>OX638066.1:11440088-13840088 GCA_951804385.1 Trifolium dubium
ACATGTATATTCTTTCATGTAAAAATTCATGATTACTTTATGTTCTAGCTCACCTTAAGTCCCACATGGCTTGAAATTCGAGGTTAACGGTAGTTTATATACAACACGCCACACTGCTCAATCCACCGAGGCTCCGTTTCTACAAAATATGCACTAAATGTTCTTTGAATGCAGTCAATAAACCTTCAATCATGGAAACTAATATTTCCATATCATTTAATTTCATATGAAGGTCAAAGGTAATGCATTTAAGCAAAAAGAACATTGTTATAAGAAAATATTCATGAATTTCAGAAGATGGGAAGCATTGACAAGTCCAAGAAGCAAATCAAGACTGTGTTCGAGTCATCAACACTTCGAGTAGCTATTAAATCACTCAAACTCGAAGACCTTTTGTAACTTGGTAATTTATCTACATTTCTGAAGATTCAAAATTCAAACCATTGCAACGTTTCATTCAAGTTTGGCAACTATTGGCATTAAGGAATGAAGATCAGATGACAAGACACCTGTCCAATGGTTGTTATATAGTCGTTACTAGATAGCCTTAGAATTTATCTATAAATACTAGTTCATTTGATGTAAATCATATCACAAATTCACATACTAAAAATCCTTACAAATTCTGAGTAACCAAGCGTTTGAGCGAAAGGAATACAAGAGGAAACAATGTATGATCTTGTGATCACTTTCTTTTAATTCAATGCAATTTATCATTTTTATGCAATTTACTGCTTTCATTTACATTACTTGCATTTTAATTCATTGAATCATTTACTTTTTCTTGTCAAATACGTACTCATTTTGAGTATTTTTACTTTTCTTGTCATTCAAGTTATTTGTTTTCATTTCATTTATTTTTTACAAACAAACTTGTTCATTTGCGTTAATGAACATTGCTATTTTCAATCATAAACCATAAATGCACAAACATGTCCCGAGATTCTCTAGTTGGTCTCTCAAGCATTGCAAACTAGCGGTTGTTTACCAAAAATCAGTGTAAACAAATTGGCACGCCCAGTGGGACTGGTTTTGTGTGTTTTAGTTTAGTATTTTATGTCAAATTTTTCTGAAAACTAGTAGTGCATTAGCATTGCATTCTGCATAAAAATTTTCTGGAAAAGTTTGCAAATTCATTGTTGTATAGTGTATGCGTTTAAGAAGTGGTAGAATAAAACCAGAAATGGTGAGATCCAGAGGAACAAACGCTAATAATAACAACAATAACAATAATAATAATAATGAGAATAATGATCCACATGATGATCAAGACTTCGATGATAGCCATCCAACAATAGAATTTGGCACATCAAGGGCCATGACTGGCCCAAATCAGGTTTCGAATTCCAGAGGGACTACACAAGAAATTCCTGTGTTAATACCTACGGGGTCTACCAACCCCTCAGGGAATTCGAATGCATCCACAACATTATTGGATCAGTCTTCAACAGCCCCTGCCATAATTTCCTCCCAAATGGGGACTGACAATGGCAGTTCAGGGCCAGCATTTGACTTTAGAAGTCAATCAGGGCCTTTGTATCATTCGAATAGGCCAAATCCCTATGGGATGCCAACCTCATTCATGCAGGGTGTGTACACACATCAATCTACATACTCTGATAATGCAACGGTTCGATCCCCACTCCATGGGGGACAAACATCTAATAATAACCATACTAGAGGAAGTGCACCAACCTTTACTACAGATTCCATGTTGGCTATAAGGCAACAAATGGATGAGAGTAATCATCAAATGGTGAATTTACTCACAACACAAATGGGTACAATAATTAACCCATTAATTCGAGATACTAACAATAGTTACCAAGCGTTGGCCACCCAAATGGGTAGAATAGCAGATTTCTTTGGTGGCCCTCAAATGCCTAGGCAACCATTCCAACAAATACAGGCCCAAAGCCTGAACCAGTTGTAGAAGCTCGAAATGAAATACTGCAGAGGCCACAACTAGTGCCTCGAGTAATAGAACAGCCTGTGCAAAGGAATATTGAACCTGGAGTGGTGTTAGTTAGTCGAAACCAAAATGCTGATGAGGTTTTGAGAAATGCCCAACAAAATGATTATGGGCAAAATAACTTAACAAATTTGGTAGAGGCAATTCTTGCCCAAAATGGTCTTAATGTGGGCCTACATAGGCCAAATTTTGTGTCACTATTAACTGAGTTTGTGTTGCAAACAGAAATACCTAGGGGTATGAAAACCCCAAAATTTACTAAGTTTGCTGGTGACACCACAGAGTCCACAGTTGAGCACATTGCTAGGTATCTAACAGAGGCTGGGGACATAGCAAATAATGAGAACTTGAAAATGAAATATTTTCCAAATTCTTTGACCAAGAATGCATTTACTTGGTTCACCACATTGCCTCCCCATTCTATGTATACATGGACCCAATTGGAAAGACTTTTCCATGAACAATTCTACATGGGTCAAACTAAGATTAGCCTCAAAGAATTAGCAAGTGTGAGGCGTAAAACACCTGAGTCAGTTGATGACTATCGCAATAGGTTTAGGCTTCTTAAAGCAAGATGCTTTACCCAAGTCCCTGAACATGAGTTAGTAGAAATGGCTGCTGGTGGCCTTGACTACCCAATTCGAAAGAAATTAGATACTCAACATCTTAGGGACATGGCCCAACTTGCTGATAGAGTTAGACAAGTTGAGAGGCTTAAAAGTGAAAAGGCTAGAAATTCTAAATTCCATAAATCAAAGGAAAAAATAGCCTATGTTGGACATTATGAGAGTGATAATGACTTCGAGTTAGAGTATGAAGAGGTTTAAGAAAATGAAATAGATTTGGCTGAGTTAAAGCCAGGGCCTCCTTATACTTGCAAGTTATTAAAACCCTCGAATGGAAAAAATCCAGTTGATCCTAAAAATGATAAGTATGTTGCAAAAACCTACACATTTGATGTTACTAAATGTGATGAAATTTTTGATTTATTGGTCACTGATGGCCAAATAATTGTTCAAAAAGGTTTGAAAATTCTTGCTTTAGAACAAAGAAAGAAAAGTGGTTATTGCAAATTCCATAATTTTCTGGGTCATAAAACTTCTCAATGTGTTGTTTTCAGGGATCTAGTACAAAAAGCATTGAATGAGGGAAGGCTGAAATTTGATGAAAAATCCAAACCACCAATGAAGGTAGATGCTGATCCTCTCCAAGTGGCTGAAACTTCTTATGTTGAGCCATTCGAGTGCCTAATGGTGGATGCAATGGAAGCTTCTCCAGTTCGTGCTGTAACTGAGAAGGAGTATGAAGAGAAAGTTCAGAAGGTTTACCCTCAGGCTGAAGAGGAATTGATTGACTTTCTGAACAAGTGCAAGTTAAGCAACACAGAAGTCATGCTATGCCCTCGTTGCAGTGCTGTGTGTGACAAAGAGGCTACTGCAGGCCTTAAGAATGTTATGCCCTATGTGGATAACAAAGACAAATGGTCTCATGCTAGACCAAACAAAGGAAACTATGTGAAGCGAGGCCCTTCCATCCATGCCAGGTTGGGGAAGAGGCAAACATATGTTCCTTCCAATAAAATCCCAATCCATCAATGGTCATCTGGCCAACACCATGCCTTCCAAAAAAGGAAGATGGAGATTGGGAGCTCGAGTCATTCTGCTTCGAGCAACAATGCTGAAGCTAAGAGGTTCGCTTATAATAACAATTATAAGGGAAAGAACCCAATGACTCGAACACAGTGGCGTAGGTATCAACGCTAGAAAAAGTTAGAACAGGAGATGGCCCTAGCTGGGGGCAAATCTCATCAAATTGCCCATGCTGGGGGCAATTCTAACAAAGTTGCCCATGCTGGGGGCAACACAAATAAAGTTATCCATGCTGGGGATAACAAGAACAAAGTTGCTCATGCTGGGGGCAACAAAGCTAATTCTGGGAATAATAAATAAAGTCCCAACAAGGCTGAAAAACCTTAATTGCTGATGAAGGCTCTTCCTCGAAGAGGTCTGTTAAAGAAAGAATATCACTTCCTGATGATAACATGGAAGATGATATGGTAGATGAAGACCTGCTCGAATCTGGATCTGAACCAGATTTTGATGTATTGGTTAATGTGATGTCTATATTGCCACGTGAATATGATATCAGGTCCACCTCTGATCCTGAGGAGGAATTTGAAGAACCTGATATAGATGAATGTACCCCTGTTTGTTTCTATGTGATGACAAATGGGTGCATTGAACAAAGGCAGGCTGCCTTCGAGTGGCCTCATGAAGGTATGAGAAACCACCTAAAGCCTTTATACATCAAGGCTAAAGTTGGTGGTGTTGGTGTAAACAAAGTCTTAGTGGATGGGGGTGCTGCTGTTAACTTAATGCCCCATTTCATGCTGAGAAAATTGGGAATGTATGATACTGATATGCATTCTCACAACATTGTTCTCTCAAATTATGAGGGAAAAAGTGGCAAATCTTTAGGTGCCATTCAAATGGATGTTGCTGTGGGTAGCACCATTAGGCCAACTTTATTTATAGTTGTGCCTTCGAGGGCGAGTTTCAACTTGCTTTTAGGCCGGGAATGGATCCATGGGGTTGGTGTTGTTCCCTCCACTCTCCACCAAAGATTAATACTTTGGAGGGAGGACAAAATAGTGGAAAATATTGAGGCTGATCAAAGTTTCTATATGTGTGAGGTTGACCACATAACTAGGCAAACATTTGATAGAAACTTAGCCTCTATTGCCCCATGTGATGAACGAGATGATGGCTTTCGAGGAGCCATTAATAACAATGTTTACCATTCTGTGAGACTCCATCCCACACAGGGATTTTGCTGGGAGAGGGAAGAAATTGAAGATTTCCCTCCTGAAGATGGAGTAATTCCACCATCTGGGTGGGATGATGAATATCCCAATAATGACTGAGTCCTCCTCTTGGGCTAGAATAACGCCATATATTGCCGAGAAAAAGATTGAAACGGCCTTGAAGGCTGCACTCGAACAAAATATGGTTGAAAAAACCATTGAAGAAAATAATGGCAAATTATTGCCAATTGAGCAAAGGCTGGATTGCATTTATGATGATGAACCCTTAGGATTTGAAAAAGATTCATTAAGTTCAAATCCAAAAATGCAAGCCCAAGATCTTTTGCAAGAAATTGATATTGGAGATGGCCTAATAAAAAGGCCAACATATATCAGTACCAATATTGGTTTCGAGTTAAAGCAAAAACTGGTTAATCTACTCAAAGAATTTAATGATTGTTTTGCCTGGGACTATAATGAAATGCCAGAATTGAGTAGAGAATTGGTGGAACATAGGCTACCACTCAAGCTAGGGAAAAAGCCAATCAAGCAGTTACCAAGAAGATTCAACCCAGAGATCCTATCAAAGATAAAGTGAGATTGAAAGATTGTTGAGGAGCAAATTCATTCGAACTACAAGGTATGTTGAATTGTTAGCAAATATTGTGCCTGTTATTAAGAAAAATGGTAGTCTTAGGGTATGCATAGACTTTAGAGATTTAAATAATGCAACACCAAAGGATGAATACCCAATGCCAGTAGCAGAAATGCTAGTTGATTCAGCAGCCGGGTTCGAGTACCTAAGCATGCTTGATGGCTATTCTGGTTATAACCAAATTTTCATTGCTGAAGAAGATGTGGCTAAAACAGCATTTAGATGCCCTGGAGCATTAGGGACTTATGAATGGGTTGTTATGCCATTTGGTCTAAAAAATTCTGGTGCAATATATCAAAGAGCAATGAATTTAATTTTTCATGATTTTATTGATGCCTTTATGCAAGTATACATTGATGATATTGTTGTGAAATCCTCTTCTACTGATGATCATTTAAATCATCTTAGAAAATCATTCGAAAGGATGAGAAAATGTGGATTAAAAATGAATCCACTAAAATGTGCTTTTGGTGTACATGCAGGGGATTTCCTTGGTTTTGTGGTGCATAAAAAAGGCATAGAAATCAATCAAAATAAAACGAAGGCTATTATGGAAACTCAGCCTCCAAAAACAAAGAAGCAACTTCAATCCCTATTGGGAAAGATCAACTTTTTGAGAAGATTCATTTCGAATCTAAGTGGGAAAGCTCATCCATTCTCTCCACTACTTAGAAAACAAAAAGGTGATCAATTTCATTGGGGGCAAGATCAACAAAAAGCATTTGAAGACATAAAAAATTATCTGGCTAATCCACCAACGCTTATGCCTCCTATTCGAAACAAAGCAATGAAGTTGTATATTTCAGCATCTGATTCAACTATTGGTAGCATGCTTGCCCAAGAAGATGAAGATGGTGTTGAAAAAGCTATATATTATTTAAGTAGAGTATTAAATGATGTTGAAACTAGATATAGTGCTATAGAAAAACTATGTCTATGTTTATATTTCTCTTGTATTAAACTTAAGCATTATATAAAGCCTATTGAAGTTTATGTCTACTCTCATTTTGATGTTATTAAACATATGCTTTCAAAACCTATTTTACATAGTAGAATTGGCAAATGGGCTTTAGCTCTAACTGAATATTCATTAACTTATAAACCTTTGAGGAATAAAAAAGGTCAAATAGTGGCAGATTTTCTTGTTGATCATTCAGTGATCGAAATACCACTAAGTTATGTGAAACATAGCCTTGGATTTTGTATTTCGATGGTTCCAAACATAAACATGGAACTGGAATTGGGATTTTAATAATATCTCCAATACAAATTCCAACTAAGTTTAAATATAAAATCAATGGTTTTTGTTCCAATAACGAGGCAGAGTATGAAGCCTTAATAGCAGGTCTTGCACTATTAATAGACTTGGGGGCAAAGAACATTGTCATTCGAGGTGATTCAGAATTGGTAATTAAGCAATTGACAAAAGAATACAAATTTATTAAAGAACATTTGGCTAAGTATTTTGTGATTGCTAGTACCTTACTGGATCGATTCGAGTTTGTGGAATTTGAACATATTCCTAGACTACAGAATCAAGAAGCCAATGACCTGCCTCAAATAGCTTTTGGTTATAAAGTGTCTCCAGAAAATTTAAACAAGTTAATTGATATCAAAGAAAAATTGGTTTTTCATGAGCCATTAGCTATAGAGTTATCAACGTGCCATTAATATGGAATAAAAAACGCCAAGTTCTCCACTCATTCGATTCGATTCGAATTTGGCATTTTTTGGGGGCAATTTGTTAGCCCATATTTTGGTTAAGTCAAAATATGCACTAAATGTTCTTTGAATGCAGTCAATAAACCTTCAATCATGGAAACTAATATTTCCATATCATTTAATTTCATATGAAGGTCAAAGGTAATACATTTAAGCAAAAAGAACATTGTTATAAGAAAATATTCATGAATTTCAGAAGATGGGAAGCATTGACAAATCCAAGAAGCAAATCAAGACTTTGTTCGAGTCATCAACACTTCGAGTAGCTATTAAATCACTCGAACTCGAAGACCTTTTGTAACTTGGTAATTTATCTACATTTCTGAAGATTCAAAATTCAAACCATTGCAACGTTTCATTCAAGTTTGGCAACTATTGGCATTAAGGAATGAAGATCAGATGACAAGACACCTGTCAAATGGTTGTTATATAGTCGTTAGTAGATAGCCTTAGAATTTATCTATAAATACTAGTTCATTTGATGTAAATCATATCACAAATTCACATACTAAAAATCCTTACAAATTCTGAGTACCCAAGCGTTCGAGCGAAAGGAATACAAGAGGAAACAATGTATGATCTTGTGATCACTTTCTTTTAATTCAATGCAATTTATCATTTTTATGCAATTTACTGCTTTCATTTACATTACTTGCATTTTAATTCATTGAATCATTTACTTTTTCTTGTCAAATACGTACTCATTTTGAGTATTTTTACTTTTCTTGTCATTCAAGTTATTTGTTTTCATTTCATTTATTTTTTACAAACAAACTTGTTCATTTGCGTTAATGAACCTTGCTATTTTCAATCATAAACCATAAATGCACAAACATGTCCCGAGATTCTCTAGTTGGTCTCTCATGCATTGCAAACTAGCGGTTGTTTACCAAAAATCAGTGTAAACACATTCAAATTAATATTAAGAGGCATTGTCTATATAATGATCTTCAAATGCTTATAATTGAGGATATGTTTTAAGTTCAATTTATGGAAAAGGTTTGGTGGTCAATCAAAATTTTAATCAACTCAATAGGCAAAGTTTAATTTCAAGTTCAATCAAATTAGAGAGTGGCGGGACACGAGTTTTCTTTTTGGAAGAGTATATGGAAGGACACAAAAGTATGGTCATGATGAGTTAGCCAATAAAAAGTATGGTCATGGGAATGTCAATATGATGCATGCGCCAAAATTCAATAAATGTCGTTCCTCATTCTGTAGATGTTGGATTACATGTTGCTTTTACATGAAATTAGTTTGTGTATTGAAGGCTCTGTCGTCTGGGAGTCTGGGATAGATTTTGATTTTTTTTGAACTTGTGTGTTAGAAATAATATAAAACCATTGAATGACCTTTCCTAAGTGTTGTACCCCAATTTTGGACCTACAAATCCAATTTACATTCTCATGCATAAATAAAATAAATAATATAAAAAAAATAATAATAGATATATTTTGGCTTATATGTTTTTTTCATCTTTTTATGCATTTTTATTATTATCGATATTATTATTATTATTATTATTATTATTTTCATAGTTATTTTATAAAAATATGCATATAATTAAAATTTCGTAAAAAAAATCATTTTTCATGCATTTTTATTATTTTCATTTTTAATTTTACAAATATTTAAATTTTAAATCAATTTTATCCGCTTCTATCTCAATTTTCTTTTAATTAGCGTAAAATGTCAAAAACGTCATTTTTTTTTTTATTTCACTTGTTATTTTTTACATATTTTAATTTGTCAAAAAATATTTACATTTTTATTACGCTTTTAATTGCATTTTATGGCATTTTTATTTCAATTTCATTTTATCTCAAAGTTTACCCAAAATTAGGGCTGAGCATCGGTCGGTTTCGGTCGGATTCGGGCCGAATTTCATAAAAACGATAAAAACCGCAACCATTTAATTTGGATCCAATTCCGACCGTCTACGTCTTCGGTTTGTTCGATTGTCGGGCCATCCGGATGGCGGGTTGAACGGGTCGGTTGGTACGGTTTAAGTTGAAACTTTGTTTCTATATATTTAAGAATTGATCGGAAAAATCATATTCTTCAAATAGTACAATATCTCGTAGACAAGACAACAAATGATAAAGAGAGTAGATGCAGTTATTTTATTTCAAATTTGTAGATCCAAACACAATAATATATCTAGTAGATGAGAAATAGAAATTAAAATAGATATAGAATTTTATAATATCTTTCACATCTCCGTTATCAACATATTACAAGCATTTAAAATATAATATATTTCTCTTATATATCAAAGATGAATAAAAACAACAAAGCAAAGAATATATGAGATTGAGAGTGGGTGGGAGAGAGAGATCATGAATTGATTAAATTTACATTTTAGTAGGCTTTCGGTCGGTTTCGGTTATTAAAAAATAAATTTTTAGCGACCCGCACCCACCCGTATACAACCGTACATGACCGATTGTTCACAATTGTTGACCCGAGACCCGACCCACACCCGACCAAATGCTTCAAGGTGTTGTCGGTTTTGGGTCGGGTGGCGGGTCCGTGCTCAGCCCTACCCAAAATAGTAAAAAAGAATAATCAACTTTGTCCAACCATATTTTGACACCTCATAGGAATATTCAACATAGACCAATAAGCCTTTGCCACCTCATCCCTCCCACATCATAAATCATTTTTCTTTTTCAAAATAAATCAAAAATACTCTCATTTTGGTGTCATTACAATTTTAACCCTCTTTTTTAATGATCACCCTAAATTACCCTTAACCCTAATTCCCCCTTATATATAAACCCACTCATTTATGAGAGGGGGTCTAAATTTCATTTTTCCCCAATCAGAAAACGGTTTCTCCCCAAAAATCATAAAAGAAAAATCATAGAAAAAGAAAAAAGGGAAAAACGTGATAGTTTTTCTTCACTTGCTTCATTTCCTGAACAGAAAAAAAACTTTTCCTCTTCTCTTCATTTTTTCCGATTCAAACCTCCTTCAAAATCAAACCAAATCACACACAAACCCTACTCCAATCTGTTCGCTTCATTTTACCTTTCTCACACTCCGAACGATCGCGAAGAACGTAAACACTGGCCTAAATCGCACGCGTTTTGAATCAGAAGAAGGTATTCACCGTTTGAATGATTTTTGGTTCCGTGATAAACGATTCGAGTTAAACCATACTCGAAATCGTTCATATAACTGATATTACGACTTGGATCTGTATTGTTTGTTGATTCAGTGATAGATTCGCATTTTCGTTTTTTTTTCTTTTTTTTTCCTTCGTTTTTACTTCTCATATCTTGATACTGTGAGGTTTGAGTTTCTTCTAATCTCCCACTATGAAATCGATCTATAGATTTGGGATTAGTGGGAGGAAACGATGATAACCAAGTACCCTTTTGCGTTTTCTTTTTTCATTTTGATTTTGGTGAAGTTATTATGGTTGACAGTTCTGATCTACTTTCTTCTTTTCCTCGTTTCTGTTCTTATTTTTGCGTTTGCGTTAGATTTCAATCGTTTTTGGTTTTGATTTGAATCTCTTGGATGTTGTCTATAGAATCTATTCATAGATTCAAACATAGCACGATGAGATGATGAGAATCACGTTTTGGTTCTTGACTTTTGGTTCGTAAGTGATTATGAATGAATTTTAGTGTTTTACTGCTCCTGGATTCAAGGTTTTGCAGAATGATATAAACATAGAACATAGTATGGACTTTTACGTTTCCAGATTTAATCTAAACCACATGATTTGATGAAGCAATTAGAGACGTCGGAGTCTCTGCGAATCAGAATCGTCTGATTTGGGACAGATCTGATCAGAGCAGACTGGATCTATGCGCGCACACACACACACACACACACACACTGAATTACTGGTCTGGGTTTGGTCTAATTCATGGGTCAAACCAGGATCCGACCCGTTCAGAAAACAAAAGGGCCTAGTCAGTTGGGCCAACAAACTCTTTTCTTAAAAACACCCCTATTTCTGGACTTAATATTTTGTACCACTTTTACTGCTATCTGTACCCCCTGTTCTTTTTTTTTATTTACGTTTTTTCTTTCTTCATTCTTGTTTTTAGCTTATTTTTATTCATTTATTTACTTTTAGCTTATTTTATTATTTAGCATCATTAGTTAGTTTATTTTACGGTTTTTTTATCTAGTTAGTTCTCTTATTTTTCTTGCATTATTTTGTTTAAATTCTTGCACTTCATACTTTATGCCCTATTTTATTATTGCACATTATTTGGTTGTGCTTGGATTGTAACTTTGGACCTAAAACTATACCTTAGCTTAATTGGAAATGGACCTTGACGGACAATTAGCAAGTGCACCAATATATGTCGCAAGTAGTAAAAATATCGATCCCACGAGGATTGTTGTATTTCAAAGGCAAAGCAATTAAACTAAATTTACGAAAGAAAACATGAAAGTAAATGACAATTGGGGGTTTTGCATAGCAAGTGTTCGATAAAATGACAATAAGAGAGATTTTGGTTTTCAAGTGAAATGTGAAGACGATTGGATTTTGTATGAGTCCCTAGCATGTCACTATGATGTTAGTGATTAATTCTCTAGCATGATTCATTCAATTACCACGACAATTTAACCAAACCATTGCACCCACTTTCATGGTCATACAACTCACTATGTTCACTATAATCCCTTAATCTCTTAAGTCAATTACTAGTTAACATAGGCATGAACGTTCGTTAAATCATTAGTCACAACCTTTAATTTCCTATCTCTAGGCCAATTATAAGATTCAACCATTAATCTATGTCTAATTCATACATCTAATCTCTTAGCAAGCATGAATTTAGAAATCATCACAAACATTCGTCAACATTCATGAAGCATAAAGAACAAGATTAATGGAATAGTAAATTGAATCAATCATGAGAGAATTAATACAAACTAACATTTATTCCATAGATTCATACTAGTTCTTCATACAAAATCCAATCTAAAGAGTTTAGCAATTCATTATTACAAGAAGTGCAAATTAATGAGAAGAGAAATACATGAAGAAACTAAGGGAAATAGGACTTCAATCTTGCATTCAAGCTTCAATCCATGTTTCCCAAGCTCCACTCCATGTTCTTCAAGCTCCAACCATAGTGTTTTGACTTTTTCCTCTCCAAAATTGTAACCCCAAAACAAAAAATGAAGTTTTCTATTTATAGTAAAACTGCACCAGAAAGCTGCGTGACACGCATCAGTGGCCGCGTGCCACGCACTCTGGCAGAAACAAACACCCAGAATTGGCAAAACAATGCGTGACACGCAGGAATTAATGTCTGCCACGCCCCAGCAATCAGAAAGCGTGCGTGCCACGCTCCAAGGGCTGCGTGACACGCCTCTTGGCAGTGGCAAAATGCTAGAATTCTCAAAACAATGCGTGACATGCCAAGTTTAATGTGTGGCACGCCCAGGAACTTCAAAACACCATTTTTTCACTCTTTTTACCTAGTAACACAAACTATATTCATTCTAAGTCTTTTGCACTTCAACTATGATCAAAAACCACTTCAAAACACCATTAAATGACCTTAAAATGGAGTAATGACAAGAGTCATCAGACCTAAAGGAGAGTAGTGTTAGAACCTAAAAAAAATATAGTTTAGATTAACTTAGTTTAGTTTGGTTAGTTTATTTCCGTCGGACTTGTAATTTTCTTTCTGTTTTTGCATCTTCATTAAAATGTTGCATTCATTCATGTTCAAATTCTCGCATATATCTTAGAATGTAATTAGGCAAAAATGTAACCCCAAAGTGGATGTAGAAATTGCATTGGATGCATTTTATTTTTATCGCTTTCCGCCGAAGGCTAAAAAACAAACAAAACGCGAACTTTCATTTCCAAAGAGGTACGACTAGTAATTTCTCTAGAAAAAAATAGGAAGTAACAAAAACATCTTCTTTCTCCTAAATACAAAATTTTTTAGTCCAAATCCCAATTAGTCGCAAGTTTAGACTTAGATTTATTTTTCAAACACTTTACATTTTTTTATGTCATAACTTTCTCTTCTCATCTAATTCTCCACATCCACACACAAATTCTCTCTATACTATTTCTCCCTCAAAATGCTTACCACTTCTCCCTCATTTCTTAACACATTAAAAGCAAATAAAAAAAGCAATAAAATAGAGGTTACTATAAGATACTATAGGCGTTTAGGATGCTAATACCTTCCCTAGGCGTAACTAACCCCCCGTACTTAGGTTTTCGATACTTTCCCATCTTTGGAAATGAAAGATCAATGTTAGTGGTGGAAATCCCAAAATCCCCGCAACACTAACAACTTAAGATTTTGGGATAACCAGTCATCTAACATGGCATCATAGCCTCTATGACTAAGTGGTCTAGAGTTTGATTCCCGCTCCCCTCACCTTTTAATTAAAAAGTGGAATTTTAAGCATATGGTAGGTGGGCCTATGCATTATCCACGCATTAAGCCCAATGGACTCTTGCGTGAGGGGGCGTGTTAGAAATAATAAAAAACCATTGATGTGGCCTTTCCTAATAGTCAGTATGCTTGAACAATAAGTATTGAAATAACGCTTGTGGTTAAGTGTTTGAAAGGTTTGTTTTAATCCACTTTTGTACAATGGTTTACCACATTTCTATCATTTTCTATGATAAGATGAACTACGTCTTACTATATATTATTTTGTATTTTTTTTTGTTGTAAACCACCGTTGCAAGAAAATCCTGTAACTGATGAGGACAAATATGTCAACGACTTACACATCAAATACCGGATTTTTTATCTTGAATTCAACGTTGAATATAAAAAAATTCCATGTAAATATAAAATTGCATCTATTTCATCTTTCAAATTTATATGATTGTAACACGTTGTCTCCATCTTTCGTAGGGTGTTGTGATGTTATGTTGCCTAAATTGTTTGCCGATGAATTTATAGATCAAATTAATCGTTATGTGAAATTGGTTGATCCGCGTGCAAAAAATATTTTGAAGCAAGAAATCTTATAGTGAATTTCTTACAAAGTTTATATGGAAAATGCCCAGCATCGATGGACTCCACGCCAAAAGGGGTTTTCTATAGGAAGATTGCATTTTGCGGCACGTAGACAATTATATTAAGGGTCCTACACCTTATTCAGATATCAAAATAGTCGGTAATGTAACATAAGATACTTTCAAGGATGCCTGCTTTACATTAGGCTTACTGGATGATAACATATGACAAAGGACAAGATACAATTGAAACTGGAAATGTTGTTTACAAAGAAGTATTTCATAATGTTCAGTAGCTATATTTTTATGTCATTAACAAAATGTATGCGATTTATCCAATATGATATTTATCTACAAGTACATTTTCAATTATATTCATTGTGTTTGTTATTTTCTTACAATTTATCTTTAAAATATATTGAATTTTAAATAGTATGTTCTACAACTTCCATGCATCGCACGAGTCACAGTCTAGTACATGTCCAATCTCTTGTTAGCTTTCATCGCAACTCCAAGCATAGACATAATTCTCCTTCTCCTTGTCCGCAAGGATAAAAGCTCCTCCATGAAGAAAGATGCAAAACAACTACTGAGGATAATTTTAGAACTTTTATGGTAAATTAATTAGGAAATTTTAATGTATCGATATACTTAATTTTTAAAATGATAAATTAATGATTATTTTTATACATAAAATAGATATTTACTGAAGATTATTTTAACATATACAACAATAACATTATTCTTATTTTAATAACCAATATTAGATTTTTATATTAAGAATAAATTTTATACATAAATAAAACTATAAATAATATTTTTTTTCAGAAGATAATTATATATGAATTTTATGCAAACATTAATTTTAAAACATAATTTTTTTTATAATTATGATGTGTTGTTCCCTATGTTGTCATACATTTTGATCAAACACCATGTTGAGCAAGATGCCTTGACATTTTGCCTCAGCAGAGCACATCAGTCCAAGTAGCTTAATTTTAGGTATTATCATCACATAACATGAAAGTAAGTTTGTTAAATACTTAGAGATGAAGTAATAAACCGCCAACGTCCTAATTGAAGTATATCTCTTAAGTAAAGGTTGTTGTGGCGCATTTTAAATTGTTTGTTGGAAGATTTAAAACATATATTCAAACAAGTATTGTTTGTTACAAGATCATCAACCAAACAAATAATAAGTCAAAGAATTATTTGTTTGCGCGCGCTAGGAGTTTTTGGAAGAATTTGAAGAAGTTACAAAAACAAATATTTTATCTTGTGAAAGATAAAAGATTTATTCTCAACAAACTTCAACAAACTTTCCTATTCTTTAGCTTAACTCTATCTGAGTTCAGAAGCTATAAATAGACAAACAAGTATTGAAGCAAAGTACGACTTAAGATTATAGTTTAAGTTCTAAGTGTTTATTGAGGCCTTTTCTTTTGTTCATTGTTCTTTGTTGTTGTCGTTGTGGTAAACCGTCCAAGGCTTTGCACAAGTTTAATGAGCTGAGTATCGTTCCTCCAATTGGGACAATTGGTTGTGGGAGAGTCACATATTTAGGGGGATTCCTAAATAATTTCATTCGGGTAGTTTTAGTGAGAGACCTTGAATAGGGGCTATTCAAATAAGACCTAAAGACTAGTAACTACGGTATAGTGAAGGTAATTCTCCTGGATTGGTATCCCCTATATTAGGTATTTTGACACTGAACTGGGTAAACAATTAATTGTGTTCTTTTAATTGCTTTCTGCACTTTATTATTCATATACTGTCATGGCATAAAAATGAGCAAGTTGTCGAAGCATCTTGCTTAACAACTTGCCCACAAAGGACCTATAATTTCAATTGACATCAGAGCAGGCACCCTTCCTGTTTAGGGTGAGCTCCAGGGAACTTAATTCTATTCCCCATGGACGTTGACAAAGATGGAGGATCTTGCAACAAACCACCATTGCTGAATGGTGCTAATTATGATTATTGAAAGGGTAAGATGATTGTCTTTCTAAAATCACTTGGAAGAAGCACTTGGACCTCAGTCAGGAGAGGTTGGACACCACCTACTGTGGCCACCAAAGAAGGCACATCTACTCAAGAACTTAAGGATGAAGATCTATGGACTAAAGAAGAGATAGAAGCTGCTGAAGCTAATGACAAAGCCTTGAATGCCATATTCAATGGCGTTGACAGAAATGTATACAAATAAATCAATGCATGTCTTGTTGCTAAAGATGCGTGGACTATGCTGCAAAACACTTATAAAGGAACATCTAAGGTAAAGGTATCCAAACTTCAACTCATTAACAACAAGTTTGAGACTATGAAGATGGGAGAAGATGAGACAATTCATGAGTTTCATTCAAGGATTCTAGATCTTGTAAACTCATCATTCATCCTAGGAGAAAGGATACCAACTGAGAAAATAGCAAGGAAAATACTCATATCTCTACCTAAGAGGTTTGAAATGAAGGTGACTACTATTGAAGAAGCTCAAGCTATAAGTACAATCAGCTTAGATGAATTACTTGGCTCACTGCAAACCTTTGAAATTGGTTTGAATGACAAATTTGAGAAAAAGAACAAAAGTATTGATTTTGTATCCAACAGTGACAAGAATAAAGATCAACCTACAAAGGATATCAATGATAGTGTGTTGGAAGCTTTCAATTTAATCAATAGACAGTTTGGTAAAGCTTTCAAGAAATTTGACAGAAGGTCTAGGCAAAATGTCAGAGACAACTCATCTAACAAATTGACAGACAAGCCTAAATGAAGCAATTCTCAATTGATGAGGACAAGCCAAGAAAGAATGAAAAGTGTCATAAATGTGAAGGTTATGGTCACTACAAAGCAGAATGTTCCAATTATTTGAGAAAGCAGAAGGAAGGCATGAATGTATCTTGGTCAGATGATGACTCAGATAGTGATAGTAGTGATGATGAGAGTGAAAATAGGGTCATTGCCTTCTCAGGTAAACTTATTGATGATGACTCAGATGGTGAAGACATGACTGATGAAGAATTGGCAGGGACCTACAAGTTTCTATATACAAAATATCATGAAGCTCTACTAGTGATTGAAGAACAAAAGGTACCCATCTATGGCTTGTTAACTGAGAAAGAAAAGTTGACAAATACTATCTCTGTCTTATTTGAGGAAAACATCCTAGTAAAATAAAAAATAGATGGTATGTCAAAATCTATTAGGATGATGAACAATTGCTCAGATATGTTGGATCAAATCCATAAGTCAGGCAAATCCAGCAAGAATTCAAATGGTTTAGGTTTTGTTAAGTCCAAACATGTAAAATCCCTAAAGCCAACTTTTGTGAAAGTCAGCAAAGTTGTTGTCAAAAACAGTAAACCTAGTGAAAACATGTCAAGAAAAGTATCTTAGACAATGCGCAAAAAACCTGAGAAACTTGGCTAGAGATGTCATTATTATGGAGTATTTGGTCATATCAGACCCTTCTGTTACAAGCTATATGGATACCATATGACAGAAGATCTAGAGCAAAGAGGAATCATCATGCTACTCCACCAATCTTAAAGGTGTGGAAGCTCAAAACTAAAGTTGTTAGTCTAATTGCTCATACATCTCTCAAGGTAACCTCAAGAGATGACTGATACTTTGATAGTGGTTGTTCAAGACACATGACCGGAGAAGGAAGCCACTTAACAGAGATCAAACCATCAAAAGGAAATAAGTAAGTAACTTTTGGTGATTGAGTCAAAGGCAAAATTAAAGGCATTGGGAAGTTTGTGAACTCAGATTCACCTTGTCTAAATAATGTTTTACTTGTTGAAGGCTTAACTGCAAATTTGATTAGCATAAGCCAGTTGTGTGACCAAGGAATGAAGATAAACTTCAACAAAGGTGAATGTGTAATGACTGACAGAGATCAATCATTTATTATGAAAGTAATTAGATCAAGAGACAATTGTTATATGTGGATCCCTCATATTCAAGATCAGGTATCAAGTTGTAATGAAGATGAAGCTAAACTTGGTCACCTACATCCTAAAGGAATAAAGAGGATCATATCAAAAAAAGCTGTCAGAGGACTACCTAATCTTAGTACTGGAGAAGAGAAAATTTGTGGTGAATATCATATAGGAAAGCAAACCAAATCAAACAAAAAGTTTCAACATATTGCCACAACAATCAGGATACTGGAACTTCCTCATATAGATCTCATGGTACAAATGCAAACTGAAAGCTTGGGAGGAAAGAAAAATGCTTTTGTATATGTTGATAACTTCTCAATAAGCATATTACCGTCACCTCTAAAGGTGCATCTGTCCAAAAATTCTCCGTCGTCACCTCTAAAGGTGCATCTATCCAAAAATTCTCCGTTGTCACCTTGAAAGGTGCATCTATCCAAAAGTTCTCCATTTGTCACCTTGAAAGGTGCATCTATCTAGAAGTTCTCCATTTGTCACCTTGAAAGGTGCATCTATCCAAAAATTCTCCGTTATCACCTTGAAAGGTGCATCTATCCAAAAGTTCTCCATTTGTCACCTTCAAAGGTGCATCTATCCAAAAGTTCTCCATTTGTCACCTTGGAAGGTGCATCTGTCCAAAAGTTCTCCATTGTCACTTGATAGGTGCATCGGTCCAAAAGTTCTCCATTTGTCACCTTGAAAGGTGCATTTGTCCAAAAGTTCTCCATTTGTCACCTTGAAAGGTGCATCTGTCCAAAAGTTCTCCATTTGTCATCTTGAAAGGTGCATCTATCCAAAAGTTCTCCATTTGTCACCTTGAAAGGTGCATCTCTCCAACAAGTAATTATCGTCACCCCGAAAGGTGTTTCACTAAAGGTAGGCGCTTCCCCTTATGGTGCCTACACTAAAGACAACCACTGTCCCTAAGGGTTGATATGATTGATTGCCTGCCGCGGATTCACGGCCTGATTTGGTGGGGATACGGAATACCCGTTTGGTCTTATGCATGAAGTTGATCCCTAGGGAATTTTAAATTTTACTCTTTGATGCATGTAAAATTATGATGTGTTTTATGCATGATTGATGCATGAGATGAAATGTCGAGGAAGCTTGAGCATGAATTGGTTTTGCCAATGAAGATTGGACTTTGTCTTGTTGATTATTCTTGGGATTTTATTATGTATGTATGCTTTGTGCAAGTGATATGTTCATGGATGCATGATTCCAAATACCAGAAAAACTGAGTTTTGCGCATATGGCAATAGTGTTAGATAGCCCGTTTAACCCTTTGTTGAAAATGTAGGACCTCCTTTCTTGCAGACTTTTTTAGAGGATCTCGAAGATTCGGTAGCAATGAGATAAACCGATACAATTAGAACATGTCTGGTAACTGCATTTGAACCACTATTAGGAGACTTGCCCCAGTTGTAGCTCATTTGTTTCTTTGAAAATCCCTAACTTTTGCCTGGACCGCTGTTTCGAGTTTTCAGTCCATCGGGAGTATTTTTCTTTTGTGTGTACCTAATTTTTGCCTAGACCGCCTTTTCAGGTTTTCGATCCACCGGGACACTCTTTTGTTGCCTAGGTCGCCCTTTTAGGTTTTCGACTTAGCGAGCTTTTGTTTTTTTATTTTCAACTGTTATGGGCATGACGTTCCTTGGCAGCCACTAAATTCATTGAGCGCCCTTCTCACCATGTTTTCATTGACCCCAAAATTTTGCTTTGAGGGGTGCCTAAACCTGAAAGTTAGCTATCCGTCACCTCGAAAGGTATCTCTATCCGAAACGTTATTACCGTCACCTCTAAAGGTGCATCTGTCCAAAAATTCTCCCTCGTCACCTCTAAAGGTGCATCTATCCAAAAAATCTCCGTTGTCACCTTGAAAGGTGCATCTATCCAAAAGTTCTCCATTTGTCACCTTGAAAGGTGCATCTATCCAGAAGTTCTCCATTTGTCACCTTGAAAGGTGCATCTGTCCAAAACTTCTCCATTTGTCACCTTGGAAGGTGTATCTGCCCAAAAGTTCTCCATTTGTCACCTTCAAAGGTGCATCTATCCAACAAGTAATTATCGTCACCCCGAAAGGTGTTTCACTAAAGGTAGGCGGTGCCCCTTATGGTGCCTACACTAAAGACAACCACTGTCCCTATGGAAAAACCCAAAACTGGTCATTTTGGGAATCGAACTCTTGACCCTGCACTAAACTGTTCTCACGCATGCCCCTCCATTGCCATCTCAACCACCTGCCCCTTCATTGCTATCGAAAAATTCTCTGTTGTCACCTTGAAAGGTGCATCTATCCAAAAGTTCTCCATTTGTCACCTTGTGCATCTATCCAAAAGTTATCCATTTGTCACCTTGGAAGGTGCATCTGTCCAAAAGTTCTCCATTTGTCACCTTGGAAGGTGCATCTGTCCAAAAGTTCTCCATTGTCACTTGAAAGGTGCATCGGTCCAAAAGTTCTCCATTTGTCACCTTGAAAGGTGCAATTGTCCAAAAGTTCTCCATTTGTCACCTTGAAAGGTGCATCTGTCCAAAAGTTCTCAATTTGTCACCTTGAAAGGTGCATTTGTCCAAAAGTTCTCCATTTGTCACCTTAAAAGGTGCATCTGTCCAAAAGTTCTCCATTTGTCATCTTGAAAGGTGCATCTGTCCAAAAGTTCTACATTTGTCACCTTGAAAGGTGCATCTCTCCAACAAGTAATTATCGTCACCCCGAAAGGTGTTTCACTAAAGGTAGGCGCTGCCCCTTATGGTGCCTACTCTAAAGACAACCACTGTCCCTAAGGGTTGATATGATTGATTGCCTGCCGCGGATTCACGGCCTGATTTGCTGGGGATACGGGTGTTTACATTGATTTTTGGTAAACAACCGCTAGTTTGCAATGCTTGAGAGACCAACTAGAGAATCTCGGAACATGTTTTGTGCATTCATTGTTTAAGTTTGAAAATGACAATGTTCATTAACGCAAATGAACAAGTTTGTTTGAAACAAGTAAAGTAAATGAAAATAAATGACTTGATTGACAAGAAAAGTAAAAATACTCAAAATGAGTACGTTTTGACAAGAAAAAGTAAATGATTCAATGAATTAAAATGCAGAAATTGTAAATGAAAGCATGTAAATTGCATAAGAAATGTAAATTGCATTGAATTAAAATAGAGTGATCACAAGATCATACATTGTTTCCTCTTGTATTCCTTTCGCTCGAACGCTTAGGTACTCAGAATTTGTAAGGATTTTTAGTATGTGAATTTGTGATAGAAATTACATCAAATGAACTAGTATTTATAGATAAATTCTACAACTATCTAATAACGACTAAATAACATCCATTTGACAAGTGTCTTGCCATCTGATCTTCATTCCAAAATGCCACAAGTTGCCACTTTTGAATGAAACATTGCAATGGTTTGAATTTTGAATCTTCAAAAATGTTGAAAAATGTACTAAGTCCTAAACAGCATTCGAGTTCGAATGATCCTTAGCAGCTACTCGAATGGTGAACAACTCGAACCACATCTTGACTTATCTTCTAGACTTGTGAATATTTTCCATCTTCTGAAATTCTTGAATATTCCCTAATGAGAATATTATTTATATTAAATATATTACTTTTAACCTTTATTTTATCATTTAATGACTCGGAAACATTAATTTCCACAGTTAAAAGGCTTTAGTAATTATATTCAAAAAATAATTAGGGCATACTTTGACTTAACCAAAATATGGGCTAACAAATTGCCCCCAAAAAATGCCAATTTCGAATTGAATTCGAATGAAAGAAGAAATTTGGCGTTTTTTTTTTTTTTTTTTAATATTCCACATTAATTGCACGTGACAGTAATCATGAACATAACCGTCAACGTAGTTTCCCACTTTTGTCACGTTTGCACTTTCACAACTATCATGGCACACGTGGCAACAAACCCTATAAATAGGATTAGGTCATATTTTGCTCATTTTTCTGCAAACTTACTCAGCTCACTCTTCCTCTTCTCCATTCCAACCTGCCTTTCTCATTTTCGTTCTCCAAATCTTCCTAACCATTTTACAATTTGCTTTGCTAATCACAACACTGAACTAGTATTTGATATTATTGAGCAAATTTTAGATCTATTCAAACTATCAGATCTGTAAACGAATCAATCCAAAAATCAACATTTTCAAAACTGTTTGTTCTTTGAAAACGTTTCAATGGCTGAAAATCAAGAACAAGCACAAGTTCCTTTTGCTGGAAAATGGAGTCAAACTATTTTAATGTGTTTGCATTTGGAGGCCCTTTTCCAGAAGAGGCAACTCAACTATCTCAAGTAAGTGAATTTTTCCCTATTAAAAAGACTTGTGAACCTAAACTCTTTCTCACTGATCCATTCAATTTCACCTTCATTCGAAAGCCCCACAATATGTGGAGATCTGCACCACATTGTGAAAATCCAACTTATGTTAAGTGGCTAGATCGAATCGAGAAAATGTGGGGATCATACTGGACAATCATAGGAATTTTTGACATAATTCAACTGTCCAGATATGGTCCTCCTTATAAACAAGAGATGCTCACAGCTGCACTCATGTTTTATAAGAGAAGTACTCACACATTCCATTTTCCTTGTGTAATGATGACTCCCACATTGCTGGATGTAGCTGCTATTACTGGCCTAAGACCAACTGGGGAGACGTTCAATCCCTCGAAGTCCAGCAAGAACGATTACTTCACTCTCAAAGAAAAAACTTTCTACAAGTTTATTCAGGAACATCATGATGAGGGTGAAGTCTCTGCCGAAGAGCATGTGGCCTTTGATGACTCACTATTTGTGTGTTATTTAGGCCTTTATTCATGAATTATTTCTTGCCAATATGGTGATCAAACCATGTTTTAATCCAATTTCATTAGTTTTATTTACTTTTGAGTCTAGAATTATGTATTAGGAATAATTATGTAATTTTGATGAAAAAGAGTTAGTTTAGAGGCAATTTATGTCAAGGCATGTTATTTGGTTCTGGATTGTCATCAAAGGCATCTACTGATAATGACTGTCAAGACATCATGTTCCGTACAAGTCAACACAAGTCAAGCATTGCTAGAAGACAAAACCTGGGAACGTGCTAGAACATAGTGGAAGGCATCTTTGGAGGATAAGGATGAAATGGCTGGCTTGCCAGCTGTCAGCATCACAATGATTGTACTATGATTAAGGGGTCCTTGCAAATGGAATATCCTTTATTCCTTGGGCCTAGTAGTCACAATTAAGGTTGCACCCGATCCAAGAAAGATTGTCCTATAAATACACAACCCTAAACCTAAAAATGTATGCTTGGAAACTAAGAGAAGAGATTTGAGAAGAAGAAGAGCTGCTGCGCCGTTTCAGCTACTCAGTTGCAGGAGGCAGCTTGTGATAACGAGAGGTACGACAGTGTCTGTAGGAGTATCTATTGCATTGTAATGGGTATCACTACTTTACTTGTTATTATTGTTGTTGTTTCTATGCTCATTTTGAGCTAAACTCTTTGTAGTTGAGGTTATGTGAAGTTTAACATAATGAATGAGGTATTTATGTGAATGAATGATTGTTCTTGTGTCATCTTTAACTTTATGTTTTTATGAAAATACATTTATTTCTTTGACTGATCAACTTAGATTTAAATACAAGTTGCATGTGTAGAGACATCTAGCATGTTAATGGAAATAATAAAGTTAATAAGGTTAAGTGGGAGCAGACATGTAAACCCTACCTTTTCTTATGGATAAGTTAAGGGCCTTAGTGGGAAACCAAACAAGCAAGTGCATTTCTGAACTCTAATGGGATTAATAGTGACCTCGACAGAGCCAGTCCATTATACCCCGTTTTAATATCTAACGTTGTAGACATACACCACAAGGCAAGCTTGCTCACAGATGACACGATAGTAGTTATCATTCACTATGCTTCGTTCATGCATTAAATGGATCTTAATCTCAACTACCCTTTTAATCTTGTTTTCAACCATCACTTTATATAACTGTTATTTTATTTATTGTGTTAAGAATCAACTATGTTTTGTTACCATTACAATAGACTAAACACTTTACTTGAACTTGGAATGTATAACTCATAGACTATTCCCTGTGGGTTCGACACACTCTTTACTTATTACTTGCTACAGTGGACTGCGTATACTTGCGTATCACATTTCACACCAACCAGCCTTCCTTACTCTTTGGCTATCACACTTTGTCTTCTGCTCGAAGTCATTGCAGGTAGCCCAAATGTACATTCCTTTAGCAATCCAAATTCTTGAAGGTGCTCCCATTTCTCTTGGACGCTTATTGCTAGGTGTACTCTATGAATCTATGGGGGAATTTTGTGATAATTTAAAGAAAACACAAAATGGAGCACCCTTTCCAGTATCAGGCCCCTTATGGTTACTTCAACTTTGGCTTAACGCCACTTTTACTCGAGAGATGGGATTAACAGTCCCTCCTCAGTTTCAAACAATGGTAAATCAGCGTTTGATCGAAGGTGTCAGATTGGCTGTATTAGCCCCCAACTCGAATGAAACTGATCCTCAGGAACTCTTCATCAAGTACATGAAGATTTTCTTACACTTCTCCCATTTTCAACCACGTCACGCCCCATTTGTGACAAGGATGGTAGGACCTGTCTGGCTGCAGGATGAGTTCCCTGCCTCGAACCCTGACAATGCTGACGAAATGAGTGAACTCTAGCAAAACTATCTGCATCCTACCATTCTCTCTTACAGAATTGGTAGCAAATTGAACCACTATGTTTTGGTTGGCTACCAACCAAACTTAGTTTCTAGGCAGTTTGGATTATCCCAAACCATTCCCAAATGCCTATTCAAAAGAGAGAAACACATGGTGTATGGCTCAGAAGTTTCCAAGGACATGTTTGCCAAATACCTAAGGGTCTCATCTAAGTTCGCATATAATGTTAACCCCATCGAATTCAACTTTTCTTTCTACTGTACTGAAAAGTATTATGATTGGTGGACACAACATTATACTGTAAACTTGGCCAACAATATCACCACTACCATTGCCAGACTTGAAGGTGGCTTTCTCCTCGAACAGTTTGAAGATTTGCAAGCCCAGCTCAAAAATAAAGGTAAGTGTTGAAGCATTAATCTTTTATCTTCTTTTTTACTTGAAAACAAATGTTTAACATAATTTTTCCAATACTTAGGAAAAAATGTAGTGGATGAATCTAGTAAACCAACTGCTCGAGTAAAGCCAAAGAGCACTGGAGGTATTCATTTGGAAGATGATGAAGATAGAAGAAGACATGAAGAAAGGACCAAGACAAACAATGACAAGGTATGCGTCCATATTAATCTTCTGGCTTTCGAATGTTTCACACGAACTCCTTTTTATGTTTTTTCTTTGAACTTTTATTAGATTCGAAAAGAAAAACATACATTTGTAAAACCTCCAAGGGAACCTAAACTCCCACGCATTGTGGTGTTAGAGGATGAAGTTAGTTATTCGAATACTTGTTAAACATTTTTAACTAACTTTTATCTATGTTCTTTTCTCACAATCTTTGATTCTATAGGAAGACGAACCAGAGAGGCCTTTAAAAAGAAAACACAAGACAACCACCACAACTGAGAGTGGTGAGAGGACAACTGATCAACCTGCTGCAGACCCCAATCTCCCGAAATCCAAGAAGCACAAGAAGGACATGGAGAAAAAGAAAGTTAGCTCCTCGAACACAACGCTGGCTAGTGAAGATCCTCAGCATCTCGAACAAACAGCGAAGGGTGAGGACAAGAAGAACAAGAAGCACAAAAAGCACAAAGACAAATCTTCTAGATCCTCCAAATCAGATCCTTCCATTGGTACAACACACATGGATTCTGATTTTACCCAGCCTGAAGCACAAGATGCAGATGTTGGGGGAAATTCCCCATTTCAAACAGAACCAATTGTTCAAACTACTGCACATGAGGTATGTATTTTATTGGTTCAAATTATCCTATTCGAATGAATTCTATACTTAACCAATTTTGACTCTTTTGTTTTCAGCAAGAAATTCCTATCCCAGGAAAACATGATAATAATCCTCTTCTTGGAAGGATTGAAGAAACTTCTGAAAATATTCAGGTATGCCATAATGTTGGCTCATATTATATTCGAATGAGAATCATATATAGCCTATTTTTCTAACTTAATTCATTTTTGCCAGGCTAAGAATATTTTAGAAGAAACTATGAGCCAAAACAAGCCTCTAAGTCCCACCAAAGAGACAAATGATGAAATGTTCAACAAGTCTCCATCTCTAGTGTTGCAAAACATTGCTGCCCAGGAAAATAACCCTGTCTATGAGGAGCACGCTGATGGGAGAAATGCTGAAGCTCTCTGTGGTGACAAAGAAACTCATGAATCTGAAACAAATAGGGTATGTACCACTCGAATGGTTTTTTTAACTTAATTCGAACAACCAACTGTCGATTTCTGATTTCACTCAATTTGTTTCTTTTAGCATGATATTGTTCAAGGTGAACATGTGAAAGAGAAAACTAATAGCCCTACTCCTGTGGAGAAATTCATATGGGCAAAATATGGCAAAGTAATTTTACTTAGCCTAATTTTGTTTCCTACATTTAGTATTGAAACATATTTCTTCATGTAGAAACTTTAACTTATTGCCATTTCAACTTATGTTTTCAGGCAAAGTCATCTTCTCCGCCAGCCTCCACTCGAATTGCTGCTGGTCCTATTTTTGTGGATCCAAGCCAACAACACCATGCAGTAGAAGAAGAAACTCCACACACTTGGGGGTGGACGAGCGTTGAATATCTTGGTGGATATAAAATGCCAGTTCAGACTAAATTGCCAACTCCTACCCCAAGTGTAGGTTCGAGCGACTCTGATGAAGAAGAAGAAGAGGAATCCATTGAGGAAGGAGAGGATGTAGATGGGGATGAGGATGACACCATTATCAGAGAAGCTACAGCTGGTGGTCCAGAAATTTTGTCAGTTTCTTCTACTTCAAAGCTTTCTGCAAGCCTTGGGGTTCCAGAAGAAACCTTCCTAGATATGCAAAAGACTAACCCAGCAGCAGCACTTGATCTCCTCCTCCAATCAAGATCACAATCCCAGTCCTCGAGTGAAAAAACTGATGGGGTTTCCTATCCTTCTAACGCAGAAATTAATGCCAACGTCAAACAAGATTCCTTACTTATGAAGTTAAAAACTGAGTATGGCCTGCAAAATGTGCTGGTTGCACTCGAGGAAAACCCTACAAAGGCCTTCGAATACTTAGGATTTCAAGCTAAGTTACACAATCCCCTCACTGATCCTCTTACATTCTGCAAAGTAATCCAGCTTGAAGGCGTGATTGATCAATATGCCAAGGTAGTGCAGAAGGAAAGAGAGCTTGATGCCAGGTTGAATGCTCAAAAACATACGCAAGCAGGCTTGTTGGCCAAAGCTCAAGAGGCACAACTCGAAGTGGCCAGGATTCGAAGAGAAGCTGCTGAAGTTCAAACACCAAGACTTGTAACTTGCAGAAATAATATTGCTGCTTGGGAAGCCAACATTGCTGATCTTCAAAGACAAATCGAGGATTACCAGCTCAAAATATCTAAAGAACGCAGAACTCAACTGGCCATAGAAGTTGAAATCAATCAACCTTTCCAAGCTGAGATCGATGCTAAAAGCAAAGAAGGACTTAGGGCTTTTGACACTTCAGTCGCCATTGCAGAAGAGATTCAGAGGCTCGAGGATGACCAACAAACGATTAGTACTGAAAAAATATCCCTCAAAGCCTTGTATCAAGATGTGGCGACTGCTTTGTAATTCATTTTATGTCTGAAACAATTTTCTTTTTGGAATTATGGTTGTAACTTTGACAAAGCCCTCTTGTGGCAAATTTACTATATTTTATTTGCCATTTCTTTTATTTGTTCTAAGTTTTTATTCTGCGCTTACATTCAATTCGAGCAAAGCTGGTTTATATTCTTTCAAATACTTACCATTTATTCCCAACACATGTTTTTCAGGACTTAGCTCCTCAATTTCATAAGCACCATTTGAAAAAACTTGAACAATTTTAAATGGACCTTCCCAATGAGGTGACCATTTGCGTAAAACTCTATCTTTTTTATCCATAGGTAAGATAACTTTCCAAACCAAATCTCCTAAGTTAAAAGCTTTTGACTTAACCTTTTTATTGTAGGCTTTGGCAATTCTATCTTTTTGCCTAGTTATGTATTCTAAAGCTTGTAACCTTTCTTCATCTAAATCAACCAATTCATCCAACATCATTTCCCAATATTGGTAATGTGGTATCTCCATCTGCCTCTGTATTCGAAATGATTGCATATTAATTTCAACAGGCAAAACAGCATCATGACCATATGTTAATCGAAATGGTGTAGTATTAGTTGATTCTCTAGGAGAATTTCTACATGCCCATAAAATTTGATCTAAAGTTTTATGCCAATTTCTTGGCTTTTGAGCAATGTGTTTTTTGATCAAATTAATGAGAATTTTATTTGCTGCTTCAACTTGACCATTTGCTTGAGCATAATATGGTGTTGAAGTAAGCAACTTAAATCCAGTTTCATTGGCAAACTCTTGCATTTTCCTACCAGTGAAAACCGAACCTTGATCATTGGTAATTGTTTCTGGAATACCGTATCTATAAATAATATAATTCTGAATAAAATTAATTACTGCTTCTTGATCTACATTAGGTAATGGTATTGCTTCAATCCATTTAGTAAAGTAATCAATACCAACTAGAACGTAACGCTGTTTTTTGATGAAGCAGGTTTAATTTCACCAATTAAATCCAAAGCCCATCCTCGAAATGGCCATGGTTTTATTATAGAATGTAATTCACTTGCAGGGACATGTTGAATTCCTGCATGTATTTGGCATTCTTGACAACCTTTGGCAAATTCTATGCAATTTTTTAACATAGAAGGCCAATATACGCCTTGTCTACACAATAACCACTTCATTTTGTGGCCTGCTTGGTGAGCACCACAAACTCCACTATGTACATCAGAAATTGAAATAAAGGCTTCAGATTCACTAAGACATTTTAGTAGAACACCTTCAGTTGTCTTTTTAAACAACTCATTTCCAATAATTACATAGCTTAAGGCCCTGTATTTGATTTTTCTATCCACTTGACCAACAGGGTTTTGTAAATATTTTACTATTGGTTTTCTCCAATCACCATCTACCAAGTTATCAATGGTAAAAATGGCAGCACATTCATACTCTTCTTTATTCGAGTAACTATCAGCACTTTGTGGTGATTCTGCCCCCACATGTTTTGCCATTGATAATTCTGAGGCTAATGGTTCATGAAAAACCAATTTTTCTTTAATCTCAATCAATTTATTCAAGTTTTCTGGAGAAACTTTATAACCTGAAGCTATCTGAGCCAAGTCATTAGCTTCTTGATTCTGTAGTCTAGGAATATGTTCAAATTCTACAGACTCGAATTGATCTAGTAAGGTACTAGCAATCACAAAATACTTAGCCAAATGTTCTTTAATACATTTGTATTCTTTTGTCAATTGCTTGATCACCAATTCTGAATCACCTCGAATGACAATGTTTTTTGCCCCCAAGTCTATTAATAGTGCAAGACCTGCAATTAAGGCTTCATATTCTGCCTCATTGTTGGAACAAAATCCATTGATTTTATATTTAAACTTAGTTGGAATTTGTATTGGAGATATTATTAAAATCCCAATTCCAGTTCCATGCTTATGTTTGGAACCATCGAAATACAAAATCCAAGGCTGTGTTTCCACATAACTTAGTGGCATTTCAATCACTGAATGATCAACAAGAAAGTCTGCCACTATTTGACCTTTTTTATCTCTTAAAGGTTTATATGTTAGTGAATATTCAGTTAGAGCCAAAGCCCATTTTCCAATTCTACTATGTAAAATTGGTTTCAGAAGCATATGTTTAATAACATCAAAGTGAGAATAGATATAAACTTCAATAGGCTTTATATATTGCTTAAGTTTGATACAAGAAAAATATAGACATAAACATAAATTTTCTAAAGCACTATATCTAGTTTCAGCATCATTTAATACTCTACTTAAATAATATATAGCTTTCTCAACACCATCTTCATCTTCTTGGGCAAGCATGCTACCAATAGTTGAGTCAGATGCTGAAATATACAACTTCATTGCCTTGTTTCGAATAGGAGGCATTAGCGTTGGTGGATTAGCCAAGTAAGATTTGATGTCCTCAAACGCTTTTTGTTGATCTTGCCCCCAATGAAATTGATCACCTTTTTGCTTTCTAAGTAGTGGAGAGAAAGGATGAGCCTTCCCACTTAGATTCGAAATGAACCTTCTCAAAAAGTTGATCTTTCCCAATAGGGATTGAAGTTGTTTCTTTGTCTTTGGAGGCTGAGTTTCCATGATAGCCTTCATTTTATTTTGATTGATTTCAATGCCTTTTTTATGCACCACAAAACCAAGGAAATCCCCTGCATGTACACCAAAAGCACATTTTAGTGGATTCATTTTTAATCCACATTTTCTCATCCTTTCGAACGATTTTCTAAGATGACTCAAATGATCATCACTGGAAGAGGATTTCACAACAATGTCATCAATATATACTTGCATAAAGGCATCAATAAAGTCATGAAAAATTAAATTCATTGCTCTTTGATATGTGGCACCAGCATTTTTTAGACCAAATGGCATAACAACCCATTCATTAGTCCCTAATGCTCCAGGGCATCTAAATGCTGTTTTTGCCACATCTTCTTCATCAATTCTCTACTCAATCCTGGCATTTCATTATAGTCCCAGGCAAAACAATCTTTAAATTCCTTGAGTAGATTAACCAGTTTCTGCTTTAACTCGAAATCAATATTGGCACTTATATATGTTTTTTTTTATGGGGCCATCTCCAATATCAATTTCTTGCAAAAGGTCTTGGGCTTGCATCTTTTGATTCGAACCCAAGGGGTCTTTTTCAAATCCTAAGGGTTCATCATCGTAGATGCAATCCAATCTTTGCTTAATTGGCAACAATTTGCCATTATTTTCATCAATGGTTTCTTCAACCATATTCTGTTCGAGTGCAGCCTCTAAGGCCGTTTCAAGTTTTCTTTCGGCAACATATGCCGTTATCTTGGCCCATGCAGAGGGCTCAGACATCACTTGACTCTTCATCATCATCCCAACCAGATGGTGGGATTACTCCATCTTCAGGAGGGAATTCTTCAATCACTTCCCTATCCCAACAAAACCCATGTGTTGGATGGAGTCTCACAGAATGATATACATTATTACTGGTGGCTCCTCGAAAGCCACTATCTCTCTCCCCACAAGGAGAAATTGAAGCTAAGTTTTTATCAAAAGTTTTCTTAGTAATGTGATCCACTTCACACATATAAAAACTTTGATCAGCTTCAATATTTTCAACTATTTTATCTTCCCTCCAAAGTATTAACCTTTGGTGAAGGGTGGAGGGTACAATACCCACTCCATGAATCCACTCCCTTCCTAGAAGCAAGTTGAAACTAGCTTTTGATGGCACAACTATGAATAAAGTTGGCCTAATGGTGCTGCCTACAACAACATCCATTTGAATGGCACCCATAGACTTGCCACTTTTTCCCTCATAATTAGAGAGAACAATATTGTGAGAATGCATATCAGTATCATACATTCCCAACTTCCTTAGCATGAAATGGGGCATTAGATTAACTGCAGCACCCCCATCCACCAGGACTTTGTTCACACCAATACCACCAACTTTAGCCTTGATGTATAAAGGCTTTAGGTGGTTCTTCATACCCTCATGAGGCCATTCGAATGTGGCCTTCTGTTGCTCTATGCACCCATTATTCATCACATAGAAACACACAGGGGTATAGTCATCTAGGTCAGGTTCTTCAAACTCCTCTTCAGGGTCAGAAGGTGACCTAACATCATACTCTCGTGGTAAAATGGATACCACGTTGACTAACACATCAAAATTTGGTTCAGAGCCAGATTCGAGTAGATCCTCATCCACTATATCATCTTCCATGTTGTCATCAGGAAGTGATATTCTTTCTTTAACAGGCCTCTTCGAGGAAGAGCCTTGATCAGTAATTAAGGCTTTTTCAGCCTTATTGGGAACTTGCTTATTGTTCCCAGGATTGGTTTTGTTGCCCCCAGCATGGGCAACTTTGTTTTTGTTATCCCCAGCATGGATAACTTTCTTAATGTTGCCCCCAGCATGGGCAACTTTGTTGATGTTGCCCCCAGCATGGGCAACTTTGTTAGAATTGCCCCCAGTTTGGGCAATTGGGTGAGACTTGCCCCCAGCTAGGGCCATCTCCCTCTCTAACTTCTTTTGGCGTTGATACATACGCCATTGTGTTCGAGTCATTGGGGTTTTTCCCTTATAATTGTTATTATAAGAGAACCTCTTGGCTTCAGCAATGTTGCTCGAAGTAGAATGACTCGAACTCCCAATCTCCATCTTCCTTTTCTGGAAGGCTTGGTGTTGGCCAGATGACCATTGATTGATTGGGATCCTATTGGAATGAACATATGTTTGCCTCTTCCCTAACCTGTCATGGATGGAAGGGCCTTGCTTCACATAGTTTCCTTTGTTTGGTCTAGCATTAGACCATTTGTTTTTGTTATCCACATAGGGCATAACATTCTTAAGGCCTGCAGTAGCCTCTTTGTCACACACAGCACTACAACGAGGGCATAGCATGACTTTAGTATTACTTAATTTGCACCTGTTCAGAAAGTCAATCAATTCCTCTTCAGCCTGAGGATAGACCTTCTGAAACTTCTCTTTATATTCCTTCTCCGTTACAGCTCGAACTGGAGAAGCTTCTATGGCATCCACCATCAGGCACTCGAATGGCTCAACATAGAAAGTTTCAGCCACTTGAAGAGGATCAGTATCCACCTTCATTGGAGGCTTGGATTTTTCATCAAATTTCAGCCTTCCCTCACCTAATGCCTTCTGAACAAGATCCCTGAAAACAACACATTGAGAAGTTTTATGACCTAAAAAGTTATGAAATTTGCAATAACCTCTCTTCGTTCTTTGTTCTAATGCAGGAACTTTTAATCCCTTTTGAACAACTATTTGGCCATCAGCCACCAATAAATCAAAAATTTCATCACATTTAGTAACATCAAATGTGTAGGTTTTTGCAACATACTTATCATTTTTAGGTTCAACTGGATTTTTTCCATTCGAGGGCTTTAATAACTTGCAAGTATAAGGAGGCCCTGGCTTTAATTCAGCCAAATCTATTTCATTTTCACCAGCCTCTTCATATTCTAACTCAAAGTCATTATCGCTCTCATAATGTCCAACATAGGCTACCTTTTCTTTTGATTTATGAAACTTAGAATTCCTAGCCTTTTCACTTTTAAGCCTCTCAACTTGTCTAACTCTGTCAGCAAGTTGGGCCATGTCCCTAAGATGTTGAGTATGTAACTTCTTTCGAATTGAGTAGTTAAGGCCACTAGCAGCCATTTCTACTAACTCATGTTCAGGAACTTGGGTAAAGCATCTTGCTTTAAGAAGCCTAAACCTATTGAGATAGTCATCAACAAACTCTGGTGTCTTGCGCCTCACACTTGCTAATTCCTTGAGGCTAATCTTAGTTTGACCCATGTAGAATTGTTCATGGAAAAGTCTTTCCAATTGGGTCCATGTATACACAGAATGGGGAGGCAACGTTGTGAACCAAGTAAAAGCATTCTTGGTTAGAGAATTTGGAAAATATTTCATTTTCAAATTCTCATTATTTGCTATGTCCCCAGCCTCTGTTAGATACCTAGCAATGTGCTCAACTGTGGACTCTGTGGTGTCACCACAAACTCAGTTAAAGGTGACACAAAATTTGGCCTATGTAGGCCCACATTAAGACCATTTTGGGCAAGAATTGCCTCTACTAAATTGGCTAAGTTATTCTGCCCATAATCATTTTGTTGGGCATTTCTCAAAACCTCATCAGCATTGTTGGGCAAGAATATTCCTTTGCACAGGCTGTTCTATTACTCGAGGAACTAGTTGTGGCCTCTGCAGTATTTCATTTCGAGCCTCTGCAACTGGTTCAGGCTCTGGGGCCTGTATTTGTTGGAATGGTTGCCTAGGCATTTGAGGGCCACCAAAGAAATCTGCTATTCTACCCATTTGGGTGGCCAATGCTTGGTAACTATTGTTAGTATGTCGAATTAATGGGTTAATTACTGTACCCATTTGTGTTGTGAGTAAGTTCACCATTTGATGATTACTCTCATCCATTTGTTGCCTTATAGCCAACATGGAATCTGTAGTAAAAGTTGGTGCACTTCCTCTAGTACGGTTATTATTAGATGTTTGTCCCCCGTGAAGTGGGGATCGAACCATAGCATTATTAGGGTATGTAGATTGATGTGTGTACAAACCCTGCATGAGTGAGGTTGGCATCCCATAGGGACTTGGCCTACCTGAATGATATAATGACCCTGATTGACTCCTAAAGTCAAATGTTGGCCCTGAACTGCCATTGTCAGTCCCCATTTGGGAGGAAATTATGGCAGGGGCTGTTGAAGACTGATCCAATAATGTTGTGGATGCATTCGAACTCCCTGAGGGGTTGGTAGACCCCGTAGGTATTAACACAGGAATTTCTTGTGCAGTCCCTATGGAATTCGAAACCTGATTTGGGCCAGTCAGGGCCCTTGATGTGCCAAACTCTATTGTTGGATGACTATCATCGAAGTCTTGATCATCATGTGGATCATTATTTTCATTAGTATTATTATTATTGTTATTGTTGTTGTTATTAGCGTTTGTTGCTCTGGCTCTCACCATTTCTGGTTTTATTCTACCACTTCTTAAACGCATACACTACACAACAACGAATTTGTAAACTTTTCTAGAATTTTTTTTTATGCAAAATGCAATGCTCATGCACTAAAAGTTTTCAGAAAAATTTGACATAAAATACTAAACTAAAACACACAAAACCAGTCCCACTAGGCGTGCCAATTTGTTTACGCTGATTTTTGGTAAACAACCGCTAGTTTGCAATGCTTGAGAGACCAACTAGAGAATCTCGGAACATGTTTTGTGCATTCATTGTTTAAGTTTGAAAATGACAATGTTCATTAACGCAAATGAACAAGTTTGTTTGAAACAAGTAAAGTAAATGAAAATAAATGACTTGATTGACAAGAAAAGTAAAAATACTCAAAATGAGTACATTTTGACAAGAAAAAGTAAATGATTCAATGAATTAAAATGCAGAAATTGTAAATGAAAGCATGTAAATTGCATAAGAAATGTAAATTGCATTGAATTAAAATAGAGTGATCACAAGATCATACATTGTTTCCTCTTGTATTCCTTTCGCTCGAACGCTTGGGTACTCATAATTTGTAAGGATTTTTAGTATGTGAATTTGTGATAGAAATTACATCAAATGAACTAGTATTTATAGATAAATTCTACAACTATCTAATAACGACTAAATAACATCCATTTGACAAGTGTCTTGCCATCTGATCTTCATTCCAAAATGCCACAAGTTGCCACTTTTGAATGAAACATTGCAATGGTTTGAATTTTGAATCTTCAGAAATGTTGAAAAATGTACTAAGTCCTAAACAGCATTTGAGTTCGAATGATCCTTAGCAGCTACTCGAATGGTGAACAACTCGAACCACATCTTGACTTATCTTCTAGACTTGTGAATATTTTCCATCTTCTGAAATTCTTGAATATTCCCTAATGAGAATATTATTTATATTAAATATATTACTTTTAACCTTTATTTTATCATTTAAAGACTCGGAAACATTAATTTCCACAGTTAAAAGGCTTTAGTAATTATATTCAAAGAATAATTAGGGCATACTTTGACTTAACCAAAATATGGGCTAACAACGGGATACCCGTTTGGTCTTATGCATGAAGTTGATCCCTAGGGAATTTTAAATTTTACTCTTTGATGCATGTAAAATTATGATGTGTTTTATGCATGATTGATGCATGAGATGAAATGCCGAGGAAGCTTGAGCATGAATTGGTTTTGCCAATGAAGATTGGACTTTGTCTTGTTGATTATTCTTGGGATTTTATTATGTATGTATGCTTTGTGCAAGTGATATGTTCATGGATGCAAGATTCAAAATACCAGGAAAACTGAGTTTTGCGCATATGGCAATAGTAAGAGATAGCCCGTTTAACCCTTTGTTGAAAATGTAGGACCTCCTTTCTTGCAGACTTTTTTACAAGATCTCGGAGAACCGGTAGCAATGAGATAAACCGATACAATTAGAACATGTCTGGTAACTGCATTTGAACCACCGTTGGGAGACTTGACCCATTTGTAGCTCATTTGTTTCTTTGAAATTCCCTAACTTTTTCCTGGACCGCTCTTTCGAGTTTTCAGTCCATCGAAAGTATTTTTCTTTTGTGTATCCCTAATTTTCGCCTAGACCGCCTTTTCAGGTTTTCGATCCACCGGGGCACTCTTTTGTTGCCTAAGCCGCCCTTTCAGGTTTTCGACTTAGCGAGCTTTGGTTTTTTTTTTCAACTGTTATGAGCATGACGTTTCTTGGCAGCCACTAAATTCATTGAGCGCCCTTCTCACAATGTTTTAATTGACCCCAAAATTTTGCTTTGTGGGGTGCCTAAACCTGAAAGTTAGCTATCTGTCACCTCGAAAGGTGTCTCTATCCGAAACGTTATTACCGTCACCTCTAAAGGTGCATCTATCCAAAAAATCTCCGTCGTCACCTCTAAAGGTGCATCTATCCAAAAAATCTCCATTTGTCACCTTAAAAGGTGCATCTATCCAAAAGTTCTCCATTTGTCACCTTGAAAGGTGCATCTATCCAGAAGTTCTCCATTTGTCACCTTGAAAGGTGCATCTATCCAGAAGTTCTCCATTTGTCACCTTAAAAGGTGCAAAGGTGCATCTGTCCAAAAGTTCTCCATTTGTCACCTTGAAAGGTGCATCTGTCCAAAAGTTCTCCATTTGTCACCTTGAAAGGTGCATCTATCCAACAAGTAATTATCGTCACCCCGAAAGGTGTTTCACTAAAGGTAGGCGCTGCCCCTTAAGGTGCCTACACTAAAGACAACCACTGTCCCTATGGAAAAACCCAAAACTGATCGTTGTGGGAATCGAACTCTTGACCCTACACTAAACTGTTCTCACGCATGCCCCTCCATTGCCTTCTCAACCACCTCCCTTTTTTTGAAATTGACTAGCATTAAAAATATATATACCAAAATAGGAGGGTAAAATTTGGGGTATGACAGCTGCCCCTATTTAAGTATCTTTTAACTCGTTAAAAGACAGTTAAATACTAGAAGACCCCAAAATTTTGCTTTGTGGGGTGCCTAAACCTGAAAGTTAGCTATCCATCACCTTAAAAGGTGTCTCTATCCGAAACGTTATTACCGTCACCTCTAAAGGTGCATCTATCCAAAAGTTCTTCGTCGTCACCTCTAAAGGTGCATCTATCCAAAAATTCTCCGTTGTCACCTTGAAAGGTGCATCTGTCCAAAAGTTCTCCATTTGTCACATTGAAAGGTGCATCTATCCAACAAGTAATTATCGTCACCCCGAAAGGTGTTTCACTAAAGGTAGGCGCTGCCCCTTAAGGTGCCTACACTAAAGACAACCACTGTCCCTATGGAAAAACCCAAAACTGGTCGTTGTGGGAATCGAACTCTTGACCCTACACTAAACTGTTCTCACGCATGCCCCTCCATTGCCTTCTCAACCACCTCCCTTTTTTTGAAATTAACTAGCATTAAAAATATATATACCAAAATAGGAGGGTAAAATTTGGGGTATGACAGCTGCCCCTATTTAAGTATCTTTTAACTCGTTAAAAGACAGTTAAATACTAGAAGACCCCAAAATTTTGCTTTGTGGGGTGCCTAAACCTGAAAGTTAGCTATCCGTCACCTCGAAAGGTGTCTCTATCCGAAACGTTATTACCGTCACCTCTAAAGGTGCATCTATCCAAAAATTCTTCGTCGTCACCTCTAATGGTGCATCTATCCAAAAGTTCTCCATTTGTCACCTTGAAAGGTGCATCTATCCAACAAGTAATGATGGTCACCCCGAAAGGTGTTTCACTAAAGGTAGGAGCTGCCCCTTTTGGTTCCTACACTAAAGACAACCACTGTCCCTATGGAAAAACCCAAAACTGGTCATTGTGGGAATCGAACTCTTGACCCTACAATAAACTTTTCTCACGCATGCCCCTCCATTGCCATCTCAACCACCTGCCTTTTTTTGAAATTAACTAGCATTAAAAATATATATACCAAAATAGGAGGGTAAAATTTGGGGTATGACAGCTGCCCCTATTTAAGTATCTTTTAACTTGTTAAAAGACAGTTAAATACTAGAAGACCCAAAATTTTGCTTTGTGGGGTGCCTAAACCTGAAAGTTAGCTATCCATCACCTTAAAAGGTGTCTCTATCCGAAACGTTATTACCGTCACCTCTAAAGGTTATCTATCCAAAAGTTCTTCGTCGTCACCTCTAAAGGTGCATCTATCCAAAAATTCTCCGTTGTCACCTTGAAAGGTGCATCTGTCCAAAAGTTCTCCATTTGTCACATTGAAAGGTGCATCTATCCAACAAGTAATTATCGTCACCCCGAAAGGTGTTTCACTAAAGGTAGGAGCTGCCCCTTATGGTTCCTACACTAAAGACAACCACTGTCCCTATGGAAAAACCCAAAACTGGTCATTGTGGGAATCGAACTCTTGACCCTACACTAAACTGTTCTCACGCATGCCCCTCCATTGCCATCTCAACCACCTGCCTTTTTTTGAAATTAACTAGCATTAAAAATATATATACCAAAATAGGAGGGTAAAATTTGGGGTATGACAGCTGCCCCTATTTAAGTATCTTTTAACTTGTTAAAAGACAGTTAAATACTAGAAGACCCAAAATTTTGCTTTGTGGGGTGCCTAAACCTGAAAGTTAGCTATCCATCACCTTAAAAGGTGTCTCTATCCGAAACGTTATTACCGTCACCTCTAAAGGTGCATCTATCCAAAAGTTCTTCGTCGTCACCTCTAAAGGTGCATCTATCCAAAAATTCTCCGTTGTCACCTTGAAAGGTGCATCTGTCCAAAAGTTCTCCATTTGTCACATTGAAAGGTGCATCTATCCAACAAGTAATTATCGTCACCCCGAAAGGTGTTTCACTAAAGGTAGGAGCTGCCCCTTATGGTTCCTACACTAAAGACAACCACTGTCCCTATGGAAAAACCCAAAACTGGTCATTGTGGGAATCGAACTCTTGACCCTACACTAAACTGTTCTCACGCATGCCCCTCCATTGCCATCTCAACCACCTGCCTTTTTTTGAAATTAACTAGCATTAAAAATATATATACCAAAATAGGAGGGTAAAATTTGGGGTATGACAGCTGCCCCTATTTAAGTATCTTTTAACTCGTTAAAAGACAGTTAAATACTAGAAGACCCAAAATTTTGCTTTGTGGGGTGCTAAACCTGAAAGTTAGCTATCCGTCACCTCGAAAGGTGTCTCTATCCGAAACGTTATTACCGTCACCTCTAAAGGTGCATCTATCCAAAAGTTCTTCGTCGTCACCTCTAAATGTGCAGCTAACCAAAAATTCTCCGTTGTCACCTTGAAAGGTGCATCTATCCAAAAGTTCTCCATTTGTCACCTTGAAAGGTGCAAGGTGCATCTATGCAAAAGTTCTCCATTTGTCACCTTGAAAGGTGCATCTATCCAACAAGTAATTATCGTCACCCCGAAAGGTGTTTCACTAAAGGTAGGAGCTGCCCCTTATGGTTCCTACACTAAAGACAACCACTGTCCCTATGGAAAAACCCAAAACTGGTCATTGTGGGAATCGAACTCTTGACCCTACACTAAACTGTTCTCACGCATGCCCCTCCATTGCCATCTCAACCACCTGCCTTTTTTTGAAATTAACTAGCATTAAAAATATATATACCAAAATAGGAGGGTAAAATTTGGGGTATGACAGCTGCCCCTATTTAAGTATCTTTTAACTCGTTAAAAGACAGTTAAATACTAGAAGACCCAAAATTTTGCTTTGTGGGGTGCTAAACCTGAAAGTTAGCTATCCGTCACCTCGAAAGGTGTCTCTATCCGAAACGTTATTACCGTCACCTCTAAAGGTGCATCTATCCAAAAGTTCTTCGTCGTCACCTCTAAAGGTGCAGCTAACCAAAAATTCTCCGTTGTCACCTTGAAAGGTGCATCTATCCAAAAGTTCTCCATTTGTCACCTTGAAAGGTGCAAGGTGCATCTATGCAAAAGTTCTCCATTTGTCACCTTGAAAGGTGCATCTATCCAACAAGTAATTATCTTCACCCTGAAAGGTGTTTCACTAAAGGTAGGAGCTTCCTTTTATGGTTCCTACACTAAAGACAACCACTGTCCCTATGGAAAAACCTAAAACTGGTCATTGTGGGAATCGAACTCTTGACCCTACACTAAACTGTTCTCACGCATGCCCCTCCATTGCCTTCTCAACCACCTCCCTTTTTTTGAAATTAACTAGCATTAAAAATATATATACCAAAATAGGAGGGTAAAATTTGGGGTATGACAACTGCCCCTATTTAAGTATCTTTTAACTCGTTAAAAGACAGTTAAATACTAGAAGACCCCAAAATTTTGCTTTGTGGGGTGCCTAAACCTGAAAGTTAGCTATCCGTCACCTCGAAAGGTGTCTCTATCCGAAACGTTATTACCGTCACCTCTAAAGGTGCATCTATTCAAAAATTCTTCGTCGTCACCTCTAAAGGTGCATCTATCCAAAAGTTCTCCATTTGTCACCTGGAAAGGTGCATCTATCCAACAAGTAATTATCGTCACCCCGAAAGGTGTTTCACTAAAGGTAGGAGCTGCCCCTTATGGTTCCTACACTAAAGACAACCACTGTCCCTATGGAAAAACCCAAAACTAGTCATTGTGGGAATCGAACTCTTGACCCTACACTAATCTGTTCTCACGCATGCCCCTCCATTGCCATCTCAACCTCCTGCCTTTTTTTGAAATTAACTAGCATTAAAAATATATATACCAAAATAGGAGGGTAAAATTTGGGGTATGACAGCTGCCCCTATTTAAGTATCTTTTAACTCGTTAAAAGACAGTTAAATACTAGAAGACCCCAAAATTTTGCTTTGTGGGGTGCCTAAACCTGAAAGTTAGCTATCCGTCACCTCGAAAGGTGTCTCTATCCGAAACGTTATTACCGTCACCTCTAAAGGTGCATCTATCCAAAAATTCTTCGTCGTCACCTCTAATGGTGCATCTATCCAAAAGTTCTCCATTTGTCACCTTGAAAGGTGCATCTATCCAACAAGTAATTATGGTCACCCCGAAAGGTGTTTCACTAAAGGTAGGAGCTGCCCCTTTTGGTTCCTACACTAAAGACAACCACTGTCCCTATGGAAAAACCCAAAACTGGTCATTGTGGGAATCGAACTCTTGACCCTACAATAAACTTTTCTCACGCATGCCCCTCCATTGCCATCTCAACCACCTGCCTTTTTTTGAAATTAACTAGCATTAAAAATATATATACCAAAATAGGAGGGTAAAATTTGGGGTATGACAGCTGCCCCTATTTAAGTATCTTTTAACTTGTTAAAAGACAGTTAAATACTAGAAGACCCAAAATTTTGCTTTGTGGGGTGCCTAAACCTGAAAGTTAGCTATCCATCACCTTAAAAGGTGTCTCTATCCGAAACGTTATTACCGTCACCTCTAAAGGTGCATCTATCCAAAAGTTCTTCGTCGTCACCTCTAAAGGTGCATCTATCCAAAAATTCTCCGTTGTCACCTTGAAAGGTGCATCTGTCCAAAAGTTCTCCATTTGTCACATTGAAAGGTGCATCTATCCAACAAGTAATTATCGTCACCCCGAAAGGTGTTTCACTAAAGGTAGGAGCTGCCCCTTATGGTTCCTACACTAAAGACAACCACTGTCCCTATGGAAAAACCCAAAACTGGTCATTGTGGGAATCGAACTCTTGACCCTACACTAAACTGTTCTCACGCATGCCCCTCCATTGCCATCTCAACCACCTGCCTTTTTTTGAAATTAACTAGCATTAAAAATATATATACCAAAATAGGAGGGTAAAATTTGGGGTATGACAGCTGCCCCTATTTAAGTATCTTTTAACTCGTTAAAAGACAGTTAAATACTAGAAGACCCAAAATTTTGCTTTGTGGGGTGCTAAACCTGAAAGTTAGCTATCCGTCACCTCGAAAGGTGTCTCTATCCGAAACGTTATTACCGTCACCTCTAAAGGTGCATCTATCCAAAAGTTCTTCGTCGTCACCTCTAAAGGTGCATCTAACCAAAAATTCTCCGTTGTCACCTTGAAAGGTGCATCTATCCAAAAGTTCTCCATTTGTCACCTTGAAAGGTGCAAGGTGCATCTATGCAAAAGTTCTCCATTTGTCACCTTGAAAGGTGCATCTATCCAACAAGTAATTATCGTCACCCCGAAAGGTGTTTCACTAAAGGTAGGAGCTTCCTTTTATGGTTCCTACACTAAAGACAACCACTGTCCCTATGGAAAAACCTAAAACTGGTCATTGTGGGAATCGAACTCTTGACCCTACACTAAACTGTTCTCACGCATGCCCCTCCATTGCCTTCTCAACCACCTCCCTTTTTTTGAAATTAACTAGCATTAAAAATATATATACCAAAATAGGAGGGTAAAATTTGGGGTATGACAACTGCCCCTATTTAAGTATCTTTTAACTCGTTAAAAGACAGTTAAATACTAGAAGACCCCAAAATTTTGCTTTGTGGGGTGCCTAAACCTGAAAGTTAGCTATCCGTCACCTCGAAAGGTGTCTCTATCCGAAACGTTATTACCGTCACCTCTAAAGGTGCATCTATTCAAAAATTCTTCGTCGTCACCTCTAAAGGTGCATCTATCCAAAAGTTCTCCATTTGTCACCTTGAAAGGTGCATCTATCCAACAAGTAATTATCGTCACCCCGAAAGGTGTTTCACTAAAGGTAGGAGCTGCCCCTTATGGTTCCTACACTAAAGACAACCACTGTCCCTATGGAAAAACCCAAAACTGGTCATTGTGGGAATCGAACTCTTGACCCTACACTAAACTGTTCTCACGCATGCCCCTCCATTGCCATCTCAACCTCCTGCCTTTTTTTGAAATTAACTAGCATTAAAAATATATATACGAAAATAGGAGGGTAAAATTTGGGGTATGACAGCTGCCCCTATTTAAGTATCTTTTAACTCGTTAAAAGACAGTTAAATACTAGAAGACCCCAAAATTTTGCTTTGTGGGGTGCCTAAACCTGAAAGTTAGCTATCCGTCACCTCGAAAGGTGTCTCTATCCGAAACGTTATTACCGTCACCTCTAAAGGTGCATCTATCCAAAAATTCTTCGTCGTCACCTCTAATGGTGCATCTATCCAAAAGTTCTCCATTTGTCACCTTGAAAGGTGCATCTATCCAACAAGTAATTATGGTCACCCCGAAAGGTGTTTCACTAAAGGTAGGAGCTGCCCCTTTTGGTTCCTACACTAAAGACAACCACTGTCCCTATGGAAAAACCCAAAACTGGTCATTGTGGGAATCGAACTCTTGACCCTACAATAAACTGTTCTCACGCATGCCCCTCCATTGCCATCTCAACCACCTGCCTTTTTTTGAAATTAACTAGCATTAAAAATATATATACCAAAATAGGAGGGTAAAATTTGGGGTATGACAGCTGCCCCTATTTAAGTATCTTTTAACTCGTTAAAAGACAGTTAAATACTAGAAGACCCAAAATTTTGCTTTGTGGGGTGCCTAAACCTGAAAGTTAGCTATCCGTCACCTCGAAAGGTGTCTCTATCCGAAACGTTATTACCGTCACCTCTAAAGGTGCATCTATCCAAAAGTTCTTCGTCGTCACCTCTAAAGGTGCATCTATCCAAAAATTCTCCGTTGTCACCTTGAAAGGTGCATCTATCCAAAAGTTCTCCATTTGTCACCTTGAAAGGTGCAAGGTGCATCTATGCAAAAGTTCTCCATTTGTCACATTGAAAGGTGCATCTATCCAACAAGTAATTATCGTCACCCCGAAAGGTGTTTCACTAAAGGTAGGAGCTTCCTTTTATGGTTCCTACACTAAAGACAACCACTGTCCCTATGGAAAAACCTAAAACTGGTCATTGTGGGAATCGAACTCTTGACCCTACACTAAACTGTTCTTACGCATGCCCCTCCATTGCCTTCTCAACCACCTCCCTTTTTTTGAAATTAACTAGCATTAAAAATATATATACCAAAATAGGAGGGTAAAATTTGGGGTATGACAACTGCCCCTATTTAAGTATCTTTTAACTCGTTAAAAGACAGTTAAATACTAGAAGACCCCAAAATTTTGCTTTGTGGGGTGCCTAAACCTGAAAGTTAGCTATCCGTCACCTCGAAAGGTGTCTCTATCCGAAACGTTATTACCGTCACCTCTAAAGGTGCATCTATTCAAAAATTCTTCGTCGTCACCTCTAAAGGTGCATCTATCCAAAAGTTCTCCATTTGTCACCTTGAAAGGTGCATCTATCCAACAAGTAATTATCGTCACCCCGAAAGGTGTTTCACTAAAGGTAGGAGCTTCCTTTTATGGTTCCTACACTAAAGACAACCACTGTCCCTATGGAAAAACCTAAAACTGGTCATTGTGGGAATCGAACTCTTGACCCTACACTAAATTGTTCTCACGCATGCCCCTCCATTGCCTTCTCAACCACCTCCCTTTTTTTGAAATTAACTAGCATTAAAAATATATATACCAAAATAGGAGGGTAAAATTTGGGGTATGACACCTGCCCCTATTTAAGTATCTTTTAACTCGTTAAAAGACAGTTAAATACTAGAAGACCCCAAAATTTTGCTTTGTGGGGTGCCTAAACCTGAAAGTTAGCTATCCGTCACCTCGAAAGGTGTCTCTATCCGAAACGTTATTACCGTCACCTCTAAAGGTGCATCTATTCAAAAATTCTTCGTCGTCACCTCTAAAGGTGCATCTATCCAAAAGTTCTCCATTTGTCACCTTGAAAGGTGCATCTATCCAACAAGTAATTATCGTCACCCCGAAAGGTGTTTCACTAAAGGTAGGAGCTGCCCCTTATGGTTCCTACACTAAAGACAACCACTGTCCCTATGGAAAAACCCAAAACTGGTCATTGTGGGAATCGAACTCTTGACCCTACACTAAACTGTTCTCACGCATGCCCCTCCATTGCCATCTCAACCTCCTGCCTTTTTTTGAAATTAACTAGCATTAAAAATATATATACCAAAATAGGAGGGTAAAATTTGGGGTATGACAGCTGCCCCTATTTAAGTATCTTTTAACTCGTTAAAAGACAGTTAAATACTAGAAGACCCCAAAATTTTGCTTTGTGGGGTGCCTAAACCTGAAAGTTAGCTATCCGTCACCTCGAAAGGTGTCTCTATCCGAAACGTTATTACCGTCACCTCTAAAGGTGCATCTATCCAAAAATTCTTCGTCGTCACCTCTAATGGTGCATCTATCCAAAAGTTCTCCATTTGTCACCTTGAAAGGTGCATCTATCCAACAAGTAATTATGGTCACCCCGAAAGGTGTTTCACTAAAGGTAGGAGCTGCCCCTTTTGGTTCCTACACTAAAGACAACCACTGTCCCTATGGAAAAACCCAAAACTGGTCATTGTGGGAATCGAACTCTTGACCCTACAATAAACTGTTCTCACGCATGCCCCTCCATTGCCATCTCAACCACCTGCCTTTTTTTGAAATTAACTAGCATTAAAAATATATATACCAAAATAGGAGGGTAAAATTTGGGGTATGACAGCTGCCCCTATTTAAGTATCTTTTAACTCGTTAAAAGACAGTTAAATACTAGAAGACCCAAAATTTTGCTTTGTGGGGTGCTAAACCTGAAAGTTAGCTATCCGTCACCTCGAAAGGTGTCTCTATCCGAAACGTTATTACCGTCACCTCTAAAGGTGCATCTATCCAAAAGTTCTTCGTCGTCACCTCTAAAGGTGCATCTAACCAAAAATTCTCCGTTGTCACCTTGAAAGGTGCATCTATCCAAAAGTTCTCCATTTGTCACCTTGAAAGGTGCAAGGTGCATCTATGCAAAAGTTCTCCATTTGTCACCTTGAAAGGTGCATCTATCCAACAAGTAATTATCGTCACCCCGAAAGGTGTTTCACTAAAGGTAGGAGCTTCCTTTTATGGTTCCTACACTAAAGACAACCACTGTCCCTATGGAAAAACCTAAAACTGGTCATTGTGGGAATCGAACTCTTGACCCTACACTAAACTGTTCTCACGCATGCCCCTCCATTGCCTTCTCAACCACCTCCCTTTTTTTGAAATTAACTAGCATTAAAAATATATATACCAAAATAGGAGGGTAAAATTTGGGGTATGACAACTGCCCCTATTTAAGTATCTTTTAACTCGTTAAAAGACAGTTAAATACTAGAAGACCCCAAAATTTTGCTTTGTGGGGTGCCTAAACCTGAAAGTTAGCTATCCGTCACCTCGAAAGGTGTCTCTATCCGAAACGTTATTACCGTCACCTCTAAAGGTGCATCTATTCAAAAATTCTTCGTCGTCACCTCTAAAGGTGCATCTATCCAAAAGTTCTCCATTTGTCACCTTGAAAGGTGCATCTATCCAACAAGTAATTATCGTCACCCCGAAAGGTGTTTCACTAAAGGTAGGAGCTGCCCCTTATGGTTCCTACACTAAAGACAACCACTGTCCCTATGGAAAAACCCAAAACTGGTCATTGTGGGAATCGAACTCTTGACCCTACACTAAACTGTTCTCACGCATGCCCCTCCATTGCCATCTCAACCTCCTGCCTTTTTTTGAAATTAACTAGCATTAAAAATATATATACCAAAATAGGAGGGTAAAATTTGGGGTATGACAGCTGCCCCTATTTAAGTATCTTTTAACTCGTTAAAAGACAGTTAAATACTAGAAGACCCCAAAATTTTGCTTTGTGGGGTGCCTAAACCTGAAAGTTAGCTATCCGTCACCTCGAAAGGTGTCTCTATCCGAAACGTTATTACCGTCACCTCTAAAGGTGCATCTATCCAAAAATTCTTCGTCGTCACCTCTAATGGTGCATCTATCCAAAAGTTCTCCATTTGTCACCTTGAAAGGTGCATCTATCCAACAAGTAATTATGGTCACCCCGAAAGGTGTTTCACTAAAGGTAGGAGCTGCCCCTTTTGGTTCCTACACTAAAGACAACCACTGTCCCTATGGAAAAACCCAAAACTGGTCATTGTGGGAATCGAACTCTTGACCCTACAATAAACTGTTCTCACGCATGCCCCTCTATTGCCATCTCAACCACCTGCCTTTTTTTGAAATTAACTAGCATTAAAAATATATATACCAAAATAGGAGGGTAAAATTTGGGGTATGACAGCTGCCCCTATTTAAGTATCTTTTAACTCGTTAAAAGACAGTTAAATACTAGAAGACCCAAAATTTTGCTTTGTGGGGTGCCTAAACCTGAAAGTTAGCTATCCGTCACCTCGAAAGGTGTCTCTATCCGAAACGTTATTACCGTCACCTCTAAAGGTGCATCTATCCAAAAGTTCTTCGTCGTCACCTCTAAAGGTGCATCTATCCAAAAATTCTCCGTTGTCACCTTGAAAGGTGCATCTATCCAAAAGTTCTCCATTTGTCACCTTGAAAGGTGCAAGGTGCATCTATGCAAAAGTTCTCCATTTGTCACATTGAAAGGTGCATCTATCCAACAAGTAATTATCGTCACCCCGAAAGGTGTTTCACTAAAGGTAGGAGCTTCCTTTTATGGTTCCTACACTAAAGACAACCACTGTCCCTATGGAAAAACCTAAAACTGGTCATTGTGGGAATCGAACTCTTGACCCTACACTAAACTGTTCTTACGCATGCCCCTCCATTGCCTTCTCAACCACCTCCCTTTTTTTGAAATTAACTAGCATTAAAAATATATATACCAAAATAGGAGGGTAAAATTTGGGGTATGACAACTGCCCCTATTTAAGTATCTTTTAACTCGTTAAAAGACAGTTAAATACTAGAAGACCCCAAAATTTTGCTTTGTGGGGTGCCTAAACCTGAAAGTTAGCTATCCGTCACCTCGAAAGGTGTCTCTATCCGAAACGTTATTACCGTCACCTCTAAAGGTGCATCTATCCAAAAATTCTTCGTCGTCACCTCTAATGGTGCATCTATCCAAAAGTTCTCCATTTGTCACCTTGAAAGGTGCATCTATCCAACAAGTAATTATGGTCACCCCGAAAGGTGTTTCACTAAAGGTAGGAGCTGCCCCTTTTGGTTCCTACACTAAAGACAACCACTGTCCCTATGGAAAAACCCAAAACTGGTCATTGTGGGAATCGAACTCTTGATCCTACACTAAACTGTTCTCACGCATGCCCCTCCATTGCCATCTCAACCTCCTGCCTTTTTTTGAAATTAACTAGCATTAAAAATATATATACCAAAATAGGAGGGTAAAATTTGGGGTATGACAGCTGCCCCTATTTAAGTATCTTTTAACTCGTTAAAAGACAGTTAAATACTAGAAGACCCCAAAATTTTGCTTTGTGGGGTGCCTAAACCTGAAAGTTAGCTATCCGTCACCTCGAAAGGTGTCTCTATCCGAAACGTTATTACCGTCACCTCTAAAGGTGCATCTATCCAAAAATTCTTCGTCGTCACCTCTAATGGTGCATCTATCCAAAAGTTCTCCATTTGTCACCTTGAAAGGTGCATCTATCCAACAAGTAATTATGGTCACCCCGAAAGGTGTTTCACTAAAGGTAGGAGCTGCCCCTTTTGGTTCCTACACTAAAGACAACCACTGTCCCTATGGAAAAACCCAAAACTGGTCATTGTGGGAATCGAACTCTTGACCCTACAATAAACTGTTCTCACGCATGCCCCTCCATTGCCATCTCAACCACCTGCCTTTTTTTGAAATTAACTAGCATTAAAAATATATATACCAAAATAGGAGGGTAAAATTTGGGGTATGACAGCTGCCCCTATTTAAGTATCTTTTAACTCGTTAAAAGACAGTTAAATACTAGAAGACCCCAAAATTTTGCTTTGTGGGGTGCCTAAACCTGAAAGTTAGCTATCCGTCACCTCGAAAGGTGTCTCTATCCGAAACGTTATTACCGTCACCTCTAAAGGTGCATCTATCCAAAAGTTCTTCGTCGTCACCTCTAAAGGTGCATCTATCCAAAAATTCTCCGTTGTCACCTTGAAAGGTGCATCTATCCAAAAGTTCTCCATTTGTCACCTTGAAAGGTGCAAGGTGCATCTATGCAAAAGTTCTCCATTTGTCACATTGAAAGGTGCATCTATCCAACAAGTAATTATCGTCACCCCGAAAGGTGTTTCACTAAAGGTAGGAGCTTCCTTTTATGGTTCCTACACTAAAGACAACCACTGTCCCTATGGAAAAACCTAAAACTGGTCATTGTGGGAATCGAACTCTTGACCCTACACTAAACTGTTCTTACGCATGCCCCTCCATTGCCTTCTCAACCACCTCCCTTTTTTTGAAATTAACTAGCATTAAAAATATATATACCAAAATAGGAGGGTAAAATTTGGGGTATGACAACTGCCCCTATTTAAGTATCTTTTAACTCGTTAAAAGACAGTTAAATACTAGAAGACCCCAAAATTTTGCTTTGTGGGGTGCCTAAACCTGAAAGTTAGCTATCCGTCACCTCGAAAGGTGTCTCTATCCGAAACGTTATTACCGTCACCTCTAAAGGTGCATCTATCCAAAAATTCTTCGTCGTCACCTCTAATGGTGCATCTATCCAAAAGTTCTCCATTTGTCACCTTGAAAGGTGCATCTATCCAACAAGTAATTATGGTCACCCCGAAAGGTGTTTCACTAAAGGTAGGAGCTGCCCCTTTTGGTTCCTACACTAAAGACAACCACTGTCCCTATGGAAAAACCCAAAACTGGTCATTGTGGGAATCGAACTCTTGATCCTACACTAAACTGTTCTCACGCATGCCCCTCCATTGCCATCTCAACCTCCTGCCTTTTTTTGAAATTAACTAGCATTAAAAATATATATACCAAAATAGGAGGGTAAAATTTGGGGTATGACAGCTGCCCCTATTTAAGTATCTTTTAACTCGTTAAAAGACAGTTAAATACTAGAAGACCCCAAAATTTTGCTTTGTGGGGTGCCTAAACCTGAAAGTTAGCTATCCGTCACCTCGAAAGGTGTCTCTATCCGAAACGTTATTACCGTCACCTCTAAAGGTGCATCTATTCAAAAATTCTTCGTCGTCACCTCTAAAGGTGCATCTATCCAAAAGTTCTCCATTTGTCACCTTGAAAGGTGCATCTATCCAACAAGTAATTATCGTCACCCCGAAAGGTGTTTCACTAAAGGTAGGAGCTGCCCCTTATGGTTCCTACACTAAAGACAACCACTGTCCCTATGGAAAAACCCAAAACTGGTCATTGTGGGAATCGAACTCTTGACCCTACACTAAACTGTTCTCACGCATGCCCGTCCATTGCCATCTCAACCTCCTGCCTTTTTTTGAAATTAACTAGCATTAAAAATATATATACCAAAATAGGAGGGTAAAATTTGGGGTATGACAGCTGCCCCTATTTAAGTATCTTTTAACTCGTTAAAAGACAGTTAAATACTAGAAGACCCCAAAATTTTGCTTTGTGGGGTGCCTAAACCTGAAAGTTAGCTATCCGTCACCTCGAAAGGTGTCTCTATCCGAAACGTTATTACCGTCACCTCTAAAGGTGCATCTATCCAAAAATTCTTCGTCGTCACCTCTAATGGTGCATCTATCCAAAAGTTCTCCATTTGTCACCTTGAAAGGTGCATCTATCCAACAAGTAATTATGGTCACCCCGAAAGGTGTTTCACTAAAGGTAGGAGCTGCCCCTTTTGGTTCCTACACTAAAGACAACCACTGTCCCTATGGAAAAACCCAAAACTGGTCATTGTGGGAATCGAACTCTTGACCCTACAATAAACTGTTCTCACGCATGCCCCTCCATTGCCATCTCAACCACCTGCCTTTTTTTGAAATTAACTAGCATTAAAAATATATATACCAAAATAGGAGGGTAAAATTTGGGGTATGACAGCTGCCCCTATTTAAGTATCTTTTAACTCGTTAAAAGACAGTTAAATACTAGAAGACCCAAAATTTTGCTTTGTGGGGTGCCTAAACCTGAAAGTTAGCTATCCGTCACCTCGAAAGGTGTCTCTATCCGAAACGTTATTACCGTCACCTCTAAAGGTGCATCTATCCAAAAGTTCTTCGTCGTCACCTCTAAAGGTGCATCTATCCAAAAATTCTCCGTTGTCACCTTGAAAGGTGCATCTATCCAAAAGTTCTCCATTTGTCACCTTGAAAGGTGCAAGGTGCATCTATGCAAAAGTTCTCCATTTGTCACATTGAAAGGTGCATCTATCCAACAAGTAATTATCGTCACCCCGAAAGGTGTTTCACTAAAGGTAGGAGCTGCCCCTTATGGTTCCTACACTAAAGACAACCACTGTCCCTATGGAAAAACCCAAAACTGGTCATTGTGGGAATCGAACTCTTGACCCTACACTAAACTGTTCTCACGCATGCCCCTCCATTGCCATCTCAACCACCTGCCTTTTTTTGAAATTAACTAGCATTAAAAATATATATACCAAAATAGGAGGGTAAAATTTGGGGTATGACAGCTGCCCCTATTTAAGTATCTTTTAACTCGTTAAAAGACAGTTAAATACTAGAAGACCCAAAATTTTGCTTTGTGGGGTGCCTAAACCTGAAAGTTAGCTATCCGTCACCTCGAAAGGTGTCTCTATCCGAAACGTTATTACCGTCACCTCTAAAGGTGCATCTATCCAAAAGTTCTTCGTCGTCACCTCTAAAGGTGCATCTATCCAAAAATTCTCCGTTGTCACCTTGAAAGGTGCATCTATCCAAAAGTTCTCCATTTGTCACCTTGAAAGGTGCAAGGTGCATCTATGCAAAAGTTCTCCATTTGTCACATTGAAAGGTGCATCTATCCAACAAGTAATTATCGTCACCCCGAAAGGTGTTTCACTAAAGGTAGGAGCTTCCTTTTATGGTTCCTACACTAAAGACAACCACTGTCCCTATGGAAAAACCTAAAACTGGTCATTGTGGGAATCGAACTCTTGACCCTACACTAAACTGTTCTCACGCATGCCCCTCCATTGCCTTCTCAACCACCTCCCTTTTTTTGAAATTAACTAGCATTAAAAATATATATACCAAAATAGGAGGGTAAAATTTGGGGTATGACAACTGCCCCTATTTAAGTATCTTTTAACTCGTTAAAAGACAGTTAAATACTAGAAGACCCCAAAATTTTGCTTTGTGGGGTGCCTAAACCTGAAAGTTAGCTATCCGTCACCTCGAAAGGTGTCTCTATCCGAAACGTTATTACCGTCACCTCTAAAGGTGCATCTATCCAAAAATTCTTCGTCGTCACCTCTAATGGTGCATCTATCCAAAAGTTCTCCATTTGTCACCTTGAAAGGTGCATCTATCCAACAAGTAATTATGGTCACCCCGAAAGGTGTTTCACTAAAGGTAGGAGCTGCCCCTTTTGGTTCCTACACTAAAGACAACCACTGTCCCTATGGAAAAACCCAAAACTGGTCATTGTGGGAATCGAACTCTTGATCCTACACTAAACTGTTCTCACGCATGCCCCTCCATTGCCATCTCAACCTCCTGCCTTTTTTTGAAATTAACTAGCATTAAAAATATATATACCAAAATAGGAGGGTAAAATTTGGGGTATGACAGCTGCCCCTATTTAAGTATCTTTTAACTCGTTAAAAGACAGTTAAATACTAGAAGACCCCAAAATTTTGCTTTGTGGGGTGCCTAAACCTGAAAGTTAGCTATCCGTCACCTCGAAAGGTGTCTCTATCCGAAACGTTATTACCGTCACCTCTAAAGGTGCATCTATTCAAAAATTCTTCGTCGTCACCTCTAAAGGTGCATCTATCCAAAAGTTCTCCATTTGTCACCTTGAAAGGTGCATCTATCCAACAAGTAATTATCGTCACCCCGAAAGGTGTTTCACTAAAGGTAGGAGCTGCCCCTTATGGTTCCTACACTAAAGACAACCACTGTCCCTATGGAAAAACCCAAAACTGGTCATTGTGGGAATCGAACTCTTGACCCTACACTAAACTGTTCTCACGCATGCCCGTCCATTGCCATCTCAACCTCCTGCCTTTTTTTGAAATTAACTAGCATTAAAAATATATATACCAAAATAGGAGGGTAAAATTTGGGGTATGACAGCTGCCCCTATTTAAGTATCTTTTAACTCGTTAAAAGACAGTTAAATACTAGAAGACCCCAAAATTTTGCTTTGTGGGGTGCCTAAACCTGAAAGTTAGCTATCCGTCACCTCGAAAGGTGTCTCTATCCGAAACGTTATTACCGTCACCTCTAAAGGTGCATCTATCCAAAAATTCTTCGTCGTCACCTCTAATGGTGCATCTATCCAAAAGTTCTCCATTTGTCACCTTGAAAGGTGCATCTATCCAACAAGTAATTATGGTCACCCCGAAAGGTGTTTCACTAAAGGTAGGAGCTGCCCCTTTTGGTTCCTACACTAAAGACAACCACTGTCCCTATGGAAAAACCCAAAACTGGTCATTGTGGGAATCGAACTCTTGACCCTACAATAAACTGTTCTCACGCATGCCCCTCCATTGCCATCTCAACCACCTGCCTTTTTTTGAAATTAACTAGCATTAAAAATATATATACCAAAATAGGAGGGTAAAATTTGGGGTATGACAGCTGCCCCTATTTAAGTATCTTTTAACTCGTTAAAAGACAGTTAAATACTAGAAGACCCAAAATTTTGCTTTGTGGGGTGCCTAAACCTGAAAGTTAGCTATCCGTCACCTCGAAAGGTGTCTCTATCCGAAACGTTATTACCGTCACCTCTAAAGGTGCATCTATCCAAAAGTTCTTCGTCGTCACCTCTAAAGGTGCATCTATCCAAAAATTCTCCGTTGTCACCTTGAAAGGTGCATCTATCCAAAAGTTCTCCATTTGTCACCTTGAAAGGTGCAAGGTGCATCTATGCAAAAGTTCTCCATTTGTCACATTGAAAGGTGCATCTATCCAACAAGTAATTATCGTCACCCCGAAAGGTGTTTCACTAAAGGTAGGAGCTTCCTTTTATGGTTCCTACACTAAAGACAACCACTGTCCCTATGGAAAAACCTAAAACTGGTCATTGTGGGAATCGAACTCTTGACCCTACACTAAACTGTTCTCACGCATGCCCCTCCATTGCCTTCTCAACCACCTCCCTTTTTTTGAAATTAACTAGCATTAAAAATATATATACCAAAATAGGAGGGTAAAATTTGGGGTATGACAACTGCCCCTATTTAAGTATCTTTTAACTCGTTAAAAGACAGTTAAATACTAGAAGACCCCAAAATTTTGCTTTGTGGGGTGCCTAAACCTGAAAGTTAGCTATCCGTCACCTCGAAAGGTGTCTCTATCCGAAACGTTATTACCGTCACCTCTAAAGGTGCATCTATCCAAAAATTCTTCGTCGTCACCTCTAATGGTGCATCTATCCAAAAGTTCTCCATTTGTCACCTTGAAAGGTGCATCTATCCAACAAGTAATTATGGTCACCCCGAAAGGTGTTTCACTAAAGGTAGGAGCTGCCCCTTTTGGTTCCTACACTAAAGACAACCACTGTCCCTATGGAAAAACCCAAAACTGGTCATTGTGGGAATCGAACTCTTGACCCTACACTAAACTGTTCTCACGCATGCCCCTCCATTGCCATCTCAACCTCCTGCCTTTTTTTGAAATTAACTAGCATTAAAAATATATATACCAAAATAGGAGGGTAAAATTTGGGGTATGACAGCTGCCCCTATTTAAGTATCTTTTAACTCGTTAAACGACAGTTAAATACTAGAAGACCCCAAAATTTTGCTTTGTGGGGTGCCTAAACCTGAAAGTTAGCTATCCGTCACCTCGAAAGGTGTCTCTATCCGAAACATTATTACCGTCACCTCTAAAGGTGCATCTATCCAAAAATTCTTCGTCGTCACCTCTAATGGTGCATCTATCCAAAAGTTCTCCATTTGTCACCTTGAAAGGTGCATCTATCCAACAAGTAATTATGGTCACCCCGAAAGGTGTTTCACTAAAGGTAGGAGCTGCCCCTTTTGGTTCCTACACTAAAGACAACCACTGTCCCTATGGAAAAACCCAAAACTGGTCATTGTGGGAATCGAACTCTTGACCCTACAATAAACTGTTCTCACGCATGCCCCTCCATTGCCATCTCAACCACCTGCCTTTTTTTGAAATTAACTAGCATTAAAAATATATATACAAAAATAGGAGGGTAAAATTTGGGGTATGACAGCTGCCCCTATTTAAGTATCTTTTAACTTGTTAAAAGACAGTTAAATACTAGAAGACCCAAAATTTTGCTTTGTGGGGTGCCTAAACCTGAAAGTTAGCTATCCATCACCTTAAAAGGTGTCTCTATCCGAAACGTTATTACCGTCACCTCTAAAGGTGCATCTATCCAAAAGTTCTTCGTCGTCACCTCTAAAGGTGCATCTATCCAAAAATTCTCCGTTGTCACCTTGAAAGGTGCATCTGTCCAAAAGTTCTCCATTTGTCACATTGAAAGGTGCATCTATCCAACAAGTAATTATCGTCACCCCGAAAGGTGTTTCACTAAAGGTAGGAGCTGCCCCTTATGGTTCCTACACTAAAGACAACCACTGTCCCTATGGAAAAACCCAAAACTGGTCATTGTGGGAATCGAACTCTTGACCCTACACTAAACTGTTCTCACGCATGCCCCTCCATTGCCATCTCAACCACCTGCCTTTTTTTGAAATTAACTAGCATTAAAAATATATATACCAAAATAGGAGGGTAAAATTTGGGGTATGACAGCTGCCCCTATTTAAGTATCTTTTAACTCGTTAAAAGACAGTTAAATACTAGAAGACCCAAAATTTTGCTTTGTGGGGTGCCTAAACCTGAAAGTTAGCTATCCGTCACCTCGAAAGGTGTCTCTATCCGAAACGTTATTACCGTCACCTCTAAAGGTGCATCTATCCAAAAGTTCTTCGTCGTCACCTCTAAAGGTGCATCTATCCAAAAATTCTCCGTTGTCACCTTGAAAGGTGCATCTATCCAAAAGTTCTCCATTTGTCACCTTGAAAGGTGCAAGGTGCATCTATGCAAAAGTTCTCCATTTGTCACATTGAAAGGTGCATCTATCCAACAAGTAATTATCGTCACCCCGAAAGGTGTTTCACTAAAGGTAGGAGCTTCCTTTTATGGTTCCTACACTAAAGACAACCACTGTCCCTATGGAAAAACCTAAAACTGGTCATTGTGGGAATCGAACTCTTGACCCTACACTAAACTGTTCTCACGCATGCCCCTCCATTGCCTTCTCAACCACCTCCCTTTTTTTGAAATTAACTAGCATTAAAAATATATATACCAAAATAGGAGGGTAAAATTTGGGGTATGACAACTGCCCCTATTTAAGTATCTTTTAACTCGTTAAAAGACAGTTAAATACTAGAAGACCCCAAAATTTTGCTTTGTGGGGTGCCTAAACCTGAAAGTTAGCTATCCGTCACCTCGAAAGGTGTCTCTATCCGAAACGTTATTACCGTCACCTCTAAAGGTGCATCTATTCAAAAATTCTTCGTCGTCACCTCTAAAGGTGCATCTATCCAAAAGTTCTCCATTTGTCACCTTGAAAGGTGCATCTGTCCAACAAGTAATTATCGTCACCCCGAAAGGTGTTTCACTAAAGGTAGGAGCTGCCCCTTATGGTTCCTACACTAAAGACAACCACTGTCCCTATGGAAAAACCCAAAACTGGTCATTGTGGGAATCGAACTCTTGACCCTACACTAAACTGTTCTCACGCATGCCCCTCCATTGCCATCTCAACCTCCTGCCTTTTTTTGAAATTAACTAGCATTAAAAATATATATACCAAAATAGGAGGGTAAAATTTGGGGTATGACAACTGCCCCTATTTAAGTATCTTTTAACTCGTTAAAAGACAGTTAAATACTAGAAGACCCCAAAATTTTGCTTTGTGGGGTGCCTAAACCTGAAAGTTAGCTATCCGTCACCTCGAAAGGTGTCTCTATCCGAAACGTTATTACCGTCACCTCTAAAGGTGCATCTATCCAAAAGTTCTTCGTCGTCACCTCTAAAGGTGCATCTATCCAAAAATTCTCCGTTGTCACCTTGAAAGGTGCATCTGTCCAAAAGTTCTCCATTTGTCACATTGAAAGGTGCATCTATCCAACAAGTAATTATCGTCACCCCGAAAGGTGTTTCACTAAAGGTAGGAGCTGCCCCTTATGGTTCCTACACTAAAGACAACCACTGTCCCTATGGAAAAACCCAAAACTGGTCATTGTGGGAATCGAACTCTTGACCCTACACTAAACTGTTCTCACGCATGCCCCTCCATTGCCATCTCAACCACCTGCCTTTTTTTGAAATTAACTAGCATTAAAAATATATATACCAAAATAGGAGGGTAAAATTTGGGGTATGACAGCTGCCCCTATTTAAGTATCTTTTAACTCGTTAAAAGACAGTTAAATACTAGAAGACCCAAAATTTTGCTTTGTGGGGTGCCTAAACCTGAAAGTTAGCTATCCGTCACCTCGAAAGGTGTCTCTATCCGAAACGTTATTACCGTCACCTCTAAAGGTGCATCTATCCAAAAGTTCTTCGTCGTCACCTCTAAAGGTGCATCTATCCAAAAATTCTCCGTTGTCACCTTGAAAGGTGCATCTATCCAAAAGTTCTCCATTTGTCACCTTGAAAGGTGCAAGGTGCATCTATGCAAAAGTTCTCCATTTGTCACATTGAAAGGTGCATCTATCCAACAAGTAATTATCGTCACCCCGAAAGGTGTTTCACTAAAGGTAGGAGCTTCCTTTTATGGTTCCTACACTAAAGACAACCACTGTCCCTATGGAAAAACCTAAAACTGGTCATTGTGGGAATCGAACTCTTGACCCTACACTAAACTGTTCTCACGCATGCCCCTCCATTGCCTTCTCAACCACCTCCCTTTTTTTGAAATTAACTAGCATTAAAAATATATATACCAAAATAGGAGGGTAAAATTTGGGGTATGACAACTGCCCCTATTTAAGTATCTTTTAACTCGTTAAAAGACAGTTAAATACTAGAAGACCCCAAAATTTTGCTTTGTGGGGTGCCTAAACCTGAAAGTTAGCTATCCGTCACCTCGAAAGGTGTCTCTATCCGAAACGTTATTACCGTCACCTCTAAAGGTGCATCTATTCAAAAATTCTTCGTCGTCACCTCTAAAGGTGCATCTATCCAAAAGTTCTCCATTTGTCACCTTGAAAGGTGCATCTGTCCAACAAGTAATTATCGTCACCCCGAAAGGTGTTTCACTAAAGGTAGGAGCTGCCCCTTATGGTTCCTACACTAAAGACAACCACTGTCCCTATGGAAAAACCCAAAACTGGTCATTGTGGGAATCGAACTCTTGACCCTACACTAAACTGTTCTCACGCATGCCCCTCCATTGCCATCTCAACCTCCTGCCTTTTTTTGAAATTAACTAGCATTAAAAATATATATACCAAAATAGGAGGGTAAAATTTGGGGTATGACAACTGCCCCTATTTAAGTATCTTTTAACTCGTTAAAAGACAGTTAAATACTAGAAGACCCCAAAATTTTGCTTTGTGGGGTGCCTAAACCTGAAAGTTAGCTATCCGTCACCTCGAAAGGTGTCTCTATCCGAAACGTTATTACCGTCACCTCTAAAGGTGCATCTATCCAAAAGTTCTTCGTCGTCACCTCTAAAGGTGCATCTATCCAAAAATTCTCCGTTGTCACCTTGAAAGGTGCATCTGTCCAAAAGTTCTCCATTTGTCACATTGAAAGGTGCATCTATCCAACAAGTAATTATCGTCACCCCGAAAGGTGTTTCACTAAAGGTAGGAGCTGCCCCTTATGGTTCCTACACTAAAGACAACCACTGTCCCTATGGAAAAACCCAAAACTGGTCATTGTGGGAATCGAACTCTTGACCCTACACTAAACTGTTCTCACGCATGCCCCTCCATTGCCATCTCAACCACCTGCCTTTTTTTGAAATTAACTAGCATTAAAAATATATATACCAAAATAGGAGGGTAAAATTTGGGGTATGACAGCTGCCCCTATTTAAGTATCTTTTAACTCGTTAAAAGACAGTTAAATACTAGAAGACCCAAAATTTTGCTTTGTGGGGTGCCTAAACCTGAAAGTTAGCTATCCGTCACCTCGAAAGGTGTCTCTATCCGAAACGTTATTACCGTCACCTCTAAAGGTGCATCTATCCAAAAGTTCTTCGTCGTCACCTCTAAAGGTGCATCTATCCAAAAATTCTCCGTTGTCACCTTGAAAGGTGCATCTATCCAAAAGTTCTCCATTTGTCACCTTGAAAGGTGCAAGGTGCATCTATGCAAAAGTTCTCCATTTGTCACATTGAAAGGTGCATCTATCCAACAAGTAATTATCGTCACCCCGAAAGGTGTTTCACTAAAGGTAGGAGCTTCCTTTTATGGTTCCTACACTAAAGACAACCACTGTCCCTATGGAAAAACCTAAAACTGGTCATTGTGGGAATCGAACTCTTGACCCTACACTAAACTGTTCTCACGCATGCCCCTCCATTGCCTTCTCAACCACCTCCCTTTTTTTGAAATTAACTAGCATTAAAAATATATATACCAAAATAGGAGGGTAAAATTTGGGGTATGACAACTGCCCCTATTTAAGTATCTTTTAACTCGTTAAAAGACAGTTAAATACTAGAAGACCCCAAAATTTTGCTTTGTGGGGTGCCTAAACCTGAAAGTTAGCTATCCGTCACCTCGAAAGGTGTCTCTATCCGAAACGTTATTACCGTCACCTCTAAAGGTGCATCTATTCAAAAATTCTTCGTCGTCACCTCTAAAGGTGCATCTATCCAAAAGTTCTCCATTTGTCACCTTGAAAGGTGCATCTGTCCAACAAGTAATTATCGTCACCCCGAAAGGTGTTTCACTAAAGGTAGGAGCTGCCCCTTATGGTTCCTACACTAAAGACAACCACTGTCCCTATGGAAAAACCCAAAACTGGTCATTGTGGGAATCGAACTCTTGACCCTACACTAAACTGTTCTCACGCATGCCCCTCCATTGCCATCTCAACCTCCTGCCTTTTTTTGAAATTAACTAGCATTAAAAATATATATACCAAAATAGGAGGGTAAAATTTGGGGTATGACAACTGCCCCTATTTAAGTATCTTTTAACTCGTTAAAAGACAGTTAAATACTAGAAGACCCCAAAATTTTGCTTTGTGGGGTGCCTAAACCTGAAAGTTAGCTATCCGTCACCTCGAAAGGTGTCTCTATCCGAAACGTTATTACCGTCACCTCTAAAGGTGCATCTATTCAAAAATTCTTCGTCGTCACCTCTAAAGGTGCATCTATCCAAAAGTTGTCCATTTGTCACCTTGAAAGGTGCATCTATCCAACAAGTAATTATCGTCACCCCGAAAGGTGTTTCACTAAAGGTAGGAGCTGCCCCTTATGGTTACTACACTAAAGACAACCACTGTCCCTATGGAAAAACCCAAAACTGGTCATTGTGGGAATCGAACTCTTGACCCTACACTAAACTATTCTCACGCATGCCCCTCCATTGCCATCTCAACCACCTGCCTTTTTTTGAAATTAACTAGCATTAAAAATATATATACCAAAATAGGAGGGTAAAATTTGGGGTATGACAGCTGCCCCTATTTAAGTATCTTTTAACTCGTTAAAAGAAAGTTAAATACTAGAAGACCCAAAATTTTGAGTTGTGGGGTGCCTAAACCTGAAAGTTAGCTATCCGTCACCTCGAAAGGTGTCTTTATCCGAAACGTTATTACCGTCACCTCTAAAGGTGCATCTATTCAAAAATTCTTCGTCGTCACCTCTAAAGGTGCATCTATCCAAAAGTTCTCCATTTGTCACCTTGAAAGGTGCATCTATCCAACAAGTAATTATCGTCACCCCGAAAGGTGTTTCACTAAAGGTAGGAGCTGCCCCTTATGGTTCCTACACTAAAGACAACCACTGTCCATATGGAAAAACCCAAAACTGGTCATTGTGGGAATCGAACTCTTGACCCTACATTAAACTGTTCTCACGCATGCCCCTCCATTGCCATCTCAACCACCTGCCTTTTTTTGAAATTAACTAGCATTAAAAATATATATACCAAAATAGGAGGGTAAAATTTGGGGTATGACAGCTGCCCCTATTTAAGTATCTTTTAACTCGTTAAAAGACAGTTAAATACTAGAAGACCCAAAATTTTGCTTTGTGGGGTGCCTAAACCTGAAAGTTAGCTATCCGTCACCTCGAAAGGTGTCTCTATCCGAAACGTTATTACCGTCACCTCTAAAGGTGCATCTATCCAAAAGTTCTTCGTCGTCACATCTAAAGGTGCATCTATCCAAAAGTTCTCCATTTGTCACCTTGAAAGGTGCATCTATCCAAAAATTCTCCGTTGTCACCTTGAAAGGTGCATCTATCCAAAAGTTCTCCATTTGTCACCTTGAAAGGTGCAAGGTGCATCTATGCAAAAGTTCTCCATTTGTCACCTTGAAAGGTGCATCTATCCAACAAGTAATTATCGTCACCCCGAAAGGTGTTTCACTAAAGGTAGGAGCTTCCTTTTATGGTTCCTACACTAAAGACAACCACTGTCCCTATGGAAAAACCTAAAACTGGTCATTGTGGGAATCGAACTCTTGACCCTACACTAAACTGTTCTCACGCATGCCCCTCCATTGCCTTCTCAACCACCTCCCTTTTTTTGAAATTAACTAGCATTAAAAATATATATACCAAAATAGGAGGGTAAAATTTGGGGTATGACAACTGCCCCTATTTAAGTATCTTTTAACTCGTTAAAAGACAGTTAAATACTAGAAGACCCCAAAATTTTGCTTTGTGGGGTGCCTAAACCTGAAAGTTAGCTATCCGTCACCTCGAAAGGTGTCTCTATCCGAAACGTTATTACCGTCACCTCTAAAGGTGCATCTATTCAAAAATTCTTCGTCGTCACCTCTAAAGGTGCATCTATCCAAAAGTTCTCCATTTGTCACCTTGAAAGGTGCATCTATCCAACAAGTAATTATCGTCACCCCGAAAGGTGTTTCACTAAAGGTAGGAGCTGCCCCTTATGGTTCCTACACTAAAGACAACCACTGTCCCTATGGAAAAACCCAAAACTGGTCATTGTGGGAATCGAACTCTTGACCCTACACTAAACTTTTCTCACGCATGCCCCTCCATTGCCATCTCAACCTCCTGCCTTTTTTTGAAATTAACTAGCATTAAAAATATATATACCAAAATAGGAGGGTAAAATTTGGGGTATGACAACTGCCCCTATTTAAGTATCTTTTAACTCGTTAAAAGACAGTTAAAAACTAGAAGACCCCAAAATTTTGCTTTGTGGGGTGCCTAAACCTGAAAGTTAGCTATCCGTCACCTCGAAAGGTGTCTCTATCCGAAACGTTATTACCGTCACCTCTAAAGGTGCATCTATTCAAAAATTCTTCGTCGTCACCTCTAAAGGTGCATCTATCCAAAAGTTCTCCATTTGTCACCTTGAAAGGTGCATCTATCCAACAAGTAATTATCGTCACCCCGAAAGATGTTTCACTAAAGGTAGGAGCTGCCCCTTATGGTTCCTACACTAAAGACAACCACTGTCCCTATGGAAAAACCCAAAACTGGTCATTGTGGGAATCGAACTCTTGACCCTACACTAAACTATTCTCACGCATGCCCCTCCATTGCCATCTCAACCACCTGCCTTTTTTTGAAATTAACTAGCATTAAAAATATATATACCAAAATAGGAGGGTAAAATTTGGGGTATGACAGCTGCCCCTATTTAAGTATCTTTTAACTCGTTAAAAGACAGTTAAATACTAGAAGACCCAAAATTTTGATTTGTGGGGTGCCTAAACCTGAAAGTTAGCTATCCGTCACCTCGAAAGGTGTCTCTATCCGAAACGTTATTACCGTCACCTCTAAAGGTGCATCTATTCAAAAATTCTTCGTCGTCACCTCTAAAGGTGCATCTATCCAAAAGTTCTCCATTTGTCACCTTGAAAGGTGCATCTATCCAACAAGTAATTATCGTCACCCCGAAAGGTGTTTCACTAAAGGTAGGAGCTGCCCCTTATGGTTCCTACACTAAAGGCAACCACTGTCCCTATGGAAAAACCCAAAACTGGTCATTGTGGGAATCGAACTCTTGACCCTACACTAAACTGTTCTCACGCATGCCCCTCCATTGCCATCTCAACCACCTGCCTTTTTTTGAAATTAACTAGCATTAAAAATATATATACCAAAATAGGAGGGTAAAATTTGGGGTATGACAGCTGCCCCTATTTAAGTATCTTTTAACTCGTTAAAAGACAGTTAAATACTAGAAGACCCAAAATTTTGCTTTGTGGGGTGCCTAAACCTGAAAGTTAGCTATCCGTCACCTCGAAACGTGTCTCTATCCGAAACGTTATTACCGTCACCTCTTAAGGTGCATCTATCCAAAAGTTCTTCGTCGTCACCTCTAAAGGTGCATCTATCCAAAAATTCTCCGTTGTCACCTTGAAAGGTGCATCTATCCAAAAGTTCTCCATTTGTCACCTTGAAAGGTGCAAGGTGCATCTATCCAAAAGTTCTCCATTTGTCACCTTGAAAGGTGCATCTATCCAACAAGTATTTATCGTCACCCCGAAAGGTGTTTCACTAAAGGTAGGAGCTTCCCCTTATGGTTCCTACACTAAAGACAACCACTGTCCCTATGGAAAAACCTAAAACTGGTCATTGTGGGAATCGAACTCTTGACCCTACACTAAACTGTTCTCACGCATGCCCCTCCATTGCCTTCTCAACCACCTCCCTTTTTTTGAAATTAACTAGCATTAAAAATATATATACCAAAATAGGAGGGTAAAATTTGGGGCATGACAGCTGCCCCTATTTAAGTATCTTTTAACTCGTTAAAAGACAGTTAAATACTAGAAGACGCCAAAATTTTGCTTTGTGGGGTGCCTAAACCTGAAAGTTAGCTATCCGTCACCTCGAAAGGTGTCTCTATCCGAAACGTTATTACCGTCACCTCTAAAGGTGCATCTATTCAAAAATTCTTCGTCGTCACCTCTAAAGGTGCATCTATCCAAAAGTTCTCCATTTGTCACCTTGAAAGGTGCATCTATCCAACAAGTAATTATCGTCACCCCGAAAGGTGTTTCACTAAAGGTAGGAGCTGCCCCTTATGGTTCCTACACTAAAGACAACCACTGTCCCTATGGAAAAACCCAAAACTAGTCATTGTGGGAATCGAACTCTTGACCCTACACTAAACTGTTCTCACGCATGCCCCTCCATTGCCATCTCAACCTCCTGCCTTTTTTTGAAATTAACTAGCATTAAAAATATATATACCAAAATAGGAGGGTAAAATTTGGGGTATGACAGCTGCCCCTATTTAAGTATCTTTTAACTCGTTAAAAGAAAGTTAAATACTAGAAGACCCCAAAATTTTGCTTTGTGGGGTGCCTAAACCTGAAAGTTAGCTATCCGTCACCTCGAAAGGTGTCTCTATCCGAAACGTTATTACCGTCACCTCTAAAGGTGCATCTATTCAAAAATTCTTCGTCGTCACCTCTAAAGGTGCATCTATCCAAAAGTTCTCCATTTGTCACCTTGAAAGGTGCATCTATCCAACAAGTAATTATCGTCACCCCGAAAGGTGTTTAACTAAAGGTAGGAGCTGCCCCTTATGGTTCCTACACTAAAGACAACCACTGTCCCTATGGAAAAACCCAAAACTGGTCATTGTGGGAATCGAACTCTTGACCCTACACTAAACTGTTCTCACGCATGCCCCTCCATTGCCATCTCAACCACCTGCCTTTTTTTGAAATTAACTAGCATTAAAAATATATATACCAAAATAGGAGGGTAAAATTTGGGGTATGACAGCTGCCCCTATTTAAGTATCTTTTAACTCGTTAAAAGACAATTAAATACTAGAAGACCCCAAAATTTTGCTTTGTGGGGTGCCTAAACCTGAAAGTTAGCTATCCGTCACCTCGAAAGGTGTCTCTATCCGAAACGTTATTACCGTCACCTCTAAAGGTGCATCTATTCAAAAATTCTTCGTCGTCACCTCTAAAGGTGCATCTATCCAAAAGTTCTCCATTTGTCACCTTGAAAGGTGCATCTATCCAACAAGTAATTATCGTCACCCCGAAAGGTGTTTCACTAAAGGTAGGAGTTGCCCCTTATGGTTCCTACACTAAAGACAACCACTGTCCCTATGGAAAAACCCAAAACTGGTCATTGTGGGAATCGAACTCTTGACCCTACACTAAACTGTTCTCACGCATGCCCCTCCATTGCCATCTCAACCTCCTGCCTTTTTTTGAAATTAACTAGCATTAAAAATATATATACCAAAATAGGAGGGTAAAATTTGGGGTATGACAGCTGCCCCTATTTAAGTATCTTTTAACTCGTTAAAAGACAGTTAAATACTAGAAGACCCAAAATTTTGCTTTGTGGGGTGCCTAAACCTGAAAGTTAGCTATCCGTCACCTCGAAAGGTGTCTCTATCCGAAACGTTATTACCGTCACCTCTAAAGGTGCATCTATCCAAAAGTTCTTCGTCGTCACCTCTAAAGGTGCATCTATCCAAAAATTCTCCGTTGTCACCTTGAAAGGTGCATCTATCCAAAAGTTCTCCATTTGTCACCTTGAAAGGTGCAAGGTGCATCTATCCAAAAGTTCTCCATTTGTCACCTTGAAAGGTGCATCTATCCAACAAGTAATTATCGTCACCCCGAAAGGTGTTTCACTAAAGGTAGGAGCTGCCCCTTATGGTTCCTACACTAAAGACAACCACTGTCCCTATGGAAAAACCTAAAACTGGTCATTGTGGGAATCGAACTCTTGACCCTACACTAAACTGTTCTCACGCATGCCCCTCCATTGCCTTCTCAACCACCTCCCTTTTTTTGAAATTAACTAGCATTAAAAATATATATACCAAAATAGGAGGGTAAAATTTGGGGTATGACAGCTGCCCCTATTTAAGTATCTTTTAACTCGTTAAAAGACAGTTAAATACTAGAAGACGCCAAAATTTTGCTTTGTGGGGTGCCTAAACCTGAAAGTTAGCTATCCGTCACCTCGAAAGGTGTCTCTATCCGAAACGTTATTACCGTCACCTCTAAAGGTGCATCTATTCAAAAATTCTTCGTCGTCACCTCTAAAGGTGCATCTATCCAAAAGTTCTCCATTTGTCACCTTGAAAGGTGCATCTATCCAACAAGTAATTATCGTCACCCCGAAAGGTGTTTCACTAAAGGTAGGAGTTGCCCCTTATGGTTCCTACACTAAAGACAACCACTGTCCCTATGGAAAAACCCAAAATTGGTCATTGTGGGAATCGAACTCTTGACCCTACACTAAACTGTTCTCACGCATGCCCCTCCATTGCCATCTCAACCTCCTGCCTTTTTTTGAAATTAACTAGCATTAGAAATATATATACCAAAATAGGAGGGTAAAATTTGGGGTATGACAGCTGCCCCTATTTAAGTATCTTTTAACTTGTTAAAAGAGAGTTATACACTAGAAGACCCAAAATTTTGCTTTGTGGGGTGCCTAAACCTGAAAGTTAGATATCCGTCACCTTGAAAGGTGTCTCTATCCGAAACGTTATTACCGTCACCTCTAAAGGTGCATCTATCCAAAAGTTCTTCGTCGTCACCTCTAAAGGTGCATCTATCCAAAAATTCTCCGTTGTCACCTTGAAAGGTGCATCTGTCCAAAAGTTCTCCATTTGTCACCTTGAAAGGTGCATCTATCCAACAAGTAATTATCGTCACCCCGAAAGGTGTTTCACTAAAGGTAGGAGCTGCCCCTTATGGTTCCTTCACTAAAGACAACCACTGTCCCTATGGAAAAACCCAAAACTGGTCATTGTGGGAATCGAACTCTTGACCCTACACTAAACTGTTCTCACGCATGCCCCTCCATTGCCATCTCAACCACCTGCCTTTTTTTGAAATTAACTAGCATTAAAAATATATATACCAAAATAGGAGGGTAAAATTTGGGGTATGACAGCTGCCCCTATTTAAGTATCTTTTAACTCGTTAAAAGACAGTTAAATACTAGAAGACCCAAAATTTTGCTTTGTGGGGTGCCTAAACCTGAAAGTTAGCTATCCGTCACCTCGAAAGGTGTCTCTATCCGAAACGTTATTACCGTCACCTCTAAAGGTGCATCTATCCAAAAGTTCTTCGTCGTCACCTCTAAAGGTGCATCTATCCAAAAGTTCTCCATTTGTCACCTTGAAAGGTGCATCTATCCAACAAGTAATTATCGTCACCCCGAAAGGTGTTTCACTAAAGGTAGGAGTTGCCCCTTATGGTTCCTACACTAAAGACAACCACTGTCCCTATGGAAAAACCCAAAACTGGTCATTGTGGGAATCGAACTCTTGACCCTACACTAAACTGTTCTCACGCATGCCCCTCCATTGCCATCTCAACCTCCTGCCTTTTTTTGAAATTAACTAGCATTAAAAATATATATACCAAAATAGGAGGGTAAAATTTGGGGTATGACAGCTGCCCCTATTTAAGTATCTTTTAACTCGTTAAAAGACAGTTAAATACTAGAAGACCCAAAATTTTGCTTTGTGGGGTGCCTAAACCTGAAAGTTAGCTATCCGTCACCTCGAAAGGTGTCTCTATCCGAAACGTTATTACCGTCACCTCTAAAGGTGCATCTATCCAAAAGTTCTTCGTCGTCACCTCTAAAGGTGCATCTATCCAAAAATTCTCCGTTGTCACCTTGAAAGGTGCATCTATCCAAAAGTTCTCCATTTGTCACCTTGAAAGGTGCAAGGTGCATCTATCCAAAAGTTCTCCATTTGTCACCTTGAAAGGTGCATCTATCCAACAAGTAATTATCGTCACCCCGAAAGGTGTTTCACTAAAGGTAGGAGCTGCCCCTTATGGTTCCTACACTAAAGACAACCACTGTCCCTATGGAAAAACCTAAAACTGGTCATTGTGGGAATCGAACTCTTGACCCTACACTAAACTGTTCTCACGCATGCCCCTCCATTGCCTTCTCAACCACCTCCCTTTTTTTGAAATTAACTAGCATTAAAAATATATATACCAAAATAGGAGGGTAAAATTTGGGGTATGACAGCTGCCCCTATTTAAGTATCTTTTAACTCGTTAAAAGACAGTTAAATACTAGAAGACGCCAAAATTTTGCTTTGTGGGGTGCCTAAACCTGAAAGTTAGCTATCCGTCACCTCGAAAGGTGTCTCTATCCGAAACGTTATTACCGTCACCTCTAAAGGTGCATCTATTCAAAAATTCTTCGTCGTCACCTCTAAAGGTGCATCTATCCAAAAGTTCTCCATTTGTCACCTTGAAAGGTGCATCTATCCAACAAGTAATTATCGTCACCCCGAAAGGTGTTTCACTAAAGGTAGGAGTTGCCCCTTATGGTTCCTACACTAAAGACAACCACTGTCCCTATGGAAAAACCCAAAACTGGTCATTGTGGGAATCGAACTCTTGACCCTACACTAAACTGTTCTCACGCATGCCCCTCCATTGCCATCTCAACCTCCTGCCTTTTTTTGAAATTAACTAGCATTAGAAATATATATACCAAAATAGGAGGGTAAAATTTGGGGTATGACAGCTGCCCCTATTTAAGTATCTTTTAACTTGTTAAAAGAGAGTTATACACTAGAAGACCCAAAATTTTGCTTTGTGGGGTGCCTAAACCTGAAAGTTAGATATCCGTCACCTTGAAAGGTGTCTCTATCCGAAACGTTATTACCGTCACCTCTAAAGGTGCATCTATCCAAAAGTTCTTCGTCGTCACCTCTAAAGGTGCATCTATCCAAAAATTCTCCGTTGTCACCTTGAAAGGTGCATCTGTCCAAAAGTTCTCCATTTGTCACCTTGAAAGGTGCATCTATCCAACAAGTAATTATCGTCACCCCGAAAGGTGTTTCACTAAAGGTAGGAGCTGCCCCTTATGGTTCCTTCACTAAAGACAACCACTGTCCCTATGGAAAAACCCAAAACTGGTCACTGTGGGAATCGAACTCTTGACCCTACACTAAACTGTTCTCACGCATGCCCCTCCATTGCCATCTCAACCACCTGCCTTTTTTTGAAATTAACTAGCATTAAAAATATATATACCAAAATAGGAGGGTAAAATTTGGGGTATGACAGCTGCCCCTATTTAAGTATCTTTTAACTCGTTAAAAGACAGTTAAATACTAGAAGACCCAAAATTTTGCTTTGTGGGGTGCCTAAACCTGAAAGTTAGCTATCCGTCACCTCGAAAGGTGTCTCTATCCGAAACGTTATTACCGTCACCTCTAAAGGTGCATCTATCCAAAAGTTCTTCGTCGTCACCTCTAAAGGTGCATCTATCCAAAAATTCTCCGTTGTCACCTTGAAAGGTGCATCTATCCAAAAGTTCTCCATTTGTCACCTTGAAAGGTGCAAGGTGCATCTATCCAAAAGTTCTCCATTTGTCACCTTGAAAGGTGCATCTATCCAACAAGTAATTATCGTCACCCCGAAAGGTGTTTCACTAAAGGTAGGAGCTGCCCCTTATGGTTCCTACACTAAAGACAACCACTGTCCCTATGGAAAAACCTAAAACTGGTCATTGTGGGAATCGAACTCTTGACCCTACACTAAACTGTTCTCACGCATGCCCCTCCATTGCCTTCTCAACCACCTCCCTTTTTTTGAAATTAACTAGCATTAAAAATATATATACCAAAATAGGAGGGTAAAATTTGGGGTATGACAGCTGCCCCTATTTAAGTATCTTTTAACTCGTTAAAAGACAGTTAAATACTAGAAGACGCCAAAATTTTGCTTTGTGGGGTGCCTAAACCTGAAAGTTAGCTATCCGTCACCTCGAAAGGTGTCTCTATCCGAAACGTTATTACCGTCACCTCTAAAGGTGCATCTATTCAAAAATTCTTCGTCGTCACCTCTAAAGGTGCATCTATCCAAAAGTTCTCCATTTGTCACCTTGAAAGGTGCATCTATCCAACAAGTAATTATCGTCACCCCGAAAGGTGTTTCACTAAAGGTAGGAGTTGCCCCTTATGGTTCCTACACTAAAGACAACCACTGTCCCTATGGAAAAACCCAAAACTGGTCATTGTGGGAATCGAACTCTTGACCCTACACTAAACTGTTCTCACGCATGCCCCTCCATTGCCATCTCAACCTCCTGCCTTTTTTTGAAATTAACTAGCATTAGAAATATATATACCAAAATAGGAGGGTAAAATTTGGGGTATGACAGCTGCCCCTATTTAAGTATCTTTTAACTTGTTAAAAGAGAGTTAAACACTAGAAGACCCAAAATTTTGCTTTGTGGGGTGCCTAAACCTGAAAGTTAGATATCCGTCACCTTGAAAGGTGTCTCTATCCGAAACGTTATTACCGTCACCTCTAAAGGTGCATCTATCCAAAAGTTCTTCGTCGTCACCTCTAAAGGTGCATCTATCCAAAAATTCTCCGTTGTCACCTTGAAAGGTGCATCTGTCCAAAAGTTCTCCATTTGTCACCTTGAAAGGTGCATCTATCCAACAAGTAATTATCGTCACCCCGAAAGGTGTTTCACTAAAGGTAGGAGCTGCCCCTTATGGTTCCTTCACTAAAGACAACCACTGTCCCTATGGAAAAACCCAAAACTGGTCATTGTGGGAATCGAACTCTTGACCCTACACTAAACTGTTCTCACGCATGCCCCTCCATTGCCATCTCAACCACCTGCCTTTTTTTGAAATTAACTAGCATTAAAAATATATATACCAAAATAGGAGGGTAAAATTTGGGGTATGACAGCTGCCCCTATTTAAGTATCTTTTAACTCGTTAAAAGACAGTTAAATACTAGAAGACCCAAAATTTTGCTTTGTGGGGTGCCTAAACCTGAAAGTTAGCTATCCGTCACCTCGAAAGGTGTCTCTATCCGAAACGTTATTACCGTCACCTCTAAAGGTGCATCTATCCAAAAGTTCTTCGTCGTCACCTCTAAAGGTGCATCTATCCAAAAATTCTCCGTTGTCACCTTGAAAGGTGCATCTATCCAAAAGTTCTCCATTTGTCACCTTGAAAGGTGCAAGGTGCATCTATCCAAAAGTTCTCCATTTGTCACCTTGAAAGGTGCATCTATCCAACAAGTAAGTATCGTCACCCCGAAAGGTGTTTCACTAAAGGTAGGAGCTTCCCCTTATGGTTCCTACACTAAAGACAACCACTGTCCCTATGGAAAAACCTAAAACTGGTCATTGTGGGAATCGAACTCTTGACCCTACACTAAACTGTTCTCACGCATGCCCCTCCATTGCCTTCTCAGCCACCTCCCTTTTTATGAAATTAACTAGCATTAAAAATATATATACCAAAATAGGAGGGTAAAATTTGGGGTATGACAGCTGCCCCTATTTAAGTATCTTTTAACTCGTTAAAAGACAGTTAAATACTAGAAGACGCCAAAATTTTGCTTTGTGGGGTGCCTAAACCTGAAAGTTAGCTATCCGTCACCTCGAAAGGTGTCTCTATCCGAAACGTTATTACCGTCACCTCTAAAGGTGCATCTATTCAAAAATTCTTCGTCGTCACCTCTAAAGGTGCATCTATCCAAAAGTTCTCCATTTGTCACCTTGAAAGGTGCATCTATCCAACAAGTAATTATCGTCACCCCGAAAGGTGTTTCACTAAAGGTAGGAGTTGCCCCTTATGGTTCCTACACTAAAGACAACCACTGTCCCTATGGAAAAACCCAAAACTGGTCATTGTGGGAATCGAACTCTTGACCCTACACTAAACTGTTCTCACGCATGCCCCTCCATTGCCATCTCAACCTCCTGCCTTTTTTTGAAATTAACTAGCATTAGAAATATATATACCAAAATAGGAGGGTAAAATTTGGGGTATGACAGCTGCCCCTATTTAAGTATCTTTTAACTTGTTAAAAGAGAGTTAAACACTAGAAGACCCAAAATTTTGCTTTGTGGGGTGCCTAAACCTGAAAGTTAGATATCCGTCACCTTGAAAGGTGTCTCTATCCGAAACGTTATTACCGTCACCTCTAAAGGTGCATCTATCCAAAAGTTCTTCGTCGTCACCTCTAAAGGTGCATCTATCCAAAAATTCTCCGTTGTCACCTTGAAAGGTGCATCTGTCCAAAAGTTCTCCATTTGTCACCTTGAAAGGTGCATCTATCCAACAAGTAATTATCGTCACCCCGAAAGGTGTTTCACTAAAGGTAGGAGCTGCCCCTTATGGTTCCTTCACTAAAGACAACCACTGTCCCTATGGAAAAACCCAAAACTGGTCATTGTGGGAATCGAACTCTTGACCCTACACTAAACTGTTCTCACGCATGCCCCTCCATTGCCATCTCAACCACCTGCCTTTTTTTGAAATTAACTAGCATTAAAAATATATATACCAAAATAGGAGGGTAAAATTTGGGGTATGACAGCTGCCCCTATTTAAGTATCTTTTAACTCGTTAAAAGACAGTTAAATACTAGAAGACCCAAAATTTTGCTTTGTGGGGTGCCTAAACCTGAAAGTTAGCTATCCGTCACCTCGAAAGGTGTCTCTATCCGAAACGTTATTACCGTCACCTCTAAAGGTGCATCTATCCAAAAGTTCTTCGTCGTCACCTCTAAAGGTGCATCTATCCAAAAATTCTCCGTTGTCACCTTGAAAGGTGCATCTATCCAAAAGTTCTCCATTTGTCACCTTGAAAGGTGCAAGGTGCATCTATCCAAAAGTTCTCCATTTGTCACCTTGAAAGGTGCATCTATCCAACAAGTAAGTATCGTCACCCCGAAAGGTGTTTCACTAAAGGTAGGAGCTTCCCCTTATGGTTCCTACACTAAAGACAACCACTGTCCCTATGGAAAAACCTAAAACTGGTCATTGTGGGAATCGAACTCTTGACCCTACACTAAACTGTTCTCACGCATGCCCCTCCATTGCCTTCTCAGCCACCTCCCTTTTTATGAAATTAACTAGCATTAAAAATATATATACCAAAATAGGAGGGTAAAATTTGGGGTATGACAGCTGCCCCTATTTAAGTATCTTTTAACTCGTTAAAAGACAGTTAAATACTAGAAGACCCAAAATTTTGCTTTGTGGGGTGCCTAAACCTGAAAGTTAGCTATCCGTCACCTCGAAAGGTGTCTCTATCCGAAACGTTATTACCGTCACCTCTAAAGGTGCATCTATCCAAAAGTTCTTCGTCGTCACCTCTAAAGGTGCATCTATCCAAAAATTCTCCGTTGTCACCTTGAAAGGTGCATCTATCCAAAAGTTCTCCATTTGTCACCTTGAAAGGTGCAAGGTGCATCTATCCAAAAGTTCTCCATTTGTCACCTTGAAAGGTGCATCTATCCAACAAGTAAGTATCGTCACCCCGAAAGGTGTTTCACTAAAGGTAGGAGCTTCCCCTTATGGTTCCTACACTAAAGACAACCACTGTCCCTATGGAAAAACCCAAAACTGGTCATTGTGGGAATCGAACTCTTGACCCTACACTAAACTGTTCTCACGCATGCCCCTCCATTGCCATCTCAACCACCTGCCTTTTTTTGAAATTAACTAGCATTAGAAATATATATACCAAAATAGGAGGGTAAAATTTGGGGTATGACAGCTGCCCCTATTTAAGTATCTTTTAACTTGTTAAAAGAGAGTTAAACACTAGAAGACCCAAAATTTTGCTTTGTGGGGTGCCTAAACCTGAAAGTTAGATATCCGTCACCTTGAAAGGTGTCTCTATCCGAAACGTTATTACCGTCACCTCTAAAGGTGCATCTATCCAAAAGTTCTTCGTCGTCACCTCTAAAGGTGCATCTATCCAAAAATTCTCCGTTGTCACCTTGAAAGGTGCATCTGTCCAAAAGTTCTCCATTTGTCACCTTGAAAGGTGCATCTATCCAACAAGTAATTATCGTCACCCCGAAAGGTGTTTCACTAAAGGTAGGAGCTGCCCCTTATGGTTCCTTCACTAAAGACAACCACTGTCCCTATGGAAAAACCCAAAACTGGTCATTGTGGGAATCGAACTCTTGACCCTACACTAAACTGTTCTCACGCATGCCCCTCCATTGCCATCTCAACCACCTGCCTTTTTTTGAAATTAACTAGCATTAAAAATATATATACCAAAATAGGAGGGTAAAATTTGGGGTATGACAGCTGCCCCTATTTAAGTATCTTTTAACTCGTTAAAAGACAGTTAAATACTAGAAGACCCAAAATTTTGCTTTGTGGGGTGCCTAAACCTGAAAGTTAGCTATCCGTCACCTCGAAAGGTGTCTCTATCCGAAACGTTATTACCGTCACCTCTAAAGGTGCATCTATCCAAAAGTTCTTCGTCGTCACCTCTAAAGGTGCATCTATCCAAAAATTCTCCGTTGTCACCTTGAAAGGTGCATCTATCCAAAAGTTCTCCATTTGTCACCTTGAAAGGTGCAAGGTGCATCTATCCAAAAGTTCTCCATTTGTCACCTTGAAAGGTGCATCTATCCAACAAGTAAGTATCGTCACCCCGAAAGGTGTTTCACTAAAGGTAGGAGCTTCCCCTTATGGTTCCTACACTAAAGACAACCACTGTCCCTATGGAAAAACCTAAAACTGGTCATTGTGGGAATCGAACTCTTGACCCTACACTAAACTGTTCTCACGCATGCCCCTCCATTGCCTTCTCAGCCACCTCCCTTTTTATGAAATTAACTAGCATTAAAAATATATATACCAAAATAGGAGGGTAAAATTTGGGGTATGACAGCTGCCCCTATTTAAGTATCTTTTAACTCGTTAAAAGACAGTTAAATACTAGAAGACCCAAAATTTTGCTTTGTGGGGTGCCTAAACCTGAAAGTTAGCTATCCGTCACCTCGAAAGGTGTCTCTATCCGAAACGTTATTACCGTCACCTCTAAAGGTGCATCTATCCAAAAGTTCTTCGTCGTCACCTCTAAAGGTGCATCTATCCAAAAATTCTCCGTTGTCACCTTGAAAGGTGCATCTATCCAAAAGTTCTCCATTTGTCACCTTGAAAGGTGCAAGGTGCATCTATCCAAAAGTTCTCCATTTGTCACCTTGAAAGGTGCATCTATCCAACAAGTAAGTATCGTCACCCCGAAAGGTGTTTCACTAAAGGTAGGAGCTTCCCCTTATGGTTCCTACACTAAAGACAACCACTGTCCCTATGGAAAAACCTAAAACTGGTCATTGTGGGAATCGAACTCTTGACCCTACACTAAACTGTTCTCACGCATGCCCCTCCATTGCCTTCTCAGCCACCTCCCTTTTTATGAAATTAACTAGCATTAAAAATATATATACCAAAATAGGAGGGTAAAATTTGGGGTATGACAGCTGCCCCTATTTAAGTATCTTTTAACTCGTTAAAAGACAGTTAAATACTAGAAGACGCCAAAATTTTGCTTTGTGGGGTGCCTAAACCTGAAAGTTAGCTATCCGTCACCTCGAAAGGTGTCTCTATCCGAAACGTTATTACCGTCACCTCTAAAGGTGCATCTATTCAAAAATTCTTCGTCGTCACCTCTAAAGGTGCATCTATCCAAAAGTTCTCCATTTGTCACCTTGAAAGGTGCATCTATCCAACAAGTAATTATCGTCACCCCGAAAGGTGTTTCACTAAAGGTAGGAGTTGCCCCTTATGGTTCCTACACTAAAGACAACCACTGTCCCTATGGAAAAACCCAAAACTGGTCATTGTGGGAATCGAACTCTTGACCCTACACTAAACTGTTCTCACGCATGCCCCTCCATTGCCATCTCAACCTCCTGCCTTTTTTTGAAATTAACTAGCATTAGAAATATATATACCAAAATAGGAGGGTAAAATTTGGGGTATGACAGCTGCCCCTATTTAAGTATCTTTTAACTTGTTAAAAGAGAGTTAAACACTAGAAGACCCAAAATTTTGCTTTGTGGGGTGCCTAAACCTGAAAGTTAGATATCCGTCACCTTGAAAGGTGTCTCTATCCGAAACGTTATTACCGTCACCTCTAAAGGTGCATCTATCCAAAAGTTCTTCGTCGTCACCTCTAAAGGTGCATCTATCCAAAAATTCTCCGTTGTCACCTTGAAAGGTGCATCTGTCCAAAAGTTCTCCATTTGTCACCTTGAAAGGTGCATCTATCCAACAAGTAATTATCGTCACCCCGAAAGGTGTTTCACTAAAGGTAGGAGCTGCCCCTTATGGTTCCTTCACTAAAGACAACCACTGTCCCTATGGAAAAACCCAAAACTGGTCATTGTGGGAATCGAACTCTTGACCCTACACTAAACTGTTCTCACGCATGCCCCTCCATTGCCATCTCAACCACCTGCCTTTTTTTGAAATTAACTAGCATTAAAAATATATATACCAAAATAGGAGGGTAAAATTTGGGGTATGACAGCTGCCCCTATTTAAGTATCTTTTAACTCGTTAAAAGACAGTTAAATACTAGAAGACCCAAAATTTTGCTTTGTGGGGTGCCTAAACCTGAAAGTTAGCTATCCGTCACCTCGAAAGGTGTCTCTATCCGAAACGTTATTACCGTCACCTCTAAAGGTGCATCTATCCAAAAGTTCTTCGTCGTCACCTCTAAAGGTGCATCTATCCAAAAATTCTCCGTTGTCACCTTGAAAGGTGCATCTATCCAAAAGTTCTCCATTTGTCACCTTGAAAGGTGCAAGGTGCATCTATCCAAAAGTTCTCCATTTGTCACCTTGAAAGGTGCATCTATCCAACAAGTAAGTATCGTCACCCCGAAAGGTGTTTCACTAAAGGTAGGAGCTTCCCCTTATGGTTCCTACACTAAAGACAACCACTGTCCCTATGGAAAAACCTAAAACTGGTCATTGTGGGAATCGAACTCTTGACCCTACACTAAACTGTTCTCACGCATGCCCCTCCATTGCCTTCTCAGCCACCTCCCTTTTTATGAAATTAACTAGCATTAAAAATATATATACCAAAATAGGAGGGTAAAATTTGGGGTATGACAGCTGCCCCTATTTAAGTATCTTTTAACTCGTTAAAAGACAGTTAAATACTAGAAGACCCAAAATTTTGCTTTGTGGGGTGCCTAAACCTGAAAGTTAGCTATCCGTCACCTCGAAAGGTGTCTCTATCCGAAACGTTATTACCGTCACCTCTAAAGGTGCATCTATCCAAAAGTTCTTCGTCGTCACCTCTAAAGGTGCATCTATCCAAAAATTCTCCGTTGTCACCTTGAAAGGTGCATCTATCCAAAAGTTCTCCATTTGTCACCTTGAAAGGTGCAAGGTGCATCTATCCAAAAGTTCTCCATTTGTCACCTTGAAAGGTGCATCTATCCAACAAGTAAGTATCGTCACCCCGAAAGGTGTTTCACTAAAGGTAGGAGCTTCCCCTTATGGTTCCTACACTAAAGACAACCACTGTCCCTATGGAAAAACCTAAAACTGGTCATTGTGGGAATCGAACTCTTGACCCTACACTAAACTGTTCTCACGCATGCCCCTCCATTGCCTTCTCAGCCACCTCCCTTTTTATGAAATTAACTAGCATTAAAAATATATATACCAAAATAGGAGGGTAAAATTTGGGGTATGACAGCTGCCCCTATTTAAGTATCTTTTAACTCGTTAAAAGACAGTTAAATACTAGAAGACCCAAAATTTTGCTTTGTGGGGTGCCTAAACCTGAAAGTTAGCTATCCGTCACCTCGAAAGGTGTCTCTATCCGAAACGTTATTACCGTCACCTCTAAAGGTGCATCTATCCAAAAGTTCTTCGTCGTCACCTCTAAAGGTGCATCTATCCAAAAATTCTCCGTTGTCACCTTGAAAGGTGCATCTATCCAAAAGTTCTCCATTTGTCACCTTGAAAGGTGCAAGGTGCATCTATCCAAAAGTTCTCCATTTGTCACCTTGAAAGGTGCATCTCTCCAACAAGTAAGTATCGTCACCCCGAAAGGTGTTTCACTAAAGGTAGGAGCTTCCCCTTATGGTTCCTACACTAAAGACAACCACTGTCCCTATGGAAAAACCTAAAACTGGTCATTGTGGGAATCGAACTCTTGACCCTACACTAAACTGTTCTCACGCATGCCCCTCCATTGCCTTCTCAACCACCTCCCTTTTTTTGAAATTAACTAGCATTAAAAATATATATACCAAAATAGGAGGGTAAAATTTGGGGTATGACAGCTGCCCCTATTTAGGTATCTTTTAACTCGTTAAAAGACAGTTAAATACTAGAAGACCCCAAAATTTTGCTTTGTGGGGTGCCTAAACCTGAAAGTTAGCTATCCGTCACCTCGAAAGGTGTCTCTATCCGAAACGTTATTACCGTCACCTCTAAAGGTGCATCTATTCAAAAATTCTTCGTTGTCACCTCTAAAGGTGCATCTATCCAAAAGTTCTCCATTCGTCACCTTGAAAGGTGCATCTATCCAACAAGTAATTATGGTCACCCCGAAAGGTGTTTCACTAAAGGTAGGAGCTGCCCCTTTTGGTTCCTACACTAAAGACAACCACTGTCCCTATGGAAAAACCCAAAACTGGTCATTGTGGGAATCGAACTCTTGACCCTACACTAAACTGTTCTCACGCATGCCCCTCCATTGCCATCTCAACCTCCTGCCTTTTTTTGAAATTAACTAGCATTAGAAATATATATACCAAAATAGGAGGGTAAAATTTGGGGTATGACAGCTGCCCCTATTTAAGTATCTTTTAACTTGTTAAAAGAGAGTTAAACACTAGAAGACCCAAAATTTTGCTTTGTGGGGTGCCTAAACCTGAAAGTTAGATATCCGTCACCTTGAAAGGTGTCTCTATCCGAAACGTTATTACCGTCACCTCTAAAGGTGCATCTATCCAAAAGTTCTTCGTCGTCACCTCTAAAGGTGCATCTATCCAAAAATTCTCCGTTGTCACCTTGAAAGGTGCATCTGTCCAAAAGTTCTCCATTTGTCACCTTGAAAGGTGCATCTATCCAACAAGTAATTATCGTCACCCCGAAAGGTGTTTCACTAAAGGTAGGAGCTGCCCCTTATGGTTCCTTCACTAAAGACAACCACTGTCCCTATGGAAAAACCCAAAACTGGTCATTGTGGGAATCGAACTCTTGACCCTACACTAAACTGTTCTCACGCATGCCCCTCCATTGCCATCTCAACCACCTGCCTTTTTTTGAAATTAACTAGCATTAAAAATATATATACCAAAATAGGAGGGTAAAATTTGGGGTATGACAGCTGCCCCTATTTAAGTATCTTTTAACTCGTTAAAAGACAGTTAAATACTAGAAGACCCAAAATTTTGCTTTGTGGGGTGCCTAAACCTGAAAGTTAGCTATCCGTCACCTCGAAAGGTGTCTCTATCCGAAACGTTATTACCGTCACCTCTAAAGGTGCATCTATCCAAAAGTTCTTCGTCGTCACCTCTAAAGGTGCATCTATCCAAAAATTCTCCGTTGTCACCTTGAAAGGTGCATCTATCCAAAAGTTCTCCATTTGTCACCTTGAAAGGTGCAAGGTGCATCTATCCAAAAGTTCTCCATTTGTCACCTTGAAAGGTGCATCTATCCAACAAGTAAGTATCGTCACCCCGAAAGGTGTTTCACTAAAGGTAGGAGCTTCCCCTTATGGTTCCTACACTAAAGACAACCACTGTCCCTATGGAAAAACCTAAAACTGGTCATTGTGGGAATCGAACTCTTGACCCTACACTAAACTGTTCTCACGCATGCCCCTCCATTGCCTTCTCAGCCACCTCCCTTTTTATGAAATTAACTAGCATTAAAAATATATATACCAAAATAGGAGGGTAAAATTTGGGGTATGACAGCTGCCCCTATTTAAGTATCTTTTAACTCGTTAAAAGACAGTTAAATACTAGAAGACCCAAAATTTTGCTTTGTGGGGTGCCTAAACCTGAAAGTTAGCTATCCGTCACCTCGAAAGGTGTCTCTATCCGAAACGTTATTACCGTCACCTCTAAAGGTGCATCTATCCAAAAGTTCTTCGTCGTCACCTCTAAAGGTGCATCTATCCAAAAATTCTCCGTTGTCACCTTGAAAGGTGCATCTATCCAAAAGTTCTCCATTTGTCACCTTGAAAGGTGCAAGGTGCATCTATCCAAAAGTTCTCCATTTGTCACCTTGAAAGGTGCATCTATCCAACAAGTAAGTATCGTCACCCCGAAAGGTGTTTCACTAAAGGTAGGAGCTTCCCCTTATGGTTCCTACACTAAAGACAACCACTGTCCCTATGGAAAAACCTAAAACTGGTCATTGTGGGAATCGAACTCTTGACCCTACACTAAACTGTTCTCACGCATGCCCCTCCATTGCCTTCTCAGCCACCTCCCTTTTTATGAAATTAACTAGCATTAAAAATATATATACCAAAATAGGAGGGTAAAATTTGGGGTATGACAGCTGCCCCTATTTAAGTATCTTTTAACTCGTTAAAAGACAGTTAAATACTAGAAGACCCAAAATTTTGCTTTGTGGGGTGCCTAAACCTGAAAGTTAGCTATCCGTCACCTCGAAAGGTGTCTCTATCCGAAACGTTATTACCGTCACCTCTAAAGGTGCATCTATCCAAAAGTTCTTCGTCGTCACCTCTAAAGGTGCATCTATCCAAAAATTCTCCGTTGTCACCTTGAAAGGTGCATCTATCCAAAAGTTCTCCATTTGTCACCTTGAAAGGTGCAAGGTGCATCTATCCAAAAGTTCTCCATTTGTCACCTTGAAAGGTGCATCTCTCCAACAAGTAAGTATCGTCACCCCGAAAGGTGTTTCACTAAAGGTAGGAGCTTCCCCTTATGGTTCCTACACTAAAGACAACCACTGTCCCTATGGAAAAACCTAAAACTGGTCATTGTGGGAATCGAACTCTTGACCCTACACTAAACTGTTCTCACGCATGCCCCTCCATTGCCTTCTCAACCACCTCCCTTTTTTTGAAATTAACTAGCATTAAAAATATATATACCAAAATAGGAGGGTAAAATTTGGGGTATGACAGCTGCCCCTATTTAGGTATCTTTTAACTCGTTAAAAGACAGTTAAATACTAGAAGACCCCAAAATTTTGCTTTGTGGGGTGCCTAAACCTGAAAGTTAGCTATCCGTCACCTCGAAAGGTGTCTCTATCCGAAACGTTATTACCGTCACCTCTAAAGGTGCATCTATTCAAAAATTCTTCGTTGTCACCTCTAAAGGTGCATCTATCCAAAAGTTCTCCATTCGTCACCTTGAAAGGTGCATCTATCCAACAAGTAATTATGGTCACCCCGAAAGGTGTTTCACTAAAGGTAGGAGCTGCCCCTTTTGGTTCCTACACTAAAGACAACCACTGTCCCTATGGAAAAACCCAAAACTGGTCATTGTGGGAATCAAACTCTTGACCCTACACTAAACTGTTCTCACGCATGCCCCTCCATTGCCTTCTCAACCACCTCCCTTTTTTTGAAATTAACTAGCATTAAAAATATATATACCAAAATAGGAGGGTAAAATTTGGGGTATGACAGCTGCCCCTATTTAGGTATCTTTTAACTCGTTAAAAGACAGTTAAATACTAGAAGACCCCAAAATTTTGCTTTGTGGGTTGCCTAAACCTGAAAGTTAGCTATCCGTCACCTCGAAAGGTGTCTCTATCCGAAACGTTATTACCGTCACCTCTAAAGGTGCATCTATTCAAAAATTCTTCGTTGTCACCTCTAAAGGTGCATCTATCCAAAAGTTCTCCATTCGTCACCTTGAAAGGTGCATCTATCCAACAAGTAATTATCGTCACCCCGAAAGGTGTTTCACTAAAGGTAGGAGCTGCCCCTTATGGTTCCTACACTAAAGACAACCACTGTCCCTATGGAAAAATCCAAAACTGGTCATTGTGGGAATCGAACTCTTGTCCCTACACTAAACTGTTCTCACGCATGCCCCTCCATTGCCATCTCAACCTCCTGCCTTTTTTTGAAATTAACTAGCATTAAAAATATATATACCAAAATAGGAGGGTAAAATTTGGGGTATGACAGCTGCCCCTATTTAAGTATCTTTTAACTCGTTAAAAGACAGTTAAATACTAGAAGACCCCAAAATTTTGCTTTGTGGGGTGCCTAAACCTGAAAGTTAGCTATCCGTCACCTCGAAAGGTGTCTCTATCCGAAACGTTATTACCGTCACCTCTAAAGGTGCATCTATCCAAAAGTTCTTCGTCGTCACCTCTAAAGGTGCATCTATCCAAAAGTTCTCCATTTGTCACCTTGAAAGGTGCATCTATCCAACAAGTAATTATCGTCACCCCGAAAGGTGTTTCACTAAAGGTAGGAGCTGCCCCTTATGGTTCCTACACTAAAGACAACCACTGTCCCTATGGAAAAATCCAAAACTGGTCATTGTGGGAATCGAACTCTTGACCCTACACTAAACTGTTCTCACGCATGCCCCTCCATTGCCATCTCAACCTCCTGCCTTTTTTTGAAATTAACTAGCATTAAAAATATATATACCAAAATAGGAGGGTAAAATTTGGGGTATGACAGCTGCCCCTATTTAAGTATCTTTTAACTCGTTAAAAGACAGTTAAATACTAGAAGACCCAAAATTTTGCTTTGTGGGGTGCCTAAACCTGAAAGTTAGCTATCCGTCACCTCGAAAGGTGTCTCTATCCGAAACGTTATTACCGTCACCTCTAAAGGTGCATCTATCAAAAAGTTCTTCGTCGTCACCTCTAAAGGTGCATCTATCCAAAAATTCTCCGTTGTCACCTTGAAAGGTGCATCTATCCAAAAGTTCTCCATTTGTCACCTTGAAAGGTGCATCTATCCAAAAGTTCTCCATTTGTCACCTTGAAAGGTGCATCTATCCAACTAGTAATTATCGTCACCCCGAAAGGTGTTTCACTAAAGGTAGGAGCTTCCCCTTATGGTTCCTACACTAAAGACAACCACTGTCCCTATGGAAAAACCTAAAACTGGTCATTGTGGGAATCGAACTCTTGACCCTACACTAAACTGTTCTCACGCATGCCCCTCCATTGCCTTCTCAACCACCTCCCTTTTTTTGAAATTAACTAGCATTAAAAATATATATACCAAAATAGGAGGGTAAAATTTGGGGTATGACAGCTGCCCCTATTTAAGTATCTTTTAACTCGTTAAAAGACAGTTAAATACTAGAAGACCCCAAAATTTTGCTTTGTGGGGTGCCTAAACCTGAAAGTTAGCTATCCGTCACCTCGAAAGGTGTCTCTATCCGAAACGTTATTACCGTCACCTCTAAAGGTGCATCTATCCAAAAGTTCTTCGTCGTCACCTCTAAAGGTGCATCTATCCAAAAATTCTCCGTTGTCACCTTGAAAGGTGCATCTATCCAAAAGTTCTCCATTTGTCACCTTGAAAGGTGCATCTATCCAAAAGTTCTCCATTTGTCACCTTGAAAGGTGCATCTATCCAACAAGTAATTATCGTCACCCCGAAAGGTGTTTCACTAAAGGTAGGAGCTTCCCCTTATGGTTCCTACACTAAAGACAACCACTGTCCCTATGGAAAAACCTAAAACTGGTCATTGTGGGAATCGAACTCTTGACCCTACACTAAACTGTTCTCACGCATGCCCCTCCATTGCCTTCTCAACCACCTCCCTTTTTTTGAAATTAACTAGCATTAAAAATATATATACCAAAATAGGAGGGTAAAATTTGGGGTATGACAGCTGCCCCTATTTAAGTATCTTTTAACTCGTTAAAAGACAGTTAAATACTAGAAGACCCCAAAATTTTGCTTTGTGGGGTGCCTAAACCTGAAAGTTAGCTATTCGTCACCTCGAAAGGTGTCTCTATCCGAAACGTTATTACCGTCACCTCTAAAGGTGCATCTATTCAAAAATTCTTCGTCGTCACCTCTAAAGGTGCATCTATCCAAAAGTTCTCCATTTGTCACCTTGAAAGGTGCATCTATCCAACAAGTAATTATCGTCACCCCGAAAGGTGTTTCACTAAAGGTAGGAGCTACCCCTTATGGTTCCTACACTAAAGACAACCACTGTCCCTATGGAAAAACCCAAAACTGGTCATTGTGGGAATCGAACTCTTGACCCTACACTAAACTGTTCTCACGCATGCCCCTCCATTGCCATCTCAACCACCTGCCTTTTTTTGAAATTAACTAGCATTAAAAATATATATACCAAAATAGGAGGGTAAAATTTGGGGTATGACAGCTGCCCCTATTTAAGTATCTTTTAACTCGTTAAAAGACAGTTAAATACTAGAAGACCCAAAATTTTGCTTTGTGGGGTGCCTAAACCTGAAAGTTAGCTATCTGTCACCTCGAAAGGTGTCTCTATCCGAAACGTTATTACCGTCACCTCTAAAGGTGCATCTATCAAAAAGTTCTTCGTCGTCACCTCTAAAGGTGCATCTATCCAAAAATTCTCCATTGTCACCTTAAAAGGTGCATCTATCCAAAAGTTCTCCATTTGTCACCTTGAAAGGTGCAAGGTGCATCTATCCAAAAGTTCTCCATTTGTCACCTTGAAAGGTGCATCTATCCAACAAGTAATTATCGTCACCCCGAAAGGTGTTTCACTAAAGGTAGGAGCTTCCCCTTATGGTTCCTACACTAAAGACAACCACTGTCCCTATGGAAAAACCTAAAACTGGTCATTGTGGGAATCGAACTCTTGACCCTACACTAAACTATTCTCACGCATGCCCCTCCATTGCCTTCTCAACTACCTCCCTTTTTTTGAAATTAACTAGCATTAAAAATATATATACCAAAATAGGAGGGTAAAATTTGGGGTATGACAACTGCCCCTATTTAAGTATCTTTTAACTCGTTAAAAGACAGTTATATACTAGAAGACCCAAAATTTTGCTTTGTGGGGTGCCTAAACCTGAAAGTTAGCTATCCGTCACCTCGAAAGGTGTCTCTATCCGAAACGTTATTACCGTCACCTCTAAAGGTGCATCTATCCAAAAGTTCTTCGTCGTCACCTCTAAAGGTGCATCTATCCAAAAATTCTCCGTTGTCACCTTGAAAGGTGCATCTATCCAAAAGTTCTCCATTTGTCACCTTGAAAGGTGCATCTATCCAAAAGTTCTCCATTTGTCACCTTGAAAGGTGCATCTATCCAACAAGTAATTATCGTCACCCCGAAAGGTGTTTCACTAAAGGTAGGGGCTTCCCCTTATGGTTCCTACACTAAAGACAACCACTGTCCCTATGGAAAAACCTAAAACTGGTCATTGTGGGAATCGAACTCTTGACCCTACACTAAACTGTTCTCACGCATGCCCCTCCATTGCCTTCTCAACCACCTCCCTTTTTTTGAAATTAACTAGCATTAAAAATATATATACCAAAATAGGAGGGTAAAATTTGGGGTATGACAGCTGCCCCTATTTAAGTATCTTTTAACTCGTTAAAAGACAGTTAAATACTAGAAGACCCCAAAATTTTGCTTTGTGGGGTGCCTAAACCTGAAAGTTAGCTATTCGTCACCTCGAAAGGTGTCTCTATCCGAAACGTTATTACCGTCACCTCTAAAGGTGCATCTATTCAAAAATTCTTCGTCGTCACCTCTAAAGGTGCATCTATCCAAAAGTTCTCCATTTGTCACCTTGAAAGGTGCATCTATCCAACAAGTAATTATCGTCACCCCGAAAGGTGTTTCACTAAAGGTAGGAGCTACCCCTTATGGTTCCTACACTAAAGACAACCACTGTCCCTATGGAAAAACCCAAAACTGGTCATTGTGGGAATCGAACTCTTGACCCTACACTAAACTGTTCTCACGCATGCCCCTCCATTGCCATCTCAACCACCTGCCTTTTTTTGAAATTAACTAGCATTAAAAATATATATACCAAAATAGGAGGGTAAAATTTGGGGTATGACAGCTGCCCCTATTTAAGTATCTTTTAACTCGTTAAAAGACAGTTAAATACTAGAAGACCCAAAATTTTGCTTTGTGGGGTGCCTAAACCTGAAAGTTAGCTATCTGTCACCTCGAAAGGTGTCTCTATCCGAAACGTTATTACCGTCACCTCTAAAGGTGCATCTATCAAAAAGTTCTTCGTCGTCACCTCTAAAGGTGCATCTATCCAAAAATTCTCCATTGTCACCTTAAAAGGTGCATCTATCCAAAAGTTCTCCATTTGTCACCTTGAAAGGTGCAAGGTGCATCTATCCAAAAGTTCTCCATTTGTCACCTTGAAAGGTGCATCTATCCAACAAGTAATTATCGTCACCCCGAAAGGTGTTTCACTAAAGGTAGGAGCTTCCCCTTATGGTTCCTACACTAAAGACAACCACTGTCCCTATGGAAAAACCTAAAACTGGTCATTGTGGGAATCGAACTCTTGACCCTACACTAAACTATTCTCACGCATGCCCCTCCATTGCCTTCTCAACTACCTCCCTTTTTTTGAAATTAACTAGCATTAAAAATATATATACCAAAATAGGAGGGTAAAATTTGGGGTTTGACAGCTGCCCCTATTTAAGTATCTTTTAACTCGTTAAAAGACAGTTAAATACTAGAAGACCCCAAAATTTTGCTTTGTGGGGTGCCTAAACCTGAAAGTTAGCTATCCGTCACCTCGAAAGGTGTCTCTATCCGAAACGTTATTACCGTCACCTCTAAAGGTGCATCTATTCAAAAATTCTTCGTCGTCTCCTCTAAAGGTGCATCTATCCAAAAGTTCTCCATTCGTCACCTTGAAAGGTGCATCTATCCAACAAGTAATTATCGTCACCCCGAAAGGTGTTTCACTAAAGGTAGGAGCTGCCCCTTATGGTTCCTACACTAAAGACAACCACTGTCCCTATGGAAAAACCCAAAACTGGTCATTGTGGGAATCGAACTCTTGACCCTACACTAAACTGTTCTCACGCATGCCCCTCCATTGCCATCTCAACCACCTGCCTTTTTTTGAAATTAACTAGCATTAAAAATATATATACCAAAATAGGAGGGTAAAATATGGGGTATGACAGCTGCCCCTATTTAAGTATCTTTTAACTCGTTAAAAGACAGTTATATACTAGAAGACCCAAAATTTTGCTTTGTGGGGTGCCTAAACCTGAAAGTTAGCTATCCGTCACCTCGAAAGGTGTCTCTATCCGAAACGTTATTACCGTCACCTCTAAAGGTGCATCTATCCAAAAGTTCTTCGTCGTCACCTCTAAAGGTGCATCTATCCAAAAATTCTCCATTGTCACCTTGAAAGGTGCATCTATCCAAAAGTTCTCCATTTGTCACCTTGAAAGGTGCAAGGTGCATCTATCCAAAAGTTCTCCATTTGTCACCTTGAAAGGTGCATCTATCCAACAAGTAATTATCGTCACCCCGAAAGGTGTTTCACTAAAGGTAGGAGCTTCCCCTTATGGTTCCTACACTAAAGACAACCACTGTCCCTATGGAAAAACCTAAAACTGGTCATTGTGGGAATCGAACTCTTGACCCTACACTAAACTATTCTCACGCATACCCCTCCATTGCCTTCTCAACCACCTCCCTTTTTTTGAAATTAACTAGCATTAAAAATATATATACCAAAATAGGAGGGTAAAATTTGGGGTATGACAGCTGCCCCTATTTAAGTATCTTTTAACTCGTTAAAAGACAGTTAAATACTAGAAGACCCCAAAATTTTGCTTTGTGGGGTGCCTAAACCTGAAAGTTAGCTATCCGTCACCTCGAAAGGTGTCTCTATCCGAAACGTTATTACCGTCACCTCTAAAGGTGCATCTATTCAAAAATTCTTCGTCGTCACCTCTAAAGGTGCATCTATCCAAAAGTTCTCCATTTGTCACCTTGAAAGGTGCATCTGTCCAAAAGTTCTCCATTTGTCACCTTGAAAGGTGCATCTATCCAACAAGTAATTATCGTCACCCCGAAAGGTGTTTCACTAAAGGTAGGAGCTGCCCCTTATGGTTCCTACACTAAAGACAACCATTGTCCCTATGGAAATACCCAAAACTGGTCATTGTGGGAATCAAACTCTTGACCCTACACTAAACTGTTCTCACGCATGCCCCTCCATTGCCATCTCAACCACCTGCCTTTTTTTGAAATTAACTAGCATTAAAAATATATATACCAAAATAGGAGGGTAAAATATGGGGTATGACAGCTGCCCCTATTTAAGTATCTTTTAACTCGTTAAAAGACAGTTATATACTAGAAGACCCAAAATTTTGCTTTGTGGGGTGCCTAAACCTGAAAGTTAGCTATCCGTCACCTCGAAAGGTGTCTCTATCCGAAACGTTATTACCGTCACCTCTAAAGGTGCATCTATCCAAAAGTTCTTCGTCGTCACCTCTAAAGGTGCATCTATCCAAAAATTCTCCATTGTCACCTTGAAAGGTGCATCTATCCAAAAGTTCTCCATTTGTCACCTTGAAAGGTGCAAGGTGCATCTATCCAAAAGTTCTCCATTTGTCACCTTGAAAGGTGCATCTATCCAACAAGTAATTATCGTCACCCCGAAAGGTGTTTCACTAAAGGTAGGAGCTTCCCCTTATGGTTCCTACACTAAAGACAACCACTGTCCCTATGGAAAAACCTAAAACTGGTCATTGTGGGAATCGAACTCTTGACCCTACACTAAACTATTCTCACGCATGCCCCTCCATTGCCTTCTCAACTACCTCCCTTTTTTTGAAATTAACTAGCATTAAAAATATATATACCAAAATAGGAGGGTAAAATTTGGGGTTTGACAGCTGCCCCTATTTAAGTATCTTTTAACTCGTTAAAAGACAGTTAAATACTAGAAGACCCCAAAATTTTGCTTTGTGGGGTGCCTAAACCTGAAAGTTAGCTATCCGTCACCTCGAAAGGTGTCTCTATCCGAAACGTTATTACCGTCACCTCTAAAGGTGCATCTATTCAAAAATTCTTCGTCGTCTCCTCTAAAGGTGCATCTATCCAAAAGTTCTCCATTCGTCACCTTGAAAGGTGCATCTATCCAACAAGTAATTATCGTCACCCCGAAAGGTGTTTCACTAAAGGTAGGAGCTGCCCCTTATGGTTCCTACACTAAAGACAACCACTGTCCCTATGGAAAAACCCAAAACTGGTCATTGTGGGAATCGAACTCTTGACCCTACACTAAACTGTTCTCACGCATGCCCCTCCATTGCCATCTCAACCACCTGCCTTTTTTTGAAATTAACTAGCATTAAAAATATATATACCAAAATAGGAGGGTAAAATATGGGGTATGACAGCTGCCCCTATTTAAGTATCTTTTAACTCGTTAAAAGACAGTTATATACTAGAAGACCCAAAATTTTGCTTTGTGGGGTGCCTAAACCTGAAAGTTAGCTATCCGTCACCTCGAAAGGTGTCTCTATCCGAAACGTTATTACCGTCACCTCTAAAGGTGCATCTATCCAAAAGTTCTTCGTCGTCACCTCTAAAGGTGCATCTATCCAAAAATTCTCCGTTGTCACCTTGAAAGGTGCATCTATCCAAAAGTTCTCCATTTGTCACCTTGAAAGGTGCAAGGTGCATCTATCCAAAAGTTCTCCATTTGTCACCTTGAAAGGTGCATCTATCCAACAAGTAATTATCGTCACCCCGAAAGGTGTTTCACTAAAGGTAGGAGCTTCCCCTTATGGTTCCTACACTAAAGACAACCACTGTCCCTATGGAAAAACCTAAAACTGGTCATTGTGGGAATCGAACTCTTGACCCTACACTAAACTATTCTCACGCATACCCCTCCATTGCCTTCTCAACCACCTCCCTTTTTTTGAAATTAACTAGCATTAAAAATATATATACCAAAATAGGAGGGTAAAATTTGGGGTATGACAGCTGCCCCTATTTAAGTATCTTTTAACTCGTTAAAAGACAGTTAAATACTAGAAGACCCCAAAATTTTGCTTTGTGGGGTGCCTAAACCTGAAAGTTAGCTATCCGTCACCTCGAAAGGTGTCTCTATCCGAAACGTTATTACCGTCACCTCTAAAGGTGCATCTATTCAAAAATTCTTCGTCGTCACCTCTAAAGGTGCATCTATCCAAAAGTTCTCCATTTGTCACCTTGAAAGGTGCATCTGTCCAAAAGTTCTCCATTTGTCACCTTGAAAGGTGCATCTATCCAACAAGTAATTATCGTCACCCCGAAAGGTGTTTCACTAAAGGTAGGAGCTGCCCCTTATGGTTCCTACACTAAAGACAACCATTGTCCCTATGGAAATACCCAAAACTGGTCATTGTGGGAATCAAACTCTTGACCCTACACTAAACTGTTCTCACGCATGCCCCTCCATTGCCATCTCAACCACCTGCCTTTTTTTGAAATTAACTAGCATTAAAAATATATATACCAAAATAGGAGGGTAAAATATGGGGTATGACAGCTGCCCCTATTTAAGTATCTTTTAACTCGTTAAAAGACAGTTATATACTAGAAGACCCAAAATTTTGCTTTGTGGGGTGCCTAAACCTGAAAGTTAGCTATCCGTCACCTCGAAAGGTGTCTCTATCCGAAACGTTATTACCGTCACCTCTAAAGGTGCATCTATCCAAAAGTTCTTCGTCGTCACCTCTAAAGGTGCATCTATCCAAAAATTCTCCATTGTCACCTTGAAAGGTGCATCTATCCAAAAGTTCTCCATTTGTCACCTTGAAAGGTGCAAGGTGCATCTATCCAAAAGTTCTCCATTTGTCACCTTGAAAGGTGCATCTATCCAACAAGTAATTATCGTCACCCCGAAAGGTGTTTCACTAAAGGTAGGAGCTTCCCCTTATGGTTCCTACACTAAAGACAACCACTGTCCCTATGGAAAAACCTAAAACTGGTCATTGTGGGAATCGAACTCTTGACCCTACACTAAACTATTCTCACGCATGCCCCTCCATTGCCTTCTCAACCACCTCCCTTTTTTTGAAATTAACTAGCATTAAAAATATATATACCAAAATAGGAGGGTAAAATTTGGGGTATGACAGCTGCCCCTATTTAAGTATCTTTTAACTCGTTAAAAGACAGTTAAATACTAGAAGACCCCAAAATTTTGCTTTGTGGGGTGCCTAAACCTGAAAGTTAGCTATCCGTCACCTCGAAAGGTGTCTCTATCCGAAACGTTATTACCGTCACCTCTAAAGGTGCATCTATCCAAAAGTTCTTCGTCGTCACCTCTAAAGGTGCATCTATCCAAAAATTCTCCGTTGTCACCTTGAAAGGTGCATCTATCCAAAAGTTCTCCATTTGTCACCTTGAAAGGTGCATCTATCCAAAAGTTCTCCATTTGTCACCTTGAAAGGTGCATCTATCCAACAAGTAATTATCGTCACCCCGAAAGGTGTTTCACTAAAGGTAGGAGCTTCCCCTTATGGTTCCTACACTAAAGACAACCACTGTCCCTATGGAAAAACCTAAAACTGGTCATTGTGGGAATCGAACTCTTGACCCTACACTAAACTGTTCTCACGCATGCCCCTCCATTGCCTTCTCAACCACCTCCCTTTTTTTGAAATTAACTAGCATTTAAAATATATATACCAAAATAGGAGGGTAAAATTTGGGGTATGACAGCTGCCCCTATTTAAGTATCTTTTAACTCGTTAAAAGACAGTTAAATACTAGAAGACCCCAAAATTTTGCTTTGTGGGGTGCCTAAACCTGAAAGTTAGCTATCCGTCACCTCGAAAGGTGTCTCTATCCGAAACGTTATTACCGTCACCTCTAAAGGTGCATCTATTCAAAAATTCTTCGTCGTCACCTCTAAAGGTGCATCTATCCAAAAGTTCTCCATTTGTCACCTTGAAAGGTGCATCTGTCCAAAAGTTCTCCATTTGTCACCTTGAAAGGTGCATCTATCCAACAAGTAATTATCGTCACCCCGAAAGGTGTTTCACTAAAGGTAGGAGCTTCCCCTTATGGTTCCTACACTAAAGACAACCACTGTCCCTATGGAAAAACCTAAAACTGGTCATTGTGGGAATCGAACTCTTGACCCTACACTAAACTGTTCTCACGCATGCCCCTCCATTGCCTTCTCAACCACCTCCCTTTTTTTGAAATTAACTAGCATTTAAAATATATATACCAAAATAGGAGGGTAAAATTTGGGGTATGACAGCTGCCCCTATTTAAGTATCTTTTAACTCGTTAAAAGACAGTTAAATACTAGAAGACCCCAAAATTTTGCTTTGTGGGGTGCCTAAACCTGAAAGTTAGCTATCCGTCACCTCGAAAGGTGTCTCTATCCGAAACGTTATTACCGTCACCTCTAAAGGTGCATCTATTCAAAAATTCTTCGTCGTCACCTCTAAAGGTGCATCTATCCAAAAGTTCTCCATTTGTCACCTTGAAAGGTGCATCTGTCCAAAAGTTCTCCATTTGTCACCTTGAAAGGTGCATCTATCCAACAAGTAATTATCGTCACCCCGAAAGGTGTTTCACTAAAGGTAGGAGCTGCCCCTTATGGTTCCTACACTAAAGACAACCATTGTCCCTATGGAAAAACCCTAAACTGGTCATTGTGGGAATCGAACTCTTGACCCTACACTAAACTGTTCTCACGCATGCCCCTCCATTGCCATCTCAACCACCTGCCTTTTTTTGAAATTAACTAGCATTAAAAATATATATACCAAAATAGGAGGGTAAAATTTGGGGTATGACAGCTGCCCCTATTTAAGTATCTTTTAACTCGTTAAAAGACAATTATATACTAGAAGACCCAAAATTTTGCTTTGTGGGGTGCCTAAACCTGAAAGTTAGCTATCCGTCACCTCGAAAGGTGTCTCTATCCGAAACGTTATTACCGTCACCTCTAAAGGTGCATCTATCCAAAAGTTCTTCGTCGTCACCTCTAAAGGTGCATCTATCCAAAAGTTCTCCATTTGTCACCTTGAAAGGTGCATCTATCCAACAAGTAATTATCGTCACCCCGAAAGGTGTTTCACTAAAGGTAGGAGCTTCCCCTTATGGTTCCTACACTAAAGACAACCACTGTCCCTATGGAAAAACCTAAAACTGGTCATTGTGGGAATCGAACTCTTGACCCTACACTAAACTGTTCTCACGCATGCCCCTCCATTGCCTTCTCAACCACCTCCCTTTTTTTGAAATTAACTAGCATTAAAAATATATATACCAAAATAGGAGGGTAAAATTTGGGGTATGACAGCTGCCCCTATTTAAGTATCTTTTAACTCGTTAAAAGACAGTTAAATACTAGAAGACCCCAAAATTTTGCTTTGTGGGGTGCCTAAACCTGAAAGTTAGCTATCCGTCACCTCGAAAGGTGTCTCTATCCGAAACGTTATTACCGTCACCTCTAAAGGTGCATCTATCCAAAAGTTCTTCGTCGTCACCTCTAAAGGTGCATCTATCCAAAAATTCTCCGTTGTCACCTTGAAAGGTGCATCTATCTAAAAGTTCTCCATTTGTCACCTTGAAAGGTGCATCTATCCAAAAGTTCTCCATTTGTCACCTTGAAAGGTGCATCTATCCAACAAGTAATTATCGTCACCCCGAAAGGTGTTTCACTAAAGGTAGGAGCTTCCCCTTATGGTTCCTACACTAAAGACAACCACTGTCCCTATGGAAAAACCTAAAACTGGTCATTGTGGGAATCGAACTCTTGACCCTACACTAAACTGTTCTCACGCATGCCCCTCCATTGCCTTCTCAACCACCTCCCTTTTTTTGAAATTAACTAGCATTAAAAATATATATACCAAAATAGGAGGGTAAAATTTGGGGTATGACAGCTGCCCCTATTTAAGTATCTTTTAACTCGTTAAAAGACAGTTAAATACTAGAAGACCCCAAAATTTTGCTTTGTGGGGTGCCTAAACCTGAAAGTTAGCTATTCGTCACCTCGAAAGGTGTCTCTATCCGAAACGTTATTACCGTCACCTCTAAAGGTGCATCTATTCAAAAGTTCTTCGTCGTCACCTCTAAAGGTGCATCTATCCAAAAGTTCTCCATTGTCACCTTGAAAGGTGCATCTATCCAAAAGTTCTCCATTTGTCACCTTGAAAGGTGCAAGGTGCATCTATCCAAAAGTTCTCCATTTGTCACCTTGAAAGGTGCATCTATCCAACAAGTAATTATCGTCACCCCGAAAGGTGTTTCACTAAAGGTAGGAGCTTCCCCTTATGGTTCCTACACTAAAGACAACCACTGTCCCTATGGAAAAACCTAAAACTGGTCATTGTGGGAATCGAACTCTTGACCCTACACTAAACTATTCTCACGCATGCCCCTCTATTGCCTTCTCAACCACCTCCCTTTTTTTGAAATTAACTAGCATTAAAAATATATATACCAAAATAGGAGGGTAAAATTTGGGGTATGACAGCTGCCCCTATTTAAGTATCTTTTAACTCGTTAAAAGACAGTTAAATACTAGAAGACCCCAAAATTTTGCTTTGTGGGGTGCCTAAACCTGAAAGTTAGCTATCCGTCACCTCGAAAGGTGTCTCTATCCGAAACGTTATTACCGTCACCTCTAAAGGTGCATCTATTCAAAAATTCTTCGTCGTCACCTCTAAAGGTGCATCTATCCAAAAGTTCTCCATTTGTCACCTTGAAAGGTGCATCTGTCCAAAAGTTCTCCATTTGTCACCTTGAAAGGTGCATCTATCCAACAAGTAATTATCGTCACCCCGAAAGGTGTTTCACTAAAGGTAGGAGCTGCCCCTTATGGTTCCTACACTAAAGACAACCATTGTCCCTATGGAAATACCCAAAACTGGTCATTGTGGGAATCGAACTCTTGACCCTACACTAAACTATTCTCACGCATGCCCCTCCATTGCCATCTCAACCACCTGCCTTTTTTTGAAATTAACTAGCATTAAAAATATATATACCAAAATAGGAGGGTAAAATTTGGGGTATGACAACTGCCCCTATTTAAGTATCTTTTAACTCGTTAAAAGACAGTTATATACTAGAAGACCCAAAATTTTGCTTTGTGGGGTGCCTAAACCTGAAAGTTAGCTATCCGTCACCTCGAAAGGTGTCTCTATCCGAAACGTTATTACCGTCACCTCTAAAGGTGCATCTATCCAAAAGTTCTTCGTCGTCACCTCTAAAGGTGCATCTATCCAAAAATTCTCCGTTGTCACCTTGAAAGGTGCATCTATCCAAAAGTTCTCCATTTGTCACCTTGAAAGGTGCATCTATCCAAAAGTTCTCCATTTGTCACCTTGAAAGGTGCATCTATCCAACAAGTAATTATCGTCACCCCGAAAGGTGTTTCACTAAAGGTAGGAGTTTCCCCTTATGGTTCCTACACTAAAGACAACCACTGTCCCTATGGAAAAACCTAAAACTGGTCATTGTGGGAATCGAACTCTTGACCCTACACTAAACTGTTCTCACGCATGCCCCTCCATTGCCTTCTCAACCACCTCCCTTTTTTTGAAATTAACTAGCATTTAAAATATATATACCAAAATAGGAGGGTAAAATTTGGGGTATGACAACTGCCCCTATTTAAGTATCTTTTAACTCGTTAAAAGACAGTTAAATACTAGAAGACCCCAAAATTTTGCTTTGTGGGGTGCCTAAACCTGAAAGTTAGCTATCCGTCACCTCGAAAGGTGTCTCTATCCGAAACGTTATTACCGTCACCTCTAAAGGTGCATCTATTCAAAAATTCTTCGTCGTCACCTCTAAAGGTGCATCTATCCAAAAGTTCTCCATTTGTCACCTTGAAAGGTGCATCTGTCCAAAAGTTCTCCATTTGTCACCTTGAAAGGTGCATCTATCCAACAAGTAATTATCGTCACCCCGAAAGGTGTTTCACTAAAGGTAGGAGCTGCCCCTTATGGTTCCTACACTAAAGACAACCATTGTCCCTATGGAAAAACCCAAAACTGGTCATTGTGGGAATCGAACTCTTGACCCTACACTAAACTGTTCTCACGCATGCCCCTCCATTGCCATCTCAACCACCTGCCTTTTTTTGAAATTAACTAGCATTAAAAATATATATACCAAAATAGGAGGGTAAAATTTGGGGTATGACAGCTGCCCCTATTTAAGTATCTTTTAACTCGTTAAAAGACAGTTATATACTAGAAGACCCATAATTTTGCTTTGTGGGGTGCCTAAACCTGAAAGTTAGCTATCCGTCACCTCGAAAGGTGTCTCTATCCGAAACGTTATTACCGTCACCTCTAAAGGTGCATCTATCCAAAAGTTCTTTGTCGTCACCTCTAAAGGTGCATCTATCCAAAAGTTCTCCATTTGTCACCTTGAAAGGTGCATCTATCCAACAAGTAATTATCGTCACCCCGAAAGGTGTTTCACTAAAGGTAGGAGCTTCCCCTTATGGTTCCTACACTAAAGACAACCACTGTCCCTATGGAAAAACCTAAAACTGGTCATTGTGGGAATCGAACTCTTGACCCTACACTAAACTGTTCTCACGCATGCCCCTCCATTGCCTTCTCAACCACCTCCCTTTTTTTGAAATTAACTAGCATTAAAAATATATATACCAAAATAGGAGGGTAAAATTTGGGGTATGACAGCTGCCCCTATTTAAGTATCTTTTAACTCGTTAAAAGACAGTTAAATACTAGAAGACCCCAAAATTTTGCTTTGTGGGGTGCCTAAACCTGAAAGTTAGCTATCCGTCACCTCGAAAGGTGTCTCTATCCGAAACGTTATTACCGTCACCTCTAAAGGTGCATCTATCCAAAAGTTCTTCGTCGTCACCTCTAAAGGTGCATCTATCCAAAAATTCTCCGTTGTCACCTTGAAAGGTGCATCTATCTAAAAGTTCTCCATTTGTCACCTTGAAAGGTGCATCTATCCAAAAGTTCTCCATTTGTCACCTTGAAAGGTGCATCTATCCAACAAGTAATTATCGTCACCCCGAAAGGTGTTTCACTAAAGGTAGGAGCTTCCCCTTATGGTTCCTACACTAAAGACAACCACTGTCCCTATGGAAAAACCTAAAACTGGTCATTGTGGGAATCGAACTCTTGACCCTACACTAAACTGTTCTCACGCATGCCCCTCCATTGCCTTCTCAACCACCTCCCTTTTTTTGAAATTAACTAGCATTAAAAATATATATACCAAAATAGGAGGGTAAAATTTGGGGTATGACAGCTGCCCCTATTTAAGTATCTTTTAACTCGTTAAAAGACAGTTAAATACTAGAAGACCCCAAAATTTTGCTTTGTGGGGTGCCTAAACCTGAAAGTTAGCTATTCGTCACCTCGAAAGGTGTCTCTATCCGAAACGTTATTACCGTCACCTCTAAAGGTGCATCTATTCAAAAGTTCTTCGTCGTCACCTCTAAAGGTGCATCTATCCAAAAGTTCTCCATTGTCACCTTGAAAGGTGCATCTATCCAAAAGTTCTCCATTTGTCACCTTGAAAGGTGCAAGGTGCAAATATCCAAAAGTTCTCCATTTGTCACCTTGAAAGGTGCATCTATCCAACAAGTAATTATCGTCACCCCGAAAGGTGTTTCACTAAAGGTAGGAGCTTCCCCTTATGGTTCCTACACTAAAGACAACCACTGTCCCTATGGAAAAACCTAAAACTGGTCATTGTGGGAATCGAACTCTTGACCCTACACTAAACTATTCTCACGCATGCCCCTCCATTGCCTTCTCAACCACCTCCCTTTTTTTGAAATTAACTAGCATTAAAAATATATATACCAAAATAGGAGGGTAAAATTTGGGGTATGACAGCTGCCCCTATTTAAGTATCTTTTAACTCGTTAAAAGACAGTTAAATACTAGAAGACCCCAAAATTTTGCTTTGTGGGGTGCCTAAACCTGAAAGTTAGCTATCCGTCACCTCGAAAGGTGTCTCTATCCGAAACGTTATTACCGTCACCTCTAAAGGTGCATCTATTCAAAAATTCTTCGTCGTCACCTCTAAAGGTGCATCTATCCAAAAGTTCTCCATTTGTCACCTTGAAAGGTGCATCTGTCCAAAAGTTCTCCATTTGTAACCTTGAAAGGTGCATCTATCCAACAAGTAATTATCGTCACCCCGAAAGGTGTTTCACTAAAGGTAGGAGCTGCCCCTTATGGTTCCTACACTAAAGACAACCATTGTCCCTATGGAAATACCCAAAACTGGTCATTGTGGGAATCGAACTCTTGACCCTACACTAAACTGTTCTCACGCATGCCCCTCCATTGCCATCTCAACCACCTGCCTTTTTTTGAAATTAACTAGCATTAAAAATATATATACCAAAATAGGAGGGTAAAATTTGGGGTATGACAGCTGCCCCTATTTAAGTATCTTTTAACTCGTTAAAAGACAGTTATATACTAGAAGACCCAAAATTTTGCTTTGTGGGGTGCCTAAACCTGAAAGTTAGCTATCCGTCACCTCGAAAGGTGTCTCTATCCGAAACATTATTACCGTCACCTCTAAAGGTGCATCTATCCAAAAGTTCTTCGTCGTCACCTCTAAAGGTGCATCTATCCAAAAATTCTCCGTTGTCACCTTGAAAGGTGCATCTATCTAAAAGTTCTCCATTTGTCACCTTGAAAGGTGCATCTATCCAAAAGTTCTCCATTTGTCACCTTGAAAGGTGCATCTATCCAACAAGTAATTATCGTCACCCCGAAAGGTGTTTCACTAAAGGTAGGAGCTTCCCCTTATGGTTCCTACACTAAAGACAACCACTGTCCCTATGGAAAAACCTAAAACTGGTCATTGTGGGAATCGAACTCTTGACCCTACACTAAACTGTTCTCACGCATGCCCCTCCATTGCCTTCTCAACCACCTCCCTTTTTTTGAAATTAACTAGCATTAAAAATATATATACCAAAATAGGAGGGTAAAATTTGGGGTATGACAGCTGCCCCTATTTAAGTATCTTTTAACTCGTTAAAAGACAGTTAAATACTAGAAGACCCCAAAATTTTGCTTTGTGGGGTGCCTAAACCTGAAAGTTAGCTATTCGTCACCTCGAAAGGTGTCTCTATCCGAAACGTTATTACCGTCACCTCTAAAGGTGCATCTATTCAAAAGTTCTTCGTCGTCACCTCTAAAGGTGCATCTATCCAAAAGTTCTCCATTGTCACCTTGAAAGGTGCATCTATCCAAAAGTTCTCCATTTGTCACCTTGAAAGGTGCAAGGTGCATCTATCCAAAAGTTCTCCATTTGTCACCTTGAAAGGTGCATCTATCCAACAAGTAATTATCGTCACCCCGAAAGGTGTTTCACTAAAGGTAGGAGCTTCCCCTTATGGTTCCTACACTAAAGACAACCACTGTCCCTATGGAAAAACCTAAAACTGGTCATTGTGGGAATCGAACTCTTGACCCTACACTAAACTATTCTCACGCATGCCCCTCCATTGCCTTCTCAACCACCTCCCTTTTTTTGAAATTAACTAGCATTAAAAATATATATACCAAAATAGGAGGGTAAAATTTGGGGTATGACAGCTGCCCCTATTTAAGTATCTTTTAACTCGTTAAAAGACAGTTAAATACTAGAAGACCCCAAAATTTTGCTTTATGGGGTGCCTAAACCTGAAAGTTAGCTATCCGTCACCTCGAAAGGTGTCTCTATCCGAAACGTTATTACCGTCACCTCTAAAGGTGCATCTATTCAAAAATTCTTCGTCGTCACCTCTAAAGGTGCATCTATCCAAAAGTTCTCCATTTGTCACCTTGAAAGGTGCATCTGTCCAAAAGTTCTCCATTTGTCACCTTGAAAGGTGCATCTATCCAACAAGTAATTATCGTCACCCCGAAAGGTGTTTCACTAAAGGTAGGAGCTGCCCCTTATGGTTCCTACACTAAAGACAACCATTGTCCCTATGGAAAAACCCAAAACTGGTCATTGTGGGAATCGAACTCTTGACCCTACACTAAACTGTTCTCACGCATGCCCCTCCATTGCCATCTCAACCACCTGCCTTTTTTTGAAATTAACTAGCATTAAAAATATATATACCAAAATAGGAGGGTAAAATTTGGGGTATGACAGCTGCCCCTATTTAAGTATCTTTTAACTCGTTAAAAGACAGTTATATACTAGAAGACCCAAAATTTTGCTTTGTGGGGTGCCTAAACCTGAAAGTTAGCTATCCGTCACCTCGAAAGGTGTCTCTATCCGAAACGTTATTACCGTCACCTCTAAAGGTGCATCTATCCAAAAGTTCTTCGTCGTCACCTCTAAAGGTGCATCTATCCAAAAGTTCTCCATTTGTCACCTTGAAAGGTGCATCTATCCAACAAGTAATTATCGTCACCCCGAAAGGTGTTTCACTAAAGGTAGGAGCTGCCCCTTATGGTTCCTACACTAAAGACAACCATTGTCCCTATGGAAAAACCCAAAACTGGTCATTGTGGGAATCGAACTCTTGACCCTACACTAAACTGTTCTCACGCATGCCCCTCCATTGCCATCTCAACCACCTGCCTTTTTTTGAAATTAACTAGCATTAAAAATATATATACCAAAATAGGAGGGTAAAATTTGGGGTATGACAGCTGCCCCTATTTAAGTATCTTTTAACTCGTTAAAAGACAGTTATATACTAGAAGACCCAAAATTTTGCTTTGTGGGGTGCCTAAACCTGAAAGTTAGCTATCCGTCACCTCGAAAGGTGTCTCTATCCGAAACGTTATTACCGTCACCTCTAAAGGTGCATCTATCCAAAAGTTCTTCGTCGTCACCTCTAAAGGTGCATCTATCCAAAAGTTCTCCATTTGTCACCTTGAAAGGTGCATCTATCCAACAAGTAATTATCGTCACCCCGAAAGGTGTTTCACTAAAGGTAGGAGCTTCCCCTTATGGTTCCTACACTAAAGACAACCACTGTCCCTATGGAAAAACCTAAAACTGGTCATTGTGGGAATCGAACTCTTGACCCTACACTAAACTGTTCTCACGCATGCCCCTCCATTGCCTTCTCAACCACCTCCCTTTTTTTGAAATTAACTAGCATTAAAAATATATATACCAAAATAGGAGGGTAAAATTTGGGGTATGACAGCTGCCCCTATTTAAGTATCTTTTAACTCGTTAAAAGACAGTTAAATACTAGAAGACCCCAAAATTTTGCTTTGTGGGGTGCCTAAACCTGAAAGTTAGCTATCCGTCACCTCGAAAGGTGTCTCTATCCGAAACGTTATTACCGTCACCTCTAAAGGTGCATCTATCCAAAAGTTCTTCGTCGTCACCTCTAAAGGTGCATCTATCCAAAAATTCTCCGTTGTCACCTTGAAAGGTGCATCTATCTAAAAGTTCTCCATTTGTCACCTTGAAAGGTGCATCTATCCAAAAGTTCTCCATTTGTCACCTTGAAAGGTGCATCTATCCAACAAGTAATTATCGTCACCCCGAAAGGTGTTTCACTAAAGGTAGGAGCTTCCCCTTATGGTTCCTACACTAAAGACAACCACTGTCCCTATGGAAAAACCTAAAACTGGTCATTGTGGGAATCGAACTCTTGACCCTACACTAAACTGTTCTCACGCATGCCCCTCCATTGCCTTCTCAACCACCTCCCTTTTTTTGAAATTAACTAGCATTAAAAATATATATACCAAAATAGGAGGGTAAAATTTGGGGTATGACAGCTGCCCCTATTTAAGTATCTTTTAACTCGTTAAAAGACAGTTAAATACTAGAAGACCCCAAAATTTTGCTTTGTGGGGTGCCTAAACCTGAAAGTTAGCTATTCGTCACCTCGAAAGGTGTCTCTATCCGAAACGTTATTACCGTCACCTCTAAAGGTGCATCTATTCAAAAGTTCTTCGTCGTCACCTCTAAAGGTGCATCTATCCAAAAGTTCTCCATTGTCACCTTGAAAGGTGCATCTATCCAAAAGTTCTCCATTTGTCACCTTGAAAGGTGCAAGGTGCATCTATCCAAAAGTTCTCCATTTGTCACCTTGAAAGGTGCATCTATCCAACAAGTAATTATCGTCACCCCGAAAGGTGTTTCACTAAAGGTAGGAGCTTCCCCTTATGGTTCCTACACTAAAGACAACCACTGTCCCTATGGAAAAACCTAAAACTGGTCATTGTGGGAATCGAACTCTTGACCCTACACTAAACTATTCTCACGCATGCCCCTCCATTGCCTTCTCAACCGCCTCCCTTTTTTTGAAATTAACTAGCATTAAAAATATATATACCAAAATAGGAGGGTAAAATTTGGGGTATGACAGCTGCCCCTATTTAGGTATCTTTTAACTCGTTAAAAGACAGTTAAATACTAGAAGACCCCAAAGTTTTGCTTTGTGGGGTGCCTAAACCTGAAAGTTAGCTATCCGTCACCTCGAAAGGTGTCTCTATCCGAAACGTTATTACCGTCACCTCTAAAGGTGCATCTATTCAAAAATTCTTCGTCGTCACCTCTAAAGGTGCATCTATCCAAAAGTTCTCCATTTGTCACCTTGAAAGGTGCATCTATCCAACAAGTAATTATCGTCACCCCGAAAGGTGTTTCACTAAAGGTAGGAGCTTCCCCTTATGGTTCCTACACTAAAGACAACCACTGTCCCTATGGAAAAACCTAAAACTTGTCATTGTGGGAATCGAACTCTTGACCCTACACTAAACTGTTCTCACGCATGCCCCTCCATTGCCATCTCAACCTCCTGCCTTTTTTTGAAATTAACTAGCATTAAAAATATATATACCAAAATAGGAGGGTAAAATTTGGGGTATGACAGCTGCCCCTATTTAAGTATCTTTTAACTCGTTAAAAGACAGTTAAATACTAGAAGACCCAAAATTTTGCTTTGTGGGGTGCCTAAACCTGAAAGTTAGCTATCCGTCACCTCGAAAGGTGTCTCTATCCGAAACGTTATTACCGTCACCTCTAAAGGTGCATCTATCCAAAAGTTCTTCGTCGTCACCTCTAAAGGTGCATCTATCCAAAAATTCTCCGTTGTCACCTTGAAAGGTGCATCTATCCAAAAGTTCTCCATTTGTCACCTTGAAAGGTGCATCTATCCAAAAGTTCTCCATTTGTCACCTTGAAAGGTGCATCTATCCAACAAGTAATTATCGTCACCCCGAAAGGTGTTTCACTAAAGGTAGGAGCTGCCCCTTATGGTTCCTACACTAAAGACAACCACTGTCCCTATGGAAAAACCCAAAACTGGTCATTGTGGGAATCGAACTCTTGACCCTACACTAAACTGTTCTCACGCATGCCCCTCCATTGCCTTCTCAACCACCTCCCTTTTTTTGAAATTAACTAGCATTAAAAATATATATACCAAAATAGGAGGGTAAAATTTGGGGTATGACAGCTGCCCCTATTTAAGTATCTTTTAACTCGTTAAAAGACAGTTAAATACTAGAAGACCCCAAAATTTTGCTTTGTGGGGTGCCTAAACCTGAAAGTTAGCTATCCGTCACCTCGAATGGTGTCTCTATCCGAAACGTTATTACCGTCACCTCTAAAGGTGCATCTATTCAAAAATTCTTCGTCGTCACCTCTAAAGGTGCATCTATCCAAAAGTTCTCCATTTGTCACCTTGAAAGGTGCATCTATCCAACAAGTAATTATCGTCACCCCGAAAGGTGTTTCACTAAAGGTAGGAGCTGGCCCTTATGGTTCCTACACTAAAGACAACCACTGTCCCTATGGAAAAACCCAAAACTGGTCATTGTGGGAATCGAACTCTTGACCCTACACTAAACTGTTCTCACGCATGCCCCTCCATTGCCATCTCAACCACCTGCCTTTTTTTGAAATTAACTAGCATTAAAAATATATATACCAAAATAGGAGGGTAAAATTTGGGGTATGACAGCTGCCCCTATTTAAGTATCTTTTAACTCGTTAAAAGACAGTTAAATACTAGAAGACCCAAAATTTTGCTTTGTGGGGTGCCTAAACCTGAAAGTTAGCTATCCGTCACCTCGAAAGGTGTCTCTATCCGAAACTCTATTACCGTCACCTCTAAAGGTGCATCTATTCAAAAATTCTTCGTCGTCACCTCTAAAGGTGCATCTATCCAAAAATTCTCCATTTGTCACCTTGAAAGGTGCATCTATCCAACAAGTAATTATCGTCACCCCGAAAGGTGTTTCACTAAAGGTAGGAGCTGCCCCTTATGGTTCCTACACTAAAGACAACCACTGTCCCTATGGAAAAACCCAAAACTGGTCATTGTGGGAATCGAACTCTTGACCCTACACTAAACTGTTCTCACGCATGCCCCTCCATTGCCATCTCAACCTCCTGCCTTTTTTTGAAATTAACTAGCATTAAAAATATATATACCAAAATAGGAGGGTAAAATTTGGGGTATGACAGCTGCCCCTATTTAAGTATCTTTTAACTCGTTAAAAGACAGTTAAATACTAGAAGACCCAAAATTTTGCTTTGTGGGGTGCCTAAACCTGAAAGTTAGCTATCCGTCACCTCGAAAGGTGTCTCTATCCGAAACGTTATTACCGTCACCTCTAAAGGTGCATCTATCCAAAAGTTCTTTGTCGTCACCTCTAAAGGTGCATCTATCCAAAAATTCTCCGTTGTCACCTTGAAAGGTGCATCTATCCAAAAGTTCTCCATTTGTCACCTTGAAAGGTGCATCTATCCAAAAGTTCTCCATTTGTCACCTTGAAAGGTGCATCTATCCAACAAGTAATTATCGTCACCCCGAAAGGTGTTTCACTAAAGGTAGGAGCTTCCCCTTATGGTTACTACACTAAAGACAACCACTGTCCCTATGGAAAAACCTAAAACTAGTCATTGTGGGAATTGAACTCTTGACCCTACACTAAACTGTTCTCACGCATGCCCCTCCATTGCCTTCTCAACCACCTCCCTTTTTTTGAAATTAACTAGCATTAAAAATATATATACCAAAATAGGAGGGTAAAATTTGGGGTATGACAGCTGCCGCTATTTAAGTATCTTTTAACTTGTTAAAAGACAGTTAAATACTAGAAGACCCAAAATTTTGCTTTGTGGGGTGCCTAAACGTGAAAGTTAGCTATCCGTCACCTTGAAAGGTGTCTCTATCCGAAACGTTATTACCGTCACCTCTAAAGGTGCATCTATCCAAAAGTTCTTCGTCGTCACCTCTAAAGGTGCATCTATCGAAAAATTCTCCGTTGTCACCTTGAAAGGTGCATCTGTCCAAAAGTTCTCCATTTGTCACCTTGAAATGGTGCATCTATCCAACAAGTAATTATCGTCACCCCGAAAGGTGTTTCACTAAAGGTAGGAGCTGCCCCTTATGGTTCCTACACTAAAGACAACCACTGTCCCTATGGAAAAACCCAAAACTTGTCCTTGTGGGAATCGAACTCTTGACCCTACACTAAATTGTTCTCACGCATGCCCCTCCATTGCCTTCTCAACCACCTCCCTTTTTTTGAAATTAACTAGCATTAAAAATATATATACCAAAATAGGAGGGTAAAATTTGGGGTATGACAACTGCCCCTATTTAAGTATCTTTTAACTCGTTATAAGACAGTTAAATACTAGAAGACCCCAAAATTTTGCTTTGTGGGGTGCCTAAACCTGAAAGTTAGCTATCCGTCACCTCGAAAGGTGTCTCTATCCGAAACGTTATTACCGTCACCTCTAAAGGTGCATCTATCCAAAAGTTCTTCGTCGTCACCTCTAAAGGTGCATCTATCCAAAAATTCTCCGTTGTCACCTTGAAAGGTGCATCTATCCAAAAGTTCTCCATTTGTCACCTTGAAAGGTGCATCTATCCAAAAGTTCTCCATTTGTCACCTTGAAAGGTGCATCTATCCAACAAGTAATTATCGTCACCCCGAAAGGTGTTTCACTAAAGGTAGGAGCTTCCCCTTATGGTTACTACACTAAAGACAACCACTGTCCCTATGGAAAAACCTAAAACTAGTCATTGTGGGAATTGAACTCTTGACCCTACACTAAATTGTTCTCACGCATGCCCCTCCATTGCCTTCTCAACCACCTCCCTTTTTTTGAAATTAACTAGCATTAAAAATATATATACCAAAATAGGAGGGTAAAATTTGGGGTATGACAGCTGCCCCTATTTAAGTATCTTTTAACTCGTTAAAAGACAGTTAAATACTAGAAGACCCCAAAATTTTGCTTTGTGGGGTGCCTAAACCTGAAAGTTAGCTATCCGTCACTTCGAAAGGTGTCTCTATCCGTAACGTTATTACCGTAACCTCTAAAGGTGCATCTATTCAAAAATTCTTCGTCGTCACCTCTAAAGGTGCATCTATCCAAAAGTTCTCCATTTGTCACCTTGAAAGGTGCATCTATCCAACAAGTAATTACGGTCACCCCGAAAGGTGTTTCACTAAAGGTAGGCGCTGCCCCTTATGGTGCCTACACTAAAGACATCCACTGTCCCTATGGAAAAACCCAAAACTGGTCATTGTGGGAATCGAACTCTTGACCCTACACAAAACTGTTCTCACGCATGCCCCTCCATTGCCTTCTCAACCACCTCCCTTTTTTTGAAATTAACTAGCATTAAAAATATATATACCAAAATAGGAGGGTAAAATTTGGGGTATGACAGCTGCCCCTATTTAAGTATCTTTTAACTCGTTAAAAGACAGTTAAATACTAGAAGACCCCAAAATTTTGCTTTGTGGGGTGCCTAAACCTGAAATTTAGCTATCCGTCACCTTGAAAGGTGTCTCTATCTGAAACGTTATTACCGTCACCTCTAAAGGTGCATCTATCCAAAAATTCTTCGTCGTCACCTCTAATGGTGCATCTATCCAAAAGTTCTCCATTTGTCACCTTGAAAGGTGCATCTATCCAACAAGTAATTATGGTCACCCCGAAAGGTGTTTCACTAAAGGTAGGAGCTGCCCCTTTTGGTTCCTACACTAAAGACAACCACTGTCCCTATGGAAAAACCCAAAACTGGTCATTGTGGGAATCGAACTCTTGACCCTACAATAAACTGTTCTCACGGATGCCCCTCCATTGCCATCTCAACCACCTGCCTTTTTTTGAAATTAACTAGCATTAAAAATATATATACCAAAATAGGAGGGTAAAATTTGGGGTATGACAGCTGCCCCTATTTAAGTATCTTTTAACTCGTTAAAAGACAGTTAAATACTAGAAGACCCCACAATTTTTCTCTGTGGGATGCCTAAACCTGAAAGTTAACTATTTGTCACCTCGAAAGGTGTCTCTATCCGAAATGTTATTACCGTCACCTCTAAAGGTGCATCTATCCAAAAATTCTCCGTTGTCACCTTGAAAGGTGCATCTATCCAAAAGTTCTCCATTTGCCACCTTGAAAGGTACATCTATCCAAAAGTTCTCCATTTGTCACCTTGAAAGATGCATCTATCCAACAAGTAATTATCGTCACCCCAAAAGGTGTTTCACTAAAGGTAGGCGCTGCCCCTTATGGTTCCTACACTAAAGACAACCACTGTCCCTATGGAAAAACCTAAAACTGGTCATTGTGGGAATTGAACTCTTGACCCTACACTAAAATGTTCTCACGCATGCCCCTCCATTGCCATCTCAACCACCTGCCTTTTTTTGAAATTAACTAGCATTAAAAATATATATACCAAAATAGGAGGGTAAAATTTTGGGTATGACAGCTGCCCCTATTTAAGTATCTTTTAACTCCTTAAAAGACAGTTAAAAACTAGAAGACCCCAAAATTTTGCTTTGTGGGGTGCCTAAACCTGAAAGTTAGCTATCCGTCACCTCGAAAGGTGTCTCTATCCGAAACGTAATTACCATCACCTCTAAAGGTGCATCTATCCAAAAATTCTACGTCGTCACCTCTAAAGGTGCATCTATCCAAAAATTCTCCGTTGTCACCTTGAAAGGTGCATCTATCCAAAAGTTCTCCCTTTGTCACCTTGAAAGGTGCATCTGTCCAAAAGTTCTCCATTTGTCACCTTGAGAGGTGCATCTATCCAACAAGTAATTATCGTCACCCCGAAAGGTCTTTCACTAAAGGTAGGCGCTGTCCCTGATGGTTCCTACACTAAAGACAACCACTGTCCCTATGGAAAAACCCAAAACTGGTCATTGTGGGAATCGAACTCTTGACCCTACACTAAACTGTTCTCACGCATGCCCCTCCATTGCCATCTCAACCACCTGCCTTTTTTTGAAATTAACTAGCATTAAAAATATATATACAGAAATAGGAGGGTAAAATTTGGGGTATGACAACTGCCCCTATTTAAGTATCTTTTAACTCCTTAAAAGACAGTTAAATACTAGAAGACCCCAAAATTTTGCTTTGTGGGGTGCCTAAACCTGAAAATTAGCTATCCGTCACCTTGAAAGGTGTCTCTATCCGAAACGTTATTACCGTCACCTCTAAAGGTGCATCTATCCAAAAGTTCTTCGTCGTCACCTCTAAAGGTGCATCTATCCAAAAATTCTCCGTTGTCACCTTGAAAGGTGCATCTGTCCAAAAGTTCTCCATTTGTCACCTTGAAATGGTGCATCTATCCAACAAGTAATTATCGTCACCCCGAAAGGTGTTTCACTAAAGGTAGGAGCTGCCCCTTATGGTTCCTACACTAAAGACAACCACTGTCCCTATGGAAAAACCCAAAACTTGTCCTTGTGGGAATCGAACTCTTGACCCTACACTAAATTGTTCTCACGCATGCCCCTCCATTGCCTTCTCAACCACCTCCCTTTTTTTGAATTTAACTAGCATTAAAAATATATATACCAAAATAGGAGGGTAAAATTTGGGGTATGACAACTGCCCCTATTTAAGTATCTTTTAACTCGTTAAAAGACAGTTAAATACTAGAAGACCCCAAAATTTTGCTTTGTGGGGTGCCTAAACCTGAAAGTTAGCTATCCATCACCTCGAAAGGTGTCTCTATCCGAAACGTTATTACCGTCACCTCTAAAGGTGCATCTATCCAAAAGTTCTTCGTCGTCACCTCTAAAGGTGCATCTATCCAAAAATTCTCCGTTGTCACCTTGAAAGGTGCATCTATCCAAAAGTTCTCCATTTGTCACCTTGAAAGGTGCATCTATCCAAAAGTTCTCCATTTGTCACCTTGAAAGGTGCATCTATCCAACAAGTAATTATCGTCACCCCGAAAGGTGTTTCACTAAAGGTAGGAGCTGCCCCTTATGGTTCCTACACTAAAGACAACCACTGTCCCTATGGAAAAACCCAAAACTTGTCCTTGTGGGAATCGAACTCTTGACCCTACACTAAATTGTTCTCACGCATGCCCCTCCATTGCCTTCTCAACCACCTCCCTTTTTTTGAAATTAACTAGCATTAAAAATATATATACCAAAATAGGAGGGTAAAATTTGGGGTATGACAACTGCCCCTATTTAAGTATCTTTTAACTCGTTAAAAGACAGTTAAATACTAGAAGACCCCAAAATTTTGCTTTGTGGGGTGCCTAAACCTGAAAGTTAGCTATCCATCACCTCGAAAGGTGTCTCTATCCGAAACGTTATTACCGTCACCTCTAAAGGTGCATCTATCCAAAAGTTCTTCGTCGTCACCTCTAAAGGTGCATCTATCCAAAAATTCTCCGTTGTCACCTTGAAAGGTGCATCTGTCCAAAAGTTCTCCATTTGTCAACTTGAAATGGTGCATCTATCCAACAAGTAATTATCGTCACCCCGAAAGGTGTTTCACTAAAGGTAGGAGCTGCCCCTTATGGTTCCTACACTAAAGACAACCACTGTCCCTATGGAAAAACCCAAAACTTGTCCTTGTGGGAATCGAACTCTTGACCCTACACTAAATTGTTCTCATGCATGCCCCTCCATTGCCTTCTCAACCACCTCCCTTTTTTTGAAATTAACTAGCATTAAAAATATATATACCAAAATAGGAGGGTAAAATTTGGGGTATGACAACTGCCCCTATTTAAGTATCTTTTAACTCGTTAAAAGACAGTTAAATACTAGAAGACCCCAAAATTTTGCTTTGTGGGGTGCCTAAACCTGAAAGTTAGCTATCCATCACCTCGAAAGGTGTCTCTATCCGAAACGTTATTACCGTCACCTCTAAAGGTGCATCTATCCAAAAGTTCTTCGTCGTCACCTCTAAAGGTGCATCTATCCAAAAATTCTCCGTTGTCACCTTGAAAGGTGCATCTATCCAAAAGTTCTCCATTTGTCACCTTGAAAGGTGCATCTATCCAAAAGTTCTCCATTTGTCACCTTGAAAGGTGCATCTATCCAACAAGTAATTATCGTCACCCCGAAAGGTGTTTCACTAAAGGTAGGAGCTGCCCCTTATGGTTCCTACACTAAAGACAACCACTGTCCCTATGGAAAAACCCAAAACTTGTCCTTGTGGGAATCGAACTCTTGACCCTACACTAAATTGTTCTCACGCATGCCCCTCCATTGCCTTCTCAACCACCTCCCTTTTTTTGAAATTAACTAGCATTAAAAATATATATACCAAAATAGGAGGGTAAAATTTGGGGTATGACAACTGCCCCTATTTAAGTATCTTTTAACTCGTTAAAAGACAGTTAAATACTAGAAGACCCCAAAATTTTGCTTTGTGGGGTGCCTAAACCTGAAAGTTAGCTATCCATCACCTCGAAAGGTGTCTCTATCCGAAACGTTATTACCGTCACCTCTAAAGGTGCATCTATCCAAAAGTTCTTCGTCGTCACCTCTAAAGGTGCATCTATCCAAAAATTCTCCGTTGTCACCTTGAAAGGTGCATCTATCCAAAAGTTCTCCATTTGTCACCTTGAAAGGTGCATCTATCCAACAAGTAATTATGGTCACCCCGAAAGGTGTTTCACTAAAGGTAGGCGCTGCCCCTTATGGTGCCTACACTAAAGACATCCACTGTCCCTATGGAAAAACCCAAAACTGGTCATTGTGGGAATCGAACTCTTGACCCTACACAAAACTGTTCTCACGCATGCCCCTCCATTGCCTTCTCAACCACCTCCCTTTTTTTGAAATTAACTAGCATTAAAAATATATATACCAAAATAGGAGGGTAAAATTTGGGGTATGACAGCTGCCCCTATTTAAGTATCTTTTAACTCGTTAAAAGACAGTTAAATACTAGAAGACCCCAAAATTTTGCTTTGTGGGGTGCCTAAACCTGAAAGTTAGCTATCCGTCACCTTGAAAGGTGTCTCTATCTGAAACGTTATTACCGTCACCTCTAAAGGTGCATCTATCCAAAAATTCTTCGTCGTCACCTCTAATGGTGCATCTATCCAAAAGTTCTCCATTTGTCCCCTTGAAAGGTGCATCTATCCAACAAGTAATTATGGTCACCCCGAAAGGTGTTTCACTAAAGGTAGGAGCTGCCCCTTTTGGTTCCTACACTAAAGACAACCACTGTCCCTATGGAAAAACCCAAAACTGGTCATTGTGGGAATCGAACTCTTGACCCTACAATAAACTGTTCTCACGGATGCCCCTCCATTGCCATCTCAACCACCTGCCTTTTTTTGAAATTAACTAGCATTAAAAATATATATACCAAAATAGGAGGGTAAAATTTGGGGTATGACAGCTGCCCCTATTTAAGTATCTTTTAACTCGTTAAAAGACAGTTAAATACTAGAAGACCCCAAAATTTTGCTTTGTGGGGTGCCTAAACCTGAAAGTTAGCTATCCGTCACCTTGAAAGGTGTCTCTATCTGAAACGTTATTACCGTCACCTCTAAAGGTGCATCTATCCAAAAATTCTTCGTCGTCACCTCTAATGGTGCATCTATCCAAAAGTTCTCCATTTGTCACCTTGAAAGGTGCATCTATCCAACAAGTAATTATGGTCACCCCGAAAGGTGTTTCACTAAAGGTAGGAGCTGCCCCTTTTGGTTCCTACACTAAAGACAACCACTGTCCCTATGGAAAAACCCAAAACTGGTCATTGTGGGAATCGAACTCTTGACCCTACAATAAACTGTTCTCACGGATGCCCCTCCATTGCCATCTCAACCACCTGCCTTTTTTTGAAACTAACTAGCATTAAAAATATATATACCAAAATAGGAGGGTAAAATTTGGGGTATGACAGCTGCCCCTATTTAAGTATCTTTTAACTCGTTAAAAGACAGTTAAATACTAGAAGACCCCAAAATTTTTCTCTGTGGGATGCCTAAACCTGAAAGTTAACTATTTGTCACCTCGAAAGGTGTCTCTATCCGAAATGTTATTACCGTCACCTCTAAAGGTGCATCTATCCAAAAATTCTCCGTTGTCACCTTGAAAGGTGCATCTATCCACAAGTTCTCCATTTGCCACCTTGAAAGGTACATCTATCCAAAAGTTCTCCATTTGTCACCTTGAAAGGTGCATCTATCCAACAAGTAATTATCGTCACCCCAAAAGGTGTTTCACTAAAGGTAGGCGCTGCCCCTTATGGTTCCTACACTAAAGACAACCACTGTCCCTATGGAAAAACCCAAAACTGGTCATTGTGGGAATCGAACTCTTGACCCTACACTAAAATGTTCTCACGCATGCCCCTCCATTGCCATCTCAACCACCTGCCTTTTTTTGAAATTAACTAGCATTAAAAATATATATACCAAAATAGGAGGGTAAAATTTTGGGTATGACAGCTGCCCCTATTTAAGTATCTTTTAACTCCTTAAAAGACAGTTAAAAACTAGAAGACCCCAAAATTTTGCTTTGTGGGGTGCCTAAACCTGAAAGTTAGCTATCCGTCACCTCGAAAGGTGTCTCTATCCGAAACGTAATTACCATCACCTCTAAAGGTGCATCTATCCAAAAATTCTTCGTCGTCACCTCTAAAGGTGCATCTATCCAAAAATTCTCCGTTGTCACCTTGAAAGGTGCATCTATCCAAAAGTTCTCCCTTTGTCACCTTGAAAGGTGCATCTATCCAACAAGTAATTATGGTCACCCCGAAAGGTGTTTCACTAAAGGTAGGCGCTGCCCCTTATGGTGCCTACACTAAAGACATCCACTGTCCCTATGGAAAAACCCAAAACTGGTCATTGTGGGAATCGAACTCTTAACCCTACACAAAACTGTTCTCACGCATGCCCCTCCATTGCCTTCTCAACCACCTCCCTTTTTTTGAAATTAACTAGCATTAAAAATATATATACCAAAATAGGAGGGTAAAATTTGGGGTATGACAGCTGCCCCTATTTAAGTATCTTTTAACTCGTTAAAAGACAGTTAAATACTAGAAGACCCCAAAATTTTGCTTTGTGGGGTGCCTAAACCTGAAAGTTAGCTATCTGTCACCTTGAAAGGTGTCTCTATCTGAAACGTTATTACCGTCACCTCTAAAGGTGCATCTATCCAAAAATTCTTCGTCGTCACCTCTAATGGTGCATCTATCCAAAAGTTCTCCATTTGTCACCTTGAAAGGTGCATCTATCCAACAAGTAATTATGGTCACCCCGAAAGGTGTTTCACTAAAGGTAGGAGCTGCCCCTTTTGGTTCCTACACTAAAGACAACCACTGTCCCTATGGAAAAACCCAAAACTTGTCCTTGTGGGAATCGAACTCTTGACCCTACACTAAATTGTTCTCACGCATGCCCCTCCATTGCCTTCTCAACCACCTCCCTTTTTTTGAAATTAACTAGCATTAAAAATATATATACCAAAATAGGAGGGTAAAATTTTGGGTATGACAGCTGCCCCTATTTAAGTATCTTTTAACTCGTTAAAAGACAGTTAAATACTAGAAGACCCCAAAATTTTGCTTTGTGGGGTGCCTAAACCTGAAAGTTAGCTATCCGTCACCTTGAAAGGTGTCTCTATCTGAAACGTTATTACCGTCACCTCTAAAGGTGCATCTATCCAAAAATTCTTCGTCGTCACCTCTAATGGTGCATCTGTCCAAAAGTTCTCCATTTGTCACCTTGAAATGGTGCATCTATCCAACAAGTAATTATCGTCACCCCGAAAGGTGTTTCACTAAAGGTAGGAGCTGCCCCTTATGGTTCCTACACTAAAGACAACCACTGTCCCTATGGAAAAACCCAAAACTGGTCATTGTGGGAATCGAACTCTTGACCCTACAATAAACTGTTCTCACGGATGCCCCTCCATTGCCATCTCAACCACCTGCCTTTTTTTGAAATTAACTAGCATTAAAAATATATATACCAAAATAGGAGGGTAAAATTTGGGGTATGACAGCTGCCCCTATTTAAGTATCTTTTAACTCGTTAAAAGACAGTTAAATACTAGAAGACCCCAAAATTTTGCTTTGTGGGGTGCCTAAACCTGAAAGTTAGCTATCCATCACCTCGAAAGGTGTCTCTATCCGAAACGTTATTACCGTCACCTCTAAAGGTGCATCTATCCAAAAGTTCTTCGTCGTCACCTCTAAAGGTGCATCTATCCAAAAATTCTCCGTTGTCACCTTGAAAGGTGCATCTATCCAAAAGTTCTCCATTTGTCACCTTGAAAGGTGCATCTATCCAAAAGTTCTCCATTTGTCACCTTGAAAGGTGCATCTATCCAACAAGTAATTATCGTCACCCCGAAAGGTGTTTCACTAAAGGTAGGAGCTGCCCCTTATGGTTCCTACACTAAATACAACCACTGTCCCTATGGAAAAACCCAAAACTTGTCCTTGTGGGAATCGAACTCTTGACCCTACACAAAACTGTTCTCACGCATGCCCCTCCATTGCCTTCTCAACCACCTCCCTTTTTTTGAAATTAACTAGCATTAAAAATATATATACCAAAATAGGAGGGTAAAATTTGGGGTATGACAGCTGCCCCTATTTAAGTATCTTTTAACTCGTTAAAAGACAGTTAAATACTAGAAGACCCCAAAATTTTGCTTTGTGGGGTGCCTAAACCTGAAAGTTAGCTATCCGTCACCTTGAAAGGTGTCTCTATCTGAAACGTTATTACCGTCACCTCTAAAGGTGCATCTATCCAAAAATTCTTCGTCGTCACCTCTAATGGTGCATCTATCCAAAAGTTCTCCATTTGTCACCTTGAAAGGTGCATCTATCCAACAAGTAATTATGGTCACCCCGAAAGGTGTTTCACTAAAGGTAGGAGCTGCCCCTTTTGGTTCCTACACTAAAGACAACCACTGTCCCTATGGAAAAACCCAAAACTGGTCATTGTGGGAATCGAACTCTTGACCCTACAATAAACTGTTCTCACGGATGCCCCTCCATTGCCATCTCAACCACCTGCCTTTTTTTGAAATTAACTAGCATTAAAAATATATATACCAAAATAGGAGGGTAAAATTTGGGGTATGACAGCTGCCCCTATTTAAGTATCTTTTAACTCGTTAAAAGACAGTTAAATACTAGAAGACCCCAAAATTTTGCTTTGTGGGGTGCCTAAACCTGAAAGTTAGCTATCCGTCACCTTGAAAGGTGTCTCTATCTGAAACGTTATTACCGTCACCTCTAAAGGTGCATCTATCCAAAAATTCTTCGTCGTCACCTCTAATGGTGCATCTATCCAAAAGTTCTCCATTTGTCACCTTGAAAGGTGCATCTATCCAACAAGTAATTATGGTCACCCCGAAAGGTGTTTCACTAAAGGTAGGAGCTGCCCCTTTTGGTTCCTACACTAAAGACAACCACTATCCCTATGGAAAAACCCAAAACTGGTCATTGTGGGAATCGAACTCTTGACCCTACAATAAACTGTTCTCACGGATGCCCCTCCATTGCCATCTCAACCACCTGCCTTTTTTTGAAATTAACTAGCATTAAAAATATATATACCAAAATAGGAGGGTAAAATTTGGGGTATGACAGCTGCCCCTATTTAAGTATCTTTTAACTCGTTAAAAGACAGTTAAATACTAGAGGACCCCACAATTTTTCTCTGTGGGATGCCTAAACCTGAAAGTTAACTATTTGTCACCTCGAAAGGTGTCTCTATCCGAAATGTTATTACCGTCACCTCTAAAGGTGCATCTATCCAAAAATTCTCCGTTGTCACCTTGAAAGGTGCATCTATCCACAAGTTCTCCATTTGCCACCTTGAAAGGTACATCTATCCAAAAGTTCTCCATTTGTCACCTTGAAAGGTGCATCTATCCAACAAGTAATTATCGTCACCCCAAAAGGTGTTTCACTAAAGGTAGGCGCTGCCCCTTATGGTTCCTACACTAAAGACAACCACTGTCCCTATGGAGAAACCCAAAACTGGTCATTGTGGGAATCGAACTCTTGACCCTACACTAAAATGTTCTCACGCATGCCCCTCCATTGCCATCTCAACCACCTGCCTTTTTTTGAAATTAACTAGCATTAAAAATATATATACCAAAATAGGAGGGTAAAATTTTGGGTATGACAGCTGCCCCTATTTAAGTATCTTTTAACTCCTTAAAAGACAGTTAAAAACTAGAAGACCCCAAAATTTTGCTTTGTGGGGTGCCTAAACCTGAAAGTTAGCTATCCGTCACCTCGAAAGGTGTCTCTATCCGAAACGTAATTACCATCACCTCTAAAGGTGCATCTATCCAAAAATTCTTCGTCGTCACCTCTAAAGGTGCATCTATCCAAAAATTCTCCGTTGTCACCTTGAAAGGTGCATCTATCCAAAAGTTCTCCCTTTGTCACCTTGAAAGGTGCATCTATCCAACAAGTAATTATGGTCACCCCGAAAGGTGTTTCACTAAAGGTAGGCGCTGCCCCTTATGGTGCCTACACTAAAGACATCCACTGTCCCTATGGAAAAACCCAAAACTGGTCATTGTGGGAATTGAACTCTTGACCCTACACAAAACTGTTCTCACGCATGCCCCTCCATTGCCTTCTCAACCACCTCCCTTTTTTTGAAATTAACTAGCATTAAAAATATATATACCAAAATAGGAGGGTAAAATTTGGGGTATGACAGCTGCCCCTATTTAAGTATCTTTTAACTCGTTAAAAGACAGTTAAATACTAGAAGACCCCAAAATTTTGCTTTGTGGGGTGCCTAAACCTGAAAGTTAGCTATCCGTCACCTTGAAAGGTGTCTCTATCTGAAACGTTATTACCGTCACCTCTAAAGGTGCATCTATCCAAAAATTCTCCGTTGTCACCTTGAAAGGTGCATCTATCCAAAAGTTCTCCCTTTGTCACCTTGAAAGGTGCATCTATCCAACAAGTAATTATGGTCACCCCGAAAGGTGTTTCACTAAAGGTAGGCGCTGCCCCTTATGGTGCCTACACTAAAGACATCCACTGTCCCTATGGAAAAACCCAAAACTGGTCATTGTGGGAATCGAACTCTTGACCCTACACAAAACTGTTCTCACGCATGCCCCTCCATTGCCTTCTCAACCACCTCCCTTTTTTTGAAATTAACTAGCATTAAAAATATATATACCAAAATAGGAGGGTAAAATTTGGGGTATGACAGCTGCCCCTATTTAAGTATCTTTTAACTCGTTAAAAGACAGTTAAATACTAGAAGACCCCAAAATTTTGCTTTGTGGGGTGCCTAAACCTGAAAGTTAGCTATCCGTCACCTTGAAAGGTGTCTCTATCTGAAACGTTATTACCGTCACCTCTAAAGGTGCATCTATCCAAAAATTCTTCGTCGTCACCTCTAATGGTGCATCTATCCAAAAGTTCTCCATTTGTCACCTTGAAAGGTGCATCTATCCAACAAGTAATTATGGTCACCCCGAAAGGTGTTTCACTAAAGGTAGGAGCTGCCCCTTTTGGTTCCTACACTAAAGACAACCACTGTCCCTATGGAAAAACCCAAAACTTGTCCTTGTGGGAATCGAACTCTTGACCCTACACTAAATTGTTCTCACGCATGCCCCTCCATTGCCTTCTCAACCACCTCCCTTTTTTTGAAATTAACTAGCATTAAAAATATATATACCAAAATAGGAGGGTAAAATTTGGGGTATGACAGCTGCCCCTATTTAAGTATCTTTTAACTCGTTAAAAGACAGTTAAATACTAGAAGACCCCAAAATTTTGCTTTGTGGGGTGCCTAAACCTGAAAGTTAGCTATCCGTCACCTTGAAAGGTGTCTCTATCTGAAACGTTATTACCGTCACCTCTAAAGGTGCATCTATCCAAAAATTCTTCGTCGTCACCTCTAATGGTGCATCTGTCCAAAAGTTCTCCATTTGTCACCTTGAAATGGTGCATCTATCCAACAAGTAATTATCGTCACCCCGAAAGGTGTTTCACTAAAGGTAGGAGCTGCCCCTTATGGTTCCTACACTAAAGACAACCACTGTCCCTATGGAAAAACCCAAAACTTGTCCTTGTGGGAATCGAACTCTTGACCCTACACTAAATTGTTCTCACGCAGGCCCCTCCATTGCCTTCTCAACCACCTCCCTTTTTTTGAAATTAACTAGCATTAAAAATATATATACCAAAATAGGAGGGTAAAATTTGGGGTATGACAACTGCCCCTATTTAAGTATCTTTTAACTCGTTAAAAGACAGTTAAATACTAGAAGACCCCAAAATTTTGCTTTGTGGGGTGCCTAAACCTGAAAGTTAGCTATCCATCACCTCGAAAGGTGTCTCTATCCGAAACGTTATTACCGTCACCTCTAAAGGTGCATCTATCCAAAAGTTCTTCGTCGTCACCTCTAAAGGTGCATCTATCCAAAAATTCTCCGTTGTCACCTTGAAAGGTGCATCTATCCAAAAGTTCTCCATTTGTCACCTTGAAAGGTGCATCTATCCAAAAGTTCTCCATTTGTCACCTTGAAAGGTGCATCTATCCAACAAGTAATTATCGTCACCCCGAAAGGTGTTTCACTAAAGGTAGGAGCTGCCCCTTATGGTTCCTACACTAAAGACAACCACTGTCCCTATGGAAAAACCCAAAACTTGTCCTTGTGGGAATCGAACTCTTGACCCTACACAAAACTGTTCTCACGCATGCCCCTCCATTGCCTTCTCAACCACCTCCCTTTTTTTGAAATTAACTAGCATTAAAAATATATATACCAAAATAGGAGGGTAAAATTTGGGGTATGACAGCTGCCCCTATTTAAGTATCTTTTAACTCGTTAAAAGACAGTTAAATACTAGAAGACCCCAAAATTTTGCTTTGTGGGGTGCCTAAACCTGAAAGTTAGCTATCCGTCACCTTGAAAGGTGTCTCTATCTGAAACGTTATTACCGTCACCTCTAAAGGTGCATCTATCCAAAAATTCTTCGTCGTCACCTCTAATGGTGCATCTATCCAAAAGTTCTCCATTTGTCACCTTGAAAGGTGCATCTATCCAACAAGTAATTATGGTCACCCCGAAAGGTGTTTCACTAAAGGTAGGAGCTGCCCCTTTTGGTTCCTACACTAAAGACAACCACTGTCCCTATGGAAAAACCCAAAACTTGTCCTTGTGGGAATCGAACTCTTGACCCTACACTAAATTGTTCTCACGCATGCCCCTCCATTGCCTTCTCAACCACCTCCCTTTTTTTGAAATTAACTAGCATTAAAAATATATATACCAAAATAGGAGGGTAAAATTTGGGGTATGACAGCTGCCCCTATTTAAGTATCTTTTAACTCGTTAAAAGACAGTTAAATACTAGAAGACCCCAAAATTTTGCTTTGTGGGGTGCCTAAACCTGAAAGTTAGCTATCCGTCACCTTGAAAGGTGTCTCTATCTGAAACGTTATTACCGTCACCTCTAAAGGTGCATCTATCCAAAAATTCTTCGTCGTCACCTCTAATGGTGCATCTGTCCAAAAGTTCTCCATTTGTCACCTTGAAATGGTGCATCTATCCAACAAGTAATTATGGTCACCCCGAAAGGTGTTTCACTAAAGGTAGGAGCTGCCCCTTATGGTTCCTACACTAAAGACAACCACTGTCCCTATGGAAAAACCCAAAACTTGTCCTTGTGGGAATCGAACTCTTGACCCTACACTAAATTGTTCTCTCGCATGCCCCTCCATTGCCTTCTCAACCACCTCCCTTTTTTTGAAATTAACTAGCATTAAAAATATATATACCAAAATAGGAGGGTAAAATTTGGGGTATGACAACTGCCCCTATTTAAGTATCTTTTAACTCGTTAAAAGACAGTTAAATACTAGAAGACCCCAAAATTTTGCTTTGTGGGGTGCCTAAACCTGAAAGTTAGCTATCCATCACCTCGAAAGGTGTCTCTATCCGAAACGTTATTACCGTCACCTCTAAAGGTGCATCTATCCAAAAGTTCTTCGTCGTCACCTCTAAAGGTGCATCTATCCAAAAATTCTCCGTTGTCACCTTGAAAGGTGCATCTATCCAAAAGTTCTCCATTTGTCACCTTGAAAGGTGCATCTATCCAAAAGTTCTCCATTTGTCACCTTGAAAGGTGCATCTATCCAACAAGTAATTATCGTCACCCCGAAAGGTGTTTCACTAAAGGTAGGAGCTGCCCCTTATGGTTCCTACACTAAAGACAACCACTGTCCCTATGGAAAAACCCAAAACTTGTCCTTGTGGGAATCGAACTCTTGACCCTACACTAAATTGTTCTCACGCATGCCCCTCCATTGCCTTCTCAACCACCTCCCTTTTTTTGAAATTAACTAGCATTAAAAATATATATACCAAAATAGGAGGGTAAAATTTGGGGTATGACAACTGCCCCTATTTAAGTATCTTTTAACTCGTTAAAAGACAGTTAAATACTAGAAGACCCCAAAATTTTGCTTTGTGGGGTGCCTAAACCTGAAAGTTAGCTATCCATCACCTCGAAAGGTGTCTCTATCCGAAACGTTATTACCGTCACCTCTAAAGGTGCATCTATCCAAAAGTTCTTCGTCGTCACCTCTAAAGGTGCATCTATCCAAAAATTCTCCGTTGTCACCTTGAAAGGTGCATCTATCCAAAAGTTCTCCATTTGTCACCTTGAAAGGTGCATCTATCCAACAAGTAATTATGGTCACCCCGAAAGGTGTTTCACTAAAGGTAGGCGCTGCCCCTTATGGTGCCTACACTAAAGACATCCACTGTCCCTATGGAAAAACCCAAAACTGGTCATTGTGGGAATCGAACTCTTGACCCTACACAAAACTGTTCTCACGCATGCCCCTCCATTGCCTTCTCAACCACCTCCCTTTTTTTGAAATTAACTAGCATTAAAAATATATATACCAAAATAGGAGGGTAAAATTTGGGGTATGACAGCTGCCCCTATTTAAGTATCTTTTAACTCGTTAAAAGACAGTTAAATACTAGAAGACCCCAAAATTTTGCTTTGTGGGGTGCCTAAACCTGAAAGTTAGCTATCCGTCACCTTGAAAGGTGTCTCTATCTGAAACGTTATTACCGTCACCTCTAAAGGTGCATCTATCCAAAAATTCTTCGTCGTCACCTCTAATGGTGCATCTATCCAAAAGTTCTCCATTTGTCACCTTGAAAGGTGCATCTATCCAACAAGTAATTATGGTCACCCCGAAAGGTGTTTCACTAAAGGTAGGAGCTGCCCCTTTTGGTTCCTACACTAAAGACAACCACTGTCCCTATGGAAAAACCCAAAACTGGTCATTGTGGGAATCGAACTCTTGACCCTACAATAAACTGTTCTCACGGATGCCCCTCCATTGCCATCTCAACCACCTGCCTTTTTTTGAAATTAACTAGCATTAAAAATATATATACCAAAATAGGAGGGTAAAATTTGGGGTATGACAGCTGCCCCTATTTAAGTATCTTTTAACTCGTTAAAAGACAGTTAAATACTAGAAGACCCCAAAATTTTGCTTTGTGGGGTGCCTAAACCTGAAAGTTAGCTATTCGTCACCTTGAAAGGTGTCTCTATCTGAAACGTTATTACCGTCACCTCTAAAGGTGCATCTATCCAAAAATTCTTCGTCGTCACCTCTAATGGTGCATCTATCCAAAAATTCTCCGTTGTCACCTTGAAAGGTGCATCTATCCAACAAGTAATTATGGTCACCCCGAAAGGTGTTTCACTAAAGGTAGGAGCTGCCCCTTTTGGTTCCTACACTAAAGACAACCACTGTCCCTATGGAAAAACCCAAAACTGGTCATTGTGGGAATCGAACTCTTGACCCTACAATAAACTGTTCTCACGGATGCCCCTCCATTGCCATCTCAACCACCTGCCTTTTTTTGAAATTAACTAGCATTAAAAATATATATACCAAAATAGGAGGGTAAAATTTGGGGTATGACAGCTGCCCCTATTTAAGTATCTTTTAACTCGTTAAAAGACAGTTAAATACTAGAAGACCCCACAATTTTTCTCTGTGGGATGCCTAAACCTGAAAGTTAACTATTTGTCACCTCGAAAGGTGTCTCTATCCGAAATGTTATTACCGTCACCTCTAAAGGTGCATCTATCCAAAAATTCTCCGTTGTCACCTTGAAAGGTGCATCTATCCACAAGTTCTCCATTTGCCACCTTGAAAGGTACATCTATCCAAAAGTTCTCCATTTGTCACCTTGAAAGGTGCATCTATCCAACAAGTAATTATCGTCACCCCAAAAGGTGTTTCACTAAAGGTAGGCGCTGCCCCTTATGGTTCCTACACTAAAGACAACCACTGTCCCTATGGAAAAACCCAAAACTGGTCATTGTGGGAATCGAACTCTTGACCCTACACTAAAATGTTCTCACGCATGCCCCTCCATTGCCATCTCAACCACCTGCCTTTTTTTGAAATTAACTAGCATTAAAAATATATATACCAAAATAGGAGGGTAAAATTTTGGGTATGACAGCTGCCCCTATTTAAGTATCTTTTAACTCCTTAAAAGACAGTTAAAAACTAGAAGACCCCAAAATTTTGCTTTGTGGGGTGCCTAAACCTGAAAGTTAGCTATCCGTCACCTCGAAAGGTGTCTCTATCCGAAACGTAATTACCATCACCTCTAAAGGTGCATCTATCCAAAAATTCTTCGTCGTCACCTCTAAAGGTGCATCTATCCAAAAATTCTCCGTTGTCACCTTGAAAGGTGCATCTATCCAAAAGTTCTCCCTTTGTCACCTTGAAAGGTGCATCTATCCAACAAGTAATTATGGTCACCCCGAAAGGTGTTTCACTAAAGGTAGGCGCTGCCCCTTATGGTGCCTACACTAAAGACATCCACTGTCCCTATGGAAAAACCCAAAACTGGTCATTGTGGGAATCGAACTCTTGACCCTACACAAAACTGTTCTCACGCATGCCCCTCCATTGCCTTCTCAACCACCTCCCTTTTTTTGAAATTAACTAGCATTAAAAATATATATACCAAAATAGGAGGGTAAAATTTGGGGTATGACAGCTGCCCCTATTTAAGTATCTTTTAACTCGTTAAAAGACAGTTAAATACTAGAAGACCCCAAAATTTTGCTTTGTGGGGTGCCTAAACCTGAAAGTTAGCTATCCTTCACCTTGAAAGGTGTCTCTATCTGAAACGTTATTACCGTCACCTCTAAAGGTGCATCTATCCAAAAATTCTTCGTCGTCACCTCTAATGGTGCATCTATCCAAAAGTTCTCCATTTGTCACCTTGAAAGGTGCATCTATCCAACAAGTAATTATGGTCACCCCGAAAGGTGTTTCACTAAAGGTAGGAGCTGCCCCTTTTGGTTCCTACACTAAAGACAACCACTGTCCCTATGGAAAAACCCAAAACTGGTCATTGTGGGAATCGAACTCTTGACCCTACAATAAACTGTTCTCACGGATGCCCCTCCATTGCCATCTCAACCACCTGCCTTTTTTTGAAATTAACTAGCATTAAAAATATATATACCAAAATAGGAGGGTAAAATTTGGGGTATGACAGCTGCCCCTATTTAAGTATCTTTTAACTCGTTAAAAGACAGTTAAATACTAGAAGACCCCACAATTTTTCTCTGTGGGATGCCTAAACCTGAAAGTTAACTATTTGTCACCTCGAAAGGTGTCTCTATCCGAAATGTTATTACCGTCACCTCTAAAGGTGCATCTATCCAAAAATTCTCCGTTGTCACCTTAAAAGGTGCATCTATCCACAAGTTCTCCATTTGCCACCTTGAAAGGTACATCTATCCAAAAGTTCTCCCTTTGTCACCTTGAAAGGTGCATCTATCCAACAAGTAATTATGGTCACCCCGAAAGGTGTTTCACTAAAGGTAGGCGCTGCCCCTTATGGTGCCTACACTAAAGACATCCACTGTCCCTATGGAAAAACCCAAAACTGGTCATTGTGGGAATCGAACTCTTGACCCTACACAAAACTGTTCTCACGCATGCCCCTCCATTGCCTTCTCAACCACCTCCCTTTTTTTGAAATTAACTAGCATTAAAAATATATATACCAAAATAGGAGGGTAAAATTTGGGGTATGACAGCTGCCCCTATTTAAGTATCTTTTAACTCGTTAAAAGACAGTTAAATACTAGAAGACCCCAAAATTTTGCTTTGTGGGGTGCCTAAACCTGAAAGTTAGCTATCCTTCACCTTGAAAGGTGTCTCTATCTGAAACGTTATTACCGTCACCTCTAAAGGTGCATCTATCCAAAAATTCTTCGTCGTCACCTCTAATGGTGCATCTATCCAAAAGTTCTCCATTTGTCACCTTGAAAGGTGCATCTATCCAACAAGTAATTATGGTCACCCCGAAAGGTGTTTCACTAAAGGTAGGAGCTGCCCCTTTTGGTTCCTACACTAAAGACAACCACTGTCCCTATGGAAAAACCCAAAACTGGTCATTGTGGGAATCGAACTCTTGACCCTACAATAAACTGTTCTCACGGATGCCCCTCCATTGCCATCTCAACCACCTGCCTTTTTTTGAAATTAACTAGCATTAAAAATATATATACCAAAATAGGAGGGTAAAATTTGGGGTATGACAGCTGCCCCTATTTAAGTATCTTTTAACTCGTTAAAAGACAGTTAAATACTAGAAGACCCCACAATTTTTCTCTGTGGGATGCCTAAACCTGAAAGTTAACTATTTGTCACCTCGAAAGGTGTCTCTATCCGAAATGTTATTACCGTCACCTCTAAAGGTGCATCTATCCAAAAATTCTCCGTTGTCACCTTAAAAGGTGCATCTATCCACAAGTTCTCCATTTGCCACCTTGAAAGGTACATCTATCCAAAAGTTCTCCATTTGTCACCTTGAAAGGTGCATCTATCCAACAAGTAATTATCGTCACCCCAAAAGGTGTTTCACTAAAGGTAGGCGCTGCCCCTTATGGTTCCTACACTAAAGACAACCACTGTCCCTATGGAAAAACCCAAAACTGGTCATTGTGGGAATCGAACTCTTGACCCTACACTAAAATGTTCTCACGCATGCCCCTCCATTGCCATCTCAACCACCTGCCTTTTTTTGAAATTAACTAGCATTAAAAATATATATACCAAAATAGGAGGGTAAAATTTTGGGTATGACAGCTGCCCCTATTTAAGTATCTTTTAACTCCTTAAAAGACAGTTAAAAACTAGAAGACCCCAAAATTTTGCTTTGTGGGGTGCCTAAACCTGAAAGTTAGCTATCCGTCACCTCGAAAGGTGTCTCTATCCGAAACGTAATTACCATCACCTCTAAAGGTGCATCTATCCAAAAATTCTTCGTCGTCACCTCTAAAGGTGCATCTATCCAAAAATTCTCCGTTGTCACCTTGAAAGGTGCATCTATCCAAAAGTTCTCCCTTTGTCACCTTGAAAGGTGCATCTGTCCAAAAGTTCTCCATTTGTCACCTTGAGAGGTGCATCTATCCAACAAGTAATTATCGTCACCCCGAAAGGTCTTTCACTAAAGGTAGGCGCTGTCCCTGATGGTTCCTACACTAAAGACAACCACTGTCCCTATGGAAAAACCCAAAACTGGTCATTGTGGGAATCGAACTCTTGACCCTACACTAAACTGTTCTCATGCATGCCCCTCCATTGCCATCTCAACCACCTGCCTTTTTTTGAAATTAACTAGCATTAAAAATATATATACCAAAATAGGAGGGTAAAATTTGGGGTATGACAACTGCCCCTATTTAAGTATCTTTTAACTCCTTAAAAGACAGTTAAATACTAGAAGACCCCAAAATTTTGCTTTGTGGGGTGCCTAAACCTGAAAGTTAGCTATCTGTCACCTGTAAAGGTGCATCTATCCAAAAATTCTCCACCGTCACCTCAAAAGGTGCATCTATCAAAAAATTCTCCGTTGTCACCTTGAAAGGTGTATCTATCCAAAAACTCTCTTTTGTCACCTTGAAAGGTGCATCTGTCCAAAAGTTCTCCATTTGTCACCTTGGAAGGTGCATCTGTCCAAAAGTTCTCCATTGTCACTTGAAAGGTGCATCGGTCCAAAAGTTCTCCATTTGTCACCTTGAAAGGTGCATCTGTCCAAAAGTTCTCCATTTGTCACCTTGAAAGGTGCATCTGTCCAAAAGTTATCAATTTGTCACCTTGAAAGGTGCATCTGTCCAAAAGTTCTCCATTTGTCACCTTGGAAGGTGCATCTGTCCAAAAGTTCTCCATTGTCACTTGAAAGGTGCATCTGTCCAAAAGTTCTCCATTTGTCACCTTGAAAGGTGCATCTGTCCAAAAGTTCTCCATTTGTCACCTTGAAAGGTGCATCTGTCCAAAAGTTATCAATTTGTCACCTTGAAAGGTGCATCTGTCCAAAAGTTCTCCATTTGTCACCTTGGAAGGTGCATCTGTCCAAAAGTTCTCCATTTGTCACCTTGAAAGGTGCATCTGTCCAAAAGTTATCAATTTGTCACCTTGAAAGGTGCATCTGTCCAAAAGTTCTCCATTTGTCACCTTGTAAGGTGCATCTGTCCAAAAGTTCTCCATTTGTCACCTTGAAAGGTGCATCTGTCCAAAAGTTATCAATTTGTCACATTGAAAGGTGCATCCGTCCAACAAGTAATTATCGTCACCCCGAAAGGTGTTTCACTAAAGGTAGGCGCTGCCCCTTATGGTTCCTACACTAAAGACAACCACTATCCCTATGGAAAAACCCAAAACTGGTCATTGTGGGAATCGAACTCTTGACCCTACACTAAGCTGTTCTCACGCATGCCACTCCACTTCCAACTCAACCACCTGCCTTTATTTGAAATTAACTAGCATTAAAAATATATATACCAAAATAGGAGGGTAAAATTTGGGGTATGACAGCTGCCCCTATTTAAGTATCTTTTAACTCGTTAAAAGACAATTAAATACTAGAAGACCCCACAATTTTTCTTTGTGGGGTGCCTAAACCTGAAAGTTCGCTATCTGTAACCTCGAAAGGTTTCTCTATCCGAAAAGTTATTACCGTCACCTCTAAAGGTGCATCTATCCAAAAATTCTCCACCGTCACCTCAAAAGGTGCATCTATAAAAAAGTTCTCCGTTGACACCTTGAAAGGTGCATCTATCCAACAAGTAATTATCGTCACCCCGAAAGGTGTTTCACTAAAGGTAGGCGCTGCCCCTTATGGTTCCTACACTAAAGACAACCACTGTCCCTATGGAAAAACCCAAAACTGGTCATTGTGGGAATCGAACTCTTGACCCTACACTAAGCTGTTCTCACGCATGCCCCTCCATTTCCATCTCAACCACCTTCCTTTTTTTGAAATTAACTAGCATTAAAAATATTTATACCAAAACAGGAGGGTAAAATTTGGGGTATGACAGCTGCCCCTATTTAAGTATCTTTTAACTCATTAAAAGATAGTTAAATACTAGAAGACCCCACAATTTTTCTTTGTGGGATGTCTAAACCTGAAAGTTAGCTATCTGTCACCTCGAAAGGTGTCTCTATCCAAAATGTTATTACCGTCACCTCTAAAGGTGCATCTATCCAAAAATTCTCCACCGTCACCTCAAAAGGTGCATCTATCGAAAAATTCTCAGTTGTCACCTTGAAAGGTGCATCTGTCCAAAAGTTCTCCATTGTCACTTGAAAGGTGCATCGGTCCAAAAGTTCTCCATTTGTCACCTTGAAAGGTGCATCTGTCCAAAAGTTCTCCATTTGTCACCTTGAAAGGTGCATCTGTCCAAAAGTTATCAATTTGTCACCTTGAAAGGTGCATCTGTCCAAAAGTTCTCCATTGTCACTTGAAAGGTGCATCGGTCCAAAAGTTCTCCATTTGTCACCTTGAAAGGTGCATCTGTCCAAAATTTCTCCATTTGTCACCTTGAAAGGTGCATCTGTCCAAAAGTTATCAATTTGTCACCTTGAAAGGTGCATCTGTCCAAAAGTTCTCCATTTGTCACCTTGTAAGGTGCATCTGTCCAAAATTTCTCCATTTGTCATCTTGAAAGGTGCATCTATTAAAAATTGTTCTCCATTTGTCACCTTGAAAGGTGCATCTGTCCAAAAGTTCTCCATTTGACACCTTGAAAGGTGCATCTATCCAACAAGTAATTATCGTCACCCCGAAAGGTGTTTCACTAAAGGTAGGCGCTGCCCCTTATGGTTCCTACACTAAAGACAACCACTGTCCCTATGGAAAAACCCAAAACTGGTCATTGTGGGAATCAAACTCTTGACCCTACACTAAGCTGTTCTCACGCATGCCCCTCCATTTCCATCTCAACCACCTGCCTTTTTTTGAAATTAACTAGCATTAAAAATATTTATACCAAAATAGGAGGGTAAAATTTGGGGTATGACAGCTGGCCCTATTTAAGTATCTTTTAACTCGTTAAAAGATAGTTAAATACTAGAAGACCCCACAATTTTTCTTTGTGGGATGCCTAAACCTGAAAGTTAGCTATCGGTCACCTCGAAAGGTGTCTCTATCCGAAATGTTATTACCGTCACCTCTAAAGGTGCATCTATCCAAAAATTCTTCGTCGTCACCTCTAAAGGTGCATCTATCCAAAAATTCTCCGTTGTCACCTTGAAAGGTGCATCTATCCAAAAGTTCTCCCTTTGTCACCTTGAAAGGTGCATCTATCCAACAAGTAATTATGGTCACCCCGAAAGGTGTTTCACTAAAGGTAGGCGCTGCCCCTTATGGTGCCTACACTAAAGACATCCACTGTCCCTATGGAAAAACCCAAAACTGGTCATTGTGGGAATCGAACTCTTGACCCTACACAAAACTGTTCTCACGCATGCCCCTCCATTGCCTTCTCAACCACCTCCCTTTTTTTGAAATTAACTAGCATTAAAAATATATATACCAAAATAGGAGGGTAAAATTTGGGGTATGACAGCTGCCCCTATTTAAGTATCTTTTAACTCGTTAAAAGACAGTTAAATACTAGAAGACCCCAAAATTTTGCTTTGTGGGGTGCCTAAACCTGAAAGTTAGCTATCCTTCACCTTGAAAGGTGTCTCTATCTGAAACGTTATTACCGTCACCTCTAAAGGTGCATCTATCCAAAAATTCTTCGTCGTCACCTCTAATGGTGCATCTATCCAAAAGTTCTCCATTTGTCACCTTGAAAGGTGCATCTATCCAACAAGTAATTATGGTCACCCCGAAAGGTGTTTCACTAAAGGTAGGAGCTGCCCCTTTTGGTTCCTACACTAAAGACAACCACTGTCCCTATGGAAAAACCCAAAACTGGTCATTGTGGGAATCGAACTCTTGACCCTACACTAAAATGTTCTCACGCATGCCCCTCCATTGCCATCTCAACCACCTGCCTTTTTTTGAAATTAACTAGCATTAAAAATATATATACCAAAATAGGAGGGTAAAATTTTGGGTATGACAGCTGCCCCTATTTAAGTATCTTTTAACTCCTTAAAAGACAGTTAAAAACTAGAAGACCCCAAAATTTTGCTTTGTGGGGTGCCTAAACCTGAAAGTTAGCTATCCGTCACCTCGAAAGGTGTCTCTATCCGAAACGTAATTACCATCACCTCTAAAGGTGCATCTATCCAAAAATTCTTCGTCGTCACCTCTAAAGGTGCATCTATCCAAAAATTCTCCGTTGTCACCTTGAAAGGTGCATCTATCCAAAAGTTCTCCCTTTGTCACCTTGAAAGGTGCATCTGTCCAAAAGTTCTCCATTTGTCACCTTGAGAGGTGCATCTATCCAACAAGTAATTATCGTCACCCCGAAAGGTCTTTCACTAAAGGTAGGCGCTGTCCCTGATGGTTCCTACACTAAAGACAACCACTGTCCCTATGGAAAAACCCAAAACTGGTCATTGTGGGAATCGAACTCTTGACCCTACACTAAACTGTTCTCACGCATGCCCCTCCATTGCCATCTCAACCACCTGCCTTTTTTTGAAATTAACTAGCATTAAAAATATATATACCAAAATAGGAGGGTAAAATTTGGGGTATGACAACTGCCCCTATTTAAGTATCTTTTAACTCCTTAAAAGACAGTTAAATACTAGAAGACCCCAAAATTTTGCTTTGTGGGGTGCCTAAACCTGAAAGTTAGCTATCTGTCACCTGTAAAGGTGCATCTATCCAAAAATTCTCCACCGTCACCTCAAAAGGTGCATCTATCAAAAAATTCTCCGTTGTCACCTTGAAAGGTGTATCTATCCAAAAACTCTCTTTTGTCACCTTGAAAGGTGCATCTGTCCAAAAGTTCTCCATTTGTCACCTTGGAAGGTGCATCTGTCCAAAAGTTCTCCATTGTCACTTGAAAGGTGCATCGGTCCAAAAGTTCTCCATTTGTCACCTTGAAAGGTGCATCTGTCCAAAAGTTCTCCATTTGTCACCTTGAAAGGTGCATCTGTCCAAAAGTTATCAATTTGTCACCTTGAAAGGTGCATCTGTCCAAAAGTTCTCCATTTGTCACCTTGGAAGGTGCATCTGTCCAAAAGTTCTCCATTGTCACTTGAAAGGTGCATCTGTCCAAAAGTTCTCCATTTGTCACCTTGAAAGGTGCATCTGTCCAAAAGTTCTCCATTTGTCACCTTGAAAGGTGCATCTGTCCAAAAGTTATCAATTTGTCACCTTGAAAGGTGCATCTGTCCAAAAGTTCTCCATTTGTCACCTTGGAAGGTGCATCTGTCCAAAAGTTCTCCATTTGTCACCTTGAAAGGTGCATCTGTCCAAAAGTTATCAATTTGTCACCTTGAAAGGTGCATCTGTCCAAAAGTTCTCCATTTGTCACCTTGTAAGGTGCATCTGTCCAAAAGTTCTCCATTTGTCACCTTGAAAGGTGCATCTGTCCAAAAGTTATCAATTTGTCACATTGAAAGGTGCATCCGTCCAACAAGTAATTATCGTCACCCCGAAAGGTGTTTCACTAAAGGTAGGCGCTGCCCCTTATGGTTCCTACACTAAAGACAACCACTATCCCTATGGAAAAACCCAAAACTGGTCATTGTGGGAATCGAACTCTTGACCCTACACTAAAATGTTCTCACGCATGCCCCTCCATTGCCATCTCAACCACCTGCCTTTTTTTGAAATTAACTAGCATTAAAAATATATATACCAAAATAGGAGGGTAAAATTTTGGGTATGACAGCTGCCCCTATTTAAGTATCTTTTAACTCCTTAAAAGACAGTTAAAAACTAGAAGACCCCAAAATTTTGCTTTGTGGGGTGCCTAAACCTGAAAGTTAGCTATCCGTCACCTTGAAAGGTGTCTCTATCTGAAACGTTATTACCGTCACCTCTAAAGGTGCATCTATCCAAAAATTCTTCGTCGTCACCTCTAATGGTGCATCTATCCAAAAGTTCTCCATTTGTCACCTTGAAAGGTGCATCTATCCAACAAGTAATTATGGTCACCCCGAAAGGTGTTTCACTAAAGGTAGGAGCTGCCCCTTTTGGTTCCTACACTAAAGACAACCACTGTCCCTATGGAAAAACCCAAAACTGGTCATTGTGGGAATCGAACTCTTGACCCTACACTAAAATGTTCTCACGCATGCCCCTCCATTGCCATCTCAACCACCTGCCTTTTTTTGAAATTAACTAGCATTAAAAATATATATACCAAAATAGGAGGGTAAAATTTTGGGTATGACAGCTGCCCCTATTTAAGTATCTTTTAACTCCTTAAAAGACAGTTAAAAACTAGAAGACCCCAAAATTTTGCTTTGTGGGGTGCCTAAACCTGAAAGTTAGCTATCTGTAACCTCGAAAGGTTTCTCTATCCGAAAAGTTATTACCGTCACCTCTAAAGGTGCATCTATCCAAAAATTCTCCACCGTCACCTCAAAAGGTGCATCTATAAAAAAGTTCTCCGTTGACACCTTGAAAGGTGCATCTATCCAACAAGTAATTATCGTCACCCCGAAAGGTGTTTCACTAAAGGTAGGCGCTGCCCCTTATGGTTCCTACACTAAAGACAACCACTGTCCCTATGGAAAAACCCAAAACTGGTCATTGTGGGAATCGAACTCTTGACCCTACACTAAGCTGTTCTCACGCATGCCCCTCCATTTCCATCTCAACCACCTTCCTTTTTTTGAAATTAACTAGCATTAAAAATATTTATACCAAAACAGGAGGGTAAAATTTGGGGTATGACAGCTGCCCCTATTTAAGTATCTTTTAACTCGTTAAAAGACAGTTAAATACTAGAAGACCCCAAAATTTTGCTTTGTGGGGTGCCTAAACCTGAAAGTTAGCTATCCTTCACCTTGAAAGGTGTCTCTATCTGAAACGTTATTACCGTCACCTCTAAAGGTGCATCTATCCAAAAATTCTTCGTCGTCACCTCTAATGGTGCATCTATCCAAAAGTTCTCCATTTGTCACCTTGAAAGGTGCATCTATCCAACAAGTAATTATGGTCACCCCGAAAGGTGTTTCACTAAAGGTAGGAGCTGCCCCTTTTGGTTCCTACACTAAAGACAACCACTGTCCCTATGGAAAAACCCAAAACTGGTCATTGTGGGAATCGAACTCTTGACCCTACACTAAAATGTTCTCACGCATGCCCCTCCATTGCCATCTCAACCACCTGCCTTTTTTTGAAATTAACTAGCATTAAAAATATATATACCAAAATAGGAGGGTAAAATTTTGGGTATGACAGCTGCCCCTATTTAAGTATCTTTTAACTCCTTAAAAGACAGTTAAAAACTAGAAGAACCCAAAATTTTGCTTTGTGGGGTGCCTAAACCTGAAAGTTAGCTATCCGTCACCTCGAAAGGTGTCTCTATCCGAAACGTAATTACCATCACCTCTAAAGGTGCATCTATCCAAAAATTCTTCGTCGTCACCTCTAAAGGTGCATCTATCCAAAAATTCTCCGTTGTCACCTTGAAAGGTGCATCTATCCAAAAGTTCTCCCTTTGTCACCTTGAAAGGTGCATCTGTCCAAAAGTTCTCCATTTGTCACCTTGAGAGGTGCATCTATCCAACAAGTAATTATCGTCACCCCGAAAGGTCTTTCACTAAAGGTAGGCGCTGTCCCTGATGGTTCCTACACTAAAGACAACCACTGTCCCTATGGAAAAACCCAAAACTGGTCATTGTGGGAATCGAACTCTTGACCCTACACTAAACTGTTCTCACGCATGCCCCTCCATTGCCATCTCAACCACCTGCCTTTTTTTGAAATTAACTAGCATTAAAAATATATATACCAAAATAGGAGGGTAAAATTTGGGGTATGACAACTGCCCCTATTTAAGTATCTTTTAACTCCTTAAAAGACAGTTAAATACTAGAAGACCCCAAAATTTTGCTTTGTGGGGTGCCTAAACCTGAAAGTTAGCTATCTGTCACCTGTAAAGGTGCATCTATCCAAAAATTCTCCACCGTCACCTCAAAAGGTGCATCTATCAAAAAATTCTCCGTTGTCACCTTGAAAGGTGTATCTATCCAAAAACTCTCTTTTGTCACCTTGAAAGGTGCATCTGTCCAAAAGTTCTCCATTTGTCACCTTGGAAGGTGCATCTGTCCAAAAGTTCTCCATTGTCACTTGAAAGGTGCATCGGTCCAAAAGTTCTCCATTTGTCACCTTGAAAGGTGCATCTGTCCAAAAGTTCTCCATTTGTCACCTTGAAAGGTGCATCTGTCCAAAAGTTATCAATTTGTCACCTTGAAAGGTGCATCTGTCCAAAAGTTCTCCATTTGTCACCTTGGAAGGTGCATCTGTCCAAAAGTTCTCCATTGTCACTTGAAAGGTGCATCTGTCCAAAAGTTCTCCATTTGTCACCTTGAAAGGTGCATCTGTCCAAAAGTTCTCCATTTGTCACCTTGAAAGGTGCATCTGTCCAAAAGTTATCAATTTGTCACCTTGAAAGGTGCATCTGTCCAAAAGTTCTCCATTTGTCACCTTGGAAGGTGCATCTGTCCAAAAGTTCTCCATTTGTCACCTTGAAAGGTGCATCTGTCCAAAAGTTATCAATTTGTCACCTTGAAAGGTGCATCTGTCCAAAAGTTCTCCATTTGTCACCTTGTAAGGTGCATCTGTCCAAAAGTTCTCCATTTGTCACCTTGAAAGGTGCATCTGTCCAAAAGTTATCAATTTGTCACATTGAAAGGTGCATCCGTCCAACAAGTAATTATCGTCACCCCGAAAGGTGTTTCACTAAAGGTAGGCGCTGCCCCTTATGGTTCCTACACTAAAGACAACCACTATCCCTATGGAAAAACCCAAAACTGGTCATTGTGGGAATCGAACTCTTGACCCTACACTAAGCTGTTCTCACGCATGCCACTCCACTTCCAACTCAACCACCTGCCTTTATTTGAAATTAACTAGCATTAAAAATATATATACCAAAATAGGAGGGTAAAATTTGGGGTATGACAGCTGCCCCTATTTAAGTATCTTTTAACTCGTTAAAAGACAATTAAATACTAGAAGACCCCACAATTTTTCTTTGTGGGGTGCCTAAACCTGAAAGTTAGCTATCTGTAACCTCGAAAGGTTTCTCTATCCGAAAAGTTATTACCGTCACCTCTAAAGGTGCATCTATCCAAAAATTCTCCACCGTCACCTCAAAAGGTGCATCTATAAAAAAGTTCTCCGTTGACACCTTGAAAGGTGCATCTATCCAACAAGTAATTATCGTCACCCCGAAAGGTGTTTCACTAAAGGTAGGCGCTGCCCCTTATGGTTCCTACACTAAAGACAACCACTGTCCCTATGGAAAAACCCAAAACTGGTCATTGTGGGAATCGAACTCTTGACCCTACACTAAGCTGTTCTCACGCATGCCCCTCCATTTCCATCTCAACCACCTTCCTTTTTTTGAAATTAACTAGCATTAAAAATATTTATACCAAAACAGGAGGGTAAAATTTGGGCTATGACAGCTGCCCCTATTTAAGTATCTTTTAACTCGTTAAAAGATAGTTAAATACTAGAAGACCCCACAATTTTTCTTTGTGGGATGTCTAAACCTGAAAGTTAGCTATCTGTCACCTCGAAAGGTGTCTCTATCCAAAATGTTATTACCGTCACCTCTAAAGGTGCATCTATCCAAAAATTCTCCACCGTCACCTCAAAAGGTGCATCTATCGAAAAATTCTCAGTTGTCACCTTGAAAGGTGCATCTGTCCAAAAGTTCTCCATTGTCACTTGAAAGGTGCATCGGTCCAAAAGTTCTCCATTTGTCACCTTGAAAGGTGCATCTGTCCAAAAGTTCTCCATTTGTCACCTTGAAAGGTGCATCTGTCCAAAAGTTATCAATTTGTCACCTTGAAAGGTGCATCTGTCCAAAAGTTCTCCATTGTCACTTGAAAGGTGCATCGGTCCAAAAGTTCTCCATTTGTCACCTTGAAAGGTGCATCTGTCCAAAATTTCTCCATTTGTCACCTTGAAAGGTGCATCTGTCCAAAAGTTATCAATTTGTCACCTTGAAAGGTGCATCTGTCCAAAAGTTCTCCATTTGTCACCTTGTAAGGTGCATCTGTCCAAAATTTCTCCATTTGTCATCTTGAAAGGTGCATCTATTAAAAATTGTTCTCCATTTGTCACCTTGAAAGGTGCATCTGTCCAAAAGTTCTCCATTTGACACCTTGAAAGGTGCATCTATCCAACAAGTAATTATCGTCACCCCGAAAGGTGTTTCACTAAAGGTAGGCGCTGCCCCTTATGGTTCCTACACTAAAGACAACCACTGTCCCTATGGAAAAACCCAAAACTGGTCATTGTGGGAATCAAACTCTTGACCCTACACTAAGCTGTTCTCACGCATGCCCCTCCATTTCCATCTCAACCACCTGCCTTTTTTTGAAATTAACTAGCATTAAAAATATTTATACCAAAATAGGAGGGTAAAATTTGGGGTATGACAGCTGGCCCTATTTAAGTATCTTTTAACTCGTTAAAAGATAGTTAAATACTAGAAGACCCCACAATTTTTCTTTGTGGGATGCCTAAACCTGAAAGTTAGCTATCTGTCACCTCGAAAGGTGTCTCTATCCGAAATGTTATTACCGTCACCTCTAAACGTGCATCTATCCAAAAATTCTCCACCGTCACATCAAAAGGTGCATCTATCGAAAAATTCTCCGTTGTCACCTTGAAAGGTGCATCTGTCCAAAAGTTCTCCATTGTCACTTGAAAGGTGCATCGGTCCAAAAGTTCTCCATTTGTCACCTTGAAAGGTGCATCTGTCCAAAAGTTCTCCATTTGTCACCTTGAAAGGTGCATCTGTCCAAAAGTTATCAATTTGTCACCTTGAAAGGTGCATCTGTCCAAAAGTTCTCCATTGTCACTTGAAAGGTGCATCGGTCCAAAAGTTCTCCATTTGTCACCTTGAAAGGTGCATCTGTCCAAAATTTCTCCATTTGTCACCTTGAAAGGTGCATCTGTCCAAAAGTTATCAATTTGTCACCTTGAAAGGTGCATCTGTCCAAAAGTTCTCCATTTGTCACCTTGTAAGGTGCATCTGTCCAAAATTTCTCCATTTGTCATCTTGAAAGGTGCATCTATTAAAAATTGTTCTCCATTTGTCACCTTGAAAGGTGCATCTGTCCAAAAGTTCTCCATTTGACACCTTGAAAGGTGCATCTATCCAACAAGTAATTATCGTCACCCCGAAAGGTGTTTCACTAAAGGTAGGCGCTGCCCCTTATGGTTCCTACACTAAAGACAACCACTGTCCCTATGGAAAAACCCAAAACTGGTCATTGTGGGAATCAAACTCTTGACCCTACACTAAGCTGTTCTCACGCATGCCCCTCCATTTCCATCTCAACCACCTGCCTTTTTTTGAAATTAACTAGCATTAAAAATATTTATACCAAAATAGGAGGGTAAAATTTGGGGTATGACAGCTGGCCCTATTTAAGTATCTTTTAACTCGTTAAAAGATAGTTAAATACTAGAAGACCCCACAATTTTTCTTTGTGGGATGCCTAAACCTGAAAGTTAGCTATCTGTCACCTCGAAAGGTGTCTCTATCCGAAATGTTATTACCGTCACCTCTAAACGTGCATCTATCCAAAAATTCTCCACCGTCACATCAAAAGGTGCATCTATCGAAAAATTCTCCGTTGTCACCTTGAAAGGTGCATCTGTCCAAAAGTTCTCCATTGTCACTTGAAAGGTGCATCGGTCCAAAAGTTCTCCATTTGTCACCTTGAAAGGTGCATCTGTCCAAAAGTTCTCCATTTGTCACCTTGAAAGGTGCATCTGTCCAAAAGTTATCAATTTGTCACCTTGAAAGGTGCATCTGTCCAAAAGTTCTCCATTTGTCACCTTGTAAGGTGCATCTATCCAAAAAGTAATTATCGTCACCCCGAAAGGTGTTTCACTAAAGGTAGGAGCTGCCCCTTATGGTTCCTACACTAAAGACAACCACTGTCCCTATGGAAAAACCCAAAACTGGTCATTGTGGGAATCGAACTCTTGACCCTACACTAAACTGTTCTCACGCATGCCCCTCCATTGCCATCTCAACCACCTGCCTTTTTTTGAAATTAACTAGCATTAAAAATATATATACCAAAATAGGAGGGTAAAATTTGGGGTATGACAGCTGCCCCTATTTAAGTATCTTTTAACTCGTTAAAAGACAGTTAAATACTAGAAGACCCAAAATTTTGCTTTGTGGGGTGCCTAAACCTGAAAGTTAGCTATCCGTCACCTCGAAAGGTGTCTCTATCCGAAACGTTATTACCGTCACCTCTAAAGGTGCATCTATTCAAAAATTCTTCGTCGTCACCTCTAAAGGTGCATCTATCCAAAAATTCTCCATTTGTCACCTTGAAAGGTGCATCTATCCAACAAGTAATTATCGTCACCTCGAAAGGTGTTTCACTAAAGGTAGGAGCTGCCCCTTATGGTTCCTACACTAAAGACAACCACTGTCCCTATGGAAAAACCCAAAACTGGTCATTGTGGGAATCGAACTCTTGACCCTACACTAAACTGTTCTCACGCATGCCCCTCCATTGCCATCTCAACCTCCTGCCTTTTTTTGAAATTAACTAGCATTAAAAATATATATACCAAAATAGGAGGGTAAAATTTGGGGTATGACAGCTGCCCCTATTTAAGTATCTTTTAACTCGTTAAAAGACAGTTAAATACTAGAAGACCCAAAATTTTGCTTTGTGGGGTGCCTAAACCTGAAAGTTAGCTATCCGTCACCTCGAAAGGTGTCTCTATCCGAAACGTTATTACCGTCACCTCTAAATTTGCATCTATTCAAAAATTCTTCGTCGTCACCTCTAAAGGTGCATCTATCCAAAAATTCTCCATTTGTCACCTTGAAAGGTGCATCTATCCAACAAGTAATTATCGTCACCTCGAAAGGTGTTTCACTAAAGGTAGGAGCTGCCCCTTATGGTTCCTACACTAAAGACAACCACTGTCCCTATGGAAAAACCCAAAACTGGTCATTGTGGGAATCGAACTCTTGACCCTACACTAAACTGTTCTCACGCATGCCCCTCCATTGCCATCTCAACCTCCTGCCTTTTTTTGAAATTAACTAGCATTAAAAATATATATACCAAAATAGGAGGGTAAAATTTGGGGTATGACAGCTGCCCCTATTTAAGTATCTTTTAACTCGTTAAAAGACAGTTAAATACTAGAAGACCCAAAATTTTGCTTTGTGGGGTGCCTAAACCTGAAAGTTAGCTATCCGTCACCTCGAAAGGTGTCTCTATCCGAAACGTTATTACCGTCACCTCTAAAGGTGCATCTATCCAAAAGTTCTTCGTCGTCACCTCTAAAGGTGCATCTATCCAAAAATTCTCCGTTGTCACCTTGAAAGGTGCATCTATCCAAAAGATCTCCATTTGTCACCTTGAAAGGTGCATCTATCCAACAAGTAATTATCGTCACCCCGAAAGGTGTTTCACTAAAGGTAGGAGCTTCCCCTTATGGTTCCTACACTAAAGACAACCACTGTCCCTATGGAAAAACCTAAAACTGGTCATTGTGGGAATCGAACTCTTGACCCTACACTAAACTGTTCTCACGCATGCCCCTCCATTGCCTTCTCAACCACCTCCCTTTTTATGAAATGAACTAGCATTAAAAATATATATACCAAAATAGGAGGGTAAAATTTGGGGTATGACAGCTGCCCCTATTTAAGTATCTTTTAACTCGTTAAAAGACAGTTAAATACTAGAAGACCCCAAAATTTTGCTTTGTGGGGTGCCTAAACCTGAAAGTTAGCTATCTGTCACCTCGAAAGGTGTCTCTATCCGAAACGTTATTACCGTCACCTCTAAAGGTGCATCTATTCAAAAATTCTTCGTCGTCACCTCTAAAGGTGCATCTATCCAAAAGTTCTCCATTTGTCACCTTGAAAGGTGCATCTATCCAACAAGTAATTATCGTCACCCCGAAAGGTGTTTTAAAGGTAGGAGCTGCCCCTTATGGTTCCTACACTAAAGACAACCACTGTCCCTATGGAAAAACCCAAAACTGGTCATTGTGGGAATCGAACTCTTGACCCTACACTAAACTGTTCTCACGCATGCCCCTCCATTGCCATCTCAACCACCTGCCTTTTTTTGAAATTAACTAGCATTAAAAATATATATACCAAAATAGGAGGGTAAAATTTGGGGTATGACAGCTGCCCCTATTTAAGTATCTTTTAACTCGTTAAAAGACAGTTAAATACTAGAAGACCCAAAATTTTGCTTTGTGGGGTGCCTAAACCTGAAAGTTAGCTATCCGTCACCTCGAAAGGTGTCTCTATCCGAAACGTTATTACCGTCACCTCTAAAGGTGCATCTATTCAAAAATTCTTCGTCGTCACCTCTAAAGGTGCATCTATCCAAAAATTCTCCATTTGTCACCTTGAAAGGTGCATCTATCCAACAAGTAATTATCGTCACCTCGAAAGGTGTTTCACTAAAGGTAGGAGCTGCCCCTTATGGTTCCTACACTAAAGACAACCACTGTCCCTATGGAAAAACCCAAAACTGGTCATTGTGGGAATCGAACTCTTGACCCTACACTAAACTGTTCTCACGCATGCCCCTCCATTGCCATCTCAACCTCCTGCCTTTTTTTGAAATTAACTAGCATTAAAAATATATATACCAAAATAGGAGGGTAAAATTTGGGGTATGACAGCTGCCCCTATTTAAGTATCTTTTAACTCGTTAAAAGACAGTTAAATACTAGAAGACCCCAAAATTTTGCTTTGTGGGGTGCCTAAACCTGAAAGTTAGCTATCCGTCACCTCGAAAGGTGTCTCTATCCGAAACGTTATTACCGTCACCTCTAAAGGTGCATCTATCCAAAAGTTCTTCGTCGTCACCTCTAAAGGTGCATCTATCCAAAAATTCTCCGTTGTCACCTTGAAAGGTGCATCTATCCAAAAGATCTCCATTTGTCACCTTGAAAGGTGCATCTATCCAACAAGTAATTATCGTCACCCCGAAAGGTGTTTCACTAAAGGTAGGAGCTTCCCCTTATGGTTCCTACACTAAAGACAACCACTGTCCCTATGGAAAAACCTAAAACTGGTCATTGTGGGAATCGAACTCTTGACCCTACACTAAACTGTTCTCACGCATGCCCCTCCATTGCCTTCTCAACCACCTCCCTTTTTATGAAATGAACTAGCATTAAAAATATATATACCAAAATAGGAGGGTAAAATTTGGGGTATGACAGCTGCCCCTATTTAAGTATCTTTTAACTCGTTAAAAGACAGTTAAATACTAGAAGACCCAAAATTTTGCTTTGTGGGGTGCCTAAACCTGAAAGTTAGCTATCCGTCACCTCGAAAGGTGTCTCTATCCGAAACGTTATTACCGTCACCTCTAAAGGTGCATCTATTCAAAAATTCTTCGTCGTCACCTCTAAAGGTGCATCTATCCAAAAATTCTCCATTTGTCACCTTGAAAGGTGCATCTATCCAACAAGTAATTATCGTCACCTCGAAAGGTGTTTCACTAAAGGTAGGAGCTGCCCCTTATGGTTCCTACACTAAAGACAACCACTGTCCCTATGGAAAAACCCAAAACTGGTCATTGTGGGAATCGAACTCTTGACCCTACACTAAACTGTTCTCACGCATGCCCCTCCATTGCCATCTCAACCTCCTGCCTTTTTTTGAAATTAACTAGCATTAAAAATATATATACCAAAATAGGAGGGTAAAATTTGGGGTATGACAGCTGCCCCTATTTAAGTATCTTTTAACTCGTTAAAAGACAGTTAAATACTAGAAGACCCAAAATTTTGCTTTGTGGGGTGCCTAAACCTGAAAGTTAGCTATCCGTCACCTCGAAAGGTGTCTCTATCCGAAACGTTATTACCGTCACCTCTAAAGGTGCATCTATCCAAAAGTTCTTCGTCGTCACCTCTAAAGGTGCATCTATCCAAAAATTCTCCGTTGTCACCTTGAAAGGTGCATCTATCCAAAAGATCTCCATTTGTCACCTTGAAAGGTGCATCTATCCAACAAGTAATTATCGTCACCCCGAAAGGTGTTTCACTAAAGGTAGGAGCTTCCCCTTATGGTTACTACACTAAAGACAACCACTGTCCCTATGGAAAAACCTAAAACTAGTCATTGTGGGAATTGAACTCTTGACCCTACACTAAACTGTTCTCACGCATGCCCCTCCATTGCCTTCTCAACCACCTCCCTTTTTTTGAAATTAACTAGCATTAAAAATATATATACCAAAATAGGAGGGTAAAATTTGGGGTATGACAGCTGCCCCTATTTAAGTATCTTTTAACTCGTTAAAAGACAGTTAAATACTAGAAGACCCCAAAATTTTGCTTTGTGGGGTGCCTAAACCTGAAAGTTAGCTATCCGTCACCTCGAATGGTGTCTCTATCCGAAACGTTATTACCGTCACCTCTAAAGGTGCATCTATTCAAAAATTCTTCGTCGTCACCTCTAAAGGTGCATCTATCCAAAAGTTCTCCATTTGTCACCTTGAAAGGTGCATCTATCCAACAAGTAATTATCGTCACCCCGAAAGGTGTTTCACTAAAGGTAGGAGCTGCCCCTTATGGTTCCTACACTAAAGACAACCACTGTCCCTATGGAAAAACCCAAAACTGGTCATTGTGGGAATCGAACTCTTGACCCTACACTAAACTGTTCTCACGCATGCCCCTCCATTGCCATCTCAACCACCTGCCTTTTTTTGAAATTAACTAGCATTAAAAATATATATACCAAAATAGGAGGGTAAAATTTGGGGTATGACAGCTGCCCCTATTTAAGTATCTTTTAACTCGGTAAAAGACAGTTAAATACTAGAAGACCCAAAATTTTGCTTTGTGGGGTGCCTAAACCTGAAAGTTAGCTATCCGTCACCTCGAAAGGTGTCTCTATCCGAAACGTTATTACCGTCACCTCTAAAGGTGCATCTATTCAAAAATTCTTCGTCGTCACCTCTAAAGGTGCATCTATCCAAAAATTCTCCATTTGTCACCTTGAAAGGTGCATCTATCCAACAAGTAATTATCGTCACCTCGAAAGGTGTTTCACTAAAGGTAGGAGCTGCCCCTTATGGTTCCTACACTAAAGACAACCACTGTCCCTATGGAAAAACCCAAAACTGGTCATTGTGGGAATCGAACTCTTGACCCTACACTAAACTGTTCTCACGCATGCCCCTCCATTGCCATCTCAACCTCCTGCCTTTTTTTGAAATTAACTAGCATTAAAAATATATATACCAAAATAGGAGGGTAAAATTTGGGGTATGACAGCTGCCCCTATTTAAGTATCTTTTAACTCGTTAAAAGACAGTTAAATACTAGAAGACCCAAAATTTTGCTTTGTGGGGTGCCTAAACCTGAAAGTTAGCTATCCGTCACCTCGAAAGGTGTCTCTATCCGAAACGTTATTACCGTCACCTCTAAAGGTGCATCTATCCAAAAGTTCTTCGTCGTCACCTCTAAAGGTGCATCTATCCAAAAATTCTCCGTTGTCACCTTGAAAGGTGCATCTATCCAAAAGATCTCCATTTGTCACCTTGAAAGGTGCATCTATCCAACAAGTAATTATCGTCACCCCGAAAGGTGTTTCACTAAAGGTAGGAGCTTCCCCTTATGGTTACTACACTAAAGACAACCACTGTCCCTATGGAAAAACCTAAAACTAGTCATTGTGGGAATTGAACTCTTGACCCTACACTAAACTGTTCTCACGCATGCCCCTCCATTGCCTTCTCAACCACCTCCCTTTTTTTGAAATTAACTAGCATTAAAAATATATATACCAAAATAGGAGGGTAAAATTTGGGGTATGACAGCTGCCCCTATTTAAGTATCTTTTAACTCGTTAAAAGACAGTTAAATACTAGAAGACCCCAAAATTTTGCTTTGTGGGGTGCCTAAACCTGAAAGTTAGCTATCCGTCACCTCGAATGGTGTCTCTATCCGAAACGTTATTACCGTCACCTCTAAAGGTGCATCTATTCAAAAATTCTTCGTCGTCACCTCTAAAGGTGCATCTATCCAAAAGTTCTCCATTTGTCACCTTGAAAGGTGCATCTATCCAACAAGTAATTATCGTCACCCCGAAAGGTGTTTCACTAAAGGTAGGAGCTGCCCCTTATGGTTCCTACACTAAAGACAACCACTGTCCCTATGGAAAAACCCAAAACTGGTCATTGTGGGAATCGAACTCTTGACCCTACACTAAACTGTTCTCACGCATGCCCCTCCATTGCCATCTCAACCACCTGCCTTTTTTTGAAATTAACTAGCATTAAAAATATATATACCAAAATAGGAGGGTAAAATTTGGGGTATGACAGCTGCCCCTATTTAAGTATCTTTTAACTCGTTAAAAGACAGTTAAATACTAGAAGACCCAAAATTTTGCTTTGTGGGGTGCCTAAACCTGAAAGTTAGCTATCCGTCACCTCGAAAGGTGTCTCTATCCGAAACGTTATTACCGTCACCTCTAAAGGTGCATCTATTCAAAAATTCTTCGTCGTCACCTCTAAAGGTGCATCTATCCAAAAATTCTCCATTTGTCACCTTGAAAGGTGCATCTATCCAACAAGTAATTATCGTCACCTCGAAAGGTGTTTCACTAAAGGTAGGAGCTGCCCCTTATGGTTCCTACACTAAAGACAACCACTGTCCCTATGGAAAAACCCAAAACTGGTCATTGTGGGAATCGAACTCTTGACCCTACACTAAACTGTTCTCACGCATGCCCCTCCATTGCCATCTCAACCTCCTGCCTTTTTTTGAAATTAACTAGCATTAAAAATATATATACCAAAATAGGAGGGTAAAATTTGGGGTATGACAGCTGCCCCTATTTAAGTATCTTTTAACTCGTTAAAAGACAGTTAAATACTAGAAGACCCAAAATTTTGCTTTGTGGGGTGCCTAAACCTGAAAGTTAGCTATCCGTCACCTCGAAAGGTGTCTCTATCCGAAACGTTATTACCGTCACCTCTAAAGGTGCATCTATCCAAAAGTTCTTCGTCGTCACCTCTAAAGGTGCATCTATCCAAAAATTCTCCGTTGTCACCTTGAAAGGTGCATCTATCCAAAAGATCTCCATTTGTCACCTTGAAAGGTGCATCTATCCAACAAGTAATTATCGTCACCCCGAAAGGTGTTTCACTAAAGGTAGGAGCTTCCCCTTATGGTTACTACACTAAAGACAACCACTGTCCCTATGGAAAAACCTAAAACTAGTCATTGTGGGAATTGAACTCTTGACCCTACACTAAACTGTTCTCACGCATGCCCCTCCATTGCCTGCTCAACCACCTCCCTTTTTTTGAAATTAACTAGCATTAAAAATATATATACCAAAATAGGAGGGTAAAATTTGGGGTATGACAGCTGCCCCTATTTAAGTATCTTTTAACTCGTTAAAAGACAGTTAAATACTAGAAGACCCCAAAATTTTGCTTTGTGGGGTGCCTAAACCTGAAAGTTAGCTATCCGTCACCTCGAATGGTGTCTCTATCCGAAACGTTATTACCGTCACCTCTAAAGGTGCATCTATTCAAAAATTCTTCGTCGTCACCTCTAAAGGTGCATCTATCCAAAAGTTCTCCATTTGTCACCTTGAAAGGTGCATCTATCCAACAAGTAATTATCGTCACCCCGAAAGGTGTTTCACTAAAGGTAGGAGCTTCCCCTTATGGTTCCTACACTAAAGACAACCACTGTCCCTATGGAAAAACCTAAAACTGGTCATTGTGGGAATCGAACTCTTGACCCTACACTAAACTGTTCTCACGCATGCCCCTCCATTGCCTTCTCAACCACCTCCCTTTTTATGAAATGAACTAGCATTAAAAATATATATACCAAAATAGGAGGGTAAAATTTGGGGTATGACAGCTGCCCCTATTTAAGTATCTTTTAACTCGTTAAAAGACAGTTAAATACTAGAAGACCCCAAAATTTTGCTTTGTGGGGTGCGTAAACCTGAAAGTTAGCTATCCGTCACCTCGAAAGGTGTCTCTATCCGAAACGTTATTACCGTCACCTCTAAAGGTGCATCTATTCAAAAATTCTTCGTCGTCACCTCTAAAGGTGCATCTATCCAAAAGTTCTCCATTTGTCACCTTGAAAGGTGCATCTATCCAACAAGTAATTATCGTCACCCCGAAAGGTGTTTCACTAAAGGTAGGAGCTGCCCCTTATGGTTCCTACACTAAAGACAACCACTGTCCCTATGGAAAAACCCAAAACTGGTCATTGTGGGAATCGAACTCTTGACCCTACACTAAACTGTTCTCACGCATGCCCCTCCATTGCCATCTCAACCTCCTGCCTTTTTTTGAAATTAACTAGCATTAAAAATATATATACCAAAATAGGAGGGTAAAATTTGGGGTATGACAGCTGCCCCTATTTAAGTATCTTTTAACTCGTTAAAAGACAGTTAAATACTAGAAGACCCAAAATTTTGCTTTGTGGGGTGCCTAAACCTGAAAGTTAGCTATCCGTCACCTCGAAAGGTGTCTCTATCCGAAACGTTATTACCGTCACCTCTAAAGGTGCATCTATCCAAAAGTTCTTCGTCGTCACCTCTAAAGGTGCATCTATCCAAAAATTCTCCGTTGTCACCTTGAAAGGTGCATCTATCCAAAAGTTCTCCATTTGTCACCTTGAAAGGTGCATCTATCCAAAAGTTCTCCATTTGTCACCTTGAAAGGTGCATCTATCCAACAAGTAATTATCGTCACCCCGAAAGGTGTTTCACTAAAGGTAGGAGCTTCCCCTTATGGTTACTACACTAAAGACAACCACTGTCCCTATGGAAAAACCTAAAACTAGTCATTGTGGGAATTGAACTCTTGACCCTACACTAAACTGTTCTCACGCATGCCCCTCCATTGCCTTCTCAACCACCTGCCTTTTTTTGAAATTAACTAGCATTAAAAATATATATACCAAAATAGGAGGGTAAAATTTGGGGTATGACAGCTGCCCCTATTTAAGTATCTTTTAACTCGTTAAAAGACAGTTAAATACTAGAAGACCCCAAAATTTTGCTTTGTGGGGTGCCTAAACCTGAAAGTTAGCTATCCGTCACCTCGAATGGTGTCTCTATCCGAAACGTTATTACCGTCACCTCTAAAGGTGCATCTATTCAAAAATTCTTCGTCGTCACCTCTAAAGGTGCATCTATCCAAAAGTTCTCCATTTGTCACCTTGAAAGGTGCATCTATCCAACAAGTAATTATCGTCACCCCGAAAGGTGTTTCACTAAAGGTAGGAGCTGCCCCTTATGGTTCCTACACTAAAGACAACCACTGTCCCTATGGAAAAACCCAAAACTGGTCATTGTGGGAATCGAACTCTTGACCCTACACTAAACTGTTCTCACGCATGCCCCTCCATTGCCATCTCAACCACCTGCCTTTTTTTGAAATTAACTAGCATTAAAAATATATATACCAAAATAGGAGGGTAAAATTTGGGGTATGACAGCTGCCCCTATTTAAGTATCTTTTAAGTCGTTAAAAGACAGTTAAATACTAGAAGACCCAAAATTTTGCTTTGTGGGGTGCCTAAACCTGAAAGTTAGCTATCCGTCACCTCGAAAGGTGTCTCTATCCGAAACGTTATTACCGTCACCTCTAAAGGTGCATCTATCCAAAAGTTCTTCGTCGTCACCTCTAAAGGTGCATCTATCCAAAAATTCTCCGTTGTCACCTTGAAAGGTGCATCTATCCAAAAGTTCTCCATTTGTCACCTTGAAAGGTGCATCTATCCAACAAGTAATTATCGTCACCCCGAAAGGTGTTTCACTAAAGGTAGGAGCTTCCCCTTATGGTTCCTACACTAAAGACAACCACTGTCCCTATGGAAAAACCTAAAACTGGTCATTGTGGGAATCGAACTCTTGACCCTACACTAAACTGTTCTCACGCATGCCCCTCCATTGCCATCTCAACCTCCTGCCTTTTTTTGAAATTAACTAGCATTAAAAATATATATACCAAAATAGGAGGGTAAAATTTGGGGTATGACAGCTGCCCCTATTTAAGTATCTTTTAACTCGTTAAAAGACAGTTAAATACTAGAAGACCCCAAAATTTTGCTTTGTGGGGTGCCTAAACCTGAAAATTAGCTATCCGTCACCTCGAAAGGTGTCTCTATCCGAAACGTTATTACCGTCACCTCTAAAGGTGCATCTATTCAAAAATTCTTCGTCGTCACCTCTAAAGGTGCATCTATCCAAAAGTTCTCCATTTGTCACCTTGAAAGGTGCATCTATCCAACAAGTAATTATCGTCACCCCGAAAGGTGTTTCACTAAAGGTAGGAGCTGCCCCTTATGGTTCCTACACTAAAGACAACCACTGTCCCTATGGAAAAACCCAAAACTGGTCATTGTGGGAATCGAACTCTTGACCCTACACTAAACTGTTCTCACGCATGCCCCTCCATTGCCATCTCAACCTCCTGCCTTTTTTTGAAATTAACTAGCATTAAAAATATATATACCAAAATAGGAGGGTAAAATTTGGGGTATGACAGCTGCCCCTATTTAAGTATCTTTTAACTCGTTAAAAGACAGTTAAATACTAGAAGACCCAAAATTTTGCTTTGTGGGGTGCCTAAACCTGAAAGTTAACTATCCGTCACCTCGAAAGGTGTCTCTATCCGAAACGTTATTACCGTCACCTCTAAAGGTGCATCTATCCAAAAGTTCTTCGTCGTCACCTCTAAAGGTGCATCTATCCAAAAATTCTCCGTTGTCACCTTGAAAGGTGCATCTATCCAAAAGTTCTCCATTTGTCACCTTGAAAGGTGCATCTATCCAAAAGTTCTCCATTTGTCGCCTTGAAAGGTGCATCTATCCAACAAGTAATTATCGTCACCCCGAAAGGTGTTTCACTAAAGGTAGGAGCTTCCCCTTATGGTTACTACACTAAAGACAACCACTGTCCCTATGGAAAAACCTAAAACTAGTCATTGTGGGAATTGAACTCTTGACCCTACACTAAACTGTTCTCACGCATGCCCCTCCATTGCCTTCTCAACCACCTCCCTTTTTTTGAAATTAACTAGCATTAAAAATATATATACCAAAATAGGAGGGTAAAATTTGGGGTATGACAGCTGCCCCTATTTAAGTATCTTTTAACTTGTTAAAAGACAGTTAAATACTAGAAGACCCAAAATTTTGCTTTGTGGGGTGCCTAAACCTGAAAGTTAGCTATCCGTCACCTTGAAAGGTGTCTCTATCCGAAACGTTATTACCGTCACCTCTAAAGGTGCATCTATCCAAAAGTTCTTCGTCGTCACCTCTAAAGGTGCATCTATCTAAAAATTCTCCGTTGTCACCTTGAAAGGTGCATCTGTCCAAAAGTTCTCCATTTGTCACCTTGAAATGGTGCATCTATCCAACAAGTAATTATCGTCACCCCGAAAGGTGTTTCACTAAAGGTAGGAGCTGCCCCTTATGGTTCCTACACTAAAGACAACCACTGTCCCTATGGAAAAACCCAAAACTTGTCCTTGTGGGAATCGAACTCTTGACCCTACACTAAATTGTTCTCACGCATGCCCCTCCATTGCCTTCTCAACCACCTCCCTTTTTTTGAAATTAACTAGCATTAAAAATATATATACCAAAATAGGAGGGTAAAATTTGGGGTATGACAGCTGCCCCTATTTAAGTATCTTTTAACTCGTTAAAAGACAGTTAAATACTAGAAGACCCCAAAATTTTGCTTTGTGGGGTGCCTAAACCTGAAAGTTAGCTATCCGTCACCTCGAAAGGTGTCTCTATCCGAAACGTTATTACCGTCACCTCTAAAGGTGCATCTATCCAAAAATTCTTCGTCGTCACCTCTAATGGTGCATCTATCCAAAAGTTCTCTATTTGTCACCATGAAATGTGCATCTATCCAACAAGTAATTATGGTCACCCCGAAAGGTGTTTCACTAAAGTTAGGAGCTGCCCCTTTTGGTTCCTACACTAAAGACAACCACTGTCCCTATGGAAAAACCCAAAACTGGTCATTGTGGGAATCGAATTCTTGACCCTACAATAAACTGTTCTCACAGATGCCCCTCCATTGCCATCTCAACCACCTGCCTTTTTTTGAAATTAACTAGCATTAAAAATATATATACCAAAATAGGAGGGTAAAATTTGGGGTATGACAGCTGCCCCTATTTAAGTATCTTTTAACTCGTTAAAAGACAGTTAAATACTAGAAGACCCCACAATTTTTCTCTGTGGGATGCCTAAACCTGAAAGTTAACTATTTGTCACCTCGAAAGGTGTCTCTATCCGAAATGTTATTACCGTCACCTCTAAAGGTGCATCTATCCAAAAATTCTCCGTTGTCACCTTGAATGGTGCATCTATCCAAAAGTTCTCCATTTGCCACCTTGAAAGGTACATCTATCCAAAAGTTCTCCATTTGTCACCTTGAAAGGTGCATCTATCCAACAAGTAATTATCGTCACGCCAAAAGGTGTTTCACTAAAGGTAGGCGCTGCCCCTTATGGTTCCTACACTAAAGACAACCACTGTCCCTATGGAAAAACCCAAAACTGGTCATTGTGGGAATCGAACTCTTGACCCTACACTAAAATGTTCTCACGCATGCCCCTCCACTGCCATCTCAACCACCTGCCTTTTTTTGAAATTAACTAGCATTAAAAATATATATACCAAAATAGGAGGGTAAAATTTTGGGTATGACAGCTGCCCCTATTTAAGTATCTTTTAACTCCTTAAAAGACAGTTAAAAACTAGAAGACCCCAAAATTTTGCTTTGTGGGGTGCCTAAACCTGAAAGTTAGCTATCCGTCACCTCGAAAGGTGTCTCTATCCGAAACGTAATTACCATCACCTCTAAAGGTGCATCTATCCAAAAATTCTTCGTCGTCACCTCTAAAGGTGCATCTATCCAAAAATTCTCCGTTGTCACCTTGAAAGGTGCATCTATCCAAAAGTTCTTCCTTTGTCACCTTGAAAGGTGCATCTGTCCAAAAGTTCTCCATTTGTCACCTTGAGAGGTGCATCTATCCAACAAGTAATTATCGTCACCCCGAAAGGTCTTTCACTAAAGGTAGGCGCTGTCCCTGATGGTTCCTACACTAAAGACAACCACTGTCCCTATGGAAAAACCCAAAACTGGTCATTGTGGGAATCGAACTCTTGACCCTACACTAAACTGTTCTCACGCATGCCCCTCCATTGCCATCTCAACCACCTGCCTTTTTTTGAAATTAACTAGCATTAAAAATATATATACCAAAATAGGAGGGTAAAATTTGGGGTATGACAACTGCCCCTATTTAAGTATCTTTTAACTCCTTAAAAGACAGTTAAATACTAGAAGACCCCAAAATTTTGCTTTGTGGGGTGCCTAAACCTGAAAGTTAGCTATCTGTCACCTCTAAAGGTGCATCTATCCAAAAATTCTCCACCGTCACCTCAAAAGGTGCATCTATCAAAAAATTCTCCGTTGTCACCTTGAAAGGTGTATCTATCCAAAAACTCTCTTTTGTCACCTTGAAAGGTGCATCTGTCCAAAAGTTCTCCATTTGTCACCTTGGAAGGTGCATCTGTCCAAAAGTTCTCCATTGTCACTTGAAAAGTGCATCGGTCCAAAAGTTCTCCATTTGTCACCTTGAAAGGTGCATCTGTCCAAAAGTTCTCCATTTGTCACCTTGAAAGGTGCATCTGTCCAAAAGTTATCAATTTGTCACCTTGAAAGGTGCATCTGTCCAAAAGTTCTCCATTTGTCACCTTGGAAGGTGCATCTGTCCAAAAGTTCTCCATTATCACTTGAAAGGTGCATCTGTCCAAAAGTTCTCCATTTGTCACCTTGAAAGGTGCATCTGTCCAAAAGTTATCAATTTGTCACCTTGAAAGGTGCATCTGTCCAAAAGTTCTCCATTTGTCACCTTGGAAGGTGCATCTGTCCAAAAGTTCTCCATTTGTCACCTTGAAAGGTGCATCTGTCCAAAAGTTATCAATTTGTCACCTTGAAAGGTGCATCTGTCCAAAAGTTCTCCATTTGTCACCTTGTAAGGTGCATCTGTCCAAAAGTTCTCCATTTGTCACCTTGAAAGGTGCATCTGTCCAAAAGTTATCAATTTGTCACATTGAAAGGTGCATCCGTCCAACAAGTAATTATCGTCACCCCGAAAGGTGTTTCACTAAAGGTAGGCGCTGCCCCTTATGGTTCCTACACTAAAGACAACCACTGTCCCTATGGAAAAACCCAAAACTGGTCATTGTGGGAATCGAACTCTTGACCCTACACTAAGCTGTTCTCACGCATGCCACTCCACTTCCAACTCAACCACCTGCCTTTATTTGAAATTAACTAGCATTAAAAATATATATACCAAAATAGGAGGGTAAAATTTGGGGTATGACAGCTGCCCCTATTTAAGTATCTTTTAACTCGTTAAAAGACAATTAAATACTAGAAGACCCCACAATTTTTCTTTGTGGGGTGCCTAAACCTGAAAGTTAGCTATCTGTAACCTCGCAAGGTTTCTCTATCCGAAAAGTTATTACCGTCACCTCTAAAGGTGCATCTATCCAAAAATTCTCCACCGTCACCTCAAAAAGTGCATCTATAAAAAAGTTCTCCGTTGACACCTTGAAAGGTGCATCTATCCAACAAGTAATTATCGTCACCCCGAAAGGTGTTTCACTAAAGGTAGGCGCTGCCCCTTATGGTTCCTACACTAAAGACAACCACTGTCCCTATGGAAAAACCCAAAACTGGTCATTGTGGGAATCGAACTCTTGACCCTACACTAAGCTGTTCTCACGCATGCCCATCCATTTCCATCTCAACCACCTTCCTTTTTTTGAAATTAACTAGCATTAAAAATATTTATACCAAAACAGGAGGGTAAAATTTGGGGTATGACAGCTGCCCCTATTTAAGTATCTTTTAACTCGTTAAAAGATAGTTAAATACTAGAAGACCCCACAATTTTTCTTTGTGGGATGTCTAAACCTGAAAGTTAGCTATCTGTCACCTCGAAAGGTGTCTCTATCCGAAATGTTATTACCGTCACCTCTAAAGGTGCATCTATCCAAAAATTCTCCACCGTCACCTCAAAAGGTGCATCTATCGAAAAATTCTCAGTTGTCACCTTGAAAGGTGCATCTGTCCAAAAGTTCTCCATTGTCACTTGAAAGGTGCATCGGTCCAAAAGTTCTCCATTTGTCACCTTGAAAGGTGCATCTGTCCAAAAGTTCTCCATTTGTCACCTTGAAAGGTGCATCTGTCCAAAAGTTTTCAATTTGTCACCTTGAAAGGTGCATCTGTCCAAAAGTTCTCCATTGTCACTTGAAAGGTGCATCGGTCCAAAAGTTCACCATTTGTCACCTTGAAAGGTGCATCTGTCCAAAATTTCTCCATTTGTCACCTTGAAAGGTGCATCTGTCCAAAAGTTATCAATTTGTCACCTTGAAAGGTGCATCTGTCCAAAAGTTCTCCATTTGTCACCTTGTAAGGTGCATCTGTCCAAAATTTCTCCATTTGTCATCTTGAAAGGTGCATCTGTCCAAAAGTTATCAATTTGTCACCTTGAAAGGTGCATCTGTCCAAAAGTTCTCCATTTGTCACCTTGAAAGGTGCATCTATCCAAAAGTTCTCCATTTGTCACCTTGAAAGGTGCATCTATTAAAAATTGTTCTCCATTTGTCACCTTGAAAGGTGCATCTGTCCAAAAGTTCTCCATTTGACACCTTGAAAGGTGCATCTATCCAACAAGTAATTATCGTCACCCCGAAAGCTGTTTCACTAAAGGTAGGCGCTGCCCCTTATGGTTCCTACACTAAAGACAACCACTGTCCCTATGGAAAAACCCAAAACTGGTCATTGTGGGAATCGAACTCTTGACCCTACACTAAGCTGTTCTCACGCATGCCCCTCCATTTCCATCTCAACCACCTGCCTTTTTTTGAAATTAACTAGCATTAAAAATATTTATACCAAAATAGGAGGGTAAAATTTGGGGTATGACAGCTGGCCCTATTTAAGTATCTTTTAACTCGTTAAAAGATAGTTAAATACTAGAAGACCCCACAATTTTTCTTTGTGGGATGCCTAAACCTGAAAGTTAGCTATCTGTCACCTCGAAAGGTGTCTCTATCCGAAATGTTATTACCGTCACCTCTAAACGTGCATCTATCCAAAAATTCTCCACCGTCACATCAAAAGGTGCATCTATCGAAAAATTCTCCGTTGTCACCTTGAAAGGTGCATCTGTCCAAAAGTTATCAATTTGTCACCTTGAAAGGTGCATCTGTCCAAAAGTTCTCCATTTGTCACCTTGTAAGGTGCATCTGTCCAAAAGTTCTCCATTTGTCACCTTGAAAGGTGCATTTGTCCAAAAGTTATCAATTTGTCACCTTGAAAGGTGCATCCGTCCAACAAGTAATTATCGTCATCCCGAAAGGTGTTTCACTAAAGGTAGGCGCTGCCCCTTATGGTTCCTACACTAAAGACAACCACTGTCCCTATGGAAAAACCCAAAACTGGTCATTGTGGGAATCGAACTCTTGACCCTACACTAAGCTGTTCTCACGCATGCCACTCCACTTCCAACTCAACCATCTGCCTTTATTTGAAATTAACTAGCATTAAAAATATATATACCAAAATAGGAGGGTAAAATTTGGGGTATGACAGCTGCCCCTATTTAAGTATCTTTTAACTCGTTAAAAGACAATTAAATACTAGAAGACCCCACAATTTTTCTTTGTGGGGTGCCTAAACCTGAAAGTTAGCTATCTGTAACCTCGAAAGGTTTCTCTATCCGAAAAGTTATTACCGTCACCTCTAAAGGTGCATCTATCCAAAAATTCTCCACCGTCACCTCAAAAGGTGCATCTATAAAAAAGTTCTCCGTTGACACCTTGAAAGGTGCATCTATCCAACAAGTAATTATCGTCACCCCGAAAGGTGTTTCACTAAAGGTAGGCGCTGCCCCTTATGGTTCCTACACTAAAGACAACCACTGTCCCTATGGAAAAACCCAAAACTGGTCATTGTGGGAATCGAACTCTTGACCCTACACTAAGCTGTTCTCACGCATGCCACTCCACTGCCATCTCAACCACCTGCCTTTTTTTGAAATTAACTAGCATTAAAAATATATATACCAAAATAGGAGGGTAAAATTTTGGGTATGACAGCTGCCCCTATTTAAGTATCTTTTAACTCCTTAAAAGACAGTTAAAAACTAGAAGACCCCAAAATTTTGCTTTGTGGGGTGCCTAAACCTGAAAGTTAGCTATCCGTCACCTCGAAAGGTGTCTCTATCCGAAACGTAATTACCATCACCTCTAAAGGTGCATCTATCCAAAAATTCTTCGTCGTCACCTCTAAAGGTGCATCTATCCAAAAATTCTCCGTTGTCACCTTGAAAGGTGCATCTATCCAAAAGTTCTTCCTTTGTCACCTTGAAAGGTGCATCTGTCCAAAAGTTCTCCATTTGTCACCTTGAGAGGTGCATCTATCCAACAAGTAATTATCGTCACCCCGAAAGGTCTTTCACTAAAGGTAGGCGCTGTCCCTGATGGTTCCTACACTAAAGACAACCACTGTCCCTATGGAAAAACCCAAAACTGGTCATTGTGGGAATCGAACTCTTGACCCTACACTAAACTGTTCTCACGCATGCCCCTCCATTGCCATCTCAACCACCTGCCTTTTTTTGAAATTAACTAGCATTAAAAATATATATACCAAAATAGGAGGGTAAAATTTGGGGTATGACAACTGCCCCTATTTAAGTATCTTTTAACTCCTTAAAAGACAGTTAAATACTAGAAGACCCCAAAATTTTGCTTTGTGGGGTGCCTAAACCTGAAAGTTAGCTATCTGTCACCTCTAAAGGTGCATCTATCCAAAAATTCTCCACCGTCACCTCAAAAGGTGCATCTATCAAAAAATTCTCCGTTGTCACCTTGAAAGGTGTATCTATCCAAAAACTCTCTTTTGTCACCTTGAAAGGTGCATCTGTCCAAAAGTTCTCCATTTGTCACCTTGGAAGGTGCATCTGTCCAAAAGTTCTCCATTGTCACTTGAAAAGTGCATCGGTCCAAAAGTTCTCCATTTGTCACCTTGAAAGGTGCATCTGTCCAAAAGTTCTCCATTTGTCACCTTGAAAGGTGCATCTGTCCAAAAGTTATCAATTTGTCACCTTGAAAGGTGCATCTGTCCAAAAGTTCTCCATTTGTCACCTTGGAAGGTGCATCTGTCCAAAAGTTCTCCATTATCACTTGAAAGGTGCATCTGTCCAAAAGTTCTCCATTTGTCACCTTGAAAGGTGCATCTGTCCAAAAGTTATCAATTTGTCACCTTGAAAGGTGCATCTGTCCAAAAGTTCTCCATTTGTCACCTTGGAAGGTGCATCTGTCCAAAAGTTCTCCATTTGTCACCTTGAAAGGTGCATCTGTCCAAAAGTTATCAATTTGTCACCTTGAAAGGTGCATCTGTCCAAAAGTTCTCCATTTGTCACCTTGTAAGGTGCATCTGTCCAAAAGTTCTCCATTTGTCACCTTGAAAGGTGCATCTGTCCAAAAGTTATCAATTTGTCACATTGAAAGGTGCATCCGTCCAACAAGTAATTATCGTCACCCCGAAAGGTGTTTCACTAAAGGTAGGCGCTGCCCCTTATGGTTCCTACACTAAAGACAACCACTGTCCCTATGGAAAAACCCAAAACTGGTCATTGTGGGAATCGAACTCTTGACCCTACACTAAGCTGTTCTCACGCATGCCACTCCACTTCCAACTCAACCACCTGCCTTTATTTGAAATTAACTAGCATTAAAAATATATATACCAAAATAGGAGGGTAAAATTTGGGGTATGACAGCTGCCCCTATTTAAGTATCTTTTAACTCGTTAAAAGACAATTAAATACTAGAAGACCCCACAATTTTTCTTTGTGGGGTGCCTAAACCTGAAAGTTAGCTATCTGTAACCTCGCAAGGTTTCTCTATCCGAAAAGTTATTACCGTCACCTCTAAAGGTGCATCTATCCAAAAATTCTCCACCGTCACCTCAAAAAGTGCATCTATAAAAAAGTTCTCCGTTGACACCTTGAAAGGTGCATCTATCCAACAAGTAATTATCGTCACCCCGAAAGGTGTTTCACTAAAGGTAGGCGCTGCCCCTTATGGTTCCTACACTAAAGACAACCACTGTCCCTATGGAAAAACCCAAAACTGGTCATTGTGGGAATCGAACTCTTGACCCTACACTAAGCTGTTCTCACGCATGCCCATCCATTTCCATCTCAACCACCTTCCTTTTTTTGAAATTAACTAGCATTAAAAATATTTATACCAAAACAGGAGGGTAAAATTTGGGGTATGACAGCTGCCCCTATTTAAGTATCTTTTAACTCGTTAAAAGATAGTTAAATACTAGAAGACCCCACAATTTTTCTTTGTGGGATGTCTAAACCTGAAAGTTAGCTATCTGTCACCTCGAAAGGTGTCTCTATCCGAAATGTTATTACCGTCACCTCTAAAGGTGCATCTATCCAAAAATTCTCCACCGTCACCTCAAAAGGTGCATCTATCGAAAAATTCTCAGTTGTCACCTTGAAAGGTGCATCTGTCCAAAAGTTCTCCATTGTCACTTGAAAGGTGCATCGGTCCAAAAGTTCTCCATTTGTCACCTTGAAAGGTGCATCTGTCCAAAAGTTCTCCATTTGTCACCTTGAAAGGTGCATCTGTCCAAAAGTTTTCAATTTGTCACCTTGAAAGGTGCATCTGTCCAAAAGTTCTCCATTGTCACTTGAAAGGTGCATCGGTCCAAAAGTTCACCATTTGTCACCTTGAAAGGTGCATCTGTCCAAAATTTCTCCATTTGTCACCTTGAAAGGTGCATCTGTCCAAAAGTTATCAATTTGTCACCTTGAAAGGTGCATCTGTCCAAAAGTTCTCCATTTGTCACCTTGTAAGGTGCATCTGTCCAAAATTTCTCCATTTGTCATCTTGAAAGGTGCATCTGTCCAAAAGTTATCAATTTGTCACCTTGAAAGGTGCATCTGTCCAAAAGTTCTCCATTTGTCACCTTGAAAGGTGCATCTATCCAAAAGTTCTCCATTTGTCACCTTGAAAGGTGCATCTATTAAAAATTGTTCTCCATTTGTCACCTTGAAAGGTGCATCTGTCCAAAAGTTCTCCATTTGACACCTTGAAAGGTGCATCTATCCAACAAGTAATTATCGTCACCCCGAAAGCTGTTTCACTAAAGGTAGGCGCTGCCCCTTATGGTTCCTACACTAAAGACAACCACTGTCCCTATGGAAAAACCCAAAACTGGTCATTGTGGGAATCGAACTCTTGACCCTACACTAAGCTGTTCTCACGCATGCCCCTCCATTTCCATCTCAACCACCTGCCTTTTTTTGAAATTAACTAGCATTAAAAATATTTATACCAAAATAGGAGGGTAAAATTTGGGGTATGACAGCTGGCCCTATTTAAGTATCTTTTAACTCGTTAAAAGATAGTTAAATACTAGAAGACCCCACAATTTTTCTTTGTGGGATGCCTAAACCTGAAAGTTAGCTATCTGTCACCTCGAAAGGTGTCTCTATCCGAAATGTTATTACCGTCACCTCTAAACGTGCATCTATCCAAAAATTCTCCACCGTCACATCAAAAGGTGCATCTATCGAAAAATTCTCCGTTGTCACCTTGAAAGGTGCATCTGTCCAAAAGTTATCAATTTGTCACCTTGAAAGGTGCATCTGTCCAAAAGTTCTCCATTTGTCACCTTGTAAGGTGCATCTGTCCAAAAGTTCTCCATTTGTCACCTTGAAAGGTGCATTTGTCCAAAAGTTATCAATTTGTCACCTTGAAAGGTGCATCCGTCCAACAAGTAATTATCGTCATCCCGAAAGGTGTTTCACTAAAGGTAGGCGCTGCCCCTTATGGTTCCTACACTAAAGACAACCACTGTCCCTATGGAAAAACCCAAAACTGGTCATTGTGGGAATCGAACTCTTGACCCTACACTAAGCTGTTCTCACGCATGCCACTCCACTTCCAACTCAACCATCTGCCTTTATTTGAAATTAACTAGCATTAAAAATATATATACCAAAATAGGAGGGTAAAATTTGGGGTATGACAGCTGCCCCTATTTAAGTATCTTTTAACTCGTTAAAAGACAATTAAATACTAGAAGACCCCACAATTTTTCTTTGTGGGGTGCCTAAACCTGAAAGTTAGCTATCTGTAACCTCGAAAGGTTTCTCTATCCGAAAAGTTATTACCGTCACCTCTAAAGGTGCATCTATCCAAAAATTCTCCACCGTCACCTCAAAAGGTGCATCTATAAAAAAGTTCTCCGTTGACACCTTGAAAGGTGCATCTATCCAACAAGTAATTATCGTCACCCCGAAAGGTGTTTCACTAAAGGTAGGCGCTGCCCCTTATGGTTCCTACACTAAAGACAACCACTGTCCCTATGGAAAAACCCAAAACTGGTCATTGTGGGAATCGAACTCTTGACCCTACACTAAGCTGTTCTCACGCATGCCCATCCATTTCCATCTCAACCACCTTCCTTTTTTTGAAATTAACTAGCATTAAAAATATTTATACCAAAACAGGAGGGTAAAATTTGGGGTATGACAGCTGCCCCTATTTAAGTATCTTTTAACTCGTTAAAAGATAGTTAAATACTAGAAGACCCCACAATTTTTCTTTGTGGGATGTCTAAACCTGAAAGTTAGCTATCTGTCACCTCGAAAGGTGTCTCTATCCGAAATGTTATTACCGTCACCTCTAAAGGTGCATCTATCCAAAAATTCTCCACCGTCACCTCAAAAGGTGCATCTATCGAAAAATTCTCAGTTGTCACCTTGAAAGGTGCATCTGTCCAAAAGTTCTCCATTGTCACTTGAAAGGTGCATCGGTCCAAAAGTTCTCCATTTGTCACCTTGAAAGGTGCATCTGTCCAAAAGTTCTCCATTTGTCACCTTGAAAGGTGCATCTGTCCAAAAGTTTTCAATTTGTCACCTTGAAAGGTGCATCTGTCCAAAAGTTCTCCATTGTCACTTGAAAGGTGCATCGGTCCAAAAGTTCTCCATTTGTCACCTTGAAAGGTGCATCTGTCCAAAATTTCTCCATTTGTCACCTTGAAAGGTGCATCTGTCCAAAAGTTATCAATTTGTCACCTTGAAAGGTGCATCTGTCCAAAATTTCTCCATTTGTCATCTTGAAAGGTGCATCTGTCCAAAAGTTATCAATTTGTCACCTTGAAAGGTGCATCTGTCCAAAAGTTCTCCATTTGTCACCTTGAAAGGTGCATCTATTAAAAATTGTTCTCCATTTGTCACCTTGAAAGGTGCATCTGTCCAAAAGTTCTCCATTTGACACCTTGAAAGGTGCATCTATCCAACAAGTAATTATCGTCACCCCGAAAGCTGTTTCACTAAAGGTAGGCGCTGCCCCTTATGGTTCCTACACTAAAGACAACCACTGTCCCTATGGAAAAACCCAAAACTGGTCATTGTGGGAATCGAACTCTTGACCCTACACTAAGCTGTTCTCACGCATGCCCCTCCATTTCCATCTCAACCACCTGCCTTTTTTTGAAATTAACTAGCATTAAAAATATTTATACCAAAATAGGAGGGTAAAATTTGGGGTATGACAGCTGGCCCTATTTAAGTATCTTTTAACTCGTTAAAAGATAGTTAAATACTAGAAGACCCCACAATTTTTCTTTGTGGGATGCCTAAACCTGAAAGTTAGCTATCTGTCACCTCGAAAGGTGTCTCTATCCGAAATGTTATTACCGTCACCTCTAAACGTGCATCTATCCAAAAATTCTCCACCGTCACATCAAAAGGTGCATCTATCGAAAAATTCTCTGTTGTCACCTTGAAAGGTGCATCTGTCCAAAAGTTCTCCATTGTCACTTGAAAGGTGCATCGGTCCAAAAGTTCTCCATTTGTCACCTTGAAAGGTGCATCTGTCCAAAAGTTCTCCATTTGTCACCTTGAAAGGTGCATCTGTCCAAAAGTTATCAATTTGTCACCTTGAAAGGTGCATCTGTCCAAAAGTTCTCCATTTGTCACCTTGTAAGGTGCATCTGTCCAAAAGTTCTCCATTTGTCACCTTGAAAGGTGCATCTGTCCAAAAGTTATCAATTTGTCACCTTGAAAGGTGCATCCGTCCAACAAGTAATTATCGTCATCCCGAAAGGTGTTTCACTAAAGGTAGGCGCTGCCCCTTATGGTTCCTACACTAAAGACAACCACTGTCCCTATGGAAAAACCCAAAACTGGTCATTGTGGGAATCGAACTCTTGACCCTACACTAAGCTGTTCTCACGCATGCCACTCCACTTCCAACTCAACCACATGCCTTTTTTGAAATTAACTAGCATTAAAAATATATATACCAAAATAGGAGGGTAAAATTTGGGGTATGACAGCTGCCCCTATTTAAGTATCTTTTAACTCGTTAAAAGACAGTTAAATACTAGAAGACCCCACAATTTTTCTTTGTGGGGTGCCTAAACCTGAAAGTTAGCTATCTGTAACCTCGAAAGGTGTCTCTATCCGAAATGTTATTACCGTCACCTCTAAAGGTGCATCTATCCAAAAATTCTCCACCGTCACCTCAAAAGGTGCATCTATAAAAAAGTTCTCCGTTGACACCTTGAAAGGTGCATCTATCCAACAAGTAATTATCGTCACCCCGAAAGGTGTTTCACTAAAGGTAAGCGCTGCCCCTTATGGTTCCTACACTAAAGACAACCACTGTCCCTATGGAAAAACCCAAAACTGGTTATTGTGGGAATCGAACTCTTGACCCTACACTAAGCTGTTCTCACGCATGCCCCTCCATTTCCATCTCAACCACCTTCCTTTTTTTGAAATTAACTAGCATTAAAAATATTTATACCAAAACAGGAGGGTAAAATTTGGGGTATGACAGCTGCCCCTATTTAAGTATCTTTTAACTCGTTAAAAGATAGTTAAATACTAGAAGACCCCACAATTTTTCTTTGTGGGATGTCTAAACCTGAAAGTTAGCTATCTGTCACCTCGAAAGGTGTCTCTATCCGAAATGTTATTACCGTCACCTCTAAAGGTGCATCTATCAAAAAATTCTCCACCGTCACCTCAAAAGGTGCATCTATCGAAAAATTCTCCGTTGTCACCTTGAAAGGTGCATCTGTCCAAAAGTTCTCCATTGTCACTTGAAAGGTGCATCGGTCCAAAAGTTCTCCATTTGTCACCTTGAAAGGTGCATCTGTCCAAAAGTTCTCCATTTGTCACCTTGAAAGGTGCATCTGTCCAAAAGTTATCAATTTGTCACCTTGAAAGGTGCATCTGTCCAAAAGTTCTCCATTGTCACTTGAAAGGTGCATCGGTCCAAAAGTTCTCCATTTGTCACCTTGAAAGGTGCATCTGTCCAAAATTTCTCCATTTGTCACCTTGAAAGGTGCATCTGTCCAAAAGTTATCAATTTGTCACCTTGAAAGGTGCATCTGTCCAAAAGTTCTCCATTTGTCACCTTGTAAGGTGCATCTGTCCAAAATTTCTCCATTTGTCATCTTGAAAGGTGCATTTGTCCAAAAGTTATCAATTTGTCACCTTGAAAGGTGCATCTGTCCAAAAGTTCTCCATTTGTCACCTTGAAAGGTGCATCTATCCAAAAGTTCTCCATTTGTCACCTTGAAAGGTGCATCTATTAAAAATTGTTCTCCATTTGTCACCTTGAAAGGTGTATCTGTCCAAAAGTTCTCCATTTGACACCTTGAAAGGTGCATCTATCCAACAAGTAATTATCGTCACCCCGAAAGGTGTTTCACTAAAGGTAGGCGCTGCCCCTTATGGTTCCTACACTAAAGACAACCACTGTCCCTATGGAAAAACCCAAAACTGGTCATTGTGGGAATCGAACTCTTGACCCTACACTAAGCTGTTCTCACGCATGCCCCTCCATTTCCATCTCAACCACCTGCCTTTTTTTGAAATTAACTAGCATTAAAAATATTTATACCAAAATAGGAGGGTAAAATTTGGGGTATGACAGCTGCCCCTATTTAAGTATCTTTTAACTCGTTAAAAGACAATTAAATACTAGAAGACCCCACAATTTTTCTTTGTGGGGTGCCTAAACCTGAAAGTTAGCTATCTGTAACCTCGAAAGGTTTCTCTATCCGAAAAGTTATTACCGTCACCTCTAAAGGTGCATCTATCCAAAAATTCTCCACCGTCACCTCAAAAGGTGCATCTATAAAAAAGTTCTCCGTTGACACCTTGAAAGGTGCATCTATCCAACAAGTAATTATCGTCACCCCGAAAGGTGTTTCACTAAAGGTAGGCGCTGCCCCTTATGGTTCCTACACTAAAGACAACCACTGTCCCTATGGAAAAACCCAAAACTGGTCATTGTGGGAATCGAACTCTTGACCCTACACTAAGCTGTTCTCACGCATGCCCCTCCATTTCCATCTCAACCACCTTCCTTTTTTTGAAATTAACTAGCATTAAAAATATTTATACCAAAACAGGAGGGTAAAATTTGGGGTATGACAGCTGCCCCTATTTAAGTATCTTTTAACTCGTTAAAAGATAGTTAAATACTAGAAGACCCCACAATTTTTCTTTGTGGGATGTCTAAACCTGAAAGTTAGCTATCTGTCACCTCGAAAGGTGTCTCTATCCGAAATGTTATTACCGTCACCTCTAAAGGTGCATCTATCCAAAAATTCTCCACCGTCACCTCAAAAGGTGCATCTATCGAAAAATTCTCAGTTGTCACCTTGAAAGGTGCATCTGTCCAAAAGTTCTCCATTGTCACTTGAAAGGTGCATCGGTCCAAAAGTTCTCCATTTGTCACCTTGAAAGGTGCATCTGTCCAAAAGTTCTCCATTTGTCACCTTGAAAGGTGCATCTGTCCAAAAGTTATCAATTTGTCACCTTGAAAGGTGCATCTGTCCAAAAGTTCTCCATTGTCACTTGAAAGGTGCATCGGTCCAAAAGTTCTCCATTTGTCACCTTGAAAGGTGCATCTGTCCAAAATTTCTCCATTTGTCACCTTGAAAGGTGCATCTGTCCAAAAGTTATCAATTTGTCACCTTGAAAGGTGCATCTGTCCAAAAGTTCTCCATTTGTCACCTTGTAAGGTGCATCTGTCCAAAATTTCTCCATTTGTCATCTTGAAAGGTGCATCTGTCCAAAAGTTATCAATTTGTCACCTTGAAAGGTGCATCTGTCCAAAAGTTCTCCATTTGTCACCTTGAAAGGTGCATCTATCCAAAAGTTCTCCATTTGTCACCTTGAAAGGTGCATCTATCCAACAAGTAATTATCGTCACCCCGAAAGCTGTTTCACTAAAGGTAGGCGCTGCCCCTTATGGTTCCTACACTAAAGACAACCACTGTCCCTATGGAAAAACCCAAAACTGGTCATTGTGGGAATCGAACTCTTGACCCTACACTAAGCTGTTCTCACGCATGCCCCTCCATTTCAATCTCAACCACCTGCCTTTTTTTGAAATTAACTAGCATTAAAAATATTTATACCAAAATAGGAGGGTAAAATTTGGGGTATGACAGCTGGCCCTATTTAAGTATCTTTTAACTCGTTAAAAGATAGTTAAATACTAGAAGACCCCACAATTTTTCTTTGTGGGATGCCTAAACCTGAAAGTTAGCTATCTGTCACCTCGAAAGGTGTCTCTATCCGAAATGTTATTACCGTCACCTCTAAACGTGCATCTATCCAAAAATTCTCCACCGTCACATCAAAAGGTGCATCTATCGAAAAATTCTCCGTTGTCACCTTGAAAGGTGCATCTGTCCAAAAGTTCTCCATTGTCACTTGAAAGGTGCATCGGTCCAAAAGTTCTCCATTTGTCACCTTGAAAGGTGCATCTGTCCAAAAGTTCTCCATTTGTCACCTTGAAAGGTGCATCTGTCCAAAAGTTATCAATTTGTCACCTTGAAAGGTGCATCTGTCCAAAAGTTCTCCATTTGTCACCTTGTAAGGTGCATCTGTCCAAAAGTTCTCCATTTGTCACCTTGAAAGGTGCATCTGTCCAAAAGTTATCAATTTGTCACCTTGAAAGGTGCATCCGTCCAACAAGTAATTATCGTCATCCCGAAAGGTGTTTCACTAAAGGTAGGCGCTGCCCCTTATGGTTCCTACACTAAAGACAACCACTGTCCCTATGGAAAAACCCAAAACTGGTCATTGTGGGAATCGAACTCTTGACCCTACACTAAGCTGTTCTCACGCATGCCACTCCACTTCCAACTCAACCACATGCCTTTTTTTGAAATTAACTAGCATTAAAAATATATATACCAAAATAGGAGGGTAAAATTTGGGGTATGACAGCTGCCCCTATTTAAGTATCTTTTAACTCGTTAAAAGACAGTTAAATACTAGAAGACCCCACAATTTTTCTTTGTGGGGTGCCTAAACCTGAAAGTTAGCTATCTGTAACCTCGAAAGGTGTCTCTATCCGAAATGTTATTACCGTCACCTCTAAAGGTGCATCTATCCAAAAATTCTCCACCGTCACCTCAAAAGGTGCATCTATAAAAAAGTTCTCCGTTGACACCTTGAAAGGTGCATCTATCCAACAAGTAATTATCGTCACCCCGAAAGGTGTTTCACTAAAGGTAGGCGCTGCCCCTTATGGTTCCTACACTAAAGACAACCACTGTCCCTATGGAAAAACCCAAAACTGGTCATTGTGGGAATCGAACTCTTGACCCTACACTAAGCTGTTCTCACGCATGCCCCTCCATTTCCATCTCAACCACCTTCCTTTTTTTGAAATTAACTAGCATTAAAAATATTTATACCAAAATAGGAGGGTAAAATTTGGGGTATGACAGCTGCCCCTATTTAAGTATCTTTTAACTCGTTAAAAGATAGTTAAATACTATAAGACCCCACAATTTTTCTTTGTGGGATGTCTAAACCTGAAAGTTAGCTATCTGTCACCTCGAAAGGTGTCTCTATCCGAAATGTTATTACCGTCACCTCTAAAGGTGCATCTATCCAAAAATTCTCCACCGTCACCTCAAAAGGTGCATCTATCGAAAAATTCTCAGTTGTCACCTTGAAAGGTGCATCTGTCGAAAAGTTCTCCATTGTCACTTGAAAGGTGCATCGGTCCAAAAGTTCTCCATTTGTCACCTTGAAAGGTGCATCTGTCCAAAAGTTCTCCATTTGTCACCTTGAAAGGTGCATCTGTCCAAAAGTTATCAATTTGTCACCTTGAAAGGTGCATCTGTCCAAAAGTTCTCCATTGTCACTTGAAAGGTGCATCGGTCCAAAAGTTCTCCATTTGTCACCTTGAAAGGTGCATCTGTCCAAAATTTCTCCATTTGTCACCTTGAAAGGTGCATCTGTCCAAAAGTTATCAATTTGTCACCTTGAAAGGTGCATCTGTCCAAAAGTTCTCCATTTGTCACCTTGTAAGGTGCATCTGTCCAAAATTTCTCCATTTGTCATCTTGAAAGGTGCATCTGTCCAAAAGTTATCAATTTGTCACCTCAAAAGGTGCATCTGTCCAAAAGTTCTCCATTTGTCACCTTGAAAGGTGCATCTATCCAAAAGTTCTCCATTTGTCACCTTGAAAGGTGCATCTATTAAAAATTGTTCTCCATTTGTCACCTTGAAAGGTGCATCTGTCCAAAAGTTCTCCATTTGACACCTTGAAAGGTGCATCTATCCAACAAGTAATTATCGTCACCCCGAAAGCTGTTTCACTAAAGGTAGGCGCTGCCCCTTATGGTTCCTACACTAAAGACAACCACTGTCCCTATGGAAAAACCCAAAACTGGTCATTGTGGGAATCGAACTCTTGACCCTACACTAAGCTGTTCTCACGCATGCCCCTCCATTTCCATCTCAACCACCTGCCTTTTTTTGAAATTAACTAGCATTAAAAATATTTATACCAAAATAGGAGGGTAAAATTTGGGGTATGACAGCTGGCCCTATTTAAGTATCTTTTAACTCGTTAAAAGATAGTTAAATACTAGAAGACCCCACAATTTTTCTTTGTGGGATGCCTAAACCTGAAAGTTAGCTATCTGTCACCTCGAAAGGTGTCTCTATCCGAAATGTTATTACCGTCACCTCTAAACGTGCATCTATCCAAAAATTCTCCACCGTCACATCAAAAGGTGCATCTATCGAAAAATTCTCCGTTGTCACCTTGAAAGGTGCATCTGTCCAAAAGTTCTCCATTGTCACTTGAAAGGTGCATCGGTCCAAAAGTTCTCCATTTGTCACCTTGAAAGGTGCATCTGTCCAAAAGTTCTCCATTTGTCACCTTGAAAGGTGAATCTGTCCAAAAGTTATCAATTTGTCACCTTGAAAGGTGCATCTGTCCAAAAGTTCTCCATTTGTCACCTTGTAAGGTGCATCTGTCCAAAAGTTCTCCATTTGTCACCTTGAAAGGTGCATCTGTCCAAAAGTTATCAATTTGTCACCTTGAAAGGTGCATCCGTCCAACAAGTAATTATCGTCATCCCGAAAGGTGTTTCACTAAAGGTAGGCGCTGCCCCTTATGGTTCCTACACTAAAGACAACCACTGTCCCTATGGAAAAACCCAAAACTGGTCATTGTGGGAATCGAACTCTTGACCCTACACTAAGCTGTTCTCACGCATGCCACTCCACTTCCAACTCAACCACATGCCTTTTTTTGAAATTAACTAGCATTAAAAATATATATACCAAAATAGGAGGGTAAAATTTGGGGTATGACAGCTGCCCCTATTTAAGTATCTTTTAACTCGTTAAAAGACAGTTAAATACTAGAAGACCCAAAATTTTGATTTGTGGGGTGCCTAAACCTGAAAGTTAGCTATGTGTAACCTCGAAAGGTGTCTCTATCCGAAATGTTATTACCGTCACCTCTAAAGGTGCATCTATCAAAAAATTCTCCACTGTCACCTCCAAAGGTGCATCTATCGAAAAATTCTCCGTTGTCACCTTGAAAGGTGCATCTGTCCAAAAGTTCTCCATTGTCACTTGAAAGGTGCATCGGTCCAAAAGTTCTCCATTTGTCACCTTGAAAGGTGCATCTGTCCAAAAGTTCTCCATTTGTCACCTTGAAAGGTGCATCTGTCCAAAAGTTATCAATTTGTCACCTTGAAAGGTGCATCTGTCCAAAAGTTCTCCATTGTCACTTGAAAGGTGCATCGGTCCAAAAGTTCTCCATTTGTCACCTTGAAAGGTGCATCTGTCCAAAATTTCTCCATTTGTCACCTTGAAAGGTGCATCTGTCCAAAAGTTATCAATTTGTCACCTTGAAAGGTGCATCTGTCCAAAAGTTCTCCATTTGTCACCTTGTAAGGTGCATCTGTCCAAAATTTCTCCATTTGTCATCTTGAAAGGTGCATTTGTCCAAAAGTTATCAATTTGTCACCTTGAAAGGTGCATATGTCCAAAAGTTCTCCATTTGTCACCTTGAAAGGTGCATCTATCCAAAAGTTCTCCATTTGTCACCTTGAAAGGTGCATCTATTAAAAATTGTTCTCCATTTGTCACCTTGAAAGGTGCATCTGTCCAAAAGTTCTCCATTTGACACCTTGAAAGGTGCATCTATCCAACAAGTAATTATCGTCACCCCGAAAGGTGTTTCACTAAAGGTAGGCGCTGCCCCTTATGGTTCCTACACTAAAGACAACCACTGTCCCTATGGAAAAACCCAAAACTGGTCATTGTGGGAATCGAACTCTTGACCCTACACTAAGCTGTTCTCACGCATGCCCCTCCATTTCCATCTCAACCACCTGCCTTTTTTTGAAATTAACTAGCATTAAAAATATTTATACCAAAATAGGAGGGTAAAATTTGGGGTATGACAGCTGCCCCTATTTAAGTATCTTTTAACTCGTTAAAAGATAGTTAAATACTAGAAGACCCCACAATTTTTCTTTGTGGGGTGCCTAAACCTGAGAGTTAGCTATCTGTCACCTCGAAAGGTGTCTCTATCCGAAATGTTATTACCGTCACCTCTAAACGTGCATCTATCCAAAAATTCTCCACCGTCACATCAAAAGGTGCATCTATCGAAAAATTCTCTGTTGTCACCTTGAAAGGTGCATCTGTCCAAAAGTTATCAATTTGTCACCTTGAAAGGTGCATCTATCCAAAAGTTCTCCATTTGTCACCTTGAAAGGTGCATCTATTAAAAATTGTTCTCCATTTGTCACCTTCAAAAGGTGCATCTGTCCAAAAGTTCTCCATTTGTCACCTTGAAAGGTGCATCTATCCAACAAGTAATTATCGTCCCCCCGAAAGGTGTTTCACTAAAGGTAGGCGCTGTCCCTGATGGTTCCTACACTAAAGACAACCACTGTCCCTATGGAAAAACCCAAAACTGGTAATTGTGGGAATCGAACTCTAAACCCTACACTAAGCTGTTCTCACGCATGCCCCTCCATTTCCATCTCAACCACCTGCCTTTTTTTGAAATTAACTAGCATTAAAAATATTTATACCAAAATAGGATGGTAAAATTTGGGGTATGACAGCTGCCCCTATTTAAGTATCTTTTAACTCGTTAAAAGATAGTTAAATACTAGAAGACCCCACAATTTTTCTTTGTGGGACGCCTAAACCTGAAAGTTAGCTATCTGTCACCTCGAAAGGTGTCTCTATCCGAAATGTTATTACCGTCACCTCTAAAGGTGCATCTATCCAAAAATTCTCCACCGTCACCTCAAAAGGTGCATCTATCGAAAAATTCTCAGTTGTCACCTTGAAAGGTGCATCTGTCGAAAAGTTCTCCTTTTGTCACTTGAAAGGTGCATCGGTCCAAAAGTTCTCCATTTGTCACCTTGAAAGGTGCATCTGTCCAAAAGTTCTCCATTTGTCACCTTGAAAGGTGCATCTGTCCAAAAGTTATCAATTTGTCACCTTGAAAGGTGCATCTGTCCAAAAGTTCTCCATTGTCACTTGAAAGGTGCATCGGTCCAAAAGTTCTCCATTTGTCACCTTGAAAGGTGCATCTGTCCAAAATTTCTCCATTTGTCACCTTGAAAGGTGCATCTGTCCAAAAGTTATCAATTTGTCACCTTGAAAGGTGCATCTGTCCAAAAGTTCTCCATTTGTCACCTTGTAAGGTGCATCTGTCCAAAATTTCTCCATTTGTCATCTTGAAAGGTGCATTTGTCCAAAAGTTATCAATTTGTCACCTTGAAAGGTGCATATGTCCAAAAGTTCTCCATTTGTCACCTTGAAAGGTGCATCTATCCAAAAGTTCTCCATTTGTCACCTTGAAAGGTGCATCTATTAAAAATTGTTCTCCATTTGTCACCTTGAAAGGTGCATCTGTCCAAAAGTTCTCCATTTGACACCTTGAAAGGTGCATCTATCCAACAAGTAATTATCGTCACCCCGAAAGGTGTTTCACTAAAGGTAGGCGCTGCCCCTTATGGTTCCTACACTAAAGACAACCACTGTCCCTATGGAAAAACCCAAAACTGGTCATTGTGGGAATCGAACTCTTGACCCTACACTAAGCTGTTCTCACGCATGCCCCTCCATTTCCATCTCAACCACCTGCCTTTTTTTGAAATTAACTAGCATTAAAAATATTTATACCAAAATAGGAGGGTAAAATTTGGGGTATGACAGCTGCCCCTATTTAAGTATCTTTTAACTCGTTAAAAGATAGTTAAATACTAGAAGACCCCACAATTTTTCTTTGTGGGGTGCCTAAACCTGAGAGTTAGCTATCTGTCACCTCGAAAGGTGTCTCTATCCGAAATGTTATTACCGTCACCTCTAAACGTGCATCTATCCAAAAATTCTCCACCGTCACATCAAAAGGTGCATCTATCGAAAAATTCTCTGTTGTCACCTTGAAAGGTGCATCTGTCCAAAAGTTATCAATTTGTCACCTTGAAAGGTGCATCTATCCAAAAGTTCTCCATTTGTCACCTTGAAAGGTGCATCTATTAAAAATTGTTCTCCATTTGTCACCTTCAAAAGGTGCATCTGTCCAAAAGTTCTCCATTTGTCACCTTGAAAGGTGCATCTATCCAACAAGTAATTATCGTCCCCCCGAAAGGTGTTTCACTAAAGGTAGGCGCTGTCCCTGATGGTTCCTACACTAAAGACAACCACTGTCCCTATGGAAAAACCCAAAACTGGTAATTGTGGGAATCGAACTCTAAACCCTACACTAAGCTGTTCTCACGCATGCCCCTCCATTTCCATCTCAACCACCTGCCTTTTTTTGAAATTAACTAGCATTAAAAATATTTATACCAAAATAGGATGGTAAAATTTGGGGTATGACAGCTGCCCCTATTTAAGTATCTTTTAACTCGTTAAAAGATAGTTAAATACTAGAAGACCCCACAATTTTTCTTTGTGGGACGCCTAAACCTGAAAGTTAGCTATCTGTCACCTCGAAAGGTGTCTCTATCCGAAATGTTATTACCGTCACCTCTAAAGGTGCATCTATCCAAAAATTCTCCACCGTCACCTCAAAAGGTGCATCTATCGAAAAATTCTCAGTTGTCACCTTGAAAGGTGCATCTGTCGAAAAGTTCTCCTTTTGTCACTTGAAAGGTGCATCGGTCCAAAAGTTCTCCATTTGTCACCTTGAAAGGTGCATCTGTCCAAAAGTTCTCCATTTGTCACCTTGAAAGGTGCATCTGTCCAAAAGTTATCAATTTGTCACCTTGAAAGGTGCATCTGTCCAAAAGTTCTCCATTGTCACTTGAAAGGTGCATCGGTCCAAAAGTTCTCCATTTGTCACCTTGAAAGGTGCATCTGTCCAAAATTTCTCCATTTGTCACCTTGAAAGGTGCATCTGTCCAAAAGTTATCAATTTGTCACCTTGAAAGGTGCATCTGTCCAAAAGTTCTCCATTTGTCACCTTGTAAGGTGCATCTGTCCAAAATTTCTCCATTTGTCATCTTGAAAGGTGCATCTGTCCAAAAGTTATCAATTTGTCACCTCAAAAGGTGCATCTGTCCAAAAGTTCTCCATTTGTCACCTTGAAAGGTGCATCTATCCAAAAGTTCTCCATTTGTCACCTTGAAAGGTGCATCTATTAAAAATTGTTCTCCATTTGTCACCTTGAAAGGTGCATCTGTCCAAAAGTTCTCCATTTGACACCTTGAAAGGTGCATCTATCCAACAAGTAATTATCGTCACCCCGAAAGCTGTTTCACTAAAGGTAGGCGCTGCCCCTTATGGTTCCTACACTAAAGACAACCACTGTCCCTATGGAAAAACCCAAAACTGGTCATTGTGGGAATCGAACTCTTGACCCTACACTAAGCTGTTCTCACGCATGCCCCTCCATTTCCATCTCAACCACCTGCCTTTTTTTGAAATTAACTAGCATTAAAAATATTTATACCAAAATAGGAGGGTAAAATTTGGGGTATGACAGCTGGCCCTATTTAAGTATCTTTTAACTCGTTAAAAGATAGTTAAATACTAGAAGACCCCACAATTTTTCTTTGTGGGATGCCTAAACCTGAAAGTTAGCTATCTGTCACCTCGAAAGGTGTCTCTATCCGAAATGTTATTACCGTCACCTCTAAACGTGCATCTATCCAAAAATTCTCCACCGTCACATCAAAAGGTGCATCTATCGAAAAATTCTCCGTTGTCACCTTGAAAGGTGCATCTGTCCAAAAGTTCTCCATTGTCACTTGAAAGGTGCATCGGTCCAAAAGTTCTCCATTTGTCACCTTGAAAGGTGCATCTGTCCAAAAGTTCTCCATTTGTCACCTTGAAAGGTGAATCTGTCCAAAAGTTATCAATTTGTCACCTTGAAAGGTGCATCTGTCCAAAAGTTCTCCATTTGTCACCTTGTAAGGTGCATCTGTCCAAAAGTTCTCCATTTGTCACCTTGAAAGGTGCATCTGTCCAAAAGTTATCAATTTGTCACCTTGAAAGGTGCATCCGTCCAACAAGTAATTATCGTCATCCCGAAAGGTGTTTCACTAAAGGTAGGCGCTGCCCCTTATGGTTCCTACACTAAAGACAACCACTGTCCCTATGGAAAAACCCAAAACTGGTCATTGTGGGAATCGAACTCTTGACCCTACACTAAGCTGTTCTCACGCATGCCACTCCACTTCCAACTCAACCACATGCCTTTTTTTGAAATTAACTAGCATTAAAAATATATATACCAAAATAGGAGGGTAAAATTTGGGGTATGACAGCTGCCCCTATTTAAGTATCTTTTAACTCGTTAAAAGACAGTTAAATACTAGAAGACCCAAAATTTTGATTTGTGGGGTGCCTAAACCTGAAAGTTAGCTATGTGTAACCTCGAAAGGTGTCTCTATCCGAAATGTTATTACCGTCACCTCTAAAGGTGCATCTATCAAAAAATTCTCCACTGTCACCTCCAAAGGTGCATCTATCGAAAAATTCTCCGTTGTCACCTTGAAAGGTGCATCTGTCCAAAAGTTCTCCATTGTCACTTGAAAGGTGCATCGGTCCAAAAGTTCTCCATTTGTCACCTTGAAAGGTGCATCTGTCCAAAAGTTCTCCATTTGTCACCTTGAAAGGTGCATCTGTCCAAAAGTTATCAATTTGTCACCTTGAAAGGTGCATCTGTCCAAAAGTTCTCCATTGTCACTTGAAAGGTGCATCGGTCCAAAAGTTCTCCATTTGTCACCTTGAAAGGTGCATCTGTCCAAAATTTCTCCATTTGTCACCTTGAAAGGTGCATCTGTCCAAAAGTTATCAATTTGTCACCTTGAAAGGTGCATCTGTCCAAAAGTTCTCCATTTGTCACCTTGTAAGGTGCATCTGTCCAAAATTTCTCCATTTGTCATCTTGAAAGGTGCATTTGTCCAAAAGTTATCAATTTGTCACCTTGAAAGGTGCATATGTCCAAAAGTTCTCCATTTGTCACCTTGAAAGGTGCATCTATCCAAAAGTTCTCCATTTGTCACCTTGAAAGGTGCATCTATTAAAAATTGTTCTCCATTTGTCACCTTGAAAGGTGCATCTGTCCAAAAGTTCTCCATTTGACACCTTGAAAGGTGCATCTATCCAACAAGTAATTATCGTCACCCCGAAAGGTGTTTCACTAAAGGTAGGCGCTGCCCCTTATGGTTCCTACACTAAAGACAACCACTGTCCCTATGGAAAAACCCAAAACTGGTCATTGTGGGAATCGAACTCTTGACCCTACACTAAGCTGTTCTCACGCATGCCCCTCCATTTCCATCTCAACCACCTGCCTTTTTTTGAAATTAACTAGCATTAAAAATATTTATACCAAAATAGGAGGGTAAAATTTGGGGTATGACAGCTGCCCCTATTTAAGTATCTTTTAACTCGTTAAAAGATAGTTAAATACTAGAAGACCCCACAATTTTTCTTTGTGGGGTGCCTAAACCTGAGAGTTAGCTATCTGTCACCTCGAAAGGTGTCTCTATCCGAAATGTTATTACCGTCACCTCTAAACGTGCATCTATCCAAAAATTCTCCACCGTCACATCAAAAGGTGCATCTATCGAAAAATTCTCTGTTGTCACCTTGAAAGGTGCATCTGTCCAAAAGTTATCAATTTGTCACCTTGAAAGGTGCATCTATCCAAAAGTTCTCCATTTGTCACCTTGAAAGGTGCATCTATTAAAAATTGTTCTCCATTTGTCACCTTCAAAAGGTGCATCTGTCCAAAAGTTCTCCATTTGTCACCTTGAAAGGTGCATCTATCCAACAAGTAATTATCGTCCCCCCGAAAGGTGTTTCACTAAAGGTAGGCGCTGTCCCTGATGGTTCCTACACTAAAGACAACCACTGTCCCTATGGAAAAACCCAAAACTGGTAATTGTGGGAATCGAACTCTAAACCCTACACTAAGCTGTTCTCACGCATGCCCCTCCATTTCCATCTCAACCACCTGCCTTTTTTTGAAATTAACTAGCATTAAAAATATTTATACCAAAATAGGATGGTAAAATTTGGGGTATGACAGCTGCCCCTATTTAAGTATCTTTTAACTCGTTAAAAGATAGTTAAATACTAGAAGACCCCACAATTTTTCTTTGTGGGACGCCTAAACCTGAAAGTTAGCTATCTGTCACCTCGAAAGGTGTCTCTATCCGAAATGTTATTACCGCCACCTCTAAACGTGCATCTATCTAAAAATTCTCCACCGTCACATCTAAAGGTGCATCTATCGAAAAATTCTCCGTTGTCACCTTGAAATGTGCATCTATCCAAAAATTCTCCGTTGTCACCTTGAAAGGTGCATCTATCCAAAAGTTCTCCATTTGTCACCTTGGAAGGTGCATCTGTCCAAAAGTTCTTCATTGTCACTTGAAAGGTGCATCGGTCCAAAAGTTCTCCATTTGTCACCTTGAAAGGTGCATCTGTCCAAAAGTTCTCCATTTGTCACCTTGAAAGGTGCATCTGTCCAAAAGTTATCAATTTGTCACCTTGAAAGGTGCATCTGTCCAAAAGTTCTCCATTGTCACTTGAAAGGTGCATCGGTCCAAAAGTTCTCCATTTGTCACCTTGAAAGGTGCATCTGTCCAAAATTTCTCCATTTGTCACCTTGAAAGGTGCATCTGTCCAAAAGTTATCAATTTGTCACCTTGAAAGGTGCATCTGTCCAAAAGTTCTCCATTTGTCACCTTGTAAGGTGCATCTGTCCAAAATTTCTCCATTTGTCATCTTGAAAGGTGCATTTGTCCAAAAGTTATCAATTTGTCACCTTGAAAGGTGCATATGTCCAAAAGTTCTCCATTTGTCACCTTGAAAGGTGCATCTATCCAAAAGTTCTCCATTTGTCACCTTGAAAGGTGCATCTATTAAAAATTGTTCTCCATTTGTCACCTTGAAAGGTGCATCTGTCCAAAAGTTCTCCATTTGACACCTTGAAAGGTGCATCTATCCAACAAGTAATTATCGTCACCCCGAAAGGTGTTTCACTAAAGGTAGGCGCTGCCCCTTATGGTTCCTACACTAAAGACAACCACTGTCCCTATGGAAAAACCCAAAACTGGTCATTGTGGGAATCGAACTCTTGACCCTACACTAAGCTGTTCTCACGCATGCCCCTCCATTTCCATCTCAACCACCTGCCTTTTTTTGAAATTAACTAGCATTAAAAATATTTATACCAAAATAGGAGGGTAAAATTTGGGGTATGACAGCTGCCCCTATTTAAGTATCTTTTAACTCGTTAAAAGATAGTTAAATACTAGAAGACCCCACAATTTTTCTTTGTGGGGTGCCTAAACCTGAAAGTTAGCTATCTGTCACCTCGAAAGGTGTCTCTATCCGAAATGTTATTACCGTCACCTCTAAACGTGCATCTATCCAAAAATTCTCCACCGTCACATCAAAAGGTGCATCTATCGAAAAATTCTCTGTTGTCACCTTGAAAGGTGCATCTGTCCAAAAGTTATCAATTTGTCACCTTGAAAGGTGCATCTATCCAAAAGTTCTCCATTTGTCACCTTGAAAGGTGCATCTATTAAAAATTGTTCTCCATTTGTCACCTTCAAAAGGTGCATCTGTCCAAAAGTTCTCCATTTGTCACCTTGAAAGGTGCATCTATCCAACAAGTAATTATCGTCCCCCCGAAAGGTGTTTCACTAAAGGTAGGCGCTGTCCCTGATGGTTCCTACACTAAAGACAACCACTGTCCCTATGGAAAAACCCAAAACTGGTAATTGTGGGAATCGAACTCTAAACCCTACACTAAGCTGTTCTCACGCATGCCCCTCCATTTCCATCTCAACCACCTGCCTTTTTTTGAAATTAACTAGCATTAAAAATATTTATACCAAAATAGGATGGTAAAATTTGGGGTATGACAGCTGCCCCTATTTAAGTATCTTTTAACTCGTTAAAAGATAGTTAAATACTAGAAGACCCCACAATTTTTCTTTGTGGGACGCCTAAACCTGAAAGTTAGCTATCTGTCACCTCGAAAGGTGTCTCTATCCGAAATGTTATTACCGCCACCTCTAAACGTGCATCTATCTAAAAATTCTCCACCGTCACATCTAAAGGTGCATCTATCGAAAAATTCTCCGTTGTCACCTTGAAATGTGCATCTATCCAAAAATTCTCCGTTGTCACCTTGAAAGGTGCATCTATCCAAAAGTTCTCCATTTGTCACCTTGGAAGGTGCATCTGTCCAAAAGTTCTTCATTGTCACTTGAAAGGTGCATCGGTCCAAAAATTCTCCATTTGTCACCTTGAAAGGTGCATCTGTCCAAAAGTTCTCCATTTGTCACCTTGAAAGGTGCATCTGTCCAAAAGTTATCAATTTGTCACCTTGAAAGGTGCATCTGTCCAAAAGTTCTCCATTTGTCACCTTGAAAGGTGCATCTATCCAACAAGTAATTATCGTCACCCCGAAAGGTGTTTCACTAAAGGTAGGCGCTGTCCCTGATGGTTCCTACACTAAAGACAACCACTGTCCCTATGGAAAAACCCAAAACTGGTAATTGTGGGAATCGAACTCTAAACCCTACACTAAGCTGTTCTCACGCATGCCCCTCCATTTCCATCTCAACCACCTGCCTTTTTTTGAAATTAACTAGCATTAAAAATATTTATACCAAAATAGGAGGGTAAAATTTGGGGTATGACAGCTGCCCCTATTTAAGTATCTTTTAACTCGTTAAAAAATAGTTAAATACTAGAAGACCCCACAATTTTTCTTTGTGGGACGCCTAAACCTGAAAGTTAGCTATCTGTCACCTCGAAAGGTGTCTCTATCCGAAATGTTATTACCGCCACCTCTAAACGTGCATCTATCCAAAAATTCTCCACCGTCACATCAAAAGGTGCATCTATCGAAAAATTCTCCGTTGTCACCTTGAAAGGTGCATCTATCCAAAAGTTCTCCATTTGTCACCTTGAAAGGTGCATCTGTCCAAAAGTTCTTCATTGTCACTTGAAAGGTGCATCGGTCCAAAAGTTCTCCATTTTCACCTTGAAAGGTGCATCTGTCCAAAAGTTCTCCATTTGTCACCTTGAAAGGTGCATCTGTCCAAAAGTTATCAATTTGTCACCTTGAAAGGTGCATCTGTCCAAAAGTTCTCCATTTGTCACCTTGAAAGGTGCATCTATCCAACAAGTAATTATCGTCACCCCGAAAGGTGTTTCACTAAAGGTAGGCGCTGTCCCTGATGGTTCCTACACTAAAGACAACCACTGTCCCTATGGAAAAACCCAAAACTGGTAATTGTGGGAATCGAACTCTAAACCCTACACTAAGCTGTTCTCACGCATGCCCCTCCATTTCCATCTCAACCACATGCCTTTTTTTGAAATTAACTAGCATTAAAAATATATATACCAAAATAGGAGGGTAAAATTTGGGGTATGACAGCTGCCCCTATTTAAGTATCTTTTAACTCGTTATAAGACAGTCAAATACTAGAAGACCCCACAACTTTTCTTTGTGGGGTGCCTAAACCTGAAAGTTAGCTATCTGTAACCTCGAAAGGTGTCTCTATCCGAAATGTTATTACCGTCACCTCTAAAGGTGCATCTATCCAAAAATTCTCCACCGTCACCTCAAAAGGTGCATCTATAAAAAAGTTCTCCGTTGACATCTTGAAAGGTGCATCTATCCAACAAGTAATTATCGTCACCCCGAAAGGTGTTTCACTAAAGGTAGGCGCTGCCCCTTATGGTTCCTACACTAAAGACAACCACTGTCCCTATGGAAAAACCCAAAACTGGTCATTGTGGGAATCGAACTCTTGACCCTACACTAAGCTGTTCTCACGCATGCCCCTCCATTTCCATCTCAACCACCTTCCTTTTTTTGAAATTAACTAGCATTAAAAATATTTATACCAAAACAGGAGGGTAAAATTTGGGATATGACAGCTGCCCCTATTTAAGTATCTTTTAACTCGTTAAAAGATAGTTAAATACTAGAAGACCCCACAATTTTTCTTTGTGGGATGTCTAAACCTGAAAGTTAGCTATCTGTCACCTTAAAAGGTGTCTCTATCCGAAATGTTATTACCGTCACCTCTAAAGGTGCATCTATCCAAAAATTCTCCACCGTCACCTCAAAAGGTGCATCTATCGAAAAATTCTCCGTTGTCACCTTGAAAGGTGCATCTGTCCAAAAGTTCTCCATTGTCACTTGAAAGGTGCATCGGTCCAAAAGTTCTCCATTTGTCACCTTGAAAGGTGCATCTGTCCAAAAGTTCTCCATTTGTCACCTTGAAAGGTGCATCTGTCCAAAAGTTATCAATTTGTCACCTTGAAAGGTGCATCTGTCCAAAAGTTCTCCATTGTCACTTGAAAGGTGCATCGGTCCAAAAGTTCTCCATTTGTCACCTTGAAAGGTGCATCTGTCCAAAATTTCTCCATTTGTCACCTTGAAAGGTGCATCTGTCCAAAAGTTATCAATTTGTCACCTTGAAAGGTGCATCTGTCCAAAAGTTCTCCATTTGTCACCTTGTAAGGTGCATCTGTCCAAAATTTCTCCATTTGTCATCTTGAAAGGTGCATTTGTCCAAAAGTTATCAATTTGTCACCTTGAAAGGTGCATCTGTCCAAAAGTTCTCCATTTGTCACCTTGAAAGGTGCATCTATCCAAAAGTTCTCCATTTGTCACCTTGAAAGGTGCATCTATTAAAAATTGTTCTCCATTTGTCACCTTGAAAGGTGCATCTGTCCAAAAGTTCTCCATTTGACACCTTTAAAGGTGCATCTATCCAACAAGTAATTATCGTCACCCCGAAAGGTGTTTCACTAAAGGTAGGCGCTGCCCCTTATGGTTCCTACACTAAAGACAACCACTGTCCCTATGGAAAAACCCAAAACTGGTCATTGTGGGAATCGAACTCTTGACCCTACACTAAGCTGTTCTCACGCATGCCCCTCCATTTCCATCTCAACCACCTGCCTTTTTTTGAAATTAACTAGCATTAAAAATATTTATACCAAAATAGGAGGGTAAAATTTGGGGTATGACAGCTGCCCCTATTTAAGTATCTTTTAACTCGTTAAAAGATAGTTAAATACTAGAAGACCCCACAATTTTTCTTTGTGGGATGCCTAAACCTGAAAGTTAGCTATCTGTCACCTCGAAAGGTGTCTCTATCCGAAATGTTATTACCGTCACCTTTAAACGTGCATCTATCCAAAAATTCTCCACCGTCACATCAAAAGGTGCATCTATCGAAAAATTCTCCGTTGTCACCTTGAAAGGTGCATCTGTCCAAAATTTCTCCATTTGTCACCTTGAAAGGTGCATCTGTCCAAAAGTTATCAATTTGTCACCTTGAAAGGTGCATCTGTCCAAAAGTTCTCCATTTGTCACCTTGTAAGGTGCATCTGTCCAAAATTTCTCCATTTGTCATCTTGAAAGGTGCATTTGTCCAAAAGTTATCAATTTGTCACCTTGAAAGGTGCATCTGTCCAAAAGTTCTCCATTTGTCACCTTGAAAGGTGCATCTATCCAAAAGTTCTCCATTTGTCACCTTGAAAGGTGCATCTATTAAAAATTGTTCTCCATTTGTCACCTTGAAAGGTGCATCTGTCCAAAAGTTCTCCATTTGACACCTTTAAAGGTGCATCTATCCAACAAGTAATTATCGTCACCCCGAAAGGTGTTTCACTAAAGGTAGGCGCTGCCCCTTATGGTTCCTACACTAAAGACAACCACTGTCCCTATGGAAAAACCCAAAACTGGTCATTGTGGGAATCGAACTCTTGACCCTACACTAAGCTGTTCTCACGCATGCCCCTCCATTTCCATCTCAACCACCTGCCTTTTTTTGAAATTAACTAGCATTAAAAATATTTATACCAAAATAGGAGGGTAAAATTTGGGGTATGACAGCTGCCCCTATTTAAGTATCTTTTAACTCGTTAAAAGATAGTTAAATACTAGAAGACCCCACAATTTTTCTTTGTGGGATGCCTAAACCTGAAAGTTAGCTATCTGTCACCTCGAAAGGTGTCTCTATCCGAAATGTTATTACCGTCACCTTTAAACGTGCATCTATCCAAAAATTCTCCACCGTCACATCAAAAGGTGCATCTATCGAAAAATTCTCCGTTGTCACCTTGAAAGGTGCATCTGTCCAAAAGTTATCAATTTGTCACCTTGAAAGGTGCATCTATCCAAAAAATCTCCATTTGTCACCTTGAAAGGTGCATCTATCCAAAAGTTCTTTATTTGTCACCTTGAAAGGTGCATCTGTCCAAAAGTTCTCCATTTGTCACCTTGAAAGGTGCATCTATCCAAAAGTTTTCCATTTGTCACCTTGAAAGGTGCATCTATTAAAAATTGTTCTCCATTTGTCACCTTGAAAGGTGCATCTGTCCAAAAGTTCTCCATTTGACACCTTTAAAGGTGCATCTATCCAACAAGTAATTATCGTCACCCCGAAAGGTGTTTCACTAAAGGTAGGCGCTGCCCCTTATGGTTCCTACACTAAAGACAACCACTGTCCCTATGGAAAAACCCAAAACTGGTCATTGTGGGAATCGAACTCTTGACCCTACACTAAGCTGTTCTCACGCATGCCCCTCCATTTCCATCTCAACCACCTGCCTTTTTTTGAAATTAACTAGCATTAAAAATATTTATACCAAAATAGGAGGGTAAAATTTGGGGTATGACAGCTGCCCCTATTTAAGTATCTTTTAACTCGTTAAAAGATAGTTAAATACTAGAAGACCCCACAATTTTTCTTTGTGGGATGCCTAAACCTGAAAGTTAGCTATCTGTCACCTCGAAAGGTGTCTCTATCCGAAATGTTACTACCGTCACCTTTAAACGTGCATCTATCCAAAAATTCTCCACCGTCACATCAAAAGGTGCATCTATCGAAAAATTCTCCGTTGTCACCTTGAAAGGTGCATCTGTCCAAAAGTTATCAATTTGTCACCTTGAAAGGTGCATCTATCCAAAAGTTCTCCATTTGTCACCTTGAAAGGTGCATCTATCCAAAAGTTCTTTATTTGTCACCTTGAAAGGTGCATCTATTAAAAATTGTTCTCCATTTGTCACCTTGAAAGGTGCATCTGTCCAAAAGTTCTCCATTTGTCACCTTGAAAGGTGCATCTATCCAACAAGTAATTATCGTCACCCCGAAAGGTGTTTCACTAAAGGTAGGCGCTGTCCCTGATGGTTCCTACACTAAAGACAACCACTGTCCCTATGGAAAAACCCAAAACTGGTAATTGTGGGAATCGAACTCTAAACCCTACACTAAGCTGTTCTCACGCATGCCCCTCCATTTCCATCTCAACCACCTGCCTTTTTTTGAAATTAACTAGCATTAAAAATATTTATACCAAAATAGGAGGGTAAAATTTGGGGTATGACAGCTGCCCCTATTTAAGTATCTTTTAACTCGTTAAAAGATAGTTAAATACTAGAAGACCCCACAATTTTTCTTTGTGGGACGCCTAAACCTGAAAGTTAGCTATCTGTCACCTCGAAAGGTGTCTCTATCCGAAATGTTATTACCGCCACCTCTAAACGTGCATCTATCCAAAAATTCTCCACCGTCACATCAAAAGGTGCATCTATCGAAAAATTCTCCGTTGTCACCTTAAGGTGCATCTATCCAAAAGTTCTCCATTTGTCACCTTGAAAGGTGCATCTGTCCAAAAGTTCTTCATTGTCACTTGAAAGGTGCATCGGTCCAAAAGTTCTCCATTTTCACCTTGAAAGGTGCATCTGTCCAAAAGTTCTCCATTTGTCACCTTGAAAGGTGCATCTGTCCAAAAGTTATCAATTTGTCACCTTGAAAGGTGCATCTGTCCAAAAGTTCTCCATTTGTCACCTTGAAAGGTGCATCTATCCAACAAGTAATTATCGTCACCCCGATAGGTGTTTCACTAAAGGTAGGCGCTGTCCCTGATGGTTCCTACACTAAAGACAACCACTGTCCCTATGGAAAAACCCAAAACTGGTAATTGCGGGAATCGAACTCTAAACCCTACACTAAGCTGTTCTCACGCATGCCCCTCCATTTCCATCTCAACCACCTTCCTTTTTTTGAAATTAACTAGCATTAAAAATATTTATACCAAAATAGGAGGGTAAAATTTGGGGTATGACAGCTGCCCCTATTTAAGTATCTTTTAACTCGTTAAAAGACAGTTAAATACTAGAAGACCCAAAATTTTGATTTGTGGGGTGCCTAAACCTGAAAGTTAGCTATCTGTAACCTCGAAAGGTGTCTCTATCCGAAATGTTATTACCGTCACCTCTAAAGGTGCATCTATCCAAAAATTCTCCACCGTCACCTCAAAAGGTGCATCTATAAAAAAGTTCTCCGTTGACACCTCTAAAGGTGCATCTATCCAACAAGTAATTATCGTCACCCCGAAAGGTGTTTCACTAAAGGTAGGCGCTGCCCCTTATGGTTCCTACACTAAAGACAACCACTGTCCCTATGGAAAAACCCAAAACTGGTCATTGTGGGAATCGAACTCTTGACCCTACACTAAGCTGTTCTCACGCATGCCCCTCCATTTCCATCTCAACCACCTTCCTTTTTTTGAAATTAACTAGCATTAAAAATATTTATACCAAAACAGGAGGGTAAAATTTGGGGTATGACAGCTGCCCCTATTTAAGTATCTTTTAACTCGTTAAAAGATAGTTAAATACTAGAAGACCCCACAATTTTTCTTTGTGGGATGTCTAAACCTGAAAGTTAGCTATCTGTCACCTTGAAAGGTGTCTCTATCCGAAATGTTATTACCGTCACCTCTAAAGGTGCATCTATCCAAAAATTCTCCACCGTCACCTCAAAAGGTGCATCTATCGAAAAATTCTCCGTTGTCACCTTGAAAGGTGCATCTGTCCAAAAGTTCTCCATTGTCACTTGAAAGGTGCATCGGTCCAAAAGTTCTCCATTTGTCACCTTGAAAGGTGCATCTGTCCAAAAGTTCTCCATTTGTCACCTTGAAAGGTGCATCTGTCCAAAAGTTATCAATTTGTCACCTTGAAAGGTGCATCTGTCCAAAAGTTCTCCATTGTCACTTGAAAGGTGCATCGGTCCAAAAGTTCTCCATTTGTCACCTTGAAAGGTGCATCTGTCCAAAATTTCTCCATTTGTCACCTTGAAAGGTGCATCTGTCCAAAAGTTATCAATTTGTCACCTTGAAAGGTGCATCTGTCCAAAAGTTCTCCATTTGTCACCTTGTAAGGTGCATCTGTCCAAAATTTCTCCATTTGTCATCTTGAAAGGTGCATTTGTCCAAAAGTTATCAATTTGTCACCTTGAAAGGTGCATCTGTCCAAAAGTTCTCCATTTGTCACCTTGAAAGGTGCATCTATCCAAAAGTTCTCCATTTGTCACCTTGAAAGGTGCATCTATTAAAAATTGTTCTCCATTTGTCACCTTGAAAGGTGCATCTGTCCAAAAGTTCTCCATTTGACACCTTTAAAGGTGCATCTATCCAACAAGTAATTATCGTCACCCCGAAAGGTGTTTCACTAAAGGTAGGCGCTGCCCCTTATGGTTCCTACACTAAAGACAACCACTGTCCCTATGGAAAAACCCAAAACTGGTCATTGTGGGAATCGAACTCTTGACCCTACACTAAGCTGTTCTCACGCATGCCCCTCCATTTCCATCTCAACCACCTGCCTTTTTTTGAAATTAACTAGCATTAAAAATATTTATACCAAAATAGGAGGGTAAAATTTGGGGTATGACAGCTGCCCCTATTTAAGTATCTTTTAAGTCGTTAAAAGATAGTTAAATACTAGAAGACCCCACAATTTTTCTTTGTGGGATGCCTAAACCTGAAAGTTAGCTATCTGTCACCTCGAAAGGTGTCTCTATCCGAAATGTTATTACCGTCACCTTTAAACGTGCATCTATCCAAAAATTCTCCACCGTCACATCAAAAGGTGCATCTATCGAAAAATTCTCCGTTGTCACATTGAAAGGTGCATCTGTCCAAAAGTTATCAATTTGTCACCTTGAAAGGTGCATCTATCCAAAAGTTCTCCATTTGTCACCTTGAAAGGTGCATCTATCCAAAAGTTCTTTATTTGTCACCTTGAAAGGTGCATCTATTAAAAATTGTTCTCCATTTGTCACCTTGAAAGGTGCATCTGTCCAAAAGTTCTCCATTTGTCACCTTGAAAGGTGCATCTATCCAACAAGTAATTATCGTCACCCCGAAAGGTGTTTCACTAAAGGTAGGCGCTGTCCCTGATGGTTCCTACACTAAAGACAACCACTGTCCCTATAGAAAAACTCAAAACTGGTAATTGTGGGAATCGAACTCTAAACCCTACACTAAGCTGTTCTCACGCATGCCCCTCCATTTCCATCTCAACCACCTGCCTTTTTTTGAAATTAACTAGCATTAAAAATATTTATACCAAAATAGGAGGGTAAAATTTGGGGTATGACAGCTGCCCCTATTTAAGTATCTTTTAACTCGTTAAAAGATAGTTAAATACTAGAAGACCCCACAATTTTTCTTTGTGGGACGCCTAATCCTGAAAGTTAGCTATCTGTCACCTCGAAAGGTGTCTCTATCCGAAATGTTATTACCGTCACCTCTAAACGTGCATCTATCCAAAAATTCTCCACCGACACATCAAAAGGTGCATCTATCGAAAAATTCTCCGTTGTCTACTTGAAAGGTGCATCTATCCAAAAATTCTCCGTTGTCACCTTGAAAGGTGCATCTATCCAAAAGTTCTCCATTTATCACCTTGGAAGGTGCATCTGTCCAAAAGTTCTTCATTGTCACTTGAAAGGTGCATCGGTCCAAAAGTTCTCCATTTGTCACCTTGAAAGGTGCATCTGTCCAAAAGTTCTCCATTTGTCACATTGAAAGGTGCATCTGTCCAAAAGTTATCAATTTGTCACCTTGAAAAGTGCATCTGTCCAAAAGTTCTCCATTTGTCACCTTGAAAGGTGCATCTCTCCCAAAGTTCTCCATTTGTCACCTTGAAAGGTGCATCTATCCAAAAGTTCTCCATTTGTCACCTTGAAAGGTGCATCTATTAAAAATTGTTCTCCATTTGTCACCTTGAAAGGTGCATCTGTCCAAAAGTTCTCCATTTGTCACCTTGAAAGGTGCATCTATCCAACAAGTAATTATCGTCACCCCGAAAGGTGTTTCACTAAAGGTAGGCGCTGTCCCTGATGGTTCCTACACTAAAGACAACCACTGTCCCTATGGAAAAACCCAAAACTGGTAATTGTGGGAATCGAACTCTAAACCCTACACTAAACTGTTCTCACGCATGCCCCTCCATTTCCATCTCAACCACCTGCCTTTTTTTGAATTTAACTAGCATTAAAAATATATATACCAAAATAGGAGGGTAAAATTTGGGGTATGACAGCTGCCCCTATTTAAGTATCTTTTAACTAGTTAAAAGACAGTTAAATACTAGAAGACCCCACAATTTTTCTTTGTGGGGTGCCTAAACCTGAAAGTTAGTTATCTGTCACCTCGAAAGGTGTCTCTATCCGAAATGTTATTACCGTCACCTCTAAAGGTGCATCTATCCAAAAAGTTCTCCACCGTCACATCAAAAGGTGCAACTATCGAAAAATTCTTCGTTGTCACCTTGAAAGGTGCATCTATCCAAAAGTTCTCCATTTGTCACCTTGGAAGGTGCATCTGTCCAAAAGTTCTCCAATGTCACTTGAAAGGTGCATCGGTCCAAAAGTTCTTCATTTGTCACCTTGAAAGGTGCATCTGTCCAAAAGTTCTCCATTTGTCACCTTGAAAGGTGCATCTGTCCAAAAGTTATCAATTTGTCACCTTGAAAGGTGCATCTGTCCAAAAGTTCTCCATTTGTCACCTTGAAAGGTGCATCTGTCCAAAAGTTCTACATTATCACTTGAAAGGTGGAACGGTCCAAAAGTTCTCCATTTGTCACCTTGAAAGGTGCATCTGTCCAAAATTTCTCCATTTGTCACCTTGAAAGGTGCATCTGTCCAAAAGTTATCAATTTGTCTCTTTGAAAGGTGCATCTGTCCAAAAGTTCTCCATTTGTCACCTTGTAAGGTGCATCTGTCTAAAAGTTCTCCATTTGTTATCTTGAAAGGTCCATCTGTCCAAAAGTTCTCCATTTGTCACCTTGAAAGGTGCATCTGTCCAAAAGTTATCAATTTGTCACCTTGAAAGGTGCAACTGTCCAAAAGTTCTCCATTTGTCACCTTGAAAGGTGCATCTATCCAAAATTTCTCCATTTGTCACCTTGAAAGGTGCAACGGTCCAAAAGTTCTCCATTTGTCACCTTGAAAGGTGCATCTGTCCAAAATTTCTCCATTTGTCACCTTGAAAGGTGCATCTGTCCAAAAGTTATCAATTTGTCTCCTTGAAAGGTGCATCTGTCCAAAAGTTCTCCATTTGTCACCTTGTAAGGTGCATTTGTCCAAAAGTTCTCCATTTGTCACCTTGAAAGGTCCATCTGTCCAAAAGTTCTCCATTTGTCACCTTGAAAGGTGCATCTGTCCAAAAGTTATCAATTTGTCACCTTGAAAGGTGCAATTGTCCAAAAGTTCTCCATTTGTCACCTTGAAAGGTGCATCTGTCCAAAATTTCTCCATTTGTCACCTTGAAAGGTGCATCTATCCAAAAGTTATCAATTTGTCACCTTGAAAGGTGCAATTGTCCAAAAGTTCTCCATTGTCACCTTGAAAGGTGCATCTGTCCAAAATTTCTCCATTTGTCACCTTGAAAGGTGCATCTATCCAAAAGTTATCAATTTGTCACCTTGAAAGGTGCATCTGTCCAAAAGTTCTCCATTTGTCACCTTGGAAGGTGCATCTGTCCAAAAGTTCTCCATTGTCACTTGAAAGGTGCAACGGTCCAAAAGTTCTCCATTGTCACCTTGAAAGGTGCATCTGTCCAAAATTTCTCCATTTGTCACCTTGAAAGGTGCATCTGTCCAAAAGTTATCAATTTGTCTCCTTGAAAGGTGCATCTGTCCAAAAGTTCTCAATTTGTCACCTTGTAAGGTGCATCTGTCCAAAAGTTCTCCATTTGTCACCTTGAAAGGTCCATCTGTCCAAAAGTTCTCCATTTGTCACCTTGAAAGGTGCATCTGTCCAAAAGTTATCAATTTGTCACCTTGAAAGGTGCAACTGTCCAAAAGTTCTCCATTTGTCACCTTGAAAGGTGCATCTATCCAAAATTTCTCCATTTGTCACCTTGAAAGGTGCAACGGTCCAAAAGTTCTCCATTTGTCACCTTGAAAGGTGCATCTGTCCAAAATTTCTCCATTTGTCACCTTGAAAGGTGCATCTGTCCGAAAGTTATCAATTTGTCTCCTTGAAAGGTGCATCTGTCCAAAAGTTCTCCATTTGTCACCTTGTAAGGTGCATCTGTCCAAAAGTTCTCCATTTGTCACCTTGAAAGGTCCATCTGTCCAAAAGTTATCAATTTGTCACCTTGAAAGGTGCAATTGTCCAAAAGTTCTCTATTTGTCACCTTGAAAGGTGCATCTATCCAAAAGTTATCAATTTGTCACCTTGAAAGGTGCATCTGTCCAAAAGTTCTCCATTTGTCACCTTGGAAGGTGCATCTGTCCAAAAGTTCTCCATTGTCACTTGAAAGGTGCAACAGTCCAAAAGTTCTCCATTGTCACCTTGAAAGGTGCATCTGTCCAAAATTTCTCCATTTGTCACCTTGAAAGGTGCATCTGTCCAAAAGTTATCAATTTGTCTCCTTGAAAGGTGCATCTGTCCAAAAGTTCTCAATTTGTCACCTTGTAAGGTGCATTTGTCCAAAAGTTCTCCATTTGTCACCTTGAAAGGTCCATCTGTCCAAAAGTTCTCCATTTGTCACCTTGAAAGGTGCAACTGTCCAAAAGTTCTCAATTTGTCACCTTGAAAGGTGCATCTGTCCAAAAGTTCTCCATTTGTCACCTTGGAAGGTGCATCGGTCCAAAAGTTCTCCATTTGTCACCTTGGAAGGTGCAACGGTCCAAATGTTCTCCATTTGTTACCTTGAAAGGTGCATCTGTCCAAAAGTTCTCCATTTGTCACCTTGAAAGGTGCATCTGTCCAAAAGTTCTCCATTTGTCACCTTGAAAGGTCCATCTGTCCAAAAGTTCTCCATTTGTCACCTTGAAAGGTGCATCTGTCCAAAAGTTATCAATTTGTCACCTTGAAAGGTGCAACTGTCCAAAAGTTCTCCATTTGTCACCTTGAAAGGTGCATCTATCCAAAATTTCTCCATTTGTCACCTTGAAAGGTGCAACGGTCCAAAAGTTCTCCATTTGTCACCTTGAAAGGTGCATCTGTCCAAAATTTCTCCATTTGTCACCTTGAAAGGTGCATCTGTCCGAAAGTTATCAATTTGTCTCCTTGAAAGGTGCATCTGTCCAAAAGTTCTCCATTTGTCACCTTGTAAGGTGCATCTGTCCAAAAGTTCTCCATTTGTCACCTTGAAAGGTCCATCTGTCCAAAAGTTATCAATTTGTCACCTTGAAAGGTGCAATTGTCCAAAAGTTCTCTATTTGTCACCTTGAAAGGTGCATCTATCCAAAAGTTATCAATTTGTCACCTTGAAAGGTGCATCTGTCCAAAAGTTCTCCATTTGTCACCTTGGAAGGTGCATCTGTCCAAAAGTTCTCCATTGTCACTTGAAAGGTGCAACAGTCCAAAAGTTCTCCATTGTCACCTTGAAAGGTGCATCTGTCCAAAATTTCTCCATTTGTCACCTTGAAAGGTGCATCTGTCCAAAAGTTATCAATTTGTCTCCTTGAAAGGTGCATCTGTCCAAAAGTTCTCAATTTGTCACCTTGTAAGGTGCATTTGTCCAAAAGTTCTCCATTTGTCACCTTGAAAGGTCCATCTGTCCAAAAGTTCTCCATTTGTCACCTTGAAAGGTGTAACTGTCCAAAAGTTCTCAATTTGTCACCTTGAAAGGTGCATCTGTCCAAAAGTTCTCCATTTGTCACCTTGGAAGGTGCATCGGTCCAAAAGTTCTCCATTTGTCACCTTGGAAGGTGCAACGGTCCAAATGTTCTCCATTTGTTACCTTGAAAGGTGCATCTGTCCAAAAGTTCTCCATTTGTCACCTTGAAAGGTGCATCTGTCCAAAAGTTCTCCATTTGTCACCTTGAAAGGTGCATTTGTCCAAAAGTTCTCCATTTGTCACCTTGAAAGGTGCATATGTCCAAAAGTTCTCCATTTGTCATCTTGAAAGGTGCATCTGTCCAAAAGTTCTCCATTTGTCATCTTGAAAGGTACATCTGTCCAACAGTTCTCCATTTGTCACCTTGAAAGGTGCATCTGTCCAAAAGTTATCTATTTGTCACCTTGAAAGGTGCATCTGTCCAAAAGTTCTCCATTTGTCACCTTGTAAGGTGCATCTGTCCAAAAGTTCTCCATTTGTCACCTTGAAAGGTCCATCTGTCCAAAAGTTATCAATTTGTCACCTTGAAAGGTGCAATTGTCCAAAAGTTCTCTATTTGTCACCTTGAAAGGTGCATCTATCCAAAAGTTATCAATTTGTCACCTTGAAAGGTGCATCTGTCCAAAAGTTCTCCATTTGTCACCTTGGAAGGTGCATCTGTCCAAAAGTTCTCCATTGTCACTTGAAAGGTGCAACAGTCCAAAAGTTCTCCATTGTCACCTTGAAAGGTGCATCTGTCCAAAATTTCTCCATTTGTCACCTTGAAAGGTGCATCTGTCCAAAAGTTATCAATTTGTCTCCTTGAAAGGTGCATCTGTCCAAAAGTTCTCAATTTGTCACCTTGTAAGGTGCATTTGTCCAAAAGTTCTCCATTTGTCACCTTGAAAGGTCCATCTGTCCAAAAGTTCTCCATTTGTCACCTTGAAAGGTGCAACTGTCCAAAAGTTCTCAATTTGTCACCTTGAAAGGTGCATCTGTCCAAAAGTTCTCCATTTGTCACCTTGGAAGGTGCATCGGTCCAAAAGTTCTCCATTTGTCACCTTGGAAGGTGCAACGGTCCAAATGTTCTCCATTTGTTACCTTGAAAGGTGCATCTGTCCAAAAGTTCTCCATTTGTCACCTTGAAAGGTGCATCTGTCCAAAAGTTCTCCATTTGTCACCTTGAAAGGTGCATTTGTCCAAAAGTTCTCCATTTGTCACCTTGAAAGGTGCATATGTCCAAAAGTTCTCCATTTGTCATCTTGAAAGGTGCATCTGTCCAAAAGTTCTCCATTTGTCATCTTGAAAGGTACATCTGTCCAACAGTTCTCCATTTGTCACCTTGAAAGGTGCATCTGTCCAAAAGTTATCTATTTGTCACCTTGAAAGGTGCATCTGTCCAAAAGTTCTCCATTTGTAACCTTGTAAGGTGCATCTGTCCAAAAGTTCTCCATTTGTCACCTTGAAAGGTCCATCTGTCCAAAAGTTCTCCATTTGTCACCTTGAAAGGTGGATTTGTCCAAAAGTTCTCCATTTGTCACCTTGAAAGGTGCAACTGTCCAAAAGTTCTCAATTTGTCACCTTGAAAGGTGCATCTGTTTAAAAGTTCTCCATTTGTCACATTGGAAGGTGCAACGGTCCAAAAGTTCTCCATTTGTCACCTTGAAAGGTGCATCTGTCCAAAAGTTCTCCATTTGTCACCTTGACAGGTGCATTTATCCAAAAGTTCTCCATTTGTCACCTTGTAAGGTGCATCTGTCCAAAAGTTCTCCATTTGTCACCTTGTAAGGTTCATCTGTCCAAAAGTTCTCCATTTGTCATCTTGAAAGGTGCATCTGTCCAAAAGTTCTCCATTTGTCATCTTGAAAGGTGCATCTGCCCAAAAGTTCTCCATTTGTCACCTTGAAAGGTGCATCTGTCCAAAAGTTCTCCATTTGTCATCTTGAAAGGTGCATCTGTCCAAAAGTTCTCCATTTGTCATCTTGAAAGGTGCATCTGTCCAAAAGTTCTCCATTTGTCACCTTGAGAGGTGCATCTGTCCAAAAGTTCTCTATTTGTCACCTTGAGAGGTGCATCTGTCCAAAAGTTCTCCATTTGTCACCTTGAAAGGTGCATCTGTCCAAAAGTTATCAATTTGTCTCCTTGAAAGGTGCATCTGTCCAAAAGTTCTCAATTTGTCACCTTGTAAGGTGCATCTGTCCAAAAGTTCTCCATTTGTCACCTTGAAAGGTGCATCTGTCCAAAAGTTCTCAATTTGTCACCTTGTAAGGTGCAATTGTCCAAAAGTTCTCTATTTGTCACCTTGAAAGGTGCATCTATCCAAAAGTTATCAATTTGTCACCTTGAAAGGTGCATCTGTCCAAAAGTTCTCCATTTGTCACCTTGGAAGGTGCATCTGTCCAAAAGTTCTCCATTGTCACTTGAAAGGTGCAACAGTCCAAAAGTTCTCCATTGTCACCTTGAAAGGTGCATCTGTCCAAAATTTCTCCATTTGTCACCTTGAAAGGTGCATCTGTCCAAAAGTTATCAATTTGTCTCCTTGAAAGGTGCATCTGTCCAAAAGTTCTCAATTTGTCACCTTGAAAGGTGCATCTATCCAAAAGTTATCAATTTGTCACCTTGAAAGGTGCATCTGTCCAAAAGTTCTCCATTTGTCACCTTGGAAGGTGCATCTGTCCAAAAGTTCTCCATTGTCACTTGAAAGGTGCAACAGTCCAAAAGTTCTCCATTGTCACCTTGAAAGGTGCATCTGTCCAAAATTTCTCCATTTGTCACCTTGAAAGGTGCATCTGTCCAAAAGTTATCAATTTGTCTCCTTGAAAGGTGCATCTGTCCAAAAGTTCTCAATTTGTCACCTTGTAAGGTGCATTTGTCCAAAAGTTCTCCATTTGTCACCTTGAAAGGTCCATCTGTCCAAAAGTTCTTCCATTTGTCACCTTGAAAGGTGTAACTGTCCAAAAGTTCTCAATTTGTCACCTTGAAAGGTGCATCTGTCCAAAAGTTCTCCATTTGTCACCTTGGAAGGTGCATCGGTCCAAAAGTTCTCCATTTGTCACCTTGGAAGGTGCAACGGTCCAAATGTTCTCCATTTGTTACCTTGAAAGGTGCATCTGTCCAAAAGTTCTCCATTTGTCACCTTGAAAGGTGCATCTGTCCAAAAGTTCTCCATTTGTCACCTTGAAAGGTGCATTTGTCCAAAAGTTCTCCATTTGTCACCTTGAAAGGTGCATATGTCCAAAAGTTCTCCATTTGTCATCTTGAAAGGTGCATCTGTCCAAAAGTTCTCCATTTGTCATCTTGAAAGGTACATCTGTCCAACAGTTCTCCATTTGTCACCTTGAAAGGTGCATCTGTCCAAAAGTTATCTATTTGTCACCTTGAAAGGTGCATCTGTCCAAAAGTTCTCCATTTGTCACCTTGTAAGGTGCATCTGTCCAAAAGTTCTCCATTTGTCACCTTGAAAGGTCCATCTGTCCAAAAGTTATCAATTTGTCACCTTGAAAGGTGCAATTGTCCAAAAGTTCTCTATTTGTCACCTTGAAAGGTGCATCTATCCAAAAGTTATCAATTTGTCACCTTGAAAGGTGCATCTGTCCAAAAGTTCTCCATTTGTCACCTTGGAAGGTGCATCTGTCCAAAAGTTCTCCATTGTCACTTGAAAGGTGCAACAGTCCAAAAGTTCTCCATTGTCACCTTGAAAGGTGCATCTGTCCAAAATTTCTCCATTTGTCACCTTGAAAGGTGCATCTGTCCAAAAGTTATCAATTTGTCTCCTTGAAAGGTGCATCTGTCCAAAAGTTCTCAATTTGTCACCTTGTAAGGTGCATTTGTCCAAAAGTTCTCCATTTGTCACCTTGAAAGGTCCATCTGTCCAAAAGTTCTCCATTTGTCACCTTGAAAGGTGCAACTGTCCAAAAGTTCTCAATTTGTCACCTTGAAAGGTGCATCTGTCCAAAAGTTCTCCATTTGTCACCTTGGAAGGTGCATCGGTCCAAAAGTTCTCCATTTGTCACCTTGGAAGGTGCAACGGTCCAAATGTTCTCCATTTGTTACCTTGAAAGGTGCATCTGTCCAAAAGTTCTCCATTTGTCACCTTGAAAGGTGCATCTGTCCAAAAGTTCTCCATTTGTCACCTTGAAAGGTGCATTTGTCCAAAAGTTCTCCATTTGTCACCTTGAAAGGTGCATATGTCCAAAAGTTCTCCATTTGTCATCTTGAAAGGTGCATCTGTCCAAAAGTTCTCCATTTGTCATCTTGAAAGGTACATCTGTCCAACAGTTCTCCATTTGTCACCTTGAAAGGTGCATCTGTCCAAAAGTTATCTATTTGTCACCTTGAAAGGTGCATCTGTCCAAAAGTTCTCCATTTGTAACCTTGTAAGGTGCATCTGTCCAAAAGTTCTCCATTTGTCACCTTGAAAGGTCCATCTGTCCAAAAGTTCTCCATTTGTCACCTTGAAAGGTGGATTTGTCCAAAAGTTCTCCATTTGTCACCTTGAAAGGTGCAACTGTCCAAAAGTTCTCAATTTGTCACCTTGAAAGGTGCATCTGTTTAAAAGTTCTCCATTTGTCACATTGGAAGGTGCAACGGTCCAAAAGTTCTCCATTTGTCACCTTGAAAGGTGCATCTGTCCAAAAGTTCTCCATTTGTCACCTTGACAGGTGCATTTATCCAAAAGTTCTCCATTTGTCACCTTGTAAGGTGCATCTGTCCAAAAGTTCTCCATTTGTCACCTTGTAAGGTTCATCTGTCCAAAAGTTCTCCATTTGTCATCTTGAAAGGTGCATCTGTCCAAAAGTTCTCCATTTGTCATCTTGAAAGGTGCATCTGCCCAAAAGTTCTCCATTTGTCACCTTGAAAGGTGCATCTGTCCAAAAGTTCTCCATTTGTCATCTTGAAAGGTGCATCTGTCCAAAAGTTCTCCATTTGTCATCTTGAAAGGTGCATCTGTCCAAAAGTTCTCCATTTGTCACCTTGAGAGGTGCATCTGTCCAAAAGTTCTCTATTTGTCACCTTGAGAGGTGCATCTGTCCAAAAGTTCTCCATTTGTCACCTTGAAAGGTGCATCTGTCCAAAAGTTATCAATTTGTCTCCTTGAAAGGTGCATCTGTCCAAAAGTTCTCAATTTGTCACCTTGTAAGGTGCATCTGTCCAAAAGTTCTCCATTTGTCACCTTGAAAGGTGCATCTGTCCAAAAGTTCTCAATTTGTCACCTTGTAAGGTGCATCTGTCCAAAAGTTCTCCATTTGTCACCTTGAAAGGTCCATCTGTCCAAAAGTTCTCCATTTGTCACCTTGAAAGGTGCATATGTCCAAAAGTTCTCCATTTGTCATCTTGAAAGGTGCATCTGTCCAAAAGTTCTCCATTTGTCATCTTGAAAGGTACATCTGTCCAACAGTTCTCCATTTGTCACCTTGAAAGGTGCATCTGTCCAAAAGTTATCTATTTGTCACCTTGAAAGGTGCATCTGTCCAAAAGTTCTCCATTTGTCACCTTGTAAGGTGCATCTGTCCAAAAGTTCTCCATTTGTCACCTTGAAAGGTCCATCTGTCCAAAAGTTCTCCATTTGTCACCTTGAAAGGTGGATTGGTCCAAAAGTTCTCCATTTGTCACCTTGAAAGGTGCAACTGTCCAAAAGTTCTCAATTTGTCACCTTGAAAGGTGCATCTGTTTAAAAGTTCTCCATTTGTCACCTTGAAAGGTGCATCTGTCCAAAAGTTCTCCATTTGTCACCTTCACAGGTGCATTTATCCAAAAGTTCTCCATTTGTCACCTTGTAAGGTGCATCTGTCCAAAAGTTCTCCATTTGTCACCTTGTAAGGTGCATCTGTCCAAAAGTTCTCCATTTGTCATCTTGAAAGGTGCATCTGTCCAAAAGTTCTCCATTTGTCATCTTGAAAGGTGCATCTGTCCAAAAGTTCTCCATTTGTCACCTTGAAAGGTGCATCTGTCCAAAAGTTCTCCATTTGTCATCTTGAAAGGTGCATCTGTCCAAAAGTTCTCCATTTGTCATCTTGAAAGGTGCATCTGTCCAAAAGTTCTCCATTTGTCACCTTGAGAGGTGCATCTGTCCAAAAGTTCTCTATTTGTCACCTTGAGAGGTGCATCTGTCCAAAAGTTCTCCATTTGTCACCTTGAAAGGTGCATCTGTCCAAAAGTTATCAATTTGTCTCCTTGAAAGGTGCATCTGTCCAAAAGTTCTCAATTTGTCACCTTGTAAGGTGCATCTGTCCAAAAGTTCTCCATTTGTCACCTTGAAAGGTGCATCTGTCCAAAAGTTCTCAATTTGTCACCTTGTAAGGTGCATCTGTCCAAAAGTTCTCCATTTGTCACCTTGAAAGGTCCATCTGTCCAAAAGTTCTCCATTTGTCACCTTGAAAGGTGCAACTGTCCAAAAGTTCTCAATTTGTCACCTTGAAAGGTGCATCTGTCCAAAAGTTCTCCATTTGTCACCTTGTAAGGTGCATCTGTCCAAAAGTTCTCCATTTGTCACCTTGAAAGGTGCATCTGTCCAAAAGTTCTCAATTTGTCACCTTGTAAGGTGCATCTGTCCAAAAGTTCTCCATTTGTCACCTTGAAAGGTCCATCTGTCCAAAAGTTCTCCATTTGTCACCTTGAAAGGTGCAACTGTCCAAAAGTTCTCCATTTGTCACCTTGAAAGGTGCATATGTCCAAAAGTTCTCCATTTGTCATCTTGAAAGGTACATCTGTCCAACAGTTCTCCATTTGTCACCTTGAAAGGTGCATCTGTCCAAAAGTTATCTATTTGTCACCTTGAAAGGTGCATCTGTCCAAAAGTTCTCCATTTGTCACCTTGTAAGGTGCATCTGTCCAAAAGTTCTCCATTTGTCACCTTGAAAGGTCCATCTGTTCAAAAGTTCTCCATTTGTCACCTTGAAAGGTGGATTTGTCCAAAAGTTCTCCATTTGTCACCTTGAAAGGTGCAACTGTCCAAAAGTTCTCAATTTGTCACCTTGAAAGGTGCATCTGTTTAAAAGTTCTCCATTTGTCACCTTGGAAGGTGCAACGGTCCAAAAGTTCTCCATTTGTCACCTTGAAAGGTCCATCTGTCCAAAAGTTCTCCATTTGTCACCTTGGAAGGTGCAACTGTCCAAAAGTTCTCAATTTGTCACCTTGAAAGGTGCATCTGTCCAAAAGTTCTCCATTTGTCACCTTGTAAGGTGCATCTGTCCAAAAGTTCTCCATTTGTCACCTTGAAAGGTGCATCTGTCCAAAAGTTCTCAATTTGTCACCTTGTAAGGTGCATCTGTCCAAAAGTTCTCCATTTGTCACCTTGAAAGGTCCATCTGTCCAAAAGTTCTCCATTTATCACCTTGAAAGGTGCAACTGTCCAAAAGTTCTCCATTTGTCACCTTGAAAGGTGCAACTGTCCAAAAGTTCTCAATTTGTCACCTTGGAAGGTGCATCTGTCCAAAAGTTCTCCATTTGTCACCTTGGAAGGTGCATCGGTCCAAAAGTTCTCCATTTGTCACCTTGGAAGGTGCAACGGTCCAAATGTTCTCCATTTGTTACCTTGAAAGGTGCATCTGTCCAAAAGTTCTCCATTTGTCACCTTGAAAGGTGCATCTGTCCAAAAGTTCTCCATTTGTCACCTTGAAAGGTGCATATGTCCAAAAGTTCTCCATTTGTCATCTTGAAAGGTGCATCTGTCCAAAAGTTCTCCATTTGTCATCTTGAAAGGTACATCTGTCCAACAGTTCTCCATTTGTCACCTTGAAAGGTGCATCTGTCCAAAAGTTATCTATTTGTCACCTTGAAAGGTGCATCTGTCCAAAAGTTCTCCATTTGTCACCTTGTAAGGTGCATCTGTCCAAAAGTTCTCCATTTGTCACCTTGAAAGGTCCATCTGTCCAAAAGTTATCAATTTGTCACCTTGAAAGGTGCAATTGTCCAAAAGTTCTCTATTTGTCACCTTGAAAGGTGCATCTATCCAAAAGTTATCAATTTGTCACCTTGAAAGGTGCATCTGTCCAAAAGTTCTCCATTTGTCACCTTGGAAGGTGCATCTGTCCAAAAGTTCTCCATTGTCACTTGAAAGGTGCAACAGTCCAAAAGTTCTCCATTGTCACCTTGAAAGGTGCATCTGTCCAAAATTTCTCCATTTGTCACCTTGAAAGGTGCATCTGTCCAAAAGTTATCAATTTGTCTCCTTGAAAGGTGCATCTGTCCAAAAGTTCTCAATTTGTCACCTTGTAAGGTGCATTTGTCCAAAAGTTCTCCATTTGTCACCTTGAAAGGTCCATCTGTCCAAAAGTTCTCCATTTGTCACCTTGAAAGGTGCAACTGTCCAAAAGTTCTCAATTTGTCACCTTGAAAGGTGCATCTGTCCAAAAGTTCTCCATTTGTCACCTTGGAAGGTGCATCGGTCCAAAAGTTCTCCATTTGTCACCTTGGAAGGTGCAACGGTCCAAATGTTCTCCATTTGTTACCTTGAAAGGTGCATCTGTCCAAAAGTTCTCCATTTGTCACCTTGAAAGGTGCATCTGTCCAAAAGTTCTCCATTTGTCACCTTGAAAGGTGCATTTGTCCAAAAGTTCTCCATTTGTCACCTTGAAAGGTGCATATGTCCAAAAGTTCTCCATTTGTCATCTTGAAAGGTGCATCTGTCCAAAAGTTCTCCATTTGTCATCTTGAAAGGTACATCTGTCCAACAGTTCTCCATTTGTCACCTTGAAAGGTGCATCTGTCCAAAAGTTATCTATTTGTCACCTTGAAAGGTGCATCTGTCCAAAAGTTCTCCATTTGTCACCTTGTAAGGTGCATCTGTCCAAAAGTTCTCCATTTGTCACCTTGAAAGGTCCATCTGTCCAAAAGTTCTCCATTTGTCACCTTGAAAGGTGGATTTGTCCAAAAGTTCTCCATTTGTCACCTTGAAAGGTGCAACTGTCCAAAAGTTCTCAATTTGTCACCTTGAAAGGTGCATCTGTTTAAAAGTTCTCCATTTGTCACATTGGAAGGTGCAACGGTCCAAAAGTTCTCCATTTGTCACCTTGAAAGGTGCATCTGTCCAAAAGTTCTCCATTTGTCACCTTGACAGGTGCATTTATCCAAAAGTTCTCCATTTGTCACCTTGTAAGGTGCATCTGTCCAAAAGTTCTCCATTTGTCACCTTGTAAGGTTCATCTGTCCAAAAGTTCTCCATTTGTCATCTTGAAAGGTGCATCTGTCCAAAAGTTCTCCATTTGTCATCTTGAAAGGTGCATCTGCCCAAAAGTTCTCCATTTGTCACCTTGAAAGGTGCATCTGTCCAAAAGTTCTCCATTTGTCATCTTGAAAGGTGCATCTGTCCAAAAGTTCTCCATTTGTCATCTTGAAAGGTGCATCTGTCCAAAAGTTCTCCATTTGTCACCTTGAGAGGTGCATCTGTCCAAAAGTTCTCTATTTGTCACCTTGAGAGGTGCATCTGTCCAAAAGTTCTCCATTTGTCACCTTGAAAGGTGCATCTGTCCAAAAGTTATCTATTTGTCACCTTGAAAGGTGCATCTGTCCAAAAGTTCTCCATTTGTCACCTTGTAAGGTGCATCTGTCCAAAAGTTCTCCATTTGTCACCTTGAAAGGTCCATCTGTCCAAAAGTTATCAATTTGTCACCTTGAAAGGTGCAATTGTCCAAAAGTTCTCTATTTGTCACCTTGAAAGGTGCATCTATCCAAAAGTTATCAATTTGTCACCTTGAAAGGTGCATCTGTCCAAAAGTTCTCCATTTGTCACCTTGGAAGGTGCATCTGTCCAAAAGTTCTCCATTGTCACTTGAAAGGTGCAACAGTCCAAAAGTTCTCCATTGTCACCTTGAAAGGTGCATCTGTCCAAAATTTCTCCATTTGTCACCTTGAAAGGTGCATCTGTCCAAAAGTTATCAATTTGTCTCCTTGAAAGGTGCATCTGTCCAAAAGTTCTCAATTTGTCACCTTGTAAGGTGCATTTGTCCAAAAGTTCTCCATTTGTCACCTTGAAAGGTCCATCTGTCCAAAAGTTCTCCATTTGTCACCTTGAAAGGTGCAACTGTCCAAAAGTTCTCAATTTGTCACCTTGAAAGGTGCATCTGTCCAAAAGTTCTCCATTTGTCACCTTGGAAGGTGCATCGGTCCAAAAGTTCTCCATTTGTCACCTTGGAAGGTGCAACGGTCCAAATGTTCTCCATTTGTTACCTTGAAAGGTGCATCTGTCCAAAAGTTCTCCATTTGTCACCTTGAAAGGTGCATCTGTCCAAAAGTTCTCCATTTGTCACCTTGAAAGGTGCATTTGTCCAAAAGTTCTCCATTTGTCACCTTGAAAGGTGCATATGTCCAAAAGTTCTCCATTTGTCATCTTGAAAGGTGCATCTGTCCAAAAGTTCTCCATTTGTCATCTTGAAAGGTACATCTGTCCAACAGTTCTCCATTTGTCACCTTGAAAGGTGCATCTGTCCAAAAGTTATCTATTTGTCACCTTGAAAGGTGCATCTGTCCAAAAGTTCTCCATTTGTCACCTTGTAAGGTGCATCTGTCCAAAAGTTCTCCATTTGTCACCTTGAAAGGTCCATCTGTCCAAAAGTTCTCCATTTGTCACCTTGAAAGGTGGATTTGTCCAAAAGTTCTCCATTTGTCACCTTGAAAGGTGCAACTGTCCAAAAGTTCTCAATTTGTCACCTTGAAAGGTGCATCTGTTTAAAAGTTCTCCATTTGTCACATTGGAAGGTGCAACGGTCCAAAAGTTCTCCATTTGTCACCTTGAAAGGTGCATCTGTCCAAAAGTTCTCCATTTGTCACCTTGACAGGTGCATTTATCCAAAAGTTCTCCATTTGTCACCTTGTAAGGTGCATCTGTCCAAAAGTTCTCCATTTGTCACCTTGTAAGGTTCATCTGTCCAAAAGTTCTCCATTTGTCATCTTGAAAGGTGCATCTGTCCAAAAGTTCTCCATTTGTCATCTTGAAAGGTGCATCTGCCCAAAAGTTCTCCATTTGTCACCTTGAAAGGTGCATCTGTCCAAAAGTTCTCCATTTGTCATCTTGAAAGGTGCATCTGTCCAAAAGTTCTCCATTTGTCATCTTGAAAGGTGCATCTGTCCAAAAGTTCTCCATTTGTCACCTTGAGAGGTGCATCTGTCCAAAAGTTCTCTATTTGTCACCTTGAGAGGTGCATCTGTCCAAAAGTTCTCCATTTGTCACCTTGAAAGGTGCATCTGTCCAAAAGTTATCTATTTGTCACCTTGAAAGGTGCATCTGTCCAAAAGTTCTCCATTTGTCACCTTGTAAGGTGCATCTGTCCAAAAGTTCTCCATTTGTCACCTTGAAAGGTCCATCTGTCCAAAAGTTATCAATTTGTCACCTTGAAAGGTGCAATTGTCCAAAAGTTCTCTATTTGTCACCTTGAAAGGTGCATCTATCCAAAAGTTATCAATTTGTCACCTTGAAAGGTGCATCTTTCCAAAAGTTCTCCATTTGTCACCTTGGAAGGTGCATCTGTCCAAAAGTTCTCCATTGTCACTTGAAAGGTGCAACAGTCCAAAAGTTCTCCATTGTCACCTTGAAAGGTGCATCTGTCCAAAATTTCTCCATTTGTCACCTTGAAAGGTGCATCTGTCCAAAAGTTATCAATTTGTCTCCTTGAAAGGTGCATCTGTCCAAAAGTTCTCAATTTGTCACCTTGTAAGGTGCATTTGTCCAAAAGTTCTCCATTTGTCACCTTGAAAGGTCCATCTGTCCAAAAGTTCTCCATTTGTCACCTTGAAAGGTGCAACTGTCCAAAAGTTCTCAATTTGTCACCTTGAAAGGTGCATCTGTCCAAAAGTTCTCCATTTGTCACCTTGGAAGGTGCATCGGTCCAAAAGTTCTCCATTTGTCACCTTGGAAGGTGCAACGGTCCAAATGTTCTCCATTTGTTACCTTGAAAGGTGCATCTGTCCAAAAGTTCTCCATTTGTCACCTTGAAAGGTGCATCTGTCCAAAAGTTCTCCATTTGTCACCTTGAAAGGTGCATTTGTCCAAAAGTTCTCCATTTGTCACCTTGAAAGGTGCATATGTCCAAAAGTTCTCCATTTGTCATCTTGAAAGGTGCATCTGTCCAAAAGTTCTCCATTTGTCATCTTGAAAGGTACATCTGTCCAACAGTTCTCCATTTGTCACCTTGAAAGGTGCATCTGTCCAAAAGTTATCTATTTGTCACCTTGAAAGGTGCATCTGTCCAAAAGTTCTCCATTTGTCACCTTGTAAGGTGCATCTGTCCAAAAGTTCTCCATTTGTCACCTTGAAAGGTCCATCTGTCCAAAAGTTCTCCATTTGTCACCTTGAAAGGTGGATTTGTCCAAAAGTTCTCCATTTGTCACCTTGAAAGGTGCAACTGTCCAAAAGTTCTCAATTTGTCACCTTGAAAGGTGCATCTGTTTAAAAGTTCTCCATTTGTCACATTGGAAGGTGCAACGGTCCAAAAGTTCTCCATTTGTCACCTTGAAAGGTGCATCTGTCCAAAAGTTCTCCATTTGTCACCTTGACAGGTGCATTTATCCAAAAGTTCTCCATTTGTCACCTTGTAAGGTGCATCTGTCCAAAAGTTCTCCATTTGTCACCTTGTAAGGTTCATCTGTCCAAAAGTTCTCCATTTGTCATCTTGAAAGGTGCATCTGTCCAAAAGTTCTCCATTTGTCATCTTGAAAGGTGCATCTGCCCAAAAGTTCTCCATTTGTCACCTTGAAAGGTGCATCTGTCCAAAAGTTCTCCATTTGTCATCTTGAAAGGTGCATCTGTCCAAAAGTTCTCCATTTGTCATCTTGAAAGGTGCATCTGTCCAAAAGTTCTCCATTTGTCACCTTGAGAGGTGCATCTGTCCAAAAGTTCTCTATTTGTCACCTTGAGAGGTGCATCTGTCCAAAAGTTCTCCATTTGTCACCTTGAAAGGTGCATCTGTCCAAAAGTTATCAATTTGTCTCCTTGAAAGGTGCATCTGTCCAAAAGTTCTCAATTTGTCACCTTGTAAGGTGCATCTGTCCAAAAGTTCTCCATTTGTCACCTTGAAAGGTGCATCTGTCCAAAAGTTCTCAATTTGTCACCTTGTAAGGTGCATCTGTCCAAAAGTTCTCCATTTGTCACCTTGAAAGGTCCATCTGTCCAAAAGTTCTCCATTTGTCACCTTGAAAGGTGCATATGTCCAAAAGTTCTCCATTTGTCATCTTGAAAGGTGCATCTGTCCAAAAGTTCTCCATTTGTCACCTTGAAAGGTCCATCTGTCCAAAAGTTCTCCATTTGTCACCTTGAAAGGTGCAACTGTCCAAAAGTTCTCCATTTGTCACCTTGAAAGGTGCATATGTCCAAAAGTTCTCCATTTGTCATCTTGAAAGGTACATCTGTCCAACAGTTCTCCATTTGTCACCTTGAAAGGTGCATCTGTCCAAAAGTTATCTATTTGTCACCTTGAAAGGTGCATCTGTCCAAAAGTTCTCCATTTGTCACCTTGTAAGGTGCATCTGTCCAAAAGTTCTCCATTTGTCACCTTGAAAGGTCCATCTGTTCAAAAGTTCTCCATTTGTCACCTTGAAAGGTGGATTTGTCCAAAAGTTCTCCATTTGTCACCTTGAAAGGTGCAACTGTCCAAAAGTTCTCAATTTGTCACCTTGAAAGGTGCATCTGTTTAAAAGTTCTCCATTTGTCACCTTGGAAGGTGCAACGGTCCAAAAGTTCTCCATTTGTCACCTTGAAAGGTCCATCTGTCCAAAAGTTCTCCATTTGTCACCTTGAAAGGTGCAACTGTCCAAAAGTTCTCAATTTGTCACCTTGAAAGGTGCATCTGTCCAAAAGTTCTCCATTTGTCACCTTGTAAGGTGCATCTGTCCAAAAGTTCTCCATTTGTCACCTTGAAAGGTGCATCTGTCCAAAAGTTCTCAATTTGTCACCTTGTAAGGTGCATCTGTCCAAAAGTTCTCCATTTGTCACCTTGAAAGGTCCATCTGTCCAAAAGTTCTCCATTTATCACCTTGAAAGGTGCAACTGTCCAAAAGTTCTCCATTTGTCACCTTGAAAGGTGCAACTGTCCAAAAGTTCTCAATTTGTCACCTTGAAAGGTGCATCTGTCCAAAAGTTCTCCATTTGTCACCTTGGAAGGTGCATCGGTCCAAAAGTTCTCCATTTGTCACCTTGGAAGGTGCATCGGTCCAAAAGTTCTCCATTTGTCACCTTGGAAGGTGCATCGGTCCAAAAGTTCTCCATTTGTCACCTTGAAAGGTGCATCTGTCCAAAAGTTCTCCATTTGTCACCTTGAAAGGTGCATCTGTCCAAAAGTTCTCCATTTGTCACCTTGAAAGGTGCATTTGTCCAAAAGTTCTCCATTTGTCACCTTGAAAGGTGCATATGTCCAAAAGTTCTCCATTTGTCATCTTGAAAGGTGCATCTGTCCAAAAGTTCTCCATTTGTCATCTTGAAAGGTGCATCTGTCCAACAGTTCTCCATTTGTCACCTTGAAAGGTGCATCTGTCCAAAAGTTATCTATTTGTCACCTTGAAAGGTGCATCTGTCCAAAAGTTCTCCATTTGTCACCTTGTAAGGTGCATCTGTCCAAAAGTTCTCCATTTGTCACCTTGAAAGGTCCATCTGTCCAAAAGTTATCAATTTGTCACCTTGAAAGGTGCAATTGTCCAAAAGTTCTCTATTTGTCACCTTGAAAGGTGCATCTATCCAAAAGTTATCAATTTGTCACCTTGAAAGGTGCATCTGTCCAAAAGTTCTCCATTTGTCACCTTGGAAGGTGCATCTGTCCAAAAGTTCTCCATTGTCACTTGAAAGGTGCAACAGTCCAAAAGTTCTCCATTGTCACCTTGAAAGGTGCATCTGTCCAAAATTTCTCCATTTGTCACCTTGAAAGGTGCATCTGTCCAAAAGTTATCAATTTGTCTCCTTGAAAGGTGCATCTGTCCAAAAGTTCTCAATTTGTCACCTTGTAAGGTGCATTTGTCCAAAAGTTCTCCATTTGTCACCTTGAAAGGTCCATCTGTCCAAAAGTTCTCCATTTGTCACCTTGAAAGGTGCAACTGTCCAAAAGTTCTCAATTTGTCACCTTGAAAGGTGCATCTGTCCAAAAGTTCTCCATTTGTCACCTTGGAAGGTGCATCGGTCCAAAAGTTCTCCATTTGTCACCTTGGAAGGTGCAACGGTCCAAATGTTCTCCATTTGTTACCTTGAAAGGTGCATCTGTCCAAAAGTTCTCCATTTGTCACCTTGAAAGGTGCATCTGTCCAAAAGTTCTCCATTTGTCACCTTGAAAGGTGCATTTGTCCAAAAGTTCTCCATTTGTCACCTTGAAAGGTGCATATGTCCAAAAGTTCTCCATTTGTCATCTTGAAAGGTGCATCTGTCCAAAAGTTCTCCATTTGTCATCTTGAAAGGTACATCTGTCCAACAGTTCTCCATTTGTCACCTTGAAAGGTGCATCTGTCCAAAAGTTATCTATTTGTCACCTTGAAAGGTGCATCTGTCCAAAAGTTCTCCATTTGTCACCTTGTAAGGTGCATCTGTCCAAAAGTTCTCCATTTGTCACCTTGAAAGGTCCATCTGTCCAAAAGTTCTCCATTTGTCACCTTGAAAGGTGGATTTGTCCAAAAGTTCTCCATTTGTCACCTTGAAAGGTGCAACTGTCCAAAAGTTCTCAATTTGTCACCTTGAAAGGTGCATCTGTTTAAAAGTTCTCCATTTGTCACATTGGAAGGTGCAACGGTCCAAAAGTTCTCCATTTGTCACCTTGAAAGGTGCATCTGTCCAAAAGTTCTCCATTTGTCACCTTGACAGGTGCATTTATCCAAAAGTTCTCCATTTGTCACCTTGTAAGGTGCATCTGTCCAAAAGTTCTCCATTTGTCACCTTGTAAGGTTCATCTGTCCAAAAGTTCTCCATTTGTCATCTTGAAAGGTGCATCTGTCCAAAAGTTCTCCATTTGTCATCTTGAAAGGTGCATCTGCCCAAAAGTTCTCCATTTGTCACCTTGAAAGGTGCATCTGTCCAAAAGTTCTCCATTTGTCATCTTGAAAGGTGCATCTGTCCAAAAGTTCTCCATTTGTCATCTTGAAAGGTGCATCTGTCCAAAAGTTCTCCATTTGTCACCTTGAGAGGTGCATCTGTCCAAAAGTTCTCTATTTGTCACCTTGAGAGGTGCATCTGTCCAAAAGTTCTCCATTTGTCACCTTGAAAGGTGCATCTGTCCAAAAGTTATCTATTTGTCACCTTGAAAGGTGCATCTGTCCAAAAGTTCTCCATTTGTCACCTTGTAAGGTGCATCTGTCCAAAAGTTCTCCATTTGTCACCTTGAAAGGTCCATCTGTCCAAAAGTTATCAATTTGTCACCTTGAAAGGTGCAATTGTCCAAAAGTTCTCTATTTGTCACCTTGAAAGGTGCATCTATCCAAAAGTTATCAATTTGTCACCTTGAAAGGTGCATCTGTCCAAAAGTTCTCCATTTGTCACCTTGGAAGGTGCATCTGTCCAAAAGTTCTCCATTGTCACTTGAAAGGTGCAACAGTCCAAAAGTTCTCCATTGTCACCTTGAAAGGTGCATCTGTCCAAAATTTCTCCATTTGTCACCTTGAAAGGTGCATCTGTCCAAAAGTTATCAATTTGTCTCCTTGAAAGGTGCATCTGTCCAAAAGTTCTCAATTTGTCACCTTGTAAGGTGCATTTGTCCAAAAGTTCTCCATTTGTCACCTTGAAAGGTCCATCTGTCCAAAAGTTCTCCATTTGTCACCTTGAAAGGTGCAACTGTCCAAAAGTTCTCAATTTGTCACCTTGAAAGGTGCATCTGTCCAAAAGTTCTCCATTTGTCACCTTGGAAGGTGCATCGGTCCAAAAGTTCTCCATTTGTCACCTTGGAAGGTGCAACGGTCCAAATGTTCTCCATTTGTTACCTTGAAAGGTGCATCTGTCCAGAAGTTCTCCATTTGTCACCTTGAAAGGTGCATCTGTCCAAAAGTTCTCCATTTGTCACCTTGAAAGGTGCATTTGTCCAAAAGTTCTCCATTTGTCACCTTGAAAGGTGCATATGTCCAAAAGTTCTCCATTTGTCATCTTGAAAGGTGCATCTGTCCAAAAGTTCTCCATTTGTCATCTTGAAAGGTACATCTGTCCAACAGTTCTCCATTTGTCACCTTGAAAGGTGCATCTGTCCAAAAGTTATCTATTTGTCACCTTGAAAGGTGCATCTGTCCAAAAGTTCTCCATTTGTCACCTTGTAAGGTGCATCTGTCCAAAAGTTCTCCATTTGTCACCTTGAAAGGTCCATCTGTCCAAAAGTTCTCCATTTGTCACCTTGAAAGGTGGATTTGTCCAAAAGTTCTCCATTTGTCACCTTGAAAGGTGCAACTGTCCAAAAGTTCTCAATTTGTCACCTTGAAAGGTGCATCTGTTTAAAAGTTCTCCATTTGTCACATTGGAAGGTGCAACGGTCCAAAAGTTCTCCATTTGTCACCTTGAAAGGTGCATCTGTCCAAAAGTTCTCCATTTGTCACCTTGACAGGTGCATTTATCCAAAAGTTCTCCATTTGTCACCTTGTAAGGTGCATCTGTCCAAAAGTTCTCCATTTGTCACCTTGTAAGGTTCATCTGTCCAAAAGTTCTCCATTTGTCATCTTGAAAGGTGCATCTGTCCAAAAGTTCTCCATTTGTCATCTTGAAAGGTGCATCTGCCCAAAAGTTCTCCATTTGTCACCTTGAAAGGTGCATCTGTCCAAAAGTTCTCCATTTGTCATCTTGAAAGGTGCATCTGTCCAAAAGTTCTCCATTTGTCATCTTGAAAGGTGCATCTGTCCAAAAGTTCTCCATTTGTCACCTTGAGAGGTGCATCTGTCCAAAAGTTCTCTATTTGTCACCTTGAGAGGTGCATCTGTCCAAAAGTTCTCCATTTGTCACCTTGAAAGGTGCATCTGTCCAAAAGTTATCAATTTGTCTCCTTGAAAGGTGCATCTGTCCAAAAGTTCTCAATTTGTCACCTTGTAAGGTGCATCTGTCCAAAAGTTCTCCATTTGTCACCTTGAAAGGTGCATCTGTCCAAAAGTTCTCAATTTGTCACCTTGTAAGGTGCATCTGTCCAAAAGTTCTCCATTTGTCACCTTGAAAGGTCCATCTGTCCAAAAGTTCTCCATTTGTCACCTTGAAAGGTGCATATGTCCAAAAGTTCTCCATTTGTCATCTTGAAAGGTGCATCTGTCCAAAAGTTCTCCATTTGTCACCTTGAAAGGTCCATCTGTCCAAAAGTTCTCCATTTGTCACCTTGAAAGGTGCAACTGTCCAAAAGTTCTCCATTTGTCACCTTGAAAGGTGCATATGTCCAAAAGTTCTCCATTTGTCATCTTGAAAGGTACATCTGTCCAACAGTTCTCCATTTGTCACCTTGAAAGGTGCATCTGTCCAAAAGTTATCTATTTGTCACCTTGAAAGGTGCATCTGTCCAAAAGTTCTCCATTTGTCACCTTGTAAGGTGCATCTGTCCAAAAGTTCTCCATTTGTCACCTTGAAAGGTCCATCTGTTCAAAAGTTCTCCATTTGTCACCTTGAAAGGTGCATCTGTCCAAAAGTTCTCAATTTGTCACCTTGTAAGGTGCATCTGTCCAAAAGTTCTCCATTTGTCACCTTGAAAGGTCCATCTGTCCAAAAGTTCTCCATTTATCACCTTGAAAGGTGCAACTGTCCAAAAGTTCTCCATTTGTCACCTTGAAAGGTGCAACTGTCCAAAAGTTCTCAATTTGTCACCTTGAAAGGTGCATCTGTCCAAAAGTTCTCCATTTGTCACCTTGGAAGGTGCATCGGTCCAAAAGTTCTCCATTTGTCACCTTGGAAGGTGCATCGGTCCAAAAGTTCTCCATTTGTCACCTTGGAAGGTGCATCGGTCCAAAAGTTCTCCATTTGTCACCTTGAAAGGTGCATCTGTCCAAAAGTTCTCCATTTGTCACCTTGAAAGGTGCATCTGTCCAAAAGTTCTCCATTTGTCACCTTGAAAGGTGCATTTGTCCAAAAGTTCTCCATTTGTCACCTTGAAAGGTGCATATGTCCAAAAGTTCTCCATTTGTCATCTTGAAAGGTGCATCTGTCCAAAAGTTCTCCATTTGTCATCTTGAAAGGTACATCTGTCCAACAGTTCTCCATTTGTCACCTTGAAAGGTGCATCTGTCCAAAAGTTATCTATTTGTCACCTTGAAAGGTGCATCTGTCCAAAAGTTCTCCATTTGTCACCTTGTAAGGTGCATCTGTCCAAAAGTTCTCCATTTGTCACCTTGAAAGGTCCATCTGTCCAAAAGTTATCAATTTGTCACCTTGAAAGGTGCAATTGTCCAAAAGTTCTCTATTTGTCACCTTGAAAGGTGCATCTATCCAAAAGTTATCAATTTGTCACCTTGAAAGGTGCATCTGTCCAAAAGTTCTCCATTTGTCACCTTGGAAGGTGCATCTGTCCAAAAGTTCTCCATTGTCACTTGAAAGGTGCAACAGTCCAAAAGTTCTCCATTGTCACCTTGAAAGGTGCATCTGTCCAAAATTTCTCCATTTGTCACCTTGAAAGGTGCATCTGTCCAAAAGTTATCAATTTGTCTCCTTGAAAGGTGCATCTGTCCAAAAGTTCTCAATTTGTCACCTTGTAAGGTGCATTTGTCCAAAAGTTCTCCATTTGTCACCTTGAAAGGTCCATCTGTCCAAAAGTTCTCCATTTGTCACCTTGAAAGGTGCAACTGTCCAAAAGTTCTCAATTTGTCACCTTGAAAGGTGCATCTGTCCAAAAGTTCTCCATTTGTCACCTTGGAAGGTGCATCGGTCCAAAAGTTCTCCATTTGTCACCTTGGAAGGTGCAACGGTCCAAATGTTCTCCATTTGTTACCTTGAAAGGTGCATCTGTCCAAAAGTTCTCCATTTGTCACCTTGAAAGGTGCATCTGTCCAAAAGTTCTCCATTTGTCACCTTGAAAGGTGCATTTGTCCAAAAGTTCTCCATTTGTCACCTTGAAAGGTGCATATGTCCAAAAGTTCTCCATTTGTCATCTTGAAAGGTGCATCTGTCCAAAAGTTCTCCATTTGTCATCTTGAAAGGTACATCTGTCCAACAGTTCTCCATTTGTCACCTTGAAAGGTGCATCTGTCCAAAAGTTATCTATTTGTCACCTTGAAAGGTGCATCTGTCCAAAAGTTCTCCATTTGTCACCTTGTAAGGTGCATCTGTCCAAAAGTTCTCCATTTGTCACCTTGAAAGGTCCATCTGTCCAAAAGTTCTCCATTTGTCACCTTGAAAGGTGGATTTGTCCAAAAGTTCTCCATTTGTCACCTTGAAAGGTGCAACTGTCCAAAAGTTATCAATTTGTCACCTTGAAAGGTGCAATTGTCCAAAAGTTCTCTATTTGTCACCTTGAAAGGTGCATCTATCCAAAAGTTATCAATTTGTCACCTTGAAAGGTGCATCTGTCCAAAAGTTCTCCATTTGTCACCTTGGAAGGTGCATCTGTCCAAAAGTTCTCCATTGTCACTTGAAAGGTGCAACAGTCCAAAAGTTCTCCATTGTCACCTTGAAAGGTGCATCTGTCCAAAATTTCTCCATTTGTCACCTTGAAAGGTGCATCTGTCCAAAAGTTATCAATTTGTCTCCTTGAAAGGTGCATCTGTCCAAAAGTTCTCAATTTGTCACCTTGTAAGGTGCATTTGTCCAAAAGTTCTCCATTTGTCACCTTGAAAGGTCCATCTGTCCAAAAGTTCTCCATTTGTCACCTTGAAAGGTGCAACTGTCCAAAAGTTCTCAATTTGTCACCTTGAAAGGTGCATCTGTCCAAAAGTTCTCCATTTGTCACCTTGGAAGGTGCATCGGTCCAAAAGTTCTCCATTTGTCACCTTGGAAGGTGCAACGGTCCAAATGTTCTCCATTTGTTACCTTGAAAGGTGCATCTGTCCAGAAGTTCTCCATTTGTCACCTTGAAAGGTGCATCTGTCCAAAAGTTCTCCATTTGTCACCTTGAAAGGTGCATTTGTCCAAAAGTTCTCCATTTGTCACCTTGAAAGGTGCATATGTCCAAAAGTTCTCCATTTGTCATCTTGAAAGGTGCATCTGTCCAAAAGTTCTCCATTTGTCATCTTGAAAGGTACATCTGTCCAACAGTTCTCCATTTGTCACCTTGAAAGGTGCATCTGTCCAAAAGTTATCTATTTGTCACCTTGAAAGGTGCATCTGTCCAAAAGTTCTCCATTTGTCACCTTGTAAGGTGCATCTGTCCAAAAGTTCTCCATTTGTCACCTTGAAAGGTCCATCTGTCCAAAAGTTCTCCATTTGTCACCTTGAAAGGTGGATTTGTCCAAAAGTTCTCCATTTGTCACCTTGAAAGGTGCAACTGTCCAAAAGTTCTCAATTTGTCACCTTGAAAGGTGCATCTGTTTAAAAGTTCTCCATTTGTCACATTGGAAGGTGCAACGGTCCAAAAGTTCTCCATTTGTCACCTTGAAAGGTGCATCTGTCCAAAAGTTCTCCATTTGTCACCTTGACAGGTGCATTTATCCAAAAGTTCTCCATTTGTCACCTTGTAAGGTGCATCTGTCCAAAAGTTCTCCATTTGTCACCTTGTAAGGTTCATCTGTCCAAAAGTTCTCCATTTGTCATCTTGAAAGGTGCATCTGTCCAAAAGTTCTCCATTTGTCATCTTGAAAGGTGCATCTGCCCAAAAGTTCTCCATTTGTCACCTTGAAAGGTGCATCTGTCCAAAAGTTCTCCATTTGTCATCTTGAAAGGTGCATCTGTCCAAAAGTTCTCCATTTGTCATCTTGAAAGGTGCATCTGTCCAAAAGTTCTCCATTTGTCACCTTGAGAGGTGCATCTGTCCAAAAGTTCTCTATTTGTCACCTTGAGAGGTGCATCTGTCCAAAAGTTCTCCATTTGTCACCTTGAAAGGTGCATCTGTCCAAAAGTTATCAATTTGTCTCCTTGAAAGGTGCATCTGTCCAAAAGTTCTCAATTTGTCACCTTGTAAGGTGCATCTGTCCAAAAGTTCTCCATTTGTCACCTTGAAAGGTGCATCTGTCCAAAAGTTCTCAATTTGTCACCTTGTAAGGTGCATCTGTCCAAAAGTTCTCCATTTGTCACCTTGAAAGGTCCATCTGTCCAAAAGTTCTCCATTTGTCACCTTGAAAGGTGCATATGTCCAAAAGTTCTCCATTTGTCATCTTGAAAGGTGCATCTGTCCAAAAGTTCTCCATTTGTCACCTTGAAAGGTCCATCTGTCCAAAAGTTCTCCATTTGTCACCTTGAAAGGTGCAACTGTCCAAAAGTTCTCCATTTGTCACCTTGAAAGGTGCATATGTCCAAAAGTTCTCCATTTGTCATCTTGAAAGGTACATCTGTCCAACAGTTCTCCATTTGTCACCTTGAAAGGTGCATCTGTCCAAAAGTTATCTATTTGTCACCTTGAAAGGTGCATCTGTCCAAAAGTTCTCCATTTGTCACCTTGTAAGGTGCATCTGTCCAAAAGTTCTCCATTTGTCACCTTGAAAGGTCCATCTGTTCAAAAGTTCTCCATTTGTCACCTTGAAAGGTGCATCTGTCCAAAAGTTCTCAATTTGTCACCTTGTAAGGTGCATCTGTCCAAAAGTTCTCCATTTGTCACCTTGAAAGGTCCATCTGTCCAAAAGTTCTCCATTTATCACCTTGAAAGGTGCAACTGTCCAAAAGTTCTCCATTTGTCACCTTGAAAGGTGCAACTGTCCAAAAGTTCTCAATTTGTCACCTTGAAAGGTGCATCTGTCCAAAAGTTCTCCATTTGTCACCTTGGAAGGTGCATCGGTCCAAAAGTTCTCCATTTGTCACCTTGGAAGGTGCATCGGTCCAAAAGTTCTCCATTTGTCACCTTGGAAGGTGCATCGGTCCAAAAGTTCTCCATTTGTCACCTTGAAAGGTGCATCTGTCCAAAAGTTCTCCATTTGTCACCTTGAAAGGTGCATCTGTCCAAAAGTTCTCCATTTGTCACCTTGAAAGGTGCATTTGTCCAAAAGTTCTCCATTTGTCACCTTGAAAGGTGCATATGTCCAAAAGTTCTCCATTTGTCATCTTGAAAGGTGCATCTGTCCAAAAGTTCTCCATTTGTCATCTTGAAAGGTACATCTGTCCAACAGTTCTCCATTTGTCACCTTGAAAGGTGCATCTGTCCAAAAGTTATCTATTTGTCACCTTGAAAGGTGCATCTGTCCAAAAGTTCTCCATTTGTCACCTTGTAAGGTGCATCTGTCCAAAAGTTCTCCATTTGTCACCTTGAAAGGTCCATCTGTCCAAAAGTTATCAATTTGTCACCTTGAAAGGTGCAATTGTCCAAAAGTTCTCTATTTGTCACCTTGAAAGGTGCATCTATCCAAAAGTTATCAATTTGTCACCTTGAAAGGTGCATCTGTCCAAAAGTTCTCCATTTGTCACCTTGGAAGGTGCATCTGTCCAAAAGTTCTCCATTGTCACTTGAAAGGTGCAACAGTCCAAAAGTTCTCCATTGTCACCTTGAAAGGTGCATCTGTCCAAAATTTCTCCATTTGTCACCTTGAAAGGTGCATCTGTCCAAAAGTTATCAATTTGTCTCCTTGAAAGGTGCATCTGTCCAAAAGTTCTCAATTTGTCACCTTGTAAGGTGCATTTGTCCAAAAGTTCTCCATTTGTCACCTTGAAAGGTCCATCTGTCCAAAAGTTCTCCATTTGTCACCTTGAAAGGTGCAACTGTCCAAAAGTTCTCAATTTGTCACCTTGAAAGGTGCATCTGTCCAAAAGTTCTCCATTTGTCACCTTGGAAGGTGCATCGGTCCAAAAGTTCTCCATTTGTCACCTTGGAAGGTGCAACGGTCCAAATGTTCTCCATTTGTTACCTTGAAAGGTGCATCTGTCCAAAAGTTCTCCATTTGTCACCTTGAAAGGTGCATCTGTCCAAAAGTTCTCCATTTGTCACCTTGAAAGGTGCATTTGTCCAAAAGTTCTCCATTTGTCACCTTGAAAGGTGCATATGTCCAAAAGTTCTCCATTTGTCATCTTGAAAGGTGCATCTGTCCAAAAGTTCTCCATTTGTCATCTTGAAAGGTACATCTGTCCAACAGTTCTCCATTTGTCACCTTGAAAGGTGCATCTGTCCAAAAGTTATCTATTTGTCACCTTGAAAGGTGCATCTGTCCAAAAGTTCTCCATTTGTCACCTTGTAAGGTGCATCTGTCCAAAAGTTCTCCATTTGTCACCTTGAAAGGTCCATCTGTCCAAAAGTTCTCCATTTGTCACCTTGAAAGGTGGATTTGTCCAAAAGTTCTCCATTTGTCACCTTGAAAGGTGCAACTGTCCAAAAGTTCTCAATTTGTCACCTTGAAAGGTGCATCTGTTTAAAAGTTCTCCATTTGTCACATTGGAAGGTGCAACGGTCCAAAAGTTCTCCATTTGTCACCTTGAAAGGTGCATCTGTCCAAAAGTTCTCCATTTGTCACCTTGACAGGTGCATTTATCCAAAAGTTCTCCATTTGTCACCTTGTAAGGTGCATCTGTCCAAAAGTTCTCCATTTGTCACCTTGTAAGGTTCATCTGTCCAAAAGTTCTCCATTTGTCATCTTGAAAGGTGCATCTGTCCAAAAGTTCTCCATTTGTCATCTTGAAAGGTGCATCTGCCCAAAAGTTCTCCATTTGTCACCTTGAAAGGTGCATCTGTCCAAAAGTTCTCCATTTGTCATCTTGAAAGGTGCATCTGTCCAAAAGTTCTCCATTTGTCATCTTGAAAGGTGCATCTGTCCAAAAGTTCTCCATTTGTCACCTTGAGAGGTGCATCTGTCCAAAAGTTCTCTATTTGTCACCTTGAGAGGTGCATCTGTCCAAAAGTTCTCCATTTGTCACCTTGAAAGGTGCATCTGTCCAAAAGTTATCAATTTGTCTCCTTGAAAGGTGCATCTGTCCAAAAGTTCTCAATTTGTCACCTTGTAAGGTGCATCTGTCCAAAAGTTCTCCATTTGTCACCTTGAAAGGTGCATCTGTCCAAAAGTTCTCAATTTGTCACCTTGTAAGGTGCATCTGTCCAAAAGTTCTCCATTTGTCACCTTGAAAGGTCCATCTGTCCAAAAGTTCTCCATTTGTCACCTTGAAAGGTGCATATGTCCAAAAGTTCTCCATTTGTCATCTTGAAAGGTGCATCTGTCCAAAAGTTCTCCATTTGTCATCTTGAAAGGTACATCTGTCCAACAGTTCTCCATTTGTCACCTTGAAAGGTGCATCTGTCCAAAAGTTATCTATTTGTCACCTTGAAAGGTGCATCTGTCCAAAAGTTCTCCATTTGTCACCTTGTAAGGTGCATCTGTCCAAAAGTTCTCCATTTGTCACCTTGAAAGGTCCATCTGTCCAAAAGTTCTCCATTTGTCACCTTGAAAGGTGGATTGGTCCAAAAGTTCTCCATTTGTCACCTTGAAAGGTGCAACTGTCCAAAAGTTCTCAATTTGTCACCTTGAAAGGTGCATCTGTTTAAAAGTTCTCCATTTGTCACCTTGAAAGGTGCATCTGTCCAAAAGTTCTCCATTTGTCACCTTCACAGGTGCATTTATCCAAAAGTTCTCCATTTGTCACCTTGTAAGGTGCATCTGTCCAAAAGTTCTCCATTTGTCACCTTGTAAGGTGCATCTGTCCAAAAGTTCTCCATTTGTCATCTTGAAAGGTGCATCTGTCCAAAAGTTCTCCATTTGTCATCTTGAAAGGTGCATCTGTCCAAAAGTTCTCCATTTGTCACCTTGAAAGGTGCATCTGTCCAAAAGTTCTCCATTTGTCATCTTGAAAGGTGCATCTGTCCAAAAGTTCTCCATTTGTCATCTTGAAAGGTGCATCTGTCCAAAAGTTCTCCATTTGTCACCTTGAGAGGTGCATCTGTCCAAAAGTTCTCTATTTGTCACCTTGAGAGGTGCATCTGTCCAAAAGTTCTCCATTTGTCACCTTGAAAGGTGCATCTGTCCAAAAGTTATCAATTTGTCTCCTTGAAAGGTGCATCTGTCCAAAAGTTCTCAATTTGTCACCTTGTAAGGTGCATCTGTCCAAAAGTTCTCCATTTGTCACCTTGAAAGGTGCATCTGTCCAAAAGTTCTCAATTTGTCACCTTGTAAGGTGCATCTGTCCAAAAGTTCTCCATTTGTCACCTTGAAAGGTCCATCTGTCCAAAAGTTCTCCATTTGTCACCTTGAAAGGTGCAACTGTCCAAAAGTTCTCAATTTTTCACCTTGAAAGGTGCATCTGTCCAAAAGTTCTCCATTTGTCACCTTGTAAGGTGCATCTGTCCAAAAGTTCTCCATTTGTCACCTTGAAAGGTGCATCTGTCCAAAAGTTCTCAATTTGTCACCTTGTAAGGTGCATCTGTCCAAAAGTTCTCCATTTGTCACCTTGAAAGGTGCATCTGTCCAAAAGTTCTCCATTTGTCACCTTGAAAGGTGCATCTGTCCAAAAGTTCTCAATTTGTCACCTTGTAAGGTGCATCTGTCCAAAAGTTCTCCATTTGTCACCTTGAAAGGTCCATCTGTCCAAAAGTTCTCCATTTGTCACCTTGAAAGGTGCATATGTCCAAAAGTTCTCCATTTGTCATCTTGAAAGGTGCATCTGTCCAAAAGTTCTCCATTTGTCATCTTGAAAGGTACATCTGTCCAACAGTTCTCCATTTGTCACCTTGAAAGGTGCATCTGTCCAAAAGTTATCCATTTGTCACCTTGAAAGGTGGATTGGTCCAAAAGTTCTCCATTTGTCACCTTGAAAGGTGCAACTGTCCAAAAGTTCTCAATTTGTCACCTTGAAAGGTGCATCTGTTTAAAAGTTCTCCATTTGTCACCTTGAAAGGTGCATCTGTCCAAAAGTTCTCCATTTGTCACCTTCACAGGTGCATTTATCCAAAAGTTCTCCATTTGTCACCTTGTAAGGTGCATCTGTCCAAAAGTTCTCCATTTGTCACCTTGTAAGGTGCATCTGTCCAAAAGTTCTCCATTTGTCATCTTGAAAGGTGCATCTGTCCAAAAGTTCTCCATTTGTCATCTTGAAAGGTGCATCTGTCCAAAAGTTCTCCATTTGTCACCTTGAAAGGTGCATCTGTCCAAAAGTTCTCCATTTGTCATCTTGAAAGGTGCATCTGTCCAAAAGTTCTCCATTTGTCATCTTGAAAGGTGCATCTGTCCAAAAGTTCTCCATTTGTCACCTTGAGAGGTGCATCTGTCCAAAAGTTCTCTATTTGTCACCTTGAGAGGTGCATCTGTCCAAAAGTTCTCCATTTGTCACCTTGAAAGGTGCATCTGTCCAAAAGTTATCAATTTGTCTCCTTGAAAGGTGCATCTGTCCAAAAGTTCTCAATTTGTCACCTTGTAAGGTGCATCTGTCCAAAAGTTCTCCATTTGTCACCTTGAAAGGTGCATCTGTCCAAAAGTTCTCAATTTGTCACCTTGTAAGGTGCATCTGTCCAAAAGTTCTCCATTTGTCACCTTGAAAGGTCCATCTGTCCAAAAGTTCTCCATTTGTCACCTTGAAAGGTGCATCTGTCCAAAAGTTCTCCATTTGTCACCTTGTAAGGTGCATCTGTCCAAAAGTTCTCCATTTGTCACCTTGAAAGGTGCATCTGTCCAAAAGTTCTCAATTTGTCACCTTGTAAGGTGCATCTGTCCAAAAGTTCTCCATTTGTCACCTCTAAAGGTCCATCTGTCCAAAAGTTCTCCATTTGTCACCTTGAAAGGTGCAACTGTCCAAAAGTTCTCCATTTGTCACCTTGAAAGGTGCATATGTCCAAAAGTTCTCCATTTGTCATCTTGAAAGGTACATCTGTCCAACAGTTCTCCATTTGTCACCTTGAAAGGTGCATCTGTCCAAAAGTTATCTATTTGTCACCTTGAAAGGTGCATCTGTCCAAAAGTTCTCCATTTGTCACCTTGTAAGGTGCATCTGTCCAAAAGTTCTCCATTTGTCACCTTGAAAGGTCCATCTGTTCAAAAGTTCTCCATTTGTCACCTTGAAAGGTGGATTTGTCCAAAAGTTCTCCATTTGTCACCTTGAAAGGTGCAACTGTCCAAAAGTTCTCAATTTGTCACCTTGAAAGGTGCATCTGTTTAAAAGTTCTCCATTTGTCACCTTGGAAGGTGCAACGGTCCAAAAGTTCTCCATTTGTCACCTTGAAAGGTCCATCTGTCCAAAAGTTCTCCATTTGTCACCTTGAAAGGTGCAACTGTCCAAAAGTTCTCAATTTGTCACCTTGAAAGGTGCATCTGTCCAAAAGTTCTCCATTTGTCACCTTGTAAGGTGCATCTGTCCAAAAGTTCTCCATTTGTCACCTTGAAAGGTGCATCTGTCCAAAAGTTCTCAATTTGTCACCTTGTAAGGTGCATCTGTCCAAAAGTTCTCCATTTGTCACCTTGAAAGGTCCATCTGTCCAAAAGTTCTCCATTTATCACCTTGAAAGGTGCAACTGTCCAAAAGTTCTCCATTTGTCACCTTGAAAGGTGCATATGTCCAAAAGTTCTCCATTTGTCATCTTGAAAGGTACATCTGTCCAACAGTTCTCCATTTGTCACCTTGAAAGGTGCATCTGTCCAAAAGTTATCTATTTGTCACCTTGAAAGGTGCATCTGTCCAAAAGTTCTCCATTTGTCATCTTGAAAGGTGCATCTGTCCAAAAGTTCTCCATTTGTCATCTTGAAAAGTGCATCTGTCCAAAAGTTCTCCATTTGTCACCTTGAGAGGTGCATCTGTCCAAAAGTTCTCTATTTGTCACCTTGAGAGGTGCATCTGTCCAAAAGTTCTCCATTTGTCACCTTGAAAGGTGCATCTGTCCAAAAGTTATCAATTTGTCTCCTTGAAAGGTGCATCTGTCCAAAAGTTCTCAATTTGTCACCTTGTAAGGTGCATCTGTCCAAAAGTTCTCCATTTGTCACCTTGAAAGGTGCATCTGTCCAAAAGTTCTCAATTTGTCACCTTGTAAGGTGCATCTGTCCAAAAGTTCTCCATTTGTCACCTTGAAAGGTCCATCTGTCCAAAAGTTCTCCATTTGTCACCTTGAAAGGTGCATCTGTCCAAAAGTTATCAATTTGTCTCCTTGAAAGGTGCATCTGTCCAAAAGTTCTCAATTTGTCACCTTGTAAGGTGCATCTGTCCAAAAGTTCTCCATTTGTCACCTTGAAAGGTGCATCTGTCCAAAAGTTCTCAATTTGTCACCTTGTAAGGTGCATCTGTCCAAAAGTTCTCCATTTGTCACCTTGAAAGGTCCATCTGTCCAAAAGTTCTCCATTTGTCACCTTGAAAGGTGCAACTGTCCAAAAGTTCTCAATTTGTCACCTTGAAAGGTGCATCTGTCCAAAAGTTCTCAATTTGTCATCTTGAAAGGTGCATCTGTCCAAAAGTTCTCCATTTGTCATCTTGAAAGGTGCATCTGTCCAAAAGTTCTCCATTTGTCACCTTGAAAGGTGCATCTGTCCAAAAGTTCTCCATTTGTCACCTTGAAAGGTGCATCTGTCCAAAAGTTATCAATTTGTCTCCTTGAAAGGTGCATCTGTCCAAAAGTTCTCAATTTGTCACCTTGTAAGGTGCATCTGTCCAAAAGTTCTCCATTTGTCACCTTGAAAGGTGCATCTGTCCAAAAGTTCTCAATTTGTCACCTTGTAAGGTGCATCTGTCCAAAAGTTCTCCATTTGTCACCTTGAAAGGTGCATCTGTCCAAAAGTTCTCAATTTGTCACCTTGTAAGGTGCATCTGTCCAAAAGTTCTCCATTTGTCACCTTGAAAGGTCCATCTGTCCAAAAGTTCTCCATTTGTCACCTTGAAAGGTGCAACTGTCCAAAAGTTCTCAATTTGTCACCTTGAAAGGTGCATCTGTCCAAAAGTTCTCAATTTGTCACCTTGTAAGGTGCATCTGTCCAAAAGTTCTCCATTTGTCACCTTGAAAGGTCCATCTGTCCAAAAGTTCTCCATTTGTCACCTTGAAAGGTGCAACGGCCCAAAAGTTCTCCATTTGTCACCTTGAAAGGTGCATCTGTCCAAAAGTTCTCCATTTGTCACCTTGAAAGGTGCATCTGTCCAAAAGTTCCCCATTTGTCACCTTGAAAGGTGCATCTGTCCAAAAGTTCTCCATTTGTCACCTTGACAGGTGCATTTGTCCAAAAGTTCTCCATTTGTCACCTTGTAAGGTGCATCTGTCCATATTTATCATATTATTAGTCATTATTTCACCACTCACTTTATTATCTTATTATTATTATTATTATTATTATCAATAATTAATATTATAATTAAAAAACTAAAAAAAAACTTTAAAAGCAAAAAAATATATAGAAAGGAGCAGCACGTGATGCATGCCCTCTCTCCCTATTTTATCCTTTTTTTCTTTTATTTATAATTATGTTTTATAATTATTGTTGTTAATTCTAATTGAAAAAAAGAAACAAAAAAATATGGAACAATCAGCAACAATGTTGCATCTCTTCACACAACTTTTTTTTACTACTTTATTCCTTTTTTTCAAAAAATGGCCAAAGTTTTCACTAAGATTACAAGTAATAAAAAAGATCAAGTCACTTCACTCTTATTTGGTTTATGCTAAACCATTTTTTCAAGCATGTGAAAATCCAACACTCCAAAATTATCCCATGGATAGAGAAAGTCATCAATTTTATCTATATTTTGAAACACAAACTCAGAATTAGGGGATGGTTTTTTCTACAACATTTGGGGGACGGCAGAGAAAGAAAAAACAAAAAGCAAACAAAAAAAAAACACAGAAACACCAACTTCACCAAAACCCAAATCCTTTACAAAATCTCAAACTCATTCAAATTTTTTTTCCAACAAAATATCTCAAACCTTCAAACATCCATTTCACAAAAAAGAAAAGAAAAAAAGAAGAACATCACGAGAAACAAAACAGAAACAGAGAACGGCCGCCGTGATAAATCAACGACCAAAAAGTTAGATCAAACGGAAGCTGAACGGAGGAGGAAGGAGGGAGGAGAACGGCCACGAGTAGTTCCTCTGTTTCCGTTCACCACCGTCGACCAACACGTCTCCGCTGGCGCTCTTTCTCCACTATATGTCTTCTTTCGTTCAACTCATATGCTTGCATCATCTTTCTTTTAGTTTGTGATTTGGTTTGAGATTTGGGGGTTAGGGTTCGGATCTGGGATGTCCGATCCGGTTAATCCGTTGTTTGTTTGTGTTTTTCGTTGCCAGATTCGTGTCTAGAAGACGATTTAGTGTAGGGTTTGTGTTTACAGTTTTGTGATTTGAAGATGTTTTGCATGATTTGTGGTTTTTAGAGGTTGATGTTCAAAGTTTTTTTCCAGAAAACAGAAAGAGAGAAAACAGAAGGGGAGAGCGGAGAAGAGAAAGAAAAAGAAAGTTTTTTTGCTAAAAAAAGAAAAAATCAATTAATATAACCCCCTTTAAGATTTTCTGCGCGCGCCCCCCTTTTTACTCATCAAACCCCCCACTCTGACTTACTGCGCGCGCACCCCTCACACTTCAGTTTACTCCGCGCGCATCCCAGGGCTTCTGCGCACGCCCCCCGCCCCTTTGAACTGGTTTTTGTGGTGCTGGGCCTAAGCAGGCCCAGCTCGCCCCACACCCTCTTTTTTTTTTTGTGCTTGTTTTATTATCTTAGTTTGTTTTTTTTTTAGTTTCTTTTTTATTTCTTTTTTTTTATTTTTTTTGCGTTCATGTATATGTATGTTTTATATTTATATGCCTTAGATGTTTTTGCTAAAAAAAATAATAATCTATGAAAATTCATAAACTCGAAAAGTTTTGTTTTTTGAATGTCAAAATTTAAGTTGTAGTTTTTCTCTTTGACTTTTCTTTTTATTTTACTATGTTTGTTTAGAATATGAAAAATGCAAATAAAAATATAAAAAGATAACATGCCACTTTCTTTCCTTTATTTTCGCTTATAATATTCTAATTTTTTTTTTAGTGTTATCGTTTTTCCATATTTGGCTATACACCATTTTATCATTTTACAACACTACATTCTACATTGATTTCTACATGAGACACACACTACATTTCATATTACACTTCACATTTACGTTTCACATTACACTTCACATTTACATTCCATATTACATGTTGTCTATACACTTTGTTTAATTTTTTTGATGCTTGTTCTTGCTTGCTTTGCTTAGTATTTTTTTTATGTGACCTTGATCATGATATGCATCTTAGAGTTTTATTTCTTGCATGATGCTTGACTTTATATCATATCCATTAAATTGCATACTCTCACATGAACCTTACCATGATGCTTGAAATTGGTATATTAATTGTTACCTTGACTATACATGTTAGTTGGACATGCTCTTTGTTTTCTTGAGTATATATATATTCATGTTTTTTTATTTTATTTTATTTTTATGTTAGAAAAGTATGTCATCATGGAAATTAATATCATATTTATTCTAAGTTCATATGTTAACTTGATTGCTTATGTGCCTACATATGCTTTAGTTCACCTCACACTACACTTTACACTCTACATTTCACACTACATTTTTTACACTACATTTTCACACCACATCTCTACATTACACTACATCACATTCCACATTTTATATCACATGACACTTCGCATTACATATACACAATATATTTTTTTTTTATATTATCTTTGTTTGTTTTTATTCTCTATTAGTTGTTTTTGTGTGATTTTTGTCTTTGTGTTTGTGCGAGTCTTTTATGCATATTCGTCCTCATGTTTATTTTACGCATGCATTTTATTTTATTCACCATTTAACTTCTCGTAATTTATTATTATCTATTTATTCATTTGATTCGATATGGTTGTAAATTAATTATTCGATATGGTTGTAATAGCGTAGGACTTTATTTATTTATCACTTTATTTATTGCTTTCGTAGTTGCACATCACACACAAAAAACGCCAAAGAATCTCATTTCCAAGGGAGAGGACTCGTAATTAAATTTCAATTGATTACGAGACTTCTTACAACAAAAACTCTTTTCAAAACAAACATGCGATCCTTTTACAAACAAGCACAATTCTACCTTAGTCACAACATTTACAAAACATTTTACAAAACATCTTATATATTGGTACAAACCTGAGCTGTCTTGTGCTTTCCATCAAGGGGCACCTGGCCATGATATTGAGCAGTGTTTTGCTTTGAAGTCTGAAGTGCAAAAGTTGATTGAGACTAACAAACTTTCTTTCGAGGACATAGACCCAGCTCTGTTATGCAAGGATATGGTTTGATACTATTGGGCTGACGCTGGTGTTATTTCTACTCCTTTTTATCAAGTTGAAGTCAGTGATACAAGGAAGCTCACCCCTATGATCTCTAGGCTTTTTATTTCTTTCTTGTCAAGCATTTGTTTGTTTTTAACATTTATGTGTTCTATCAAGTACTTTTAATATAATTAATATACATGTTTTTTTGAATTAATCCATTCATATTCACTCTTGTCTCTTGCTTTATTACTTACAAACTTGGAGCGAGGATGACGAGAATAAATAACTGATATTTGCTGATATATGCTTTCAATGGTGAAAAACCTAGTTGAGGATGTAAGGCATTGTTTCAATTCCCAAACAGTGGAGATATAAGGAGATGACCCGTAATCAACCCCTTTGAGCCTGAAGTTGGTGTTTTTTCTACTTTTCTGAACCCTTAATCTTAACCTGAGGCAGGGTAGTCTTTCAATTAATTTGATGATGCATCCTGATACAAGAGGATCAATTTGTCTGGACATACGAACTAAGAGGTTTAAGCCCAATGCTTACCTCAAACAAAACAAGCTATCAAGAGATGAGACTCACAACAATTTATATGGCAGTTACAATATTACTACACCAAAATCTTACAAGGGTTATATTAAAAAAAAAACAGAGTGATTACAAAAAAAAAAAGTACAAAAAAGAAAAGAAAAGAGGTTGAATACAAAAAAAGAGCCCACACAAAAGAGGGGCATCCTGATGGACCGCAAATTCAAAGTTCAAAAAGAACTAGTCAATACAAATAAAGAGTGATCCCAACAAATAGGAACAATTTCCTAAACAAAGAAAAGTGATTGTCACTTCAAGAATCTCATCAATTTAACCTACTTGTCATTTACATATTGCCGTCGGGACATACGACGGTAGGTAATATTTTCTTTTGCTTTGTTTTACACACAAAAGATCATACAAATATTTTTTACACATACTCTTACAATTTAACCTACTTTATCTTCTTTTGCTTTGTTTTATGTTCACATGTCATTTGTCTTTATGTTCTCGCATATGTTAGGAATAGAACCATTTGCATCATGAGCATGCTCATGCATTTGTTTAACATGCTATATTTTGCACTACAATTCATATTCTACACTACAATTTCGCACAACATGTCTCACTCACATTTTACATGCATACATGCATTTAGGTTAGGATTTTTAGCCGTTAAAAATGCGCATTTAGGAACGATATTTTATTTATTAAAATTATCGTTAACATTGGCATTAATATTCAAGGGCCATCTTTGGCCTAAATTCTCTTATGTTTGATAGTTGTTTTTTTTTTCTTCTATTTCTCTTGACTAAGTGTGTTACTACTTGATCATGACATGATTAATATGATTATAAGTGCTTTCAATGATGTCTTACCTTTTGTTAGGTGTGTACGTTTTGGTTTGAATTGTTTCTAAGTAATTATGCATGCTTGTGTCTATGTTTTATTTCGTTATGATAAAAATGAAAAATTCTTTTCTCCATCCGTCTCAATTTTACACATACTCCACCTTTGTTTAAAATAACTTTTCTTGTCTTATATGTTTACTTAAGTGCATTTCATCCTCATATTTATTTTTTGCATCTCTTTGCATTTTACTATTCTACATTGCTATTATTTGTTCATATTATTTATTATTTATTTGCTCAATTCGATATGGTTGTAAATATTAATTATTCAATTGGGTTGTAATACCGTAGGACTTTATTTATCGTTTTTATTGCTTTCCTAGTTCACACAACACACACAATGCCATGAACTTATTTCCAATGCCATGAACTTATGAGTTCTCTTGCGACAATTTTCTTCCCAACTCGAAAACGCAATTTTTTTTTATAAAGAAAAAAATAAGCGTAGGTCCATTTTAGTCGCAACGTCATTATATTATTTCACTATGATAATCATTCACTTTTAACTTCTATTTTTTCCTCTTACACACAACAATTACCTTTTCTTTCACAAACATTTAATTTACAACTTTTTTCTCAAACAACAAATTATTTTACAAACATGACAATCCACATTACTTATTCCTTTTACTCTCAATTTTTTTTTTTACTTTTACTACTTTAAACTATCAAATAGATCTTTATCATTATTTGTCCCAAATTTTGATTGTCCTTATAAATATTAGCAAGACTTAGATCATGCTTGTTGTTGTTGAGGAAGGGTGTCCCCGAAGTTGGTTTTGGGTCGTACATCTCTCAACCGTGATAAAGCATGATCTAGCGTGTTTATATTGACATTTAAATAGTGAGACTTAAAATGACATCAGTCTATTACTTTCATACAATACTTTTTACAACTTCTCACTTCTTACATCTTTTCCCCCTATTCTTAAAGCACACATTTAAAGCACAAAAAAGCATCTCAAGAGGTTACCATGGAGTACCATGGGCGCTTAAGGTGCATACACCTTCCTTTTGCGCAATTAACCCCCGTACCTAGAATCTCTCATAAAAGGGTTTCGATACTTTCCCCTCCCTTGGAAATGAAAGAATCAACTGTAGTGGGGTATGTCTCAAAAAACCCGCAACATCTATCTACTAACTCGCCGTTAGAAGTGGGAGAGAAACAATTTCTTAAAGTTTCAACCATAGCTCGAATGTTGAAGGAGAGTTGATTTAAGGACCAAGTCTCATTGTTCAAACACATTAAATTTCGGCGTCTCCAAGACCACCAAACATCGGCCGAGAAAGAGAAAGCGTGTGCACCTGTGGAATTCTGCTTGAGCCAGTCGTATGCATCCAAGTTTGAGAAGAACTCCGGATTGTTGAAACCAATGTGGTTCCAAAGGGAATGAGAGAACTCGCAGTCTCGAATGCAATTAAGAAAAGTTTCATCTTGAAGGCCACATCGAGTGCAGGTGGCTGAAGGACTCATGTTGCGGTGGTTGAGTAAAGAGAGGGTTGGCGTAGAGTTATGACAAGCCAACCAAAAGAAGAATTTGATCTTTTCGGGGAGTTGAAGCTTCCATATCCAAGACCAAGTGTGTAAAGGGTTATCAGACGGTACCAGATCCGTCCGAGAGATTAACCAATTATAGCCACTTTTAGTAGTGTAAGTGCCATTTTTGTTGTTAGCCCAAATGAAGGCGTCTTCGATAGAGTCGTTGAACTTGAAGTTGGTGTTGTCAATGACTTCAGAAATCAACTAAGGGAGCTAGGTGTAGAGACTACGAGTGTAAGGTTTTCCTGTAGAGAGCACATCTTTTACCGAAAGTTGCAGATTATGTATATCCACAAAGGAGACAAGTGAACTAAGATGATCGAAATTGGTCCAAGGAGTAAACCAAAAGGAGGAGGATCCCGAACCTACACGCCATGAAAATCCATATTTGAGGACGTTTTTTGCTCTAATAATAGAAGACCAAGTTGGTGAGCTACTAGAGGGGTTATTGGAGAGGAGGAAATTTGGTCATGAAGTATATTTGCTTGAGAGGAGGTCAATCCAAAGCTTACTCGAAGATTGTATCATATCCTAGACCACCTTTCCCAATAGAGAGATATTTGCATCCCGAGCTGGTTGGACACCCAAACCACCAAGTTGTTTAGGGCGAGATATTTTATTCCATCCCACTAAGTGGATACCTTTGTTGTTGGTGTCTGATCAATGCTTTCACATATGCTTTGAGGGAACCAAAAAATTTGCATGTAGTAGGAGGGAATTGAAGTGAGGACAGAAGAAGCCAGCGTCAAGCGACCTGGTTTGTTTAGCAGCTTGTTTTTCCAAGAAGCAAGTCGTGTCTACATCTTGTCGATAATGAAATAGAAATTGCTTCTTTTGGCTCTCCCTTTGAGGATTGGGAAGCCTAAATACTTTTCTAGGGATGTGGTGCTCCAGATACCAGTGATGGACGTAAGTTTGTTGATCTTAGTTTGAGGGATACCTGCGAAGTAAAAGGCTCGGGATTTTGACAAGTTGATCTTCAAACCTGAAGCGCGACCGAAACGGGTAAGGAGGTCAGTGATAACTCGTAATTGAGAGTTTTTGGCTGTGGTGAATAGGAGAACATCATCTGCAAATAAGAGGTGTGATAATTGGGGTCCATTGACAGAGATGTGGATGAGGGTCCAGGTGCCCTGATGGACCGCATTATCAATGGCGATAAACAGCTTTTCCATACATAATATGAATAAATAAGGGGATAAGGGATCTCCTTGTCTGAGACCATGGGAAGGCTTGAAAGAAGGCATTTTGTTGCCATTCAATAGCAAAGAAAAATTAGAGGATGTAACACAATGCATGATAAGTTTAGTTGTTATGTCTGGAAAGCCAAAATCATGGAGGAATGATTTATGAAATTCCCAATTAACATTATCAAAAGCTTTTTCAAGTTCGAGTTTGAAGGCTACATAACCTTTCTTCTTTTTAGTCTTCCTCATAAAGTGGATGATTTCTTGCAAAACAATCGCATTATCAGAGGTGCCTCTCCCTGGCAAAAAGCTGCTTTGGTAGGGTCCAATAATAGAGTCTAGGATTGGCATGAGGCGGAGAACCAAGACTTTTGTAATAATTTTATTAACAATGTTGCATAGACTGATAGGTCTAAATTCTTTAAAGGTGGTGGGTGGGTCAACTTTGGGGATGAGAGATATCAAGGTTTCAGAAATGACAGGATCAAAATAACCTGTTTGGAAGGCTGTTTTGACTAGGTTGAAGATATCGTCTCGCACAATGTGCCAAAATTGTTTGAAGAAAATGCATTGAAATCCGTCTAGACCTGGGGCCTTATAAGTCTTCATGGATTTGAGGGCTGCAAATACCTCCTCTTTAGTGACCGGTCTAAGTAGAGAATTTTTTCCATCTTCATTTATGGTAGGGTGTAAGCCATTATAAAAGGAGGGATCGTGGTTGGGCTGATTGCCGCCAAAGAAATTCTTATAGTACCATTGCGCCTCATTTTGAAGAACAGAATTGTTAGATGACAATGTCCCGTTAGGAAGCTGGAGTCTATAAACACGATTTCGCTTCCTTCTTATGATGGTTTGAGTATGGAAAAAAGCGCTATTTTTGTCACCGAATTTGACCCATTTTCTCTAGATTTTTGGTACCAATGCATCTTTTCTTGTAAAAGAATATGGTTGTATTCCTGTTGGAGGTCGCGCTCGAGAAGGGTATGGCGGGAGGAGTCAACTCTTTCTAGATAGTTTTGAACCCCTTTGAGTCTGCTTTCAATATTTCTTTTGTGTTTAAAGATGTTCCCGAAAACCTCTTGATTAAAAGTAATGGATTCTTGTCGGACATTATTTAATGTAGTGGTAGGATTATGGTTGGAAGATGTCCAAACTTTCTTAACCAAAGCGGAGTAGTCTGTATGATCAATCCAAGCAGCTTTGAAACGGAAGGGTCTAGGTCCCCTAGCCACGGGAAGACCACCAAAACAAAGGAGTAAGGGATTGTGATCGGAGTGAAGTCTGCAAATAACTTGGACAATAGCCTTAGGAAAAGCCAAATGCCATTCCACATTTGCTAAACCTCTATCAAGTTTCTTAGAGAGAATGCGGAGGCCATTGTGATTTCGGTGCCAAGTAAAATGCCCTCTAGTGGTTGTGAGATACCCCTGCGTTGGTCGCTAGGGAGGAGAGTCTCCTTAAAGTCACCAATAAGCATCCAAGGGCCAACAATAGTGAGGCTGAGGTCTATTAGGTAGTTCCAAAAGTTGGTACGCAATGTCGGGTTTGGGCTGGCGTACACGCAAGTACATGTAGTGGAGGCATTACCATGAGTTAACATGAAAGTAATGGAGTACGGATTAGTACCCATGACAGTAGTAGTAATAGGAGAATTAGAATGTTTTAGGAGCCATATACGTCCAGAGTGACCATTGGCTTCAATAGCGTGAGTCGGTGTGTAGTCGTTGTTTGTCCAAAAGGAGGACAATTTATAGTAAGGAACATGAGTTTCTAGAACAGCAAGAAAAGTTGGATGATACTTTCTAATAATTTTCCTCAAATGTCGTTTTTAGTTATTATTGTTAGCCCCTCTGATATTCCAGGAGAGGATTGAGATATCATTGAGAGCTTCCATAACAAAACAGACAAAGAGATGAACAAAGGAATAGACTGGCTTAAGTGACCATGTTTTCTTCACGGTGAACATGGCTTTCTTCACAAATTTCAAGGTCATTCTTGTTTTCATTAGAGTGGATTTCATGAGGAGAGATATTAAGGGGGGTCATTTGTATGTTGTACGACGGCCACTTGGTCAAAGTTGGGGTTCATGAATGTAGCTGACCTTTGGTGGAAAGAGTCTTAAGTTTTTTGGATCAAACACAAGGTGTGGGGTTACTTGTGGTTGAAGTGGGGTAGATAGAACAGGTTTGTTAGGAGTATTGGGAGTTTTTTTTGTCGGGTTGATAAGAAGGCAGGAAGTAGGTGTCACATGATTGTTATCATCGTCATCACGACGGCGGCGTTTTGGGTCGGCATTACCTTTGTTGGGGGCGCGCTATGTTTGTAGCATGTGGTCTGGGTGGTAACTTTTGGGTAGTAGGGCTGTAATATGGTTGGTCGTTCAGATTGGACAGAGCATTAAATTTGTTATTGTTGTCGTTGGTGACAGTTTTTTAGCCTAGCAAGGTAGGTTTGTTTGGTTGTTTCTTGCGCCTATTGACAAGGAGCCAATCCCCATGAAGTTCCTTACTCTCCTCAATATTGTTAATATTTCTCTCTTTATCTGCTTCCCTTGGAACTACATTCGTATTATTTTTCTCTCTACCAGCTTCCCTGAGAACTTCATCGGTATTAACGATATTTCTTTGTGGTTGAGTGGGGTTTGATTGGTTGGGTTGAGGTTTAGGGTGGGGCAAGGCAGAGCTGGGAGCCGGATTCATAGGAACTGTCTCTTTAGGCACGGGGGTGGCAAGAGGGGAATTCCTCCCAGATGACCATAACAACCACAATTAGTGCATATAATATGTAGGCCTTCATACTGAACCTTGTACTAGTGTCAATTCACCCATATTTTTCTCACCACTGGCACAGTAAGGTCCACTTCAACACAAACTCTTGCGAACCTACCTCGTTCAAATTTCAGCGTGTTGATATATACCTTCATAGGTCGAGCGATAGCTGAGGCCATGGCTAAGAGAAAACTTTCATCATAGTAGACTAAGTTTAACCCGGGGAATCGTACCTAGACAATTGTGCGTTCCACCTTTGCATTTGGTGAGGCAAATTCTGGAGACCAATGAGAGACTGCAAGACAGTGGTAAAAAATCATCCATGGGCCACCGGTAATGACTTTTTCTTTGTCAGCAGCATTGTCAAATTTCACCATGTAGAAACCATTGTCATTATCCATGATTTCAAAACCACCTTGTAACTTCCATATTTTTTGGAGACGTTCTTTCATGGTATGGTAACTGAGATTCTTTCCTAAGAGTTTGAAGACGATAGCATCATTCCATGATTTGCACAAATCTTGGAAAACTTTTGGTTCAATATAGACTTTAGGGAGAAGGCGATTACCATCCTCAAGTTCTATGCGCATGAGGTTCGTTTTTATCATATCCACTTTCTCTCTCGGAGGGATGTTCTGCGATGAACCTAACAATTTGTCATGAAATGATAGTTTCGGGGATGAGGACTTTTGAGGGTCAGGAGGTTTGTTGAACGGTTGATGGTGGAGTTCACCGTTTCCAGAGAAAACAAAAGGATAACTCATTGTTTGCTAAGAAGCCAGTCACGGTGGAATACCACAATATGGTAACCGAAGATGAAGGCAAGGTTCCTGGCACAATTGAAACACAATAGCAAGACACAATCCCAAAGTCGATTACAGAACAGGTACACAAGGACACAATCGAAACATAGTTGAAACACAATAGCAGAACCACAAAATTGATTGCACAAACAGGGAATGTATCGCAATTCGATTGCAGGAAATTAGAGACAGGGCGGCTGCGGCGGCGGGAAGACGATATGTGCACAGTGATGAGAGACGTGCTGCAGTCGGTTTCAGAAGTACAACGGGATGGCGGCGATAATGCGACAGAGCAGAGAGGGCAACTGCGAGCTGGTGTCGGTCGGAGGTGGTGTGGGAGGGACTGGCGGAGAAAGAATCTGTGCGTGAGATTGATGGTGATCCAAACCCTAGCAGAGAGATACCTTTCAATCGTATTTTTCAATCGGCAGATTCTCATATTTAAATGTTTACCCACTAAATTTAATTATGATCACACATAATTTTGATTTATAAAAAATTAAGAAAAAAAAACAGTTTATTAATTTATTTTTTCATTTTTTGTTGTTTTGGAAAAAATGGGCATTAAATTTCTTTTATTGATTTTTCTTTAACTCTAACCCTATTTCCAGTGGTGGTGTTTGTTTCTTTTCCTTTTATGGAAATTAAATATACAAAAAAAAAAAGTGAATAAGAAGGCATCCAAAGCAAAACCAATGTGTAGACTTCTTCGCTAAACTTGGAGCTTCATTGAATGCTGACTTTTTGACTCACCTCTCCACTAGAAGGCCTTCGTGATCTTCTTAGGAATGACGCAATGGGAACCTTCTTCCTTCGTGACTAGTGTTTCTTTCTAGCTTTCCTTTTTCTTTTTTAGCTTCCTTACCAAAAAAAAAACAGCAAAACCAGAAACAGATTTTTTTTAAATCATATTTATTCCATTTTAAACCATAATCCAAAGCTCCCAATACCACAACAAAGTGGAGACAAAAATAATTCCTACAAAGAACAAAAACAAAAAAAACGTTTGCATAGTATAATTATAAAACCAGTAAAAATTACAAAAACCAATATTAAAAATTCCCTGAATCAGCACATGGTTTTCACGTTTTTCAGCTAGCACCATGTAACCAAAATTTACAACACCTCTTTACATATTATAACAAAAACAAATTTACAGCCTCAAATTTTACAGTACCAAAACAGGTGTCCCAATCATAAGGCCTTCATCACAATACAACAAACAGTATTACAATTTTCTCCTCATTCTCAGCTAACCCCTCAAACCCTAGATCGTCCCTATTTAAATCCTAAACAGTGGCACTGATTGGGAGGTTTTTTTTTGGAGAAAAAAAAACACAAAACGGCACAGAGAAACAGAAATCAAAGAATCAAAAAAACAAAAATCATCACAATCAACAAAAAAAACAAAAAGAACAATATATCTTCACACACTCTGAAGAGACTTGTTTTTTTTTTCTCCATTTGCCGTTCTCCAACAAACACCTCGTACAAACACAAGGATCAAGGTTAGAGAAGAAGAGTGAGAATAGAGGAAGAGTAGATCGAAGCCAGAGAAAGAGAGAAAAGAGAAAGGGAGGAAAGGTGCTTACCTTCAAGAATCACGGTCGGCTTGGTTAGATTTCCTTTCCCCTTTCGTTTCATTTTTCGTTCACTAATTTGTATGAGCACATGAGATTTAGGGTTAGATCTTAGCTTCTAACATGTTTGAATGTTTGTTTGTTGCGAAATCGAACGTTAATCACATGTTTTTAAACGTTAATCATTGGTTTGGTTCTGTAACCGCCTATCCAGTTGTTTCACTTTTTTTTTGTTATTTTTTACTTTAGAATGGTGTTTATTTTTTTTTTTGGGGGGGGGGGGGGTTGTTTGGTAAGTTTTTTAATCTGAGGCTTTTCCGGAGGCGGCGGCGGCGCGACCGCCCTGTTGGGTAGCACCGCGCCGGAATTTGGGTGTTGCGGCGGCTCTGGTTGAAGCGCAACTGGAAAACTCATGTGTTCTTGAGTCTGCTGAAGAACATTCATATGTTTTTGAGGTATTTTCCAAAAAAAAACAGAGAGAATGGGAGAGAAGAGAGAGAAAAATATGATAAAATGAAGGAATTGTACAATGCTTAGAGTAGAATACATTTTGGTATCAATTAATTTGATCATCATATTTAAATGTTGATTTGCCATGAGCTGTGTATGTTTGAGACAATATTTACTTGTTCTACCTTTATTGATTTGTGAATGTGTGTTCTTAATTACTTTAGGATTTCCATTAGCTTGGCATGTTTACTTAATCATATGGTTTTTTTTATATGCGCTTGAAAATTCAATGTACCATGATTGATAATGTGTTTTTGATAGTTGATATAGTCCTGCTTTTGCCTTCCTCTATCTTAAAAATATATAACATGAAACATATTTTCTTTAAGTCATGAACAAAAAATAGTAAGTGAAATTCTAGGTCCCCTTTAGGCAAGTTGTTAAGCAGAATGCTTTGACAACTTGCTCAGCGTTATGCTTATGACAGTATATGAATAATCAAGTGCAGAAAGCAATAAACGAACACAAGTAATTGTTTACCCAGTTCAGTGTCAAAACACCTAATCTGGGGGATACCAATCCAGGAGAATAACCTTCACTATACCGTAGTTACTAGTCTCTAGGTCTTAGTTGAATAGCTCCTATTCAATGCCTCTCACTAAACAACCGGAATGAAATTATTTAGGACTCCCCCTAAATATGTGACTCTCCCTCAACCAATTAACCCAATTGGAGGAACGACTTTAAGCTTGTTGAACTCGTGCAGAAATAGCACATTAACCACAACGACAAAGACAACAACAATAAACAATGAAAAAGACTCAATAAACCTTGGGGCTTAAACTATAATCTTGAGTCGTACTTTGCTTCAATGCTTGAGTGTCTATTTATAGCTTTCAAACTCAGATAGAGTTTAGCTAAAGAATAGGAAAGTTTTTTGAAGTTTGTTGAGAATAAATCTTTTATCTTTTACAAGATAAAACATTTGTTTTTGTTAACTTCTTCAAGTTCTTCCAAAAATACTTCCTGGCGCGCGCAATCAAATAACTTTCTGATTTGTTATTTGTTTGGTTGATCTTGTAACAAACAATATTTGTTTGTATGTATATTTTAAATCTTCAAATAAAAACTCGCCATAACAAACTTACTAAAGAGATATAATTCAACCTGGACGTTGGAGATTTATTGCTTCATCTCTAAGTAATTAACAAACTGAAACTTGAGGAATTGTGACAACAAATTCAAGTGATTTGAATTTCTGATCTGGTATGCTTCTGCTGAAGCAACATGTCACAGTCCTTCGTTGGCAAGATGTCAAGGCATCTTGCTCAACATGTTGTTTGATCAAAATGTATGACAACATAGGGAACAACAATCTCCCCCTTTGTCAAACAACATATTTGTCTTGCTGCAATGAATCTCTTCTGTAATGAGCCAGATTAGGCTACTAGAATTAGATCTTCAATGTTGATTGACCTTAACCAATCATAACAGATTAGGTATTGGTTAGCTAATGCACTTAAGCATTATAAAAGCCTCAGAGTGGGCTGCAGCGGATAATTCCTTTGGTCCAAATAAAGTACCCAAGTATAGAGATAATAAGGACTAAATCATAGCCAGAATTAATCACCTAGTGATTATAAAAGTACCTGGCACATGAGGCCATAAATGTGCTTGGCATGTAGAGATGCCACAAAATATTACAGACCATAAAATAGTGTATTGGTTGTAAAATGAGAAAATAAGTACAGTAGTAGCAGCAGGCAAAAATATATTATTAGTACTCCCCCTGTTTGACAAGTATTTGACAAAGATGCATGAGATCAGGGGTAGTGACAATGCTGTGCTTACTCTGTTTCTGATTATTCTTCAGAGCTGCTGTCACCCTCTTCCTCTTCTTTTTCTTCCTCATCCTTTTCTGAACCATCATTGTTTTCAGAGCCATTTCCACTTTCTTCCTCCTTTTCTTCAGCTTCTTTTTCAACTTCATTATTTTTTTCCTCAGAAACTTCTTCTGACATGCTTCCCTTCAAATAGTTTGTAGTTGAAGTGCAGGGGTGAAGATGTGCTGCTTTCTTTATCATTCTTATTTAGGATTGCGGGGTGCTGTTGGAGAATGATGCTAGAGATAAGACAGAGAAATGCTATGGGTAGTTGTATGGCATATGTAGTAGCATGCTTCATTGTTTGTTCAAATACATAGCACCCAAAATCAATGTTGCTCTTGGTTCCTATCAGAAAAATTAGCCTAGCTAAGGATGCAGATATATTAGATTTGTGACTTGTAGGGGTCCAGTTACTTGTCGCAATTCTATTCAAGATTGCATATTTCACAGTCAAATAGGAGCTTGCAAGTGATTCCCTGTTGGGACAGTGATTCACCTGTCCTCCAGTTATTTCTTGAGTAATTTGGTCAATTTTGATGGTTTCTTCAGCTGAAAATTTCGTTTTTCTCTCTAGATACTTGTTTATGACCATTGGAGAGAACTTGATGCTTTTTCCTCTAACATGAACTTTGTTGTATTCTGTAGTTCCAAGGATATCACATTCAGGGGATAGGTTGACAATAAATTCTTGAACCAGCTTTAGGAAACAACTTCCAATCTTAGTGACTGTTTTCTTAAGTCCTGCAGTTTCTAGTAATGATGTGATCTCTTCGTATTTCAGGGCTTCTGGACTAAGCTCTTTCTCCTGTGCTATTCTTCGCCGCACCACATATTTCCATTTGAATGCATTTGCTGGTGAGTGAAAAGAGATGTTATTAGTGGACACTTCAGGTACATTCTTAGGAATTTTCTTTCCTTTGATACGTTGTCCAGCTGTTGGCACTTTGTTGAGGGGAAGTTGCTCAACATCTTGCTCTGTCTCAGAGCCAGATGTAATGACTTGTAGTTTCCTCTTTTTATGAGTTCCTGCTTTTCTTTCCTTCTTATCTGTCTTCCTTTTTTATGTAACCTTGGTTGGTGATGTCTTCTTCTCAGGACTAGTATTTTTTCTTCTTTTGTTTATAACCCTGCTAGCCAAAGAGTTACATTTGCTAGTTTGTACAGTAGTAGCCCTTTCCAGGTTATCAATATTCTTTCTTTTTCTAGTGATTCTTCTGGAGAGTGGTTCTTCATCTTCACTTTCTTCAGTGATAGTGACAGAAATGGTTGTGGGTTCTGGAATGGTGAAGTCAAGAATTTCTTCCTCAGTCAACTTGTCTTGTGCATTTGTTGTGCCATGTTGCTGTGATGTCAGTTCTGTCTGCTTTTCTTGATCAGTTTGAGACGTTTCTTAATTCGAACAAAGTTGAGTTTTTACAAACAGAGGATCATATTCTACCATAGCTAGACAACTTGTTGAAGTAAATTGAAAGGGTTTTGGATGGCTTATGTGTGTGAAGGGGAATTTTGTTAACCCTATTGTTTCTGCGATGTGTTCGTCTATAGTGAGGTTCACATTTTCACTGGTTTCTTTTGTTGAAGACATGTTAGGATTTATTGTTCTTGTGCTGACTGCTACCCAATCGATTTTCTTTTCCTTCATTAGACTTGAAATAGGGACATAAGTACTTACTTTACTAGTACGCTTCTTTGGGAAGGGTTTCCGAGTTCTTTTCTTCTTTGGCACATTTTCTGATTTTTGCATGCGTAAGGGCACAACTTCTAAAACTTCATCTTAAGGTTTCTTTGTTTCGTTAGGTTTGATCCCAAGAAACTTCACCCCATGAGAGTTTTTAACTAGAGTGTGAGCGACATTCTTGGTGTTCTTGTTGCCTGATTTTGAAGATATGATGTTTTTGTTGGATGTTTGTATGAGTCGATTGTGCAATTTTGCCAAGAGAGAATTCTGAGTGAAGATAGAGAGTTTAGCCGATAGTTGAAATGTTGTGTATTTTGGAGAGAGAAGTGTAATGATGAGGGATAGTGGAGTGTGTTGGTGTACAATGTATATGCTCTGGTCAATGAAATGTCTCTGTATTGTACACCGTCTCTTTAATTGCTATTTGTCATTATGAAGATATACACCAAGCCCTCTTCTTAACTTTTCAAATTGATTTGCCCCAAGAGTTTTTGTATCATCTGACTTTTCCTCCAAATTCACATCTTTGTCTTCAACTAATTTTTTGAAGTGATGTCTGATATAATTGTGCTTAGTTTTACTAAGTTGCACTGGAACTTTTGAAACATTTATACCACTAAAATTGTCATGGCATACTGTCATGACATTTGGCTTGACATCATATCCTTTATGTATTAGTTTTATCCATAGTTGCTGATTACAACTACTACCAATGAATTCTGCTTCTGCAGTTCTCATTTTATTATCTACACTTCCCCCCCAAGCAAGTGTATAATGCGTTGTAGTTAGAGTGACTTTCTTTAATTCAAATTTCTTCACAATACTTCGAGCAAACTCACTTGGTGAGATAAATATGCTGTCTTCCATTTGTTTAGTCTGTAACTCAAGGAAGTATGGCTGTTCATTTGCTGGATTCATCTGTTTGACACAGTGCTTCACCATTTTATCTGACATTCTTTTAAGCATGTTGTTGTCCATATAAATTTGAGCAATAATCAGTTTGCCAATCAGTGTTTTATCATTTTCACTTTTGATGCTTTCACTACTGAGAAGAACTTGGTTTAATCTTTCATACCATGCCTTAGAGGCTTGCTTTAATTCATAGGAAGCCTTCTTCAAACTATATATGTAAGCAGAAAAAATATGATCAGAGAGACCTTCAGTTTGTCCTTCATATATGTTTTCAGCTTGATAATCATCCAAGGAAGTTTTCCTGTCATTCTTCTGTGTGCGCTCTATGGTGTATAATTCCGGAGACAACTTGTCTGAGTCATTTTGACCAACACTTTGTTCTGATTCACCAGGAGCGGTGATTAGATTATAATGTTGACTTCTTGAGAGATTTTTGATGCTCACAAAAGCATATTCATTTCCTTTCAGGTTTATTATCATGGGGTATATATGAGAGGGTTCTAGTATCAGTTGAAGATTTGTGTTTGAGTCTTTTGATTGATTACTTACTTGATACTTGCAACACATCTTCTCTTCTTCTATGTTGTCACTAGTCAGTTCTTTGACACCTTCTTTTAATATGAGCCTCTTCATGCCTTTGGGTTGAGTATGGTTAGGTTTTGATTCATCTTCTTTGTTGATTAGGGAATTCGAAATCCATAGATAACAGTAATCTTTTGATCTAATTCCTCTCATGATAAGTGACTGATCTTTGTCAGTGTAACACCTGGCGCAAGCACAAAATAATATTGCAATGAAGCCGCCACCATATTTTATTTATCCCGTGACGGGAAAGGAAAATAATGATAAATCCTTTAAGAGTCGGGTTCGGGAGTTGGTTACATGAGGGGAAGACGTTAACACCCCCTCACATCCGTTGTACTCAACGGGAACCATTTGAGGAATTTGGTTTGCATAAACAAAAGTTAACCGCATACAAGAAAAGAATACGCATATTGAACAGAAAGGAAAAAAAAGAGTTTTTTATTATTTGGCTTGACGAAATTACGATCTCGCTCCTACGTATCCCCCAAGTACAATGAGGAAGTCAAAGCTCACGTAGTTCTTCCTGAAAAAGGTTTTGTTTGTTGGTTGTTTTTAATGAACAACGTTTATGTCGCATTCCACTGATACGACAGTTTGCTTGTATGCTCGACTGAGGCTTAAGCATTTGTCTATATCAGAGGAATGGATAAAACATCGTCCTTTTGAGAAAACAAGTTGAAAAGATTTGATAGCAGAAAAAGAATTGATTGCGCGAGGGCAGAAAAGTAACTGTGGGTTGTGTGTCTTTTAGATTTTAAGATATTGTTTAGTGAATGTGGATAACCTTGATGTCGCAAGTCATCCGTCAAGGACGAGGTTATCCAAGCAGAGACAAGTCATTCGTCAAGCCTTACTTTTTCATTCAGTTTATTACCGAATTAATTAAAAAGCAAAAATAAGCGGAAGCAAGTCATCCGTCAAGCTCCTTCTTATTCTTACTTTTTAATTCATAAGTATTTTAATTCTTAGAACAAAAATAAACTCAAAGTCACAAGTCATCCGTCAAGGACTAATTTACTTTTATTCTATTTCTTGAGAAAAAAATTTCCACAAATTCAGTTCAGATATACAAAAGAAAAAGAAAGGGTAGAAGATGATAGAAATGCATATGAATGACAGATAATAATGATGTTAGACAACTATAAATGCAAAATTAAATTATAGAAACAAGAATTCAATCAATGGATATCAGTTAACCTATTATTTGAACTTAATTAGTTAAAATAAAATAAGACGGAGGCAAGTCATCCGTCAAGCTCCTCCTTATTCTTTTTTTAACCAACAAGTTTTTCTTCACTTTTTAAAAGTTCCGGAATAACGATAAATTAAAGCCTCAAGTCATCCGTCAAGGGCTATTTATCATTATTCTATTTATTTGCAAAAGAGTTTTCAAATAAATGAAAAGAATGCAAAACAATTAAATAAGCACTTATCCCAAAAGTGCTTATTAGAATAAGCTCTTTTGAAATAAGTACTTATTTTTAATAAGCACTTTTCATTTTATAAGTCACAAAAAAATAATTAAAAGGGAGGGGTGAAACAGTGAAAGGGGTGCATCAAACAGCAAACAATAAAAAACAGAAACAAAAACTGAAACTGGGCTTAAGGCCCAATTATTAAATAAAACGAACCGGGTCGGTTTGGGTCATAAGGGTCAACCCGCACCGACCCACACCCAGCTGGGGGGTGTAACGAGCAAGTAGAAGGCGCGCGTGAGTAATGGCATCAGCGACTCACAGCGCGCCACGTGTGCGTCTTCTTCAACCCACCAAAAAAAAAACCAGAAACGCGTGAGTATGCGAACGGGAACGGAGAGAAACGGAGGTGCAATCGCAGGCGGTTCCGATCTCGAAAATTATAACCCTATATACCAAATTGATCAGAAAAACTCATAGATTATGGATTCATCATTCGTGTTCACAAATCATGAACGAAAAAACAAAAACGAACAAAAACAAACCGGCGCGTTCGAACGTTATACACAACTTTCCGGTGAGTTTCGACGAAAACGAGCCAAAGAGAAATGTTCAGAGACGCCTCAGGAAAGTAGATCGAACATTTCCTACCTTGATTCGTGTGTGATTTGGACGGATCAGAACGTTTGATTTTTTCGCGTTTTCGGTCGTTGTTTTGGACTGTTTGCAGCGCGTTTTAGACGAAACGGAGGGTGTATTCGTGTTCAGGAGAGTTGAATTATTAGGAAATGAGTGTTGGATTGTTCGATTTGGTGAATTTTGAGGTGGCCGGAGGTTTGGGTGGTGGTGGCCGTGAACAGAGTTTGGTGGAGGAGTGAGAGAAGCTTTTTGCTGATTATTTTATTCCTTGAATGTGTGCCCTCTAATGATTGAGTGTGAATAAAATAATATATATAGTGGTAGGATTAGGTGAGTGGCATTAGTGTAATAATAGGTAATTTTGAGATTAAGAGAATAATTAGTGGAAAATGATAAAAATAAATGGAAATGACTATTGGGAGGAAATGGTGAGGTGGCATAAAAAGATTGGTTATTCGATAAAATGTTATCTGCGATGAAAGAAATATAAGCGAATAAAAATGAAACGAAATATATTTTTTATGATTTTGAGCAAAAATTAGCGAATGGCGTGAAAACATTATTTTTTTAACTATTTTTGGGCATTTCGTAAAAAATAAGAAACAATTAAAAATAAACAATTATTTAAAAAAAGTGCAAAATTAGGGTATTACAGCTGCCCCTATTTAATTATCTTATACTCGAGTGCACCAATGACTTGCGCCTTTGTGCGCTCGTAGTAAAACAAAACCACACATTGCAGTCAAAGACTCTCATCATATGAAGACAAATCTGAAGTATTTTATTGTGACTCCAACTTTTTTTAAATTTTGTTCACCCTTTTCATTCAAGTGCAATCACATTAAGCCCGTTATCTTGTACACGCTCATGGTAGAAAATTTGTTAGTGATTATGATCATATATCAAGGGGAGCTGATAACGTAAGTTTGGTAAACCCCTTTTTCTCTTCCAAATGCAGTTGTGGGGGATCGGATCGTAACCCGCCCTACCAAGTTCGAAATCAGACTCCTCTGAACCAACTACTAAATGGGTACATTTACTATGGTTTTTCTTTGTACGTTCAACAACTGTTGAATTAAACAACCGAGTGAAGGTCATCTAACTCAGTAGGTAGCTCAACCAAAGTATGCAAAAAAAATTTATTTGTGGATCACTCACTTATGTTCATCGATTTCCCACTTAGTTTGTGCCCAAGATGGTTGATGACTCACTATTTGTGTGTTATTTAGGCCTTTATTCATGAATTATTTCTTGCCAATATGGTGATCAAACCATGTTTTAATCCAATTTCATTAGTTTTATTTACTTTCGAGTCTAGAATTATGTATTAGGAATAATTATGTAATCTGGATGAAAAAGAGTTAGTTTAGAGGCAATTTATGTCAAGGCATGTTATTCGGTTCTGGATCGTCATCAAAGGCATCTACTGATAATGACTGTCAAGACATCATGTTCCGTACAAGTCAACACAAGTCAAGCATTGCTAGAAGACAAAACCTGGGAACGTGCTAGAACATAGTGGAAGGCATCTTTGGAGGATAAGGTTGAAATGGCTGGCTTGCCAGCTGTCAGCATCACAATGATTGTACTATGATTAAGTGGTCCTTGCAAATGGAATATCCTTTATTCCTTGGGCTTTCTACTCACAATTAAGGTTGCACCCGATCCAAGAAGGATTGCCCTATAAATACACAACCCTAAACCTAAAAATGCATGCTTGAAACTTAGAGAATAGATCTGAGAAGAAGAAGAGTAGCTGCGCCGTTTGAAGAGCTATTCTGCTGCAGAAGGCGACCGGTGATAACGAGAGGCACGACAGTGTCTGTAGGAGTATCTATTGCATTGTAATGGGTATCACTACTTTACTTGTTATTATTGTTGTTGTTTCTATGCTCACTCCGAGCTAAACTCTTTGTAGTTGAGATTATGTGAAATTTAATATAATGGATGAAGTATTTATGTGAATGAATGATTATTCTTGTGTCATCTTTAACCTTATGTTTTTATGAAAATACATTTATTTCTTTGACTGATCAACTTAGATCTAAATACATGTTGCATGTGTAGAGACATCTAGCATGTTAATAGAAATAATAAGGTTAATAAGGTTAAGTGGGAGCAGACATGTAATCCCTACCTTTTCTTATGGATAAGTTAAGGGCCTTAGTGGGAAACCAAACAAGCAAGTGCGTTTCTGAACTCTAATGGGATTAATAGTGACCTCGACAGAGCCAGTCCATTATACCCTGTTTTAATATCTAACGTTGTAGACATACACCACAAGGCAAGCTTGCTAACAGATGGCACGACAGTAGTTATCATTCACTGCACTTCATTCATGTGTTAAATAGATCATAATCTCAGCTACCATTTCATTCTTGTTTTCAATCATCACTTTACATAACTGTTATTTTATTTTATTAAACAAACCGATTATGCTTTGTTACTATTGCAATAAACTAAACACTTTATCTGAACTTGGAATGCATAACTCATAGACTATTCCCTGTGGGTTCGACACACTCTTTACTTATTACTTGCTACAGTTGACTGCGTATACTTGCGTATTCAAACTACACAACAATGGTCCCGACTGCTAAGATAAACTACTAAAGGTTACTTCAAAACTTATTTTTCGGTCTTTGTCAAAATTACTACTCAAATCGATCTTGCATACTTCTGAGAGTCAGAGGTGCTAAGACAGTACCGGTTTCATTGAATCATTACTAAACCTTCATAATATAGCCTAAAGTGCAAAACAACCTTCATACTCTTAAAGTGCCCTGTCAAGTATCAAACCAAGATTGCTTGTTTTTTTTCGTAAAAAGATATGTCTCAAGAAACTAGGAGAATCAGATAATGACAAAACATATGCAAGAATGGCTCAATTCAACATTTTTTACCATTGAAATAAATGAAAGAAAGTGAAACAATGCCATACATCATCAACTAGATTTTTTCCATTGAAAGCATATATCGACAAAGATCAGTTATTTGTTTTTCATCATCCTCGCTCCAAGTTTGTAAGTAATAAAGTAAAATAAAAGAGATGGGTACAAATGAATTGATTCTAAAAACATGCATGTTTATTATATTGAAAGTACTTGACAAAATCCATAATCTTAAAAGCAGACAAATGCTTGACAAGAAAGAAATAAAAGCTTAGCGATCATAGCGACGAGCTTCCTAGTATCACCGACTTTGACTAGATAACTTTTTTTCTGGAATACCCAATTTGAACAAACCCTTGATCCATCAATTTTTGGAGGCATTCTTTCATTTTGATGCAGTGATCAGGATTCTTTTCACAAACTTCACAATCGGGATGCAACTCCAAGAACTGGTCATAATTGAGCAACATTTTTCTGACAGATGTCATAGGAGTCTTGATCATAGAAACATCTTTTATCAAGCTTTCAGAAGTGTCAACCTGACTCACATCGGTTCCTGAATGCATCAATGACTTTTTATATTTCACAATTGGCTCACCTTCCTTAAAGTACAAAAACTTTTTGTTGATAAGTTCTTGCACCTTATACCTAAAAGCCGTGCAATTATCAGTGGAGTGACCTTCAGTACCGGCATGATAATCACAAATAGCATTGACGTCATACCAAGATGGAAACGGTGCAGTCATAAGTTTCAAAGCTTTGGGTTTCACTCTCCCACCACGAATAAGATGTGGGAGGAGTTGATTGTATGGCATAGGAACCAGATCAAAGACCTTCTTCGGATTTTGCTGAGTCTGCTGTGGTTGTTGATTCACAGGCACCAGAAAAGGATATCCTAGGTACTGATGATGTTGTGCTGTCGCCACATATGGATATGGGAAATATGGGAACTGAATTGGCGTTATTGGCGGAGCCTTGTCAACATCAATTTCTTCCTCTTCTTTTTCTTTGAAGTAGTCAGTTGGCTCCCTTTTACTGTTTTGAGAACTAGCAGTGAGCTGAATCTTGCCAGTTTTGATCCCCATCTCAATTCTTTCCCCAATTCGGACCAAATCGGAGAAGTCAGAGGAAACACTTCCAATCATCCTTTCAAAGTATGCCCCTTGCAGAGTGTTGGTGAACATGTCCACAAGTTCTGATTCTAGGAGTGGTGAACGTACTTGAGAAGCCAATGCTCTCCACCTTTGTGCATAGACCTTGAAGGGTTCTCCTTCATTTTGAGTCATATTCTAAAGTTGAGTACGACTCGGAGCCATGTCTGAATTGTATTGGTATTGCTTGATGAAAGCATTAGCCAAATCTCTCCATGACTGGATATAACTTCTATCGAGTTGCATGTACCAATTGAGAGACGCACTAGTGAGACTGTCTTGAAAGCAATGTATCATAAGCTTATCATTCTTGGTATAGGAAGCCATTTTTCTGAAGTACATTGTCAAGTAGTTCTTTGGACAGCTCAAACCTTTGTACTTTTCAAAATCCGGCACTTTGAATTTTAGTGGGAGAACCAAGTCTGGTACCAAGCACATCTTAGTGAAGTCTAATGGATCATTGCTTCCCTCCACTAAATTCAACCTTTCCTCTAGAGCCTAGAAATTTTGATTGGTCTCCTCTAGTTGATGGATAGCAGAGTCCACTTTTGACACATCAACATCTATCTAAGGACCTTGGTGAGAAATCATAGGGTCACTCAAATTCTCTTGTGATAGATTAAGTCCTTGATGAACCATAGGTCCTTTATTCCGATTCTCAACAGCTTGGGAACCAAGTGAAACATCAAACACAAATGGTACATATTCAGGTAGAGCATATCTAATTGGTACACTATTCACAACCGTTCGGAGCGGCAGATTCAAACCAGACAACATCTCAAGAACTCTGTCCAATTTTCCACCCATCTGATTCACTTTGCCTTGCAAGGCATCATGTTTTTCTTGGAAATTGTCCATAATGTAGGGAAAAACCTTTCTTGTCCAAATACTGGTGCCGGGAAGGTAACTGGGCATTAAACAAATGAAAATGAGATTTTTTATTGAAAAATGCATGATTTTTTTTTTATGATTGGAAAAGCATGATTTTTTATGCAAAAACTATTCTCACTTTTTTTTTTTTTTTATAAATGTATGCAAGATGAATATGCATGATTATTTTCATGAATGCATGGATGTCATGAATGCAATGCATGTATGGATCCACTGTTGCACAATCGTATCATTCGGCGAACTTGATCTCAAACTCAGAATTTTTCTCAACCATTTGGTCATTTTCAAAGTGGAATCTCTGAGGCCAAAAGTCCAAAGTTACCTGTAACCCATCCCTCTCACATGTTGTTCTAGGGTTGACACGGTTCCCAAAATCATCGATTACTTTTTCCCAAAAAGCAACCTGATCTGAGTGAGATTATAATACCAACTGGATGAGTCGACATTATAACCTCGACACATGTTCTAATTAGTGGTCCCTAGACAAAAGTTTCGGACACCTAATAAAGGCCACCAGCGTCTCTGACCCAACAAAGAAACATAAAGCCCGCCTGCCATCCGTCAAAGGGTCCAATCATTCCAAGTGAATCTATTCTGGTCGAGACCGTTATATCCAAGCCCTGAGACATCCGTCAAGGAGCTCAATATAACAATCCCTCATCTAATCCTGAGTATCTCTCTAGCTCGGGTACGGAGCATAATCACACTGTAACCAGGAACCAAGCCATGAATGCAAAAAGAAAAAAAAGGAGTAGAAGAGAAGACAAAGCCAGCAAATCCAGACAGTTCAATATTTTGCAGTAAAGTAAAAGATAGGATAGATACGGCTAACCTGGAATAAGCAAACCAAAAGCCCCAAATTAGGCTTAACTCACTATAATCATTTCTTTCCCCAGTGAAGTCGCCACCCGGTGCAAGCACAAAATAATATTGCAATGAAGCTGCCACCATATTTTATTTATCCCGTGAGGGGAAAGGAAAATAATGATAAAACCTTTAAGAGTCGGGTTCGGGAGTTGGTTACATGAGGGGAAGACGTTAACACCCCCTCACATCCGTTGTATTCAACGAGAACCATTTGAGGAAATTTGGTTTGCATAAACAGAAATAACCGCATAAAAAAAAAGATTACCGCATACTGAACAAAATAAACAAAAAAAGAGTGTTTTTATTATTTGGCTTGACGAGATTACAGTCTTGTTCCTACGTATCCCCCAAGTACAATGAGGAAGTCAAAGCTCACGTAGTTCTTCCTGAAAAAAGGTTTTTTTTGTTTATTGTTTTTAATGAACAATGATTATGTCGCATTCCACTGATACAACAGTATGCTTGTATGCTCAACTGAGGCTTAAGCGTTTGTATGTATCAAGGGAATGGATAAAGCATCATCCGTTTTAAGAAAAAGGTTGAAAAAAAAAGTTTGACTGCGCAAGGGCAGTTGAAAAAGAGAATTGACTGCGCAAGGCAGGAAAAGCAGTTGTGTGGGTTGAGTGTCTTTTAGACATTAGGATATTGTCTAGTGAATGTGGATAACCTCGATGTCACAAGTCATCCGTCAAGGACAAGGTTACCCAAGCAGAGACAAGTCATCCGTCAAGCTCGAACTTTTCATTTAGTTTATTACCGAATTAACTAAAAAGTGAAAATAGTCGGAAACAAGTCATCTGTCAAGCTCCTTCTATTTCATTTTTAATTAATAAGTATTTTAGTTTTTTTTAGAACAAAAATAAACTCAAAGTCGGAAGTCATCCGTCATTGACTAGTTTATTCTTATTCTATTTCTCGAGAAAAGATTTCCACAAATTCCAGTTCAGAAAAGAAAAAGAAAAAGAAGAGTGGGAGATGAAAGGAATGCAGATGAATGCATATGAATGACAGATAATGATGATGCTGAACGATTATAATGAAGCGAAATTAAATGATCGAAACAAGAATTAAATCAACGAGCATCAATCAAACAATTATTTGAACCCGATTAGTTAAAATAAAATAAGACGGAAGCGAGTCATCCGTCAAGATCCTTCTTATTCTTTTTTAACTAACAAGTTTTTCTTCACTTTTTAAAAGTTCGGGAACAACGATAAACTAAACCACAAGTCATCCGTCAAGGGCTATTTATCGTTATTCTATTTATTTGTAAAAAAAGTTTTCAAATAAGTGAAAAAAATGCAAAATAATCAAATAAGCACTTATCTCAAAAGTGCTTATTAGAATAAGCTCTCTTTGAAGTAAGTACTTATTTTTAATAAGCACTTTTCATTTTATAAGTCACAAAAATTAAACCAACGTAGCAGGGGTGCAGCAGTAAATAGGCAGCATACACAGTAAATAAAAAAAACAGAAAAGATCAAAATAAAGCAGGCCCAAACCCACATGGCCCAAAACCACTTCTGGTCCGGGTCGGGGTGACCCATGGGTCAACCCACGACCCAGTCAGAAAATAAATGAATACATTAAAAAAGGATGGGGGGTGTGCTGAGAAGGTGGGGGGCGCGCGCGAGAAGGCCCTTCTGGCCACTCAGCGCGCGTCACGTGGCACTGCTTCTTCAACCTTTGAAGCAAACACAGAACACGCAGACGACAGAGGGGGAGAAAGACGGCAACGGGAAACCTCACCGGTGACTCTCCGGTCACCAAAAATTAAAAGTTAATATACCATTTTGATCTATTTTGAACGTAGATCTCGAATCTAACCTTGGTTGTCGCGATAAAAGCTTGTAAACAGTGAAAACCAACGAGAAACCGATCGGATCCAAAGATAAGAAATGCGTTTTCGGTTCCGATTTGATGAAAACGACTTACAGGAATACGTTCAGACAAGTCTCAGGAACGGAAACCAACTCGAATCGGACTTATTGGGCGTTTGAGTCGACGGGAACGAAGGTTTGAAAGTTCCCGAAAGTTTGAGGTCACGAGCGGTACGTTTCCGATAGGTATTTGGCGATTTGGACGGTAGATTTCGAATCCTTGAGGTCGAATTAGTTAGGAAAGTGTGTTTGATGTTTGATTTTGGTGGATTTTGGAGGTCACCGGAAAATGGAATTCCGGTGGCGGTTTTGGAATTCCGGCGGTGGCACCGGAAAAGTGTTGGTGGAGGAAGGAGGAGAGTGTTTTATGATTTTTTTGGGAATGTGTGCTCTAATGATTGAGTGTGAATAAAATAATATATATAGTAGTAGGATTAGGTAGTAAAGAAAATGTAATAATGAGTAATTTTGGAGTTAAGGGGAAATTAATGGAAAGATGGTAATGAAAATGATTATGAGGAGGAAATGGTGAGGTGGCATAAAATGATTTGTTCTTCGATAAAATGTTATCCGCGATAAAATGAATATTTTTTGATACTTTTTCTATTTTTTATGCTTAGAATAAAATGCGACGAATAATAAAAAAAAAAAAAGCGAATGAAAATGAAATGAAACATATTTTTATGATTTTATGCAAAAAATAACGAAGAATGCGAAAATATTATTTTTGAAACTATTTTTTTTGGCGTTTCTTATAAAAAATAAAAAATAAAATATTTATTTAAAAAGTAAAAAATTAGGGTATTACAACAGTGACTTTAGGTTTCCACTTAGGTGGTAAACACCTTAGAATCTTCTTAACATGATCAGCAGTGGTATAACTCTTCTTTAAGACTCCAAGACCTGAAACCAAGATTTTAAACCTTGCATACATTTCTTCAATGTTTTCAGTGTCTTTCATCTTAAACATTTCATACTGATGAACCAGAAGATTGGCCTTTGCTTCTTTCACTTGTTGGTTTCCTTCATAAGTAGCATACAAAGAGTCATAAATTCCCTTAGCACTAAATCTGTTTCCAAATTTCAAAAACTCATCATGAATGATACAGCTAGCAAGGATATATATAGCTTTGTTATGTCTTTTCCATTCTTTCTTCTGCTCCATTGTGAAAGTCTTCTTAACAGTTGTAATAGTTTGACCATCTTCATGAAGCTTATCTTGAAAACTAACACCTTCTTCAATGATATCCCACAAATATTCATCTTCATCTATGATATGAGGATATATTTTGTATTTCCACCATGCAAAGTTTGTTTGATCACCATTGAACTTAGGTCCTTTGCTATAGTTTCCACCAAATTTCTCAGATTTTTCACTATTATAGTCATAGTGAATCTCAACCTTCTTAGTAACATCAAGATCTCCAAACAAAGTGTTTTTCAGGATCTTTTTGTTTCACTGTTAAGTGATGCGTAATAACCGGAGCTTTATATACCAATTGAAGGTGTGAAAAACACATGAAGACGGAGTTGAATTGTGTTTTAGTATATTAAAACTTCTTCTAAGTTCTGAGAACTTATCAGAATCACGAGCGGATAAACAAACACAATTACCACTTGCACAAAGATAAAGAGAAAGAGAGAGAGAGAGAGACGAGACAAGTAATTTTATATTGGTTCCTCTAACAAACCGAGAGTAGTCCAGTTCCCTTGAACTTCCAAGGGATTTCACTATAATCACGTAGATTATACAATGCTCAAACACACTAGTAAGAGGCTTCCTATTGCTCAAGCTCACTAGCAAGAGACTTCTAACACAAAACAAAAGTATAATAGAGTGATGAACAATTGATGTTAAAATCAAAAGTTCACTGAAAGATACACCACAATTATTAAGACTCTAACACATGAATCCTAAGAAAATAGAAAACAGAATGTTGAAAGGACAGTAGAAAAGATTCAAAAGCAGTGCTTGCAGTCTTATGAAAAACAGAGTATGCGTTGTAGCTCTTGTATGCGTGTGTGTCAGAACCACCTTCGTTGTAACAATGAGTGGTGAGACAAGTCTACACCCAAGGCATGAGTGCACACATAGGATAGAAAACGAGGTGTAATTATAGTGATATGTTTGGAGTTACTTCTTTTCATGACGCACATGTAATATGACCACACTCGAGTGGAGGGTTTACGAGAATAGGATTTGTCGATATGAGTTAGTTGTATTGGCAAATACTATTTCCGGAATCCTTATAAGCTTGATGATCTTTTAGTCACATTTAACCCATCATGGCCTTTTTAGGACATGGTGCGATGGCTAATCCGAGAGTTATTCTTGACTTTAGTCGTTCCGCGATACTACACTTAGACGAGACTTTCTTTTTGGATATCTTTGAGTCACGGGTCAGTTCTGATAAAGAGGGTATTCGAGAATTAAGTTATAGAATCTGGGAACCTCGTAGCAACCGTGATACAAGTACAAAGTAAGCCAATAGTTCATACGTTTTGGGCGGGCTTTCGCCTTTGACTCCAACAGCTACCCCATGTTTGCTTATGTTTGTGGATGTTGCATACTCATATCATTCATGCATCCATGCATACATGATACTCTTTTCCTATATTCAAAGGATTTAAAACTAATGGAAATGTAAACATCATAGTTATGGACCCAAAGAGGAAGCTCACCAAGAAGTTCAGTTTCTGAGATCCAGATTTGAGGCAAAGGCAAAGGCGTAATGTATAACGAAGAAGTCTAAGTAATGATATAATCATGGTTGATTTCATCAAGTCTAGAATATGCATAATTGTTTTCTCTGGCCTTTGAATAATTTCAGTGTCTGAATATTATTATATGGTTCTTTTTAAATTTAACTCTCCAATAAAAAAATCTTTTGATTGAATCCCTCTTTTTTATGAATTAGACAATAATTTGCTTCTAATTGCACTTATTTGAATTCACCTTGAAATGTCTGAGTCCAATCACACTTCTGATGGAAGGTGTGTCTGGTGTCCAGCACGATATCAACATATGTGATTACACACTACTAATTCTTTTCAAAATTTTACCTGTTTTGATGTTTCAATCTTGTGTCTGGTTCGTGTGTGTGAGAAAAGTGCATTTTTGAGTGTATGAGAAGCCTCTAAAGAATTTTCTAGTTAATTCATCATTTAGATTATGGGGTTAATTACATATTACCCCCCTGTAATATATGTCAAAGTTGCTTTACCCCCTTGTAAAATATTTTTGTTGCTTTACCCCCCTGTAATATAAGATTTTGTGTTTTACCCCCCTTGACTCAAGTCAACCGCCGCAAAAAAATCGTTTTAACGAGGATTTTAAACCGATTTTTAAAAAAACCGCCGCAAAATATAATTTTAGTGAGAGTTTTAAACCGCCACAAAACAAAACCGCCTCAAATTATATTATGGTTGACTTGAGTCAAGGGGGGTAAAACACACAATCTTATATTACAGGGGGGTAAAGCAACAAAAATAATTACAGGGGGGTAAAGCAATTTTGGTATATTTTACAGGGGGTAAAATGTAATTAACCCTAGATTATATGAGCAATGTTATCTACTTGGATTTTTTTGATCCGGTTGTATTTTAGAATTTATACTTTATTTTCATTTTACTGATTTCTGTTGGTTTTTAATTGCTTGAAGGCACATTCTGTTTATTCATATATGTTGGCGTTTTTGTATGTTAGCTATAATTTTTCAAAAACCCACTTTGTCACATGCTATAGGACATGCTGAAGCCTTTGAGTATGATGAGCCCTGAAGCTATTTGGCGCGTGCGCGTTTTTATTCTCTTGGAATATATCTTAAAAAGATTTGTTTGAAAAATATATTTTACCAAGCTTAGCTGGCATAAAAGAGCGTGCCTTGTCACAAGTCATCTCTTGTGTGAAGATTTAAATCTAAAATATAAATCCTATATTTTAGGATTTGGTTTATTTTTTATTGGATATATTTATGAAGTCTCCTATTCTTGAGGAACAAGTCAAGCTGCGTGAAGACTCTATAAATACATGTGTAAAACCTAGTTAGGGTTGTCGGAATTTTATTTTGTTCACTAAAGCGTGTGTAATCCAATTTTGTTAGTGAACTTGTGAGCCTTCCTTGTATCACCTTGATACATGCTAAGGACTTAGTGTTAGCCCATATTTTGGTTAAGTCAAAATATGCACTAAATGTTCTTTGAATACAATTAATAAATCTTCAATCATGAAAATTAAGATTTCCATATCATTTAATTTCATATGAAGGTAAAAAGTAATGTATTTAAATAAAAAGAACATTTTTCTAAAGAATATTCATGAATCTCAGAAGATGGAAAGCATTCACAAGTCTAAGTAGATCAAGACTTGGTTCGAGTCGTCAACATTTCGAGTTGCTATCAAATCACTCGAACTCGAAGTCCTTTTGTAACTTGGTAATTTATCAACATTTCTAAAGATTCAAATGTGACAACTATTGGCATTTAAGAATGAAGATTAGGTGGCAAGACACTTGTCAAATGGATGTTATTTAGTCGTTAATAGATAGTTGTAGAATTTATCTATAAATAGTAGTTCATTTGATGTAATTCCGATCACAAATTCACATACTAAAAATCCTTACAAATTTTGAGTACCCATGCGTTCGAGCGAAAAGAATACAAAAGGCAACATGTATGTTTCTGTGATCATTCTTTATTAAATTCAATGCAATTTACATTATTGTGCAATTTACTTGTTCTCATTTACATTTTCTACATTTTAATTCATTGAAGCATTTACTTTTTCTTGTCAATACGTACTCATTTTGAGTATTTTTATCTTTCTTGTCATTCAAGTTGTTTCATTTTCATTTACTTTACTTTGTCAAACAAACTTGTTCATTTGCGTTAATGAACATTACTATTTTCAAACATAAACAATGAATGCACAAAACATGTTCCGAGATTCTCTAGTTGGTCTGTCAAGCATTGCAAACTAGCGGTTGTTTACCAAAAATCAATGTAAACAAATTGGCACGCCCAGTGGGACTGATTTTGTGTGTTTTTAGTTTATTTTATTTTGTTGCAATGTTTTTCTGAAAAGTGACATTAGTGCATAAACATTGCATTCTTTCCATAAAACTCTTTAGAAAATCAAATATTCATTGTTGTTTAGTGTATGCATTTGAGAAGTGGTAGAATAAAACCAGAACTGGCTAGACCCAGAGGCACAAATGCTAGTAATAACAACAACAATAGTAATAATAACAATAACAATGAGAACTTTGAACCAGACGTCGAACCAGAATTCGAGGATGGGCAACCAGTGGTAGTAGTTGGCGCATCCAATGCAATGTCTGGCCTACATCCTGATTCTAGTTCCACAGGAACTGCACAAGAAATTCCTGTATCAATACCCATGGGGTCAACAAACCCCTCAAGGGGTACGAATGCATCAACCACATTGTTGGAGCAATCGTCAATAGCCCCTGCCATAATTTCCTCCCAAGTAGGAATTGACAACCCATATACTGGGGCATCATTTGATTTTAGAAGTCAAACTGGACCTTGTAACACCCGGCGCAAGCACAAAATGATATTGCAATGAAGCCGCCCCTATATTTTATTCCGTGAGGGGAAAGGAAAATAATGATAAAACCTTTAAGAGTTGGGTTCGGGAGTTGGTTACATGAGGGTAAGACGTTAACACCCCCTCATATCCATTGTACTCAACAGGAACCATTTGAGGAATTTGGTTTGCATAAACAGAATAAACCGCATAAAAAATAAATTACAGCATATTGAACAAAACAGAAACAAAAAAGAGTTTTTTATTATTTGGCTTGACGAGATTACGATCTCGCTCCTACATATCCCCCAAGTACAATGAGGAAGTCAAAGCTCACGTAGTTCTTCCTGAAAAGTTTGTTTGTTGGTTGTTTTAAATGAACAACGTTTATGTCGCTTTCCACTGATGCGAAAGTTTGCTTGTATGCTCGACTGAGGCTTAAGCGTTTGTCTGTATCAGGGAAAATGGATAAAACATTGTCCTTTTAAGAAAAAAAAATAAGAGTTTAACAGTTGAAAAAAGTTGACTGCGCAAGGGCAGGAAAAACAGTTGTGTGAGTTGAGTGTCTTTTAAGACTTTTTGAGAGATTATTCAATGAATGAGAATAGCCCTAAGTCGCGAGCCATGCGGCAGGTACCAGGCTACTCAGGAAACGAAAGTCATCCGTCAGACGCTCCCCGTTTCATTCAATAGATTATTTAGAGTATTTTCAGAGTTTTTGAATTCAGGCCAGAAAAGAAAGAAAAAGAAAAGTAGAAGATGAGAGGAATGCAAATGCATGAATGCGAATGACATATAATTGATGATGCTGATCAATTCAAAATTCATAAGATATGAGCATATAATCAAGTAATAATGTATCAGACAAAGAGAAATAAATCATCAAGCAATTACATGTATTTAGCACAACTTAGTTAGATGAGAAAAGTCAACTGAAGAAAGTCAACATAAAAAGTCTACAAAAAAGAGTCAACAGAAAAGGTCAAAGTGAAACTGAGACAGAACGAGTCATGCGTCAGGCTCTGTCTCATGGTTTTTGAATGATCTATATTTCAAGTTTAAATGTTTTGAATTAAAAATAAATTAGCCAAAGTCATGCGTCAGGGACTATCTTATTTTTAATCCATTTTTCAATTCTAAGTTTCAAATCAAAAGCTGCGAATTAAAAATAAATTAGTCAAAGTCATGCGTCAGAGACTATTTTATTTTTAATCCATTTTTCAATTCTAATTTCAAACTAAAGTTACAAATTAAAAATAAATTAGTCAAAGTCATGCGTCAGAGACTATTTTTTTTTAATCCAATTTTTATTTTCAAAATCAAGTTAAATGAATTTAACAAAAATAAATAATTAAAACAGCAGGGGTATATCAGCAATTGTGGGGGTGCACAGAATAATCAGAAAAAAAAACAAATAAAAAAACAAAATTGGGCCCAGAACAGGGTCTGGCCCAATAGTCCTTCCCGCAAAACGGACCGGGTCGGGCGACCCATGGGTCCAACCCGACCCGGTCATTAACCCAGAACAAACAAAAAAAGAACGGGGGGTGCGCGTGAGTAACTGGCTTCAGCCACTCACGCGCTGCCACGTGTCCCTGCCTTCTTCTTCCTTCTTCCTCACCCAGAAAAACAGAACCAGATCGGAAAAATAAACCAAGCCGCCGGTCACCACCTCATTCTCACTTCCGGTCACCAAAATAAACGAGTGAATATACCATTTTGACCGGAATTTCGTGTAGATTATGAATCAGGTATCCGATTTAACAAACAACAAACCAAAAACACAAATCGAACTAAACAAAAACTCATTTCCAAAATAGAAAACAGAGCTTATACGCGCAATTTCACGAACCCAAATGCACAGAAGTGTTCGGAATGATACCAGGAACAAGAATCAATCATTATCTACCTTCTCTGATGCTTGAAATGTTCGGATCGAAAGCTTGATGGTGGCCTTGACTTCAATCTACTTTTTGATGGTTTTCCGAGCGTTTTTTCGAGAAACTATTAGTGGATTTGGACTCAGGAGGGTCTAATTAGTAAGGAATGAGTGTTTGATTTCGAGTTTTGGCGAGTTTTTGGTTCCCCAGAAAATTCAATTTCGGCGGTGGTTGTGGGTGGTGCGTGGCTGAGCAAGGGAGGAGGAATTTTCTGATTTTTTCTCTTTTTTTGGGAAGTGTGTCCAATGATTGATTGTGAGTAAAATAATATATATATAGTGGTAGGCTTAGGGTAAATGGCATTAGTGTAATAATGTGTAATCTTGTGATTAAGAGGATAATTAGTAAAAGGTGATGAGGTGGCACAATGTAATTGGTTTATGAAAAAGATGTTTTTAATGATGAAAATGCGATGAATAAATATATGCGAATGAAAATGAAATGAAATATATTTTTTATGATTTTGAACAAAATTAGCGAAGAGCGTGAAAATATTACTTTTTAAACTATTTTTGGGTGTTTCCTATAAAATAAGAAACAATTTTAAAATAAAATATTTATTTAAAAAAAGTGCAAAATTAGGGTATTATAGACCTCTCAACCATTCGAGTAGGTCTTACCCTTATGGAATGCCAACATCTTTGATACAGAATGTGTATACACACCTTTCTACGTTTTCTAATTCCATGACGGTTAGATCCCCATATCATATGGGACAAACTTCTAATAATAACCTTAATAGAGGAAGTTTACCAACAATCACTACAGATTCTATGTTAGCCATAAGACAACAAATGGATGAAAGCAACCATCAAATAGTAAATTTACTCACAACACAAATGGGTACAATAATTAACCCATTAATTCGAGATACTAACCAAAGTTATCAGGCATTGGCCACCCAAATGGGTAGAATAGCAGATTTCTTTGTGGCCCTCAAATGCCTAGACAACCATTTTAACAATTGCAAGCCCCAGAACCTGAACCGGTTACAAAGGCTCGAATTGAAATACAGCAGAGGCCACAACCAGTGCCTCGAGCAATCGAGCAGCCTGTACAAAGAAATGTTGAACCTGAAATGGTGTTAGTTAATCGAAACCAAAATGCTGATGAAGTACTAAGAAATGTTCAGCAAAATGATTATGGCCAAAATAACTTGGCTAATTTAGTAGAAGCAATTCTTGCCCAGAATGGTCTAAATGTTGGTTTACATAGGCTAAATTTTGTGTCACCTTTATCTGAACTTGTATTGCAAACAGAAATACCAAAGGGTTTGAAAACACCCAAATTTTCTAAGTTTGCTGGTGACACAACAGAGTCCACTGTAGAACACATTGCTAGGTATTTAACTTAGGCAGGGGACATAGCCAATAATGAGAATTTAAAAATGAAATATTTCCCTAATTCTCTAACCAAGAATGCTTTTACTTGGTTTACAACATTGCCTCCTCATTCTGTGTTCACATGGACACAATTAAAAAGGCTTTTTCATGAACAATTCTACATGGGTCAACTTAAAATTAGCCTTAAAGAATTAGCAAGTGTGAGGCGTAAAACACCAGAGTCAGTTGATGATTATCTCAATAGGTTTAGACTTCTCAAAGCAAGATGCTTTACTCAAGTCCCTGAACATGAATTGGTTAAAATGGCTGCTGGTGGCCTTGATTACTCGATTTGAAAGAAACTAGATACCCAGCACCTTAGGGACATGGCCCAACTTGCTGATAGAGTTAGACAAGTTGAAAGACTTAAAAGTGAGAAGGCTAGAAATTTTAAGTTTCATAAATCAAAAGAGAATATGAGAAGGTTGAGGACATTATGAGAGTGATAATGATTATGAGTTAGAATATGAGAAGGTTGAGGAAAATGAAATACATTTGGCTGAATTAAAGCCAGGACCTCCCTATACTTGTAAATTATTAAAACCCTCAAATGGGAAAATTCCTATTGAACCCAAAAGCGATAAATATGTTGCAAAAACCTACACTTTTGATGTTACCAAATGTGATGAAAATTTTGATTTATTGGTCACTGATGGCCAAATAATTGTTCAAAAGGGTTTAAAAATTCCTGCTTTAGAACAAAGAATGAAAAGAGGTTATTGCAAATTTCATAACTTTTTGGGTCATAAAACTTCTCAATGTGTTGTTTTCAGGGATCTAGTGCAAAAGGCATTGAATGAGGGAAGGCTGAAGTTTGATGAGAAGTCCAAACCACCAATGAAAGTGGACACTGACCCTCTACAAGTGGCTGAAACTTCTTATGTTGAGTTATTTGAGTGCCTAATGGTAGATGCCATGGAAGCTACTCCAGTTCGAGCTGTAACTGAGAAGGAATATGAGAAGAAGGTTGAAGAAGTGTTTCCTCAAGCTGAAGAGGTCCTCATTGACTTTCTGAATAGGTGCAAGTTAAGCAACAAAGAAGCCATGCTCTGCCCTCGTTGCAGTGCTGTATGTGACAAAGAGGCTACTGCAGGCCACGAAAATGTTATGCCATATGTGGATAACAAAAACAAATGGTGTACTGCTAGACCAAATAAAAGGAACCTTTTTAAGCAAGGTCCTTCCATTCATGATAGGTTGGGAAGGAAACAAACTTATGTTCCTTCTAACAGGATCCCAATCAATCAATGGTCTTCAGGCCAACACCAAGCTTTCCAAAAGAGAAAGATGGAGATTGGGAGCTCGAGTCATTCTGCTTCGAACAACACTGCTGAAGTGAAGAAATTCTCTTATAATAACAATTATAAGGGAAAAAATCCTATTACTCGAACACTATGGCGCAGGTATCAGCGCCAGAAGAAGTTAGAAAGAGAAATTGCCCTAGCTAGGGGCAAATCTAACAAAGTTGCCCATGCTGGGGCAACCAAAACAAAGTTGCCCATGCTGGGGGCAACCATAGCAAAGTTGTCCATGTTGGGGGCAACCAAATCAATGTTGGGAACAAGAAGCAAGTTGTTCCAAATAAGGCTGACATAGCCTTAATAATTGATCAAGGCTATTCCTCTAGAAGGCCTGTCAAAGAAAGGATATCACTTCCTGAAGACAATATGGAAGATTATATGGAGAATGAAGACCTGCTCGAATCTGGTTCTGAACCAGATTTTGATGTGTTGGTTAATGTGGTATCTATATTACCACGTGAATATAGATGAATGTACCCTTGTTTGTTTCTATGTAATGACTAATGGGTGCATTGAACAAAGGCGGACTGCCTTCGAGTGGCCTCATGAAGGCATGAGAAACCACCTAAAGCCTTTATACATCAAGGCTAAAGTTGGTGGTGTTGGTGTGAATAAAGTCTTGGTAACTGGGGGTGCTGCAGTTAACTTAATGCCCCATTTTATGCTAAGAAAACTGGGAATGTATGATACTGATATGCATTCTCATAACATTGTTCTCTCAAACTATGAGGGAAAAAATGGCAAGTCCTTAGGTGCCATTCAAATGGATGTTGCTGTGGGCAGTACCATTATGCCAACTATATTTATAGTTGTGCCTTCAAGGGCTAGTTTCAACTTGCTCTTAGGCAGGGAATGGATCCATGGGGTTGGTGTTGTTCCCTCCACTCTCCACCAAAGATTAATACTTTGGAGGGAGGATAAAATAGTGGAAAATATTGAGGCTGATCAAAGCTTCTATCTGTGCGAGGTTGACCATATAACCAAACAAACATTTGATAGAAACTTAGCCTCTATTGACCCATGTCGCGCCGCGAAAATCGCCCGAGCGTTTAGGACACTCGGAATGACACAGAGTCGCCACCAAATTTTATTTATTAAGGAAAATATGGATAAAACCTTAAAAGCAATGGAAAGTTGGTCGTCGCAACCATTTCCAGGTTCGGGAGTTGATTATGCAAGGGGAAGGTATTAGCATCCCTCACATCCGTTGTACTCAACAGGAACCTCCTAATTAATTCTAGGATTGTGGGTTTAGAGCTCTTATTTAAAGTGTTGATTTTAGGGTTGTAAAAACCATTGAGAATCATTGTAGGATTTGTTCTGATAATTGTTATGAGAGATTTTCTCAATTTTTTTATGATCGATTTGCTGTAAAAAATATAAACCAGTGTAATTGCTTGCTTGGTGACCAAGGCCAAAGATTTGGTCTGAAAATAGTTTTTATTTGCTGCATTTTTTCAGCTTGTACGCGCATGCAGAGAAATTTCCTTCAAAAATATATACATTCCTTTTTTATTTTATTTTTGGTCACAAAAAACCCAATAATAGTAAAAATAAATCTGATTAACAAAATATATATTTTTATATATTTTTTAGAGCTCTTTGGTCACGAAAATAAAAACAGCAAAAAGAAAAGAAATTAGTTTGAAAAAAAAACTCAAAACTAGTTCTTATGGGATTTAAACCTACAACCTTGCACTTATATGACTCGTACGCGCGCCCTCCTTGACCATCTTAGCCACCCGATTTTTTTGAAATTAACTTCCACTAAAAAATATATGTACCAGAATGGAAGGGTAAAATTTGGGGTATGACAGTTGCCCCTATTTAAGTATCTTTTAACTCATTAAAAGACAGTTAAATACTAGAAGACCCCAAAATTTGCTTTGTGGGGTGCCTAAACCTGAAGGTAGATATCCATCACCTCGAAAGGTGTCTCTATCTAAAATGCTCTTACCGCCACCTCGAAAGGTGTTTTTTATTCGAAGGGTTTCCATTGTCACCTTGAAAGGTGCATCTATCCGAAGGTTTTCTATTGTTACCTTGAAAGGTGCGTCTATCCGAAAGTTTTCCATTGTCACCTTGAAAGGTGCATCTATCCAAAAGTTCTCCATTTGTCACCTTGAAAGGTGCATCTATCCAAAAGTTCTCCGTCGTCATCTTGAAAGGTGCATCTGTCCGAAAATTCTCCATTTGTCACCTTGAAAGGTGCATCTATCCAAAAATTCCTCTGTCGAAAGTTCTCCATTTGTCATCTTTAAAGGTGCATCTATCTAAGAGTTTTTACCATCACCCCGAAAGGTGTTTCTATCCGAATGTTTATTACCGTCACCTCATGAGGTGTTTCTATCCGAAATGTGATTATCGTCACCCCGAAAGGTGTTTCACTAAAGGTAGGCGATGCCCCTTATGGTGCCTACACTAAAGATAACCACTGCCCCTAAAGGTTGATATGATTGATTGCCTGCCGCGGATTCACGGCCTGGTTTGCTGGGGATATGGGATACCCGTTTAGCCTTATGCATGAAGTTAATCCCTAGGGAATTTTAAATTTTACCTTTTGCACATGTATGAAAATGTATGCAATGCATGATTGATGCATGGAATGAAATGCTGGGGAAGCCTGAGCTTGACTTGGATTTTCCACTGAAGATTGGACTTTTATTTTGTTGGTTGATCTCGGGATCATGTATGCATGCTTTGTGCGAATGACATGCTCATGGATGCACGAGTCCAAATACCAGGGAAACCGAATTTTTGATAACCCGTTAAGGTTAAACCATTTGCCAAAGCTAGGAGACGGCAAGATCTTGGATGACCAGTAGCATTGAGGTAAGCAAATATAATTGGAATACGCCTGCAAACCGCATATTCGAACCGCCTTTGGATTACCTGTCTTGTTGTCAAGGAAATCGTGACACTAATGAAAGATATCGTGCTTCGAGTGTCTCATGCAACCTTGGACCCATGTTTTTCCTTTCAATATTTTATAAGTCGAAGCAAAATATGTTTTGAAAACTTCTTTTTATTATTATTTAGTGCTTGCAATGCGTTATCTATCAAAAACAAATCAGCATTCTATGAACAAATGTGAAAGAACAAAGAAATGGTAAAAAGACGAGGCTTTTATGTATTGATTTCGGACCCGTAAATGGGTAGATAACACATAGAAGATGCAACTCCTATAAGAGGAAGTTACTGAAAAAGAAAATGGCAACAATATTTTATTTTAATATTCACTGAAATACAACACATGTTATTCTCCCCATGACCTTGAATCGCGATGCTTTGCTCCGAAGATGACAACTGGACCGCTCTATCTCGTTTGAGTTTCTTTTGTGGATCTATGTGCCGCAGTTATTTGCCTTTATTTATTCATATCCATAACTTTTGCCTGGACCGCTCTTTCGAGTTTTCACCCCACCGGGATTATTTCCTTTTTTGGGGTCCCTAATTTTTTCCTGGACCGTCTTTTCAGGTTTTCAGCCCACCGGGACGCTCTCTATTGCTTAAACCGCCCTTTTAGGTTTTCGGTTTAGAGAGCCTTTATATTTTTTTATTTTTATTTTTAGGCATAATACTTTTTAACTGCATCGGAGTTCACTGAGAGTGGAAGCTCCTCACCATCCATGGTAGTGATAATCAAGGCTCCACCGGAGAACGCTTTTTTCACGATGTATGGCCCTTCATAGTTAGGTGTTCATTTCCCGCGTGGATCCTTGTGGATGGGTAATATTTTCTTCAGCACTAGATCCCCTTCCTTGAACACTCGAGGACAAACCTTTTTATCAAACGCCTTCTTGAGCCTCCTTTGATATAGTTGTCCGTGACATAATGCCGTCAACCGCTTTTCTTCTATGAGGTTCAGTTGATCATATCTGGCACGCACCCATTCTGCCTCTTCTAGCTTAGTTTCCATTAAAACCCTCAACGAAAGAATTTCTACTTCAATAGGAAGCACTGCGTCCATGCCATACACCAAAGAGAAAGGAGTTGCCCTTGTGGAGGTGCGAATTGTTGTTCGGTAGCCATGCAGTGCAAATGGTAGCATTTCATGCCAGTCTTTGTAGGTCTTCACCATCTTCTGAACGATCTTTTTGATGTTTTTATTAGCTGCCTCAATAGCACCGTTCATCTTGGGGCGATACGGTGAGGAATTGTGATGTTCGATTTTGAAATCCTCACATAATTCTTTCATCATCTTGTTACTCAGGTTCAAACCATTATCCGTGATAATTTTGTCGGGAATGCCGTACCGACAAATTATCTCCTTTTTTATGAAGCGAGTAACCACTTGCTTTGTCACATTTGTGTAGGAAGCACCTTTGACCCATTTAGTGAAGTAATCAATGGCAACCAGGATGAAACGATGCCCATTAGAAGCCTTTGGCTTAATCATTCCAATCACGTCAATGCCCCACATAGAGAATGGCCAAGATGTTGTTAAGACGTTAAGAGGAGTTGGAGGTACGTGCACCTTATCGGCGTATATCTGACACTTGTGGTAGGTTTTAACATGTCGGAAACAATCAGCCTCCATGGTCAACCAGTAGTAGCCTGCTCTTAAGATTTTCTTTGCCATTGTATGTCCGTTGGCATGGGTCCCAAAGGATCCCTCATGAATTTCCTTGATGATTGTGTCAGCCTCCTGTTTGTCCACACACCTGAGTAAGACCATGTCATGGTTCCTTTTGTATAGCACATCCCCATCTAGAAAGAACTGTGATGCCAACCTCCGCAAGGTTTTTTTGTTTATGACAGATGTATTCTCAAGATAAACTTGATCCTCGAGGTATCTTTTGATGTCATGATACCAAGGTTTATCGTCCCTTCCTTCCTCAAGTGCACACAGTGTAGGTTCATTTTTGAGATTGATCCTCGAGGTATCTTTTGATGTCATGATACCAAGGTTTATTGTCCCTTCCTTGGTGCCTCGTTGAGAAAGTTCACTTTGTACATTGATGACAAAGTAGCTAAGGCGTCAGCCACTTGATTTTCTTCCCTGGGGATATGGTGGAATGAGATTTCATTAAAGTATTCCACCAATTTTACGACATGGTCCCGATATGGGATTAGCTTCGGATGTCTTGTTTCCCATTCTCCTTTCATTTGGTAGATGACTAATGTGGAATCTCCATAGACCTCAAGGATTTTTATCCTTAAATCAATAGCAGCCTCAAGGCCTAGTATACATGCCTCATATTCTGCCATGTTATTTGTGCAATCGAAGCATAACTTTGCTGTGAAGGGTCTATAGCTGTCTTTTGGCGATATTAATAATGCCCCAATTCCGTGCCCCATGGCATTGGAGGCACCATCGAACGCGAGCTTCCATCAAGCATCTGGTCCTGGCCGTTCATCCTCACCCACAAACTTTTCACTGTCTATGACCACAATGTCTTCGTCTGGGAAGTCAAACTGTATAGGTTGGTATTCTTCCAAGGGTTGGTGAGCAAGGTGCTCGGATAGAATACTGCCCTTTATTGCAGTTTGTGTAACATACTAGATGTCATATTCAGATAACAGCATCTGCCAGCGTGCAATCTTCCCAGTCAGAGCGGGCTTCTAAAATATGTACTCGATGGGATCCATTTTTTATATTAACTAAGTAGTATGGGTTAACATATATTGCCTTAGGCGTCTGGCTGCATATGCTAAAGCACAACAAGTCTTCTCGAGTGATGTATACCTTGATTCACAATCGGTAAACTTCTTACTCAAGAAGTAGATAGCATGCTCTTTGCTTCCGGTTTCATCTTGTTGCCCCAGTACACAGCCCATTGATCCTCCAAGCACCGTTAGGTACATAATGAGAGGTCTTCCGTGAACCGGAGGTACCAAGATTGGCGGCTCTTGTAGATATTTTTTGATTTGATCAAAACCCTCTTGGCAGTTCTCATTCCATTCGATAGCTTGATTCTTTCTTAGCAATTTGAATATAGGCTCACAGGTTGCTGTGAGGTGCGAGATGAATCTAGCGATGTAATTCAGTCTTCCCAAAAAACCTTGTCTGGATCAACTTCAATACCCTTTTGACTGACAATGAATCTTAGCAATTTGCCGGATCTAACACCAACGGTACACTTGTTAGGATTTAACCGAAGTCTGAACTTTCTCAAACGACCAAATAACTTTTGTAAGTGTATTAGGTTCTCTTCTTCCTTGTGGATCATGTCATGGAAGAGAGTCACCATGGCTCTTTGGTAGGTTACTCCAGCATTCTTTAGTCCAAAAGGCATGACTTTGTAACAGAAAGTTCCCCACGGAGTGATGAATGTAGTTTTTTCCATGTCTTCAGGATCCATCTTTATTTGATTATAACCAGAGAAGCCATCCATGAAGGAAAAGATTGAGAACTGGGCTGTGTTATCTACTAGTATGTCGATGTGCGGCAACGGAAAATCATCCTTCGGTCTTGCTCTGTTCAGGTCTCGATAATCTACACACATTCGGACTTTTCCGTCTTTCTTCGGAACGGGCACAATGTTTGCGACCCACTCTGGATATTTCGCCACTGCCAGGAACCCGGCGTCAAACTGCTTTTTTACCTCTTCCCTGATCTTAAGGGCCATTTCGGGCCTTGTCCTCCTCAATTTTTCCTTCACAGGCGGGCATTCTGGCTTGAGCGGCAACTTGTAGACCACAATATCGGTGTCTAATCCCGGCATATCTTGATACGACCAGGCAAACACATCCACATATTCACGGATTAGCTTGATCAACCTTTCTTTTACATCTTCTTTCAACGAGGCACCCACTTTGATTTCTTTCTTGTCTTCGTCCGTCCCCAAATTGATGACATATATCGATTCTTTATATGGTTCGATCATCTTTTCTTCCTGCTCTAGGAGGCGTGTTAACCCTTCCGGAAATTCACAATCTTCATCATCTCCCTCTTCAGCTTGGTCAATCGAGAATTCGAGGTCACAAGGGATTATAACCGCGTTATTTTCAGTGACCTTATTTATTGATCTGCATGATGATGATTTTTTGATTTAGAATGATGGGGATGATTTGGAATTGAGACTTTTAATGGAGAAAGTGTTGACATTTTTAAAAGGACATAAGAAAGAAAATGGAATTTTTAATGAACACAAAATGCATCTTTATTATTGATAAATAAGTAATTGAAACATGAGGGGGCCCTATAAAAATTATCCAAATGCTTTGGACAGAGCAAAGGATTTTATTTCAAAACAGAAAATTACTTAGAAATAGAAAATATCTCTGGAATCTCTATGGTTTTCTAGTTGCTGAGAACCTCGTCCGGAGTGCAGCGGTGAACAAGATTTGGAACTTCTTCATCAGTGTCTTCAAGCGTAGCCACCTATTCTTCCTTCTGATAGAACCATACACTTTTGAATATTTCCTCGATAGTGGGGATTCTTCCTTGGTACTTCTTATGAACCTCAATTGCTGATGGCTGATAACCAAAGCTAAAGCGGTCCTTCTTCTCCGAGATATCTGGCAATTTGCCCCATCCTTTAAGGTCATATTCTTCCAGAGCTTCTTTCATAGCCTTCCAAGAAGTCAATGGCAGACTTGTCCTCTGATCACGAGTGCACTTAGAACTTATAGTCGTGACGGTGGCGATCTCTAACGCTTGAAAATGCGTTTCGTCACCTCCTTCACCCCCATCAATGTAACGGAAGGATGAGAGATGACTCACCATTAAGTCCTCCTCACCAGAAACAGTGACTAATTTATCACCTGCCATGAATTTGACAGCACCAGCAGCATGGATCCAGGGTCGTCCGAGGAGACAACTGTATGTCGGGTTAATGTCCATGACCTGAAAAGTGATTGTGAAGAGTTGAGGGCCGATCAGAACGGGTAGGTCAACTTCCCCCAACACCGCCCTTTTTGATCCATCAAAGGCTTTTACCACCAAGGTCCCTGGCCTCATTGATGTGTCTTCATTTGTCAACTGCAATAAGGTCCTCGTAGGCATCACGTTCAAGGAAGAACCAGTATCTATTAATACCCTGGAAAGTGTATTACCCAAGCATTTTACTGAAATGTGTAGGTGTTTACACTGATTTTTGGTAAACAACCGCTAGTTTGCAATGCTTGAGAGACCAAATAGAGAATCTCGGAACATGTTTGTGCATTATGGTTTATGATTGAAAATAGCAATGTTCATTAACGCAAATGAACAAGTTTGTTTGTAAAAAGTAAATGAAATGAAAATAACTAACTTGAATGACAAGAAAAATAAAAATACTCAAAATGAGTATGTATTTGACAAGAAAAAGTAAATGATTCAATGAATTAAAATGCAAGTAATGTAAATGAAAGCAGTAAATTGCATAAAAATGATAAAATGCATTGAATTAAAAGAAAGTGATCACAAGATCATACATTATTTCCTCTTGTATTCCTTTCGCTCGAACGCTTGGGTACTCAAAACTTGTAAGGATTTGTTTGTATGTGAATTTGTGATAGGAATTACATCAAATGAACTAGTATTTATAGATAAATCCTACAATTATCTATTAACGACTATATAACATCCATTTGACAAGTATCTTGCAACCTAATCTTCATTCTTGAATGCCAATAGTTGCCACGTTTGAATGAAGAGTTGCAATGGTTGGAATTTGAATCTTCAGAAATGTTGATAAATTGCCAAGTTACAAAAGGTCTTTGAGTTCGAGTGATTTGATAGTTACTCGAAGTGTTGATGACTCAAACCAAGTCTTGATTTGCTTCTTGGACTTGTGAATGCATCCCATCTTCTGAAATTCATGAATATTTTCTTATAAACAATGTTCTTTTTACTTAAATGCATTACCTTTGACCTTCATATGAAATTAAATGATATGGAAATATTAGTTTCCATGATTGAAGGTTAATTGATTGCATTCAAAGAACATTTAGTGCATATTTTGACTTAACCAAAATATGGGCTAACAGTAGAGCTTTATTGTGATAATGTTTACTAGCGGTTAACTCTTCTTCGCTAAATCCCAGATACCTGCTGGCAGAGATGTTACCAACCACTCCATCGAATTGATCAACAGGAATACCCTTTGTCACATGAGCCTCGCTCAACACTTTCAAGAGTGCTTTTGGTGAGCTTCCGAACTAAGGAGTAAGGACAACATAGATATCTTGGAAGGTGTTTGACCCAACTGGTCAACTATCTTGTAGTCATTATTTCTGATGATCCTCAAGAATTCTTCAGCTTCCTCCCGAGGTACGGCGCCCTTTTCTTTAGAAGAAGTCGAGTAGTTTGTACTTCCCTTAGCCAATTCAGGGGCGTACACTCTGCCACTGCTCGTTATACCACCTATGTCTGTTATATTTGTGACATCGGGTTCCACTTTTTCCAATAGCTTACCTCCCATGGAAGCAGTGTGCTCGTAACTCCATGGTACTGCCTTCATGTTTTCGAAAGGAAAAGGAGCAGGTACGTGGAATACTAAGGGATCTGCCCTTTTTAAAGGTATGTGTGTCTCCTTCCTTTGGTAAGAAATTTCGATAGGAGCTGGGCTTTGAGATTCCAAAGCAGCAACATCTGTATCGGCCTTTAAGCATCCAATATGGACCAAACCCTGATCCATCATCTGCTGTAGGCATTCTTTCATCATTTGACAATGGCTTGGATTTATTGAACAGATATCACAATGAGGATGCATTTCTGTGAACACATCGTATCCAATCAAAGTATCTATTACTACTGACAAAGGGGTCTTTATTTGGGACACCCTCCTTATTAAGTCATACCCTTGAGATTCTTCTACAGCATTGACCGAAGGTCCAGCGTGACTAGAAAGTGGACTGGTCACCACATTTGGCTTTTCCTCCTTAAAGAGCAACAATTTGCAATCAATCAGTTTTTGGACTTAGTATTTGAAGGCTTTGCAGTTTTCAATGCTATGCTATGGCGCCCCTTGATGGAAATCACATTTAGCATTTGCATCATAATTCGGCGGGTATGGTGGAAACACAGGCTTGAGATACCTTGTTTCTACCCATCCTTGTTGGAGTAAGTAAGGTAAGATTTGGCCGTATGGTATAGGAACGGGGTCAACCTGCACACGTCTTTTTTCATAATTATTCCATGGGCCAGACTGATTCCCTGGTGTATACCCTTTCCGCTGCTGTTGATGATTCTGTTGCGGTGCTACCTGCGGTTGTTGAGAGTATGGATAGTATGAAAGCGGAGCAGAGGGTGTTTGTGATGACCCTATAGCATTAGCTTCGCCTTCCTTTTTCCTCTGATTATTACCGAAGAATTTCTTTGCCCCCATTTGAGAGTTAGAGGTATTTTGAATTTTTCTTCTCTTCAGTGCTTCTTTCACTCGTTCTCCAATCATTACCACATCCGCGAAACCAGGGGATATACTACCGATCATCTTTTCGTAATAGGGCCCATGTAGAGTACCCATGAATGTGTCAACTAACTCCCTCTCCGTAATTGGGGGTTGCACACGAGCAGCCAATTCCCTCCACCTCTGAGCATATTCTTTGAAGGTCTCATCCTTCTTCTGCGCGGTAGTTTGTAATTGCATACGGTTAGGAGCCATATTCAGGTTGTACTTATATTGTTTCATGAAGGCTTCAGTGAGGTCCTTCCATGTCTGAATTTGGGTCCTTTCCATCTGCATGTACCAATCTAAGGATGTCCCACTTAGACTATCCTGAAACACATGGATTAGCATCTTCTCATCTGTGGCGTATGCTGCCATCTTTCTACAGAACATCCTCAGATGGTTCCTCGGGCAGTGAATCCCTTTGTATTTCTCAAAGTTTGGAACTTTGAATTTCGGGGGAATCACCACATCTGGAACCAGACACATGTCCAGAGCATTGAACCCGCAAGCGTTAAAGGCTTCTACAGCTTTCAATCTCTCATCCAACGCTTGATACATTTGTGCGGACTCAGTATTAGCACCTGCTTACTGGTTGGGCACAGCATTCTGAACATTAACAGCAGGCTGGTATCAGAAAAGTCATCAACTGGTATCATGTTCCCGATTCCTCCTTTAGTTGAGGTTGATACCTTAAACTTGAGAAGCATGAAGTTTTGAGGGATCTGGCTTTTAGGATGCCAAGGCATTCCGAACATATCTTCAGTTTCCTCGGGGTTATCTTCTTTGTTCTTCTTTGCTTTCCCAGTTACTAGTGCCTTCTTGGCGGCCTGTGCCATCTCAATTTTCATTGTTTCAAACATCTCGAGAAGTTTCGCCATACCATCCTTGAGAGTGTCACATCTTTTTTCATCTCGGCTTGGTTCTTCTCCATCTGGTCCATAATCTTGGGCAAATTGGCTCGCGTCCCGTGTGAGTGTGGGGGAGCAGGTACTGATGGTAGCTACTTCTTTGGCTTCCGGGCTATCTTAGAGATTCCTTGTATTTGTATAAAAAATGAGTTTTTGGTATGCATGTGTATGGAGATGCATGTGCATGAAGATGCATGTGTATGAATGCAAGATTTATGCTTAAGTTTTTTATTTAGAGGGAATTTTAAAGTTTTTGGAGTTTATTATAAGCATTTGGAAACACGAGTCAAACGGGATATTATTAATAAACTTCCATAAATATCATAAGTTCAAATAACATCAAAATCTCAAAATTGGCCTCGTGGGCTGACTCTTAAACTGACTCCGGACTTGGTCAACATGACCTTTATTTCATATTTAAAGACTAAATATAAAGCTAAATAATAATAAGGACTCATGGGTTCGCCTGATGGGCTGCCCTTAAACTAGCCCTAAACGCGGCCCACGTGGCTCCAAATGATTCAACAAAGGTGATGACAGCTTGAGGAGTATTGAAACCATGCATCACTGCGTTAGCTTCCTGGTATCTATTTGGTAAGTCTTCCATCATCCGATTTGCAAAACCAGCTAAATCAGAGAAATCTTCCTTCCACAGCCTAGCCGCTTCCTTAGCATGTTTGGCGTAATCTTCCCAATCTCCCAGCTGGTTTGTCAGGACACTTTTCTCGTGTTCTAAGAGACCGACCTTGTCCATTAGGGCTGCTTTATCGCCTTCTATTTGATCAATACCGTTTAACAGGACTTCCCTTTCTTCTTCCACACGATCCATATTGCTTGTCATGGCTGCCATGTCCTTTTCCATGAGTGTCATTTTATTTTCCATTTCTTTGCATTTCTCTAGACATTCACCATAGCCTTCATTCTCCCACCGTAGTTGTTCTATCTCTGCTTCATGGGACTCACATTGTAGCCACAGCTCATCATATCCATGTTTATATGCACATTCGCGTTCCTCGCAGCTTTTTAGTTTCTCTAGTAATGCCGCCCATTGGCCAGGAATTTTTTTGTGCCCGCCCATAACAGCTTCACGAAGGCGGCTCTCATGGGCGAGCTTATTTTGCACTTCCTCTAGACATCGCTTAAGGTACCCCACCTGTTCTTTATAACCCTTTTTTCATTCATCTTTTTCTCTGGCCATTTCAATACAATCTCCACACCATCTCATCTGCAAGTTCTTCCTCCATTTTTGTTCTTTCTTTAAGCAATTTTTCCCACTCTCCATGCCACTCCCCAGCCCGCTCCTGAGTTTGTCTCAACTCCAGTTTACGGAGCTTGGCCTCCTCAGTGGTTCCTCTGAGTATTTCATTCATCTGATCATTCTTTTCCTGCTCAGCCTCATATGATTCCCTAGTCTCTTCTAGTAATTTTTCTTTTCGAGACTATAGGCCTCAAACCTTCTTTGATTATTGTAAACTTGTTGGAGCCTTTGTTCTAGTTCTTCCTTCTCCCCTCTCAGGAGGTCAATAGTGCCTTTCATTTTATCTATCTCTTCTATGGAGACAGGAACAGGCTTTCGCACACTAGAACGAGATGATGGGTTAATGACAAAAGGAAGTTTGACTTCTTCAGCACGCTTTTTGACCCATGGATTGTAGGGCTCAGTAGTCGTCTTCCTCTTGTCTCTCGGGCTATCATTATTTTTACGTACCCTTTCCCAAGAGTGAATGATTTTTAGGAGCATAAAGGGGTCATGGACACCCATATCATGTAGCACGAACCCTTCCAAGTCTTCATCGTGTGGCTTCCCTCTTATCGGGTAGCCGAGCTGCCTTAAGGATAACAAAGGGTTATAATTGATGCACCCCCTTGTGCCTATTAAGGGCACATTAGTGTAGTCCCCACAGCTCATGGTTACTCCATCTCGATCGAGCTTTTTGATATGCCAAAATATAGATTTTTCTGTAAGGGAGGTAAGCCTTTGAGACCATTCTCGATCATTCATAATTTTCTCCATGGAAATGTCTTTGGATATAAGAGAGGTGAACCAGGTGTATAACAAAGGGATGCAACACATCATTTGTCCCCCATTTTTCTCGTACCGCGAATGGAGAGTGTAATAAGTATCAGCAAGGAGTGCAGGCACTATATCTTCTTTTCTGATTTTAACGGCCCAGAATGCACTAATAGCAGCATCATCAATAAAATTCCTAAGACTTGGAAAGAAGACTAGCCCAAAAACAAGTAAGGCCAACATGTCTTCAAACGACTCCCAATCTCGGGCGTTTAAGAACTCGTTAATTTTCATTTCTAAGAATTCTCTTTTGAACTCATAAATACTTCCAGATGTCCTTTTCACTTCTTTGCAATGAGCACTCAGATTGGGCACCTTCAATTCAAAGGCTAAGTCTTCAAGTTTAGGAACCCGCCCAATTCTCGTGCAAGGACCCTTCTCGGTTTCAAGACATCCCAAGATTTGTCCATATTCTTCAATAGTTGGTGCCAGCTGAAAATTCTGGAAAGTGAAGCACCTCAGAGGAGAATCATAAAACTGAGCTAGGGCGGTGACAGCCCCTATCTGGACAGGAGTGTATAGAAGTTGAAGAATCTCCCCATATTTAATGTGGAAACTTCCCCTTCTGATGGTAGTCATTTTGCCGTGGAAGGATCTTAAACTTTGCATATCGGGCATTTGTGTCGTTATCTGGATTGTCTTCTTCTTATCTGAACTTAGTTTCTTGTTTGAACTCATGTTTTCAAAAAATGCTTAATAACAACTCCTTTTATTTGAGATCCCTGAAAATAAATACATATGATGAATGACTCACTTATATGCATGATATGAACATGAATGATTGAAGTTTGGGCTATAGGACAACCTATGAGGTAGGATTTCCTACATATGATGGTTCTATATTTTATCTACCCAACACCTCACAAAGATGGCTCTACATGATTTTGATTTTTTTCTTTATTTTGAAGGCTCCATTTAAGGTGGTGGACTCCTTTGAAGCTTTCCTCATGATACATGGTGAAATTCCGAAGGGTCTCCTTTAAATGGAGTCATTGGGTTCTAAAAGGTTCCTAGAATCGCTGACCTTATTTGAAATTCCAACAGGAGGATGGGCTAGCCAATGCCTGAGGGATGTTTCAAATAGATCTACTCTAGGCGGAGTCTTCGTAAATCACCCGAGGGATGTGCATCCCGGGGGTCCATACTAGCAACTCCTAACTTAACTTAGGTTTTTCTCAAGCTCAGGTGTGTAGCTTCGCTCAAAGATAAACCCACCCACAATATAAAATATAATAATGCGGAAAAATAAAAAACAAAATAAAAAACAAAAAATAAAAACAAAGTAAACAAACAAGAACAAATAACCCTAGAACTAGAGGATACGCTAAACTCTCTAATTTTTTAGTCCCCAGCAGAGTCGCCAGCTGTCGCGCCGCGAAAATCGCCCGAGCGTTTAGGACACTCGGAATGACACAGAGTCGCCACCAAATTTTATTTATTAAGGAAAATATTGATAAAACCTTAAAAGCAATGGAAAGATGGTCGTCGCAACCATTTCCAAGTTCGGGAGTTGATTATGCAAGGGGAAGGTATTAGCACCCCTCACATCCGTTGTACTCAACGGGAACCTCCTAATTAATTCTAGGGTTTAAGACTTTTAGAGTTTGTTTACATATTTTTTAATTATTGAATTTATTTACAAGTGAGGGGAAAAATTAGGTTTTTTATTATTATGATGGACAAGATGTAGAATCTTGCTCCTACGTATCCTCTGGTGCGATGAGGAATTCAAAGCTACGTAGTTCTGGGACAATTGTTTGTTGGTGTTTTTTATAGAACGATGTGTTAATCGAATTATAGTGGTTAAACTCAACTTGTATGCTCGCACGATAGAGGCTTAAGCTTCCTTTGTATCACATTTGAATTGATTGTATACATGTTCGTTTTATAAAAAAAAAGATTTTTATTTGATTTTAAAAAGTTAGCTCGAAGGCAAAAATTTAATTTAATTAATGCAATTTGATTTGTTATTGTTTTTTAATTGTGGAAGACAAACAATCGGTAGAAGAAGCGTGCGCTAATCTTCAATTATTCGAGGGAGGGATGAATGTACATTCTGGCGTCCCCTTTTAATCCACATAATTATTATTATTTTTAAATATTTTACAATTTTATGATGAGAATTAAATAAAACAAAATAAATTAAATTGAATTAAAATTAAATCAGAGTGGTGCAATTAGCATGCAGAGGGGTGTAACTAATAGTCTGATTAATGTGAACTAGAAAAGAAACAAGGCCCAATCCACACAGAGGGCCCAACGCGCGCGGGGAGGACAGGGGCTGTCTGATTGTCCATCAACGAAGGGAGCATGGCAACTACCGTGTACACGCGCGCACAGGATTAAAGGGGAGTACATATTTGTTTTTTTCCGGATTTTTCTCATTTCCAAGTTTCTTTCTCTCTCTTCTTTTTTCTTCCTCTCGGTTTGCTCTCTCTCTCTCTCTCTCTTGTTCCTGACACCAATTTTTTCCAGATTTTCCCTTTAGCCCCAAATCCCCCCAAAAATCGTTTTTAACCTCTTTTTTAAGCCACAAATCAAAGCTTATAAACACCAACCAAAGTTTCAACACCGAAAATTAAAACCCAGACAAAACTGGTCCGAATTTTTTTTTTAGATCTAAGATCTGTTTTTGTTGTTTTTTTTCTCACGGTTCCATCTTTTTTTGTTTTCGTTGTTATATATATTTATATACACAAAGCTTAACACCATTTATCTAATCTAGGAGGAGTTTTTAGATCTGAAAATTTGTGTTTCTTTGTCACTTTTTTTTCGGCTGTGTCCTCTTGTTTCTCCCCTTTTAGTTTTTTTGGTAGCATCAATTTAATTTTATTCACAAACATTGGCAGCAAAACAGACGGGAACAAATAAATATGTACAACAAGCAAATTCACATCAATAACCTACATGTCTAAGAGGTTTTTAAAGTACCAACCTTGAGTGCCGAGAATTCGCAAAAAAACGAGTAAGTAATTCCTTCTGTTTCTGTTTGCTACTGTATTAGTTTCGCATTCCTGATTCGACTCTGACCACCCTTTTTTATTTTGCGAGATGTTGGTGCTGGTAGCTACGGCTTGCAGGCTAGTTTCGATACTAATTTTCCACAATGTGCAGAAAAATAGCTTTGGGGTTTTAGAGGGCAGTGTGCGAGAGTTTTTTTTTTGCACTGAGTTCTGTGTATTTTTCTGTGATTTTTCTTGTGTTCTGAATGGTGGGTTTAGAGCTCTTATTTAAAGTGTTGATTTTAGGGTTTTAAAAACCTTTGAGAATCATTGTAGGATTTGTTCTGATAATTGTTATGAGAGATTTTCTCAATTTTTTTATGATTGATTTGCTGTAAAAAATATAAACCAGTGTAATTGCTTGCTTGGTGACCAAGACCAAAGATTTGGTCTGAAAATAGTTTTTATTTGCTGCATTTTTTCAGCTTGTACGCGCATGCAGAGAAATTTCCTTCAAAAATATATACATTCCTTTTTTATTTTATTTTTGGTCACAAAAAGCCCAATAATAGTAAAAATAAATCTGATTAATAAAATATATATTTTTTAGAGCTCTTTGGTCACAAAAATAAAAACAGCAAAAAGAAAAGAAATTAGTTTGAAAGAAGAACCCACAACCTTGCACTTATGTGACTCGCACGCGCGCCCTCCTTGACCATCTGAGCCACCCGCTTTTTTTGAAATTAACTTGCACTAAAAAATATATGTACCAGAATGTAAGGGTAAAGATTGGGGTATGACACCCCATGTGGTGAACGAGATGGTGGCTTTCGAGAAGCCACTAATAACAATGTTTACCACTCTGTAAGACTCCATCCCACACAGGGATTCTGCTGGGAGAGGGAAGAAATTGAAGATTTCCCTCCTGAAGATGGAGTGATTCCACCATCTGGGTGGGATGATGAAGTTCCCAACAATGACTAAGCCCTCCTCTTGGGCTAAAATAACGGCATATATTGCCGAGAAAAAGATTGAAACGGCCTTAGAGGCTGCACTCGAACAAAATATGATTGAAGAAACCATTGAAGAAAATAATGGCAAATCATTGCCAAGTGAGCAAAGGTTGGACTGCATATATGATGATGAACCTTTGGGTTTTGAAAAGGATCCATTAAATTCAAACCCAAAGATGCATGCTCAAGATCCTTTGCAAGAAATTGATATGGGTGATGGCCACATAAAAAGGCCAACATATATTAGTGTCAATATCGATTTCGAATTAAAGCTAAAACTGGTAAATTTACTCAAAGAATTTAAAGATTGCTTTGCCTGGGACTACAATGAAATGCCAGGATTGAGTAGAGAAATGGTGGAACATAGACTACCACTCAAGCCAGGGAAGAAGCCAATCAAGCAATTGCCAAGGAGATTCAATCCAGAGATCCTTTCAAAGATCAAGAGTGAGATTGAAAGATTGCTTAAGAGCAAATTCATTCGAACCACAAGGTATGTTGAATGGTTAGCAAATATTGTGCCTGTTATTAAGAAAAATGGTAGCCTTAGGTTATGCATAGACTTTAGAGATTTAAATAATGCTACACCTAAAGATGAATATCCAATGCCAGTGGCAGAAATGCTAATAGATTCAGCAGCTGGGTTCGAGTACCTAAACATGTTAGATGGCTATTCTGGCTATAATCAAATTTTTATTGCTGAAGAGGATGTGGTTAAAACAGCATTTAGATGCCCTGGAGCATTAGGGACTTATGAATGGGTTGATATGCCATTTGGTCTAAAAAATGCTGGTGCCACATACCAAAGAGCAATGAATCTTATTTTTCATGATTTTATTGATGACTTTATGCAAGTTTACATTGATGATATTGTTGTTAAATCCTCTTATAGTGATGATCATTTGATTCATCTTAGAAATCATTCGAAAGAATGAGAAAATGTGGATTGAAAATGAATCCACTAAAATGTGCTTTTGGTGTACATGCAGGGGATTTCCTTGGTTTTGTGGTGCATAAAAAGGGCATGGAGATAAATCAGAACAAAACGAAGACTATTATGGAAACACAACCTCCACAGAAAAAGAAACAACTTCAATCCCTATTGGGAAAGATCAACTTTTTGAGAAGATTCATTTCGAATCTAAGTGGAAAAGCTCATCCTTTTTCTCCACTACTTAGAAAACAAAAATGTGATCAATTTCATTGGGGGCAAGATAAAAAAAAAGCGTTCGAGGATATTAAGAGATATTTAGCTAATCCACCAACGTTGATGCCTCCTATTTGAAACAAAAACATGAAGTTGTACATATCAGCATCTAACTCAACTATTGGTAGCATGCTTGCCCAAGAAAATGAAGATGGTGTAGAAAAAGCCATTTATTATTTAAGTAGAGTGTTAAATGATGCTGAAACTAGGTATAGTGCTATAGAAAAACTATGTTTATGTTTATATTTCTCTTGTATTATACTTAAGCATTATATAAAGCCTATTGAAGTTTATGTCTACTCTCATTTTGATGTCATTAAACATATAAACTGAATATTCACTAACTTATAAATCTTTGAGAGATAAAAAAGGTCAAATAGTGGCAGATTTTCTTGTTGATCACTCAGTGATTGAAATGCCACTAAGTTATGTGGATACTCAACCCTGGATTTTGTATTTTGATGGTTCCAAACATAAACATGGAACTTGAATTGGAATTTTAATAATGTCTACAGATTCCAACTAAGTTCAAATACAAAATTAATGGTTTTTGTTCCAATAATGAGGCAGAATATGAAGCTTTAATAGCAGGTCTTGCACTTTTAATAGACTTGGGGGCAAAATACATTGTAATTCGAGGTGATTCAGAATTGGTAATTAAGCAATTAACAAAAGAGTACAAATGTATTAAAGAACATTTGGCTAAGTATTTTGTAATTGCAAGTACCTTACTGGATCGATTCGAGTATGTGGAGTTTGAGCATATTCCTATACTCCAAAATCAAGAAGCCAATGACTTGGCCCAAATAGCTTCTGGTTATAAAGTATCTCCAGAAAACTTAAATAAGTTGATTGAAATCAGGGAAAAATTGGTCTTCCATGAACCATTATCCTTAGAGTTATCAACGTGCCATTAATGTGGAATAAAAAACGCCAAGTTCTCCACTCATTCGATTCGATTCGAATTTGGCATTTTTTGGGGGCAATTTGTTAGCCCATATTTTGGTTAAGTCAAAATATGCACTAAATGTTCTTTGAATACAATTAATAAACCTTCAATCATGGAAATTAAGATTTCCATATCATTTAATTTCAAATGAAGGTCAAAATTAATGTATTTAAATAAAAAGAACACTTTTCTAAAGAATATTCATGAATCTCAGAAGATGGAAAGCATTCACAAGTCTAAGTAGATCAAGACTTGGTTCGAGTCGTCAACATTTCGAGTAGATATCAAATCACTTGAACTCGAAGTCCTTTTGTAACTTGGTAATTTATCAACATTTCTAAAGATTCAAAATTCAAACCATTGCAACTCTTCATTGAAACGTGACAACTATTGGCATTCAAGAATGGAGATTAGGTAGCAAGATACTTCTCAAATGGATGTTATTTAGTCGTTAATAGATAGTTGTAGAATTTATCTATAAATAGTAGTTCATTTGATGTAATTCCGATCACAAATTCACATACTAAAAATCCTTACAAATTCTCAGTATCCATGCGTTCGAGCGAAAAGAATACAAAAGGCAACATGTATGTTTCTGTGATCATTCTTTATTAAATTCAATGCAATTTACATTATTGTGCAATTTACTTGTTCTCATTTACATTTTCTGCATTTTAATTCATTGAAGCATTTACTTTTTCTTGTCAATGCGTACTCATTTTGAGTATTTTTATCTTTCTTGTCATTCCAGTTGTTTCATTTTCATTTACTTTACTTTGTCAAAAAAACTTGTTCATTTGCGTTAATGAACATTACTATTTTCAAACATAAACAATGAATGCACAAAACATGTTCCGAGATTCTCTTGTTGGTCTCTCAAGCATTGCAAACTAGTGGTTGTTTACCAAAAATCAGTGTAAACACTTAGGCTGTGTGTTTTGTTCATTGTGAGATTGCTCTTAAGCCTTTAGGTACGGAGTTTAATCCTGTTATTTTGTATTCTCATCATCATAGTTCTTTGTTTGTAAACAACACTGTGTGCATGTTGTTAGTAAGGGAGTAAGGCGGGACGCCTTTGATCTAGGAGTTCCTAGGTTTAGTTTCACGGGTGGTTGATCACAGTCGTTTCGTGATCAAAATAAATAAGATTTTGAAAGTAGTACAAGGTAGTTAACCTGGTCGTCTCCCAAAGAATCACAATCAAAATTCAACAACTATTAGAATGATTTAAACTGTAAATTGGGGGGTTTTTGGTTTGCAAATAGAAAGTAAAAGTTTTGAAATTCAATAAGATAAAGATGATCAATTCATTAGTTTCGGACAATCTTCTTTATTGTATCTATCATAGGTTCCAAAAATTAATCATTCAATTGTCTATTCTTGGTTGATCACAAAGCTAATTAAACTAGCGATAATTAACCTTGTATGAATTACATTCGATTAAGCAACAAATGCGTTCAACTAACCATGGACAGCGAACAAGCGTCAACAAGAACACAGCAAATATCATAACAAAACTCACTCAACCTTGCTGCTAAGCGCCACACAACCTATATCAATTTCTATTCGAATGAATTTAAACAAGCGCAAATTAATTCAAATAATCTCAAGAGCACAAACATGAACACGTTGATTAAGCATCAAAGAATTGAATTTGTGCAAGTCATGATTAAAGAGGTACGAAATTGATACAGAAAGTAATAGACAATCAAACAAAATTATAATTATAATCCGAACCTCAAGAGTTCATAACCGAAGATGTCGTACACCAATGAGTCGATATAGAGTTTTAGTTCTCCATAGCTTCAGCCGCCTATTGCTTTTTCTATTATATGAATGCTTAATAGCCTCTGTTCTAGGGCGAAATTTGGTTTAAATAAGCAAAGGAAACCGGCTTTAAGAGCCTCGGGTCGAAAAATACAAGTTTGACCCGGATTTGGATTATTAGCAAAAGTCTGGGACATTGACGTGTAATTTTGACTGCGTTCCGCTCCGAATTGCCTTTTGTCTTCAACATAAACGTTGTAGCTCTCTGTCTTATCTTTCCAACCAGAATTTGCACGCCTCATTTGGATACTCCTAGCTCAAATTATGGTCTGCGCAATGAGAAGGTGTCAAAATGTCATTATTTCATAAAATTGGTCAAATAAATTCATTAAGTCTCAATTGTTACCCAAGACCTAGAAACATAGTAAAAACTTAAAATTATAGTAGAAAGACTAATAAAATGCTAAATTATAATACTATAAATATGTGCCAAAATGCACTGATCAGTGGTTGCTAGGTGAGAAGACGTAAACGGGGCGTTTACTAAGGTCTTTGAACTAGGGCTATTTTAGTGGATTCCTTCCTTGATTGGTATCCCCAGACTAGGGCAATTTGCGCTGAAATGGGTTAACAAACAATTGTATTATTTACGTTTATGTTCTTTATTGCTTTTATTGTTATCTGTGTTGTGTGTAGACGTTGTAGCAATTGCTAAAGCATCTTACTATTAAGCGCCAGGAATTACAATTGGCATCAGAGCAGGCATCCTGCTTATTTGGGTGAGCTCCAGGGAATTATTTCTGGCATAATGGATAAAGAAGGTGGAATGGTGAATAGACCACCTCTGTTGAATGACTCTAACTATGATATTTGGAAGTCTCGCATGACGGCTTTCTTGAAATCAATTGATGGCAGGGCTTGGAAGGCTGTACTCAAAGGATGGGATCATCCCAAAGTGAAAGACGCTAATAATGTTGATACTGATGAACTCAAACCTGAAGAAGAATGGACTCAGGCTTAAGACACTGCAGCAGTTGGAAATTCCAAAGCTCTAAATGCACTATTTAACGGAGTGGATCCAAACATGTTTAGACTGATTAAGCAATGTACTGTTGCCAAGGATGCTTGGAATATTTTGAAAACTGCTCATGAAGGTACTCAGAATGTAAAGAAATCAAAACTTAAAATTCTAACGACTCAGTTTGAGAATCTTAAGATGAAGGAAGAAGAAAGTGTTCATGACTTTCATATGAATGTGTTGGAGTATGCTAACTCATTTGAATCTTTGGGAGAAAAGATATCTGAAGAGAAACTAGTTGGCAAGATTCTAAGATCTTTACCCAAAAGATTTGATATGAAGGTGTGTGCGATAGAGGAGGCACAAGACATTGGTGATATGAAAGTTGATGAGTTGATTGGGTCACTACAAGCTTTTGAGCTGAAAATCAATGAGAGGTCAGATAAGAAAAATAAAAGTATTGCTTTTGCCTCAAGCATTGATGAAGATGATGTGGAAAGCTCCATAGATGCTGATGAAAGCTTATCAAATGTTATGGTAATGCTTTAAAAACTGTTCAACAAGGTTCTAAAATCCATGGATAGAAGACCCAGATCAAAATTTGCTGGAGGAAATGCTAGATCATTTGCTCAAGGTAGACCATATGACTCCAACAGAAACACTGCTTTTCAAAAGGACCCAAGGACTGATGATAAACCTGCTCAAAACAAAGGAGTCCAGTGTCATGAGTGTCAAGGATATGGTCACATTAGAGCTGAATATGGAACATACTTGAAGAAACAGAAGAAAGGTATGACTGTAACATGGTCAGATGAGGATACCTCTGAGGAGGAATCTGAGACTGCAAAGCACATCACTGCTCTAACAGGAGTATGTCTATCTGATGAAGAATCAAGTGATGAAGAATTGACCTTTGATATGTTGGCAGCGTCCTATAAAGAACTATGTATTAAAAGTGCAGAAGTGTGCAAAGCCGATGAACAACAAAAGAAGATCATATCTCAACTTCAGGATGAAAAAGAAAAATACTTAACAATCATATCCGATCTTCAAGAAGAAGTGACACTGTTGAACTCTAAAATCAAAGAGCAAAAGAAGTTTGTTTCTATGATGACTGATGGTACTGAAAAATTAGATGAGATTCTGATCAACAAAGTCCAGGTAGGCCACAAGGTGTTGGATTTAATTATGAGAGGAAGAAGAAGTATAATCAGAATACTACCTACACACCGCTCAAAGAAACATTTCCAACAAGGTCAAGTTAGTTGCCTCAGCATTTTGTGCAGCATCTGGAAGTTAAAGAAAAATTTCAACCATGGATATGTCACTACTGTGGGAGTAAAGGACATATAAAACCTTTTTGTTTCTTACTTCATGGATATCCCAGGAAGGTGCATCAAGCTAAATCTATCAAGTCTGTCAAGAAAGAATGGAAACCTAAAGAGGATCTTGTTGCTTTCAGTGCTCACACATCTCTAAAAGCAACATCTAGGGAAGATTGGTACTTTGACAATGGTTGTTCCAGGCACATGACTGGAATTGAGAACTTTCTGGTAGATATATATAAAATCCTATTCAACAAGCTTTGTCACTTTTGGTGATGATGCTAAAGGCGAAATCAAGGGAATATGAAACTTGGATAGGAAGGGTCTACCTAAACTCACAAAAGTCTTGTTAGTAAAAGGTTTGACGGCTAATCTAATCAGTCTCAGTCAGCTGTGTGATGAAGGGTTGATAGTTAATTTCACAAAAGCTGAATGTCTAGTCACTAATCAAGAAGGAGAAGTCTTAATGAAAGGTGTGAAATCAAAAGATAATTGTTATTTATGGGAACCTCAAGAGGAAGTTGGCATGTCAACTTGCTTGGTAACTAAGGAAGATGAAGTAAACTTATGGCACTAAAAGTTAGGTCATCTGAACCTAAGGAGTATAAAGAATGCCATAGCTGAAGAAGCAATTAGAGGACTGTCCAAATTGGGAAACAAACAAATTGGGAAACAAACAAAGAAGCCTCATCATCTGGTGCAGCATCTGACAACTTCCAAAATACTTGAGTTATTACACATGGATTTAATGGGGCCTATGAAAGTTGAGAGCTTAGGTGGTAAAAGATATGCTTTTGTAATGTTTGATGAATCAAATTCATTAGAGAGAAATCTGATACTTTTGATGTCTTCAAGGAATTATGTGTTCAATTACAAAGAGAAAAGGATAGTACGATCTTGAAGATAAGAAGTGATCATGGGAAAGAGTTTGAGAACTCCAAGTTCTCTACAGCGGAAGGGATAACATATGAGTTTTCTTCACCAATTACACCACAACAAAACGGTGTAGTTGAAAGAAAGAATAGAAGTTTGCAAGAGTCAGCTAGAGTGATGCTATATGCCAAAAATCTTCAATACCATTTTTGGGCAGAAGCTATGAATACTGCTTGTTACATACACAATAGAGTCACTCTGAGAACAGGCACAAAAGTTACATTATATGAGCTGTGGAAGAATAAGAAACCATTTGTCAAGTATTTTCATGTCTTTGGAAGCAAGTGTTATATCTTAGCTGATAGGGAACAACAAAGGAAATTGGACTCCAAGAGTGATGAAGGCATATTCTTAGGATACTAAAGTCATGATGGATCTTTTAATGTAGTTGTTGATGACTCTAGTGAAGAAAAGAGATATGATGCTCCAACAATCTCTATAGCATATGATCAGCAGGAAGAGATATCTAAAACTGAAAAGAAAGATGGTGACCGTGAACCAAGTGGTTCTGAACCTAACAAAGGTCCATCTACAAGAGTTCAGAAAAATCATCCAAAAGAGCTTATCATTGGAGAACTAGACCAAGGCATCGTTACAAGAAGAACCAGAGATGTGGTGTCTAATTCATGTTTTGTTTCAAAAGTTGAACCCAAGAACGTCAAGGAAGCTCTTACAGATGAATTCAGGATTAATGCCATGCAGGAAAAACTTGATCAGTTTAAGAGGAATGAAGTGTGGGATCTTGTTCTTAGACCTAAAGGTGTGAATGTAATTGGTACAAAATGGGTCTACAAGAACAAATCTGATGAGAATGGGATCATAACTAGAAACACGGCTAGATTAGTTGCTAAAGGCTATGCTTAGATTGAAGGGATAGATTTTGATGAAACATTTGCTCCTGTAGCACGTCTTGAATCCATAAGACTTCTCTTAGGAATTACATGTATATTAAAGTTCAAACTATTTCAAATGGATGTTAAAAGTGCCTTTCTCAATGGGTACTTGAATGAAGAAGTCTATGTTGAACAACCTAAAGGTTTTGTTGATCCTAGCTTTCTAGATCATGTCTACAGATTGAAAAAAGCGTTGTATGGTCTAAAGCAAGCTCCTAGAGCTTGGTACGAGAGGCTGACTGAATTTCTTGTTACTCATGGGTACAGAAAGGGTGGAAATGACAAGACTTTGTTTGTAAGAGAAGAGAAAGGTAAAGTGATGAGAGCACAAGTTTATGTAGATGATATAGTCTTTGGTGGAATGTCTGATCAGATGGTCCAGCTATTCGTACAGCATATGAAATCAGAATTTGAGATGCGTCTAGTTGGTGAACTAACTTTCTTTCTTGGGCTCCAAGTCAAACAAATGGAGGATACTATATTTGTGTCTCAAATTAAGTATGCAAGAAATATTGTGAAAAAGTTTGGTATGGAGAGTGCTAGCACCAAAAGAACATCAGCAGGAACACATTTGATGCTTACCAAAGATGAAAAGGGAATCTGTGTTGATCAAAGTCTTTATAGGAGTATGAGTGGAAGCCTATTGTATCTCACAGCAAGCAGACCTAATATTACTTTTGTTGTAGGAGTATGTGCAAGATATCAAGCTGAACCTAAGATGAGTCACCTCACAGAAGTCAAAATATTTTTAAAATATGTAAGTGGGACATGTGACTATGGAATCTTATATTGTCATAGTGACAATTCTATGTTAGTAGGCTACTTTGATGCTGATTGGGCAGGAAATGAAGATGATAGGAAAAGCACTTCAGGAGCATGTTTCTTTCTAGGAAATAATCTCATATCTTGGTTTAGTAAGAAACAAAATTGTGTATCTCTATCAACTGCAGAAGCAGAATATATTGCAGATGGTAGTAGTTGTTCTTAATTAGTGTGGATGAAGCAAATGTTGAAGGAGTACAATGTGGTACAAAATGCTATGAAATTATACTGTGAGAACTTGAGTGCCATTAACATCTCCAAAAATCCTATTCAACATAGTAGGACCAAACACATTGATATAAGGCATCATTTTATCAGAGATCTTGTTGAAGAAAAGATTGTCACACTTGAACATGTAGCAACAAATGAACAACTTGCTGATATTTTCACAAAGGCATTAGATGCGACACAATTTGAAAGGTTGAGGGGAAAATTGGGAATTTGCCTATTTGAAAACCAATAGCAGTTATTTTTCAAAAGGCATGCAACTGCTTCTCCCCCCTATTCTGCTAGGGTACACGCTATGCAAGGAACGGTTTTGCTTTTTATTAATTTCTTTTGCCGTAATCATTGCTTCTCTCTTCAAAAAACTCAACCAATTGCATCATCATCATTTTCGTTCGCACATATACTTCTCATCTCTTAGACTTCTCGCATTCCTTCATCGCTACTCTCTCAACACCATCATGTCTACTTAGGTTTCCTCACCGGTCAGAGAAAGTTCCCCAAATTCACCACCACCAGAAGAACCTGCAACTATGATTGCTATCGCAGAACCTATATGTGTTGTCGCTCTTGACACTACCGCAAAAGCAAAGAAAGACAAATCAAAGAAGAAGAAAAAGTCACTAAGTGATCTTCCCTCTGAATTTGTTAAATCGAAAGGGAAAAAGAAGAAGTCTAAGTCTAAACCTAGATCTAGCGAATCTCATACTATGCAAGACCTCTCAAAATGATGAGAGCCTAAAAACTGATGAAGTGGAAATAGAGGATCACACCCTCTCAGATCCACAAACAGGTACACAAAACAAGGAATCTGATGTTGAAACTTTGTCACCTATGGACAAAATGGTGAAGAAGGCTCCTAGACCAAGTATGGATGAAAGGTTAAGGAGCAGATCTAGAAGAGAACCTACACCACCACCAAAACCAACCAAGAAAACCAAAGGTACTGATGGGTTGAAGCCAGTAAAGTATGGCCCTGGTAGAACAAAAAGCAAGCACATTCCATCAACTGAGCCTAAGAAGAAGGCTTTGAAAAGAAAACATGAGTCGTCTGATGATAGTGATTTTGTTGTTGAAGAAGATGCTGTTGAAGATGCTGGCACATCTGACAAGCCAGTGGATACAGGAAAGAAAAGAGCTAAAAATGTCCCATTTGTTCCCTTAGACAATGTGTCCTTTCATCATGAGGAAGGGTCCTCTAGACGGAAAGAAGGTTTGCTTTTGAAAGGAATCTACATCATGATTTGCTGAACCTACAAGAACTCGTGGAGGTTATTGAAGCAGCTAGTTTAATAAAGACTGTGAAGGGCTGGGAAAATGCTATGTGAAGCTGGTCAGAGAATTCATTGTAAACATAGGAATTTACTGTGATGATCCTATGAGTCCTGAATATAGGCAGGTTTTTGTGCGTGGTAAATGTGTCAAATTCTCACCTGCAGTGATCAATGAATATCTGGGTAGGAGTATTGAATATGTGGCTGAGTTGGAAGTGACTCAGAATCAGATTTGCAAGACCCTTACAGGTGATCTAGTCAAGGAGTGGCCTATGAAGAATAATTTGTCTGCTAACAAGCTCTCTACCAAGGATGCTATACTGAACAAGATTGCAGCTACTAATTGGGTTCCAACTACTCACTCTAATGATCTCTCCAAGGGGTTGAGTACGTTCATCTATGCTATAGGTACCAAAATCTGCTTTTTAATTTTGGTGATTTTATCTTTTATAAAACTATAGCTCATAGGAAAACAAATGTTACAAAAATTCCAATTGCTTTTCCCACTTTGATCTGTGATATCATCTTGCAACAATATCCTTAGTTATGTTTCTCTACTTTTGAGGCTGTTAAAAGAGAGTCAGAAATTACTTTAGACTCTAGGTTTTTGGAAAAATCACATGCTGCAGATATTGCTCTAGCATCTGCCAAAGGCAAATCTGCCATGCTCAGCAGACAGCAGATGATTGCTGATCTCAAGGTTATGAGTAAGGCTTTGGATGACAAGAAGTTCTTGGTGGATCGTGTTATTCAAACCTTGGAAGCTGAAGAGCTGGCTGCTCATGATGAAACCTTAGTGGTGGAAGATTCTGAAGGAAGTGCTATGTTTTGATGCTCTATGTTTTTGATTTTTTTTCTTTGTTCCTGATGTGAAGCCCTAGATTCTTTACGCACCTATGTGTGCTATTAGTCCTGTAATAAGTACTATGTTGTTCTATTCCTTGCTTTTGTATGCTGACAATATGATGTTATTTTCCTTTTTTTTGTTAAATCATTTGGCTAAAAAGGGGGAGTATTATTAGTTCTACTGCTACTGAAGTTGAAGTTGTTGAAGTTTATACTGATTTCTTTGATATATTCATTGTTTATCTCCATCTGATGTATAGCAATGCAAGAGGAAAGGGGGAGTGTAGTATGTATGTGTATGTGTGATACCACTCTGATACTTATTCTTATCTGTTTATTCCTATCTACCTATCATTGAGGGGGAGTATATATGAATGGGGAATATTGTTGATTACATGAATTAAGGGGGAGGAATTTATTTTTCCTATTCCTTAAAGTTTGTTGATGCTTTTTGAAGCTGTTGTTATTTTCTGGAATCCACTATGAGAGATTAAGTCTCTCTGATCATACTCTTTGAGGCTAGTTGTTTCATATCCGCTGTGAATGTCTCTGATACATGGTTAGCCAATGCGTTCAAGTAATGTCCTATTCTTCTGAAGTTATATATTGAAGTTGATTTGAAGAATTATTTCTTTTATGCATGCTGATCAAAAAAGTTTTAGCTAAAATTTGCCAAAGGGGGAGATTGTTGGCGTTTTTGTATGTTGGCTATAATTTTGCAAAAACCAATTTTGTCACATGCTCTAGGACATGCTGAAGCATCTGAGTATGATGAGCCCTGAAGCTATTTGGCGCGTGCGCATTTTTATTCTCTTGGAATATATCTTAAAAAGATTTGTTTGAAAAATATATTTTACCAAGCTTAGCTGGCAATTGGCAAAAATATATTATGTAATACTTACTGATAGTGTCTATACTACAAATTTAATGAATATTTTCCCTGTTTTATTGTTACTAAGAGAACATGTATGATATCAATAGTATATTCAGTTGCATGTGTGTGTGCTAGATTCTTCTACCAGAAACGTTTTTCTCTTCATTGAACTCGTTCTCTACGAGCCAATTTTTTCGCAAACATTATTTATATCTATCGAGTTCAAGGTATTATGGTTGTCAATTATTTAACAAACAGGGGTTCTTCTGTAGTATAGTAAAAGTTGGAGAAAGGAAACAAATAGTGCATAGTCACACGATTCGCAATTCACTTCGGTACGTGGTACGAATTCGGGTACGCGGTTCGCAACTCTGTTATGCCAGCTAAGCTTGGTAAAATATATTTTTCAAACAAATCTTTTTAAGATATATTCCAAGAGAATAAAAACGCGCACGCGCCAAATAGCTTCAAGGCTCATCATACTCAGATGCTTTAGCATGTCCAAGAGCATGTGACAAAATTGGTTTTTGCAAAATCATAGCCAACATACAAAAACGCCAACAATCTCCCCCTTTGGCAAATTTTAGCTAAAACTTTTTTGATCAGCATGCATAAAAGAAATAATTCTTCAAATCAACTTCAATATATAACTTCAGAAGAATAGGACATTACTTGAACGCATTGGCTAACCATGTATCAGAGACATTCACAGCGGATATGAAACAACTAGCCTCAAAGAGTATGATCAGAGAGACTTAATCTCTCATAGTGGATTCCAGAAAACAACAACAGCTTCAAAAAGCATCAACAAACTTTAAGGAATAGGAAAAATAAATTCCTCCCCCTTAATTCATGTAATCAACAATATTCCCCATTCATATATACTCCCCCTCAATGATAGGTAGATAGGAATAAACAGATAAGAATAAGTATCAGAGTGAGTATCACACATACACATACATACTACACTCCCCCTTTCCTCATGCATTGCTATACATCAGATGGAGATAAACAATGAATATATCAAAGAAATCAGTATAAACTTCAACAACTTCAACTTCAGTAGCAGTAGAACTAATAATACTCCCCCTTTTTAGCCAAATGATTTGACAAAAAAAAGGAAAATAACATCATATTGTCAGCATACAAAAGCAAGGAATAGAACAACATAGTACTTATTACAAGACAAATAGCACACATAGGTGCATAAAGAATCCAGGGCTTCACATCAGGAACAAAGAAAAAAAAATCAAAAACATAGAGCATCAAAACATAACACTTCCTTCAGAATCTTCCACCACTAAGGTTTCATCATGAGCAACCAGCTCTTCAGCTTCCAAGGTTTGAATAACACGATCCACCAAGAACTTCTTGTCATTCAAAGCCTTACTCATAACCTTGAGATCAGCAATCATCTGCTGTCTGCTGAGCATGGCAGATTTGCCTTTGGCAGATGCTAGAGCAATATCTGCAGCATGTGATTTTTCCAAAAACCTAGAGTCTAAAGTAATTTCTGACTCTCTTTTAACAGCCTCATAAGTAGAGAAACATAACTAAGGATATTGTTGCAAGATGATATCACAGATCAAAGTGGGAAAAGCAATTGGAATTTTTGTAACATTTGTTTTCCTATGAGCTATAGTTTGATAAAAGATAAAATCACCAAAATTAAAAAGCAGATTTTGGTACCTATAGCATAGATGAACGTACTCAACCCCTTGGAGAGATCATTAGAGTGAGTAGTTGGAACCCAATTAGTAGCTGCAATCTTGTTCAGTATAGCATCCTTGGTAGAGAGCTTGTTAGCAGACAAATTATTCTTCATAGGCCACTCCTTGACTAGATCACCTGTAAGGGTCTTGCAAATCTGATTCTGAGTCACTTCCAACTCAGCCACATATTCAATACTCCTACCCAGATATTCATTGATCACTGCAGGTGAGAATTTGACACATTTACCACGCACAAAAACCTGCCTATATTCAGGACTCATAGGATCATCACAGTAAATTCCTATGTTTACAATGAATTCTCTGACCAGCTTCACATAGCATTTTCCCAGCCCTTCACAGTCTTTATTAAACTAGCTGCTTCAATAACCTCCACGAGTTCTTGTAGGTTCAGCAAATCATGATGTAGATTCCTTTCAAAAGCAAACCTTCTTTCACAGATAAATTTCCATCTAGAGGACCCTTCCTCATGATGAAAGGACACATTGTCTAAGGGAACAAATGGGACATTTTTAGCTCTTTTCTTTCCTGTATCCACTGGCTTGTCAGATGTGCCAGCATCTTCAACAGCATCTTCTTCAACAACAAAATCACTATCATCAGACGACTCATGTTTTCTTTTCAAAGCCTTCTTCTTAGGCTCAGTTGATGGAATGTGCTTGCTTTTTGTTCTACCAGGGCCATACTTTACTGGCTTCAACCCATCAGTACCTTTGGTTTTCTTGGTTGGTTTTGGTGGTGGTGTAGGTTCTCTTCTAGATCTGCTCCTTAACCTTCCATCCATACTAGGTCTAGGAGCCTTCTTCACCATTTTGTCCATAGGTGACAAAGTTTCAACATCAGATTCCTTGTTTCGTGTACCTGTTTGTGGATCTGAGAGGGTGTGATCCTCTATTTCCACTTCATCAGTTTTTAGGCTCTCATCATTTTGAGAGATCTCAATATTATCATTAGGCACCAATTATTATGCACTCTTTGCAGTATCTGAAACATCAGATGCTCTAGCATCCGTTACAGCATCAGCAGCAGGAAGGTTAGTACCTTCTTGATGCACAACATCTTCAGAGGCAACAACAGTTGGATCATCATTCTGTATTGTCTCCAACACAACATTCTCTGTGGTCTTTGTGGTAGCACCACCTTCAACAACAACATCATCAGAATCATCTAATCCTAGGGTTTGAGATTCTTGAACTACCATAGTAGAGGATTCAACATTCTTTTCACCTAAATATTCAAGATAGAGGTCTTGCATAGTATGAGATTTGCTAGATCTAGGTTTAGACTTAGACTTCTTCTTTTTCCCTTTTGATTTAACAAATTCAGAGGGAAGATCACTTAGTGACTTTTTCTTCTTCTTTGATTTGTCTTTCTTTGCTTTTGCGGTAGTGTCAAGAGCGACAACACATATAGGTTCTGCGATAGCAATCATAGTTGCAAGTTCTTCTGGTGCTGGTGAATTTGGGGAACTTTCTCTGACCGGTGAGGAAACCTAAGTAGACATGATGGTGTTGAGAGAGTAGCGATGAAGGAATGCGATATGTATATGTGTGTCTACATAGAACTACATGAAAAAGTTAATTAAATACTACTATTGTTGTGATACTGTAAAGTTACTTTGAAATATGAAAAGGTACCTTGGAACAACACAAATCAATAAAACCAATTCTCTTTTTTTTTGTTAGTGTAAATGAAATATGAAAAGACACCTTGAAACAATACAGATAATAGGTTAGTTAAAGAATTGGAAGCTGATACACGAATTTGCAGGTATCAATTCGGAATAAATAGAGAACGGGTACACGAATTTGCAGGTATCAATTCGAAAAAAAATAGCGAACCGGTTCACGAATTTGCGCGTACCAATTCGAAAAAGAATTGCGAACCGGTACGGATGAATTGGTACGCGGTTCATGGCCTTGACAGCGAATTATGTGACTAGGAGATAGTGCCAACTGCAGCGATGAGTCAATGACGGGCTTTGTGGTTACAACCATCTCAGATTGTTGAGGTTATCATCTAAATTTGACTGCACTATTTTTAATTTAGACATCTTTGTTATTGCATCTAAGGTTGTATGTATCATGGAACAACAAAAGATGAGGAGATAAAAGATAAAAAAATGTACACCATGTAAGTAGACCAAACCATCTTTAAATAAGCACTACTTTTAATTCCATAATGTTATATACCATCAACAACTTCTACAAACTAATCAAATAACGTATTGCAACTTCAATTTAACAAAAAGTTAATAACAAATCCATATATATTACAATAAGAGTACTTATATGCAGGGGACTTATACAAGAAAGAGAAGAATTTATAAAAATAGGATACCTTTGATTCTAACTGACCAAACATGGAAGAGTGAATGGATATTATTTGTGAGTGTTAAATGCTACTACATAGGATTTTTGTGTTTCTTGTCAAACTTCTTTGTAACAATAGGCATTTTCCTTACAATAATATTCCTCTACTTCTCTATATAAATCATATTTTTACCAGGCTTAGATAGAGTCCTCCAATAGTAGGTTGAGGAAATGATATCTGAAAACAATGAAAATTGCAAACCTATGTACAAAAGAATAGGAAGGAAGCAAAGTAATGAAATGCTAATAGGAACCCAATTCGAGCCATGATAGTATATTATGAAGAAGGAACTACTAAATGCTACCATCATGCTTGTTATGGAGATGAATAATGTGATCAATCCAAATATTAGCTTTAAAGGCAGTGATTTATAAAAGTCATACTCACCATAACGCGAGACAAGAATAGAGAAGAAAATCAATATTGCGGTTGAAGATGAGATGAATGCAAATGCATCTGATAATGCAAACACCAAGAATGAAGTTTTCTTCAAAAAGTTTGGTTTTCCAGTGTCACCATTGGTACCACCCGGTAAGCTAATTGCAGCAGCAAACACGCCGGTAGCAATAACGGTTGAAATGAGCATACAAGACTCTGCAGTTTTTTTCATCCATGACTCTGCATTTTCCCTTAGTTTTTCATGCTCATTTGAAAATAGTTCTTGTGCAGTCAATTCTTTTGAGTTTCTCATCTTTATTTGTGCTGGCAGCATTATCTTTTTTACTTTCTATCATATGAAAATGTATATAGGTTCAGTAATATATAAATATATAATAAAATATTACATTAAGACCAATTGTTACTGTGCATCCTCATTAGGCCAAAATGAAAAAATAGGGCATGTCGGTCCAGTATAGAAGGTAAAGCTTTAAAATAAACATTTGAATTCTAAAACTCGAATAAATTGTTTTTACAAATTCAATTAGAACACGAGAATGTTAGGGGTCGTGAAAAGAAATTCTCATAAGTAGTTAAAGTGGTTGTACCTCAAACCATAGTAACTCAACAGACATTTGAAAAGCTGCTCCCGAAACCAATTCAAGTTGACTCGGTGGTGCTAATTTTGCAGCCATGTGCAGTAAAGTGTTTCTTTCATCATCATCTTCATATGTCACTATGATACCCTTTATATTCCCTATTTGATGTACCAGATTGAAGATACTAGCATGCCGATGCAAAACAGCTATGTGTAATATAGTTCTATTTTTGCTATCCACATCCCATATCAAGCTAGGATAAACACTAATAAGCTCCGATAAAAATCCAAAATTACCAACTTCTGCAGCATCGAATATTAGTTGAGAAGGATGATTTATGATTTCATCTAACTCTGGTTTTCCGTAGTGTCTGTCAAGAATTGTGGTCCAAAGAAATTTAACCAATTGAAAAACCACATGATTTTTCATGCCTACAATTAATACATATTTTGTTACTTTACATTAACGAAACTAATGTAAAAGAATACAGACACTCGTTAGTATTTCTCAAAATAAAAACATATAGTGTACTTATTTACCAGGATTGATCATGATGGGATTATGATCATGTTCTGAACAATGACAACCAGAATCCAAAGGCGTTTGATTTTGAGCCAACAAATGCAAAGCTGTCTCTTTATTCTCATCTCGTTCAAAAGCTAAGTCCTTCTTCTCTTTTACTATTCTCAAGGCTAAGTCTAAAATTGAAACAAAAATGCGATTAATATTTTTGCAATTAAAATATGGGGAATGTGCCTCAGGATTGAAAATCATGATAAACTTCAATTACATTTGTTGTCGCCGTCTTTAAATAGTGTTATGTGGTTCCTGATCTGTGTTGATTTAACAAAACAGGATAGAACACTTATATAAGTTTAATTTTATGAAACTAATATTTGTTTGTTTTCTTTCTTGTCAACCCGACACCAATTTGGCTAGCACCCCAGTGCGATGACAATTAATATTGGTTGTTAAAGTTGCAAACCTTTTTTAAACATTTACTCAACATAGATCATATGAGTATGAAATACTACCAATTTGCTATTTAGCAACCGATTTAGTGATCGGATAATTAGAGTCAATGTAATGACCAAATTAGTGATCGGTTTAAGGATCAAAAAAATTTATCAGTCATTGCGTCGTTCTATAAATCAGTCACTAAATTAATTTGGCTCCAACTTAAAGATTGTTTTGTGAAGTGATTCTAAATCACTAGTTGCTAAGATTACCAACAAATTTAGCAACCGATTTGACATTGAAACTCTAAATCAGCCATTCATAAGAAAAAGAAATAAATTAAATGAAAAAATAATTAATTACAATGATTAGTAATAATTACCATAGATGCCAGTGTAGATACAAGCAAAGAACAATAACTTCCAGTCACCATCTTCAAAACGATGTTTGGTTTTGTCATATAGATACCAAGTCATTTTGCATCTACCTTGCAATGCAGCAAATTGAATAGGAGTAAATCCATTTTCACTTCTTTTTACAGGGAAATCTACGTTTCTTTTCAGCAACAAGTCAACAATTTCCATGTTTCCAGCTGCAGCAGCAAAACAGAATGCAGTGTTGCCCTTCATATCTTCCAATTCAATTGCATTGTCATCAAGTATGTTCAATAACTCCTTCACAAAGTGAGTGTGATTTGCACCTGCTGCTATATGCAACACTGTAGGCCACCCTCTTGCTATGGCCGCATGTTTTAGTCTTTTTTCTTTATCTAAGATGTGTTTTGCTTCTAGCCATTTTCCTTTTAGAGCTAGCTTGTGGAGGGGAACACAGAGGTTGAGAAATATTTTCACTGGATCATCACCTAAAACAAAGCAATTCAAATGCAGTTAAATATGAATATATCTCATCCCCTACTACATGTAGAATACAAACCATAGTCACACGATTCGCAATTCACTTCGGTACGTGGTACGAATTCTGGTACGCGGTTCGCAACTCTTAAAAGAATTAGGTACGTTGGGGGTATAGAGAGTCGGTACCCCGATTCGGTACGCGGTACGTTTAAATATAATACTCGGTACGTTACATATAAAAAAAATATTAATTAAGAAAAAAAATAGTTAACAAAAGACATTAATAGCATCAATAAAAACTAACTTTTAGAAATATTGAAATCTCAAATTAACATTTTTTTTAATTACCAAAAACATATAACAAAACAATACCATCAATAACTAAAACCACCACTACAAAATAGTAGCTTCTAGTCGATATGTATATGTGTGTCTACATAGAACTACATGAAAAAGTTAATTAAATACTACTATTGTTGTGATACTGTAAAGTTACTTTGAAATATGAAAAGGTACCTTGGAACAACACAAATCAATAAAACCAATTCTCTTTTTTTTGGTTAGTGTAAATGAAATATGAAAAGACACCTTGAAACAATACAGATAATAGGTTAGTTAAAGAATTGGAAGCTGGTACACGAATTTGCAGGTATCAATTCGGAATAAATAGAGAACGGGTACACGAATTTGCAGGTATCAATTCGAAAAAAAATAGCGAATCGGTTCACGAATTTGCGCGTACCAATTCGAAAAAGAATTGCGAACCGGTACGGATGAATTGGTACGCGGTTCATGGCCTTGACAGCGAATTATGTGACTATGATACAAACCATTTAATGATCAAAATCGGAACGGTTGATAAGTTTTGAGTGAATTCAATGTCCAAATTAATGAACTCTCGATTTGTTCGGTTTAGTTTGGTTCGGTTTTCAAAAAGGCAGTTTGGATCGGATACTATACTCGGTTTGCAACTTTTTGTTTTTTCGGTGTAATCTCTGCTATTATTTTTTTAAAAGATATACTTCAAGCTCTATTTTTTCAAACGATATACTTCAAGCTTTATTTTTCAAACGACTTACAATAATAATATAAACCAAGTAAGCAATAACATATTTTAAAAATACAAAATGCAACACATAGGTAGAATGTAGTTTACCATCAAATTCAAAATACAAGTCGATGTTCACCACCAAATACAAATATAAGTCATAGGTGGAGAAGAATTCACCATCAAATATAATCAAAACAAAATACAATTCATAGGTGGAGAAGAGTTCACCACCAAATATAAAATACAACTCTCATTAAATTAAGTTCATTAATTCAAACATAAAATAATAAAATTCAACAGAAATGAAATTTCAATTCTCCATCCTAAAATAATAAGTTTCAATTCTATGTTGGAAGACAAATTTTGAAGGTTTGTGTGTTGTGCGTTTTGCCTTATACCTGCATTTTACTTTGTGAATTTAAGTTGGGTTGGTTCAAACAATGAGTCCAAGGGCTCTCAAGTGGTTAACCAAACTTATCGGTTCGGTTCCTCGGTTTGGCGGATCATGAAAATGAAATCTGAGATCCGAACTAAACCACCTCGGTTTTTATTAGTTCGGTTTGATTTTGGGTCTAAACCAAAAAAAATCGGTTTTTTCTGATTTGGATTGGTTTGGATCGTCGATTCAATCGATTTTTTTTTATCGAGTTTCACCCAGAGAATACATTGTTGAGATTTATATATAACGTTGATTTGGTGGTTAAGGTGAAGAGTTAAGAAGTGATGGTATATGAATAAAGAGCATTTGATTTCTTTCTTTAATATATAATACTAATTAACCAACCTAAGAACATTTTGATGAGATGATAAAGGATCTCTTCCAATATAACCAAAGGTTAATGAGATTGAAATCAGCTCTATGAATGCAATAGTGTTAAATTCGCTCGAGGAAGAACTTTACCACCTTTGACGGTCTTATCAAATTCGAGAGATTAGTCTCTACAATTTTGTGCAGAAGATACTCTATTAAAACCAAATAATTACCATTATTATAATAGAAATATCAACACAATTTGATATCCTTATAATTATTACTAATATTATTCTAATGTCTTCATGCTCTTCTAGAAAAACATCTTAACAAGGTTCAAAATCTTTAAAGTTTTTCTGCTCGATAATAGAACCTAGTTCATTGGAAAAACATTCTGAGTATTCCTAGAAGAATTGAAGTTGATAAACTCATTCTAGGCAAGGCTAATGTTGTCCAATTCGATTTTTTATAACATGGAATGCAGCAAAACTCAAAAAAATAATATTAAAGTGTTAGAAGTTTCGTATTGGCTAGAGATATGATATATATAGTCTTTATTAGTGTAGTGTAAACTTCAACTCTCAAATTATATTTTATTGTTGAGTATAAGTCTTCCAAATTTTAATATGGTATCAGAGTCTATCATATATTCATTTATTGTTTGTTGCGGAGACCTCCCAATAACTAAAAAGCTATCAAATGGGTTAGCCTAACCTAAAATAGGTTAGACTGGCCTGACCCCGATTATTCTTGGGTTATACATTACTAGCTTTGTTCGGCCACACAAAGGCCATATAGGCTAATGACCTCGCTCGACTTATTTTATTTTATTTTATTTTTTCGTTTATTCAATTTTTTTATGTTTCTATGATACATTTGTTTCCCTTACCAAAAAATTATATATAAATATATTAATTTTTTAATAATTATCAATTTTATTGAAATATGATAATATCCAAGTATAAATCCATACCAAAAAAATATGCAAGTATAAATAATTTTTCCATCAACATTAAATATTAATTTAACTCTAGTTATGAATTCCTTTTAAATAAAGTCACACCAATAAGATTTTGATGTGTGGAGCAAAGTGATTACCAAACCACGTATCAAAGAATATAGAGACAATGAATATTAAACCAACAATATGAAGCAGGAGAGATTATAGAGAAAATAGTAAAAGACACAATAGTTTGTTTATCAAATTCACTCAAATTCCGACCTAATCTAGGCGAGAGAGCAGCCCTTCCGTTCCACTATTTCTAAAGTATCATCGTTACAATGAAACTCCCAACAAGGGTTACAAGAATTAGCCGTCAACCTAATCCAACCCTAATCCCAAGTTTCCTCCCGTAACCTAGAACTTAATATAGTGTTTCCAAGGTGAAGAATAAACAAGTATTTGTTTTTCCCTTCTTCACTTTTGTTTTTCCTTCGAGCTACATTCTTGCTCTCTTACTTTTCCTTGTTCCTAAACCTCTATATTTATAGGGTTATATATAATAATAAATTAGGAACAAATCTCATATAAAATTGGAACAAATCTTTTATGTATTTATTAATATTATTTTTATAAAAATATCATTTTTTATTTTTGATAATAGGTCGACCCGAAGTCCAATGGCCTAACCCCAATCTTTATAATTGAGTGTTGTGTAAGCAAGGATCAAACTCGAGTTTTAACCTCGAATCGTTTTGACTAGGTGAAATCAACTCTTAAACTCTAATCGTAAACTCCTACGAGTTTACATCGTATTAAAATAATATGAAAATTATTACTTACATGATATGTATACTTACATAATATTATAAATGCATCAATAATTCTAAATATCAACTTAATTATAAAACAATAATATACAAATTTATCATAATAAAGTTTCATACTTATAAACTTATAATAAAACAACTTAAATTGTTCCACCAACTTAAAATTTTGGTGTGATAAACCTTGTAACAGGATGTGCGATATAATGCTTCAAACATTGTGTCATCTCACTTTGCGTGCTCGCGCGCGTTTTATATTTATGGAATATCCGTTTCTCTCTCATGGCGTGGTTAATGCATCAGATTCTCATCAAGAATATTTTTATCAAGAATCTCCTTGAAATATATTTCTGCAGAAGATCTCTTTTAATAATTGTGGAGTAATTGGTTGGGCTAAACACAACAAGCCCAAGTTACTTGTGAAGCAAGAATGTTTACTGGTTATTTAAAGGAGAAGCTAGCTCTAATCCTACTGGAAGAGTTGTTCACGCAGTTTTGTTCTTGTCTAGGATTCTAGGTTTTGCGTGTGTATTTATTTGTGAGCCTTTCTTGTGTCTCATTGATGCAAGTTTAGGACTGTGTGTTTTGTGTAACGTAATGTTTGTTATCATTTCCTAAGCTTTGAAGTACGGAGTTAGGATTCATGTGGTTATAACACTCTAAGCCTTTAGGTACGAGTGTATAGTTTTTAGGAGTGTGTCTCCAAAACGTATTTGTTTATGTGTAACTGAAATCCTTGATGTTTGTAAGGTTGTAAGGGAGAGAGATGAGATCTCTGATCTAGGAGTTCCTAAGTTGAAGAGTCATTGGTCGTGCCTAGGTGATAAGTTGTAAACGGTGTGTTTGCTGATAACTTAGAAATAGGATCATCATAGTGATATTCCTTCCTGGATTGGTATCCCCCAGATTAGGTTGTCGTTGTTCGCTTAACTGGGTTAAAAAATACTGTGTCTCCTTTATTTGTTTTGTTTTATTTACTTTGCTTTATTACGTATTACGTTGGATAAAGTGTTTAGCACACTGTATCACACATTGTGTTTGGTGTGCCAGGAATTTCAGGGCCAGTGTAAAAAATTGAAAAATTCGATAAAATAATAAGATAATAATTTTTCGGGAGATCCCTTTGTAATTTTCGGTCCCAAGAAAATCATAAATTAATAATATGGCTAACTTGTGAGATATGATGTTAATACTCTATCACATTCATGTAATTTATATATGGAAAAATTGCTTAAGAATACATTGAACTCATTTGTTCCTCTTGTTTATATCAAAAGTCATTATTGATTTTCAATACATATTACTAAAGTCATCATTGATTCCCAATGCATATTACTAAAGTCATTATTGATTTACAAGTTATTAAAAACTCTTTAAATTAATAATTATTAATTTATCGATAAATTAATAACTTTCTAAATTAATAAATTTCTCCGGTCCTGACTTTATTAATTTATAGAGATTTTACTGTATATGTATTATCGCCGGTCATACTTAAGCACCCAAATAGACAGCTCCACTATGAATGCTTTTTTTTTTTTACTAAATGCTTTTTTTTTGTTACAACCATTATGAATGCTTTTAAGTGATGTATGTGTTTTTTTCCTTAAAATTTAGACACTCTTTAAAAAGAGACTACAATATCAAAGGATATGTTGTCAAAATATAATTTTCATTAATTTTGAATTTGGTCACTATGTTTCAACATAGTATAACTATTAACTGTATTTATTCGCGACATATTGATTGCATTTTGAGTAATGGTAATATTAATATTTCTAGAATAATGAATCGATATGAAATAAATAATGTTTCTTACCCTAAAATTACTTTTTTTTGCATAATAATATGCATATAAAGTACAAAATAATATTTTTTTGGTACATCAAAAAAATAAAATAAAAATAATTTGAGTGCGAGTCATACCTGTTTCATTTAAAAACTCAAGATTAGGAGTGTGAAATCCTGCTGATTTTGCTGTTTGTGCTCGTGATACAACTCTAGTAAATGTTGTAACTTTCCTGTCAAATACAAAATATATTTTTCAATTTTCATTGACGAAGATATTTCACTCTAATTTTTGTTATCTTTAGATAAAATGATAAATATCATTAAAATTTGTACACAATGTGAAGTTCAAAGGTGGATCTTTTTGGGACGAGTCATGACACCCATCAATCTGGTAAGACTCATGATTTTTTTGTCATGTAATCCATTGATCTCACTTACACATCTAATAAGTGTGAAAAAGTGAGGAATCTAGTATTCGAACTTCAGTTCATACTGTAATATCTTTTTTTTTTTGACAAACCATACAATAATATCTTTGATAGCTACCAATTAAATTATATTATAAAATTGAGATTCATGAATTTTAACCAATCAAAAACTGTTTAGAAAGTATTGTTAGCATTTTCAACCTACATAAAAGTTGTATTTGTTGACCACAAAAAAGACAGCTCTATTTTTATTTTTTGGGAAAAAAGGCATTCAATTTAATTCTAAGGAATTGTCTTAAAATGGTCGAAATTATAATATTGATTTTGAAATTTTTAAATAAAAAATACCGAATTTAAAACATGAATTGTTCAATCTCAATCCATCAACTAAGGATAAGCCCGGTTGAGTCAATATGTATGTAATTTTCGACTTCAAACAATTTAACATATTAGTAAATAATCAAATCTTAAAATTCTGAATGTATGAAACACTTAACTTGTCAAGCTTCTCCCACATTTCCTTGGCCGTCTGGCAGCTTGAAATTCTTTTAAGAGCATCTGGATTTAAGGCACAACATAAAATATTCTTTGCTTTTGCTTCATGTTCCATGATTTTCATATCATCATCACTGAATTCATCTTCAGATTTCACCAACTCTATACCATTTATTATATTTTTTGGAATTTTTGATCCATTCTTAATCACAAGCCAAAGTTTGAAGTCAACAGATTGTATGAATATCTTGAAATGTTCCTTCCATTCATCATAATTTGTACCATCGAAATATGGAGGCTTTGAAATAGATCTTCCTTCAACGATGGTTGCGTTTGTGTCCATAATCTGCAACTGCAATAGTATGTTTTCTTTTAGTTAGACTCAAATATTTATTATTTTTCTTTTATTTAAAAATATTTTTCCGTTGATCCATAAATATAATTTTTAGTAAGACAAAAGTTACTCAGGACCACATATGATTCCTTATCAGTAGTGGATGTCCATTTAAAATGTCTCATAATTATTGCATTCTTGCAAAGTCCAAAGAAAGTATGTCAGTCAATATTGTACGACTATTAAGTTTTTTACTTTTTTGGTTTTTTATTTATTAATTAGTATATAGATCAGAGGATGTGCAACTTGTGAAGCAGAAGCTAACCACATGTTTTTTTTTTTATTAACAATGTTTTTCTATAGTTGTTTAAGTGATTGGAAGTGTCAAAAAAATAAGATGAAATATGTCTATTAATTAAATAAATTGTATCTTTTTTTATTTATTATTTCTACTATATTTTGACAATAAACTCGTATGTGGTAATTAAATATAGTGAAATTCTAATTCCTCGGTGGAAAAGATGTTAAGCAAGATGCTTCAACAACTTGTTTAGTTTTATGACGCAACAGTGTAATAATAATAACGTACAAAAAGCAATAAAAGAACACAAATAATTGTTTATCTAGTTCAATGTAAAATTTGGGGGATACCAATCTAGGAGAATTACCTTCACTCTTTATTGAATAGCCCATAATCAAAGCTTCTCACTAAAACTATACCCCAATGAAACTATTTAAGACTCCCCCTAAATATGTGATTCTCCCTAACCAGATAACCAAACTGGAGGTTGTGATATTAAACTCAATGAAACAGTGCAAAGTGTTGCACGAAAACAACAACCACAAAAACAAAGAAAAGACTCAATAAAAACTCTTACAACTTAAACTATAATCTTGAGTCGTATTTTTCTTCAACGCTTGGACCTCTATTTATAGTAGTTGATTTGAGATAGAGGCTAAGCCAAATAATAAGAAAGTTTGTTGAAGTTTGTTGAGAATAAATATTTTATCTTCAAAAGATAAAATATTTGTTTTTGTAAAGTGTTCAAGCTATTCCAAAAATCCTGGGGCGCTCAAACAAATAGTCTTCTGATTTATTATTTGTTTGGTTGAGCTGATAAACTTGTAACAAACTTTATTTGTTTGGAATATTTGATTTTAAATCTTCTACAAAAAAAAAACGGGCCATAACAAACTTACTTAAGGGATATACTTCAACTGGGAACGTTGGAGTATTGGATTCTTCATCTCTAAGTAATTAACAAACAAATTCATGAGGGAATGTGATCATAATTCGCACATTCTAATTTTCTGAATGATGTTCTTCTTGTGAAGCAACAGGTCACAGTCCCCTGTTGGCAAGATGTCAAGAAATCTTGCTCAACATGTTGTTTGATCAAAATTCATGACAACTAAGAGAACAACAATCTCCCCCTTTGTCAAGTTTTTTAAAACAACATATTTGACTTACTGCAATGATATGTCTTCTGTAATGAGCCATATTAGGCTAGATAATAATAATCTTCAAATAGATGACATAACTAACTGTACCAAATTAGGTAGTTGGTAAGTCTAATGCATTAAGCATTTAAAAAACCCTCAGAGTGGGCTGAAGCGGATAAATCCTTTGGTCCAAATAAAGTACCCAAAGATATAACAAAATAATTGTAACAGAGCCAAAATAAATCACCTAGTGATTATAAAGTACTTGGCCTATCAAGCCACAATGTATTTGCCACATTGAACTTAACATATAGAAGATGCCACAAAAGAATATCATAGACCATTAATATATATTGTATCGGCATCAAATAAAAGAACAATATGAGCGGCAAGCAAAAAATAAAATCAGAAAATTTTGTAGTACTCCCCCTGTTTAACATAATTTGACGAAGATGGAACCATAAATCAGGGGGTGTGGCAATATTGTGCTTACTCTGGTTCAAAGCCATCATCATCACATTCCTCTTCATCCTCAATAGTAGAACCTTCATCAATATTATCAATTGTACTATTATCATCCCCTACACCCTCTTCTTCGCTTTCTTTGGCCTCTTGTTCGTGTAAAGAATGTATCAGAGCATCTAAATTTTTCTTCTTTATAGTGCTTACCCTTATAGTTTCACCTAGAGCAGCCAAAGATTGATAAGAGTTCTAAGATTACCTCCTTGCTAGTTGCAGATGGCAGAGAGCTAGCAGAATGTTGAGCCTTGTTGTCTTTGACATGTTGCCCCCCAAATGATTTAAAGTTGAATGATAGAGAGGTTGGTTTCCTGCTTTCTTTATCACTACTAGTTAGGATCCCAGGATGCTGATAGTTTGGTCCAACACATAGCTCATAGTTTGGTCCAACACATAGCTCCCAAAATATATGTTGCCTTTGGTTCCTATAAGGAAAATCAGCCTTGATAGAGATGCAGAAATGTTGGATTTGTGACTGGTGGAAGTCGCTGCTTAAACCATCACTATTTTCCTTCAGTGGTATCAGAGCCATTTACGAAACCATGATTATGATGTTTAATTATATCATGTTTTAATTTGATTATGTTGAGTCCTTTGGTATTGGCTGCATTTTTAGTATGATAAACCTTGTAGCAGGATGTGCGATATAATGCTTCAAACATTGTATCATCTCACTAGAAGTGTTCGCGCGCTCTTTATATTTATGGAATATCTGTTTCTCTCTCATGGCGCATTTAATGCATCAGATTTTCGTCAAGTATGTTTTTATAAAGAATCTCTATGAAGTATATTTTTGCAGAAGATCTCTTTTATTTAATATGGAGAAATTTATGGGCTAAATATATCAAGCCCAAGTTACTTGTGAATCAAGAATGTTCTATTGGTGTATTTAAAGGAGGAGCTAAACCTCATCCTTGTAAGAGTTGTTCACGCTGTTTTTGTGTTGTTGTCTAGGATTCTAGGTTTTGCGTGTGTGTTATTTTGTAAGCCTTTCTTGTGTCTCTTTGATACAAGTTTAGGACTATTTCTCTTCGTGTTGTAATGTTTGTAATCCTCTCCTAAGCTTTGAAGTACGGAGTTAGGATTGTGTGAGGTTATAACACTCTAAGCCTTTAGGTACGAGTGTGTAGTTTTTAGGAGTGTTTCTCCAAGAAAAATATTCATATCTGTGTAACTGAATTCCTTGCTGTCTGTAAGGTTGTAAGGGAGAGAGATGGGATCTCTGATCTAGGAGTTCAAAGGTTGAAGAGTCATTAGTCGTGTCTAGGTGATAAATTGTAAACGGGGCGTTTGCTGGTAACTTAGAACTAGGACCTGTTGTACCCCAATTTTGGACCTAAAATCCATTTAAATTTTCACATTTTTTATCAAAGCTTGTTTTTCTTTTGCTATAGTGTTTTTATTATTATTATTATTTGATTCATTTACAATATCACAGTCGTAGTTTATTTATTTATTCATTTCGTTTTCATTCCATTAATGTTACTAACGATCTTTTGTTTCCATTTAGTAATTTATGGTATTGAGCGCGCTCTATATTTCACCTTAGTTTTGGTCTTTTTGAAAAATTATTTATTATTTACATATATCTTTATTACTATACTTTAGTTTTACCATTTATGTTTTTTATTATTATAGTTCAAAATTATTTATTATTATTATATATATATATATATATATATATATATATAGTTTCACTATTAATCAGAATGAAAAAAGAAAAATCCTTTTGATAAAAAAAAAATAGTCTTTTTAGTGTTATACTACTTCTTTTTATTTTTTTTTCTTTTCTAACAAGAATTTCATTTTTTCTTAAAATTAAAACTCCTTATATTTTGTTTTTCCCCTAAATCTGTTTATTTCCTTTTTTCTTTTTCCTGTTTTCTTTCCTTTTTTTTTGTTTTTGTCTCTTTTTTTTCCTTTTCAGGTAATATGGGAAAAAATACTCAAAAATGAAGAAAAGAGGAACTATTCAATTTTGGAAAGAAGCCAATACAAGAATTGAAACTAGTACCAAAAGAAATATTTTTTCCTCTCACTGCAAAATTACATAAGTACACGGTTTTTTCTTTACAGTTCATTACAACAACAAAAACCATCATAATACCAGCAAAAATCACAGTACAACAAATAGGTGGCATCATCACTGATCGACGATTTGTGTATCAAAAATATTTTATAACTGCAAGTGCACAGTTTCGTCGTTGAGTTTTAAAAGATATCGAACCACAAAGACCAATAGTTGACCTACCGTAATTCTGTCGTTACGATGTAAATCTAAGGCAGATGATTTGAGTTTTAGAATTGTTTTGAAATTAATAGAAGAATTTAAATTAATTAAAGCGGGATATCAGTATGTAAATTAATTAACCTTCGGGAATTTAATAAATTAATATCGCGCGGAAAAGGGTTTATTTTTCAGAAGAACTTTCTCAATTTAAAGGTTTAAACCTCACACTCTCGTTTTGTTGATAAAAACCATACTTTCTAGACTAGGAGTTTTACTGTCACTTTTCTACCACCTTAGTTTCGAAAGTATATTTTGAAAATCAATTAGTTCTAATTAATCCTAACGTGGCTCTCGCTCGTTCAAAGATTAATATCAAATTCCTACTATCTAGTTAAAACCTCAAACTCTCGCTCTATTGATTTTAACCTTAGTTGCTTTATTTTACTCTTGTTCAAAAGCTTTGAATTAAATTAGGAATTTAAATCAGAAAAATGGTTTAATATGTGCGCACTTCATCATTATTAAATTCCCTTCGGAGAATTAATTTACATATCGATATCTAGGAATTTAGCTAGACATAGCAAAAGAAATAAACAAATAAAAACAGAAAATTAAATAAAGCATAAATAAATAGTTAAATAAAGACATAAAAAAAACCTGGAAATAAATGCTGAATAAACTTGACTGAAATAATCGGTACAGAATTCTTGACAGGAAAGTGAAAACAGAACTGAAAACGGATTCCCGATGTGGAAATACCGTTACAGTTACTGTAACAAGAAACTAAAACTGACTGAAAAGTAAAGAAAATAAGGCGTGTAGAATTCTGAATTTGAGCTTCCTATTTATAGAGGATTTTTGCCTCTACGATCCACAAAAGTAGGAATGGATAGGCTTCACTTGATCTCATCCCTTTGGCCGTACGATTAGGAAAAGCAGTTGATCAGACGCGTGCTTGCTCCCCACGTTGCGCGAAATTCAGTTTTGCTGGATCCTGGAATCTGTGGCGGGCGCCACGAAGCTCGTGGCGGGCGCCACCAGCCCAGTTTGTTGGGTTTTGCTGATTTTTCTTGTTCGCACCCCCTTTTTGCTCCGTTTTTGACCCTTTTTGCTCAATTCTCTTCTCCGACCTATTTTATTCGACATTACTGAAAAGAAAACAAATACCAACATAAAAACAAACAAAAGAAATAAAAACATATGAAAATGCAACTAAAGTTCACATAAATTAAGCTAAAAAAACGATATGATTTCGTGTCATCAAACTCCCCCACACTTGAACTTTCGCTTGTCCTCAAGCATAAAAATGGTGAATTGCATAGCATAAGCACAACACATGACACGACCATCTAATCATACGTGGTTGCTGGCTAAGAAATGAGAATCAAATGATAATACCAACACCAAAAACACCGTAATAACACAGAACCGATTTTATCGGTCAAAAACTCCCATCACATGAAAACAAATTTGAAGCATTTCCTCTTGACTCTATTTCTCACCTAAATTTCGTTTCGCCTTTTCATTCTAGCGCAATCACATTAAGCCCGTTATCTCGTACACGCCCATGGTGAGAAACCTGTTAGTGATTATGATCATCATATAGCGAGGGGTGCTGATAACATAAGTTTGGTAACCCCTATTTGCTTTACCCATTTTGTAGCTGCGGGGGATCGGATCGTAACCCACCCTACCAAGTTCAGAATCAGACACCTCTGAACCAACTACAATTGAGCTTTTTCTTTGCTATGATATTTTTTCCTTTCACATGTATCAACATTTGTTGAATTTTATTAATATTTCTAAGGATCAATCAATAGCATTCATAACATTTATATTCTGATCATTCACTTATATTCGTCGGTTTCCCACTTAGTTTGTGCCTTGAGATGGTGCCGACTGCTAAAATAAACTACTAAGGGTACTTTGAAAACTTCAAGTTCAAAACTTCGTCAAAACTAGTACTCAAATTAATTCTACACTTTACTGGGAGTCTAGGGTGTTAAGACGGTATTGATTTTATTGAACCATCACCCAACCTTCACAAAACAGCCTAACAACCTATATACTCTCAAACAATCATGTCAAGTACTGAAACTCAAAGCTTGCTTTTCACAAAAAATTTTGGTATAGCTAAAAAATGGGAGAATCAGACAAAACAAAGACAATACGCAAAAACTACTCAATTTAAGTGAACTAACCTAAGGTTTTATTATGCATGCAAAACTAAATGATTGAAAATTAAAGAAAAGCGGTAAAGCTTCCTCCCCCACACTTAAACCGAGCATTGTCCCCAATGCAACGACTAAAGGTGAGATTGGAAGTAGGACCTTAATAGCCAAGCTTTCACAACTGTGAAGTCGTCGAGCGTGCTATTTTTATTACCTGCAAAATAAAATGGACTAAAAAGAAAACATCAGATTCAAAATCAGTGGGTTGCCTCCCACCAAGCGCTTTGTTTAATGTCGGTGAGCTCGACTTCAAAGAGGGTGAACTTAGTTCACGTTTTAGTGGACAAGGCGGATAGGTTAAAATTTGCAAAAGTAGTGTCACTATCCTTAAGATTGTAATGTTTCAACCGCTGTCCATTAACCATGAATGTATCAACGGAGTCACTCTTTATCTCAATCACCCCATGAGGATATGTCTTAGAGATTTTAAAGGGGCCTGACCATTTTGAGCGAAGTTTTCCGGGAAAGAGTTTAAGTCTTGAATTAAAAAGAAGTACTAGCTGTCCTACCTTAAACTCTCTCCTAGATAGACGCTTGTCATGCCATTTTTTAGTTCTTTCCTTATAGATTCTGGCATTCTCATAAGCATCTAACCTAAGCTCTTCTAATTCATGGATATCCAAGATCCTTTTCCTACCGGCGGTGGTGTAATTAAACTTAAGGGCCTTGATAGCCCAATAAGCTTTGTGTTCTAATTCCACCGGTAGATGGCATGATTTGCCATAAACAAGCTTGAAGGGAGTGGTCCCAATTGGGGTCTTATAGGCTGTCCTATATGCCCAAAGTGCCTCATTTAGCTTTAAGGACCAATTCTTCCTTGAGGTTGCAACTGTTTTTTCTAAGATTTGCTTGATCTCCCTATTGGAGACCTCCACTTGCCCACTTGTCTGTGGGTGATAGGGAGTTGCTACACGGTGTCGGACCTCATATTTAGATAGTAGCCTTTCAAAGATCCTAGAGATAAAATGGGAGCCACCATCACTGATGACAAGTCTCGGCACACCGAACCTAGGGAAGATCTGGTTCTTAAACAGTCTAATCACTACTTGGGCGTCATTAGTTGGAGAGGCAACAACCTCGATCCATTTGGACACGTAATCAACAGCCACAAGTATGTATTTGTTACCAAGAGAAGATGGGAATGGTCCCATGAAGTCTATCCCCCACACATCAAACACTTCCACTTCAAGGATGCCTTGCTGAGGCATTTCATCGCGCCCAGAGATGCCACTAGCGCGCTGGCACTGATCACAACTCTGTATAGCAGCGTGGACATCTTTCCAAATAGTGGGCCAATAAAGGCCGGCTTGCAAAATCTTAGCGCAAGTTTTGGAAGTACTTGCATGTCCCCCATATGGCGCAGAATGGCAATGAGAAATAATGTTTTGCGCCTCTTCTTCGGGGACACATCGACAGAAGACTCCATCGGCACCTCTTTTGAAAAGAATAGGTTCATCCCAATAGTAATGTTTCAGGTCACTGAAGAACTTCTTCTTCTGTTGGTAGGTCAGATCAAGCGGAAGAACTCTTGCTGCTAGGTAGTTGACAAAGTCGGCATACCATGGCAGTTAGTCCCTCGTGCAGACAGAGTTGACAACTTCAGTGTTGTCATCAATTAGGGGGCACTCGGAGGCGACACTCTCCATAAGGGCTACTAGCCTCTCCTATGGGAAGTCGTCATTTATAAGCACTTTTTCAAGCGCCATTCCCTCCATTCTTGACAAGTGGTCCGCAACTGTGTTGTCGATTCCTTTCTTGTCTAGGATCTCTAAATCGAATTCTTGAAGGAGCAAGATCCATCTTAGGAGCCTTGGTTTGGCATCCTTTTTGTTCACAAGGTACCTAATGGCCGCATGGTCGGTGTAGACAATGATTTTGGCACCTATTAGGTAAGAACGGAACTTGTCGACTGCGAACACAACAGCCAGGAGTTCTTTTTCTGTGGTGGCGTAGTTCATCTGCGCGGGGTCTAAGGTCCTACTAGCATAGTAGATAGCATGAAGCTTCTTATCTTTCCTTTGACCTAAGACCGCGCTTATATCATAGTCACTGGCGTCACACATGATCTCAAATGGTAGACTCCAATCAGGTGGATGCATGATGGGTGCAGAAATGAGAGCTGCCTTTAATTGTTGGAATGCCCTTAGGCACTCCTCATTAAAAATGAACTCGGCATCTTTCATTAGCAGCCCGGTTAAGGGCTTTGTGATTTTGGAGAAGTCCTTAATAAATCGCTGATAGAAACCGGCGTGTCCTAGAAAGCTTCGGACTTCTCGTATAGACTTTGGGGGAGGTAGATTTTCTATTACTTGGATCTCAGCTCTATCTACCTCAATCCCCTTACCTTGTATAGCTTTATGTTTCCATGGCCACTTATCAAGTGCTCTCACATACCCCTAACTCTTTCTCTTTTTCCTCCTATAGGGCGGTTCAGCTTCCTTGCCCTTTTCAAGCTTGAGGCAGGGGTTCTGGTTCAATTTCAGTTGTCCTTCTTTCTTTTGACTTAGTATTTTTACTCGCCTCTTTGAGTGTTACCCTCATCCTCTTTGTACTAATGACTCCCTTAAATTTTCTTTCCCCCAATTCTCTCTTTCTTTTTGCGCCCTCAACCCCATGTGTGTAGATTTTTATATTTTTTTCCTTTCCACATGTTTGGGGTTTTGGGTCCACTCTAGCCTCTATTAAACTTTGGGGTACAAGGATTGGTGGGTTAAGGGAGCATGGAAAACATAAAGTGCTCCCTTCTCTACCTCTTCGACTACCTCTCTAGGGAGGGGTGTCGGTGATGTTTCTTCAATCTCCACTCTTTCCTTGCCAAAACTTTTAACTTCATTATCGTTTGCACTAGGCATCTCAATCTCACCTTCACTAATGTTTGCTACAACGTTTACTTGTCTCTCGTGAGAGAGTCTCATGGCCGAATGAGCGATCTGGGAGATTCGCGTCTCCATTGACTTTTGGTAATTCGCTATTCAGTCAACCTTATCGTTGAGCTTTTCAAAGGCTTTGGTAAATTCGAGATTGCGTAGCCTAATCTCTTCGTTTTCGAGGGCTTGTACTCTCATGAATTCCATTAATTTTTGCTCTAGCCTAGCATTAGCGGAGGCTTCCATAAATTCATCAAACACTGCTAATAGGCTAGGACTCATGGATTTGTCCGGTTCCTCGAAATATTTAGATTGGTAGCCATATTGAGAGGTAGGGTATTGTCCCTCAAAGTATGGGGACGGTTGAGGCTAGCAGTTATAGAGGAAATTTTGGTCGGGGTAGTTGAAATTTTGAGGATAGTCATTATAAAAGAAATTAGGGTTGTACATCAGATTAAGCGCGAAGGACTTATCCTAATTTTTTTTTTTCAAATTTAAATTAAAAATTAAAGATGTCTTAGTCTCTACGGTGTAACGACAGAGTTACGATATCGACTAAATTGGTCCCCGGCATTGGCGCCAAAAACTTGATCGATGATTTGTGTATCAAAAATATTTTATAACTGCAAGTGAACAGTTTCGTCGTTGAGTTTTAAAAGATATCGAACCACAGAGACCAATAGTTGACCTACCGTAATTCTGTCGTTACGATGTAAATCTAAGGCAGATGATTTGAGTTTTAAAATTGTTTCGAAATTAAAAGAAGAATTTAAATTAATTAAAGCGGGATATCGGTATGTAAGTTAATTAACCTTCACGAATTTAATGAATTAATAGCGCGCGGAAAAGGGTTTATTTTTCAGAAGAACTTTCTCAATTTAAAGGTTTAAACCTCACACTCTCGTTTTGTTGATAAAAACCATACTTTCTAGACTAGGAGTTTTACTGTCACTTTTCTACCACCTTAGTTTCGAAAATATATTTTGAAAATCAATTAGTTCTAATTAATATCCTAACGTGGCTCTCGCTCGTTCAAAGATTAATATCAAATTCCTACTATCTAGTTAAAACCTCAAACTCTCGCTCTATTGATTTTAACCTTAGTTGCTTTATTTTACTCTCGTTCAAAAGCTTTGAATTAAATTAGGAATTTAAATCAAAAAAATAGTTTCATATGTGCGCGCTTCATCATTATTAATTTCTCTTCAGAGAATTAATTTACATACCGATATCTAGGAATTTAGCTAGACATAGCAAAAGAAATAAATAAATAAAAACAGAAAATTAAATAAAGCATAAATAAATAATTAAATAAAGACATAAAAAAAACCTGGAAATAAATGTTGAATAAACTTGACTGAAATAATCGGTACAGAATTCTTGACAGGAAAGTGAAAACAGAACTGAAAACGGATTCCCGATGTGGAAATACCGTTACAGTTACTGTAACAAAAAACTAAAACTGACTGAAAAGTAAAGAAAATAAGGCGTGTAGAATTCTGAATTTTAGCTTCCAATTTATAGAGGATTTTTGCCTCTACGATCCACAAAAGTAGGAATGGATAGGCTTCACTTGATCTCATCCCTTTGGCCGTACGATTAGGAAAAGCAGTTGATCAGACATGTGCTTGCTCCCCACGTTGCGCGAAATTCAGTTTTGCTGGATCCTAGAATCTGTGGCGAGTGCCACAAAGCTAGTGGCGGGTGCCACCGGCCCAGTTTGTTGGGTTTTGCTGATTTTTCTTGTTCGCACCCCCTTTTTGCTCTGTTTTTTACTCTTTTTGCTCAATTCTCTTCTCCGACCTATTTTATTCGACATTACTGAAAAGAAAACAAATACCAACATAAAAACAAACAAAAGAAATAAAAACATATGAAAATGCAACTAAAGTTCACATAAATTAAGCTAAAAATACGATATGATTTCGTGTCATCAATCACATAACATCACAACCATCAGCAAGAACAAAATTACAAAATTCTCCTTCATTTCACCTAACCAGAAAAAACCCTAAGGCTGCCTATAAATACATTAAACAGTGTCATTCACTGGGCTAGGGTTTTTTAGAGGATAAAATGGCAGAGAAAACAGAAAAGCAAAAATCAAACAAAAATACAGAAAAATTCCACAATCACAACAAAATCTCTTCACACACTATGAAGAGACTTGTTTCTTTCTTTCTCAGTCGTTTATCACCATCAACCTCGCAAACAGAGAAGAAAAGAAGGGTTAGGAAAAAGAGAACGAAACAGAGAAGAGAAGGGAGAGATTGAGAACGAAACAGAGAAGAAATGGGAGAGACTGAGAACGAAAGAGAAGGAGAAAAAGGAAACTTACTACCAGAATCACTGCAGGGAAGGTAACCACATCGTTCACTTGACTCCTCTCATTTGCATCATCGCCGTTTTTCAGTTTCTCTTTGGTACATCATATCTAGGGTTTCAAACTTGCTTGAATCTTGCATGATATATGATGATTTCGTGACTTTTACCGCATATTTAAGTGGTTAATTGCATGATTTCGTTGATTTTGGGGGTTAGGGTTTCAAATTTGGGGGTTAGGGTTTGCGATGTGAGGTGTTCAATCTGGTTAATCTGTTGATTGTTTGTTGTTTCTGTTGATGGATTTGTGTTTAGAACGAGTTTTTAGCCATGTTTGTGTTTGTGGATTTTGATTTCGCACATGTTTTCATGATTTATGGATTTTGGTTTAGGGTTTTCATGTTTGTTGTTGTGGTTTGTTCTTGGTGAGGACGAAAAAACAGAGAGAAAATGGGGACAAGAAAGAGAAAAAATTAAAAAACATAGTATGATTTTTTGATTTTGTATTTCCATCAGATTTTTCTCTCCGCCCCCCCCCCCCCCCGGGCCTTCTCCGCGCGCCCCCCACGGGCCTTGTCATCAGATTTGGTTCTGGGCTCAGCATAGAGCCCATTTCGTTTTATCTTATTTGTTTTTTTTTTTTGTTTGTTTGTTCGTTTTATATATATATATGTGACTTGTTTTTTTTTTATATGAATATAGCATTGAAATGATATTTCCCCATCTTTAAGTTTTCCTTTTGAACCAATAAATGACAAATTTTAGCACTTTAGAGTTTTTTGAACTTATTCCTTTTTATTTTGTTTTTTTATGTTATGCTAGAAAAATGCTAGAAATTTTTTCCTCTCAATATGTTATAAAAAATAGTCTATGAAATTTCATAACTTTGTTTTCTTTTAAGTGTTAAGTTGTTTCTTTTTCCCTTTTTAGTTATTTATTTTGCTTGGTTAGGATAGAAAAGAATCATGATTTCAAAAAAAAAAAAAAAACTAATTAATCTTGATGTGGTATTAGTATGTTTTTTTTAAAAAAAATGTATATATAAAAAAAAAACATGTAACTTGAAATTTAACTCCTCTTAAGTATTAAGATTTAAGTTCTAGTTTTTTTTCTCTTTGACTTTTCGTTTTATTTTACTATGACTTGTTTGGAATGTGAAAAATCATAAAATATGAAAATATAATTAATTATGATATGACGTTAGTGTTACTTTTTATTTTAATTTTATTTGATAGTACTTGATTGTGTGCTTAGTCTTTTGAAGGTGTTAGTTTTTTTTTTAGATACTATGTTTGAAAATGTCAAATTAATATGGATGCTTAATGTGCTTGCTTCATCTTTGCTTTGTGCTAATTCCATGAATACATGATATATTTGATTTTTTTTCCATTTTTACTTTGTGCTAATTCCATGAATACATGAAGATTAATTTTGTTAAGTTTTTTTTTTTTATGTTATGATTGGAATGCTTAAGTAGAATTTTATGCTTAACATGCCTTCTTTTCCTTTGCTTCATTTCATATTTACATGTGATATGTCCTTATATTCTTGCATATGTTAGAAATAGAACCATTTGCATCATGTGCATGCTCATACATCTCTTTTTAACATGCTATATTTTTACACTACAATTCATGCTCTACTCTACCATATCACACAACATGTTTCACTCACCTTTACATGCATACATGCATGCATGCATTTAGGTTAGGATTTTTAGCCGTTAAAAATGCGCGTTTAGGAACGATATTTTTATTCATTAAAATTATCGCGTTCCTGAAGTGAAAGAAATAGTCACAAGAAAGGGGAGGGGGGGGTTGAATTGTGACCCTTTTAAAATTTAATCCTGCACTTATAAAAACATCTCAAGTGTATACTTGGATAAATTAACAAGGTGAGAACATTTTCATAATGTTTGGTTAGTTCTAAAACAATAAACAATATAACGTTCTTAGATCACTTCATAAGATGAAACAATATAACTAAGAGATGAACGAAAGAGTGTTCTTAATTAGAACATTTTATGAATTGAATGAAGAACAATAAAATGTGATTTGTGTGTATTGTGCTTGTGTAGATAAATTAAATAGTATATGAAGTAGCAAAGTTTATCACAAGAAAGGGGGGGTTTGAATTGTGACCCTTTAAAATTGAACTCAATTTGTTAGTAGTATAAGTTGTATGATAAATCAAACTTATATGAAAAGAATTCAGCCAAAACAGAATTAGAGAAAGGTGAGAGAATGTTCTCTGACCAGTCTATGAAAGAAGGCAGAGAACGTTCAAAGAATATTCTCACAGAATATTGTTGTGTGTGTAAGTGTATTGAATCAAAACTGACTTAGAGAATGTTGAGAGAATGTTCTCTGATTAATCTATGAAAGATGGCAGAGAACGTTCTTTGATTATTCTCACAGAATATTCAAGTGTGTGCAAGTGTGTCAGTTTTGCATAAGTATGAAGATAAAAAGACGTATAACACAAAGAATTTATACTGGTTCACCCTTAATTGGGCTAGTCCAGTTTCCCACACCAATTGAGGGTTTCCACTATTCTTCTTTTGATCTTAAACCAAGATCAAAACTTTGTCAAGCTATCACAAGCTTATCTTCCACCTTATCACCAAGGTGATCTCTACCTTTTCTCCTAAGGTAGTTGCTCAAGCAATAGTCACGTATTCTTGAGCAAGTTCTTTCTTATTACAAAGAAGTGTTTGGATCTAAAGCTTAACAACAAACCAAACTAGGTTTATAAAGCTTTCTAAGTAACTATAAAAATCTCTTTGAAAATCACTCAAATGAATTGCTGATCCAAGTATGCAATTGTGAAGATTGGAGTGAAAGAGATCAAAAAGAGTTTGTGAGATTCTTGTGCTTGAAAGACAAGTATTGTATGATCAAATGGTAGTTCAAACTCTTGCTGTGCTCCTGCTGCATTCCATGCTATTTATAGATGTTTGGAGAGCCTTTGGAGTCTTGGAGAATGTGTAGAAAAATCAGAGAACAATGAACTAGCCGTTACTCACAAACTTGGAGTAAGCTGGAGAATGTTCTGAGAATGTTCTCCAAGAGGAGCGTCTTGATGAGCTGGCATTGTACTTTCATTGCTTGCTGAATAAGTGTGACCGTTGTAGTTGAAATGTGCTGTCATATGAGAACAATGCTTCAGGGAGAATGATAAGAGAACATTCTCACAGAACTGTGTTGAGAAGCTTCATGGAATAGTGGAGAATGATGTGGGGACAACTTTCTATGCAAGCAACCAGCTGTGATCTGATCAAGGGATGTTGGAAAAGTACTTTGCAAGTACAACCTTGATATAAAATAGAGTGTAGCCTTTGTTTGAGAAAGGACTACTACTTTCTTGGAGAAAGATCATTAAATAATCCTTTGCAAGTACATAACAACTCATAGTGAAAGAGTTGTTGTCTTCTCCTCATTGGTCTATGTTCTTCTCTTCCATATTGACTTCAGATATTATGCCTTGAGGTCAAAGAACATTCTTTGCACATGCTCCATGTGATATGGCTTAAGAAGGAAAGTCCCATAAGATATTAATCACTTTGACTTGCCATAATGGAGTAAGTTGCTGTAGAGATCTTGTGCAATATTCTCATGAAAAGTGTTCCTTTGTCTTGTTCATTTATCACCTAAAATATATAGGTGCTTTGGCATTGAAGAACAAACACGTTGGATAAAAACGTGTTTCATAAGGAATTGAGATTTTTGATAATTTTCAAATTTTCTTTGATAAAATTGAAACGATCCTCAACCAATGGTTTAGTAAAAATGTCAGCAAGTTGATTTTCAGTATCCACAAAAACTAATTCAACTTCCTTTTTACTAACATGATCACGTATAAAATGATGCTTGATTTCAATGTGTTTTGATTTAGAATGCTGAATGGGATTTTATGATAAGTTAATAGCACTAGTATTATCACATAAAATTTTAATGCTTGTGTACCTTAATGAGAAGTCTTCAAGTTGGTTTTTGATCCATATCACTTGAGAACAACAATTTGTGCAGAGACATATTCTGCTTCAGTTGTTGAGAGTGCTATGGTGTTATGCTTTCTGCATGACCAACTGACTAGAGCTTCACCAAGGAGTTGACAAGCACCACTTGTGCTTTTTCTTTCTAACTTGTCACCAGCATAATCAGCATCACAATAGGCTTTTAGATCAAAATGTGTACCCTTCTTGTACCATATGCCTACATCTGGTGTTCCAACCAAATATCTGAAAATTCTCTTGACTACAGTTAAATGTGATTCTTTGGGAGCACTTTGAAATCTTGCACAAATTCCCACTAAGAACACTATGTCAGGTCTGCTTGCAGTTAGATATAGAAGAGATCCAATCATTCCTCTATATTCCTTTTCAGATACACTTTTGCCATTTTCATCCTTGTCTAGACTTGTTGATGGATGCATAGGAGTTGACATGATTTTGGCTTCACTCATCTTATACTTCTTGAGCACATCCTTGATGTATTTTTCTTGACTAATAAAAATGCCATCTTTTTGTTGCTTGATTTGCAAGCCAAGGAAAAATCTAAATTCTCCCATCATGCTCATTTCAAACTCACTTTGCATAAGGTTAGAGAAAGCTTCACACATTTTTTCATTAGTAGCACCAAAAATAATATCATCAACATATACTTGAACAATAAGCAATTCTTCCTTGTTGGTTTTTATAAAAAGAGTAGTATCAATTTTTCCTCTAGAAAAACCATTTTCAAGTAAAAAGGTGCTTAACCTATCATACCATGCTCTTGGAGCTTGTTTAAGTCCATAAAGAGCCTTGGTAAGTTTGTAAACATGATTAGGTTTATGCTCATCAATAAAACCAGGAGGTTGATGCACATAAACTTCATCATTTAGAAAGCCATTTAAAAAAGCAGTTTTTACATCCATTTGAAAAAGTTTGAAACATTTATGAGATGCATATGCAAGTAAAATTCTTATTGCTTCTAACTTGGCAACTGGAGCAAAAGTTTCATCATAGTCAATACCTTCTTGTTGATTGTAACCTTGTGCTACAAGTCTAGCTTTGTTTCTGATTACCTTACCATCTTCATCAAGCTTGTTTCTGAACACCCACCTTGTTCCAATGATGGAATGGTTTTGAGGATTTAGTACTAAGTTCCATACTTTATTCTTCTCAAATTGTTGCAATTCTTCTTTCATAGCTCCAACCCAAGATTCATCAAGAATAGCATCATCTATGGTTCTAGATTCAATTTGAGAGATCATTGCGAGATCATTCTCCAAATTTTGAAGAGCTCTTCTAGTCCTTACACCATCTTCAGTGTTTCCAATAATTTGATCTTGTGGATGATGATTGACTAATCTCCATGTTTTGGGAACATTTGGTAATGTCTTTTGATCAACTTCAAGTGGTGGTTCTTGATCATTGTTCATTGAAGGTTCTTGATCTTCTTGAAGTTGTGGATTTTTCTCACCTTCTTCTTCAATGATGATACTTGGACTTATTTGTTCTTCAAACTCATCAAACTTGACATGCATACTTTCTTCAACAGTTTGGTTTCTAAGGTTGTAGATTCTATAGGCTTTAGAAGTGAGAGAATAACCCAAGAATATTTCCTTGTCTGATTTTGAGTCAAATTTTCCTAAGTTATCTTTGATGTTCAAGATGTAGCAATAACATCCAAAGATATGAAAGTATGACACATTTGGTTTCCTCTCTTTCCAAAGTTCATAAGGTGTCTTGTTGAGAATTTTTCTGATAGTTACTCTATTCAAAATGTAGCAAGCAGTGTTGACAGCTTCAGCCCAAAAATATTTCTCCACATTTGATTCATTCAACATTGTCCTAGCCATTTCTTGTAATGTTCTATTTTTTCTTTCAACAACACCATTTTGTTGAGGAGTTCTTGGACAAGAGAAATTGTGAGATATGCCATTATCATTAATATAAGATTCAAATAAAGAATTTTCAAATTCTCCTCCATGATCACTTCTCACTGAAATAATTTTGGACTCTTTTTCATTTTGAACTCTGAAACAAAAGGTTTTAAAAGCTTCAAAGGATTCATCCTTATGTTTTAAAAACAATACCCAAGTAAATCTTGAAAAATCATCAACAATGACAAAACCATAATTTTTCCCACCAAGACTAGTAGTTTTGATAGGACAAAATAAATCCATGTGAAGTAGTTCAAGAGGTTTCTTTGTTGAAACACAATCTTTTGGTTTAAAACTACTTTTAACTTGTTTTCCTCTTGTACAAGATTCACACACTTTATCAAGTTCAAAACTAATTTTTGGTAAGCCTCTTACTAGGTCAAGTTTGGAAAGTTTTGAAATTGTTTTCATGCTTACATGACTAGTCCTTTTATGCCAAATCCATTTGTCATTTTCAAGAGAGACAAAACAAGATTCAACAGGATGTTCATCCAAGTAGAAAACATAAATATTTCCTTTTCTTGAACCAGTGAATAAAATATCATTTGAAAAAGATTTTTTAATTTCACATGTTTGAGGTTTGAAAATTACTTCATAACCATTGTCACATAATTGACTTATGCTCAACAAGTTAAGTTTAAGTCCAACAACATAATGCACATTTTCAATCTTACCAGAATTAATCTTACCAATGATACCTTTACCTTTTATTCTAGCTTTTTCATTGTTTCCAAAGGTAACTGTACCACCATCCTTTTCATCAAGTGATAAGAAATTATGTTTATCTCCAGTCATATGTCTTGAGCAACCACTGTCCAAGTACCATGGCTTTTTCTTGACTGCTAGATGACATTCCTGCACTTGATTGTAATAGTGTCTTAGGTACCCATAATCTTTTGGGTCCTTGTGAGTTAGTTTTCCTTTTGAAAGGTCTTGTTTCATTATGATATGAATGACTCTTAACAAAGGATTCATTATCATATAATTGTCTCTGATTATTCTTGGAATAATCCTGTTGAGAATGTCTGGAGAAAGTTCTCCTGTTCTGTTGATTCCTTCTGAGAACGTTCTGAGAATGTTCTCCCTGGAGACTTCTCTCATATTTCAGTTTTCTATTTTTTCTAAAACAGAATTTCTCAAGATGTCCTTCTCTATAACAAAAAGTACATTTGTATTTTGCCACTTTTTGATTCTTTTGTGGCATAAAAAACTTTTCATATAATTGTTGATTTTGATGGTTTCTAAAACCTATTCCAGTTTTGTCTAAAGCTCCTACTTGTGAGCCCATAATGTTTTCAAAAGTTTTAGTGGAGTTTACAAAACATCTTATATCATTTTCTAATTCAAAATTAGTTTGTTTCAAAATGATATTCTCTTCTTGAAGTTTAGGACATTCTTGAGACTTTAATTTAAAAATATCAATTTCTTTCCTATGATGTTCTTGCATGCAAATGATGGTTTCTTTTAATTTTTCTACCTCAGTCTTATATTTATCTTTTTCTAAAGTTAACTTAGTGTTCTCATTTCTAAGTTGATCATTTTTCTGAGCAGTGATTTGAGAGTCATAAAACAAGTTATCAAATAAATGTTCAGTTTTTTGACATGATGCACAAGGATCAAGAATTACCTTAGATGTTGATTTTGTCATAAGACACATGTTGGCTTCTTGTTCTTGTTCTTCTTCATCTTCATCAGTTTCATCCCAAGTAGTCATTAATGATTTCTTCTTGAAGGGAGATTTCTTAGCATTTGGACAATCACTCTTGTAGTGTCCAAGTTGTTCACAACCATAGCATTTGACTTTGCTTAGGTCAGTCTCAGGTTTGATTCCACTTCTTCTGGTTGGGAATTTTCCTTTGAGTTGATTTTTCCTCATCATTAGTCTTTGGATTCTTCTAGTGATGAGTGCTAATTCTTCTACATTGTCTTCTTGTAGAGTGTCACCATCATCTTCATCATTCTTGGAACATTCTATCTCTTGAGTATCCAAAGCAATCATTTTCCTTTTGATTGGTTTATCTTCTAAGAGAATTGATTCATGAGCTCTGAGTGATCCAATCAGATTTTCTAACTTCATTTCTTTTAGGTTCTTTGCCTCTGTGATAGCTGTGACAATGTGTCTCCAACTTTTTGGCAAGCACCTTAGGATCTTTCTTACTCTCTCATGTGTAGTGTAGGTTTTTCCAAGAGAATTTAGCTCATTTATGATGATTGTGAATCTTCCATACATTTGATCCACTGTTTCATCTTCTTTCATTTCAAAGAGCTCAAACTTCCTTATTCCAATGTCAACTCTTGTTTCCTTGACATGGCTTGTTCCTTCATGATGTGTTTGCAATGTTTCCCACATTTCCTTTGCTGTTTTGTATTCCATGATTCTATCACATTCTTCTCTAGATAAAGCACTTTTGAGAAATAACTTAGCTTTGATGTTTAGAAGCACTCTTTCTGATTCTTGAGTGGTCCATTGCTCTTGAGTCTTTATCTTTGTAACATCTTTGTCTATGATGGTTGGTTGGTATTCTCCATGTTCAATGACTGGCCACATGTAGTTGTCTTGTGATCTAAGGAATAGCTCCATTTTATCTTTCCAATAATAATAGTCTTCTCCTTCAAATAGAGGTGGTCTATTTGATGATCCTCCTTCTGCTATGTACTTTGCGCCTTTAGCCATTACTTGTTAGATGCTCAGTCTTTAGAGACCGGGCTCTGATACCAATTGAAGTAGCAAAGTTTATCACAAGAAAGGGGGGGTTTGAATTGTGACCCTTTAAAATTGAACTCAATTTGTTAGTAGTATAAGTTGTATGATAAATCAAACTTATATGAAAAGAATTCAGCCAAAACAGAATTAGAGAAAGGTGAGAGAATGTTCTCTGATCAGTCTATGAAAGAAGGCAGAGAACGTTCAAAGAATATTCTCACAGAATATTGTTGTGTGTGTAAGTGTATTGAATCAAAACTGACTTAGAGAATGTTGAGAGAATGTTCTCTGATTAATCTATGAAAGATGGCAGAGAACGTTCTTTGATTATTCTCACAAAATATTCAAGTGTGTGCAAGTGTGTCAGTTTTGCATAAGTATGAAGATAAAAAGACGTATAACACAAAGAGTTTATACTGGTTCACCCTTAATTGGGCTACTCCAGTTTCTCACACCAAGTGAGGGTTTCCACTATTCTTCTTTTGATCTTAAACCAAGATCAAAACTTTTTCAAGCTATCATAAGCATATCTTCCACCTTATCACCAAGGTGATCTCTACCTTTTCTCCTAAGGTAGTTGCTCAAGCAATAGTCACGTATTCTTGAGCAAGTTCTTTCTTATTACAAAGAAGTGTTTGGATCTAAAGCTTAACAACAAACCAAACTAGGTTTATAAAGCTTTCTAAGTAACTATAAAAATCTCTTTGAAAATCACTCAAATGAATTGCTGATCCAAGTATGCAATTGTGAAGATTGGAGTGAAAGAGATCAAAAAGAGTTTGTGAGATTCTTGTGCTTGAAAGACAAGTATTGTATGATCAAATGGTAGTTCAAACTCTTGTTGTGCTCCTGCTGCATTCCATGCTATTTATAGATGTTTTGAGAGCCTTTGGAGTCTTGGAGAATGTGTAGAAAAATCAGAGAACAATGAACTAGCCGTTACTCACAAACTTGGAGTAAGCTGGAGAATATTCTGAGAATGTTCTCCAAGAGGAGCGTCTTGATGAGCTGGCATTGTACTTTCATTGCATGCTGAACAAGTGTGACCGTTGTAGTTGAAATGTGCTGTCATATGAGAACAATGCTTCAGGGAGAATGATGAGAGAACATTCTCACAGAACAGTGTTGAGAAGCTTCATGGAATAGTGGAGAATGATGTGGGGACAACTTTCTATGCAAGCAACCAGCTGTGATCTGATCAAGGGATGTTGGAAAAGTACTTTGCAAGTACAACCTTGATATAAAATAGAGTGTAGCCTTTGTTGGAGAAAGGACTACTACTTTCTTGGAGAAAGATCATTAAATAATCCTTTGCAAGTACATAACAACTCATAGTGAAAGAGTTGTTGTCTTCTCCTCATTGGTCTATGTAATTCTCTTCCATATTGACTTCAGATATTATGCCTTGAGGTCAAAGAACATTCTTTGCACATGCTCCATGTGATATGGCTTAAGAAGGAAAGTCCCATAAGATATTAATCACTTTGACTTGCCATAATGGAGTAAGTTGCTGTAGAGATCTTGTGCAATATTCTCATGAAAAGTGTTCCTTTGTCTTGTTCATTTATCACCTAAAATAAATAGGTGCTTTGGCATTGAAGAAAAAACACGCTGGAGCCAGAGAATGATGAGAGAATGATGACTAACTTTCTTGTATCATTCTCCAGAGCTGATATTAATTTATTTGCTTTGCACAATGAAACCTATCTTTTTAATATCACTCAAAAGCACTTTTTAGATAACACAATGACCAAAATTATACTTAAAATATAATTAAGATGTTTGTTATCTTTAAAACATCAAATTGGGATTTTGCCTGAACAGTTTAAAGGTAAGAGAGATACACACACAAAAGTTATACTGGTTCACCTGAATCTTGAGCTAGTCCAGTCCCCACGTCTTTGAGATTTCCACTATAATCTTGAGATACTACCAATCTCAAATTATAATTTTCTCTTTGATCTAGACCAAAATCAAAGTTTCTTCAAGCCTTACGAGCTTACTTCCTCCTTAGACCAAAGGTAGCACTCAATCAATAGTTGCGTATTGACTTGAGCAATCTTCTTTTTACAAAGAGTTTGTTTTGGATCTAAGCTTTACAATAAACTCAACCAAGTTAAGAAGCTTATACAAAATACACTCAATATGCTCAATGAATTATAGATCTGAGATTTGTAAAGAGCTTGAGGTATGAGAACTAAAGAGACAAGGATATATCACATAAAAGTGGGTTATGTTGAAAAATGGTCTCTTGAAATATTTGCTTATGAAAACTCAAAGGTTAATTTGAGAAGCAAATAAAATCACTCTATAAACTCTAAAGTAGTGATGATATTTGAGATCTTGAGTTTGAGTGATGAAAGAAGAGTTTTATGACTTGTAGACAAAAACAAGTGATCGATGATTTGTAGCTTGAACTCTTACTCTTCATTGTTGTAAGTTGTCCTATTTATAGGAAATGAAAGTGCCAAGAAACTTGTAGAAGAAATATAGCCGTTGGAATAATATTGGCCATTGGATCATGACAGCTCATTAAAAATATTTGAGATGAAAACTTCCAGTAAACGGTCTGAGACCGTTCTCCCAGAATCTGCTGAGAGGAGGAGCCTATGCAGTGAGTTTTAGTTTGCTGTCCTTTAATTGTTCAACAAGATTGTCCACTTGCACAAGGACATAGTGTTGTATCCAGTTGTGCTTTGCTGTCCAAAGTTGTCTCTAGCTCTTGTACTTGCAAATGTACTATCCACAATTAAAGGATAAGGTCATATAAGAGAAACACATTAAATATTCATGACACAAGTACATGACAACTTGCAATGGAAGACTTGTTGTTGATTTCTTATTGGTCCATGGTTCTTTTTGTTTGTCTTTGTAAGAAATTAAATAACAAAAAGCCTTGAGACAGATTCCCCCTTTTTTTTTTAACCACATGTTTATTCCTCAAACATGTTAAACTTGGAAGGAACATATTTATCACTTGACAATTCCTTTGCCATTAAAGACCTTGCACAAACAAATAATATTCTTCATAAAGTGCTTATTTGTTCTCTTGTACTCAGTTGCCAAAAGTCAATAAATGATTGAACATAATGTGCGTTCTTGATAGAAACCAATATGCAAACTGGAGATCAATCTCAGACCAACTGCTGAAGCTTTTATAATAGTGAAACATTTATTCTTGTTGTTCGAAAACTTCCCATAATTCAATTGACGTTTCGCACATATTCTTTATATGTTGATTGAGTATCTTTGAGATGTTATAGTGGAGGCATGAGTATGCTAATCATGAGAATTATCATCTTCTAGTAAGGAGAATGATTAAAACATTTATGCCCATTGTATAAGCTCTTATAGAAACTCATAAAAATCATTCTCAAATATTTTCATCTTAAGAAATCTTGGTAGGATGATACTTTGAGTAGATTTTGAAGATTCTTTGAATATGCATCATTCCTTTTGATGTTATTTGTGGTAGTAAATTCTCAAAGCATGTAACACAAAACTCATTGTGAATTTTGTCATGCAACATCAAATATTTCTTGTGTAGCTTATGATGCAGGTTTTTCCATCCTCATTCTTCAACTTATTAACCTCATAATCTTCCTTGATCATTCAATACCATTGTAAACCTTGTGGAGTAGAAGAAGACTATTAACCATAAAAATCATTCTCTTGATTGAACCTTCTAAAGCATCCTCTTATGATTCAAACAATATCCTTTAAATATCTTTATGAACCTTGTGATATCATTATCTGATGTAACTCAAAATCTTTCGTTGTTGAGTATATAAAATGCACTTGTTGATATAGCTACTTCTAGCTTATCCACTTTCATCATTATCTAGCTTTCAACACAAACTCAAGTGCACACATCAGTAGATCACCATTCATAAAACTTAACATTTATTCCATAAGGTTTGTTGTCATTAAAACATGTACAAAAGAGATTTTTCCTCAACAATCTCCCCCTTTTTGATGATGACAAACCTTTTGAATAAATCTTATGTTTTATGGATGGATATAATAACGAATGCAAGAATGTTCAGATATATGCGATTAAGCTCCCCCTAAATTCAAGGAAGAGTTTAATTCTTATGATTCTAATTAAACTCCCCCTAAACACATGCAAGAGGTTAATTCATAACATTCTTCATTAATTATTTCCATCTTAGATTTTTCTCTTATCATACATCTCTCCCCCTTTTGTCATATATCAAAAAGCATGGGGGTGAATTAAAACATGAAGTGCAATTGTCATAAATAAGAATAAGAATATATTGCACATAGAAATTATGTAATTGAGAGGTTCACTCATATATCAAACTTATCAAGTTTGCATTTTAACATTTAAAACACACTGCATGTGATCAATAAACAGTCCATTTAATATTGAAATCACAACATGAATAATGATTAAATTACATGTAAACACATGCAAGCATTTGTTAAAAAAAATTTAATGCTATCCATTCTCAATTTTTAGAAAAAGGATTTTGACCTCAATGACGATGCAATATGAGAGGAAACAAACATTTTAAAATTTTGAAATCTCCCCCTAAGTCTTATGAGATGAATGTTCCTTTAAAATATGACCATTCTCATAATGATGGACAAGACTATGTTGTAGTCATTTGACAAATAAAAGATCATTTTTAAAATGTTCAAAATCTTTAAAATTAGAGAGAAAAAGAAGCATATGCGGAAGTTGTGAAATCAGAGTAAATTGAATCATGTTAAAAAAGTTTCTCTCTTTTCAAAATATTTTCATGATGAAGATGATTCTTTTACAAAGAAACAAATTTTTTTCTTTTGAAGGAGAATCCTTTGCAAAAATATTTGTTCACACATCATAACGTGAAAGTGTAGAAATATGATCAGAGATCAAAATTTAAAAACAACACTTTTATGTTGAGAAAAAGTAAAATATGTGTTTAAAAATATAATGTGTAACAATTACTCTTCTTAGACCAAAATCTAACATTAATTAGAGTAGACACTTAAATTATTCTCATGAAGACCAATCATCACTAGTACAGAAATGACATTTACATCGGGTAAAATCAACTTTTTACATCGGTTGGCATGCCGATATGAAAAAAGGGGTAATAGTAAGTCAGACACCTTTCACATCGGGTGACCGCCAGATGTAAAAACGTTACATTTCACATCGGTTTGAGGAATAGGCCGTTGGGAAAAGGCTTGGTTTGAAGAATATCGCGTCCTTTTTCACATCTGTTAAACTTTGACAACTGATGTAAAAAGGTATAGTTTTCACATCAGTGGTGATTTGCACCGATGTGAAATGTTATATTTTTTTTGTTTTTTAAAATTTTCAGCATTTTTTTTCTGCTATTTCATATCCAAATTCAACATAGTATATATTCATGATTGTAGTAATATTAATAAAATTACAAATCATTGTCATAATACTAATCCATTGTATAAGCAAATAGTCCAAAGTAGCATAATAAGTACGAGTACAAAGTGCAAAATAAGCAAAAGTATCAAATAGCCAAAGTTATAAAGTTACAAAAAATAGTACCTAACAACAAAATAAGCTAAAATAAGCAAAAGTACGGAACAATTCAAAGTAGCAAAATCTAAGACCATATATAATAGCTTTGTAGCAAACACCAAAATATCAATCCATAATCCAATGCCAGCATGTTGCATCCAAACAAAATACACAGCCTCATAAAAGCTTTTGTCCTGCAACACATTAACTAATGTCAATTACACGTCCATATAGTAATTTCATTGATGAAACATAAACATTCTAGTTTTACACAACAATTTATAGTAATTCTAACCACACAAACAAAAAACAGAGATTAATATGAAAATGAAAGTAATTTACCTGTTAAATCCTAAGTTTTATAAATGTCAAGAAAACAAGTTGCCCAACGGATTCGCAAATCATACAATTCCTCATCTGTTAATGTTGTAGGATCATTGAACACCTACAATTCTACAATATGTAAATTACTATTTCTTAACAATATAAGACTATGCCTTACTTTAAGAATATACACATATAGTTAAAAAATATCAAGTTAACTAAATATCATACCTCCATCCAAGACTTAGTAACACTAGTAGAGACAATATCAAGCATATTTTTCATTACATAATATCCACAATTATTGCCGTTAGGCTGAACCCTCGACTACAAATGAATGACATGTATATATAGTGAATACATATATATGCATATTAAAAAAAATTCAATTATAAACATAAAGTCAATTTTCTAATTTATTCAACACTTACTTTGGGAAAAAGCCATTGTACCATCCCAATTTAGTCTGACTTTAGTTGGATTGGCTCATTCTATTTGAATACTCAGGCCCAATCACTCTCCCATTTGAAGCCCCATTCACTCGGTCACTCTCCCTCAACTGGCAATTGAAATACCTGACTCCAGAGAATTAGGAGCACATGGTAAAAAATTACTCTCCCTTCAACTGATTATTGAGTCAAATTAATGATCCCAAACAAGGGGGAAAACGTGGTCAAATGCTAGCCTAAAAACCAGGGACGTGGGGAGAGATGCTCTTGGAATAACTGAACTAAGATATGACTTGGGAGAGATATATATTGAGGACTCACCCTCATAAGGACGGGACTTCGGAGAGACTATAGTCATTCACTTCTTCTTCTTCTTCTTCTTCTTCTTCTTTTTTTTCTTCTTCTTCTTCTTCTTCTTCTTCTTTATATCACAACTTTACAAGAGAACTACGTCGCTCTGATTCCCTAAAGACTTAGGGATACGTAGGACCAGGGTCTCTCCCTATCAAGCTATAACAAAAACACTCTCAAGAACACAGAAATTAACTAATCTCTACAAAATATTCTACTAGTTCTGTCACGCTCATTTTCGGGCGAGAACATTTGGCGCCCACCGTAGGGCCGGAGTAAAATTATCCCGGCCGACCACATCTTATTACCGATGAAATCTATTCTATTGATGTTTTCAACACTCCGGCCGAAGCATCTTCATGCATTAAAACTTCTCACAATACCATCAAGTGACCGAGTCATATGTGTTCAAATTGGAGTTCAGTACACAAGTCCGCACAATTTTCATTAAGGTGCATGGGATTTGGATCCTTTATTTTCGTTATCTATTTCACTGTTTTATCAAGTTTTATGAAGTGCTATATTTATATAAAGATTTTGTTGGTTTTTATTATTTCGTTTTTGTATAGCTATTACCCTTCTATTTCCTTGCGTTAGTAAACAGGTTAGAACAAGTTCATATAGTAATTGTAAATGTAATGGTATTTTTGAACAAATAATTGATTAAATTATTAGAGAACAATATAATTACTTTGAGTTGTTTATGTTGCTCTGTTGTTGGATGCAAGTTGTGAACCAAGGACCTCATGTGTTACGGTATTGGCTTGAACTATCATACTGAAAATAAATGCCACTCGCCCATATATATGAGGGTTAATTTCATGTCAATATTAAATCTTAAGTTAATAACCAAAAAAAAGGGGCACTCTATATATATATATGAGTGTTAGCATTATAAGGGCACTCGCCTATAATAAGAGTTTTGGTTCATTAAAAAACATTTTATACAGAGCATGATTTTACATGATAAGAGTTTCAATCTTAGTCTTTGGCCTTGTGAGAATAAATGAAAATATTTTGTTGTTATATGTTTTCAACTTTATATCATTTATGTTGTATAACATTTTCTATAGCTTTGTATATTGGTGATGACTCAATCTTACTGATGATACATGATTCATATATTTCTAACTCCATGTTTTATTGTTATTAATTATATGCTTTCAACTTTATTACATGTGTAAACACTTTGAGCACAACACCCTTCTCGAATAAGACGAGGTTACAACACATCAATGGAGGAAGAATCTACGTGATATATCGGTCGTTATTAATGGCTTTCGGAAGAATAACATAGAGAGCAAGTGACTCTAAAAAGACATATTATTTACACATTTGGTCTAAAAATGGTATACGGTATCCACCGACAAACTATGCTCAGGTGTTAAAATTCTTTTATCTTACTCTTAAATCTTCATATCATTTTCCTATATTCACATAAATTCATCATATTATGATTAAAAAGAAAATACAAACAACATGGAGTATTGACATCCAAAAATCTTTTAAGTATATAATTATGGTTGTGTGAAATTAAAGTTGCGTTCTCTATTAAAGGTCAGTACTAAGCAATATTTGTGAAAAATATATGTTGTTGGGTACTTTGCCACACAATTAAATTACTATATATTACGTTATATGTATCACATGCTTTAGGAAAATTTTCGTGTGTACTCCTTGACGACTATTTTATTGAAATGAATTGGTTAATGGTTTTGAAATGAATTGGTTAACACCAGAAATAATTAAGGAGTGGGACTCTCCGCAAATGATGTAAGTTAGCCGAAAGATTTATGATATTGAAATTAATTGGTCAATACCAAAAATGATTAACGAGTGGAACTCTCCCTCGGAATTATATGAGTTAGCCGAAATGGTTAATGATTCTCCGACTGATGTAAGTTAGCCGAAAGGTTAATGATATTGAAATTAGTTGGTCAATACCTGATGACACGAAATCATATCGTATTTTTAGCTTAGTTTATGTAAACTTTAGTTGCATTTTCATATGTTTTTATTTCATTTATGTCTTTTTATATTGGTATTTGTTTTGTTTTCAGTAATGTCGAATAAAATAGGTCAGAGAAGAGAATTGAGCAAAAAGAGCCAAAAATGGAGCAAAAAGGGGGGTGCAAAGCACAAATTCACGCGGCCCGCAAAGGAGCCCAGCAGAAAGAGGCATTTGCCCCCAGAAGCCTTGTGGCGCCCGCCATGAAACTCGTGGCGCCCGCCACAGAATCCAAAATCAGCAAAAACCAATTTTCCGTGATGTGGGGAAGTGGCACACCGTCTGATCCGTTTTCTGTTCCTAATCGGATGGCAATTGGATGAGATCAAAGTGAAGCTTATCTTTCCTACTTTTGTGGATCGTACGAGCAAATTCTCCCCTATAAATAGAAGACTCAAATTCAGAATTTTTGACGCCTTATTTCCTTTATTTTTCAGTCAGATTATATTTCCTCCTTTGTAAACTGTCTCGGTACTTCCACATCGGAAGTCCGATTTCAATTCCGTTTTCACTTTCCAGTCAAGAATATTATTTCCTTTAATTTCAGCAACTTTAATTCCAGTTTTCAGCAGATTCTATTTCCAGGTTTTTATGCGCTTATTTATTTATTTATTTATTTATTTATTATGTCTTGTTTAATTTGCTGTTTTTATTTATTTATTTCTCTTGCTATGTCTAGCTAAATCCCTAGATATCGGTATGTAAATTAATTCTCCGAAGCGAGTTTAATAATGATTTAGCGCGCGCCAACTAAACTATTTTTCTGATTCGAATTCCTAATTTAATTCAAAGCTTTTGAACGAGAGTAAAATAAAGCAACTAAGGTTAAAATCAATAGAGCGAGAGTTTGAGGTTTTAACTAGATAGTAGGAATTTGATATTAATCTTTGAACAAGCGAGAGCCACATTAGGATTAATTAGAACTAATTGATTTTCAAAATATACTTTCGAAGCTAAGGTGGTAGAAAAGTGACAGTAAAACTCCTAGCTTAGAAAGTATGGTTTTTATCAACAAAACAAGAGTGTGAGGTTTAAACCTTTAAACTGAGAAAGTTCTTCTGAAAGATAAACACTTTTCCGCGCGCTATTAATTTATTAAATTCCCGAAGGTTAGTTAATTACATACCGATATCCACTTTAATTAATTTAAATCTTTAATTTAAGTTCTTCTTCTCAACTCAAAACAATTCTAAACTAAATCCATCGCCTTAGATTTACACAGTAACAACAGAATTACGGTAGGTCAACTATTGGTCTCTGTGGTTCGATATCTTTTAAAACTCTGCGACGAAACTGTGCACTTGCAGTTATAAAATATTTTTGATACACAAATCGTCGATCAAGTTTTTGGCACCGTTGCCGGGGACCAATTTAGTCTATATCGTAACTCCTTCGTTACACCGTAAAGACTAAGGCATTTTTAAATTTTAAATTTAATTTTGAAAAATTTTAGGATAAGTCCTTCGCGCTTAATCTGATGTACAACCCTAATTTCTTTTATAATGACTATCCTCAAAATTTCAACTACCCCAATCATGATTTCTATAACTACCAGCCTCAACCGTCCCCATACTTCGAGGGACAATACCTTAACTCTCAATATGAATACCAATCTCAATACTTCGAGGAACCGGACGAATCCGTGAGTCCTAGCCTATTAGCAATGTTTGATAAATTTATGGAAGCCTCCGCTAATGATAGGCTAGAGCAAAAATTAAGGGAATTTATGCAAGTACAAACCCTCGAAAACGAAAAGATTAGGCTACGCAACCTCGAATATACCAAAGCCTTTGAGCAGTTCAACGATAAGGTCGACTCAATAGCGACTTACCAAGAGTCAATGGAGACGTGAATCTCCCAACTCTCTCAGACGGCCATAAAACTCTCTCACGAGAGACAAGAAAACGTCGTAGCAAACATTAGTGAAGGTGAGATTGAGATGCCTAGTGAGGATGATAATGTTGTTGAGAGTTTTGGCAAGGAAAGAGTGGAGATCGAAGAGACATCGCCGACACCCCTCCCTAGAGAAGTAGTCGAAGAGGTAGAGATGGGAGCACTGTGTGTTTTCCCTGCTCCATATAACCCACAAATCCTTGTTCCCCAAAGGTAAGTAGAGGCTAGAGTGGACCCAAAACCCCAAACATGTGGAAAGGTAAAAAATATAAAAATCTACACACATGGAGTTAAGGGCGCAAAAAGAAAGAGAAAATTGGGGGAAAGAAAATTTAAGGGGGTCGTTAGTACAAAGAGGATGAGGGTAACACTCGGAAAGGCGAGTGAGAATACTAAGTCAAAAGAGAGAAGGACGGCCGAAATTGAACCAAAACCCCCGCCTCAAATCAGAAAACCTTCTTTTCTCCCAAGACATAAAATAATAGAGGAGGGCAAGGAAGCTGAACCGCCCTATAGGAGAAAAAAGAGAAAAAGCGAGGGGTATGTGAGAGCACTTGATAAGTGGCCTTGGAAGCCTAAAGCTATACAAGGTAAGGGGATTGAGGTAGATAGAGCTAAGATCCAAGTAATAGAAAATCTACCTCCCCCAAAGTCTATACGAGAAGTCTGAAGCTTTCTAGGACACGCCGGTTTCTATCGACGATTTATTAAGGACTTCTCCAAAATCACAAAGCCCTTAACTGGGCTGCTAATGAAAGATGACGAGTTCATTTTTGATGAGGAGTGCCTAAGGGCATTCCAACAACTAAAGGCAGCTCTCATTTCAGCACCCATCATGCAGCCACCTGATTGGAGTCTACCATTTGAGATCATGTGTTACGCTAGTGACTATGCTATAGGCGCGGTCTTAGGTCAAAGGAAAGATATGAAGCTTCATGTTATCTACTATGCTAGTAGGACCTTAGACCCCGCGCAGATGAACTACGCCACCACAGAAAAAGAACTCCTGGCTGTTGTGTTCGCAGTCGACAAATTCCGTTCTTACCTAATAGGGGCCAAAATCATTGTCTACACCGACCATGCGGCAATTAGGTACCTTGTGACCAAAAAGGATGCCAAACCAAGGCTCCTAAGATGGATCTTGCTCCTTCAAGAATTTTATTTAGAGATCCAGGATAAGAAAGGAATGGACAACACAGTTGCGGACCACTTGTCAAGAATGGAGGGAATGGTGCCTGAAAAGGAGCCCATTAATGACGATTTCCCGTATGAGAGGCTTGTAGCCCTTATGGAGAAAGTCACCTCCGAGTGCCTCTTAATTGATGGCAACATTGAAGTTGTCAACTCTGTCTGCACGAGGGACTCACTACCATGGTATGCTGATTTTGTCAATTACCTAGCGGCGAGAGTTCTTCCGCCCGATCTGACCTACCAACAAAAGAAGAAGTTCTTCAGTGATTTAGGACACTACTATTGGGATGACCCTCTACTTTTCAAGAGAGGCGCCGATGGAGTCTTCCGTCGATGTGTCCCCGAGGATGAGGCGCAAAACATTATTTCCCATTGCCATTCTACGCCATATGGGAGACATGCAAGTACTTCCAAAACTTGCGCTAAGATTTTGCAAGCCGGACTTTATTGGCCCACTCTTTGGAAAGATGTCCACGCTGCCATACAGAGTTGTGATCAGTGCCAGCGCGCTGGTGGCATCTCTAGGCGCGACGAAATGCCTCAACAAGGCATACTTGAAGTGGAAGTATTTGATGTATGTGGGATAGATTTCATGGGACCATTCCCAACTTCCTTTGGTAATAAATACATACTAGTGGATGTTGATTACGTGTCCAAATGGATCGAGGCTGTTGCCTCTCCAACTAATGACGCCCAAGTAGTGATTAGACTGTTTAAGAACCAGAATTTCCCTAGGTTCGGTGTGCCGAGACTTGTCATCAGCGATGGTGGCTCCCATTTTATCTCTAGGATCTTTGAAAGGCTACTATCTAAATATGGGGTCCGACACCGTGTAGCAACTCCCTATCACCCACAAACAAGTGGGCAAGTAGAGGTCTCCAATAGGGAGATCAAGCAAATTCTAGAAAAAACAGTTGCAACCTCTAGGAAGGATTGGTCCTTAAAGCTAAATGAGGCGCTGTGGGCATATAGGACAACATATAAGACCCCAATTGGGACCACTCCCTTCAAGCTTGTCTATGGCAAATCATGCCATCTACCGGTGGAATTAGAGCACAAAGCTTATTGGGCTATTAAGGCCCTTAATTTTAATTACACCACCGCCGGTAGGAAAAGGATCTTGGATATCCATGAGCTGGAAGAGCTTAGGTTAGACGCTTATGAGAATGCTCGAATCTATAAGGAAAGAACTAAAAAATGGCATGACAAGTGTCTATCTAGGAGAGAGTTTCGAGTAGGAGAGCTAGTACTTCTTTTTAATTCAAGACTTAAACTCTTTCCCGGAAAACTTCGCTCAAAGTGGTCAGGCCCCTTCACAATTTCTAAGACATATCCTCATGGGGCGATTGAAATAAAGAGTGACTCCGGTGATACGTTCACAGTTAATGGACAGCGGTTGAAACATTACAATCTTAAGGATAGTGACACTACTCTTGCAAACTTTAACCTATCCGCCCTGTCCGCTAAAACGTGAATTAAGTTCACCCTCTTTGAAGTCGGGCTAACCGACATTAAACAAAGTGCTTGGTGGGAGGCAACCCACTGATTTGGAAGCTAATGTTTTCTTTTTAGTTCATTTTATTTTGCAGGTAATAAAGAGATAGCACGCTCGACGACTTTACAGTTGTGAAAGCTCGGCTGTTCAGGTCCTACTTCCAATCTCGCTTTTTAGTCGTTGCATTGGGGACAATGCTCGATTTAAGTGTGGGGGAGGAAGCTTTATCGCTTTCCTTTTATTTTTCAGTCATTTAGTTTGCATGCATAATAAAATCTTAGGGTAGTTCACTTAAATTGAGTAGTTTTTGCGTGTTGTTTTTGTTATTGTCTGATTTTCCCATTTCTTGAGCTATACCAAAAAATTTCTTGTGAAAAGCAAAGTGTAGAGTTTTGATGCTTGATATTGATTGTTTGAAAGTATATAGGTTGTTTGCACTATCTAGGCTATTTTGTGAAATTTGGGTAACGGTTAGATAAAATCAATACCGTTTTAACACCTTAGATTCCCAGAAGTGTGTAAAACTGATTTGAGTACTAATTTTGACAAAGCTTTGAACTTGAGTTTTAATGAACCCTTAGTAGTTTATCTAGCAGTCGGCACCATCTCAAGGCACAAACTAAGTGGGAAACCGATGAATATAAGTGAATGATCTTGAATATAAATGTCATGAATACTATTGGTTGATTCTTTGAAATAATTGATGAAAATTCAACAAATGTTGAAACATGTGAAAAGAAAAAAATACCATAGTATAGAAACTCATTAGTAGTTGGTTCAGAGGTGTCTGATTCTGAACTTGGTAGGGCGGGTTACGATCCGATCCCCTGCAACTGCGAAGTGGGTAAAGCAAATAGGGGTTACCAAACTTATGTTATCAGCACCCCTCGCTATATGATGATCATAATCACTAACAGGTTTCCTACCATGGGCGTGTACGAGATAACGGGCTTAATGTGATTGTGCTAGACTGAAAAGGGTAAATGAAACTTAGGTGAGAAGTAGAGTCAAAAGGAAATGCTTCAGGTCTGTTTTCATATAATGGGAGTCTAGTGTGTCATTATGGTGTTCTTGTTATTTGTACTGTTATATGATTTTCATGGCTTAGCCGGCAACCATGTATGAGTAGGATGATTGTGTCATATGTTTTTACTTGCGCTATGCAATTCACTATTCTTTTATGCTTGAGGACAAGCAATGGTTCAAGTGTGGGGGAATTTGATGACACGAAATCATATCGTATTTTTAGCTTAGTTTATGTAAACTTTAGTTGCATTTTCATATGTTTTTATTTCATTTATGTCTTTTTATGTTGGTATTTGTTTTGTTTTCAGTAATGTCGAATAAAATAGGTCGGAGAAGAGAATTGAGCAAAAAGAGCCAAAAACGCAGCAAAAAGGGGGGTGCAAAGCACAAATTCACGCGGCCCGCAAAGGAGCCCAGCAGAAAGGGGCATTTGCCCCCATAAGCCTTGTGGCGCCCGCCTTGAAACTCATGGCGCCCGCCACAGAATCCAAAATCAGCAAAAACCAATTTTCCGTGATGTGGGGAAGTGGCACACCGTCTGATCCGTTTTCTGTTCCTAATCGGATGGCAATTGGATGAGATCAAAGTGAAGCTTATCTTTCCTACTTTTGTGGATCGTACGAGCAAATTCTCCCCTATAAATAGAAGACTCAAATTCAGAATTTTCGACGCCTTATTTCCTTTATTTTTCAGTCAGTTTATATTTCCTGTTTTGTAAAATAGATAGTAGGAATCAATAGAGCGAGAGTTTGAGGTTTTAACTAGATAGTAGGAATTTGATATTAATCTTTGAACGAGCGAGAGCCACGTTAGGATTAATTAGAACTAATTGATTTTCAAAATATACTTTCGAAGCTAAGGTGGTAGAAAAGTGACAGTAAAACTCCTAGCTTAGAAAGTATGGTTTTTATCAACAAAACGAGAGTGTGAGGTTTAAACCTTTAAATTGAGAAAGTTCTTCTGAAAGATAAACACTTTTCCGCGCGCTATTAATTTATTAAATTCCCGAAGGTTAATTAATTACATACCGATATCCGCTTTAATTAATTTAAATCTTTAATTTAAATTCTTCTTCTCAACTCAAAACAATTCTAAACTAAATCCACCGCCTTAGATTTACACAGTAACAACAGAATTACGGTAGGTCAACTATTGGTCTCTGTGGTTCGATATCTTTTAAAACTCAGCGACGAAACTGTGCACTTGCAGTTATAAAATATTTTTGATACACAAATCGTCGATCAATACCAAAAATGATTAACGAGTGGAACTCTCCCTCGGAATTATATGAGTTAGCCGAAATGGTTAATGATTATCCCACTGATTTAAGTTAGCCGAAAGGTTAATGATATGGAAATTAATTGGTTAATACCAAAAATGATTAAGGAGTGGAACTCTCCCTCCAAATGATGTGAATTAGCCGAAAGGTTAATGATTCTCCAACTGATATGAGTTAGCCGAAAGATTAATGATTCCCCAAATGAGATGTGAGTTAGCCAAAAGGTTAATGATTCTCCAACTGATATGAGTTAGCCGAAAGGTTGATGATTTTGAAATAAACTGGTTTATACCAAAAATGATTAACGAGTGGAACTCTCCCTCTGAATGATATGAGTTAGCCGAAAGGTTAAGGTTAATGATTTTGAATTAAACTTGTTTACACCAAAAATGATTAACAAGTGGAACTCTCCCTTGGAATGATGTGAGTTAGTCGAAAGGTTAGTGATTTTGAAATAAGCTGGTTTACACCAAAAATGATTAACGAGTGGAACTCTCCCTCTGAATTATTTGAGTTAGCCGAAAGGTTAATGATTTTGAAATAAATTGGTTTATACAAAAAATTATTAACGAGTGGAACTCTCCCTCGGAACATTACGAGTTAGCCGAAGGTTAATGACTTTGGAATAAATGGTTTCGTTTTAAAAATTATTAACAAGTGAAACTCTCCCTGAGAATGAGATGAGATAGCTGAAACAGTTAATAACTTTGAAATGAACCAAACTGGTTAGCACCAAAAGCATTCAAAGAGTGGAACTATCCCTCTGAGTTACATGAATTAGCCGCCCACTATGCTTGCAGGGGAACTCTCCCACCAACAGTAGCATGGCATATAAGCACGCGAACAACTCGCCCACTTAAAGAAAAATGCACAACAGTGGCATAGTCGGTACGACGTCTCATATTCAGTGAAATGTCAACTCGTAACGACAATCGATGTTAACAAGTGTTAATAAAAACAATGAATTATAATGGTTTTCTCCCCCTATTATAACCTAGACTGGCAAGTGAGAATATATAGGAGAAAAACTTTACTCTCCCGAGGGGGCGGGTACACTATGATCAGTGCTTATCCTAATCATTCAACATTAACTGAGTCCAAGTGAAACAAGCTAACAAACTAGCATTAATTCCTGAGGGAGTTGCATGGGTTATCCCAACAAAAAGACCACCAATCATATAACGACATGTGGTACTTTATTTTCGTATTATATGTGGTTGCTCAAAGTTAATAAAAGCATTTTCTCTTTACCAAGAGACATGCTTGGGGGGCTATGTACCATCCCAATTTAGTCTGACTTTAGTTGGATTGGTTCATTCTATTTGAATACTCAGGCCCAATCACTCTCCCATTTGAAGCCCCATTCACTTGGTCACTCTCCCTCAACTGGCAATTGAAATAACTGACTCCAGAGAATTTGGAGCACATGGTAAAAAATCATTCTCCCTTCAACTGATTATTGAGTCAAATTAATGATCCCAAACAAGGGGGAAAACGTGGTCAAATGCTAGCCTAAAAACCAGGGACGTGGGGACAGATTCTCCTAGAATAACTGAACTAAGATATGACTTGGGAGAGATATATATTGAGGACTCACCTTCATAAGGACGGGACTTCGGAGAGACTATAGTCATTCACTTCTTCTTCTTCTTCTCCTTCTTCTTCTTTATATCACCACTTTACAAGAGAACTACGTCGCTCTGATTCTCTAAAGACTTAGGGATACGTAGGACCAGGGTCTCTCCCTGTCGAGCTATAACAAAAACACTCTCAAGAACACATAAATTAACTAATCTCTACAAAATATTCTACTAGTTCTGTCACGCTCATTTTCGGGCGAGAACCCCCATGTAGCTTTCTTTCTATTGCCACATGCAGTCTAGTGAACCCTCAAAGCACTAGATCCAAAGCCACATAAATGTAAATTATACATTCGAGCATATAACATAAAAAAAACACATTAAATATAAACTTACTTTGTTACAATCTCCTTCATTGTTGAATTAATCTCTGTGTGTAATGAACAAAGCAAGACGACCATATTGTCATTCAGACAAATAATTATCAATTGCCAATGGTTACTATACGCATAAAAAAACAATTATTAATAATTATGTTATAAAAAATATATATGAAAAAACACAAATTCATATTTACACTTACGCATGAAGATATGGTGCTAAGTAACATTCTTTTTGTAGATCACGCAACTTATTTTGAATGTATTGTTGAACTTGCTTTTGAGATGTATATGTCTTTGCATTGAAAATAAGTTTTCATGGGTCTAAAAATCCATACACATTTGACTTTTTTGTTTCAATAGAAACACGATGCATATACCTGAATAGTTTTACAATAAACATTAAAATCTAAGTGATGAGATAGAACACTAATAGATATTGATAGTTGTAAAAAAAGTTTACTTACGTGCACCAAAGTTGTAGAATAGAAAAGTCAAGCCAATTATCACCCACCAGTAAATCTTTAGTATACTTTGGCGACATCTTAAAATTAGTGACTCCCACATCATGTTCTAATTGTATGGGCAAATAGTTTTTCTGTTTCAAGACCATGCATAACAATTTTTGAGATCTTCCATTGACTTGTTTAAGCACTCACAAAGACTTGTTTTCTCTTTTTTTGAGATCTTCCAACTAATTTGAGATCTTCCATTGATACAAGCCTCTTGACATTTGATGAGTAACCTTGCGGCACTTTGATACTTTTTAAGCACTCACAAAGACTTGTTTTCTCTTTTTTGGACAAAGTATGACATGCTGGAGGCAAATATGTCTTGTTACCTCTTTGTTGTAGAGTTAACTGCTGTCGTATACCCATCTCGGCCATATCTAGACGAGCATTTGCACCATCTTTTGTCTTTCCTTTAATGTTGAGAAGTGTTCCGATTACACTTTCACATACATTTTTCTCCACGTGCATCATATCAATACAATGCCTTTCATCAAGACTGGACCAATATGGAAGGTCAAAGAACACCGACCTCTTTTTCCATATACTTTTCACCACAACAGGCTCAGGCTCAAGCTGCTTTTGTTTCTTTCTTTTCTTTCTCACAGCAGGCTTCTTTTGATTCTTTCCAAAAACAACATTTATGTCTTGTTGTCGTTTATAAACTTCCTCTCCTGTTAAGGGTTTTGGAGAAACACCATACTCTTGTTCCTCATTGAATGCTTTCTTCAATCTACGATATGGATGAGAAGGTTTTAGAAATTTACGATGACCAAGATAAACTGTCTTTCTCCAATGTTCAAGTTGATGGAAACATCTGTGTTTCTCACATATAGGACACGCTTTATGCCCTTTAACGCTGTACCCAGACAAATTACCATATGCCGGAAAGTCATTGATGGTGCAAAATAACATGGCACGCATAATGAACTTTTCATTGGCATATGCATCGAAAACTTCAACTCCTTCCTCCCACAACTTTCTTAAATCATCAATCAATGGTCCTAGATAAACATCTATGTCATTTCCTGGTTGTTTTGGGCTAGAAATCATCATAGATAACATAATGTACTTACGCTTCATGCACAACCAAGGAGATAGGTTTTAAACATATGGTTGAAGAATAAAAGAATTTGTCTCAAGGCATTTGTCATTTAATACTTTACAAGACAAATGAAAAAGAAACATGGACCAATGAGAACTCAACAACATGTCTTACAATAATAGTTGTCATGTTCTTTATGGTGAATATTTAATACAACTATGACCCATGGGCCATATCCTTATTTTATGGATAAGTACCTTTGCAAGTACACAAGGAGCCAACTATGAACAACCCATTTTTCAGCTGGGTCCCACTATGTCCTTGTCCCTTTGGACAATCTTGTTGCACAAGTCAAGAACAGCAAAGTGACAGCTCACTCATACGCTCCTCCTTCCAACAGTTTTCAGAGAACGATCTTAGAATGTTCTGACTGGGAGCCTCATTTTTTATGAGCTGTTTTTGATCCAATGGCTGAGATCTTTCCAACGTCCATACTTCTTCTCCAAGCTTCTTGACAGATTTATTTTCTATAAATAGGACGACATATGCAACATGAAAAGCAAGAGTTTCAATACACAATCAAGCACACTTGTTTTTTATCATACAAGCAAATCATAAGCTCTTCTTTAAAAGCTCTCCATCACTCCAATCATTCTCAAATTAATTCTGGATCTGAATTAATCTTAGAGTGATTTTAGAGACATCTCATTCATAAGCTTTCAACTTGGTTGATTTTATAAAGCTTAGATTTACAACAAATATCTCTTTTTAAGAAAGTTGTTCTCAAGTCAAGTAGTCAATCTTGATTGAGTGATTGCCTTTGATATAAGGTAGTTGTTAAGCGTGTAAGGTTTAAGGAAATTTGATCTTGGTTTAGATCAAAATCAGTGTTGTAATTAGAGATCGAAAGTATCTCAAAAGGACATAGTGAAGAAACTGGACTAGCCCAATTATTAAGGGTGAACTAGTATAAAATTGTTTGTGTGCTCTTCTTACTCTTCTCTTAAGTTTTTATTAAAACACTACACACACCACACTAATCTTTTAATAGTCTTTGAATACTCATTAATCAAGTTTTGATTTATTTGACAAACTAACCTTATTAATTTTTATAAGTAAATTTTTAAAGGTTCACAATTCAAACCCCCCCTTTCTTATGAAAAACTTTGTTACTTCAATTGGCATCAGAGCTCCGGCTCTATATTTAAGCATCTAACAAGTGCTAGAGTAAAAGATTCAGGAAGGAAGTAATGACGAAAGGCGCAAAGTTTATCTCTAAGGAGGATCCTCAAATAGACCACCTCTATTTGAAGGAGAAGACTATTATTATTGGAAAGACAAAATGGAACTCTTTCTAAGATCACAAGACAATCACATGTGGGCAGTCATTGAAGTTGAAGAACATGTGCCAATGACCACAGATAAGGACAATGTCAAGATACCCAAAACACAAGATCAATGGTCCACTCAAGAAGCTGAAAAGGTACTTTTAAATATTAAAGCTAAATTATTTCTAAAGAGTGCTTTGTGTAGGGAAGAATATGACAGAATTATGGAGTGCAAAATAGCGAAAGAAATGTGGGAAACTCTCCAAATTCATCATGAAGGAACAAGCCACGTGAAGGAAACTAGAATTGACATTGGTGTAAGAAAGTTCGAGCTATTCGAAATGAAAGAAGATGAAACCATTGATCAAATGTATGCAAGATTCATTATCATTATAAATGAACTTAACTCTCTTGGAAAGACCTATACAATACATGAGAGAGTGAGAAAGATCCTGAGATGTCTACCAAAATATTGGAGACACATTGTGACAGCTATCACAGAAGCAAAAGATCTTACTACAATGAAGTTGGAAAATCTCATGGGATCGTTAAGAGCACATGAATCTATCTTTTTAGAAGACAAACACGTTAAAAAGAAAATGATTGCTCTAAAAGCTCAAGAAGAAGAAAGCTCTAAGAACTATGAAATGTTTGATGATGATGACACAATACAAGAAGACAATGAAGAAGAGTTTTCCCTTCTCTCAAGAAGGATTCAAAAATTGCTCGTAAGAAGAAATCAACTCAAGAAAACATTTCCAACAAAAAGAGATGGACCTAAACCTGAAGTGGATCTAAGTAAGATACAATGTTATGGATGCAATCAATTTGGGCACTACAAAAATGAATGTCAAAAATCAAAACAAAGAAAGCCTCCATTCAAAAAGAAATCCATGATGGCAACTTGGGATGAACTAGATGATTCTCAAGAAGATGAGGATCAAGAAGCCAATATGTGTCTTATGGCAAAAACTGATTCTGAGGTAACACTTGAACCTTGCTCATCTTGTCAAAAAACTGAACATTTGTTTGACAATCTTTTATATGACGCTCAAATTATTAATCAAAAAAATGGTAAACTTAGAGACGAAGTCACTAAGATAACCAAAGAAAAAGATGAGTATAAATCTGAGAACATTAAATTAAAAGAAATGCTCAAACAATAAAGAAATGATTTTTCTGAATTATCTGATAAGCTTGAAAAAATGCAAGAAAAACCTCAAGAATGTTCCAAGATTTTAGAAGAAAACAAAATCTTAAAACAAAATGTACATGAACTAGAAAATGACATAAATTGTTTTATTAATGCTTATATTTTTTTTATGCTGAAGTAAAATAAAATAAAATAGCTTTTTCTATGAAACAGTAGCATTATGGCCATAAATGAAAAGGTTTTGATACACATGATAGCTATCAACAGAGAGCAACCAAGCCCCACATTGCCATCATCACAATGCAATGGCACTACAACGTAAATCAATAGTTTTTTTAAAATGACAATCATATACATTGACAACCTTGAAAGCACAATCTATTTAGGTGAAACTAAAGTTTCACTTTCTCAGAGCCACTGAAAATAAATTTGGCTTACAGTCTTGAAAATAAATAACAAATAAACAAAAACCAGCAATAGAGTTGAGAAAGAAATAAAAACTTACCAGCAAAAGAGAACAAGATGAAGAATCGTCGAACGAAGGCGATAACACAGAACAATTAGGTTCAATCACGAACAGAACAGAAATTGTCGAACAGCGGCGGTAACACAACAACACCAACTCGAACCAGCAATTGAACAGAAGGTTGAACCAGCAATTGAGCAATTGTACGAACCAGCAATTGAACTAGTAAACCCCAACCAGCAAACAGGAACCAGCAGCGATTTGAACCAGCGTTTTAGTATCAACCAGCGTTTTAAAGATCCAGTAAACACCAACCAGCAGGGATTAGAACCAACGAGGAAGGAGTAAATGAGAACGGATGAAGCAGTAAACGCGAACGGAGGAAGTAGTAAACGCGAACGGAGGAACCGGAATTTACGGTGAACGGAGGAAGCAGTAAACAGAAACGCGAACGGAGGAAGCAGTAAACGGAAACGCGAATAGAGGTTTTGTGATTTACGGCGATTTACGGTGAAACATGGAGGAACGGCGATTTTGAGGAACGGAGGAACACATCGTGGATTTTGAGGAACAAAAGAACGGTGAATGAAATTAGGGCATGAGGTTAGAAGACTGTGTTATTATGTGGATGAAGACTTTTCCTTACGGTGGAATTATTGCCAGTAGGGAAAGAGTTATAACATGATTTCAATATATTACATGTATGCCACCGCGTTTACTTTTCCTTTCTGATATTAATTCACCTAATGTAAAATGTGTTGTGTATTATTATTTCCTTTCAGGTGAAATATGCACTGATGTGATATCTATAACAAATTACCTTTCACATCTGGTATTAGAGCACAGATGTAAAATGGTGTATTGGAATGTCATATTTTTAGTAGTGCATGTGTTCTCTAGTTAAAATTCTTCAAAGAATAAATCCAATAAAAAATGGATAATCATTTAAAACTATTGAAGTAGGATCTTTTACATAAGTCATAATAAAAATTTGATTTTTAAAAAGCCATATTCAAAAAAGTTATGCTTAAACTTTAAGCAAACTATAGGCTAATCAAGATGTGCAACAAAAATTGGATTAATCCAAAATTTTATATTGAGAAAAGTGTACATATAAAAGACTTATAGAAAAAATATTTTTCATTGAAATGTACTATAAGTCATATATTAAAATAAAATGTTTTTGTCATCTTTCCTGTTCAAATTTTGTTGGTCTATCAAGGAGAATAATTAAGAGACTAGCTCTACAAAAATTATTTATTGGTCATCAAAGATAATTTTTCATTAAGCACATAACACTTCTTGCACAAAATATATTGATCAACAGTGTAATCAATACATATTTAAAACTTTTGTCATAATACCATAAATATTTGAATTAAAACAAGAAAATGGTTATTGGCATGTCAAATTGATCATGTTAAAAAAATGCAATCAAAACTTTATGGAGAATGTGTAACTTGTTAAAACAACACTTAACAAAACTTTGATAGCAATGCGAGTGTAACATATTTGAAAAAATTATTGTTTTATAAAGATGCAAAGAGATAAATTTGCACAAAAACAAAGATGTTCATAATTTTCACATTAGCATGATGATTTGAAAGAAATCATGTATGAGAAAATATTATGAAATTTGTAAAACAAATAGTGCAAAACTTATTTTATTTCAAAAAGGAATTTAGCTTATGCATATACAAGTTATGACAAAACTAATGTTCTCGTTTAAGTTTTAAAGTCATATACATGCATAAAAAATTTCATAATGCATTTTCAATTTCAAGATCAACCAATAAATCTCATAATAACAATGCATAAGAGTTTTAAAGCATATCACAATGCAAATATTATAAGATTTAGAATTAGATTTTGTGTACCTCATGATTTTCGTTACTTGAGGTTCAATGATGAGAGCATCTTCAATTGTATTGGAATTTCACCACATGCTCATCACTCTAAATAAAAGACACTTGATTGAGGAGAAAAGATTTATCATTTAATTCATTCTCCAATGTTGAGTAAATTCACCATCTTCAAGTATATTAAAAGCAATTTGAGAAGAGGTTGATTTAAGTCCACTGCCACGGCTTGAATCAAAACTCGATGAAGTGTCAAGATTGAAGAATAAAGATTGGGATTAATTATCTTCAAGTAAAACTTCTCTCCCTTTGACATTTGCTGCCATATCAGAGAGATTGTCTAAGAATGATCTGTCTGAACCAAGACAACACAAGTAACACATCCAAGTTACTTTCTTTTTCAAATTCATCTCTTTTCTTTTTGTTCCAAACTTCAGTAGCAGAGTTCTCAAGATTAACAAACTCATTTTTATATGAAGAACATTTATGAATTTAAAGATTGTGAAAGAGTTCACTACTTTCTTCTTCTTGAAGTTAATCTTGTTGATATGAAAGAATCTCGATGAGGATAAATTCCAAAAGGAAAAATTAAATTTCCTTGTTCCAATATCTGATGCATTGATCATATGTTTCTAGATAACATATGGGTGATTCAACTTCAATCATTTAGCAAGGTGTTAAATGACAAACATGTCATTTTCTCATAACATTTTCTTTGCTTCCTTTTCTTAGAAATACAAAATGTTATTACATGTTGTGAACCAACTCATATTCCTTCTTGAAAGTTGATGAGGAAGATTCTTCCATCTTCGAACCAATTACATTGAACATCTCAATGCTTAAAACGTTGTTGTTCATTACCATCAACATCATTATCATTTCTTCTAAATCTCATCAAAAATAATATGATCATTTTTTCAATTTTCAAAACATACTCTATAGTATTCATAGAATGCAGAGAGTATACAATAATACTTTTGATATTTTGAAGCAATTTTCTCAATATCTTCTTTTCAATGTCAAATATAGTAAGACACCAAAAATGAAAAAACATGATGTGATTGAGTTTCATTTTTTAAAAACATAATACACTTTACTCAATATTTTTCTAATAGAAACAAGATTCAAAACATAGCATTTAATATCTAAGGTTTCTTTCAAAAATATTTTTCAACACTTGATTCATTTGAAAATATTTTAGCCATTGAATAAAACTATATTTTTCGAAAAGTTCTTAAAACAAGACAAATCAAGTGAAATATCATTTTCATCAAAGAATTCTTTGAAAGAAAGTTTTTCATAAAACTCCCCATGATCACTACCTACACAAAATAATTTTTGAGCTTTTAAAATATGAATCCTTTTTAAAAGAACTTAAAAGCCTAAAATAAATCGTTTTTATGCTTCAAAAATCAAGTCCAAATGGAACTTAACATAAATCATCAAGTATTACAAAACCAGAGTAGTTGTAATTTTGATAAGACAAAATAAACCAATATGAAGTAGTTCAAGAAGTTTATGGTTGACATTGTATTTTTGAAATGAAGAATAATCTTGGTACATTTCACAAGCTTCATAACCAATTCTTTTAAAATGTCTTACTGGACCAAATTTGAATAATTTTGAAATAACATGATAAACTCTTTTATGCCAAAATCATTTATTTTTTAAAAGACATAAAAACATGATTTGGTTTAACATTCATATGAGTATTTAAACAAAAATATTTTTAAAAAAAAAACTTCAACACGAGGGTGAATATGAAATAACTTCAATTACAATTTTGACAAAATTTAAAGAAGTTACCTGTTAAACCTTTAATATATCAGTCATCCTTATATATGCAAGATCATTTTACTATTGATACATGTACCTTTGATTTGATTTTTGCCAATGATTTCAAAGGTTGCAGAATCATCACTCCTACTTTTTAGATGTGAGGAAATATTGTCTTTTTCAAGTCATATTCTTTGAGAATTAATTTGCCAAGGCTCAAGGATTTTTCTTGATTGTTCGAAGACATTCTTACAACACAAGTTAGTAATGATTTTGGTACACATATTGATTTGGGTCCTTGGAGGTTAGTGTTTTTCCTCTCATAAGATTTTCTCTTATGATATGTAAATTTCTTATAGAAAGTTTTGGAAAAAGAATTTCTTTTCGTAACCTTTTGAGAGTGTTCTTGTTTTTGATGAACAATGTAAGCACAACTGTCCGAGCGCGTGTCTAGCTCAGGACAAACACACAATTAAAACGTAATTAAAAGCCGAGGAAAAGTAAATAACACAGTAGGTTTGTTAACCTACTTCGGCGCAACTTGCCCTAATCTGGGGGATACCAATCCAGGAGTGAACTCACTATAATAGTTCTAGTGTAAGGACCACCGTAGCCGCACTACTTGTCTTCCACATAGACCCTACCAAACGTGACAGCCCTACCTAGGAACTCCTAGATATGAGACCCCGTCTCACCTCCTAACCTAAACAACACACTCAACGTTGCTTTTTACTTTTCTTTTCTTCGTTATGTTTTCTTTGGACAAGAGACACACTCTTCCGACTCAATACTAACTCCGTACCTAAAGGCTTAGGAGAAGCAAGATTACAACTCTACTAAATACGTCCTTAGCTTGATCAACGATGATACAAGAAAGGCTCACACCAATAAACAATAAACAATAAAGAAGACTAAACCTTAAACACACGCTTTAGAACACACACAGTTTAGCTTTACTTTTAGGGTCTGTCATTAAAATATATTTATACTACTAGAGTAGCACAGGGTTTGGTCTTCAAACACCTTTGGACGTTGTAAGGTCCAAGTCTTGAATCTTCTAGAACAAGAGATCTTCTTGAAAAATAAATCAATATCACCTTTTAAAATATATCTAGGCTTGACCGCCTTAGACTTCTTCAGAACACGTGACTTAATCACCAAGTAATGGTTAAAAGAAAAACCAAAGAGAATCTTGTAAAAGATTGCATGAAATAATAAACGCACGCTAGCGCGAGTTGGCAGATCATGTAATGTTGTTCCATATGCTACAGCATCTGACCCATCATCAGTGATCATAGGCATCTGACCACACATCTGGCTAATATATGTTTTTGACACAATTGTAGCCAATCTTCAAAAACCCAACAATCTCCCCCTTTGGCAAAATTTTGGCCAAAACATTTGAAAGCCAGTTCTTGGAGAGATAAAAACAATTCTTCCTTCAACCACCATAGGCATAGAATATCATAGTAGATAGTGAGAATACTTTAGAACGGCTCTTTGGTTAAGGATGACTTAAACGTAGAATCAAAGGAAATCATCAGAAGAGAATACGTCCAACCTCAAAGAAAACAGCCTCTCACATAGTGAGTTCATAGAGATAATAAATGCCTTTGGAAAAAATAAATTTCCACAAACAGAGTTAGATAAACTCCCCCTTAAAACATGCGTACAAACATGCGCACATATCATAAAGATAGTCACTCCCCCTCAAGATAAGCACACACACCTCCATAGGACAAATGTCAGAGCATCTTGAAGTAGCAAAGTTTATCACAAGAAAGGGGGGGTTTGAATTGTGACCCTTTAAAAATGAACTCAATTTGTTAGTAATATAAGTTGTATGATAAATCAAACTTAAATGTAATGAATTAAGTCAAAACAGACTTAGAGAAAGATGAGAGAATGTTCTCTGGTCAGTCTATGAAAGAAAGCAGAGAACGTTCAAAGAATATTCTCACAGAATATTGTTGTGAGTTAAGTATATTGAATCAAAACAGACTTAAAGAATGTTGAGAGAATGTTCTCTGATCAATCTATGAAAGATGGCAGAGAACGTTCTTTGATTTTTCTCACAGAATATTCAAGTGTGTGAAAGTGTGTTAGTTTTGCATAAGTATGAAGATAAAGGAAAGTATAACACAAAGAGTTTATACTGGTTCACTATTCTTCTTTTGATCTTAAACCAAGATCAAAACTTTGTCAAGCTATCATAAGCTTATCTTCAACCTTATCACCAAGGTGATCTCTACCTTTCCTTATAAGGTAGTTGCTCAACAAATAGTCACGTATTCTTGAGCAAGTTCTTTCTTTTTACAAAGAGGTGTTTGGATCTAAAGCTTAACAACAAACCAAACTAGGTTTATAAAGCTTTCTAAGTAACTATAAAAATCTCTCTGAAAATCACTCAAATGAATTGCTGATCCAAGTATGCAATTGTGAACATTGGAGTGAAAGCGATCAAAAAGAGTTTGTGAGATTCTTGTGCTTGAAAGACAAGTATTGTATGATCAAATGGTAGTTCAAACTCTTGCTTTGCTCCCGCTGCATTCCATGCTATTTATAGATGTTTGGAGAGCCTTTGGAGTCTTGGAGAATGTGTGAGAAAATCAGAGAACAATGAACTAGCCGTTACTCACAAACTTGGAGTAAGCTGGAGAATGTTCTGAGAATGTTCTCCAAGAGGAGCGTCTTGATGAGCTGGCATTGTACTTTCATTGTTTGCTGAACAAGTGTGACCGTTGCCTTTGAATTTTGCTGTCATATGAGAATAATGCTTCAGGGAGAATGATGAGAGAACATTCTCACAGAACTGTGTTGAGAAGCTTCATGGAATAGTGGAGAATGATGTGGGGACAGCTTTCTATGCAAGCAACCAGCTGTGATCTGATCAAGGCATGTTGGAAAAGTACTTTGCAAGTACAACCTTGATAGATAATAGAGTATAGCCTTTGTTGGAGAAAGGACTACTACTTTCTTGGAGAAAGATCATTAAATAATCCTTTGCAAGTACATAACAACTCATAGTGAAAGAGTTGTTGTCTTCTCCTCATTGGTCTATGTTCTTCTCTTCCATATTGACTTCAGATATTATTAAATTATGCCTTGAGGTCAAAGAATATTCTTTGCACATGCTCCATGTGATATGGCTTAAGAAGGAAAGTCCCATAAGATATTAATCACTTTGACTTGCCATAATGGAGTAAGTTGCTGTAGAGATCTTGTGCAATATTCTCATGAAAAGTGTTCCTTTGTCTTGTTCATTTATCACCTAAAATAAATAGGTGCTTTGGCATTGAAGAAAAAACACGCTGGAGCCAGAGAATGATGAGAGAATGATGACTAACTTTCTTGTATCATTCTCCTGAGCTGATATTAATTTATTTGCTTTGCACAATGAAACCTATCTTTTTAATATCACTCAAAAGCAATTGTTAGATAACACAATGACCACAATTATACTTAAAATATAATTAAGATGTTTGTTATCTTTAAAACATCAAATTGGGATTTTGCCTCAACAATCTCCCCCTTTTTGATGATGACAAACTTCTTTATTATGTTTTAAATGATTAATTTTGGTTTAATCAAATCTTAAAGTAATATGAAATATTAGTGCTTTTATCTTTTCAAGCTCCCCCTCAATTCAAGTATTCATAAATCAAATAAAATGTAAAAACTTGATATGATGCAAAAGAGACATAAAATGAATCATATATATTAATTAATTCATAAACTCACAAAAGTGAGAGATAACGATCATCAGAGTACAAGGATTAATACAAAAGGATTCATGGCAAGAAATATACTAATACATACTATTAGAAGTTCATAACAAGTTTTGTTCAAAAGAACTTCCTATAATATTTATTTCAAAAAGAACAATTTCAGAATCAAAAGAACTTCCTATAATGTTCTTGCAGACTTGAAAAGCTTGAAAACTTGATTATTTAAAACTTCTTCCTACTCCACCTTGTTTACCCAAACTATTCTCCCCCTTTGTCAGAAATCAAAAAGAAGGGGCTTGGTAAAAAGGGTTAAAACTCAGATGAGGAAGATGATGATGATGATTCACTAGGAGAAGGGAATGGATCAAATTCTGGCATGGGGTCAGCAAAGGGTGGTGCAATGCCAAACTTTGGACAAACTTCAGTCTCAACCCATTTCTTCATTATCATCTGCTGGTTCATCATGTGTTGCATCATGTTGTTCTGAATTTCCAAAGCAACCATGATCTTGGCCTGACCTTTCATAAGCTTAAGATTTTCCTTTTCCAACTTTTGTTGCTTAGTAGGCCTAGTGTAGGATGGTCCACCAATCAACTTAGGAGAGTATCCTAAGAACTTATCCCAAGCTTCAGTAGAAGCAGTGCTACCAGGTGAAATGAAAGTACTCAAAGTTCCAAAAGATGAAGGAATGGAAGGTAGTGACTGGGATGAATTTCCTCCTTGGAAATGATTATCAGGGCTAAGCAATTTTTGCACAAAATCAGCATTAAACATGTTCTCTAAGCTTCCTTGAGAAGAGTTTATTACAGGAGAGAACAAAGTTGAATTCATTGAGGAAGTGGGAACAAAACCTTGAAGCTGTTTTCCAGTCCTAGGAGGGTGGTTGGTAAAAAGTGACCCAAAGTGGAGTGAGGTGTCCCAGTAAGAAGGGAGAGTGTCACTTGAGACCCCAAAGAGAATGGAGGCAGTTTCCTTAGCAGGGAGAACGTTCTCTGGTTGTTCTCCTGCAGCCTCAGTCTCAGGGAGAACGTTCTCCTGACGTTCTCCAGCAACATTCTCATCTTGAGGAATGTTCTGTTGTTGTTCTCCAACAACATTCTCCTCAGGAGTAGTTTCTCTTTTCCTTTTCAAACCAGTGATTTTCACTACATTTTCTTCTAATTCCTTTTTCATGTGACTAAGATTCTTAACACCAAAGATAGAGCATGCATTTTCACTAGTGCAACTAGACAGATCAACTTTAAATTCCTCAAAGATCTTTGTCAAAAGCATTCCATAAGGTAAGGCTACTTTCCTAGTACCAGACAGGGTAGTATGCATCATGTGTTGTAAAATGATGTGAGGAAGTGATAATCTTTTACCTTTGTACAGATGATACATCACAAGCAAGTCATTATCTGTAACCTTGTCCTTGCTTCCACTCTTTGGAAAGATATTGTGAAGGCATAAGCTGTGCAACATCTTGTAATCATGTTGCAAATTTGAAGAGGTGGGTGTAGCCATCATTGCTCCTTCACTTGTGAACATATCCACAATGAGCTCATCCTTGTTTAAGTTGAGATCTTTGTACCAATCTTCTCCATAGAGAGTGGTTCCATCACAAGGGATATCCAACAAGTTACTAATAATCTCAGGTGTTAACCTTATCTCTACACCCTTGAGATTAAATACCAAAACATCCTTGTCAGGGCTTACCTTGGCATTGAAATAGAAAGCCGGAATAAGCAGAGGGAAAATGGATTCCATGATCTTGAAGAAAGATGTCCAATTCATTGGATCAGTGAACTTGGTCAAGTAAATGCCATTCTTTTTCAGCTCATCAAAGTCAAAATACTTGCCAGCACTGATGGGCTTGATCTTCCAATAATCATTGAACTTTTCCCTTAGTTCAGAATGGATTAGAGGCACATTTCTCAGCCTTGGTTTTTTCTCAGCAACAACCACATTTTCTTTTCTTTTTCTCTCTTTTACAGTTTCAGTTTTGGCAGGGGAAGGTGTTGGTTTTGGTTTAGAAGCTAAAGTGGTTCGTTTTAGAGTGATGATAGGAGGGGATGGTTCACATGTTTCCTCTTGCTTTTCTTCTTCATCAGAGTCAGTTATTGAAATAACAGTATTATCAACAACAATATTTTTCTTGGTACCAAAATCTGAGAGGATACGAGCAGACCTTCTGACAGGGCATGCATCAAAAGAAATTGCTTTTCTAACTTTAGAAACAACAGGAGGGGTTTGTTGTTTCTTTTGAGAAGCATTAGGAGTGGGTGATGGTGAGCTAGAAAAGTTTAGAGAAGAGGATGATTTTGACGATGGAGATTTTGACTTTGGTGAGGATGGTTCAGGAATTTGAGTAGTTTGTTCAGCATTTGAAGTTTGGACAGGTTCATTGGTTTGGGGAGGAGAAGAATGAACTTGTTCTTCAGCTTGTGGTGTGTTGGAGGGTTTAGGAGACGATGATTTTGATGGAGATTGAATGGGTTCATCAGCAACTACAGTGATATTAGGAGATGGAGATTTTTGTGTAACGGTAACAGTTGGTGAAAAGGGTTTTTGCAGCGGAGAGGATTGATTTGGTGAGAGGGGAACATTCAGAGAATGATCAGAGATTGTTTCTTCATTTTGAGGATTAAAAACTATCAAAGCCTTTGATAGATCCTCATGACCCATTTCGTCACAGTGAGATGAATTTGAATGGTTTTCAGACGGTGGTGGTGACGGTGGTGATGGAGAACGAGATGGTGAGGGTGTTGGAGAAGGTGTTCAGTTTCTTAGCATAACCGGGACCTTTGTTCTTGCCATTTTTGTTTAAGAAAATGGAGGTTTGGAGAAGAAGAAGAAACTGATTTTTGGTTAGTGGAGAGAGAGGGATTATGGAACGGTTGAGTTGAAAGAGAAAAAGTAATGGGTAGTTTTGAGTAAAAAGAGAGAGAGATAAGCCTATGATGTGTGATAGTAAGGATATGGTAGGATACTATTTATGATGGTAATGATGGTACCTTCTTCTAATTAAAAAGGATTAACAGGGAGATAGCTAGGTACAACAAGAGGACTAAAAAACTACATTCCCCAATAATCATGTACTATCATTTTGAACACTAAAACACTTAAAAAATGACTTAGACGAGAAAGATGCAAGCAAGCACATAAGTCATGAAAATTTTTTAGAGAATGTTCTCAGATCATTCTTCGAAAAACGTGTTTCACAAGGAATTGGGATTTTTGATAATTTTCAAATTTTCTTTGATAAAATTGAAACGATCCTCAACCAATGGTTTAGTAAAAATGTCAGCAAGTTGATTTTCAGTATCCACAAAAACTAATTCAACTTCCTTTTTACTAACATGATCACGTATAAAATGATGCTTGATTTCAATATGTTTTGATCTAGAATGCTGAATGGGATTTTTTGATAAGTGTTGCGGGTTTTTTGAGACATACCCCACTATAATTGATTCTTTCATTTCCAAGGGAGGGGAAAGTATCGAAAACCTTTTGTGGGAGATTCTAGGTACGGGGGTTAGTTGCGCAAAAGGAAGGTGTATGCACCTTAAGCGCCCATGGTACTCCATGGTAACCTCTCGTAATGCTTTTTGTGCTTTAAATGTGTGCTTTAAGAATGGGGGAAGAAGATGTAAGAAGTGAGAGAGAAGATGTATGAAGAAGAGTGTGTGCTTTTGTGTTGGTTGTTTGTGTAAGAAGAAATTAAAAGAGAAAATGTATGAAAGAAAAGAGATAAGAAAAGGTGTATGTTTTTTATTGTTTTGAATTCGGAAAAGGATATGTACCCCTCTTGCCTACGTACCCTTTGTAAAGGATCAGAACTCGCATAGTTCTCTAAAAAAGAGAATGTGTGTTGTATGTTTTTTTTATGAAAACAAGAGATTGATGTCATTTTAAGTCTCACTTTTTAAATGTCAATATAAAGACGCTAAACCATATTTATCACGATTGGGAGATGTACGACCCAAAATCAACTTCGGGGACACCCTTCCCCAACAACGACAAACATGTTTTAAGTCTTGCTAATGTTTATAAGCACATTTAAAATTTGAGACGAATAATGATAAAGATCTAATGTTGTTTAAGGAGCCAAAGATGGCAAAAAGAGAATTGTGTTCGTTTGTGTCTTTTAATTGTGAACAACTTAAAGTTTGATTAAAGTGTGTTAAAAAAAACAGAGAAAAGATTTTTGAGAAGGTTTTGTAATTATGAAAGCGGTTTGATTTTTGAAAAGAAAGTGTAAAATGTTGTTGTTGTGAAAACGGAAGTGTATCCGTTGTTGTAAAAAAAAAGTTGTAAAGGAAAGAAGTTATTGTGGTGTGAAAACGAAAGTGTATTCGTTTTGATGTTGTAAATTGTAAGAAAATGTTGTTGTTATTGTAAAGGAAAAGTTTTTGTCATGAGAAAAAAAGATAGTAAAGTTTTTGTCATAGTAAAGTTTAATGTCGTTTGCGACTAAAATGGACCTACGGTTATTTTTTATTTAAAAGATCGCGCATTGTTGTCAAAAGGTTTTTGGTTGTTTGGAAAAAGTCTCGTAATCAATTGAAATTTAATTACGAGTCCTCCTCCTCGGAAATGAAACATTATTACTTTTTCGGCGTTGTGTGTGAGTGTAAAACTACAAAGCGATAAATAAAGCGATAAAACAATAAATAAATAAAGTCCTACGCTATTACAACCATATCGAATAAATAATATTTACAACTATATCGAATCAAATGAATAAATAATAGATAATAAAATAAATTGCGCAAAATAAATAATCGAATAAAAATATAACGCGAAAATAAATAGAAGAGAAAATGGGGTGCAAACCTGAAGAGAAGTGGAGAAAAGTAAAAACAGAAATTAGCAAAGAAGGCCCAATCCAGAAACAAGCCCAAACCAGCAAAAAAAAATCGAACCAGAAGAAAAAACCAAGTGAACCGGACCAAACTGAACCGGTCTGGGGGGCGCGAGGAGCAAAAGGGGGGCGCGCAGAGAAAAACCCAGAACCAGTCATACGCTGCCACGTGGTGCTGGAATCTCTTCTTCTTCTTTCTTCTTCAACCTCACGCGGTCACTCCCTCTGTCCGCCATTGTTAACGCTTCGAAGCTTTGCCGGAAACTCGTCTGTTCACCAAATCATGCAAACAAAGACTCAATCCCACTCGGTTTTTCGTCCTGAATCCAAATCCAACCTCAGATTTTGCAATAGAAGTCTAGAACAACGAGAACGAAGCCAAACCCGATCGGTAACCAAAATGAAAACGCGTTCTTCCCAGAGAAATCAAGTGAAACTGACGATTGGGAAAGGTTCTATGATGTTGCAGAAGTGAAAATCATCATGAATCCACCTTGTTTCGAGCTTGAATCACGCTAAAACGAAGTTTGGACTTCCGTCCGTTTTCAAGCTCAGATTTGAGCGTTTTAGAATGGTTTTTTCGTGGATTTGAGGACAGATCTGTGTTCAGCAGGTTGTTTAGATGCGGATTGGTATATTTGTTTTTGTTTTTTGGTTGAGCTTTGAAGATTTTGATTTGTGGTGGTGGTGGTGGTGGCCGGCGGCGGCGACTGGTGTTGAGTTTTTTTCAGATTAGGGTTTTCTTTGATTTTTTGGGAATTGTGTTGTGGTTTTTCTGATTTTTTTTTGTTGTTGTCTAGGGATTTGTGAAAAATGATTGGTAAAAATGATTGGTATGATGTGATGGGGTATTTATAGGGGAATGAGGTAGGTGAGAGTGGTGAGGTGTAAGAATATGAGTGGTTTATGTGAGATAGAGATGAGATAAGAAAATGATATAAAAAATGTAATAATAAAATGTAATGTAAATTAAGATAAAATTGTGAAAATAAAAAATAGAAATACAAATATTTTGATATTTTTATAATATGTAATAATAAAATATAAAGTGAAAGCAAATGTAGAAAAAAGATTATTTTTGATATTTCTGTACTTTTACGTTAATTAAGAAATATTTGAAATAAAATAAACTAAAAAGAGTAAAATTGTTGAAAAAATTATAAATTACGCGAATAATTATAACTATAATAAAATATACGTGAAGTGACTATTTTTTGTAAGAAATAAATTTAAAAACTATTTTTTCTAGAAAATGTAATTGAGAAGAAATAAAGAAAAATGTGAGAATAATAGCAAAAATATACATGAAAAATGAGATCAAAATGAAGTAACAAAGTTTTTCACAAGAAAGGGGGGTTTGAATTGTGAACCTTTAAAAATTTACTTATAAAAATTAATAAGGTTAGTTTGTCAAATAAATCAAAACTTGATAAATGAGTATTCAAAGACTATTAAAAGATTAGTGTGGTGTGTGTAGTGTTTTAATAAAAACTTAAGAGAAGAGTAAGAAGAGCACACATAAACAATTTTATACTGGTTCACCCTTAATGATTGGGCTAGTCCAGTTTCTTCACTATGTCATTTTGAGATACTTTCGATCTCTAATTACAACACTTCTTTTGATCTAAACCAAGATCAAATTTCCTTAAGCCTTACTAGCTTAATCCACCTTGTCACTAAGGTGATCACTCAATCAAGATTGACTACTTGACGTGAGTATAACTTTCTTACAAAGAGATGTGTGTTGTTGATCTAAGCTTTGTAAAATCTGTTAGACTACACGGCTACGCTCAAATGTGGCAAACTAGAGCGTTCCAACCAAACAACTACTGTTTTTCGTAAATTAATCGAGTAAGCGCGAAAGCTACCTAGATCGGTAGTCTATTGCACCTCGACCAAAGGAAATGTAGTAAAAGCCGATATGGAATGAAGGTAATACAAGGAATGCAATCCAAATTAACAAGTCAAGAAATTTTCTAATAACACTTATCTATTAAAAATTGTCTCACACACAAATTGTGAAATTGTAAATTCGTATAGCAAACAAAGTGATCACACAATAATTTCGTCGAACACTTGGCGTGTGTGACGAAATTATTTATGCAAGTGAATAACAAAATAGAATGTAAAGAGATAAGAGATAGAGAGATACACAAGGGAGTGATCAGGGAGTTCCCAGCTTTCGCGTCGTCCTCGCAGTGGGCCGGTACGTCTCCCCCCAACTTATCAAACGGATAAGTTGAGACTTTACTTCGGAAAATCTCTTTAACAATGCACAATTTACAACGACACAATATGCCAGATACAGACTCGATTACACGATCTTCACCATCTTCAACATAAACCCGTCTTGTAATTGCGCAAACCCCAATTCGATCTTGTCTTCAATTATCGTTCCCAACGATCAATCCTTCACGCTATCTTCAACCAAGAACCCGTGATGATCGTCCGAATAATTCCCTCGCCAAATCGAATTGTAACATTCAAGCAACACTTGAATCCGGATGAGAAACACTACCTTCAAGACCCAATCAACTCAGATGACAAATTCTGATTCATCGCGAATTTTCCCCGAACGTTATTCTTCAAGATCTTCTAAGAAACTCCGATTGATCCCATACTCAATCTTCAATTTGATACAGATAAGAAGGAAGACGATGATTGCTCTTGAATGATCATTGATGCAAAACTCTCAAACAATCTTGATCAAAGAACTCTTCAATACTGGTTTCTCATATTTACAACAATAACACATAAAGTTATTTATAATGAAAATAGAATTGAGCAAATTTAGGCACAATCTAACAGACTTGTATCGATACATGCATCAGTGTGTATCGATACAAGCAATTGACAGCAGGAGTGTTTGTGAATTTGTATCGATACAAACACGTGTATGTATCGATACATATATCAGAAAAACAGAAATTGACTGATATGTTTCGAAACACACAAGTATTTTTCGAAACAAAATGTTCTCTCTGGTTTCAAGAGAGTCTTCATGTGTTTCAAAACATAAAAGTGTGTTTCGAAACACAGAGGCTCCTCTGGACTCCAATGAGAACAATTTGTATCGATACAAAGCTGCTATGTATCGATACAAATGCGTAGTAATCAGCCTGAACATGTTTCAGGACATTTGTATCGATACAGGTATATATGTATCGATACAAAACACCTAAAAATTGATTTTTCAAAGTTTCAAAAGGTGTTTTTGCTGTCAAGTCAATTTCAATAGTTGCCTAAACAATTCTACTTTATTTCCATGTGTTTTGACAATTATTAAAACTCGGAGGGGAACTAAGTTGAAAAGCTTATGAATCTTTCTCTAAAATCACTCTACTAATGATAGTAATACAGATCCAGTACTACTTAGAAGCTTTTGGAGTGATGGAGAAATTTAAAGAAGAGCTTATGAATTGCTTGTATGATAAAGACAAGTATGCTTGATGTGTAAATGAAAACTCTTGCTCTTCAAGGTTGTAAGTTGTCCTATTTATAGGAAATGAAAGTGCCAAGAAGCTTGTTGAAGAAATATAGGCGTTGGAATGATATTGGCCATTGGATCATGACAGCTCATTAAAAACATTTGAGATGGAAAACTTCCAGTAAATGGTCTGAGACCGTTCTCCCAGATCCAACTGAGGGGAGGAGCGTATGAGTGAGCTGTCCTAAACTTGTTCAGCAAGTTTTGATAAAAGGACAAGGACATAGTGTTGTATCCAGCTGTATGTTGCTATTCATGGCTGTCCAAAAGTTGTCTCTTAGCTCTTGTACTTGCAAGTGTACTTTCCATGAATAAAGGATAAGACAATGGAATAGAAACTCATTAAATATTTATGCCCAAGTACATGACAATTTGCAATTGTAGACTTGTTGTTGTGTTCCCATTGGTCCATGTTTCTTTATTGTTTGTCTTTGTAAGAATTAAATAATGAGGAGCCTTGAGAAACATTCCTTTCATTTTTAACCACATGTTTATTCCTCAAACATGTTAAAATAGGAAGGAATATATTTATTGCTTAAAATCCCTTTGCCATTAAAGACCTTGCACAAACAGAAAATATTCTTCGTAAAGTGCTTGTTTGTTCTCTTGTATTTATTTGCCAAAAGTCAATAAATGATAGAACGTGTTGTTGTGTTCTTGTCACAAACCAGTTTCCAGACCAGAGATCAATCTCAGACTAACTGCTGAAGCTTTTAAGTTATGAATAAATTGATACAAAAGCTTAATTGATCCTGTCTTAATAGTGACACTCAAAAGCGCTTGTTATATAGCAAAATGATCAGAATTATACACTTAAAATATATTTAAATGTTTATTATCTTTAAAACATCAATAAAGGATTTTTGCCTCAACAATCTCCCCCTTTTTGATGATAACAAACTCTTTAAATTTATTTTAACTTATGATTCTGATTTAAACAATTCAGAGCAAAGTAATTTTAATCACTTGAGTGCAGTGTGTTAATGTTTTAATTTATCAAACTCCCCCTCAATTCAAGCATTCAATGATCATATAAAAAGTTTGACAGAGACAGAGAATTGAATCCAAACATATTCCATTAAACATCAAAACTCTTATCAGAGTGTTCAAATCATGTCATAGTACAAGTTTAATGCCAAAAGGATTCAAAATATAGCAGACAAGTTTAGAAATTGAAACATAGCTAGGAGAAGTTCCATAGTAGCAAAAAGGAACTTCCCAAAATATCTTTCTTCTAAACAAGAAGTTAAAGTCAATGATTTTCAAGGCATAAGTTAAATTAGTAGTTAGACTAAATAAGCTTCATCTCCCCCTTATTTAAATAGCTAATATTCTCCCCCTTTGTTGTCATCAAAAAGAGGGGCATCACTGAGGAGCAGGGCCAGGTGCAGGTGGAGCAGAGGCAGGAACAGCAGGGCTTGAATCATAATTGGAGGTGGAGTTGCTTTGTTGTGGAATTGGTGCAGTGTCAGGAACTGGATTTGGTGGTGGTGGAGTCAGGTTCAGCTGAGGACACACATCATTGATGAACCAATCTCTCATGATCTGAGATTCCAGCACCACGTACATCAACAAGTTATTCTGAATTTGTTGACTAGCAAATAACTTAGCCAAATCCTTCCTTGTCCTAGACATTTCTTTTTCCAATTTGGATTTCTTGGCAGGCCTGGGAGCATAGAATTTCACAAATTCTTCAATCAAGGGGTTCTTTTTTGAGGAACCACCAGCAGCAGCAGCATTAGTAGCAGAGGAACCAGCTTTACCAGATGAGCAAAAATAGTCAAGTGTGGCAAATGATGATGGATTGGATGGGATGGAGCTGTTTGCAAACACAGGTTCAGTCATCCTAGGGAAGCTAGGTGAAGCAGCAAACATAGATCTCAGATAGCCAGAGCTAAAAAATGATTTTTGACTGGGATTTGGGGAGTTCATCACAGGAGAGAACCTTGAAGCATTCATTGGTGAAGTGGTTGAGTAAAAATTCATAAAAGTTTGACCATTTTGTCTATTCTCAGTTTTTCCAGAGACTCATCAGCAGATTTTCCACTATTCTCAGTTTCCCTTTTCCTTTTCACACCAACTTCAGGAATGGGAGTTTCAGTAGTATCAATATTCTCAGGTTTCATGTGACTGATATTCTTAAGGTTAAAAACATGGCTAGTATTGTCTACAACTTGACCAGAGCAATCTACCCTAAACATCCTAAAAACCTTAGACATAATCATTCCATATGGCAAAGAGTTTTTCTTATTTCCAGATTTTGCAGCCATAATCATGTGTTGAATGATTGCATGAGGGAGATTAATCTTAATTCCCTTTTCTATGTGGTACATCATGAGTAAATCAACATCAGTTACCTTGTCTTTGCTTCCACACCTTGGAAAGATTCCATGTTGGCACATGTTGTGCAGGAGCTTGGAACTCTTGTTTCAGCAGTGAGGATGGAGGTCTTTCCATACTAGCTCCAGGTTCATTGAACATTTGTTTGATGACATCCTTCTTGCTCAAGTTCAGAGTAGAGTACCAATCATTTCCATACAGCGTGACTCCTTCTTGAGGAAGTTTGAGTATGCCAGCAATGACCTCAGAGGTGAGGGTGATCTCAGCTCCTTTGAGGTTTGATGTAATGAGTCCCTTGTCAGCATCCACAAAAGCATTGAAATAGAATGCTTGCACCAGTAGAGGGAACATTGTTTCCTTGATTTTGAAGAAGTTAGTCCACTCAAAAGGCTCAGTGTACTTTAGCAAATCAATTCCATCTTTGAGCAAGTTTTCAAACTCAAAAACTCTACTAGCAGCTACTGGTTTAATTTTCCAGAAAGTATCAAAGGTTTCCTTTGATTCAAGAGGAACAAGATAGGTTGGTATGAACTTTGTTCGTGGCTCCGGATTGGTTTCAACAACCTTTCCTTTTCCCTTGGATGTAGGTGTTTTGGAGGAAACGGTTTTGATTGAAATTTTTGCAGGAACACTCTTTTTATCAAAGGTAGCAGAAGAGGTTTACTGAGATGATCATTTGACAGGTTTAGGTGGAGGAGATTTTGGTTTGGGTGGTGGTGAGGGAGAGGATTCTTCTTCTTCAATCTCATCACTTTCATCAGGGACAGTGAAGCACTCAGATTCTGAGTCTGAGTCAGAGTCAGAGATTGTGTACAAAATGTCATCAGGGATGATTTTTCTTTTTGGTCCAAAACCAGATTGAACTCTTTGGGAACGCCTTAGATTGGTTGAATCAACAGATTTAGACCCAGTTTGGGTTTTCTTGGTTCTGACCAACACTGGTGGGGTATCAGCAACACTTGGAACGACAATGGTTTCAACAGGGGTAACGAAACCGTCAATTTTAGCAGTTTTAGGTGGGTTGATTTTTGTGGAATGTTCTTCAGGGAGATTGGTCTGAGGGGTTTGCATGGGTTTATCAGCAGGGGGTTTAGACTGTGATTGTGTTTCAAAGTTTGGATCTTGAGTGAAGAGATCATCAAGTGAGTCAGGGTCAGATTCAAACGATTCAGATTCAGAGTGTTTGACAGGGGAAGGTTGAGGAGGTGGTGATGGTGAGCGTGACTCAGAGGAAGAGGATGAAGGAGGGTGAGCATTTTTGCGAGCGGCCATTTTAATTCTAGGCATTTTGATGGAGGTTTTTTTGCAGTTGCAGTGAAGAGGATGAGAGGAAGATGAGAAGTTAGGAAGAAACTGAAGAGGTTATAAAGAAAAAAGAGAGAAGCAGGAGTGGTTTGAGTAGGTAATAGAGTAGTGGTAGAGTGCTATGATGAACAGGAGTTATTAGTACTTGATCTTATCAATTTGCAATGATGCAAGCTGTAAACGAGGGAGAGAGAGAAGCTTTTGTACTAACTAACACACTAACCCATACCCAAGAGATAGTTGAAGATTTTTGACATCATTTTGACAAATTAAAAAGGATTTTTTATTATATTCAACCTCTCTTTGATAAAGTTAAAAGGATCTTCAACCAAAGGTTTTGTAAAAATATCCGCTAATTGATTTTCAGTGTCAACAAAAATTAATTCAATATCCTTTTTATTCACATGATCACGTATAAAATGGTGTTTAATTTCAATATGTTTGGATCTTGAATGTTGAATGGGGTTTTTTGACAAATTAATAGCACTAGTATTATCACAAAGAATTTTAATATTTGTGCACCTTAATGAAAAATCTTCAAGTTGGTTTTTGATCCATATCACTTGAGAGCAACAATTTGAGGCTGATACATATTCTGCTTCAGTTGTTGACAGTGTTATGGTATTTTGTTTTCTACAACACCAACTTACAAGAGCTTCACCAAGAAATTGACATGCTCCACTTGTGCTTTTTCTTTCAAGTTTATCACCGGCATAGTCAGCATCGCAGTAAGCTTTTAATTCAAAATGTGATCCTTTTTCATACCATAAACCAATATCTGGAGTTCCCACCAAATATCTAAAAATTCTTTTGACTGCAGTTAGGTGAGATTCTTTTTGAGATGTTTGAAATCTTGCACAGAGACCCACTGAGAATACAATGTCTGGTCTACTTGCAGTTAAATAGAGAAGTGATCCTATCATTCCTCTATATTCTTTTTCAGACACATCTTTCCCTTTTTCATCCTTGTCTAGGTTTGTTGATGGATGCATTGGTGTTGACATGATTTTTGCTTCATTCATCTTGTACTTTTTGAAAAGATCTTTGACATATTTTTCTTGACTAATAAAAATACCATTCTTTTGTTGCTTGATTTGCAAGCCAAGGAAGAAACCAAGTTCTCCCATCATACTCATCTCAAATTCACTTTGCATAAGATTAGAAAAATCTTCACACATTTTTTCGTTAGTTGCATCAAAAATAATATCATCAACATAAACTTGTACAATTAATAAATCATTTTTATTTTCTTTTCTAAAAAGGGTGGTGTCAATTTTTCCTCTAGTAAAACCATTTTCAAGTAAAAAGGTGCTTAGTCTTTCATACCATGCTCTTGGAGCTTGTTTTAATCCATATAGAGCTTTGGTAAGTTTGTAAACATGATTAGATTTATGTTCATCAATAAAACCCGGAGGTTGATGTACATATACTTCCTCATTTAGAAAACCATTTAAAAAAGCACTTTTTACATCCATTTGAAAAAGTTTGAAACATTTATGAGATGCATATGCAAGCAAGATTCTAATAGCTTCTAACTGGCTACCGGAGCAAAAGTTTCATCATAATCAATACCTTCTTGTTGATTATATCCTTGAGCTACTAGCCTTGCTTTATTTCTTATTACTTTACCATTCTTATCAAGTTTGTTTCTAAACACCCATCTGGTTCCAATAATTGAGTGATCTTTTGGATTTGGAACGAGATTCCATACTTCATTTTTCTCAAATTGAAGAAGTTCTTCTTTCATAGCATCAATCCATGATTCATCAATGATAGCTTCATTTATTGTTTTTGGCTCAATTTGAGAGATCATTGCAAAATTATTTTCAATGTTTTGAAGAGATCTCCTAGTTCTTATTCCATCTTGAGCATTTCCAATAATTTGATCTTGAGGATGATGATTGACAATTTTCCAAGCTTTAGGGACGGTTGAAGGAGATTCTTGTTGAGTATCAAGATTTTGATTATTTTCCTCCGTCTCTTTTTCTTTTTCTTTTTCCTCTTCTTCTTCATCATTGATTGTTACACTTGGTTGATCTTCATATTCATCAAACTTGACATGCATGCTTTCTTCTAAAGTTTGTGTTCTCAAGTTATAAACTCTATATGCTTTAGATGTTAGAGAATAACCCAAAAATATTCCTTTATCTGATTTTGAATCAAACTTACCCAAGTTGTCCTTGATGTTTAAAATATAGCAATAAAAACCAAAAATATGAAAGTAGGAAATATTTGGTTTTCTATCTTTCCAAAGTTCATAGGGTGTTTTATTCAAAACTTTTCTTATGGTAACTCTGTTCAAAATATAGCAAGCAGTATTGACAGCTTCAGCCCAAAAATATTTTTCAACATATGATTCATTAATCATTGTTCTTGCCATCTCTTGCAAGGTTCTATTTTTCCTTTCAACAACTCCATTTTGTTGTGGAGTTCTTGGACAAGAAAAATTATGAGAGATACCAATATCATTAAAAAAATGATTCAAAGAGAGCGTTTTCAAATTCTCCCCCATGATCACTTCTTACATATATAATAGCAGTATCTTTTTCATTTTGAACCCTTAAACAGAAGGTCTTTAAAGCATCAAAAGATTCATCTTTTTGTTTTAGAAAAAGTACCCAAGTGAACCTTGAAAAGTCATCTACAATGACAAAACCATAATTTTTCCCACCAAGACTTGTAGTTTTGACAGGTCCAAATAAATCTATGTGAAGTAGTTCAAGAGGTCTTTTTGTAGAAATATATTCTTTTGGTTTAAAACTACTTTTAATTTGTTTTCCTCTTGTGCATGACTCACATATTTTATCTAGGTCAAAATTTATCTTTGGTAATCCTCTTACTAGATCAAGTTTAGAAAGTTTTGAAATAGTTTTCATACTTACATGACCCGTCCTTTTGTGCCAAATCCATTTGTCTTTTTCAACAGACACAAAACATGATTCAACAGGTAGTTCATCTAAGTATATAACATAAATGTTCTTTTCTCTTGATCCATTAAAAATGATTTCACTAGATGAAGTCTTTTTGATTTCACATGTATGAGGATTAAAAATAACTTCAAAACCATTATCACATAGTTGACTAATGCTTATCAAGTTATGTCCAAGTCCTTCTACATAGTGAACATTTTCAATTTTAGTAGAATTTATCTTACCAATTGTACCTCTACCTTTGATTTTACCTTTGCCATTGTTTCAAAAGGTAACTTCTCCACCTTCTTTTTCTTCAAATGCAAAGAATTTTTGTCTATCTCCAGTCATATGTCTTGAGCAACCACTGTCCAAGTACCAAGGCTTTCTCTTGACTATTTGATGACTTTTCTGCATTTAAGTTTAGTAATTTTTTAGGTACCCACAAGTTTTTGGGTCCTTGGTAGTTAGTACTCTTTTCCTTATAAGGAGTCTTCTTATGTTGATAAGATGAGTTCCTATATGGAAATTTTGGTAATTCATTTTTCTCAAATTTTTGAAAATGTTTAGAGAATGTTCTAAGTTTCCTTTTAGAAGATTGTTTATTTTTCTTAAAACAAAATCTTTCAACATGACCATCTTTATGACAATATGAACATTTATATTTAAAAATTTTCTTTTCTTTTGGAGGAACAAAATAGTTTTCATATAATTTTTGATTTTGTAAGGCTTTAAAACCAATTCCTGCTTTGTCAAAAATTCCTACTTGTGATCCCATTATATTTTCAAAAGTTTTTGTAGCCTTAACAAAACAGTTTATGTCATTTTCTAGTTCATGTACATTTTGTTTTAAGATTTCATTTTCTTCTAAAATCTTGGAACATTCTTGAGGTTGTTCTTGCATTTTTTCAAGCCGGTCAGATAATTCAGAAAAATCATTTCTGTATTGTTTGAGCATTTCTTTTAATTTAATGTTCTCAGATTTATACTCATCTTTTTCTTTGGTTATCTTAGTGACTTCGTCTCTAAGTTGACAATTTTTTTGAGTAATAATTTGAGCGTCATATAAAAGATTGTCAAACAAATGTTCAGTTTTTTGACAAGATGAGCAAGGTTCAAGTGTTACCTCAGAATCTGTTTTTGCCATAAGACACATATTGGCTTCTTGATCCTCATCTTCTTCAGATTCATCTAGTTCATCCCAAGTTGCCATCATTGATTTCTTTTTGAATGGAGGCTTTCTTTGTTTTGATTTTGGACATTCATTTTTGTAGTGCCCAAATTGATTGCATCCATAACATTTTATTTTGCTTAGATCCACTTCAGGTTTAGGTCCATCTCTTTTTGTTGGAAATGTTTTCTTGAGTTGATTTCTTCTTATAAGCAGTTTTTGAATTCTTCTTGAGAGAAGGGAAAATTCTTCTTCATTGTCTTCTTGTATTGTGTCATCATCATCAAACATTTCATCGTTCTTAGAGCATTCTTCTTCTTGAGCTTTTAGAGCAATCATTTTCTTTTTAACGGGTTTGTCTTCTAAGAAGATCGATTCATGTGCTCTTAACGATCCCATGAGATTTTTCAACTTCATTGTAGTGAGATCTTTGGCTTCTGTGATGGCTGTCACAATGTGTCTCCAACTTTTTGGTAGACATCTCAGGATCTTTCTCACTCTCTCATGTATTGTATAGGTTTTTCCAAGAGAGTTAAGTTCATTTATTATGACAGTGAATCTTGCATACATTTGATCAATGGTTTCATCTTCTTTCATTTCGAATAATTCGAACTTTCCTACACCAATGTCAATTCTAGTTTCATTCACGTGACTTGTTCCTTCATGATGAATTTGGAGAGTTTCCCACATTTCTTTTGCAGTTTTGCACTCCATAATTCTGTCATATTCTTCCCTACACAAAGCACTCTTTAGAAATAATTTAGCTTTAATATTTAAAAGTACCTTTTCAGCTTCTTGAGTGGTCCATTGATCTTGTGTTTTGGGTATCTTGACATTGTCCTTATCTGTGGTCATTGGCACATGTTCTCTAACTTCAATGACTGCCCACATGTGATTGTCTTGTGATCTTAGAAAGAGTTCCATTTTGTCTTTCCAATAATAATAGTCTTCTCCTTCAAATAGAGGTGGTCTATTTGAGGATCCTCCTTCAAAGATAAACTTTGCGCCTTTCGTCATTACTTCCTTCCTGAATCTTTTAGTCTAGCACTTGTTAGATGCTTAAATACAGAGCCGGAGCTCTGATACCAATTGAAGTAACAATGTTTTTCACAAGAAAGGGGGGTTTGAATTCTGAACCTTTAAAAATTTACTTATAAAAATTAATGAGGTTAGTTTGTGAAATAAATCAAAACTTGATAAATGAGTATTCAAAGACTATTAAAAGATTAGTGTGGTGTCTGTAGTGTTTTAATAAAAACTTAAGAGAAGAGTAAGAAGAGCACACACAAACAATTTTATACTGGTTCACCCTTAATGATTGGGCTAGTCCAGTTTCTTCACTATGTCCTTTTGAGATACTTTCGATCTCTAATTACAACACTTCTTTTGATCTAAACAAGATCAAATTTCCATAAGCCTTACTAGCTTAATCCACCTTGTCACTAAGGTGATCACTCAATCAAGATTGACTACTTGACTTGAGTATAACTTTCTTACAAAGAGATGTGTGTTGTTGATCTAAGCTTTGTTAAATCAACTAAGTTGAAAAGCTTATGAATCTTTCTCTAAAATCACTCTACTAATGATAGTAATACAGATCCAGTACTACTTAGAAGCTTTTGGAGTGATGGAGAAATTTAAAGAAGAGCTTATGAATTGCTTGTATGATAAAGACTAGTATCCTTGATGTGTAAATGAAAACTCTTGCTCTTCAAGGTTGTAAGCTGTCCTATTTATAGGAAATGAAAGTGCCAAGAAGCTTGTTGAAGAAATATAGCCGTTGGAATGATATTGGCCATTGGATCTTGACAGCTCATTAAAAACATTTGAGATGGAAAACTTCCAGGAAATGGTCTGAGACCGTTCTCCCAGATCCAGCTGAGGGGAGGAGCGTATGAGTGAGTTGTCCTAAACTTGTTCAGCATGTTTTGATAAAAGGACAAGGACATAGTGTTGTATCCAGCTGTATGTTGTTGTTCATGGCTGTCCAAAAGTTGTCTCTTAGCTCTTGTACTTGCAAGTGTACTTTCCATGAATAAAGGATAAGGCAATGGAATAGAAACTCATTAAATAATTATGCCCAAGTACATGACAACTTGCAATTGTAGACTTGTTGTTGTGTTTCCATTGGTCCATGTTTCTTTATTGTTTGTCTTTGTAAGAATTAAATAATGAGGAGCCTTGAGAAACATTCCTTTCATTTTTAACCACATGTTTATTCCTCAAACATTTTAAAATAGGAAGGAATATATTTATTGCTTAAAATTCCTTTGCCATTAAAGACCTTGCACAAACAGAAAATATTCTTCATAAAGTGCTTGTTTGTTCTCTTGTATTTATTTGCCAAAAGTCAATAAATGATAGAACGTGTTGTTGTGTTCTTGTCACAAACTAGTTTCCAGACCAGAGATCAATCTCAGACTAACTGCTGAAGCTTTTAAGTTATGAATAAATTGTTACAAAAGCTTAATTGATCCTTAATAGTGACACTCAAAAGCGCTTGTTAGATAGCAAAATTATCAGAATTATACACTTAAAATATATTTAAATGTTTGTTATCTTTAAAACATCAATAAAGGATTTTTGCCTCAACACAAAATACGCGTAATAAAACATTTATATTTTTGTATATTTTAATGCTAGTATTATCACATAAAATTTTAATGCTTGTGTACCTTAATAGCACTAGTATTATCACATAAAATTTTAATGCTTGTGTACCTTAATGAGAAGTCTTCAAGTTGGTTTTTGATCCATATCACTTGAGTGAGAACAACATTTTGCTGCAGAGACATATTCTGCTTCAGTTATTGAGAGTGCTATGGTGTTTTGCTTTCGGCATGACCAACTGACTAGAGCTTCACCAAGGAGTTGACAAGCACCACTTGTGCTTTTTCTTTCTAACTTGTCACCAGCATAATCAGCATCACAATAAGCTTTTAGATCAAAATGTGTACCCTTCTTGTACCATATGCCTACATCTGGTGTTCCAACCAAATATCTGAAAATTCTCTTGACTGCAGTTAAATGTGATTCTTTGGGAGCACTTTGAAATCTTGCACAAATTCCCACTGAGAACACTATGTTAGGTCTGCTTGCAGTTAGATATAGAAGAGATCCAATCATTCCTCTATATTCCTTTTCAGATACACTTTTTCCATTTTCATCCTTGTCTAGACTTGTTGATGGATGCATAGGAGTTGACATGATTTTGGCTTCACTCATCTTATACTTCTTGAGCAAATCCTTGATGTATTTTTCTTGACTAATAAAAATGCCATCTTCTTGTTGCTTGATTTGCAAGCCAAGGAAAAATCTAAGTTTTCCCATCATGCTCATTTCAAACTCACTTTGCATAAGGTTAGAGAAAGCTTCACACATTTTTTCATTAGTAGCACCAAAAATAATATCATCAACATATACTTGAACAATAAGCAATTCTTCCTTGTTGGTTTTTGTTGGGTTTTTGTATGTTGGCTACATTTTGCAAAAACAACTACTAGCCAATGCTGAGACAAATGCTGTAGCAAGTGGAACAGCATTGTGTTGTCTGATTTTTACGCGCCAGCTCGCGTTATATTTCTGTGCAAGATCTTCTGAAGATTCTCTGAAGTTTTATGTTTAACCTAGCGTGCTGATCAAGACGTGCAGGTTTAATGAGCTGTAGAAGGCTGTCTTGCCTTGGTGTATTTCCATAATTAATATTGATATATTTTTGGAAACAATATTCTTGCTCATGAAGATTTATTTGCTAGACCTGACAACGTCCAAGCTGTGTGCTGAAGCCCAAATCAATGACTGCTCAGTATTATATATATGTAAACACAAACCCTAGTTTTGTGTGTGGAAAACCGTGTGTGTACTAAAGCGTGTGTCTTAAGGTTTTAGGTTTTCTTGTTAGTTGTGAGACTTGATTGTATCACCTTGATTCAAGTCAAGTACTCTGTGTTTTGAGTTGTAATGGTGTACTGCTCCTAAGCTTTTAAGTACGGAGTTAGTTGTGTTCTTAGAGTGTATCTCTTATTCAAACAAACGAACAAGTGTATGCTTAACAGTGCTGTCTGTACTGTTAGTGGGAATTGAGACGGGGTCTCATACTTAGGAGTTCCTAGGTAGAGCAGCCATTGGTAGGGTCGTGGTGCAAAGACAAGTAGTGAGTCTACGTTGTGCTTTTCACTAGAACTATTATAGTGGAGTTCATTCCTGGATTGGTATCCCCCAGACTAGGGCATTTTGCGCCGAACTGGGTTAACAAACCTACTGTGTTATTTATCTTTCAGTCACGTTTATTTTCATTGATACGCTGCGTTTATTATTGTTGTGTGACAAGTGCTCGGACAATTTCTCTAACGTTGTGCACAGCATTTGTCTGTCTGGTTGCCAGAATTTCAGTTTTTATAAAAAAAGTTGTATCAATTTTTACTAGAAAAACCATTTTCAAGTAAAAAGGTGCTTAACCTATCATACCATACTCTTGGAGCTTGTTTAAGTCCATAAAGAGCCTTGGTAAGCTTGTAAACTTGATTAGGTTTATGCTCATCAATAAAACCAGGAGGTTGATGCACATAAACTTCCTCATTTAGAAAGCCATTTAAAAAAGCACTTTTTACATCCATTTGAAAAAGTTTGAAACATTTATGAGATGCATATGCAAGTAAAATTCTTATTGCTTCTAACCTGGCAACTGGAGCAAAAGTTTCATCATAGTCAATACCTTCTTGTTGATTGTAACCTTGTGCTACAAGTCTAGCTTTGTTTCTGATTACCTTACCATCTTCATCAAGCTTGTTTCTGAACACTCACCTTGTTCCAATGATTGAATGGTTTTGAGGATTTGGTACTAAGTTCCATACTTTATTCTTCTCAAATTGTTGCAATTCTTCTTTCATAGCTCCAACCCAAGATTCATTAACAATAGCATCATCTATGGTTCTAGGTTCAATTTGGGAGATCATTGCGAGATCATTCTCCAAATTCTGAAGAGTTCTTCTAGTTCTTACACCATCTTCAATTTTCCTATAATTTGATCTTGTGGATGATGATTGACTAATCTCCATGTTTTAGGAACATTTGGTAATGATTCTTGATCAACTTCAAGTGGTGGTCCTTGATCATTGTTCATTGAAGGTTCTTGATCTTCTTGAAGTTGTGGATTTTTCTCACCTTCTTCTTCAATGGTGATACTTGAATTTATTGGTTCTTCAAACTCAACAAACTTGATATGCATACTTTCTTCAACAGTTTGGGTTCTAAGGTTGTAGATTCTATAGGCTTTTGATGTGAGAAAATAACCCAAGAATATTCCTTTGTCTGATTTTGAGTCAAATTTTCCCAAGTTGTCTTTGATGTTCAAGATGTAGCAATAACATCCAAAGATATGAAAGTATGACACATTTGGTTTCCTTTCTTTCCAAAGTTCATAAGGTGTCTTGTTGATAATTTTTCTAATGGTTACTCTATTCAAAATGTAGCAAGCAGTGTTGACAGCTTCAGCCCAAAAGTATTTCTCCACATTTGATTCATTCAACATTGTCCTAGCCATTTCTTGTAATGTTCTATTTTTCCTTTCAACAACACCATTTTGTTGAGGAGTTCTTGGACAAGAGAAATTGTGAGATATGCCATTATCATTAAAATAAGATTCAAATAAAGAATTTTCAAATTCTCCTCCATGATCACTTCTTACTGAAATAATTTTGGACTCTTTTTCATTTTGAACTCTCAAGCAAAAAGTTTTAAAAGCTTCAAAGGATTCATCCTTATGTTTTAAAAACAATACCCAAGTAAATCTTAAAAAATCATCAACAATGACAAAACCATAATTTTTACCACCAAGACTAGTAGTTTTGATAGGACCAAATAAATCCATGTGAAGTAGTTCAAGAGGTTTCTTTGTTGATACAAAATCTTTTGGTTTAAAACTACTTTTAACTTGTTTTCCTCTTGTACAAGATTCACACACTTTATCTAGATCAAAACTAATTTTTGGTAAGCCTCTTACTAGGTCAAGTTTGGAAAGTTTTGAAATTGTTTTCATGCTTACATGACCAGTCCTTTTATGCCAAATCCATTTGTCATTTTCATGAAAGACAAAACAAGATTCAACAGGAAGTTCATCCAAGTAGAAAACATAAATATTTCCTTTTCTTGAACCAGTGAATAAAATATCATTTGAAGAAGATTTTTTAATTTCACATGTTTGAGGTTTGAAAATGACTTCATAACCATTGTCACATAATTGACTTATGCTCAACAAGTTATGTTTAAGTCCAACAACATAATCCACATTTTCAATCTTACCAGAATTAATCTTACCAATGATACCTTTTCCTTTTATTCTAGCTTTTTCATTGTTTCCAAAAGTAATTGTACCACCATCCTTTTCATCAAGTGATAAGAAATGATGTTTATCTCCAGTCATATGTCTTGAGCAACCACTGTCCAAGTACCATGGCTTTTTCTTGACTGCTAGATGACATTCCTGCACTTGATTGTAATAGTGTCTTAGGTACCCATAATCTTTTGGGTCCTTGTGAGTTAGTTTGCCTTTTGAAAGGTCTTGTTTCATTTTGATATGGATGACTCTTAACAAAGGATTCATTATCATATAATTGTCTCTGATTATTCTTGGAATAATCCTATTGAGAATGTCTGGAGAATGTTCTCCTGTTCTGTTGATTCCTTCTGAGAACGTTCTGAGAATGTTCTCTATGGAGACTTCTCTCATATTTTAGTTTTCTGTTTTTTCTAAAGAAGAATTTTTCAAGATGTCCTTCTCTATAACAAAAAGTACATTTGTATTTTGCCACTTTTTTATTCTTTTGTGGCACAAAAAACTTTTCATATAATTGTTGATTTTGATGGTTTCTAAAACCTATTCCAGTTTTGTCTAAAGCTCCTACTTGTGAACCCATAATGTTTTCAAAAGTTTTAGTGGAGTTTACAAAACTTCTTATATCATTTTCTAATTCAAAATTAGTTTGTTTCAAAATGATATTCTCTTCTTGAAGTTTAGGACATTCTTGAGACTTTAATTTAAAATCATCAATTTCTTTCCTATGATGTTCTTGCATGCAAATGATGGTTTCTTTTAAATTGTTAGTGTTGCAGGTTTTTTAGGACATACCCCACTACAGTTGATTTTTTCATTTCCAATTGGAGGGGAAAAGATCGAAAACCTAAGAGAGATTCTAGGTACGGGGGTTAATTGCGCAAAAGGAAGGTGTGTGCACCTTAAGCGCCCATGGTATCCCATGGTACCCTCTTATCAACTTCTTTTAGTGCTTTTAAAAGAATATATGCTTTAAAGAGAAATGGGGGAGAAGATGTAAGAAGTGAGAGAGAAGATGTGTGAAGAGAAAGTTGTAAAAAGTGTTATGTGAAAGTAATAGATTGATGTCATTGTAAGTCTCACTTTTTAAATGTCAATATAAATACGCTAGATCATACTTTATCACAGTTGAGAGATGTACGACCCGAAATCAACTTTGGGGACACCCTTCCCCAACAACAACAAGTATGACCTAAGTCTTGCTAATATTTATAGGGACATTCAAAATTTGGGACAAATAATGATAAAGATCTATTTCAATAGTTCAAAATAGTATAAAAAAAAAATTGAGAGCAAAAGGAATAAGTAATGTGACTTGTTATGTTTGTAAAATAGTTTGTTATTTGAGAAAAAAAATGTTATAAGTAAAAGGTTTGTGAAATAAAAAATGTAGTTGTTGTGTATAAGAGGAAAATTAAAAGTTATAATGTGAATGACATAACATATAAGACGTTGCGACTAAATGGACCTACGCTTGTTTTTTCTTTTTTTTTTATAAAATATAGCGTTTTCGGATTGGGAGGAAATTTTGTCGCGAGAGATCTCATAATCAATTGAAATTTGATTACAAGCTCTCTCGCTTGGAAATGATTCTTATGGCTTGGTGTGTGTAGTGTAAACTAAGAAAGCAATAAAAGCAATAAATAAAGTCCTACGGTATTACAACCCAATTGAATAATTAATATTTACAACCATATCGAATTTGAGCGAATAAATAATAAACGATATAAATAAATAAATGCGATGCATAAAAGCTATAAAATAAAATAAAATGCAAGTGCAAAAATAAATATGAGAATGAAATGCACCTAAAAACATAGTAAAGAGGAATAGTATTTTAAGTAAAAGTGATATGTGTGAAAATGAGACGGAGGTAGAAAAAGAGTTTTTACACTTAGTCATAATAAAGTAAATGTAGACATAAATACATAGAACACTCATGAGACCAAGCAACAACCTTGTCAAAGAAGTAAAGCAAAGAAAAATCATGTGGCATGCAAAGAAAAACATTCGAAAACACTTATAATTCATACCAATTATATTATATCATGAAGCGACACAAGTTTAATCAAGAAGGAATGAGCAAAGGAAACAAATACCAAAACATGAATGCATGAATTTAGGCCAAAAATGGTCATTAACTTTTATTGCAAGTGTTAGAGCTCAATGATCTAAAGTGTAAGATCTTGTCTCTAACGTGCATTTTTGAATGATGCAATGTCCTAACCTAAGATGCATGCATGCATGTATGCATGTATAAAATGTGAAATGAAGCATGTTATGTGAAATTGTAATGTGATTTAAAAGAAGAGTAGTGTCAAATGTCATGTAATCATGCAAAATAATAAAAAAAAAAGTGATGTAGTGTAATAAGAAGGAGTAGTAAAAAAATGTAATGTGAAAATATGATGTAAAAAAAATGTATCTAGTCTTAGAATGCATGACCATACATAATGCAAGTGATTCTATCTCTAAAAAATGCAAAAGAAAAAAAACATAAAGACAATGTCATATATGAATATAAAATAAAGAAAGAGGAAGCATGTTGAATTCAAAGTTTCACTTAATCATTTTTCATGGCCTATTAAAAAAAAAGCTTAACAAAAATATCTATATGATCAAACTAACAAAACCAAAATAGGAAAAACAAACATATCACATATTCATACTAACTTGACATTTTTTCATTCATGGCATTTTAAAAAAAAGAAAAATCTAACACTTTGTAAAAGAACAAATCTTGTACTCAATAACTAACAAACAAAGTCAAAAAATAAAAAAAAGAACATGCCATACCAAAATATCATACTAGCTCCAAACATATGTTTTTTGATTTTTTATATTCTAATCAAGCATAAGAAAATAAACAAAAAGAGCCAAAGAGAAAAATAAAACCTAAGATTTAATGCTTAAGGAAAAATTCAAATTTAGGCATACTACTTAAAATGTGCAATTAGATGGATATGGTAGAAATCAAGTGTCATTCAAACAATAAAAAAAAACTCAACCACTTTTATTCAAAAGAAAAACTTTTCATTCATTTCATTCATTTTTTTTAATTTTTCCTTCAAGATAAAAATCAAGCACAAAGGTTTATAAATAAATAGAAAAAACAAAGTCTTAAGTGAAAATAAGACATATATATATTTTTTTGACAAATTTCGTAACATAGTAGGAACCAATCATAAATGAAAATATGAGCATGCTTGCATGTGAATCATCAAAAAAGCTAATGGCATAAACTAACAATTATATCACAAACAAACAAATAAATAAATAAATAAATAAATAAATAAATAAATAAATAAATAAAAAAACAAAATAAACAAACTAAAACAAACAAACAAAAAAACAGAAGAAAAAAAGGAATGGGGCGGTTTGGGCTTATGGCTTAAGCCCAGATCAGAATCAGCAAACAACCCATGGGGGGCGTGCTGAGTAACTCAAGGGGGGGCGAAGAGAAAAAAATGGGAGAGGTATAAAAGGAAAATTGTACTGTCTTTTTTCATTTTCACCATTTTTTCTCTTTCTTCTTCCTCGGATTCTCTCTCATTCTATCCATATTCATTTATTTTTTCTCAAAAAAAACAAACAAAACTCCATTGTTCTTGAAACCCTAACCTCGAAAAAAATGCCCAAAATCAAAAGTTGCAAACATAAACCCCATACAAAATCGCCTTCTAAACGCAAATATAACAACAGAAAACACGAACAATAAAAAAGACGGCCAGATCGGACAGAACCGAAGAAAAGTAGATCAAACCCTAGTTTACCAAATTTGAAACCCTAACTCCAGATCCGTTCAAATCATTCAATCAAGCATACATACAAGCAAGAAACAACAACAAAACTAGCATATAACGCACGAACAAACACAGATCCAACAGATTCAACGATGTATGGAAACATGAAGAGAAGAAAAATGAAGGATACTAACCTGTCCCTGCAGTGATTCTTCGTGTTAGTTCCGTTCCATCTCTTTTTGTTTCTGTTTCTCTTCTCTAGTTCTCTGTTCTTCTCGGTTTCTTCCTCTTTCTTTCTTCCGCTGAGTCTTCTTGATTTCTGCTTCTTCCTCTCGGTTTCTTGCTTCTAACCCCCTTTTTTTGTTTGGTGCGAGGTGGAGATGGTGACAGAAACGGCTAAGGAGAGTAGCAACAAGTCTCTTCATAGTGTGTGAAGAGATTTGTTGCGGTTTGATTTTTTTGGTGTTTATGTTTTTTCGTTTTGTTTTTTTTTTGTTTCTGATCTTCTTCTTGCCGTTTTCCTCTGGTTCCCAACCCCCCTCCTGATGTGACACTGTTTATGGCTTATATAGCCCTCTGATTAGGGTTTTGTGTCAGGTAGAAAATGAAGGAGAAAATTGTAATTTTTGGTGATGTGTGTTGTAATTTTGTTTGGAACCTATTGTGTTGTGGGATTTTGAAAATGTAAAAAAAATTGTATTGAGCTGTGAAAAAGAAGCAAAAACTGTGTGCTGGGTTTTGGTCAGTTGTTTTGACAGTACTGGTTTTGGTTTTGTATATGGTTTGGTCATTTTTTCAGAAATGGGTACTCACTTTTTCTTCATTTTGAATGTTTTTTTTTTACTACCTGAAAAAGGGAAATAGAATAAAAGAAACAAAAGCCTACTAAAAGGGGGACAATAAAATTAGTCAAAGAAAATAAAAGCCTCTTTTTTTTTTAGAATATTGTTCTTCTTTTTTTTGTAATTTTGATTTAATGAAATAAACTGATAAATAACTAAAAAAAATTGTGAATTGAAGATAAAAGGTACAATGTAAAAGAAAAGGAGATAGTAATAATAAAAGAAAATAAAGAGACTATCTTTTGTACAAATAACTTTCTCTTTTGTTGTTTTCTATTTTTATTTTTAACTAACAATTGAAAATTATAACCAAAATAACGTTCAGTAGCGAAATAAATACAAATAAAGATAAACTATAAAATGTAATCAGTAAAGACAAATGAGGTAATAATAGAGATATATGACAATAAGCAAATTTTCGAAAGCGAAGAAAAAAACTAAATGCGTTTAAACTTCCGGACTTTGATTGGCGCATAGCATTATAAATTACTGGAAAAGAAAAAAAAAGAAACAAGAGAATGTTAGTAACTTTAATGGAATGAAGATGACATGAATAAATAAATAAACTACGACTGTAATGTTGTAAATGAATTAAATAATAATAAAATACCGTAGCAAAAGAAATGCACGCTTTAATAAAAAAAAACGAAAAATTTATATGGATTTTAGGTCCAAAATTGGGGTACAACAGCTGCCTCTATTTAAGTTTCTTCACCCGGAAAGATGAAGATTAAAATCTTTGTCTGAACGGGATTGGAGAGACTTAAATACAAGATATGCACCATTTTTGGAACTAAAATCCTCTAATGATGCTTATGATGCAAATGCGAATGCAAAAATGCAAATGATTTTTTTTTTTTAATTTTGTATGAAATGTTATTGTAGAAAGATAAAATGATGAGGAAAACTCCATAAGGGAAGAATAGATATGACTCGACTGGGAAAGAGAGCAACGAGGAATATTTCGAGTCCATTGAGAGAGAGCAAGCTCCACTGAGGAACAAAGTAAAGCACTGGGGAAAAAATACCTACCGTCATATGTCCCGACGGCAATGTGTGGATTGGTAGTATTTTAAACATGAATGTATGTTGCCTACTGCCGGTTGTTCGACAGCGATGTGTAGATCGGCAACATAACTGTCATAAATATATATTGCTTACTGCCGGTTGTTCGACAGCGATGTGTAGATTGGCAATATAAATGACACAGGTGTATATCGCCTACTGACGGTTGTTCGACAGCAATGTGTAGATCGGCAATATACTGGAGAAGCCAGAGCGTTATCCACCGCCTTTCAAAAAGACAGATATTAGAACAATGATAACGTCTGCATGTTACCCACTGTCGGTTGTTCGACAGCAATGTGTAGGTGGGGTAACATGGCTTCAAGGAAAGAAGAGTGTTGTCCATCGTCTTACAAAGAGATTGATTGTAGAAGAAAGACAACGTCTACATATTACCGACTGCCGGTTGTTCGACAGCAATGTGTAGATGGTAATATGAATTCCTTAACAAAAATGTATGTATGTGTAGAAAATCTGTATGACCCTATCATGATAGGATTCATTGGGGGTGAAACCACCTAAGGGACTGTGAATGTATCTGGAAAAAGATCAACTTCTTGTTTGGCAAACTTGTCATTTGTAGCTCTGAATCGATGTTTAATCCGGGAACAAACCGGAGGGGAATAATGAAATAAGACTTTGTGTTCAGTTGATGAATGAATTCAACTGAAAATTTCCCTTTTTGTTGTAGGAAAAAACTGGAACAACTATCTTCCACAAGAGAAAAGTCTAGTGGGGAATTTTTGCAAAAAGAGATGTACACTTTTCTGCCTAAACTGACACTCTAATTTGAAAGAGTGATACGCCCATCACGACTCTATTTGTAGACACAAACAATACAAAAGAGACAGAAATCTGTATATGATGTAACAATGTATGAATGATGTAAATATTTATGACACATGTAAATGTTTTGTTTGAATGTATGTATGTATGTATGTATGTATGTATGTATGTATGTATGTATGTATGTATGTATGTATGTATGTACGTATGTATATTGTAAATATTTGCTGACAAAACAGACAGAACGACCAAGACTGGAAGCAAGCCAACATCGCGTTACAACTCAAACACTCGATCAATCTCAACAAGGTGTAAATATTTCTATAGATGAAGAGAACTTCCTTCGGGGAAGGAACAACTTCTCTGGGGAAATGACCGCGCTAACCAAAACGATCTGTATTCAACTTGATTGTACTCAGAACAACATTGTTAACCCTTGTTAGGGATATACCCTTTTCTTGAGATGGCTGTTGACATTTTATTAGAGAAAACATGTTTGCTGTTGATGAATAACTTGAGAGGATGGAGACGACTTGCCCCTTGTTTTAGATTATTCGCTTCAATCTAAGGATCTTTGAAAGAATTGCTCGAAGAGCGTGACTGGTTGACTTCTTACATCTAGTGTATTGCAATCATCATGCCTCTTTCTTTTGTCTTTGTTTTTTTTGTATACTTTTTGTGTCCCTAATTTTTGCCTGGACCGCCTTTTCAGGTTTTCAATCCACCGGGATGCTCATTTTTGCCTAAGCCGCCTTTTCAGGTTTTCGACTTAGCGAGCTCTTTTTTTTTTTGTATTCTTTTTTTGTAGGCATTGTAAGATTTGACTGTAGCAGCATACACTGAGAGTAGAAGCTCTTCATCTGTTTATGATAATGACAATCAAGATTTTGTCACAATTTCACAACATGTAACCATTCAGGACGACATGATCTTGACATAGTATGTCCAGGGTGTTTGAAACCTTGAAGGGTATGCCCCTGACCAACTGATGTTTGTAGTATAACCAAATTTTGAACATTTTCAACCTTGATAAGCAGGATATTCAACTTGTTTGCCCTTGATAGGAAGAATCCATATATAACTTGCCCCTTGTTAGGAGCGTCTCAACTCAACTTTACCCAAGATCAGACCATTGTTTAAATTTCTTTGATGTCAAGTATTAATTTGCAAGTAAAATCATTTCTTTTGAAAAGTATTTTGATATAATTGCACATGTAAGTTTTTTTTTTGAAATTAAATATTTTTTGAATTTTTTTCTTTTTTGAATGAAAGCGCATATGATATGTACAAAAGGTTATTACTAATTAATCAAACAGGAGGAGTCAGTGTAACAATAAATTTGCCGAATATGCTTTCATAGTGAACCTAACATCAATTAGGTCTTTTGTATGTTATAATGTGACAAAAACTAATGTAAATCAAGCCAAAAGAGATGTAAATTTGTGTTATCAAATTCCCCCATAATTGAAACTTTGCTTGTCCTGAGACATAAAGAAAGGTAACTTTTTTTTTAGCACAAGTTTGAAACAAGATACGACAGCTCTAATCATACGTGGTTGCTGGCTAAATAGGAAAGCCAAGTAATAAATACCAAAAGCACTGTAGTAACACAAAACCACACATTGCAGTCAAAGATTCCCATCATATGAAGACAAATCTGAAGTATTTTATTGTGACTCTAACTTTTGTTTAAGTTTTATTCACCCTTTTCATTCAAGTGCAATCACATTAAGCCCGTTATCTTGTGCACATTCATGGTAGAAAGTCTGTTAGCGATTATGATCATATATTGAGGGGTGCTGATAACAAAAGTTTGGTAAACCCATTTTTCTATTCCACATGCAGTTGTGGGGGATCAGATCGTAATCCGCCCTACCAAATTCAAAATCAGACTCCTCTGAACCAACCACTAATGGGTTCATTTAGAGTGGTTTTTCTTTGTATGTTCAACAACTGTTGGATTAAACGACTGAGTAAGGGTCGTCTAACTTAATAAGTATATTCCCATCAACCAAAGTATATAAATTTTCATTTTTGGAATCATTCACTTATATTCATCGATTTCCCACTTAGTTTGTGCTCAAGATGGTGCCGACTGCTAAGATAAACTACTAAGGGTTACTTTAAAAATCAAATTCAAGTTTTTGTCAAAATTAGTACTCAAAATAATCTTGTATACTTTTGAGAGTCTAAGGTGTTAAGACAGTACTGATTTTATTGAATCATCACTAAACCTTCATAATGTAGCCTAAAGTGCGAAACAACCTATATACTCTTAAAGTGTCATGTCAAGTGTCAAACCAAAATTGTTTTTTTTCTTTTTCAAAAAGATATATCTCAATAGACTGGGAGAATCAGATAACAGTGAAAACATATGCAAAAAGGCTCAACTTAACATCAACTCTTTTTTTTTTGTTTTTTTTTTTGTATGAAATAGTGAAAGGAAGCGAACAAAGCCGTACATCATCAACTAGGTTTTTTACTAGTGAAAGCATATATCAGCAAAAATCAGTTATTTGTTTTCATCATCCTCGCTCCAAGTTTGTAAGTAATAAAACAAAATCAACAAGAAAATGAGTGAATATGAATGGATTAATTCAAAAAGCATGCATGTTTATTGTATTAAAGGTACTTAACAAAAGACATAGTGTTAAAAGCGAACAACCGCTTGACAGGAAAGAAATAAAAGCTTAGCGATCATCGGGATAGGCTTCCTTGTATAAATGACTTCAACTGGATGTAAGAGTAACATTGATAACATCACCAGCAATCCAATTGTATCAAACCATTCCATGTACTGCAAAGCTGGATGAACATTCTTCAAAATCATTCTGAAGCACAACATTAATTTCTGGCAAAGTAGATTGAACAAAATCATCATTGTAAAAGGTATCTCTAACAGACTTGATTACATTTCCTGGCTTAGCAACTCTGGCAGATGAAGAGGATCCCAAACCTTCTAGACACCTATTTCCTGGCAGAGCTACCACATGCCCCCAACCTGTAGACAACCTATTCTGTACCACCTCTTCTGTGTCCTTCAAGAAAGACATAGGTGCCTCCCTCTTTTTGGTGTCCTTGTCATCAGAGGATATCACAAATTTTTGTATGTTGGTATTCAGATTCTTGAAAGAAAACTCGTTGTTCCCAATCAACTTTTGAACTTCAGCTTTCAAAGCAAAACACTGTTCAGTATCGTGGCCAGGTGCCCCTTGATGGAAAGAACAAGATTGATCAGTCCTATACCATCTTGGTAATTTTGCAGGTATCTTAGGCGGCGCCCTAAGCTGAACCAAATTCTTCTCAAGCAAGATGGGAAGCAAATCTGCGTATAACATGGGAATTGGATCAAACAGAGATTCTTTCTTTGGAGTAGCTTTCTGCTTGTTGGGCTGTTGCAGAGTATGATGTGGAATGCAGCGTGGAACTTGTTGTGAAGTCTGTTGGCGATGTTGGTAATGATACTATTGTGAGGCCTGTTGTGGAGGCTGGTGTTGATATTGTTGTTGAATCTGATACCTTTGTTGAGATTGGAAAGGAAAAAACAGTTGCTCAAGGAGAAGATGGTGGTTATTTTGTGCCACCATTAAGGAAGTGATCAAGGCATTTTTCTTTTCCAATTCTGCCCGAAGTTTGATGACTTCTTCACGAAGCTGAATGTTCTCTTGTATAACTGCTTCCATTCTTTTCCTTGATTAACACTACTTGCGAGTTGACTTTGGACAAGAGCGTCGGACCACTTGACTTCTGACTAAACACGATGTGAGACTCAAACCTTTGGAAATAGGACCATGGATGTAGAATGATGCATGTAAAAAAAAATTTGATTTGATTTTGATTTTCAAAGGAGTTTAGGATACCAATCTTAAAAGACTTTATTTTTTGTTTGTTTTTATTTGTTAATGATCAAAAGAATTTTCTTTTCTTTTTTCAAAGTAACCTTCTATGTTTTCTTCTTTTTTTCAAAGTCCATGATGATTGTGAAGTTGATAAAGAAATTCCTCTAAGTCCTTTGATAACCAATGAAAAGAGTTTTTTTCATGGATGCATGGATGCATGAATGACATTTCAACTCGCCCAAAAGGTGTGAACTATTGGTTTATTTTTGTACCTGAATCACGGGTGCTACACAAGTTCCCGGAGTATTCAACCTAATTCTCGAATACCCTTTTCATCACAAATGACTCGTGACTCAAACGTACCCAAAAAAAAGATCTCGTCCGAGCGTAGTATCGCGGAACAAACTAAAGTCAGGAAAAGAATTCCGTCATACTCTAGCCATCGCACTACATCCTAAAAAGGCCAAGATGGGTTAAATGTTACTAAAAGGTCCTCAAGCTTCTCGGGGTTTCCGAAAATAGCATTGCCAATATAAATGACTCATATCAACAAACAATCCATTCTCGTAAACCCTCCACTCAAGCGTAGCCATACCACATGTGCATCATGAGATGAAATGACTACAAACATGTCACTATGGTTGCACCACATCTCCTATCCTATATGTACACTCAAGCAGGGGTATTGTGCTTGTCTCACCACTCAAGAGCCCGACAAGATATATATACAAAGCATATAAACAAATTAAAGCACATAGAAGCAAACAAGTTAGGGTCAACCCTCTTAAGGAGAGTATCCCCAGTGAAGTCGCCATTTTTCTGTTGCAGGTTTTTTAGGACATACCCCACTACAATTGATTTTTTCATTTCCAATTGGAGGGGAAAAGATCGAAAACCTAAGAGAGATTCTAGGTACGGGGGTTAATTGCGCAAAAGGAAGGTGTGTGCACCTTAAGTGTCCATGGTATCCCATGGTACCCTCTTATCAACTTCTTTTAGTGCTTTTAAAAGAATATATGCTTTAAAGAGAAATGGGGGAGAAGATGTAAGAAGTGAGAGAGAAGATGTGTGAAGAGAAAGTTGTAAAAAGTGTTATGTGAAAGTAATAGATTGATGTCATTGTAAGTCTCACTTTTTAAATGTCAATATAAATACGCTAGATAATACTTTATCACAGTTGAGAGATGTACGACCCGAAATCAACTTTGGGGACACCCTTCCCCAACAACAACAAGTATGACCTAAGTCTTGCTAATATTTATAGGGACATTCAAAATTTGGGACAAATAATGATAAAGATCTATTTCAATAGTTCAAAATAGTATAAAAAAAAAATTGAGAGCAAAAGGAATAAGTAATGTGACTTGTTATGTTTGTAAAATAGTTTGTTATTTGAGAAAAAAAATGTTATAAGTAAAAAGGTTTGTGAAATAAAAAATGTAGTTGTTGTGTATTAGAGGAAAATTAAAAGTTATAATGTGAATGACATAACATATAAGACGTTGCGACTAAATGGACCTACGCTTGTTTTTTCTTTTTTTGTTATAAAATATAGCGTTTTCAGATTGGGAGGAAATTTTGTCGCGAGAGATCTCATAATCAATTGAAATTTGATTACAAGCTCTCTCGCTTGGAAATGATTCTTATGGCTTGGTGTGTGTAGTGTAAACTAAGAAAGCAATAAAAGCAATTAATAAAGTCCTACGGTATTACAACCCAATTGAATAATTAATATTTACAACCATATCGAATTTAAGCGAATAAATAATAAACGATATAAATAAATAAATGCGATGCATAAAAGCTATAAAATAAAATAAAATGCAAGTGCAAAAATAAATATGAGAATGAAATGCACCTAAAAACATAGTAAAGAGGAATAGTATTTTAAGTAAAAGTGATATGTGTGAAAATGAGACGGAGGTAGAAAAAGAGTTTTTACACTTAGTCATAATAAAGTAAATGTAGACATAAATACATAGAACACTCATGAGACCAAGCAACAACCTTGTCAAAGAAGTAAAGCAAAGAAAAATCATGTGGCATGCAAAGAAAAACATTCAAAAACACTTATAATTCATACCAATTATATTATATCATGAAGCGACACAAGTTTAATCAAGAAGGAATGAGCAAAGGAAACAAATACCAAAACATGAATGCATGAATTTAGGCCAAAAATGGTCATTAACTTTTATTGCAAGTGTTAGAGCTCAATGATCTAAAGTGTAAGATCTTGTCTCTAACGTGCATTTTTGAATGATGCAATGTCCTAACCTAAGATGCATGCATGCATGTATGCATGTATAAAATGTGAAATGAAGCATGTTATGTGAAATTGTAATGTGATTTAAAAGAAGAGTAGTGTCAAATGTCATGTAATCATGCAAAATAATAAAAAAAAAGTGATGTAGTGTAATAAGAAGGAGTAGTAAAAAAATGTAATGTGAAAATATGATGTAAAAAAAATGTATCTAGTCTTAGAATGCATGACCATACATAATGCAAGTGATTCTATCTCTAAAAAATGCAAAAGAAAAAAAGCATAAAGACAATGTCATATATGAATATAAAATAAAGAAAGAGGAAGCATGTTGAATTCAAAGTTTCACTTAATCATTTTTCATGGCCTATTAAAAAAAAAGCTTAACAAAAATATCTATATGATCAAACTAACAAAACCAAAATAGGAAAAACAAACATATCACATATTCATACTAACTTGACATTTTTTCATTCATGGAATTTTAAAAAAAAGAAAAATCTAACACTTTGTAAAAGAACAAATCTTGTACTCAATAACTAACAAACAAAGTCAAAAAATAAAAAAAAGAACATGCCATACCAAAATATCATACTATCTCCAAACATATGTTTTTTGATTTTTTATATTCTAATCAAGAATAAGAAAATAAACAAAAAGAGCCAAAGAGAAAAATAAAACCTAAGATTTAATGCTTAAGGAAAAATTCAAATTTAAGCATACTACTTAAAATGTGCAATTAGATGGATATGGTAGAAATCAAGTGTCATTCAAACAATAAAAAAAAACTCAACCACTTTTATTCAAAAGAAAAACTTTTCATTCATTTCATTCATTTTTTTTAATTTTTCCTTCAAGATAAAAATCAAGCACAAAGATTTATAAATAAATAGAAAAAACAAAGTCTCAAGTGAAAATAAGACATATATATATTTTTTTGACAAATTTCATAACATAGTAGGAACCAATCATAAATCAAAATATGAGCATGCTTGCATGTGAATCATCAAAATAGCTAATGGCATAAACTAACAATTATATCACAAACAAACAAATAAATAAATAAAAAAACAAAATAAACAAACTAAAACAAACAAACAAAAAAACAGAAGAAAAAAAGGAATGGGGCGGTTTGGGCTTATGGCTTAAGCCCAGATCAGAATCATCAAACAACCCATGGGGGGCGCGCTGAGTAACTCAGGGGGGGCGAAGAGAAAAAAATGGGAGAGGTATAAAAGGAAAATTGTACTGTCTTTTTTCATTTTCACCATTTTTTCTCTTTCTTCTTCCTCGGATTCTCTCTCATTCTATCCATATTCATTCATTTTTTCTCAAAAAAAACAAACAAAACTCCATTGTTCTTGAAACCCTAACCTCGAAAAAAATGCCCAAAATCAAAAGTTGCAAACATAAACCCCATACAAAATCGCCTTCTAAACGCAAATATAACAACAGAAAACACGAACAATAAAAAAGACGGCCAGATCGGACAGAACCGAAGAAAAAGAGATCAAACCCTAGTTTACCAAATTTGAAACCCTAACTCCAGATCCGTTCAAATCATTCAATCAAGCATACATACAAGCAATAAACAACAACAAAACTAGCATATAACGCACGAACAAACACAGATCCAACAGATTCAACGATGTATGGAAACATGAAGAGGAGAAAAATGAAGGATACTAACCTATCCCTGCAGTGATTCTTCGTGTTAGTTCCGTTCCCTCTCTTTTTGTTTCTGTTTCTCTTCTCTAGTTCTCTGTTCTTCTCGGTTTCTTCCTCTGAGTCTTCTTGATTTCTGCTTCTTCCTCTCGGTTTCTTGCTTCTAACCCCCTTTTTTTGTTTGGTGCGAGGTGGAGATGGTGACAGAAACGGCTAAGGAGAGTAGCAACAAGTCTCTTCACAGTGTGTGAAGAGATTTGTTGCGGTTTGATTTTTTTGGTGTTTATGTTTTTTCGTTTTGTTTTTTTTTTGTTTCTGATCTTCTTCTTGCCATTTTCCTCTGGTTCCCAACCCCCCTCCTGATGTGACACTGTTTATGGCTTATATAGCCCTCTGATTAGGGTTTTGTGTCAGGTAGAAAATGAAGGAGAAAATTGTAATTTTTGGTGATGTGTGTTGTAATTTTGTTTGGAGTCTATTGTGTTGTGGGATTTTGAAAATGTAAAAAAAAATTGTATTGAGCTGTGAAAAAGAAGCAAAAACCGTGTGCTGGGTTTTGGTCAGTTGTTTTGACAGTACTGGTTTTGGTTTTGTATATGGTTTGGTCATTTTTTCAGAAATGGGTACTCTCTTTTTCTTCATTTTGAATGTTTTTTTTTTTTACTACCTGAAAAGGGGAAATAGAATAAAAGAAACAAAAGCCTACTAAAAGGGGGAAAATAAAATTAGTCAAAGAAAATAAAAGCCTCCCCTTTTTTTAGAATATTGTTCTTCTTTTTTTTGTAATTTTGATTTAATGAAATAAACTGATAAATAACTAAAAAAAATTGTGAATTGAAGATAAAAGGTACAATGTAAAAGAAAAGGAGATAGTAATAATAAAAGAAAATAAAGAGACTATCTTTTGTACAAATAACTTTCTCTTTTGTTGTTTTTTATTTTTATTTTTAACTAACAATTGAAAATTATAACCAAAATAATGGTCAGTAGCGAAATAAATACAAATAAAGATAAACTATAAAATGTAATCAGTAAAGACAAATGAGGTAATAATAGAGATATATGACAATAAGCAAATTTTCGAAAGCGAAGAAAAAAACTAAATGCGTTTAAACTTTCGGACTTTGATTGGCGCATAGCATTATAAATTACTGGAAAAGAAAAAAAAAAGAAACAAGAGAATGTTAGTAACTTTAATGGAATGAAGATGACATGAATAAATAAATAAACTACGACTGTAATGTTGTAAACGAATTAAATAATAATAAAATACCGTAGCAAAAGAAATGCACGCTTTAATAAAAAAAAACGAAAAATTTATATGGATTTTAGGTCCAAAATTGGGGTACAACAGTTAGTAATATAAGTTGTATGATAAATCAAACTTAAATGTAATGAATTAAGTCAAAACAGACTTAGAGAAAGATGAGAGAATGTTCTTTGGTCAGTCTATGAAAGAAAGCAGAGAACGTTCAAAGAATATTCTCACAGAATATTGTTGTGAGTTAAGTGTATTGAATCAAAACAGACTTAGAGAATGTTGAGAGAATGTTCTCTGATCAATCTATGAAAGAAGGCAGAGAACGTTCTTTGATTTTTCTCAAAGAATATTCAAGTGTGTGAAAGTGTGTCAGTTTTGCATAAGTATGAAGATAAAGGAAAGTATAACACAAAGAGTTTATACTAGTTCACCCTTAATTGGGCTAGTCCAGTTTCCCACACCAATTGAGGGTTTCCACTATTCTTCTTTTGATCTTAAACCAAGATCAAAACTTTGTCAAGCTATCACAAGCTTATCTTCCACCTTATCACCAAGGTGATCTCTACCTTTCCTTATAAGGTAGTTGCTCAACAAATAGTCACGTATTCTTGAGCAAGTTCTTTCTTTTTACAAAGAGGTGTTTGGATCTAAATCTTAACAACAAACCAAACTAGGTTTATAAAGCTTTCTAAGTAAGTATAAAAATCTCTCTGAAAATCACTCAAATGAGTTGCTGATCCAAGTATGCAATTGTGAAGATTGGAGTGAAAGAGATCAAAAAGAGTTTGTGAGATTCTTGTGCTTGAAAGACAAGTATTGTATGATCAAATGGTATTTCAAACTCTTGCTTTGCTCCTACTGCATTCCATGCTATTTATAGATGTTTGGAGAGCCTTTGGAGTCTTGGAGAATGTGTGAGAAAATCAAAGAACAATGAACTAGCCGTTACTCACAAACTTGGAGTAAGCTGGAGAATGTTCTGAGAATGTACAAATATTCTTTTGAAGGATTGCAAGGCTGAGATGATGCTGGCTCAATTAAAGGATTTAGGCAAGGATTTTAGGATGGAATTTGGAAAATCATTTGGCAAAGAATTTGGTAAGGACTATGTCAAGAAAATTGGGAAGAGTGTAATGGTTGCATCTATATATGGTGTGTTTTATCTTGTATGCTATGTTCTACAATAATTAAGTAGTTTATTAGTTAATTAGTTGTGTGTGTTATGTAATGAATGAACGAAGAATTTATAGAATTAAGTAGTTTATAAGTTAATTAGTTGTGTGCATTATATAATGTAATGAATGAATGAGGAATTTATGGTTATGGTTTTGGATGTATTCCAATGTTTGTACTTCGAATTTATTAATGAATGAAAAATTTTCTATTATGATTGTATTAGTTTGGGTCTAATTGACACAAGTTTTTCATTGTTGGAATGGCATATGCGCGCGCTTAGTGACAAGTTGTATTGTAGAATTCATAAATTGCATAGATCATAAAGTACACAATGGTCTATAATTCATTGCAAAATGGCACACATTATGGTGTATAATTCATTGCAAAATGGCACATTAAAGTGCATAAGTCATAGTCATTACTAAATGACACATTATAATGCATAAGTCTTAAACTAGAACATATAATACAAACTTTTCAAAATGATATTATAATACACAATGACACATAATCCATTACAAAATGACACATAATCCATCCATAACATTATAATACAGACCAAACTAAATTACTTTTTTGGAATCTCACTCCAACTTTTCATGTATCTAAAACATGTCCCTAGCTTTGCTTCGTTGACTTCTTCCTGTGTCAAAATCCCTTCATCGACCTCATCAACCACTATTATCTGTAGTGGATTATCAATTGATGAACCTTCACCAACGATTGGTTTTGTATTCCAGTTCTGTTTAAGCCTTTCACTTCATCTTTGCTTCAAAATTGGTTTCTTTTTATTTTGTTTCTGAATAACGAGAGACTTGCCCTTCTCTTTCTCTTCATCAGTAGCATTCCTCTTATGAGACTTGGCGATTTCAGTAGAACCATCTGTAATGTCAGGAAGTCTACACATAATCGCATCGGGTATATCATTAAAAAGTGTTGATGCTTGTGTAGGTTGAGCCTTAACAAAGAAAATTGAATAATCAGTTTGTGCAGAAAATAATTAATCAGTTTGTAGAAAATTGCATAATCAGTTTGTGCAAAATGACAGAATCAGTTTGTGCACAAAATGGCAAATTATTTATTTTGTAGAAAATTGCAGAAAATGACAAAATGATATTAGTGTGAAGAAAATCATTGTGCAATCAGTGGCAGCAAATTCAATTTGTATAAAATTAGTTGCAATGCATTGGCAGTTGCAGAAAATTGGCATAATAAAAAAATGGGATAATTACTTACATTTGCAGATGGTTGTTCAGCAGCAGATTATACATTATCCATTGTGCAGATTGTACATTTGTAGATGGTTTTTCAGTAGCAGATTGTACATTTAATGCCTCATTTTCTTCAGCTCCAGGATTAATTCCATTTTTTGTAGGTGGTTTTATCTACATAAAAGATGTCGATTAGTGGCATTTATATATGTCAATACATGGAACAATTAAACATAATTAATTCCAGTAAACATGATATTATTACCTTTCTCTTTAATCCATTTTGATCTTGTGTTTTGCTCTTGCATGTTAATACATTATGCCCAAATTGATCACATCTTGTACACTTTTAAGCAACACCCTTTCTCCTCTTTCTAGCACCATCCTCATCAAATTGTCTTATCCTCAATTTCTTAGGTCTACTAGAACCCCTTTTGTACATAGGCGGTTGAAAATTTGCAAGATCATCAGTTGGTTTAGGCCACATATTCCCACCATTTATAGGAATGATACCAAAGCCATAACATTGAGCATACTTTTCCCTATAATAACATTGATCAACAAAATTTACTGGGTTTTGGGACCTAACTCCTAATGCAACAACATCATGTCTACAAGGAATACCAACTAACTCCTAAAAACCACATGAGCAAGATCTTTTGGCTATGTCAATAATAAATTGTTCACCATTACAATAATGTGAAACTTGCCATTTTTCATTAATACAATAAGTAGCACCCCATTGACCGACCATTTCAACCTCATGTTCTAACCTCTTTAATGGCATTGACATAATGTCATTTTCCCACCTCTCTAATTTTTTCCTAAATGTATCCATCCTAGTCATGAGATATTGTCTAATCTATTCACACATAGTTAAGATATGTTTATCTTTAGCTAATAAAATTGTGGCATTGAATGACTCCGACAAATTATTCATCAACACATCACATTTATGATATAAACTAAATGCATGCTTACACTAACATTTAGTAGGAACTTCTATTAGCCAATCCCAAGCCTTCTTATAAGGTGCCTTTAGTTCATCCATTTTGTCTTTCCAAGCTTGAATGGATGTACACTTCACATTTGCCATCATCAAATCCCTTATTTTGGTGCCTCCTCCAAACTTTTTCTTGAAGTTTGCAGAAAGATGTCTGAGGCATAGTCTGTGTTCTATCCTCTCAACCATATCTTCCTAGAAAGCTACCAAACTCTACAACAACAAAAACAACAAACATAACACACGAATTCCATTAACAACAAAACTCAATAAAAACAACATACTAGATTTGAAAGTTTATACAAATATATGATCTGAAAAATAGCTAAATAAATGACATAATTAACAAAACAAACCTTTTGTTGATTTAAAATGAACACAAACTTCTTGTCTTGTCCAACATCTTCCATTAACAACAACTGCATAAACCATTTCAACCTATCCTTGGTCTCAGTTTAAACAACTCCAAAAGCTAATGGAAAATAAGTCGCTCCTCAATCAATCGCAGGTGGTGGTGGCTTCGTCGACTTCGTAATCAATCGAAAGAGACAGAGAAAGGATTAGGGTTACGACGGGGTTGAAATTCTTCTTTTCTTTTGTAATATTTTTTTTCTAATTATAAAGACAAACAAAAAACATAAATAATAAAAGTATTAATAAAAAAATATCAATTGTGACTTGGCAAAAACAATAAAAATTAAATGCCACGTCAGAGATTCTACATAGCCAACCTTTGGTGAATAAAACCAGGGGAGGTTGGGTGTAAAACACAAAATCTTATATTACACGGGGTGAAGCACTATACACGGCGGTGCATGTTATTAATCTCATTCCTACTTTAATTTTCTGGCGTACAACTTATAATAAATTATCAGACAGAATAATGTGCGGTAAGATATGCGCACATTAATCAACCTTGCAGAATACGTAACAAAGAAACAAATAACAAAAACAGTAAATAACACAAGAAAATTGTTAACCCAGTTCAGTGTAAACACACCTAATCTGGGGGCTACCAAGCCAGGAAGGAAATCCACTAAGTAAAACGAATTCAAAGTCAAACTCCCCGTTTGCACTTCTCACTTTGTAACTACTCGTCTAGACTTCTACCTAGGTACCCCATAGGTAAGAGAGACCCTTCTCACTTCCACTCTATAACAAATACAATCAACAGATTTTAGAGAACAATTCTCAAACAATAAACACCACTCGTACTTCAAAGCTTAGAGTGATGAACAATATTCCTTGCTTAAAAGTTTCGGATTACAACTCAATAAACTCAGTCCTTATGCAAGCATCTAGGTGACACTAGCAATGGCTCACAAATAACAATTAACAAAAGACTCAAACCCTAAAACTCTAATCTTCAATATTGGCTTGCGTGAATATTAGGTTTAGTCTTCTTACATATATATAGTCTTCAGAATCTTCTAGGTCTTCAGACAAGTCTTGGGCTTCAAGCAAATAATTCCTTGTAATAATTCTTACCCAAGAAATATAAATTTGAACCAAATAAAATATTCCCATGATTGGAAAATATTTTTTACAAATAAAATTAGGTTAACAAGTAACCTTGATGGTTCATGAGACGCGCGCGACTTAGCCTGCAAGCAAGCGAAGTAAAAACAAAACAAATCTTTCAAGAAAGATGTGGCGCGTAAATAAGTGTTAAGGCTCCGGACTCATATGATGTGCACACATTGTTCTTAACATCATGATATGCGCACATTGTCCTCCACATTGTGTTTTGCCAAAAATGAGGCCAACACAAAAACACTAACAATCTCCCCCTTTGGCAAATTTTTGGCTAAAACAATCTTGAACCGGATAGACATGCCTGAGAGATGTAAAAGATGAACTCCTTCATATTGATCAGAGAATAAGGACTTTGAAGGAGTATAATTAACAATCAACAATCAACAATTCACATAGTGGATTCCTTATAGAAATGCTTACCAAATAAGCTTTCAACAATGAACATCAGAGGCACACAACAGCGGATAATAGACGGCCTCACACAAGAAACACAGAGGATAGAAATGTCCTCACATAGGTGTTTTAGAAAAACACACATAGGGCTTGACATGCTAAAAGTAGCACATTCGCATGCAAGCACACAATCAGCAAGTAACAATCAAGAGAGTCAAAACTCCCAAAAAAAACAGTTTCATATAAGTGGCACTCCCCCTCAATAGTAGCTTCACATAAAAACACAAGAGAGATTTTCTCCCCCTCAAATCATGCATATCTCAGGTCATGCATACACAAGTAACATAGTGACACTGACCATGTGTCAACATTTTCATGCACATCGTGCAGACAACTCATAATGAGTAACAATCAACTTATAAGCAACACCCATAAATTAACATTCTTCAGATGGCACATAATATGCACACATAGACTCATGCATATCATAGCTTCAAGCAAATAACATACTTCCAACAACTACTTTAACATCATCTTCATGGCATAAACGGGTAGTAGTGAATTAATAACTCACATCAGAATTGCAACAGAGCAACAATTAACAACTAACATCTACTCCCCCTTTTTAGACACAAAATTTTGCCAAACAGAACATACCATGTAATAGATCTTCAAAATCAGAGAGATATCGGCAAGAGAACAAATAAGCAGATTCGCATAGCAACAAATCATGGGAAATAATAAGGGTGCATACCATAAGATTCATCTCACACATCTTGTAGAAAATGTGATTAGGAAGAGATGTTGCGAAAGTAGAGCAGGATTTTACAGAGGTAGCATAAAACATAAAATGGTTAGGCAGACTAATGAAGCTTCCCACATAATTTGCGTGTACATATTGATTTGAATTTAGTCGTTGCACACGCGTTTTTTATTTGAGTGCTACAGCTGCTCTATTAGGCAAATGCCCAATTTACCCCTTAACTTCTCAAACTGAGCTGCATCTAAGGCCTTTGTGAAAATATCTGCAATTTGCTCTTCAGTGGCAACATGCTCAAGCAAGACAAGTTTCTCTTCAACCAGATCACGAATATAATGATGTCTAATGTCTATATGTTTGGTCCTACTGTGCTGAATAGGATTCTTAGAGATATTTATAGCACTTAAATTATCACAATATAATGTGAGCACATTTTGCTTCACATTGTATTCCTTCAGCATTTGTTTCATCCAAATCATTTGAGTACAGCTACTTCCTACTGCAATATATTCAGCTTCAGCAATAGATAAGGAGACACTATTTTGTTTCTTGCTGAACCATGAAATGAGATTATTGCCCAAGAAGAAACAACCACCTGAAGTGCTTTTTCTGTCATCAGCACTTCCAGCCCAGTCAACATCACAGTAGCCAAGCAGTCTTGAATCTTCACTGTGAGTATACAATAGTCCATAGTCTGAAGTACCACTCACATATTTCAGTATTCTTTTAACCTGATTCAAGCGACTCTCCTTTGGATTAGCTTGATATCTAGCACATACACCTACAGCAAATGTAATGTCAGGCCTGCTTGCTGTAAGATACAATAAACTGCCTATCATGCTTCTATACTGACTTTGATCCACACTAACCCCCTTTTCATCTTTATTGAGTTTTAAATGTGTAGGAGCAGGTGTTCTCTTGTGGCTAGAAGTTTCCAATCCAAACTTTTTGACAATACTCTTGGCATATTTGCTTTGTGATACGAAAATAGTGTCTTCCATCTGCTTAATTTGTAAACCAAGAAAATATGTCAATTCTCCAACGTGACTCATTTCAAATTGGGATTGCATCTGTTGGATGAAATGTTGAACCATATGTGTACACATTCTGCCAAAGACAATATCATCAACATAGATCTGAGCTATCATTAGGTTTCCACTATTTTCTCTTACAAAGTCTTGTCATTTCCTCCTTTTCTGTAACCATGAGTACTGAGAAATTCAGTTAGTTTTTCATACCAGGCTCTTGGAGCTTGCTTCAGCCCATATAGAGCTTTCTTTAATTTGTATACATACTCAGGATGCTTGTGATCAACGAACCCTTTTGGTTGTTCAACATACACTTCTTTATGTAGCTCACCATTTAGAAATGCACTTTTAACATCCATTTGAAACAATTTGAACTTCAGAATACAAGCTACTCCAAGCATTAGTCTTATTGACTCAAGTCTTGCAACTGGTGCAAATGTTTCATCAAAGTCAACACCTTCAATTTGTGTATATCCTTGAGCAACAAGCCTTGCTTTATTTCTGGTTACAGTACCACTTTCATCAGACTAGTTTCTAAAGACCCATTTTGTGCCTATGACATTTGTATCTTTTGGTCTAGGAACCAAGTCCCACACATCATTTGTTCTGAACTGACTAAGCTCTTTCTGCATAGCATTTATCCAAAATTCATCAGTTAAAGCTTCTTTCACATTCTTTGGTTCCATCCTTGATACAAAACAAGAGTTTGAGATGGTGTCATTTGATCTTCTAGTAGTTATTCCCTTATTTAGGTCACCAATGATGAGATCAGTAGGATGATTCTTTTGAACTCTGATAGATGGTGCTTTGTTAGCAGGAGGATCATCTACTTGTATGGTCACAGGGTCAGGTGTTGGTTCATTGTTATCATTTACTGCAGGTTCTGGATTCTGCTGATAGAAAGTGCCCACATCATAGTGCACATCGTCCACTGGTATACTTGGCATATCATCAACAACCACATTGATAGACTCCATCACGGTGTTTGTTCTATAGTTGAATACTCTGTATGCTCTGCTGTTTGTTGAGTATCCCAGAAAAATTCCTTCATCACTTTTAGGATCTATTTTTCTTCTCTGTTCTCTGTCAGCTAGAATGTAACATTTGCTACCAAACAAATGAAAGTATTTGACTGTAAGTTTTTTGTCTTTCCATAGTTCATACAAAGTATTGGTGGTGCCTGACCTGAGGGTTACTCGATTATGTATGTAGCATGCTGTATTCATGGCTTCAGCCCATAAGTTCAGAGGAAGTTTCTTGGAATGTAACATAACCCTTGCAGATTCTTGAATGGTCCTGTTCTTCCTTTCAACTATGTCATTTTGTTGTGGTGTAATTGGAGCTGAGAACTCATGCTTAATCCCTTCAGATGAACAGTACTCAATAAACCTTGAGTTTTCAAATTCTCTTCCATGATCACTCCTAATTCTTATGATTTTTCCATTCTTTTCTCTCTGAAGCTGTGTACACAAATCTTTAAACACATCAAAGGTGTCTGATTTTTCTCTAATGAAGTTAATCCATGTGAATCTAGAAAAATCATCCACAACAACATAAGCATATTTCTTACCCCCAAGACTCTCAACTTGCATAGGTCCCATCAAATCCATGTGTAATAGTTCTAATACTTTTGATGTGACAAGATACTGAAGTTTTGGATGTGGTACCTTAGTTTGCTTACCAATCTGACAATCACCACAAATGCTTCCTTCATCAATGTCAAACCTTGGTATTCCTCTGACAGCCTCTTTTGAGATTACTTTCTTCATCCCTCTTAGATGAAGATGACCTAAATTTTGGTGCCATAGTTTTACTTCTTCAACCTTGCTTAAGAGACTTGCTGATAGGCTGTTCTCTTCCTGAGGTGACCACATGTAGTAGTTATCTTTAGACCTTGATCCTTTCATTACAATGTTTCCTTTTACCAACAACACATTTTCTATTTTTGGTAGTCCACTAGTGACTAGATTTCCCACTCCTTTAATTTCACCTTTTGCACCATCTCCAAAAGTAACATAGCTAGTAGAATGAGGTTTTAAGTCAGCTATGAATTTTTTCACCCCTGTCATGTGCCTTGAACAGCCACTGTCAAAGTACCAATCTTCTTTTGATGAAGCTCTGAAAGATGCAATCAATCCAACACATTTCTCCTTTGGTTTCCATTCCCTTTTTGTTTCAGATTTATTATAGTACTGTTCTGAAGGGTGGTGATTTGGATACCCATACAGCTTGAAGCAAAAAGGTCTTATGTGTCCTTTCTTGCCACAGTGATGGCAAACCCAAACTTTGGTGACATTGTGAGATGTGATCTTTGGATGTGCATACATGTTTTTAGAAGATTGTGCCCACATGGTGTCACACATTGTTGGATCATAGACATCCTTTGCTGCAACAAACTTTGTGACATTGTTTTTCTGACGTTGCTTATCCAGAACTAGATATTCAAAACCAATCCCTTTAGGTTTCCTAGGTTGTTGTTCATCAAGGATCTTTTCTAGTATATTTGTACCATTGTTCATCGTTCTAACTTGTCTTTTCATGTCTTCTAGTTTTGAAGTAAGTTGCACAACTCCTTCATTCAATTTTGATATTTAAGATATATGATTTTTCCTCTCAGTCATCATTTGACTAATAGTTTGAACGTTTTCATGCAGCTTTTTGTGAGTACTTTCAGTCTCATAGCACAAATCCTTAAAACTTGCAGCAAGTTCTTCATAAGGAACTACACTATTGGAATATTCATGCTCAGGAGTTTCACATATCCCAGTTAAGACCTTGACAAGTTTAGCAGCTTCTCCTCCATTGTTTTCATCTTCTGAATCATCATCTGACCAAGCAGCAAATAGACTCTTCTTTTGATTTTTGAGGAAGGTAGGACATTCTGGTCTGATATGTCCATGTCCATCACATTCAAAGCATCTTACTCCTTTGCCTTCATTTGTTTTTCTTGGAGAATTTGATCTTCTGACCTCTGTTTGCATATTCTGGTTTGGTTTTCCTCCAAATTTCTTCAAAATTTTGTTGAATTGTCTACCAAGGAAAACTATCTCATCTGAGGTGTTACCATTGCTCTCATTCTCTTCAATTTTCTCAAGTCCTTCATTTGCTACAAAAGCAATACCTTTTGTTTTCTTATCAGTTCTGTCATTGCATGCACCTTCAAATGTTTGAAGAGAACCTATGAGCTCATCCATCTTCATGTTAGAAATGTCTTGAGCTTCTTCAATAGCAGTGACTTTCATGTCAAATTTCTTAGGAAGGGATCTGATGATCTTTCTACACAATTTTTCTTCAGCTATTGGTTCTCCCAGAGAGTCAAACATGTTGGCATAATCTAATACTTCCATTTGAAAATCATATATGTTACAATCTTCCTTCATTTTAAGATTTTCAAATTGTGTTGTTAGAAGCTGCAGCTTAGCCATCTTCACTTTAGATGTACCTTCTTGATTTGTCTTCACCATATCCCATGCAACGTTTGCTATAGTTTGCTTCTTGATGAGTCTGAACATGTTTTTATCTACTGCATTGAATAGGGCATTCAATGTTTTGTTATTTCCATATGCGAGTTCATCTTCTTCTTTGGTCCAGTCTTCTGGAGACTTTGGAATATCAGTAGATTTTCCATCATTGTCCATGATCATGGGTGGTTCCCTCTTCTTCAGAATTGACTTCCATGATTTGTTATCTAACGATTGAAGAAACGCTAGCATTTTAGGTTTCCATCCATCATAGTTTGTACCATCCAATAGAGGTGGCCTGGTGACAAATCCTCCTTCCTTATCTGTATTTCCAAAATTCATCTTCCCTGGAGCTCACCCAAAAACAGGCAGGATGCTTGCTCTAATGCCAATTGAAATTCTGGCGTACTACTTACAATAAATTATCAGACAGAATAATGTGCATTAAGATGTGCGCACATTAATCAACCTTGCAGAATACGTAACAAAGAAACAAATAACAAATGCAGTAAATAACACAAGGAAATTGTTAACCCAGTTCAGTGTAAACACACCTAATCTGGGGGCTACCAAGCCAGGAAGGAAATCCACTAAGTAAAACGAATTCAAAGTCAAACTCCCCGTTTGCACTTCTCACTTTGTAACTACTCGTCTAGACTTCTACCTAGGTACCCCATAGGTAAGAGAGACCCTTCTCACTTCCACTCTATAACAAATACAATCAACAGATTTTAGAGAACAATTCTCAAACAATAAACACCACTCGTACTTCAAAGCTTAGAGTGATGAACAATATTCCTTGCTTAAAAGCTTCGGATTACAACTCAATAAACTCAGACCTTATGCAAGCATCTAGGTGACACTAGCAAAGGCTCACAAATAACAATTAACAATTAACAAAAGACTCAAACCCTAAAACTCTAATCTTCAATATTGGCTTGCGTGAATATTAAGTTTAGTCTTCTTACATATATATAGTCTTCAGAATCTTCTAGGTCTTCAGACAAGTCTTGGGCTTCAAGCAAATAATTCCTTGTAATAATTCTTACCCGAGAAATATAAATTTGAACCAAATAAAATATTCCCATGATTGGTAAATATTTTTTACAAATAAAATTAGGTTAACAAGTAACCTTGATGGTTCATGAGACGCGCGCGACTTAGCCTGCAAGCAAGCGAAGTAAAAACAAAACAAATCTTTCAAGAAAGATGTGGCACGTAAATAAGTGTTAAGGCTCCGGACTCATATGATGTGCACACATTGTTCTTAACATCATGATATGCGCACATTGTCCTCCACATTGTGTTTTGCCAAAAATGAGGCCAACACAAAAACACTAACACTACTGTTGCTTTGAACAGCAAGATATTGCGTTCGCAATACATCGGGTTTATTGAGGATTTTTCATCTCGTTGTTCTTATTTTGTAAGCTTTAGTGCTTTGTTGTTTGATTGGCTGTTAGCACTTATTTATGCATCACTTTGAAACTTTCTTGAACCCTTATTTGATTATAATGCAATTATTTCTTTGGTCTGAACGATCTGTAGTTTTTAACTCTCACATTAACATCTTAAACATCTTTTAAATTTTTTTTATCAATATGAGTATGAATTTCAAGGACAAAAAGTAAATTTACACAAGAAAACATATCAAGTGCGGAGGCATGATCGTGTTTGCATGAGATAATTGAAGTGCATCTTGACTAAAGAATAAATTTGTCATTTATAAAAAAAAATTATCATGAAAATGATTTAACTTATCTAATGTGTAATTTTCACCATCTCATACAAACCACTCTTTTCACCTAAAAACAAAGAAATAAATTAATGACAAAAAGTGATAAAATCAAAACATTATAAGCTAACTTTTTTTTTCAAATATATGAGAAAAATATTAAATTAGTGAGATATGCATATGCCCTTTCAAGCATGCATACAAGCAATAATTATATTAGTTTTGTTCTTTTAGAAAGAACCAAACAAAACAATGGAAACAAGCAAAGATAAATCAGATCCTCAACCACATTCCACGCTAACTTTCACTTTTTTTTTTGTCCCACCGCCGAACGTAGTGACTAATCTCTCGCTAGATTGGAGGCATCTCGAAGGGTGGGATAACTGGCCCAAAGATTTAAAGTTGCTCCATACCCAAAGTGAGAATCGAACCCTCGACCTTTGGTTAAGGGAGGATGAGTCCACTGCCGCTCAACCACACCTCTTAAGTTCGCTAACTTTCACTTTAATAATGCAACTATTGTTTATGTCATTTTAATAATCATCTGCTTCCACCAATCAAATTTGTTAATTTGATACAATAATTAAATTTAAAACATGAGAGAAAATTTAAATATCGCAAGAAAATGTTTGTAGTGTAGTTGTAGATTTGGTTTCACACTTAGTCAAACATAGTCAGCCATATGAATCGATCATGACAGCACAAAAAGACTAAGATAGACACAACACAATTTGCAATGTCATTTTCTCATATATATTATTATTATAACAAAAATCTTCGTAAGTCTATAATTCATTAAATAAATAAAAAATTTGTAAGCCTATTATTCCTTAACTTACTATCAATAAAAGAAATTTTTTGTATCAGATTTAGTTTAAGCGGTAATAAAGATTAAATTTTTGACTATATAGAGATACTTCTTAAACAATTTTACCATTATTATGTTTGTTACAATTTCACCATTATTATGTTTGTTACAATTGTTATTTTTATGTTAATTACATTCGATGAAAGACAAACATGCAACAAATTGTGTCATTACTTTTTATAGATGATAAATCTAATCCTTTTAAAACAACATCATGAGATGTATCAAAAAAAAAAATTCCTGTAATCTAGAAAACACCACATTCTTATGTATGATTTTTTGAACTTTTTTCAAAATATTCAGAGCCTCTAGTATTAGAAAGTTAAAAGTGTCAAATGTAAAAAATATAAACGCATATTAATCAGAACACTCTCTCTCTCATATTTGAGCATTTTACTTGAAGCAACTCTTTGAGGGTTGTCTATCTTATAGTAAAATTCTCAGTCATTAACCCCACAAATAGAGAAACTTCAGAGAAAAGTTAGTCGAAATAGTACTATTAGTATTTTGTTTTTTTACAAAGTAGTACCGGTGTCTTTTGAAAAATATTTTGACTTACGATTTTTGTGTGTGAAAGTTATATTAGATAATTTATTTTCTCAAAAAGAATATACAAATTTGGAATTATGTTTAGTATATTATAATTTGGAAAACATACTAACCATGAATACTACTTTTAATTAGATAAACATCTGACTCTTCTATTTTTGCAGTAATGTTTAGTATATTATAAATTGAATTGATTTGCAAAATTTAATTTTTTTAGTCAGTGATGAATTAAATATAAATTTTTGAAGTGTTTGCGCTTAAAAATTCATAGTTAATTCATCATTTGTTAAAAAATTATGAATTTTGGTTTGAGTAATTTTTATAATATTATAAACATGATCACAAAAACTCGTTAAAAAATTTGAATCGTACACATAGTTGAGTGAAAAGCAGGGATCAAAAATCATGATCAAAAATATTTGGAGGACCAAAAAGTGGGAAAAAATTTTAGAAGGATTAAAAGTAGAAGAATCAGGGACTAAAAACATATTTAACCTTTTTTTTTTATTGATATGGAAATTATTTATTTTTATAATAAAATAAAACGGCTAAAAAAAGGTTCTAGAAATTGGTAATAACAAAACTTGGGCGGTAGATAGATGCAAAACAACCAAACCAAGCTTTCTCTTTCTATCTGAGTTCCGAGTTAACTCAGTAACAGTCCAACATGAGTCAGGAATCGTTCATATACAGCTTTGTAGCTCGTGGAACAATGGTGTTAGCTGAGTACACCGAGTTCACTGGAAACTTCCCTGCCATTGCAGCTCAGTGTCTTCAGAAACTACCTTCTTCAAATAACAAGTTCACTTACAACTGTGACCATCACACTTTCAATTTTCTTGTTGAAGATGGTTATGGTGAGTTTGATCTGTTGTTTCTTTATGTTCATCTTTGTGTTTTTGTGTTGATTGTATGATGTGAATAGTTTGTTTTGTTGTTTGAAACTGAATTTGGAATTGAATCTGAATTGCTTGTTTTTAGTGCTGGATCCAGTTGTTTGTGAATAAAGTTTTAATCTTTTAGGTTTTGTTTGGGTTTTGAGTTAATTTGGCTGATGGGTTTTGCTTGGTTTTGTGGATTCTTGACATATTTTGGTGATTGAAGAAAATAATTAACTGATTATTAGGAGAAACTTAGTTTGATTTACTTAGTTAATTAAGATAAATGGTGATTTGTGCGGTGCATGTTTTTATCATTAGACGATAATCCGGCTACAAGTTTTTTTTTCATGGCGTAAACCAGGTATCCTCTGCGCAGAGACTAATCAATTGAACCTTGTGGGGGCGGCAAACACTCCCTAAGAGTTTTAACATTGCTGCATGCTAAAGTCAGGAATTGAACCTCGGCTACAAAGTTTGTTTTTTATAATAAAATTGGGGAAGAGGGAAATTTATGTTAATTAAAGTGACACTAATGGTCATTTTACCACTGCTTCTGAGAGGATTTGAACTATGTTCTCGAAAGTTACTAGATCAAACTCTAACCACTGAACTAACACCACCTCATGGTCCTTTTGGATTTGAACAATTACTTATTTCAATTGAGGAATAAAGTGTAAGTAAAACAACCTTTTTTTTTTCCTATGGGAAGGGGACCCCAATAGTCCAGAGTTCGGGGCAAGTTCTGACATCAAGTGGTTCTAGTCAAGACTAATACTTCTCACATTCTAATTATATACACGGCACGCCTATAGAGTATCAGGTCATCAGATCATGATGTTAACCATACAACATAATCAAACAGTCGAGATCAAGTCATTATGTGCTCTCACTAGATATATTCCTGGTATATGTATCGATGTGTGTGTATTTTTCACTTATGATTGTTTTTCGCCATTTTTTGGTTATAAACATTAAGTTGCAGCACAATGAATATTTTAATTTTAATGTTTTAAATCTGCGTTTTCCTTCCATTAATTGCAGCTTACTGTGTTGTTGCCAAAGAATCTGTTAGCAAGCAGATCTCTATTGCATTCCTTGAACGTGTAAAAGCCGATTTTAAGAAGAGATATGGCGGTGGAAAAGCAGATACAGCTATTGCCAAAAGTCTAAACAAGGAGTTTGGGTATGTTTTGTTTTGTTTTGTTCTAAACCCTTTGTGATTTGTAGATATATTAATATGTTTGGATAGACAAATTTTGTATAGAAAGTTGAATACTATGGTTGCACAATTGCAGACCGATTATGAAAGAGCACATGAAGTATATCATTGATCACGCTGAAGAGATTGAAAAGCTATTAAAAGTGAAGGCTCAAGTTTCAGAAGTTAAAAGCATCATGTTAGAAAATATAGACAAGGTATTGTTTGTTTAGGAATAAAACTTGGCTATTTTTTTTCTAGATATATTTGTCTGTTTGAATTGACTTATACGAGCTTATCTATGCTATGCATAAGTACTTCTGAGATTGTTTTGGAAGAGTTTATGGAAACAACTTATGACATGTCCATAAGTTGTTTTCAGATTATTTCCATATGGTCTCCAGGATAACTTATGAAAACAACCTATAGCTTATAAGTTAGGGTAGCTAATTGCTATGTTTGTCTGAAGATTGATTGATGCAGTTTTTTAGGGTAGTCTCCACGAAAAGTTTGCTATCATTTTGAGTCCCCCTCAATACTTCTTCAGAAAATATCAAAACTTGTTAATTTTATAAACGATGTAATCATGTAAACGACATTCTTGGACAAGAAAGGTGCTTACTTCTTCCTCACCTTGCCAGTTTTGTTGGTTATAACTTCCAATGTTTGTTTAACTGTTTTTAAATTCACTGCTGTTTATAAAAAAATCATTCTACTTGAAACTTTCAGTAACGTAATTATTACCTACAAAGTTTTGTATAACCATAAAATAATTTCCTTCCTATTGACAACCGTCTTATTTGTATGTGTTACCGAACCTCTGCTTAGTTGTATTTTAAGTTTTATTTAAGCTAGATTCATTAATTTCAAATTTCAATGCTAGACAAGACGGTATATATACATACTTCAACATCTTCATTTTTCGTTATTTATGTTTTCAGGCTATCGATAGAGGAGAAAATTTAACTGTTCTTTCAGACAAGACTGAGACATTGCGCGCACAGGTAAGTTAACTAAGGTTACACACTATTGTTTTTGAAACTTATGCATTCTAATACTAAAATTATATCATAAAAATTTTAGGCTCAAGATTTCAGAAAGCAAGGAACACAAGTCCGTCGGAAGATGTGGTATCAGAACATGAAAATTAAATTGGTTGTTCTCGGAATTCTGTTGTTTTTGGTCCTGGTTATCTGGCTCTCTATTTGTGGTGGATTTGACTGTTCAAATTAGCGAAAATCGAAACTTGAAAGCTTACAAATCAGATTTTTCTTTTTAAGAGTTTAATAACTATAGACTGACGGTATAAAAAAGTTTTGCATAGACATCTAATCATATTTTACCATTTCCTTACGCCGTAGTATCACTTCGTAAGTTATTGATAGTGTGAAGATGGTGAAAAATGATTTGACTTTTATGTAAAATTTTTGTATACTGCCGGTATATAGTTATTTTTATTATTTATAAATGATGTTTAAATGCGCAACTTAGATGAAAATCAACCTAGGAGGGGTAATTTCTCAGTAGGAAAAAAGTTTCCTACATTGTTGCTGGTGGATAAATATATGATAAGTGTTACTAGAAATTGTTGAATAGGAAAAGTTTATGTCATCGGTGTATTATTGGATGGATTGTTTGATCTACACTCAGTATAGTTGTATTTTATTTTTTTTCTCTTAGCTTTTACCTTTTGATATACCAAAATGTTGATAGCTCAAGGTATTTTTGGATTGGTGGTATTGGATGGAATGAATTTTTCAAAATCTGCATTCCATGATTTCTTTTTTTTGGTATTAACCCGCTGGTTCCTAGGAGAAAGAGACCTTAATAGTTTAGAGTTTGGCCGCGAGGTAAGTAAAACTTGGCCAAGAAATTGTTCCACTTAGAAATTGAATCGAGGTTACGTTCCATGATTTCTATCCCACTCAATACTACGAATCCAAACACATATTTAAACTCTGTCCAGAAGTAACTCAATTCGATTGAGATTAAGACTGCCGATTTTACTGTGGTAGTGTGGTGCGAAGTGAAATGGTACAAAAACTGCAGGGAAGAGGCAAATGTTGCGATGAAAGTAATTTTGGTAGTTCGGGGAAGGAATTTGGATTCCCTTCGGTTAGGGGATTCTTCATTCACGTAGTTGAGATATTTGTGATTGTTCGATTAAGATGGGACTGTTTGATGTCTCATTCAAACATGTGCTAGTTGCAGTAGGAAACATGGAACCAAACATGCTAATAAATTGACATTTTACCATTGATTGTACTGTTTGAAGGTAGAAAGAATGAGCTTCATGTTAAATTTTGAGTGAATTAGTCCATGTAAGTAAATTACTTCCTAAAGAATCAAAAATGGGTTTCTTTGTTTCTTTCTTTTAGGTGTGATAACAATCAACAAAGGAATTTGTAATATATAAATCCACATGAATATGAGATGCTTTTATTCACTGTAGAAAAGTTATAATGTTTTACTTTTAGCCTATTATTCAATAAAGGTGAGATTACAATTTGTAATAAAAATTGAACATATATTTATCCTTACCTTGTCGAGCTTGAATATATATACATGTTAATGGTGGAATGTGGAAATTCCATTGTTAGGGTTTGACAATTGTCAATTGACAAAGCTTGAACTCGAAGAAATATTACTTTTATAGAATGTAGGCAGGAGTGTTACTTTTACAGAAAGTGGGCGGAGATTACTATCCTTATTTATGGATACTCATTTACACTTTGAATTAGGGTTTTACACGTTGTTCAATCTGCTGACCCAAAACAATTCGATCTACATTTTATTTAAACTCGTTCAAATTCAGATCCAATACGAACCAACTCGTTCAAATTTTAAATGGTTTGGTTTGGGTAACGAGTTTGTGATTTCAAACTCGTTAACTTGTAAAAGTAAGAGCTTCATGTAAGTAAATTTCTGAGCTTCATGAAATTTTTGATGTATTAAAATCTAAAATGTTGATACTATACTTAAAGATGTTCTATATAAATTCAAGTGTGTTTAAATTTAGATTAAATTTAAAATTTAGTCTAAATTTTTAAATTTTTTTGAAATAGAATGTCATTTAATTATATATTTCTTGGGTGAATTTTTTAAACAGATATCTAATGATCCGTTTACCCAACCCAAACCAACTTGCTTATCGTATGGTCGTGCAGAGTTCGGATTTGTCAGAAAACAAATCCGAATTTTACATCCAACTCAAATCAATTAAGTTTAAATTTCCTAGGTCAGCTGTCTCACCTTTTGAGGTGCCTCAAATCTAACAAGAAATTAGTCACCATGTTTGACGGTAGATACCCAAATTTGACCAAAAAATGAATTAAGTTTAATTGAGACAGACAACAGGTTTGACAAAATCGGCCCAACGGAGTTACTAATTCGCTCCATTATTCGAGGATAGGACTGAAGTAAAAGTGATATGTATATGAATATTCTTATCATCACCATAACTACATCATTTTGAGCTCCATCAAGGGGAAGAAACTGACCACACATTTACTAAATGAAAAATAGCATTCTAGCCCATTCAAGAATTTTTCTCTTGCTTCTCTAAATGTGCATTTCGTATATTTCACATATTATTAAACACTTTTCCAAAAAGGTGGGGGGAAATTTCTCTTCTCCCCCCACTTAAACCTCAAATTATTCTGACGTAGAACCCGAAGTAAGATTCGGGATTTAGATTCTGAAACTTTGCTTCGAACCTTATTTTGAATTCTAAGTCCTTTTTTTTTCCGAAAAGATCCCTAATTCATATCTAAGAGCAAAAATGGTAGTTAGGAGGAAAAGAAAATGTGGGGGGGGGGATGAGAAAGTTTCGAGGTGGGGTGGTAGTAGTTAAAGCTCTTATCCTTGATTTAGTAATTTGTGCCTTTTTTTTGTTTGAGAATGATGTTGTAGGGTGTGGTATTGAAGATCCTTGTGATCCAATTCTAAAAAGAAGGGTACACATTGCTTGATCAAATAATGCATGGTGGTATTGTAATATCTCTTAGAGAAAATATTTTTAGGTATGAGAGATTTTCAAAGTAGATAAAAGGATTTTTTTTTTCTTTGTAGAAAGAATATATTAGTGGGAATAATTGATAGTTGAAAACCCACACCTTTAGGGTTGATTAGGCAAGAGAATGGTTTCATTAACCTTTCTATGCCTTAAAGAACACAATAATTTACAAAATATGGTGGACTATAAATAAAAATTATTTTTAATTAAAAGGTCCAATTATGTGTATTTTTTTTTTGTTTTCACTCTCTAATATATAGGGGAAGGGCCTCTAGTGGTCCAGAGTTTGGGGCGGGTTAAATAATCTAATAAAAAAAAGTATCACCTAATATTCTAATACTCCCTCCGTCCCATTTTAAGTGTCGCAGAGGAGTACGAGTTAAACAATGATTTTGAGTTCCTGGCAACGGCGCCAATTGGATCACGGTCGTTTCGTGGTCAAAATAATATTTTAATTAAAGAGTAGTAAAGGTAGTTAACCTTGGTCGTCTCCCAAACACTCACAATCAATATTCAACAACTATTAGATTGATTTAAACTGTAAATTGTGGGGTTTTCAGTTTGCAAATAGAAAGTAAAAGTTTTGAAATTTAATAAGATAAAGATGATCAATTCATTAGTTTCAGACAATCTTCGTTATTAAACAAAGCTAATTAAACAAGTGATAATTAACCTTGTATGAATTACATTCGATTAAGCAACGAATGCGTTCAACTAACCATGGACAACGAACAAGCGTCAACAAGAACACGGCTAATATCATAACAAAACTCACTCAACCTTGCTGCTAAGCGCCACACAACCTATATCGATCAAAATCTATTCGAATGAATTTAAACAAGCGCAAATTATTTCGAATAATCTCAAGAGCACAAACATGAACACGTTGATTAAGCATCAAAGAATTGAATTTGTGCAAGGCATGATTAAAGAGGTACGAAATTGATAGAGAAAGTAATAGACAATCAAACAAAATTATAATTATAATTCGAACCTCAAGAGTTCATAACCGAAGATGTCGTACACCAATGAATCGATATAGAGTTTTAGTTCTCCATAAGCTTCAACCGCCTATTGTTTTTTCTATTATATGAATACTGAATAGCCTCTGTTCTAGAGCGAAATTTGGTTTAAATAAGCAAAGGAAACGGACTTTAAGAGCCTCGGATCGAAAAATACAAGTTTGACCCGGTTTTGGATTATTAGCAAAAAGTCTGGGACATTGACGTGTACTTTCAACTGCTTTTTGCTCCGAATTGGCTTTTGGCTTCAACATGAAAGTTGTAGCTCTCCTTCTTATGTTTCCAACGCATATTTGCACGCCTCATTTTGATATTCCTAGCTCAAGTTATGGTCTGCGCAATGTGAATTTGTCAAAATGTCATTTTATCCGAAAATTGATCAAATAAAATCATTAAGTCTCAATTGTGACCCAAGATCTAGAAACATAGTAAAAATTTAATAATATTGTAGAAAGACTATTAATATGCTAAATTATGATACTAGAAAATATGTGCCAAAAGACACTAATTAGTGGTATTGTAATATCTCTTAGAAAAAATATTTTTAGGTATGGGAGATTTTCAAAGTAGATAAAAGGATTTTTTTTTTGTAGACAGAATATATTAGTGGGAATAATTGATAGTGGAAAACCCACACCTTTAGGGTTGATTAGGCAAGAAAAATAGTTTCATTAACCTTCTATGCCCTAAAGAACACAATAATTTACAAAATATGGTGGACTATAAATAAATATTATTTTTAATTAAAAGGTCCAATTATGTGTATTTTTTTTTTGTTTTCACCCTCTAATTCGTAGGGGAAGGACATCTAGCAGTCCAGAGTTTCGGGCGGGTTCTGCCATCAGTAGTTTCAGTTTCCTCCAAAACGCAGTTGCATTGATCGAATTATAGCTCTCCCTATCAAGTTCAGCGTCAATCACCACTAGACCAACTAGCGTTTAAAAATTATGTGTATTTTCAATAGTTTAGAAAAGATGAAATATTTGAAAAACTATAAAAGGTCCAATTGAATGTATGGTTTTTTACGACAATGGAAGCTTGAGCGACCAGCTTCATAGAAAGAAAGAGTGCATGCATATAAAATGGCTACGATAGCCCACATATGGAGCTCTCTGTTAGGGCTCATTTTTGCTAGTGAAATATGTTGCATCAGCTTTATCTTGGAGATGGAATGCCTCTCAATTGTTTTCGGGTTCATGAAGAAGATATGCTTCATGGCTATATTTGAACTAATAAGATGGAATGTTCAAGTTTGATTCCTAATGGGGCACTTGAATGAAACAAATTCAAGTATGAAATTATATGGTTGAAAAAAGGCTTTTAATAATTGATTATTTATCATTTCTAGAACATTCACAATTAAGTGTTTTTGATATGTACGTAGTACGCACCATTCTTTCACCATTCTTTTGGATGAGTGCACATCTTCTAGGACATTTCTAGAAAGTGTGCAAGTGAGAACAAAGCGCACGCACTGAAATGATTTATGTTGTGCCAAAAACTCTGATAGTGCGTACAAAAATAATCTTCTAAATTTTTTTTTTGGATGAACTTAGTGAAACAACAAAAAATATTCTTCTTCACGAAATTAATAACGGTGAATTTTTAAAGTCTGTAATTAAAATAAATCAAATGTACAATTATGATTCAATTGAAATTGTGTGCACAAAATATATAATAACAAAAGGAATAACGTAAATAATGATTCAACAAAAATTGATATATTTATTCTAAACTTTACACCAAATATATTAACTTTGATAAATTTTAGCTTAGATTTTAGGATCGAGGAATTAATAAACAAAATTAATAAATCCAAATTAAACCTACGCACAAAATTAATAAACAAATTAATTACTATCATGCATGTAGACACGTTTAGTCGCTCTAACAAATCCAAAAGAAAAATCAATAATCCAAATTAGAAGGTTATGCATATATAGGAGTAGAATATTATTGTCAATTTGTTGGCTACATCATCATCATGTCCCTAACATCGAAGGAGTTCTTGTTCTTCACAACAATGTCATACATGTGCATGGACTTGAACCTATTGAAATCCAAAGGAAGGGATATAAGATCAATGGTGGAGCGTTTGTGGAACTGAAAGAGATCAACGTCATCATAATAACGCTCCCATCCCAATGAATAAAGCTTTCGCTCTAAAACTGCGTAAGATGTGATGATCTCATTGCTTGCGGTGTGAACAAGCACTTTGCGCCGTCCACCTGACCCTTGGCGACCTCCCTCCATGGCCTCCACGCCGTCCACTAGCTTCAACACGCCGTTCTTATTGAAAACCCAAACACCTGACATTCTTGGATTAGTACAAGAGGATCAAGAAAGAAAGAAAGAAACAAAAGCAAGGTGTGTGTTGTGTGTTTTTTAAGGTTTTGTGAGGTTGTTAGAGATGAGTGTGCAATGATAATTGGGGATGGGTGAATGGGTATTTATAAATGAAATAATGGGTGAGAATGCTCTCAATTTTTATTTTATAATATAGGTAAAATTGTACCAATTGCTAAGAATATAATTAATACTCCAAAATACTATTTGTATTTCGAATTTTGTTGTCGACAAAGGAAATTATTTATCGATAGTAATATATTAGTGTCAATTTCAATTCACTTAAGAGAATTAGTTGATATGGACATCTTAATTTTCTTTAAAGATGTGTCCTTCCTTATCATTTTGAATAAAAAAAAATTAAATGTTATAATAATACTAATAAGTTAAAAGAATTAATATTTTATATAAAAATAACAAGAATGGTAAATATCAAACTTAGAATATTTTTTAAAGATGTTATTAGATAAACCTTAAATATATGTAAAAGAATATATATATATATATATATATATATATATATATATATATATATATATATATATATATATATATATATATATTATGTATGAACATTATCTCATATTTGGATGTGAGTAGAGCTAAGGTGGGCCTTAGATGGAGAGAGTTATGAGCAAAATATGTAGATTTTAAAAAAGGATGCTATGGTGGGTGTTGAATTTCATGTGCATTGGTCTTAATCGGAATGGGGAGGGTGAGGGAGGGGGAAGGGAGGGGTTCTTGATTCTCTTTAAAAATGTGTGGATTCCATTCCAAAGTTATATTTTTTTTGACAATTCCATTCCAAAGTATATTGTTTCCCCACTTTAAAGAATCTTTGTTTTATTTTGAGGAGAATAACTAAAAAATTCTAATAATTAACACATGCAAAACGAATTCATGTATACCAAATTAAGGCAATTGATTGGCCAAAGAATAATGAGGTTAGGCAACCTTTGATATTCTATAGCAATTGTTATGAAAAGGATGTGTATGGCATTGTAGACTTAAGTGAATAATATGCTTCTTTCATTTTTGGTCCATGTCCACATTACACACACACATATGCATTTCTTGATAATTGATATCCTTCTAACTTGAAAAAGGGTCTCTATGTGCCAATCATCATTATCATTTGATTAGAAAAAGAAGAGAAAAATGAAGTTAAGAAGTAAAGAATTATAATTCGGGAGATGCTACGGTACAATGGAAAAATTGTCATGTACCGGTACATTAATCATGATGACCAATAATTATTTGACACGTGTCATATTATTATTATTAAAATTATTAAAATATAAAATATAAATGCTGACTTGGACAAAGCTTACATTTTTATTGGTTAAAATTCTTATAGTACCAATACAATGGATTTTGTCAAAAGTATCATAGAATTCTCCAAAATAATCCTACCCCTGTCTCAAATATAATAATATGATATTAAAGTTTGTACAGTCAAACTCCTCAAAAATTTAAAAAGTGTTATTTTTAAGAGTTAATAGGTCAATACTCCTGTAAAATACATGAATTTTAATCAACTCCTCACGAATTTTAATTTAAATCAAACATCATATAATCTAGATATAGAAAGAGTACAATTCATGTACCCAAAAAAAAAAAGAGTACAACTCTAAAAGATTTAGGAAATATGAAGTACACAACAACTTGGGAGGGAATACGAAGTAGATTAGAGATTCCAACGCCCTAACATCCAATGAAAAAAAAGTTAAATATTGAGCCATAAAAAATGTAGGATTTAAGGACACATATTCTCTTTAACCCAACACCATGGTCGTGACTCTACTTCAATTTCCCATCTCCTCCTCGTGCCACATTGGTCCTGTGACTGTGAGTGCATGCGATGCCATGTTTTCTTTTTTTTTTTGGAAAAAGATGTTTAATCTTTTAAATAGATATATACGTCAAATATAAATACAAATTATTGTTAAAAATAAAAAAGTTAAATTTGTGAACAAATTCAACATCCAAGTTAACATAAAATAACATATTCATACCCACAAATAATATGATAAAATTAAAGTAACTGAAATGTCTATATGACTCTGGATTTACATAGTTGACGAACTTTAAGCACTGATTGAAGTAATAGTTGATCAAAATTGATTTGGAAATATGAACTAAACAAACATCACAATAAGACGGGAAAGTAATAATACCACACGAGATAGAAAAACAAACGAACATTGCACTTAGACAACAAAAATCACAAAAAAATTCAAAAGAAAAATCTAATCAATGTGAAAATTACTTATTTAGATTAAAAGTATTGAAAGTTTTATATTGTCAAAATATTTTTTATAAAAAAAATGTATTTATTTAAAGTTCATTAGATATACTTTAATTCTTACATGCTCTGAATATGAAAATTATAATGATTTAATTATTCCTAATAGATTAAAACACCAAATAATAATAAACTAAATTAAACTTGAATATGAATCCTTTTAAATGAGCAAGCCACTCCCAAAATATTGTTTTACATGGGAAAATGACATAACTAAGATTCACCAGTCACCACTATATTTGAATATCTGGCCGGCCTCCAATAATTTCTCTATTGTTGTGGAAAACTTCATCAAAACTCAATCAAGTATATAACACACATTAATTAATACAGTTTTTTTTTATTATTTGTACAATCAATCCATAGTGGTTTAAATTCATATATATACCTCCGTTGCAAAATACTCCCTCCGTCCCTTTTTATAAGACTCCGTTTGACAAAATTGCAATATTCACTTATCATGTTTTGATCATATTTTTTTAATAATACATAGATGTAAATATTACCATATAAGATCTTGTTTGATTTGTTTTGATGAGTACTTTTAAAATATCAAATTTTTATAATTTTTACTATTAGATAATTAAAGATATTTGTGATCAAAATTATACATTGCTAGCATACGTGCACTGATCAAACAGAGTCTTATATTTAGAGACGGAGAGAGTATAAGTATCTGGTCAAAATTTATACAATCAATTCATAGTGTCTAAACTCATATATAAAAATGAGTCAACAAAAGTTTATGTATCTTATCAAAATTTAAACAAAATATATCAACTTTTGCTGGCTAACTTTAGCTTATTTTTGGGGACGTACGAAGTACATTTTGGTGACTTCTACCATGCACTAGACAACAAAATTTGTTTATGGTGCACAATACATATTTTTATCTTTGAATTACATAATCACATTACGAATTTTGCAAAATTCATTGTTTGGATTAAAAATTTATATTATATAGATCATCTATGCAAAATTTAAAAAAATAAAATAAAAATTATTTGATATGTTATTGAGAGTCATCAAGATTAACAATATTTAATAAAAGCCCTGCTCATGAAAATAAAAAATATAAACTCATAAACTGTTAATCTTCATGTGACTCAATATATAACATATCAAATGATTTTTTATTTATTTTGCATGAATGATCTATATAATATAAATTTTTAATCTAAGAGTGGATTTAAAAAAATTCGTATTCGTTATAATGAAATCAACAATTTATGCACGATACGATTCACTTGTGCATAATAGCCAAAACCCATCATTTTACAATTATATAAATGAAAATTGAAAATGAAAGTTAGAAGCACAAAAATGCGAACATTTAATTTATTAGCACACACGAGTTAAATTGCTAAAACCTCACAAATTAACATTTACAGCACCCTCCAAACACACCATAGTAAGTACTATTACATATTAAAGGGTTCGATTCTTGACAGGAGCAATTTATATTTTCGAGTGATAAGAGCTGTGGGACATATGAGTTGAATAGGAGGAGGTCCAAGGTTCGATTCTTGACGAGAGCAATTTATATTTTCGATATACAAAAAAAAAACATATACATGAACATAATTACCAAAAAAGTTATTGTATTCGAAACAAATTAAACCTATGCACAAAATACACAAATTAATGTGACTAACTATCATGTAGACAAGTTTAGTCACACTAATAAATCAAAAGGCAAAACCAAGAATACAAATTAGATGGTTATGCATATATAGGAGTAGAATATTGTTAATTTGTTGGCTACATCATCATCATGTCCCTAACATCGAAGGAGTTCTTGTTCTTCACAACTATGTCATACATGTGCATGGACTTGAACCTATTGAAATCCAAAGGAAGGGAGATAAGATCAATGGTGGAGCTTTTGTGGAACTGAAGGAGATCAACGTCATCATAGTAACGCTCCCATCCCAACGAATAAAGCTTTCGCTCTAAAACTGCGTAAGATGTGATGATCTCATTGCTTGTGGTGTGAACAAGCACTTTGCGCCGTCCACCTAACCCTTGGCGACCGCCCTCCATGGCCTCCACGCCGTCCACTAGCCTTAACACGCCGTTCTTATTGAAAACCCAAACACCTGACATTCTTGGATTAGTACAAGAGGATCAAGAAAGAAAGGAAACAAAAACAAAAGTGTGTGTTGTGTTTTTTAAGGTTTTGTGAGGTGGTTAGAGATGAGTTGGGGATGGGTGATATGGGGTATTTATAAATGAAATGATGGGTGATAATGCTCTCAAATTTTATTTTATTCTATAATATAGTCAAAATTGTTCCGATTGATAAGGATATAATTAATACTCTACAATAACACTGTAGTTTGAATTTTGCTGTTCACAAGGAAAATAAATCATTGTTAGTAATATAAAGGTGTCTATGTCACCTTGAAATATCCACTTATCCATCTTAAGCGCAAGATTTTTAACCACTAAATTATTTGACAAAAAAACAGAAAAAAAATATAAGTGTCTTTTTCAACCATATTTAAGTTTTTAAAATTTAGTTTGTTGTAGAGAGAGATTCTGAAACTCAATTCTCTTAAGAATTTAGTTGATATAGACATCTTAATTTTTATTAAAGAGTGCCCTTATCATTTTTAATAAAAAAAAACTTATAATAATTAAAAAAGGTGAAAAAAATTAATAGTATTTTTTTTTACATATTAGTAATATTTTATTTAAAGTTAACAAGAATGGTAAATATCAAATTTAGAACATCTTTTAAAGATGTTATTAGATATACACCCTAAATATGTTGTAAAAGAACATATCTCTTATTTATAAATGTTGTTAGGTTAGCAACAACTTAACCCTATTTTTTCCCTCCTAAACTATAGCATTAACTACTCTCAACTACCAATAATACTAATTCTCATTTCTCAATTTTTTCCACTTCTTATTAGTAAAAAAAATAAAAATCCACTTCTCATGGAACAAAAAAAACATGTTATTTTGTCTTCACTTTCTCAATATTTTTCCGTTCACTTCTCAACATTTTTTACGATAAAAATAACAACTTTTTCTTCACCGTTCTCTCTCACGATGTTCTCCCTTCTCAATATTTCTACTAATACTATTTTTTTAATTAATGTTTTTTTTACCTTTTAAATTTTTTAAGGATATGATTATTTTTGACCTTGCAACCAATCATCTCTTATTTATAAATGTTGTTAGGTTAGCAACAACTTAACCCTATTTTTTCCCTCCTAAACTATAGCATTAACTACTCTCAACTACCAATAATACTAATTTTCATTTCTCAATTTTTTCCACTTCTTATTAGTAAAAAAAATAAAAATCCACTTCTCATGGAACAAAAAAAACATGTTATTTTGTCTTCACTTTCTCAACATTTTTCCGTTCACTCCTCAACATTTTTTACAATAAAAATAACAACTTTTTCTTCACCGTTCTCTCTCACGATGTTCTCCCTTCTCAATATTTCTACTAATACTATTTTTTTAATTAATGTTTTTTTTACCTTTTAAATTTTTTAAGGATATGATTTATTTTTGACCTTGCAACCAATCATCTCTTATTTATAAATGTTGTTAGGTTAGCAACAACTTAACCCTATTTTTTCCCTCCTAAACTATAGCATTAACTACTCTCAACTACCAATAATACTAATTCTCATTTCTCAATTTTTTCCACTTCTTATTAGTAAAAAAATAAAAATTCACTTCTCATGGAACAAAAAAAACATGTTATTTTGTCTTCACTTTCTCAACATTTTTTCGTTCACTTCTCAACATTTTTTACGATAAAAATAACAACTTTTTCTTCACCGTTCTCTCTCACGATGTTCTCCCTTCTCAATATTTCTACTAATACTATTTTTTTAATTAATGTTTTTTTTACCTTTTAAATTTTTTAAGGATATGATTTATTTTTGACCTTGCAACCAATCATTTTGAAAAAGTTAGTATCTCAAGGTTTATCCTTTTTGAAATAGACTAACATTCCATTAACTAATAATAGAAATTTACTTTAACTTATTTTTATATTTTAATCATGTTTCGATATTGATGATTGTTGTGAAATGCTTAATATCCTCTTTAAATGTGATTTCATTGTTGCTATAATTGTTCGTCTATGATTTTTTTTCTATTTTCCTTTTTTTTTTCACGAGTATTGACTGGTTTCTTATTTTTGAGAGTTTTGTGTATATGTCATTTCATTTTAAGTTTTTGCAAAAATTGGTGAATACAATATATCAAAACTGAACTTTCTCACTATCACTTGAAAACTGAAATAAAGTTTTATTTAAATAGTCTAGAATTTGTTTTAAATTTTAATAGGCTCATATGCATTCGAATGATCAAAAATATGTTTTTGTATCAAAAGTAACTTTATGATAATAGTTAAAGATATTAAATAACCGAAATAGTGTTGTAATTCTAATGTGCTCGAGAAGTTTTTTAAAATTGTCAAAAATTAATTAATATTAAATGCATGTGTCTTACATTTTATCGTTTAATTTATATTTTCAAAATTAATATTATTATATTTGTCTTACCATTTTTATTATAAAATCTATTAATTTTTTTATTAAAAATCTCACAACTTTTTAATATTATATATATTTTTATGAAATAATTTTTTGTTACACATAACAACTTATATAATCCGCGCATCGCGCGGGTGGGTTGTATGTGAATACAGATAAGGTGGGCCTTAGATAGAGAGAGTTATGAGCAAAGTATGTAGATTTGAAGAAAGGATATTGTGGGTGTTGAATTTCATGTGCATTGGTCTTAATCGGAATGGGTAGGGAGAGGGGAGGGGGAGGGGGTTCTTGATTCTCTTTAAAAATTTGTGGATTCCATTCCAAAGTATTGTTTCCCCACTTTAGACACTACTAGAAAAAGTTTAAATACCGACAGAATTTAGTGACAAAATTTATTTCATCTCTATTAGAGACGGAATTAGAGATAGAAAAAAGTGTTTAGAGACAAAAACTAAAATATATGCACTAGTGACGAATTTTAGAGACAGAAAAATCTGTCTCAAAAATATTTCGTCTCTAAATATGTCTCTAGTTACTTAGTTTTTTAATTTATAAATAAAAAAGTAATTGGAGACAGATATTAGAGACAAATTTTTTATTGTGTCTAATAGTTTTCGTCTCTATATCCGTCTCTAATTAGTTAACTTGTTATTATAGTAGTCGAACATCTATAAGAGACGGAATTTATTCGTCTCTGAAATAATCTATCTCTGAAATCCATCTCTAAACGAAATAACATTGAAGATTCATCCTGCCAAAAAATTTCCCTCCAAAATTTTTATTGTCCGCAAAAAAAATTTAGGTTAAATATATATTTGGTCCCTATAAATATGGACCTTCTAAGTTTAGTCCTTAAGCTTACTTATTTTTTATTATATTTTAAGTCCCTATAATTTGTTTCTTCCATATACTTTTAGTCCCGACTAAATAATTATAATTAAACTCTTAAATTTTTGAATGATTTTTTATGGGCATGTTTAAAATATCATATAAAGTTCGAGATAAAAGTAACGAAAATCATGACATAAAAATCAAATTTTGAGCACTTTTTTTTGGAGGAAATGTTTACGATGATCTAAACATACATATGAAAAAATCATTCAAAAATACATGTTAATTTAACAAATAGAGACCAAAATTGAGAGCATAATAATTTTTGAAGAACTAAAAATTTATATAACGACTAAACATAGAAAGTCACCATTTTGTAGGGATTAAAAATTTATTTAACCCAAAATTTTAAACATAACGATATATTTAATTTTTTTTAATATTTCAAAACATATTTTCCTTGAGTCACAACTATGAATTTCTCTCATGCGATGAATGAAATATAAATCCGATAAAAATATAGTTTATAGTTAAAACTTACTATTAATCATTAGTTGAACAATTTAATTTTTAATTTGATGTTATCATTAAATTAAAAAAGATTAAATATTAAAATTATAAAACTAATGACATTTTAAGGTTTTATTATTGACATGTCATAGAAATAATTTACTTAGAGTATGTGACATTATAAAAAAAAAATTGAAAACATAAAATTTAGAGGACAAAGTTCAAAGAAATTTTTTTGATGACTAAAAATAAAATTTGATATATTCAAGGGAAAAATATGAATTTTTTTACGCAAGTGAACATAGTTTTGTTCATGAAAAATGGATGATACTCCCTCATTTCTTCAATAAGTGTCGTTTTTTTATCATACTTTGTTAGTATATTTTGATTAAAGATATTCGTTGGCGTACGGATCTGGTCAATTGTGACAGTTATTTAGGAACAGACGAAGTAATTAATTTGTGTCAAATAAGATAAAAAAAATTCACCCAAAATAAAAAAAAAAAAAATTATTAGAAAAAAAACAATATTCACCAAAATTATAATGCATCGTAGGAGATAATCCAACTACTTTTCAGAAAACTTAACAAATTAAAATTTTCTAAATATGATAAATAATTAATGGAAAATAGGTGTTAGTCTTCTGATTGTCAATTTTTGTAAAAATAACATGTTAAACATGATGTCTTACAGACCTAATCTCTATATTAAGAGCACTTTGTGAATGTCTTTTTATGTGCGCGTATTAGAAATTCATTATGAAATTAAAGGATTCATTTACTTGATTCATGAAGAAGTTATCTATTCAAACTTTATTTGTTTGAATTGGATTGAGTTTATTTTTGGAGAATTTTTTTTATTTGTTTGGAAGAAAACAATATATTTTTATTTGAACAAGATTTGTTGGAAAGAAATATTTGTTCATATCTTTGGAGAAGATTATTTTTATTCATTAGAAGTTAACAAATATATTTTTGTTGAAGATTTTTGTTTGAAGATATATATTTAAAATTAAATATTTTAAACAAGTAATTTTTTGAAAATTGGTTTTTTTTTTGGTTCAAATATAAGCTAATGTGATTTCACCAAACATGATTGTAAACAAAACCAAAATAGGTTTTGGAAGGCATAGCTATGATTCAAACATAAACATGAATGGTTAAACTAGAACTAGTTAAAACATAAGCTAAGATTATCCCCATAAGGTATTTCAAAACATATGGAATATTTTCATTAAAAAATCCCACGCCAAATTCATTCAAAAATAAAATAAAATTGGTTTTTATTTTACTTTAAGTATTCCAATAAATATTTTATTTTGAAGATAATGAAAAATTTGGTGCTAACAAACTTTATCAAATTGAAGCTAATCCTTTATGGAAGACTTGAATATTATCTGATAGTCTATTTTACTATAAATAGAACTCAAGTCCAACAACAATACTCACTCAAATTGATAGAGTTAATAGAGTTTTTATGAGTTTTGTTTTTTTTTGTTCATTGTATGTTTTTTCTAGCGTGTAATCTTGATAGAACTTTAATTGTATGTTTTTTTGAAAGGTTTGTGTCTAATGTTAATCAAAACTCTCCGGTTCAACTTGAAAGAGAAGGTTACAATGATGTGATGAAATTTATCTTTACTTACTTTCTTTTATGTTTTATTGTATAATTATTTAAATTTATTTATGTGTTAGACAACTTTAAGGTTTTTTTTAACAGCTAAACTTTATTAAAGATAATTGGAGTGTACAAGAAATACAAACCAAATCAAGATCAAGAGAAGGGTACAACGTAAAACGCAAGATGCACATACAAAACAAATAAACTCAAAACTATACAAGACACCAACGCAGCAGGACAAAAAACCTAGCAAACAACCCCTAACCGAACCCACAACAAAATGCGGCCATACGGAGTAAAGACCAACAACACATCAGCGCATAAACCAATCCCCCGGGTTCCACACACCCATTCATATAACAAGCAAGGAAACTTCGCAAATTTTATGTTAATGTTTGATATTGATACTTTGTAAATATGACATACATTTTATGTTAATGTTTCAAATTTAGTATTAATTGAAATTTGATTTTCTCATATTGTAGAATTATATGAATTACATTTAGTAAACAAAATTTAATATTTGAAAAATTATATAAGCATTTAATTGCTAAATAGACAAAAATAATGACTAACAAGAGATGGAAAACGTGTTTTGTGAGACGAAATTTTATGATTAGAGACAAAAATTTGAATTGAGAGGCGGATAATTCTATTTCCAATAGAGACGAAATTTTATGCTTCGAGACGGAATTTTAGAGACAGAATTATTTGAATTCAGAGACGGATAATTCTGCCTTCAGCAGAGACGATTTTTTTTGCTTAGAGACGGAATTTTAGAGACAAAATTATGTCAATTCAGAGACGGATAATTCGGTCTCCAACAGAGACGAATTTGTTTGCTTAGAGACGGAATTTTAGAGACAGAATTATTTGAATTCAGAGACGGATAATTCTGTCTCTAATAGAGACGAACTTATTGTGTTTTGAATTCAACAATTAGAGACAGATATATAAAATTCGTCTCTGATTCAGAGACGGATAAATTTTGTCTCCAATCAGAGACTGAATATAAAATTCGTCTTTAATGGCTTAGAGACGAGGAAATTACCGACCACATCAAATCTGTCTCTAATTTTGTCTCTAACGTGCTTAGTGACGGAATATTTGCCTTTTAGAGACAAATATTGGCCGTCAGTATTTAAGATTTTTCTAGTAGTGAGAGTATCTTTGTTTTGTTTTGAGGAGAATAACTTATTCTATTCTAGAACAAGTTGGAGCTTGGTAGTTAAAAATGATGATAATTAACCATGCAAAACGAATTCATTTATAGATAATTAGATAATTTATTGGCCAAAGAATAATGAGGTTAGGTATCACCTTTTTTTTATAAACAAAGAATGAATTATAAGAAATATAAGGGGTATTCAACCCTTATAATTCACAAAGAGAGAGGAGGGATTTGATTGCCCCTAAGGCAATTTAATGAATTATCACCAATCCTCAAAGTTTACATTATATATAATCTACCACTTCCTATAAGCCAACACCAAGACAAATTTGTTATTTGAGCAAGTAGACTAAATAAATTAGGAGTTGTGGCTCTGAAAATAATGTTGTTTCTTAATCCTCAAATGCACCACAAATGTTAGGTAAAACTTTTGATTTTCTGTATCAATTGTTAAGAAAATGATGTTCATGGCATTGTATACTTAAATGAATAATATGCTCCTTTCATATTTGGTCCTAATCTACACTATATTTTTTTTTTGTTATAATTAACATCCTTAACCCGTACAAAGACTTTTTTTTTACACACAAAAACTTATAGTATTTCATTATTTAAAAAAGGAGTAATACAAAGAGGTAAGAACTCAAAAATGCAGTGATAAGTCCAAGATCGCTTAATAAACTTAACCATTAAATTTTGATTAAAGATAAAAAGTGAGTAATATATATTACTAATAATAGAGCGATATTCGTCCGTACAAAGACTTTTATATGCTACTCCTTCAAATTTAATTTGTATTTTCTCTTATGCATTTTTTATCATGGTATTCATTATTCAACCCCAATATTAAACATTCATTTTTATTTTCTCACTTCTAGACTAATATTTTTAGGTATCAATCAAACTTGGATTAGAAAAAAAAGAAGAAGATAACCGGACATAAACGACATATGAGGATATCATAATCGTACTCCCTCGTTTCTAATCTTTGATCTTTTTTGTTGGTAGAATCTGTGATCTTTTTAGTTGGCTAGATATGACACACACATGTTAAGAACTACTCCGTCCGTATCATAATATATGTCGTTTTAAAAAAAAAATTTGTACTATAATATATGTCGTTTTTATAATACCAATGTAAAATTAGTTGTGATCTTCCTAAATTACTCATGCATTTATACTCTTTTTATCAACAAAAATCACTACTCTCTCTCCAACTTTATTATTTTTGCATATATCATCAAAGAGAGAGAAAGGGTAAAAGAAAAAAAAACATGTATAATTTTGACAAGATTCATAGAAGTTACAAATTCTTTAATGTGCGTAAAAATATCGGAACGACATATATTTTAGTACAGAGGGAGTAATTAATTTAAGTAACTATATATTTAATTTTGGATAAAGTACAAAAAATTAAAGGATAAATATGTTTTTAGTCCCCATAAATATCTGACTTTTCTACTTTTAATCCCTCTAAATTTTTTTCCCACTTTTTGGTCCTCCAAATATTTTCGATCATGATTTTTGGTCCCTGCTTTCCACTCAACTATGTGTACGATTCAAATTTTTTAACGAGTTTTTGTGATCATGTTTATAATATTATAAAAATTACTCAAACCAAAATTCATAATTTTTTAACAAATGATGAATTAACTATGAATTTTTAAGCGCAAACACTTCAAAAATTCATATTTAACTCATCACTAATTAAAAATAAAAAATTTGCAAATCAATTCAACTTATAATATACTAAATATTACTGCAATACATAATTTCAAATTTTAATTAGTATACATGAGTTGACTTAAAAGTAGGGACCAAAATTCATGTTAGAGAATTTTGCAGGGACCAAAAAGTGAGAAAAAATTTTAGAGGACTAAAAGTAGAAGAGTCAGATCTTTATAGGGACTAAAAACATATTTAACCCAAAAATTAATAATTAATTGTGTTTTGATTTTCTAAAAGAATCAAAATTTTAAAACACAAAATAAAATGCTCAAACAATCAAACATCATGACCGAAACATCATATTTGAATGATTAATGAGCTTTACTAAAAAATGAATTCTAAATAAACCCGAGTTTAATTTAATTCTTAGATAATATAATTTTTTTGTCGAACCTTATTTACCTCGCCGTCGTACTACTATATATATATATTGTCCAATTCTAATAGATTTAGGAAAAGTGAAGCATACAACACTTAGGAGAGAATAAGAAAAGTAGCTAGAGTAGAGATTCCAACACCACCCTGGCTATATATCCCTTCCAATTCAAACAAAGTAAAATATTAAGCCATAAAATATGTAGGACTTTAGGACACACATTCTCTTTAACCCACTCTACTTCAATTTCCCATCTCCTCCTCGTGCCACATTGGTCCTGGGACTGCGATGTTGAACAATACTCATCATAACTTCCCTTTAATAGTGATCCCAATTTAATCGTGAACATTTGGCATAGAGTTTGATTGAGAATGTAGTACTTCCTCGGATCCTTTTGTCACAGATTATATGAGAAAAAAATTATTAAAAAAATTAAACACAAACATAAAAATTTAAAATATGATTTTTAAGATTTTTCTTGAAATAAGTTACATAAAAATATATAAAACTATTTTTTATTAGTTGTTGTTTATTAAGTAAAGGAGAGAGAATAAAAATTAAATGCGAATTTAATTTAATTTTATAAGAACAAGGAAAACACATTCTTGAAAATAATTTTTTTCTTATAATTTAAAACAAAATAATTATTTTTTTCCTTATCATTTGGGACGGAGGGAATATTCATGATCCAAAATCAATGTGATATTTTTATATTATATTATATTTCATTTTAAAATAAATATTAATATTAATAATTTTTAATTTATTAATTAGGATCTTCCTTATGAGTCAATCTAGTTTAAATTCCTTTTGATGACTATCAGATTTGTTGATCTTTTTAAGGATTGAGTAAAAAGTCTCATGTTGAATAAAGAATAAAATAATTAGGCATGTTAATTTGTATCTGATAACAGATTATCTGTAGGGATTATCTGTTTAGAGATCCGAAGTCGCATGTTTTTTTCACCGTAGAAACAGAGATAAATGGAGAAAATCCCCCGTGAATAATTTGGGGTGGGGAATCGGGAAGGTCCCTCTGCCACCGTTGATTCCCCGATCCCGACCATATATAATTATATAACTTTATATGTTATTTTAATAAAAAATAATAATTAATACATTATAGATATTGTGATTATGTATTATGGTGGCAACAAGTTCAAATTGATATATTATTTTTGACAAAAAGAAATATTTGAAAAAAAAAGAAGAAAAAATAAGCTATAAATGTCGTGCTTTTGATTAAAATGTATAGCAATTTTATTAATTTTTTATGTTCGTGGAACTTTATGGATACTGTGGGGATGAGGATGGAGGAAGAAATCTTCCCCTGGGGATGGGAATGGAGGAAGAAATGTTCTCAAAGTAGGGAATGAGACAATCAGTGTTAAAGTATCCTCTGCTCAATCTCTACTTCATTGACATCCCTAAAATTAACATATATTAAAGGAGATATAAATGAGATGATTCATATACTTAATGTATTATAGTTTTGGATTGAAATGCAGTGGCTACCTCACTTGTATGGTTGTTCATAGCACAATGTGTCGATCAAATTCAATGAGGCTCTCCATCATGCCTCAACAAATATCTTGGTTCAAGAGTGTGTTTGGATGGGGTATTTATTTTACATAAGTTAAATTGAATAAATTTCAAATGACACCTAAAAGCTTATCTCTATAAAATTGGTAGAAAAATCTAAAATTGACCTGTTACTCTAAAATCGATCTAAACCCAACCTGAACCTTATAATTGGTCAAAAACCTAAATTCGACCCTATACCCGACTTAAACCGTCAAATCGGTTGAAAAACATAAAATTAGCCGAAAACAATAAAATCGATCCCAAACCCGAGCATAACCCTTAAATCAGTAGAAAAATATAAAATTGACTCTAAACCTGACATGAACCCTAAAATCGGTCAAAAAAACCTTAAATCAACACCAAACCCTTGAGATTGAATTAAATCCAAAAGCTCCCTTGGAAGATTTATATTTGTGGTTGTGGAATATTGATGGAGATCAATGTAGCTAGTATTTCTCTAAATGCCACTTTCTCTAAAGGATTAAAGACAATTTTAGCCATTATTTTTACGTATTTCGATTTTCAACCCCTATTTTAAAACTCCGAATTTCATTCACCCCTCCTATTTAAGATTTTTCAAAAACAAATTCACCCCAATCACATTTAGCTTATTTTTACTTATGTGACAATGGTGATGAGTATATTTTTTTTATCACACAGGTGTATTACATTTATCCACCGTATTATTTTCTTTAAAAATAACTAAAAAATGCCATAAAATTAGGAGTGGAAATTATAAATAAAAAATAAAAAATCTATAAATAAATTACTATATAAAATAATAAAAAATCAAGAAAAAAACTAGAAAACCAAAAAAAATACCATAATACCCCATTAAAAAGACATTTAAATAAATCGATTTTTTTTATTATATGACAACTTCACACCCCATTTTTCAATGACTAAAGCAATCAACTCATTTACTTTCATTGTAGGAGTAAGTCGGAGTGCATTCACAAATTTTTTAACAAGCAAAAGCAAATTTGTCGAACAATTTTTTCTTGTTTTTCTAGTATTTTTCTTGATTTTATTTTATTTTTAATACTAATTTATTTATTTATTTTTTTTATAACTTTCCCCCAATTTTATGGCATTTGTTTAGAATTTTCTAGTATTTTTTAAAAAATAGTTAAGTGGATAAAGATAATACACCTGTGTCAAAAATAAATCAAATGTGATTTGGGTGATTTTTTTTTTAAAATTTTAAAATATGAGGGGTGAAATTCCGAGTTTTAAAATATGAGGGTTGAAAATTCAAATCCGTCAAAATAGAATGACTAAAATTACATTTATTTTCTAAAATGACGGTGGAGGAAAAAATATTGACATTTGGTCTTCTTTAATTAAGGTATAGCCGTACAGGTACGTTGGTATACTTTTTAAACTGTCTTTTTTTTTCAAATTATATCAACATTTCAGTACTTTAGTTTTTTTAAAAAGGTTGCATTGCGTACCCAACGAGTACCGATTTTCTTTGCTAATTATTGTTTGGTTCGGATTCGTTGCACATTCACTAGCTTACTAGCATTTTGTTTTTTTTTTCATTTTGGTTTTGCTCTCGTATTGCGGGCAGTGGTGGTGCCAAAAAATTCGTAAAATCCGGGCAAAATTTTAAGTTTAAACAAAAATCTCAATTTTAAATATAAAAATATTAGTTTTACCCTCATTAATCTTTAAAAATCTTCATTTAATCCTAAATTAACCTTTAAAATATAAAAATATTTATTTTATAAAGAATAATCTCAATTTTGAACTAAAAGGTACTACCTCCGTTCCTTTTTACTTGTCGTTTAAGAAAAAAATATTTGTTCATTTTTACTTGTCGTTTTAGCAATTTAGGTTATATTTTGCCTATTATATCCTCCTTCTTATTTTATTTTATTGACTAAATTTTGTATAATTGTTTTTGTTGAAACAATAAAATCTTTTTTATTGTATACAAATTTTGTTTGTTTTTAAATAAAGTTTGTTACAATTTTTTTGAAAATAGATAATGTTTGTGAAAAAGAAGAAATTTATTGGTGGATTAAAAATATGATATATTTTAAAAAAGGGCATATTAGGAAAATAAGGTGCAAAAATATACCCCTCCTATTTTGGTCTTTTTTTCTAAAACGACAAGTAAAAAGGAACGGAGGTAGTATTAATTTTACCCTAAATTCATCCTTAAAAATTATAAATTTACCCTAAATAAACCTTAAAATATTAATATATTTTAAACCGATCAAGCCCGGGCAAGTGCCCAGGGTAGGTAACCGAGTGTTGAATCCGCCATGACTGCAGGTGTGCTAGGTTTGCCTTCAGATATGATGGATGTTTTTATCTCTTATAGAGCATAATTTTTGAGTAATTAACTTAAATTTATGTCTACACATTATTTATTTATAGTTTTTTAATGACAGTATCTAATAAACTTTCAATCTCTCTAACTCAATATCTTTTAAAAATAATACATTTTATCAATAACTCTACATCATTATAAGTGAGATTCACAACAATAATATAAATATCATTACTTGTTTTAGAATTAGTACCTATATAGATATCAATTCTTAAAATAAAAAATAAAAAAGGTACCACACGTACTATTAATGGAGATGGTCTAGAAATCATTTTGTTTTTTATTACCTTTTGTGGTTTTTCAATACAACTTTTGGTTTTTCATTATCTTTTCATTTTAAGTTGTCATATAAATTAATGTCATATAAATTAATTTATATGACAACACATTATTAGATACATTATATGTGTAAAATAGTATATACTTATTTTGGAGTGATATAAACAAATATATGCGTAAAACAATTATATATCAATAGAGTATATTAATTAAGTTTTTATGAAAAATAATTAAAGGTACAAAAATATAGACTACAAATTAATATTTACTGCACCCTCACACAAGAGTCACTCAAAACACAAACCTATGAACAAAATACACAGATTAATGTGACTGGATCATGAAGATGACATGTTTAGTCACACTAATCAAAAATCAAACCAACACACATACGACTTAGAAGCAAAACCAAGAATAGTCAAAATTACAATGTTATGCATAGGGATTAATTGCTGTTAATTTGTTGGCTACATCATCATCATGTCCCTAACATCGAAGGAGTTCTTGTTCTTCACAACTATGTCATACATATGCATGGACTTGAACCTATTGAAATCCAAAGGAAGGGAGATAAGATCAATGGTGGAGTGTTTGTGGAACTGAAGGAGATCAACGTCATCATAGTAACGCTCCCATCCCAACGAATAAAGTTTCCGCTCTAAAACTGCGTAAGATGTGATGATTTCGTTGTTTGAGGTGTGAACAAGCACTTTGCGCCGTCCACCTGACCCTTGACGACCACCTTCCATCGCCTCCACGCCGTCCACTAGCCTCAACACACCATTCTTATTAAAAACCCAAACACCTGACATTCTTGGATTAGTACAAGAGGATCAAGAAAGAAAGAAAGAAACAAGAGTTAGTGTGTGTTGTGTGTTTTTTAAGGTTTTGTGAGGTTGTTAGAGATGAGTGTGCATTGATAATTGGGGATGGGTGAATGGGTATTTATAAATGAAATAATGGGTGAGAATGTTCTCAATATTAAAATTTTATTTATATATTATATATAGTCAAAATTGTTCCAATTAATAAGGATATGATTCTACCCTACAAGTGTACTTCAAATTTCACTGTCAACCAAGGAAAGAATTTGTTCATAAGGGTCAATTTTAATGCTTTTTAGTTTTTAAGTTTAAAGGGGGACTTTTATCACTTTTAATAAAAAAAATGTTATAATAATAAAAAAGTGTGAAGAAATACTATATAATATATTTTTTAAAAAATATACTAAACATAGTAGTTTGGTTGAAAAAAGAAGAATAATGGTTCATTTTAAAACTTTTTTTTTTAGATATTAATATTATTCTCACCTTTAAAATTTCTGAAAAAAAAAACATGTATAAATATATTTGGATTTGAGGTAGAACTAATGTGGGCCTTAGATGGGGAGGGGGAGAGTTATATCAATATGAGAAAGTATGTACATTTGAAGAAAGGATGTTGAATTTCACGTGCATTAGTCTTAATCAGAATGGGGAGGGAGAGGGGGAGGGAGGGTTCTTGATTCTCTTAACAATTTGTGTTGTTCAAAGTATTGTTACCCCACTTTCTTTAAAGAATCTTTGTTTTATTTTGAAGAGAATAATTTAATCCATATTTATTAATTCAATTGATTGAAATTTTGTAGATAATATGTAGAGATCGAAGTTTAAATATTGGTACGCTCATTTATTCACGTAAAATTCCAATCACTATATTAACTGACCAAAAAAATAAAATAAAACTTAATCTTGAACGAAGTTGGAGAGAATAAATGATAATAATTAACACATACAAACGAATTGCATGTATATAACAAATTAAGGTACGTGAGACAACCTTCAAGGAGCTGCTGGTTGTGCGATTATAAAAAAATTCATTGGGTTTTGGGGCGAGATTTGAATGTGAAGAATCTCATGAATTTAGAAAAACAAACAAGGTCGTGGATGTTTTGGTTAAACATTGGATGTTCTTTCTAAACACGCGATTTTTGTAAGATTTAAAATCTTTGATTGAGAGTGTAATGATTGACAAAAAAGTTTGCAATTATCTTACATGGGTTATTGTTGGATTCTCGTCGGAAAGATCGGATCTTTTGTGAGGAGAAAGTTAAGTTGCAGAATATAGAGAGTTGTACAGAGAAGAAAAATGATTGACGGAGACGACATTGGTAGGTGGTCGCCGGTACTACTGAGAAAGTTGTTGTATTTTTTTTTATAATATTTTTTTTATATATATATATAATAGAAAGTTGTTTTTTTTTAAATTATTAGTATTAATTATGAACTTAATGGGGGACTGATATGCAATAAGTAAAAGTTTGATAAAAAAAGAGTTCACCATAGACTTCCTACATTATATTTGCTGATATGGAGTCACTTAAAATTCTATTGGTCATTCCAAACGACTTCTTGAGAGCGGGCAATTTGATGACTTCACCATAGAACTCCTCCTTAATTAATATTAATTCCCCTAGACCTAGTTCACTCTTGTACAATCAAACCTTATTTCACCTTGATTTCCAGTTTTAACACCTATCCTTCCCAGCTTAGTAATAGCATCAATAAATGCACTTTCAAAAGCTATTTCATTTGATGCAAATAAGTCGACTGTGTCCTTTGACTTTGCATCTATTGCCAACACTTGATCTGAAGTAAAGAGTCCCTTTCCTTGTTGCAAATTTATAAAATATTGGTTGTCAAATATTTGAGGTGTGATAGGGTCCATGTTTATAGCAATCCTAGGATCAACTCTTGGAGGACATGCTTGTCTAAGCTGCAATGCATATTGTAAATTTAGTGTTGGATCGATTCTATTTGTTGGGCTGAAGTTGTAGATTCTTTTTGAGAAACGGTTGCAATGAGAGAATCCAATTGTATGTGCACCTAACACGATTACACAAGACATATAATTTATTTGAAGTTTGTTAAAAAAATTAAAAACTAAATAGATTCAAATTATCTTTATCATAAGACTAGTTGATATGCAAATTAGTCTTCCAAATCATAAGCATATGTTAAAATAGACTTTGATTTTGTGATTTGTCAGATACATTAATGTAGTTTTAAATTATAGTCAAAAATGTATTTCTTTTAATTTTTATCGTTAGAGATTACGACATGATACATTAATCAAATATGTGGTCTTCCACGTTGTTTTACATCAATGTCACCATATATTAGAAACTATATTTTCAATAAAATTTAGTTGCCTCATAGATTGATTTATCGATATTTAATTAATTTACCTGATAATGCAATCATGTCTATCTGAGAGAGGCCATTGAAGCTAAACATTGAATTAAGCTGATCCAAATTGAATTCAGGATGAGGAAGATGGCGTTGAACACTTGCAATTGTAGATATTCTTCCATCACGTCTTCCTAATTCAACTTCATAAAATGGTCCCCCAGCCTATAATTAATATTATATAATTATAAGATTATTAATTGCATTCATATAATTTGTCTAGTGCACCCTCTGGATTTTTCTATAAGCAAATATTTCAATTTTTACACTTATTAAGAAAAAAATTCTTTTTTATGATTTTATGTGTAATTTATACTAACAATTTCTATAACGACCTTACTTTAAGAGGAGAGAAATGATACAATTCTTGTAAAGTAGGGATATATTTAAAAAATGAATATTAAATAGAGTTGAATTTGTTGACTTTTTTGATGTTTTTTGCTTATAAATAAGGCCGGAGGAAATATCAAATAACACACTCTTTTGGAAATTTTGTTAGAGTAACTACAATTGGTAAATCAAAGTAAACTAAAAACTCTCTCGATTGACTTCCTTGATTTTATCTACTATATAAGTACTTTTGTGAGATTGTTTGGAAGAATTTATGAAAATAGTTACTAACAATTTTTATAGGTTTTTTTCGACTTATTTTCATAAGTTCTCCAATATAACTTATGAAAACAGCTCATAACATATACAAAAATACATTTGCTTAATTTTATCTTTTTACCTTATGCAAACTTATACGCAAACATTTATCATGATAAATAATTATTCTATAAGCTGCAAATAAGCTATGGTTTAAACATGTTTTTGGTCTTTGTATATACACCAAATTTTTCTTTTAATCTCTGTAATTTTATTCCAAAATAGCCCCTGTATCGACCAAACTTTTTGTTTATGGTCCCTAAAGTTAAAATTCACAAGAAAATTCTCAAATTTTCTGCAGATTTTCTTACGAATTTTCCTGCAGATTTTTACTTTAGGGACTAGAAGCAAAAAGTTTGGTCGATACATGGACTTTTTTGGAATACAATCACATAAAAGGACTAAAACCAAAATTTTACATACATACAAAGACTAAAATAACGTTTAAGTCATAAGTTATTTATCCAAATAGACTCTAAAAGTAAAAGCACGGATATACCAAATTGACTACATCCCTTGTAGCAAGAGCGAGTATATCAGCACAAGAAACTGTGTTTGTGCATTGAGGATCGTTGTCAACAGCTTCTTTGGCTTTAATCACTGTGTCAAAGCCATCACCAGCTAATGAAATGTCATCAGGATGATTTTTCTCTACTTTACTTGTTGGAGAGTCGAGGAAAATTGAAGCATCACAACCCTGTCCATAAATTAAATAAAAACATAAATCAACATATTTTTAATAAGCATATTTTAATGAAGGGTTTGTTTAACATGTGCAATAATAATGCATATGTTAAAAAGTTTAAAAGTAGCAATTTTTCATTGAAAAACAATCATTATTTATTGAGTAAAAAAAATCATTATTTATTAAAAAATTATACTTAAAATACACAAGTTACAAATACAAATTTACTATTTTTAATTTCTTAACATGTGTAAATTTGCGTCTCATGAGCTTAACTCAATTGATTAGACATATTGTATGTATTTACAGAGACCAAAGTTCGAATCTTCGTATACCTATTTATTCATTTTTAAAGAGTGAATTTCTAAACGTTAAACTACCTGACAAAAAAAAAACATGTGCAAATTTGCACATGATAAAAAAACCTTACAAATGAATTAAATGGAACATCAAATTTTAAAGGATAATTTCATTTAGAAGAGTCAATTTCTTACCGAATTACCACAATCAAATGGATCCTTCAAACTTTTCATTGATTCTACTCTGATGAGAATTATAATAAGTAAACGATTATCACATTTTTTCACAAAAGGCCGGTTGACTTTAAGCTAAAAATCTAAAATAGTGAATATATACGAGAGAATGAAATGGGTTGATTTAGTGATATTGATTAGAGTTCTTGGAGTGTGCTTCTGACAAGGTCTTAGGTTCGATTCTCATTGGTATTAATTTCGGTGGGCTAGTCCATACAGAACAAAAACTATGGCTTTAAATGGAGTCTCCGCAAGTGGGTGGTGGAATTGATCCCATCGGATTAGTCGATCCTCAGACCGGATACCGAGCTTTCAAAAAAATATATATACGAGAGAACGAAGAAAGAGATAGAGAGAAAACTGAAAAGTCATACGAAGGTAGAGAAAATCGGCAGTTTTTTTTTTTGAAAAAGTCGATGTTAATGATTAATAATTGGTTGTTTTTTTTAATAGATCGATAATGTTAGTTGTTAGTATATTATATTAGTATAATTGTTAATTTTCTCCTTTGCTAGAACTTGAACTTTGGACCTCCTACTCCTTAACCCTCTGCTCAACTAGTTGACCAATTGAGTTACCTATCTCCCCTAATAATTAGTATTTTTGGTTTTTATTGTGGGTGGAAATCAAACTCCTAACCTCATTATCAGTTCAGTACTCCCACATCTCATTCACCCCAACCATCCATCAGCCGTCTTTAAAACTCCAAAAATTGGTGGTGAATCTCTCTAGATTGTATAACACAACGTAAAGAAGTCAAAGTGAATTGATTCAATCTTTATTGATTCACTTTGAAGCACTAATATTTTTGATTGAAGATGTATTCAGTATTTGGCGTGACACTCTGTTTGGTTCGAGAATTTTGGAGGGGAGAGGAGTTGATTTTTAAACTTTTATGTTTGGTTCAACTTTTTAATGAAGAGAGGGGAGGGGAGAAATAATTTATTTTCTTACCCTTAATCTTATAAACTAAAAATAAAGTTTAAATTATAAAGTTTTTTCTTGTCTACCCCCTCAAGATTTTGGGGTATCTACTCCAACCATTCAATAATGTTTTAATCGATATAAATTTTTATAAAATACATCATTTGATTGAAAGTTTATATCATATAGATCATTTGTGTAAAATTTTACACAATTCAAAAATCATTTGATATGTTATTTAGACACTTAAATCTATTGAATATATATATAACCAAAAAAAAAACTTATAAGTACAAAATCTAAATAAATATTGTTGTAAAAAAAAACTTAAATTTTTAATATTCCAACAAGGATAATTTAGAATTTTATTAAAAAAATGAAAGTAATTTTGTCAACGTAGTAATTTATGTTTTACCTCTCCACCACTCTCTTCTCCTCGGTTGAACCAAACATACATGTGATTACATTTAATTAATTACTCTTTCCGTTCAATTTTAAATGTCTTTTGAATTTTGTGCGCACTATATACTACCTCCGTCCCAAAATAATTGTTGATTACGCATATCAATGCATGATTTGAATCATTAATATATCTTTAGTTTTATTTCATAAAAAATTATAAAAATTAATATTATGAAAATATATACTTATCGAGACAAATCAAACAAGATCTTATATATTAATATTTAACGTTATAGATTAGTAAAAAAATACAGTCAAAATAAATGTCAACAGTCAAAGTGGAACAATTATTTTGAGACGGAAGTAGTATATAGTTTTCTTTGACCATATATTTATATTAATATATAAAAACAAATATTATGATATAAGATGTTCAATTTATCTTGATGAATATTTTTAGGTATGTTTATTCACTATAATAAGAATGTGCTGTTGAATTTTATAATGCATTTGAAATATGTCTGTTGATGTGATATTTATATGTGTTTTTAATAAGATTTCTAAGTTCATAGAACATTTGGGTAGTATACATTCAATCTTTATTATCGCATCAAGTATATTTACATTGAGGAAGACCACTAAACACTTCATGGAACACTACATTTTTAGTGTATTGCACATAATTCTCATCCTGCTCAACAATGAGAATTTTCAAACCCTTTGGCGAACTTACTCTTGAAAAAGCAACATATAGCTGCCCATGACTAAATACAGGTTTTGGCAAATATAATCCCATATAATTTAATGACTGACCTTGACTTTTATTTATTGTCATTGTGTAGCACACCTTTATGGGAAACTGTTTTCTGCGCAAGATAAAAAGCCACTTAGTGTCGTCAGATGTTAGAACAATTCTTGGGATTAGTACTTTTGAACCAATGTTAGATCATGTGATTATTTTAGCCTCTATTATCCTCTCTCCTAGATGCAAAATAATGAGCCTTGTTCCATTGCACATTCCTAAGGCAGGATTAATATTTCTCAATAACATAATAGGCATTCCTTCTTTAAGCTCTAAGCAATGATTTGGAAATCCATTAATACTCAAGGAGTTTAGAAATTCTACAGGATACATGAGCTCTTGTTCTGATATGTTATCAGTTGTCTTGTCGATCTCGTCTGCGCTTCTGTATTGTTTAGCAGATCCTTCTGTAATTTGAACAATATAATTATTGATTTCATCAACTGTTTCATTCAGAGGAGTGAGTATTGCCCTTTCCCTGAGATATTCCTTATTCCACAAATTTCTCTTGAAGGCTGGATATGTGCTATCCACAATTTGCTTGAGTGGATCACCCATTGGTTGGATAAGGTATTGATCTGGTATCTTTGTCCATGATACAATCTCTTCTCCATTTTTGCATATTGTTTCAATATTTCCATCACCAAGCTGAAGGAGCCAATTATTGAATTCGTGTGTCGAAGTCTGTTGCTCACCTGTAGTATCTCGGACTCTCATGCTTTCGGACAACATAAAAACTTTGCAATGGTCCCACAAATTAGAATTGTTGATACATGCTTGAACTATATCATGCCGTCGGCCTTTTGGTATCACTGGAAGTATTTGCCTAAAATCTCCTCCAAAAAGAATAGCCTTTCCTCCAAATGGTTCTTTTTTCTTTTCTGGGAATTGGTAACCGATTATGTCTTTAAGTGTTTTGTCCAAAGCTTCAAAAGCGAATTTGTTAGTCATCAGTGCTTCATCCCATATTATTACACCTATTTGAACCAATAGCTAAGCCAGATGAGTATTTTGTTTGATCGTGCACGTGTTGTGATCATAGAGATCTAGGGGAATTTGAAATCTACTATGAGTTGTTCTTCCTCCCGGCAATAAAAGTGATGCAATACCTATAAAGAATTAAAAATAAGTTTACTATTAAAGAAAATAATATTAAGGTACTGCAGCATTTGTTGATAATATTAAGTTTGATAGAAGAAATAGTACATTAACAATACTATGACAAATTGCAATCCAGGGGAATTCGTATAATAAAAATATGAATGGAAATAGCTACTGTAGGAATATATACGTTGGTAAAGCTACTGTAGAAATAACAATGCATATTGTATATAAAGACGGGATAAGTGAGAGATTACCTGAAGACGCTACAGCAAGTACTATTTTTTTCTCAGACTTGAGTTTGGCAATGATTGTCCTATATAGAAAAGTTTTACCAGTTCCCCCGTGGCCATATACAAAGTAGACTCCACCCATGTTTGTTTCGACTGCTTTTAAAACATGATTATATACATTAATTTGCTGTTCATTGAGTAATGGATGACATCTTTCATGTTCTTCTATCAGCTCTGCAACATTATAATTCATCTCTTCGAGAATGAGGCGATTCTCCTTGGCTTCCGAGGCAGCACCATTTGGCAACGGCATTCCAGGGAAATCAGAAAGGTATTTTCCATTTTGTACCAAAATCTTTTCAAGTTCAATCAAGCAGTATGATTGAATCTGCTCATCATTCAGTTGCAATTCTGAGTGTTGAAACAATTTTCTTTTTCTGTAGACAATATTATCTGACAATATTTTCCAATTATTTTCCCATAGCTTACTTATATTTATTACTTCTGCATAAATTAGAATAGTAACAAATAATTCTCTTAATTGATTTCCTGTTGCCCATATTGATGATTCATCAAATACCTCATTCCATTCTTTGTCGTCATCGAGCAGTCCAAGAGCATAGCATGCTTCTTTGAATGTATCATAAGTGACCCCCTTTACTGTCTTAAGGTGCTTATAGTTTTTTGGACCTCGAAGAATATTTAGTAGAATTCTCAAATAATATCTCTCTCCAGAAGTTGGATGGGCATAATAAATTCTTCCAATTGTATTTCCACCCTTCCTTTTTTTCTTCCATTTTTTTAGTGTTTTGTCCCAAACAAATTTTTTGGGGAACTCAGAATATGTTAATCTTTGTGCTTCTCGGCTAATGGAATTCATTCTCATCCACTCTGTAAACATGGACTCCTTAACTCTTTTTCTTCTAACGACGGCTGACAATCGCTGTGAATCTCTTAGAGTTATTGAGTTCTCTCCCTCTAAATGGAAGCTTAATCTTGTAACAAACGTGCTTCGATAGTGTATGTCAAAATTGAATATCCTCCAGCATGCCTCACATGCCGATAAATACCTGCAATTTGATTATATGACATTTTTTAAGACTAATATTCATCATAGCATTCTGTTTTAAGTATTGTTCAAGGAAAATGTACCGGTCAATGCACTAATATATACGGTACTAATAAGCCATATAGTTTCAAGCATTTTTGGTAAATTAAATTATATTTTGATTTTTTATTGAGGGAAATATATTCAGTTAAAAAATGTCAAATGTCGTACCTACAATCCAAGAAAGTTTTGATTTCATCAACTGACGTTATCTCAGTTGCATTTGTTGTTTTGTTGGCTGAAACATTATCTTGTATTACCATTGTAGTTCTATCTAGGCCCATTTGGAGATATTTGAATAGATATTTGATTGCTCTTGACTTGTTGCACCATTCAACATTAGATGAGCCTGAAATGCCAGCAACAACCCTCTGTTATATGGAACAACATACCGGTTGTCCAAATTGACGTCTCCTTTTTTCACATGTCTTCCGTCATCCCTCCTTCTATATGTTGGAAAACCATCTCGATCTATTATTGTTTCAGCAGAAAACTTTTTGGGGAACTTTCGGCTGCAATTACCCTCAACCATGCAAGGTGCATTTTTATTTGCAGTTCCACATGGTCCATGCAGCATGAATTGTTTCACTGCATTAAAACAGTCTGGATCATCTTCCTTAGATGGCATTTCTGCAGTAATAATTTTATCTATATCTTGTGTTGTTGGATACTTATTACTTAGGTGCAGCCAGAACAATATGTGAGCATGAGGCAATCCTCTTTTCTGGAACTCTATGGTGTAGATGGCTGGAAATTTGATAAATAAACAAAAGTTTTGTTAGAATATGACTTATGCATAAAATATGATTAAATATTAATTTTAAATATACTGATGTTTAATTTATACTTTACATAGAATTTGAGCATATGAATTTAGTTATTTGGATTTTACCTGATATTACTTTGCCAAAGTATTGTCCTTCAACTATGTGCTTCATCAGTTGGTCAAGTTTCATTTTAAAAACTCTTGTTTTGATGTCTGGCCTATCATCGACAGATTGGCCCGGTATTTGTTGAAGCATATACTGAATCTCAGGCCACTTTGGATTAGCAGTAAATGTCATGAAGAGATCAGGATTTCCAAAAGTTCGGCATATGGCCATAGCGTCTTGATAGTTTTGAACCATATATCGTGGTCCGCCCGTAAAAGAAGATGGCAAAACTGTTCTCTTACCTGTTGTTGCAGCTATTGTATCTCCACGTACAACTGCATCACAAACATTTTTGTATAGATCTGTGCGCAATATTGTTTGATTCTGTCTAGCCCAGCGCAGTCGCTCCTCTTCTATGGCAGTGTATGCATCAACAACATATTGTTGGAATGATCGACCACCGCAGATGAGAGTATTTGCCTCACAGATTCTTTGTTGTATCCGGTAAGCATAATATTCTCTCATTGTAACCTTTTTTCTTTTAGTTTGTTTTCTTCCTTTTTTCAGAGAATAAAATATGTCCAAGTGAAACCCATCCTCACCATATGGAAATAACAAAGGATATTGCATTGCCATGAATTTAGGATGATATTCTTTTATTCTCTGCAATCCTTTTGTTTTATGCTCTACAACTATATCTCTTCGTCCATTGGATTGGCCAAAATCTCCGACAATGAGAGCAGCAATTTCTGATGTGGTCGACTTTGTATATTGTCTTGAATTGTCCGATCTTGTACCAATTAACTTTATGTGAACTTCTTTGTTGTCTGGTGCAGATAATCTATCCCTTGCCATGCTGAATATTTTGGCAATTCCATTGTACATGTCGAACATGTCTTTTATGCCTTGGACAACGGCCGCATCGAGATCTTGTGCACTATCCCCATTTTTCAAAGAACACAATCGATTGCGGATCTCATTTTCCGTATCATGGACATAAAGTTGGGAGAATTTAGGTGGCTTTCCGTGGCAAGGTATGAGTCCTCCAATTCTATGATAATTTTGACCACTAATTTTGTAGACATATGGGCCTGGACGTAAGTTCACCGTTTTATCTATTTTAGCAACCATGGATGTGAATGCAAAAATAGAATTGTATGCCCTAATTTTTTCTCTAAACTTTATCGAGCGCATACCACCTCTGTAATCTAAGAGTTCTTTCAAATATTGTGGTGGTTGTGTTAGAAAGTCTAGAACAACTTTCCCCTGTAGGCAGCATAGAGAGAATTCAGGGTCTGTTGGACGATGTGGTTTATTTGCCCTTTCCTCATACCACATTGTACTTCCACATTGCTTACATTCAAAATTTGGATGGCCAAGATCCATATATGTCTTTACATAATCTGTAAATTCAAAATTTTGTAATAAAATATCATGAGATGTCTGAATGTTAAATTGCTCAATCAAATAAACCATACTAACCATTTGTGTGGCGCTTTTCACATGTGTTGTGCAAATTGGTGCAACTCTTCCTTTTGTTTTGTGTTCTTGATGTGTCTGCCTCACTTTTTGTTCAAGTGTATACAAAAAAATAGAAGCATTAGAATTTAGAAGGTTATTAGGTCTTTAGGTTGAAGACTATATGAAATAGAAGCATTGCACATTAGAAGGTAGTTAGGTGTTTAAGGTACACACAATTAGATAAAATTTGAACAATTACAATCTAAAATATGAATCTCCACAAATACATGTTGTGTATGGATGACAAATTAATGAACTGCTTAATATAAATCAATGGTATATTATTATAACTGACCTATATATGCAACTGAAGTTTTATTCCTTCTTGAACTAAGCACTTGCTTTCTTTTTAACCTAGCTTCCCGAAATCCAACAATTCTTTGTCGGTGTTGTTCTTCTGCCTCTATTCTTGCAGTAAATTGAAGAACTTTAAAATGATAAATATTAGAATGAAATATTGTGTTTAATGGGGATAAGTTAAACAAAATGATAACACCAACCAGTTGTGTGTTGAGTCTCATATGTGTTGTCAATGCTTGTGTCGTCCTTCCAGTTGTTTTGTGTTTTTGACATGACTTCCTCGGTCCTCTGGCTAGCGTTTCCTGCATAAGATAAACAGACACAACAGAAATACGACAAATTAGATGGAAGAACTAAAATGTTAAATATGCTTTGGGAAAAAATTCATGCACATAATTGATAGATTATTGTAGAGATATTTTTATGTAATTGATAACTAAAATATTAAAATTTACCTATGCATGCAACTATAGTAGTTTTACTTTTTCGACGCTTTGAATCGAGTAGTTGTTTCCTTTGAAATCTAGCTATTCTATATTCATCAACTTGTTGCATGCGTTGATAGTATGATTCCAGTGTTGAGGATAATGAAATGGAACAAAATGAGAGTGAAAATATTTAAAAATGAATGAACAGAGTTAAAAATATTTAACAAAATAATATAGATTGACCATTTTGATGTTGTAGATCACATGCTTTTCTCATTTTCTTGTTGTGTATCCCTGACGTGATTGCTACAGTTTCTTCGCGTGTGTTCGCTTATTAATAGAAAAATACTAAATAGATAACAATAGTAGTATGTATGACATGTTCATAAGGAATTAAAAATATATATAAATGATAATTTTTATATTTGCACTGCAAAAATATAGATGATACATATGAGTGACATACTATTTATTAAGTTGATTTGATTATAATCATTACACTTTTTTTTTTTGAAATAATGTTTACCATTTTGTGATATATTGTAATTTACCCATTTTTGCAGATGCAACTTTTTCACTGCGTTTCAATTCAAGCACTCGCTTCCTTTTGAGTCTGGTACGCTTAAATTCAGCAAGTTTTTCTCTATGTTGGTTTTCTGTTTCTGGATGTGGGAAATAATAAAATTTTCAATTAAGTTACTATTTAAACATTTAAAAACAAATGGAATTATAAAACTGGTAATCTAGCAAATAGAAATGTTAAACATTTGAAGTTTGATACATAATTATTCGGACTTTAACTGGGGCAGACTGTATAGCAACTAAACATGACACAAATTTAGTATCCATCTGTTCAGAAATTTTAAGTATGAAACATGTTTACATATAAATAATTGTGAATCAATCATGAGTAGGTGGAAGTAATCATATAGCTGAACTATGATAATATTTAAGGGTGAGAATACTTATATTAGTTTAAATATCATTGCAACGAACAATGTTAGTATCGAAATATGTTGGAAAGTAAACTTGCATGTACCGATGTGAAATTCATTGATTGTAGTAGGAGGAGAATTTGTATTATTTGCTGAAACTGAGAGAGACTGGTTCATAGTTTTTCTTTTTGTGTCCAACAAATATTAAGATGGTTATATATTTATATTGTATAATAAAGAGTGTTTAAGGTAAATAATAAAAAGAGTTATTGAAGAAACTGATGTTACAAACTTGAGAGGTTGCAATTAAGTAATATTTATAATAAATTGGGATGTGAAGATGAAGAAACAATAGCCATTAACTTCTGCTGTTATGAATAGTAATTAAAATAATAATAGGAATAAATATATACATAATTGTTACCACAGTGGTGCCAATTTACATAGAATACTTGAAAACCATAGTTAAAAGAGTTAATCTGAAATCTGCCCTATTATTGTTCACTAATCATGACAATGCAATCTTTTTTTGACAACGATGACAATGCAATCTTAAACTGTTAAACAATGCTTAAGATCAGTGACAATGCAAACTTACAGGGCCACCACCAGCCATAGTAACACATCCTTGATAAGTTTCATAAGAAGGATCAAATAGTATGACTTCATCACCCGGGTCAACTGCTGTTGAAACAGAACAAACAATGACATTATTAAAAAGACCACACTCTATAACACATTAACATCAACACTTCAGATTTAATGTGTCAGTATCTTACACTGACACATGTGATTACATTCGATCATTTCTATTTTCTTAAATTATTTTCAGTGTCGACATGCATGTTAGTGTTGTTACCAAATATGAACAAATTCTATCTATACATATTTATTTTTATGAAAAATATTTGAGATAGGAATAATTGTTAGATTCTAGATTGATTACTATAATTATTTTGATTGATTGATGACATAAATTATTGTTATGTCTATGTTGAGAATCTATATATAGGTAGCATATGTATGTATGAATAAGTTTAAAATAATTTAATTATAGTAAAAAAAATACAATTATATACATACATGAAAATGAAGATGATTCATTTGAGGATGTTAGGGGGGTGTTTTAGACGCATGAAGGATGAATCATTAATAAGTTACTTAATGTCCTATTTTTGTTAGAGTAAAAATATCATGAACTTGGTGCTTTGTAACAGAAAGTCTAATAGTTCAGAATTGAACAAACAATGCAAACAAATGAGGAGCCGAGATAGTGAAGAACCTGACACAGGACTTCATGACTGCAATATTCAAAAGGAGGATTTTCTCTTCGCCATTATAGTTTCACCGCTGTGGCACTAAATGTATGGTTGCAGTCTGTAATTCAGGTACTCAATCAACTATACTCGATCGAATGCGTATTATAGTGGCCATGAGCGCAATGAGAGTTCTAGAATCACACAACTAAAACAAAATAGGAGATTTTAATTGAGTTTCACGAAGCAAGCTTATCCCTTTATATATATATATTTTGAGTTGCATATATAATTCATATAATTGATGGTCTTAATAATTACTAAAGACTTTTTTTTGGTCCAAATGAAAGACTCTTTACCTGAAATAATTTATGATACAATTTATTTATTTTAAATGAAATATATATGTTTAATTTTTGTAACATTCTTTATATACACATGTCAAAATAAGTTTATGAATGGATAGATTCATATCATCAAGATTTTGATTGGCAAAAATCATTTTGTATAGCAATAATAAGGAAGATAGTGGATGAAAAAGATAAATTCAACTCTCTAAACAGGATAACAAAACAAACACAATGTAAATAATTTGAAACACATAAACTTTATTAATAACCGGTCTTTAACACCATAAACTCAAACAGTAAATAAAAACTTTCAAAGTGACATACGAAAACAAACCAATAACGCAAATAGTTCCGAAAACATTAACTTGTTCAATCATATGAACTTTATTGTAGTAAAAAATGGAAATATAAATACTTAAAACACAATATCCATCACTTCTTCCAACCAAACTTTCAGCCTTAGTCGTCCAAATCTTCCACAATATCCTTTTGGTCCTTATCACCCGATTCAGGTGAAAAATGCAATCTGAAAAATTAGGCAAGTATCGATTTAGCTTACATAGCACATGGACACAAAAATTTAAGAACTTGTAACATCTTACATTAATTTTCTCCTCTTTTGTCGCAAAATTGGTGTCTTAACAGTAGGAGACACACTTGAGGAAGAACATACATTGTCAACAGTGTCTTCCTTTTCAATCTGAAAGTTGGGAGATCACATGAAGAATTGTAAATATCATCAATTTTATCAGCAAATAAAATCATATCTTCATACCATACAGTGAATCACCTTGACAATTGGCTTCAAAATTCTATTTGCTGTGAAATTTTTTTGTCACCACTTTTATAATAAGAACTCATTCTAATTTGGAAAACATGCATGGAACCAATGATTTGCAGGAGTTGTGCAGGTAGTTCCGAGTTCTTCCCATTTTCCTGTCCAAATAAGAAAGACATGTAATCTTTTTAATATGTTATTAATAGATGAGTATAAATTATGCAAATATAAATTTAGATTGAAATAAACACACACATCTTCTAAATTTGGGGCGAGGTCAGCCAGCTTAACTTGTAGAAACTGTTCAGCAACCTCATCAAACAACACAAATATGGGTGAATAGGTACAGTCTTTCATCTCAGTTGAATAGGTAGAGTCTTTCACCTCAAGCGCTAAACGAAACCTATATATACATATATAAACGATATGATTATATTTTTCAATTAGTTATTTCTGAAAATGGCAGTATATTTAGTATTCTAAAAGATAATTTTTCAATAACCAACGAAAATAGTACCTAACCTTTGGATAGGGGACATCCTCCTTGTTGCAGTTCTCACAACAGAAACCTGATGCAGTGGCTTTCAAAGTTTTTCTATAATCAGGACACGAAACATAATACCACCCAGCGTGCATCGAAATTTTGACGATTGTTGCAGCACATCGGTAGACATCACTCTGCGTATATAAAGTTGAAAGTATGAAATAATGGATGTTAATTAAATAATAGATTAGTTATAGAGAATTCATGTCTCATTTTGTTTACCATATTAATCCTAGAAGCTGCCATGTCTAAAATTTCTGATATAGTCGTTACTTGGTGAATCTTAGGACGGACAGCAAGAGGAGAAATTTTTGCATTTTCATCCAGAACATTGGCAACCCTTCAATTACATTGCAAAAACATGTAAGTATATATTTTGATTCAAACAGAAAGAAAGAAATAATATAATTAAAAAACATACTTGGAAGATTGGATGAGCTCAATAGCTTGTGGGATATCTATGTTGACATAAATTGTTGTGGATCTTGAAGATTGGACATAAACTTCACCTATGAAGAAGATATACTTGTTGTGAATGAAATGAAAGTGCAACGAAAAAATCAGCATGTTAGACTGAAATTAAATAATATATTATGTTTTGCTACCTTGAAATTGTTTTACCAAGATGGATGTGAAAATTGCGACGTTTGGTTTAGGAGAAGCATGCTTGTATTTTTTCAATTTCTGATCAAATGTTGAAACATAGTCGTCCCACAAAGTTACTTTGAATATGCATCCACTGCAAAAACATTTAAAGTCTTAAAATCTCTTTAATATATTGATGTCATACAATTAGTATATGTTAATTAACAAATGATATAGACAAATATTATTTTGTACCTTTCATTAGTTAAATAGAGTGACATCATATTAACCTTTCCGTGAGTGGTTGTCTTCTCCTCAATTGGAGTTACATCAACAATAACTCCAATGACATCTGCATAGGGACAAAAGGTACGACTTGTTTTACATGACTCAAATATGAAATTTAATAATTAGAAAAACAAACCTGCATGAGCTTCTTTATCTAATTGCTTGTGCAACTCCTCAAAAGGAACAGATTCAAAAATATAGCGCGGAATTTTCCCATCATCATATTCTTGAATTGTAAATTTTGTTGCAGCACTAAATTGTAGCATTGAAGTATTTTTTTGAATCACAGTATATTTTCCCTTATTCTTTGAGACTGTAAAATCTTCAATCACATACATTTTTCCTTCTTGCAAGATATTTTTGAATAAGTTGGTAAACCTACTTGGTATTGTTCCGTGTATGTAATTGTGCTGAAATTTTTTAACAGTTAGTAAGCAAATAAAGCACTTGTTTTGGAATGAACAATGATTTAAAAAATCATTTAGGAATACCTTTTCGTCCATTAGCACCATGTCTGTACTAATTAAGCTCTTCCTTTGGTATAAACGTCAAATATAAGCACACCAAACGCATGCAATTCAATTCATAGTTATTTGGTATACATAATTAGTCAAATCATTGGCTTTATTACTTGGTAACAGCCATGTATGAATTAAACTTGGTGAATCATATTCTTGATTGGTTGGAATATGAAGTGAGACTATTTTTGGCTGAGGAAAACAATGAATTGAGGCTTGATATCAACTTTATAAGTAGTTTTTTTTTTTTTTGAGCATAAGTAGTTTGGTTTTTCATTTGTGAGTAGATTAGGTTTTTTTAATCTTATGCATTCCATTGATTAAATTGTAATAATTGGTCATATTTATATATATTCGTATTTTTTTTATGACAGCATTTTTTATAGGTCTATTTTTTAATTCCTTTTAATCCGTAAATTAGTTGAAAAACAATTAAATATAAAATAACTAAAAGAGAATTTTCTTGTGTAGATGGATTTTTTAGAGTCCATTTTTTTTAATATTGTGTTGATGAATTTTTATAGAGTATATTTTTTAATTCCTTTTAATTATAAATTATCATTTTAAAATATTTATAATAGCATTTTTTATAAGATATAACTTATAAGGCAAAGGAAATAGAATTTCAAAAGGTAAGAATTAAAGTGATAAATTTTATTGATTATTTTAAAAATAAAGTAAAATATAATGAGTTTTGTTAAGATGACACATCATCATATTAGATTGAGAAGCTTTGTGAGAGTAGAGTTTTTGTGAAGTTGCCACATAATATGCATAAAATATGATTAAATATTAATTTTAAATATACTGATGTTTAATTTATACTTTACATAGAATTTGAGCATATGAATTTAGTTATTTGGATTTTACCTGATATTACTTTGCCAAAGTATTGTCCTTCAACTATGTGCTTCATCAGTTGGTCAAGTTTCATTTTAAAAACTCTTGATTTGATGTCTGGCCTATCATCGACAGATTGACCCGATATTTGTTGAAGCATATACTGAATCTCAGGCCACTTTGGATTAGCAGTAAATGTCATGAAGAGATCAGGATTTCCAAAAGTTCGGCATATGGCCATAGCGTCTTGATAGTTTTGAACCATATATCGTGGTCCGCCCATAAAAGAAGATGGAAAATTTGTTCTCTTACCTGTTGCTGCAGCTATTGTATCTCCACGCACAACTGCATCACAAACATTTTTGTATAGATCTATGCCCAATATTGTTTGATTCTGTCTAGCCCAACGCAGTCGCTCCCATTATTATTTCTACCATTAAAATAATTTTTGTTATAAGATTTATTTCTAATGTTAGAAAAATTTATACTTCTAGAATTATTTCTACGATTTGTTCTTTTAGAGGAATTTACAATATGCACTTTCATTTGTTCCAAATTGTTGGAAGTTGCGCTTGTTTTGACAAAGATCATTTTATTTGTGCTTGGTTTATCAAACATAGAAAATTCAAGTCCATTTTTGTTATTAGAATATCTTTGTCTACTAAACACATCTTCTAAACCAAAATGACCTTTTTCATAATTTTTTATCACTTGATTTAATTCAACAATTTTTAATGAAAGAGAATTACATTCATTGCATGTAGAAATCTTTTTACTATTTTCCAATTCTTTTTGCATGGTGTTGTTTTTCTCTTCAAGAGATACAATAAGTTACTTTTATTTTGACACCATTTTGTATAGATATCTACATTCATTGAATAATTCTTTAATTGCTTCTTGTGCATTATCATAAGAATTTTCATCATCACTAACCTCTTTTTCTTCATCATCGAAATGGTGTAAAACCATTAATGTCATGTTTGCTTCTTCATCTAAAGATGAACTTATTTCATTGTCATCCCATGCCACATATGCTCTTCTTAACTTTCTATCCTTCTTGTTTTTGAAACGATTCTTATTTTGTATAAAAGGACACTCATTTTTAATATGCCCTTGTTTTCCACATTCAAAACAAGTGACCTTTTTTCTTGAAGTGAATTCACAATTAATTTTCTTTCCTTGATCAAATTTCTTTATTTTTTCTCTTCTCAAGATTTTTTTAACCTTCTTGACAAGTACTTCTACATCTTCATCATCTTCTTCACTTTCTGATAGAGATTCTTCATCATCACTATTATAATCCCATGCTTTAGTTTTGATGCAAGTGATCTAACTTTATGTTCATGCCCTTCATGCTTTTCCAATTATCAAGTTCCATTTCATGTTCTTGCAATGTTCCAAACAATGCAGCCAATGACATTTTTGATAGACTTTTCTTTTTTGAAATGGCTGTCACTTTTGGTTGTCAATGATCTTGTCAATGATTTAATTCATCATTTGTGGAGGTTTTACCAAGATCCATCAAATGATTTGTCAAATGAGAGAATCTCTTTTGCAAATCAAGTATTGTTTCTCCGGGCAGCATTCTAAACATCTCGTATTCTTGAGATAAAGTGTTGAGTTTGGATCTTTTTACTTCAATTGTATCTTCATGAGTCACTTCCAATGTATCCCATATTTCTTTTGTTGTTTACATTGGGATGTACGGAAAAATTCATCCATTCATAAGGACGATTAAAGAATGTTTATGGTCTTTTTATCAAATAACACTTTCTTCTTGTCATCATCGGTCCATGATCCTTTTTCTTTTATTTGTAATTCTTTGTCAACGACCGTTGTTGGAATGAATGGGTCATTTTCAACAGCATCCCATATTTCTTCTCCTTGTGCTTCCAAATATGCTTTCATGCGAATTTTCCAAAAATCATAATATTCTCCAACAAAGCATGGAGGTTTATTGCTACTACCATCATCTCTAAAAACAGGTTGTGCGGAAGCCATTATGGATTACAAGAACAAGTTACTTGAACCTGCTCTAATACCAATTGTTAATTTGGAATGCAACCTAAGAGGGGGGTGAATTAGGTTTTAAGACTTTTTTCCAGTTATTTTAGAGATGTTGTGGTTCTTTTTATTTTTCCAGAAAGTTATGATGAAACTATGACCAATGCAGAAAAATAAAAGAGAGAAGGGAAAGAAAAAGAAACAAAAGATTTATCCTAGTTCCCCTTCTAACCTAAGGGTAATCAAGTCCCCTCACACTCTGTGAGAGATTTCACTATGTCGGAAACTTGTTACAAGACAACCTCACCCAGTAATTTCCTATACAACACAAAGATAGCAGCCCACTTTCTTTAACAATGAGAATCTTCACCAAACTCTATGATGAAATTCTTATACAACACAAGATAGCACCCCGCTATCTTTAACAACAATTCTCAACAAACAATGATGAGAATTTTACAAACAATTGTTGAAGAATAATCTTGTATGGTTGTTATCAAATCAATATCACTTTAACAATGTATATATCTTAGTGCTCAGAAAATTTTATGGATATGTAAATATAGGCAATTTTTCACAAGATATATTAATGAAAGTTTATGAGAAAAGTGACATTGATAACTTAGTGAATTTTAAGAATGATAAATCAAAGATAAGGACCATACTTACAAATATTTTAAATAATAAAGCCTAAGTCTTTCTTCATCATGGTTCCTTATCTTGAAATTCTATAAGCATTCTTCTTTTGTGATCTGAGTTTATTATCATCAAAACTTAGTCAAGTTCAAGAAGAAAATCTTCTTCACGTTATATGTATCGATACAAGCCATTATGTATCGATACATATAAAATCATCTTTGAGCAGAGAGGTGTATGTGTATCGATACACTTTTAAATGTATCGATACATATCAGGCCCATTTTAAAACAGAAAGCTCAAAGTGTATCGATACACCCTTATATGAATCGATACATATCAAACGCTCCTTAACTAGAGAACTTCATATGTACTGATACACACTTAACATGTATCGATACATATATGTCAACTTTCAAAAAATTTAAGCTATCATTAATATGTATCGATAAACACTTACTATGTATCGATACATATTAGTTAGAATCTGTCTAAATTTATTCCATTTTATTATTCCTATAAGTAGCATATGGGGTCTCTTTATATAGTGTGAGAAATAATTGGAAAACCATTTTTTATCATAATTATGCCAAAAAAGGATTTAGAAAGCTCTTAATTTGGCCTTAGACAACACTTATCGAGCGGTGTCTATTCCGGCGTTGCCTTTTGTATAAACAACGCTTAATAATTAAGTAAAAGTGCTGTCTAAAGTCACCCTTAGACAAAACTTCCTTCATAAGCACTATCTTATGGTACCTTTAGAAAGCGCTTCCTTTCAAGCGCGATCTTATGGGTACCTTTAGAAAGTTTTTCATGTCCATAAGTGCTATCTTATGTTACCCTTAGATAGCGTTTAATAAAAATAAACACTAGCTTAGGTATCCTTTAGAAAGCACTTGTAGCTTATAAGCGCTATCTTAAGTAGACCTTAGACAACGTTTCATAGCACATAAGCGCTAGTTTAGGTAGCCTTTAGAAAGTGTTTGTAGCTTATAAGTTCTATCTTAGCTAGGTAGATCTTAGAAAGCGCTTCTAGCACATAAGCGCTAGCTTAGGTAGCCTTTAGAAAGCGTTTGTAGCTAATAAGCGCTATCTTTGGTAGACCTTAGACAACACTTCATAGACATAAGCGCTATCTTAGGTAACCTTTAGAAAGCGTTTTTAGCTCATAAGCGCTAGCTTACGTAGCATTTAGAAAGTGCTTCTAACTCATAAGTGCTAGCTTAGGTAGCCTTAAGAAAGCGCTTGTGGCTTGTAAGTGCTATCTTACGTAGACCTTAGACAACGCTTCCAACTCATAAGCGCTATCTTATGTTGGATTTAGGCGGCGCTTCCATTTCATAAGCGCTATCTTAAGTTGTCTTTAAATAGCACTTCTATCTCATAGGTGTTATCTTAGATAGACTTTAGTCAGCGCTTTTTATTTGTAAATGTTGTCTAATGTTACATTTCAATAGCACTTTTTTCCTAAAAATTAAGTATTATTTTATATTATTATATATGAAATTTTGATGAAAATATTCCAATATATTAATTATACATAAAATTAAGGCTTCTTTTTAGTCCCTGTGTGTACACCTAATTTTGGTTTTAGTCCCTGTATGAGTTTTATTACAAAATAGTCTCTGTATCGACATTTTTTTTGCCTTTGGTCCCTGCCGTCCAATTCCTTCCAATTTGGTCCAAGTGGCAAACGTTTTGCCACCTGGACCCTGCCACGTGTCACTGTAGATGTGGATGACGAGGTATACTGACTAGATTAAGTGTGGGAGAGAAAGACCAAAACAAAAAATTTACACAATTACATGGGACCAAATCCAAAAATTCTAAATTTTGCAAATTCTTATGAATACCTAATTTCTTCTTCTCCATCTAAGATCCAAAAGTGTGGACCGTGGAACAATTTCTTCTTCTCCATCTAAGATCCAAAAGTGTGGACCGTGGAACAATAAACATCCACCATGGCTGTGTGAACACAAATGGATTTTTCACAATAAACATAAGCACCACCATGGCTGTGTGAACAAATTAAAGCTCTTGATACACACCTACCGTCCAGAAATAGATATTTTGTTCAAGAAAGAGAAAATTGGAAATGGACAATCCACCAAGGAGGCATGTGAGAAAGTTAAACCTCCTTCAAAGGAGAAAACAAAGTAAATGACTGTCTCAAAACTCTAAGGGAAAACGTGAATATAGACTTGACGTGTACTCCCTCCGTCATTAAATATAATGGAAAAAAGCACATTTTTTTTGTCTCAAAATATAAGAGAAAAAAATAAACATTTATCTTTTCCAAATAATAATTTTACTTATTTTTATAAAATTAAATACAATTTGCATTTAATTTTTCTTCTCTCTCATTTTATCAATAAACAACAATCAATAAAAACATCTTTCTATGTAACTTATATTAAGAAAAATTACACAAAATCATGTTTCAAATTTTCATGTTTTGGTTTTCTTACTAAATGTAATTTTTTTATTATTCCTTATAATTTAGGATGGAGAAAGTATATATATAAGAAAATAAAAGAAGTATAGCTACGGTCAATTAATTCGATAGTTGGTGCTTTCCAGCACATTTGGAACTTAGATTGAGAACAAGAAGAAGAAGAAATTAGGTTTTCATAAGAATTTGAAAAATTTAGGATTTTTGGATTTGTTCCCATGTAATTATGTAAATATTTGGTTTTGGTCCTTCTTCCATACTTAATCTAGTCAATATACCTAGTCATCCACATCTATAGTGACACGTGGCAGGGTTTAGGTGGCAAAACGTTTGCCACTTGGATCAAATTAGACGGCAGGGACTAAAGACTATTTTGGAATAAAATCACACACAGGGACTAAAACAAAAATTGAGTGTACATACAGGGACCAAAAAGATGTTTAAGCCAGGGACTAAAACTAAAATTGAGTGTACATACACGGACCAAAAAGATGTTTAAGCCTAAAATTAATACATAAGCTAGATAAAATTTGCAGAAAATTAATAATACCAAGTTCTAATACTATCTAGTGTACCCCAATTTTAGACCTACAAATCCAATTTGCATTTCATGCATCAAAAAATACAAAAAAAATATATGTGCTTTGTTATCATATTTTAATTTCAGTTTCCATGCATATTTTATATTTTTCTCATATTTTCATCATTTTATCACAATTTACACTTAAATAATTTCGTAATTAGTGTAAAAGTCCAAAAATATCAAAAATATTCTTTTTCTTATTTTTACGCGCATTTTATATTTTATTAACACATATTTTAAAAATATCAAAATATTTGTATTTTATTACATTTTATTTCAATTTATCTTATCTTCACATTTCTATATCAGAATATACAAAAAAGGATATTCAACATTGACCAATTACATTTTGCCACCTTACCATCTCCACCTCATATTCATTTTTTTTTTTTTTTTTTACCATTTTACATTCTATAACAAAAATACCATTTTCTTACTCTATAAATACCAATGTCACATCACTCAATCATTAACATTCATTCTCACAAATAATCAAAAACTTCCTTTCTCACAATTCCCAAAAAAATCAGAGCTGATCACAAATCACCACCAAGTCAGATTTGGCGCCGGAAAACCACCTCCGATCGCCGAAAAATTCAAAACCACAAATCTCAACCAAATCAAAAACAAAATAAACACTTAGCTTCGTATTCACTCCCTGGGTATGAATCCATCGTTGGTTTCGCAGAAAATGCGCCATAAACTGTCAAATTGGACCGAGAATCACCATGGATTTTTACCCTTTCGTTTTCAATGATTCGTGTACCAAATCAAGTGGTTTATTGTTGATTTACGTTCCTGGAACTCGTCATAACCTTTTCCAATCGTTAATTTCACTTGATTTGGTGTTATTTTTGCCGGTCAAGATTTTTGATCTCATCGGAGATCCGTTTGATTCTGCGTTTGCAAGCCGTATTTGAGAAAACTAAAGGTGGATTTGAACTCAGAGGATGAAAACGAGTCTATTGGTACCAGATTTGTACATCACAATCTACACTTTTACACTACATGACATTTGACACTACTTTTTTACATTACACTACATGTTTCACTACACATCTTTTTGCATGCATACATGCATTTGCATTTAGATTAGGACATTGCATCATTTAAAAATGTATTTTAGACACAATATTTTACTTTATAAAATTATTGAGCCCTAACACTAGCATTAATAGTTAGGGACCTTTTTGGCCTACATTTATGCTTTCATGCTTATTAATTGATTCATTTTCTTTGCTAATTTTAAAAGAGTATGCTCATATGCGAAGATGTTTTATACGACTTTGTGCTCTTTGTATGTTTTTCTCACTTTTTGCCATATTCACATTGCATTTTCATACACACACTTCACATCAATATTTGACATATTTTTATTTGTTTCTTTCTTTTCCTTTTTTCGTAAGTGCATTTCATACTCATGTTTATTTCTCTGCTTGCATTTTATTGCCTTTTATTATTTTTATTTGATTCGATATGGTTGTAATAATTATTCGATTTGGTTGTAATAGCGTAGGATTTTATCGCTTTCTTTATTGCTTTTGACACATCACACACAATGCTAAAAAACCAAACTAAAAAGGAACTTTCATTTCCGAAGAGGCGCGTTAGAATAATCTCATAGAAAAAATAGAAAATAACAAAAACATCTTCTTCCTCCTAATACAAATTTTTTTCAGTGCAAAACCAATTAGTCGCACGCTTAGACTTATGTTTATTTTCAAAAAACTTTAAATTATGCAATGACCTTCTTTCTCATCTAATTCTCCACAATCACACACTTTCTATTCTATACAATTTCTCCTTCCATTTCTTACTACTTCTTCCCTATTTCTTAACACATTAAAAGCAAATAAAAAAGCAATAAATTAGAGGTTACTATAGAATACTATAGGCATTTATGATGCTAATACCTTCCCTATGCGTAACTAACCCCCGTACTTAGAATCTATTTTTATGGTTTTCGAAACTTTCCCCTCTTTGGAAATGAAAGATCAATGTTAATGGTGGAAATCTCAAAATCCCCGCAACAGAATCTACCAAAAAAAATCTAATATTATAAAAACATCATATCCAAATCATACGTTCATATATATATACACACAAAATTGATCTATGATTATAATATATTTTAGATGAAAGAGTGTGTATGCATCTACCATAATGAATTCTTCCGTTCATAGTATATATACAAAAAAAAAATGACATTCTCTCTAAATGGCACTTTTCTGTCAGCAGACTGAAATTCAAAATGGAAAGATAGAAACTAAGTGAAGCACTCTAAACCCGCCTCCCATCATACACTAATTTAACCTGCACCAAACATTAACAATGTATAAATAAGTAGATGGCTTTTGGTCTTTGTGTTTGCTTGTTGTTTCCTTGAGATGGTGTAATTTGTTTGTATACTTTGACTGTTTCTCTAGCTGTTGCACACCTTGTGTGTATCTAGTGAGTTAATATAATTCTCTTTTAGCTTGTTAAAAAAAAAGTAGATGGCAAACAGGTGAGAACAGAAAAATACAAAAAACATAATAAATGGATATCAAATTGAATTCATTTCTTCAGTCCATTTCAAAAAGCAAATATGAGATCATGCCCATAAATTTAAACAAACAACGTATATCATAAAAGAAAGCAAATAATAAAATAAAACTAATAAAGTATCCTATAAAAACTAAGACAAAGTGAATGCACAAAATAATATAGGACTAAATCCAGACCTCAGACTATATATATAGTTCAATTATCATAAAATTATATGATAACATAAAACTAGCTTAAATTAAAATCAACATGTATAAATATTATACATACATACATACAATATAATTAATAACATAAAACACACCTTATAATAAAATCCATCATATAATTTTCAATCCATGCACTCTAATAAAGTTACGCCTAAAGCTATGGCATTTGAGTACTAAGCAAACCAAATATCAATACTGTAGTAGTATGTCAAAATAACTCTAAAATATGCAAGTGTGTATTGGGCCAGACTCAACACAATTGCTTAAGATTTCAAAACATACTTCAATATTACTCCACTCGACCAATTAATTAATCACACATTGTCATTTATTCTAATCTATACTTTCACTTTACCTTTCCAATATTTATTTTTTTGAACAGCAAATAAATTTATTAATAGAACCAAATCTCGACATAAGATGAACCAAGACCGGTAAAAGAAGAGCTACAAAACAAATGTGCCGTATATAAGGGGAACACCGATGAAAATATCAAAACTTACACTACCTAAAAAATGGTCTCTAATCCCATACTTAGAAGATACACATCAGTTTCCATACCAACAGAGAAACTTCAACCTATCCTAAAAATAATAATCATATTGTTGTAACATTGGATAACATAGTTGAAACTATACAGGGGAAAAAGAACGAGATATGGCCCGATTAAAGAAATAATAATCATACTGTTGTAACATTGGATAACTTTCTACTAATTCTTTTTGACTTTTACAAAGACACAAAATACAAACAGTTGCAATGCCACCAACTACAACACCAAAAATTGACAACATTTATTATACTAATTATAATATATATGTAGCTTCATTCAAACCTGTCACAGTAAACATATTCATGTAAAACTAATTTATATACCACGAATCTGATAAGCCTAAGATAATCATGATTGATATTGTGATTTTCTTTAAATCAGCTCCAATTATTTACGTCATACGGTAAACAAAACTTTAGTTTAAATCTAGATACTGTAACAAATTTCAAAATACAAAGTTTCTTTCAAGTGATTGTTAAATTAATGTATTACATCAACTAACCTTGAGTTTTTTGAACATTGTAACCATCATTTTTTGTAATATGTAATAAATAGTTTGAGCCATTGTACTGTTTAAACAAATTAACTTAAAAAATTATCCTGCAAAATCACCTTCTAAAAGGTACTAAATCTTTGCAAATGTACAAATTCTTGGATTTATCACATAATCATAACAACAAAAGTTTATTCCACTAAACTGAATCACATTACAAATCAAATGACATTTTTGTATCCTCTCAAAAAATAAATTACCTTTGATAGGAACGTCTGGCACCAACATATTTGTTGTCCCAAGAGAACTCTTTCACCTCCCAGCTGGTTCCTCCTTTATACACAGCATTGTCCACAACATATATACTTTTGGTAGTATTCATTACCGGTTAGTCAATGCAGCTAGGCAGCATCCCGTAACAATTCATCCTTCACAAAAGAAGTTTATTTAGATTTGATCGATACTAATAGAACCATCAGTTTCCCTCTACTTACAAAAGATGTATTGTAATATCTCTATATAGCTCACTTGTTTGTGATAATTGTATAAAATTCTCTGAAGGATTTAATTTTATTGTGGCATGTACAACTCATGCTCTTGAAAAGATTACTTAATTAAATTGAAATCTAGAGGGAACATTATATAATATTCTTGGTGAATATTTTCTAAAACAATGATATAAAATTATATCATTTGTTAACTTTGAAAATAAATTTGATGATATAAATATTATCAAAATTTATTGAGCTTATTGAGCTCAAAATTTTTCACTAATATATCGTAATTTTTAGCTTATTTGAATAAGTGATTATTTGGGACAATAGCTTATGTAAGCTTATTGAGCTAAAAATATCGTAATGTTTAGCTTATTTGAATAAGTGATTATTTGGGACAATAGCTTATGTAAGCTTATTGAGCTCAAAAATTTTCACTAATATTTTAGGACTTCTTGTGAGATTTAAATTTTAACCTCACTTTATTTTTAAGTTTTTTTTACTTTGGTTAGTACTAGCTTATTCAATAAGTGTTTGTTTGGGACAATAACTTATTCTAAGCTTATTGAGCTTAAACTCTTACACTAATATTCAAAAAAAAAAACCTCTTCTAAGGTTTAAATTTTAATTGCTAAGTTCTCATTGACATGTTTTGTTCTTGCATATGTTTGATCATTTCTTTGCTATTTTCATGATATGTGTCTCATTTTCACATCTTTTTGCATCATACTTCACATTACATTTTTTACTACACATCAAAATTTACATCACATTTACATGCTACATTGTTTCTACATTTTACATTACATTACATCACAATCTACATTTTTACACTACATGACATTTGACACTACTTTTTTACATTACACTACACATTTTTTTTACATGCATACATGCATTTGCATTTAGATTAGGACATTGCATCATTTAAAAATGCATGTTAGAGACAATATTTTACTTTATAAAATTATTGAACCCTAACACTAGCATTAATAGTTAAGGACCTTTTTGGCCTAAATTCATGCTTTCATGCTTATTAATTGATTCATTTTCTTTGCTAATTTTAAAAGAGTATGCTCATATGCGAAGATGCTTTATGTGACTTTGTGCTCTTTGTATGTTTTTCTCACTTTTTGCCATATTCACATTATATTTCACATTGCATTTTCATACACACATTTCACATCAATTTTGACATTTTTCATTTGTTTCTTTTTTTTTTTTTTTCGTAATTGCATTTCATACTCATGTTTATTTCTCCGCTTGCATTTTTTGCCTTTTATTATTTTCATTTGATTCGATATGGTTGTAATATAATTATTCGATTTGGTTGTAATAGCGTAGGATTTTAATATATTTCTTTATTGCTTTTGACACATCACACACAACGCTAAAAAACCAAACTAAAAATGAACTTTCATTTCCGAAGAGGCGCGTTAGAATAATCTCATAGAAAAAATAGAAAATAACAAAAACATCTTCTTCCTCCTAATATAAAATTCGTTTAGTCCAAAACCAATTAGTCGCACGCTTAGACTTAGGTTTATTTTCAAAACAATTTAAATTATGCAATGACCTTCTTTCTCATCTAATTCTCCACAATCACACACTTTCTTTTCTATATACAATTTCTCCCTCCATTTCTTACTACTTCTTCCCCATTTCTTAACACATTAAAAGTAAATAAAAAAGCAATAAATTAGAGGTTACTATAGAATACTATAGGCGTTTAGGATGCTAATACCTTCCCTATGCGTAACTAACTCCCGTACTTAGAATCTCTTTTTATAGGTTTTCGATACTTTCCCCTCTTTGGAAATGAAAGATCAATTTTAGTGGTGGAAATCCCAAAATCCCCGCAACAGAATCTACCAAAAAAAAACCAATACTATCAAAACTTCATATCCAAATCATACGTTCATATATATATATATATATATATATACACAAAATTGATCTATGACTATAATATATTTTAGATGAAAGAGTGTGTATGCATCTACCATAATGTCTTCTTCCATTCATAGTATATATACAAAAAACAATGACATTCTCTCTAAATGGCACTTTTCTGTCAGCAGACTGAAATTCAAAATGGAAAGATAGAAACTAAGTGAAGCACTGTAAACCCGCCTCCCATCGTACACTAATTTAACCTGCACCAAACATTAACAATGTATAAATAAGTAGATGGCTTTTGGTCTTTGTGTTTGCTTGTTGTTTCCTTGAGATGGTGTAATTTGTTTGTATACTTTGACTGTTTCTCTAGCTGTTGCACACCTTGTGTGTATCTAGTGAATTAATATAATTCTCTTTTAGCTTGTAAAAAAAAAAGTAGATGGCAAACAGGTGAGAACAGAAAAATAAAAAAACATAACAAATGGATATCAAATTGAATTCATTTCTTCAGTCCATTTCAAAAAGCAAATATGAGATCATGCCCATAAATTTAAACAAACAACGTATATCATAAAAGAAAGCAAATAATAAAATAAAACTAAAGTATCCTATAAGAATTAAGACAAAGTGAATGCACAAAATAATATAGGACTAAATCCAGACCTCAGACTATATATATAGTTCAATTATCATAAAATTATATAATAGCATAAAACTAACCTTAAATTAAAATTTACATGTATAGATATTATACATACATATAATATAATTAATAACATAAAACACACCTTATAATAAAATCCATCATATAATTTTCAATCCAAGCACTCTAATAAAGTTACGCCTAAAGCTATGGCATTTGAGTACTAAGCAAACCAAATATCAATACTGTAGTAGTATGCCAAAATAACTCTAAAATATGCAAGTGTGTATTGGGCCAGACTCAACACAATTGCTTAAGATTTCAAAACATACTTCAATATTACTCCACTCGACCAATTAATTAATCACACATTGTCATTTATTCTAATCTATACTTTCACTTTGCCTTTTCAATATTTATTTTTTTGAACAGCAAATAAATTTATTAATAGAACCAAATCTCGACATAAGATGAACCAAGACCAGTAAAAGAGGAGCTACAAAACAAATGTGACGTATATAAGGGGAACACCGATGAAAATATCAAAACTTACACTACCTAAAAAATGGTCTCTAATCCCATACTTAGAAGATACACATCAGTTTCCATACCAACAGAGAAACTTTAACCTATCCTAAAAATAATAATCATATTGTTGTAACATTGGATAACATAGTTGAGACTACACAGGGGAAAAAGAACGAGACATGGCCCGATTAAAGAAATAATAATCATATTATTGTAACATTGGATAACTTTCTACTAATTCTTTTTGACTTTTACAAAGACACAAAATACAAACAGTTGCAATGCCACCAACTACAACACCAAAAATTGACAACATTTATTATACTAATTATAATATATATGTAGCTTCAGTCAAACCTGTCACAGTAAACATATTCATGTAAAACTAATTTATATACTATGAATCTGATAAGCCTAAGACAATCATGACTGATATTGTGATTTTCTTTAAATCAACTCCAATTATTTACGTCATACGGTAAACAAAACTTTAGTTTAAATCTAGCTACTGTAACAAATTTCAAAATACAAAGTTTCTTTCAAGTGATTGTTAAATTAATGTATTACATCAACTAACCTTGAGTTTTTTGAACATTGTAACCATCATTTTTTGTAATATGTAATAAATAATTTGAGCCATTGTACTGCTTAAACAAATTAACTTAAAAAATTATCCTGCAAAATCACTTTCTAAAAGGTACTAAATCTTTGCAAATGTACAAATTCTTGGATTTATCACATAATCACAACAACAAAAGTTTATTCCACTAAACTGAATCACATTACAAATCAAATGATATTTTTGTATCCTCTCAAAAAATAAATTACCTTTGATAGGAACGTCTGGCACCAACATATTTGTTGTCCCAAGAGAACTCTTTCACCTCCCAGCTGGTTCCTCCTTTATACACAGCATTGTCCACAACATATATACTTTTGGTAGTATTCATCACCGGTTACTCAATGCAGCTAGGCAGCATCCCGTAACAATTCATCCTTCACAAAAGAAGTTTATTTAGATTTGATCGATACTAATAGAACCATCAGTTTCCCTCTACTTACAAAAGATGTATTGTAATATCTCTATATAGCTCACTTGTTTGTGATAATTGTATAAAATTCTCTGAAGGATTTAATTTTATTGTGGCATGTACAACTCATGCTCTTGAAAAGATTACTTAATTAAATTGAAATCTAGAGGGAACATTATATAATATTCTTGGTGAATATTTTCTAAAACAATGATATAAAATTATATCATTTGTTAACTTTGAAAATAAATTTGATGATATAAATATTATCAAAACTCCTGAAGATCTTTTGGTAATTTCTTAAGAAAAAGAAATTGAGATGAAATATATAGGAAGAATAAATATTTGTATGAGATGACAAATTGAGTATTTGAAGAATAATACTTTTGTAAATCATGAACTTTCTAACAAATTTTCTAAAAGGATTCTATACAGAAAAATCATGAGTTTGGTACTCTAATTGTTGTAAGGTCACTAGTTATGAACAAATGTCATTTCAGAACTCCACAAAATGATGATTACCATTTGGTCCAGAAGTACCATATATTACTATAGCCAAATATTAATATATCTTGTTAATTATTTGATGTGAAATATCATTTGTTATAAATATTAAGAGTTTGAAGAAAAATGTGTTGGACGTACGCTAAATTTGTTTTGGAATTGCAAATTTATTGTTAAAATAAGATTTTGTGCATCAAGAAACTTTTATAGGAATGGTATTTTAACAAATTTAATTTGTTTTACTATAATTATTGCGATATCACTTGTTTTGAACAACAATCATGTGATGTCTCAAGAAAATGATGAAGAACTTGAATTGGTCCTGAAGTACCATATCTTAATTCAATTGAGGACACTAATGTATTTTGCTAATACATGTGGTATTTTACTTTTGTCTATATTAGTAACTACATATATTGGAACAAAATCAAACATATAATATGTACGTTAAAGATACAACAATATCATCTGATCATGTGGAAATTTTAGCACTACATCAAGCAAGTAGAGAATGCGTTTTTTTTTTAAGTTTGTATTTATGTACATACAAGAAACAGAGGTCTTTATTGTAAAAGTGGACCTCTTGCAACAATTCAAATGAAAATAATATCACAAGCACCGTTAAGTTGAGGAAGAGTATGATAAAGAAATTTTTCTACAAAGTCAACTCCAAGTAACACTTTTGGACAACTAGCACCAAAGATTATTTGGTCTTCTACGTCTCAAATACAATTATCTTTATGAGGGGGAGAAATAAATGTGTTTTGCACATGATTTCCCTTCACCATGGTTTTATCCCATTGGGTTTTACTAGTAAGGTTTTTAACGAGGCAGATTTATACACAGGATGTTGTACTCTTTTTTCTTTCACTAGAATTTTTTTTCCACTAGGTTTTATTTTAGTAAGGTTTTAACGAGGCATATCCTCAATGGACATCTAAGGAGGAGTGTTATGAATAATTCTAGTGGATACCCATTAGCCATTGACTCATTTCATTAGGCTCATGTATTATCCTATAAATAGGATCTATGTTGCATTGTAAAGACACGCCTTAATGAGAATAATACAATCTCTACTCATTCTCTCTTCTTTCCTTTCTCTTGTCAATCTCTATTCTTCTATACTTGCTCATACTTAGAATAGTTTCATAACAAAACTAACATTGCATTAAATTTTAAAAACGACAAGGAAATATGAACAATTTTTCTCAGCAACTTTTTAGCCTCCGATTGTTTGATTTCTAGATATGTCCCTACGTGAGAGTGTGTGCTAAAGAGTTTCAAATTGAAAGTGAGATGATCTATACATGAGTTTATAAGTAGAGACGACAATTTTCACTTTACAAATAAATTTGTAGGATTGAATTAAACTGAACTCTAAAATTTAAAATAATATTAGCGTTTCAATTTTTTATTTGAAGTGTTTTAAATAATTTCTAATGGACGCGAATTATTTAAAAATGATTGTGTTTAATTTTTTTGTTTAAAAAGGATTGTGTTGGTTATATATGAAAAATCAAAATTCAAAGTATGGTAGTAGATAAAGTTCAATAAATATATTATCAAAAAAGTTTTTTTTTTTTTGACAGGAACAAACTTAACTCATTTCATTCATCAAAATAGTTTCAATACAGGATGGTATGTAATCAAAGTCTTGGCGACTAGCAAAAGACAACGCCGCTCTTGCTAACACGTGAGCAACATTGTTGGCTTGTCTCCTAATAAAGCTTATCTTAAAGCTTGGAAATAAACGTAAAACATCATTACATTCTCGAAGCATAGCAACAAACTCAGTACGAATATTTAGCTTACATCTAATGCTATCTACCACTAGTTTGCAATCTAGTTCTATAATAACATTAACAAAGCCTAAAGTATGTAGCCAAGAAAGAGCCGCTTTCAAACTCCACGCCTCTGCTTCATGAGGGGATGGATTACCATAATTCCATGTTGTATAGGCACGTATGAAGTTACCTTTGTCATCGCGTAAGCACATCCCTGCTCCAAAACAGTTTTCATCCTTAAAAATTGCCGCATCAACATTGCATTTTAGAGCACCTTGCTCCGGACCCGTCCAAACAGCGACCGCACTACTCCTCCCTCTGCTGCCCCCGGCTGAAACTGTGTTCGCAGCAGCTGGTTGTTGTGCCGAATCAGTGCTGCTGTTGCTGCTTGTGCGTGGCTCACCATGTGATTCTTGTGCTACTCGCCATTGATAAATGATATCCATTGCAAGTTGTAGCGACATGGAGGGATTGAGTTCAACATTCTCCCATATCTTTTGATTCCTTCTCTTCCAAATACACCACAAGGCAGCAACAAACAAAGTAATATTATGTTGTGGTAAAGATTCTAAAAGAGAGAAAAATAAAGATACAAAACCTTCCGCCGTGGCAAACCTTCCTTCAATGAGAGACCATATTCCCGCTTCTTCCCAAATTTCTTGTGCCTTTACACACCCAAAGAAAACATGCCAATCATTCTCAAAATTATTATTACAATAAGCACAAGTATGAGGACAATTTACACCCTTTTGTTGGAGTCTATATCTTGTTGGTAGACATTCTCTTGCCGCTCTCCAAAGGAACACCTTCATTTTTTGTGGGATTTTTAAATTCCAAATCTTCCTCCAATTCCCATCAACTCTCAAAGCCGTATTGTCTACAAAATTCTCCATCGTGTAATAATAAGCGGATTTGACACTATACTCTCCATTTCTTGAATGCTTCCAACTAGGCATATCTTCCCTCGTGTCCCCAAAAATAGGAATGTTCAAAATACATTGGGCATCTCTTGCATTGAAGGACTCTATAATAAGATTTCTCTTCCATTCCCTAGCACCTTCCTCCATCAAATCATTCACATACATATCTGCCCCTCTATGTGACATTGGGGTTGTGATATAAGAGTTGGTGTCATCACGTAACCAAGCATCATGCCATACTCTAATGTTTCTTCCATCACCCAACCTCCATCTTATGCCTCCCTTGACAATTACCTGTGAAGCGTGGATACTACGCCAAATAAAACTTGGATTATGACCCAAGTTGGCCTCCAAAAAATCCCCTCTTGGATAATATCTAGCTTTGAAAATTCTGGCTACTATAGTATCATGGTCGGTTGCTAATTGATGACACGAAATCATATCATATTTTTAGCTTAATTTATGTGAACTTTAGGTGCATTTTCATATGTTTTTATTTCTTTTGTTTGTTTTTATGTTGGTATTTGTTTTGTTTTCAGTATTGTCTAATAAAATAGGTCGGAGAAGAGAATTGAGCAAAAAGGGCCGAAAACGCAGCAAAAAGGGGGGTGCAAAGCGCAAATTCACGCAGCCCACAAAGGAGCCCAGCAGAAAGGGGCATTTGCCTCCAGAAAGCTCATGGCGCCCGCCACCAGCTTCGTGGCGCCCGCCACAGAAACCTGATCCAATTGAAACTGATTGTGCGCAACGTGGGGAGCAAGCACACGTCCGATACGAATTCTGTTCCTAATCGTACGGCAGATGGATGATCTCAAAAGATGCATATCTCTTCCTATTTTGGTGGATCGTACCAGCACAAAATCTCCTATAAATAGAAGCTCAAACCTCAGAATTTTCTACGCCTTATTTTCCTTTATTTCAGTTAGTTTTACTTTCCCGCTTTGTAAACTGTATCGGTATTCCCACACCGGGAATCCGATTTCAGATCCGTTTTCACTTTCCTGTCAAGAATATTATTTCCTTTAATTCCAGCAAGTTTAATTCCAGTTTCCAGCAGATTTTATTTCCAGGTTTTTATGCGCTTATTTATTTATTTAATTATTATGTCTTGTTTAATTTACTGTTTTTATTTATTTAATTCCTTTACCATGTCTAGCTAAATTCCTAGATATCGGTATGTAATTTAATTCTCCGAAGGGGATTTAATGATGATGTAGCGCGCGTACTTATTAAACTATTTTTCTGATTCAAATTCCTAATTTAATTCAAAGCTTTTGAACGAGAGTAAAATAAAGCAACTAAGGTTAAAATCAATAGAGCGAGAGTTTGAGGTTTTAACTAGATAGTAGGAATTTGATATTAATCTTTGAACGAGCGAGAGCCACGTTAGGATTAATTTGAACTAATTGATTTTCAAAATATACTTTCGAAGCTAAGGTGGTAGAAAAGTGACAGTAAAACTCCTAGCTTAGAAAGTATGATTTTTATCAACAAAACGAGAGTGTGAGGTTTAAACCTTTAAATTGAGAAAGTTCTTCTGAAAAATAAATCCTTTTTGCGCGCTATTAATTTATTAAATTCCCGTTGGTTAATTAGTTACATACCGATATCCCGTCTTTTAATTAATTTAAATTCATCTTTTCAATCTCTTTTAATTTCAAAACAATTCTAAACTACTATTCACTCGCCTTAGATTTACAACGTAACGACAAAATTACGGTAGGTCAACTATTGGTCTTTGTGGTTCGATATCTATTAAAACTCAACGACGAAACTGTGCACTTACAGTTATAAATATTTATTGATACACAAATCGTCGATCAAGTTTTTGGCGCCGTTGCCGGGGAGCAATTTAGTCGATATCGTAACTCCGACGTTACACCGTAGAGACTAAGGCAATTTTTAATTTCCGTTAAAAAATCAAATCCAAAAAAATCAAAAACTAAAAAAATACAAAAAAAATTACCCTTTTTGGTTTGTCAATTGTATGCCAAGCACTCGCTCACAAGGCGAAGAATTAGAACAACCAATTGACAACCCCGAGCGTCTACTTAGTGTACGACGCCGAATTGAAGCATTTAGGGAAAGATACATAGTTCCCCAAAATCAGATCCTCTTTCCTGAGACAGATTCAGAATCTGAAGAAGAACTAGAGATGGAGGTAGGACCGCAAAACTGCCCCCTGAAGTACTACGCTACCCCTACTGATGCTGAACCACATAACAGCACTGTTGGCCCTGCGATAGAGGCAAAAAATTTCGAGCTTAAGCCTTCCCTGCTCTCAGCTGTTCAGCAGAATCAATTCTCAGGTAGCCCTGCGGATGACCCTAATCTTCACCTTTCTGTCTTCCTGCAATACGCCGATACAGTGAAAGCTAATGGCGTCAGTCCCGAAGCAATTAGGCTTCGACTTTTCCCATTCTCTCTTAGAGATCGAGCCCGTGCTTGGCTCCAGTCTCTACCTTCTAACTCTGTCACTACATGGGAAGAGTTGAAGAAAGTCTTTTTGGCTAGGTATTTCCCCCCTAGCAAGACTGCTATGCTAAGAGCCCAAATCAATGGATTCAAGCAGAAAGACAATGAATCTCTCTACGAAGCATGGGAGAGGTTCAAGGACATGTTGAGGTTATGTCCACATCACGGTCTAGAAGAGTGGTTGATCATTCACACCTTCTACAATGGTCTCCTGTACAATACAAGGATGAAAATAGACGCTACCGCGGGTGGCGCCCTCATGGACAAGCCTTACAATCAAGCCTACCAATTCATCGAGAGTATGGCTCAAAATCACTACCAGTGGGGAAGCGAAAGATCCCCTGTAGAGAAACCTCAAGCTAAAGGAGGAATGTATGAGATAAGCGGCCTTGACCACGTCAATGCCAAGGTTGATGCTCTCACTCAGAAGATAGATAGCTTACTCAAAGCTCCTGCTGCTACCGTAGCAGCAACAACCTCCAGCTGTGAAATATGTGGCGATCCTGGGCATGTCATAGCCGAATGCCAACTCTTGGCCGGAATTCCCTCCGACCAAGTAAACTACGCCCAAGGAGGCCCATACTCTAACAACTACAACTCAGCTTGGAAGAGCAGTCCCTACCTCTCATACAAGAGTAACAATGCATTGTATGCACCTAGACAAGGACCACCCTCTAGTCCGCCGGGTTTTCAAAAGGCTCCCACGCCAAATCCAAGTAACCCCGGAAAGTCTAGTCTTGATGTCATGTTTGAAACTTTCATGGCATCCCAACTGCAAACAAACGAAAGTCTTAAGAATCAAAATATGCACTTCACCAAGATGTTTGAGCAGTTGAACAACAAAGTGGATGTTCTAACCACCCATAACAGGATGCTAGAAACTCAGGTTGCACAAGTAGCACAACAACAAGCATCCACGTCTGCTCTTGCAGGCACGTTTCCTGGCCAACCTCAGCCTAACCCCAAAGCTCATGTGAACGTTGTGACACTGCGTAGTGGAACACAGTATGATGAACCAAATGATCCTAAAACTGAGAGGCTGCCCATGCAACAAAGGCTTGATGTACCAGTCGAGAAAGAGAGTGAAACTACAGAAAAAGAAGGCGATGGCGCGGAGCCTAAAGAAAAAGAGAAACCTTATGTGCCTCCGCCGCCTTACAAACCTCCCATTCCTTACCCTCAAAGGCTTGAAAAGACCAAAAGCATGGGGCAATTCAAGAAATTTGTGGAGCTTCTTAAACAGTTGAATATAACTATCCCATTCACCGAAGCTATCACTCAAATGCCCGCATATGCTAAATTTCTTAAGGAGATCTTAACCAACAAGAAGAAGATCGAGGACTGTGAAACTGTCATGCTCACTGCCGAGTGTAGCGCCATCCTCCAAAACAAAATGCCACCTAAACTCAAAGACCCAAGAAGCTTCTCTATACCCTGTGTCATTGGAAAGTTTGTTATAGATAGGGCCCTATGCGATTTAGGTGCCAGCATCAGTCTCATGCCCATGACCATATGCGATAGATTGAAGTTAGGAGAGTTGAGACCAACTAGGATGTCTATTAAATTCGCGGATCATTCTGTCAAGATGCCTCTAGGTATTCTAGAAAATGTCCCTGTGCGTATAGGTCAATTCTTCATACCAACTGACTTCATAGTCATGGACATAAAGGAAGACTCTAACACCCCAATCATCTTAGGAAGACCATTCCTAGCTACAGCTGGTGCGATCATTGACGTAAAGAAAGGAAAACTCACTTTTGAAGTGGGAGAGGAAAAAGTTGAATTCATTCTAACCCAATTCCTAAACGCACCAGCCATAGATGATACTTGCTACCTGTTAGACATCATTGACGAATGCAGAAAAGAGATAGAGAATGATCCAACTACATACTCTGAAATCCTAAGATCTTCTCGAACTCCAACTCTCGAGGTTCAAGATGACGAGCTTGGTGAATGCTTTGAGATTACACCGAGCCCGACGCCTTCTCCCGACCAATCCTCTTTAGAACTCAAACCTCTACCTGAAACCCTAAGGTAAGAATTCCTTGATCAAGAGCTTAAGCGCCCTGTGATTGTGTGCGCAGATTTAGGAAAGTCAGAAACTGACAAGTTACTGACAGTCCTAAGAAAGTATCCAGCTGCTTTAGGATATCACATTTCTGATCTAAAAGGGATAAGTCCCTCTCTGTGTATGCACCGCATCTTGCTCGAGGAAGATTGCAAAACCTCTCGAGAACCACAAAGAAGGATAAACCCCATTCTCACTGAAGTAGTCAAAAAGGAAGTTGAAAAACTTCTAGATGCAGGAATCATATACCCTATCTCCGACAGTAAATGGGTGAGTCCCGTACATGTCGTACCCAAGAAAGGAGGGGTTATTGTAGTCACTAACGAGAAAGGCGAGTCCATTGCCCAAAGAGTTGTGACCGGAAGTAGAATGTGCATTGATTATAGGAAGCTTAACACGGCCACGCGCAAGGATCATTTCCCTTTGCCCTTCATTGATCAAATGCTTGAGCGCTTGGCAAAACATTCATACTTCTGCTATTTAGATGGTTACTCGGGATTCTTCCAAATTCCTATTCATCCCGATGACCAAGAGAAAACAACCTTCACCTGTCCTTTTGGCACGTTTGCCTACTGGCGAATGCCATTTGGATTGTGCAATGCCCCTGCAACTTTCCAACGATGTATGCAAGCAATTTTCGCCGATTACATCAATGATATCATGGAAGTCTTCATGGATGATTTCTCCGTGTGTGGGCAAAGTTTTGAAGGATGCTTGACAAACCTAGAAAAGGTGCTTGAAAGATGTGAAAAAGTCAATCTTGTACTAAACTGGGAAAAGTGCCATTTCATGGTTCGTCAAGGGATTGTTCTTGGACATATAGTGTCCAACAAGGGGATTGAGGTGGATCGAGCTAAGATCCAAGTAATAGAAAATCTACCTCCCCCAAAGTCTGTGCGAGAGGTCCGCAGTTTTCTAGGTCACGCCGGTTTCTATCGGCGATTCATTAAGGACTTCTCCAAGATCACCAAGCCCTTAACCAGGCTGTTAATGAAAAATACCGAGTTCATATTTGATGATGAATGCTTGAAAGCGTTCAACCAGTTAAAGGCAGCTCTCATTTCCGCACCCATCATGCAGCCACCTGATTGGAGTTTGCCATTTGAGATCATGTGTGACGCTAGTGACTATGCAATAGGCGCAGTCTTAGGTCAAAAGAAAGACAAGAAGCTTCATGCTATCTACTATGCTAGTAGGACCTTAGACCCCGCGCAAATGAACTACGCCACCACTGAAAAAGAACTCCTGGCTGTTGTGTTTGCAATAGATAAATTCCGTTCTTACCTCATAGGGGCCAAAATCATTGTCTATACCGACCATGCGGCCATTAGGTACCTTGTGAACAAAAAGGATGCCAAACCAAGGCTCCTAAGATGGATCCTGCTCCTTCAAGAATATGATATAGAGATCCAGGATAAGAAAGGAATTGACAACACAGTTGCGGACCACTTGTCAAGAATGGAGGGAATGGTGCCTGAAAGGGTACCCATAAATGACGATTTCCCATATGAGAGGCTTGTAGCCCTTATGAAGAGTGTCACCTCCGAGTGCCCATTAACTCAAGACGACATCGAAGTCGTCAACTCTGTCTGCATAAGAGACTCACTGCCTTGGTACGCTGACTTTGTTAATTACTTACCAGCAAGAGTCCTTCTGCCAGATTTAACTTACCAGCAAAAGAAGAAGTTCTTCAGTGATCTGAAACATTACTATTGGGATGATCCTCTCCTTTTCAAGAGAGGAGCCGATGGAGTCTTCTGTCGATGTGTCCCCGAGGATGAGGCGCAAAACATTATTTCCCATTGCCATTCTGCGCCATATGGGGGACATGCAAGTACTTCCAAGACTTGCGCTAAGATTTTGCAAGCCGGCCTTTATGGGCCCACTCTTTGTAAAGATGTCCACACTGCCATCCGGAGTTGTGATCAGTGCCAGCGCACTGGTAGCATCTCCAGGCGCGATGAGATGCCTCAGCAAGGCATCCTTGAAGTGGAAGTGTTTGATGTATGGGGGATCGACTTCATGGGACCATTCCCATCTTCTTTAGGTAGCAGGTACATACTTGTGGCTGTAGATTATGTGTCCAAATGGATCGAGGCCGTTGCCTCTCCAACTAATGATGCCCGAGTAGTGATTAGACTTTTCAAGAACCAGATCTTCCCTAGGTTCGGTGTGCCGAGACTTGTCATCAGCGATGGTGGCTCCCATTTTATCTCTAGGATCTTTGAAAGGCTACTATCTAAGTATGGGGTCCGACACCGTGTAGCAACTCCCTATCACCCACAAACAAGTGGGCAAGTGGAGGTCTCCAATAGGGAGATCAAGCAAATCTTAGAAAAAACAGTTGCAACCTCTAGGAAGGACTGGTCCTTAAAGCTAAATGAGGCACTGTGGGCATATAGGACGGCGTACAAGACCCCAATTGGGACCACTCCCTTCAAGCTTGTTTATGGCAAATCATGCCATCTACCGGTGGAATTAGAGCACAAAGCTTATTGGGCTATCAAAGCCCTCAATTTCAATTACACCACCGCCGGTAGGAAAAGGATATTGGATATCCATGAGTTAGAAGAGCTTAGGCTAGATGCTTATGAGAATGCTAGAATCTATAAGGAAAGAACTAAAAAATGGCATGACAAGCGTCTATCTAGGAGAGAGTTTAGAGTAGGAGAGCTAGTACTTCTTTTTAATTCAAGACTTAAACTCTTTCCCGGAAAATTTCGCTCAAAGTGGTCAGGCCCCTTTACTATTTCTAAGACATATCCTCATGGGGCGATTGAGATGAAAAGTAACTCCGGTGATACATTCACAGTTAATGGACAGCGGTTGAAACATTACAATCTTAAGGATAGCGACCCTACTTTTGCAAATTTTAACCTATCCGCCCTGTCCGCTAACGTGAATTGAATTCACCTTCTTTGAAGTCGAGCTCACCGACTTTAAACAAAGCGCTTGGTGGGAGGCAACCCACTGATTTTGAGTCTAATATTTTTTCTTTTTAGTCCATTTGATGTTGCAGGTAATAAAGAGAAAGCACGCTTGACGACTGCATAGTTGTGAAAGCTCTTGGCTATTCAGGTTCTATTCTTCCAACCTCGCTTTTTAGTCGTCGCATTGGGGACAATGCTCGATTTAAGTGTGGGGGAGGAAGCTTTATCGCTTTCCTTTTTACTTTCAGTCATTTAGTCTGCATGCATAATAAAACATTAGGATAGTTCACTTGAATTAAGTAGTTTTTGCGTGTTGGTTTTGTTATTGTCTGATTTTTCCCATTTCTTGAGCCATACCAAAATTTTTTCGTGAAAAGCAAAAGTGTTGAGTTTTGATGCTTGATATTGGTTATTTGAAAGTATATAGGTTGTCTGCACTATCTAGGCTATTTTGTGAAATTTAGGTAACGGTTGGATAAAATCAATACCGTTTTAACACCTTAGATTCCCAGAAGTGTGTAAAACTGATTTGAGTACTAATTTTGACAAAGTTTTGAATTTGAGTTTTAATGAACCCTTAGTAGTTTATTCAGCAGTCGGCACCATCTCAAGGCACAAACTAAGTGGGAAACCGACGAATATAAGTGAATGATCCTGAATATAAATGTCTATGAATACTATTGGTTGATTCTTTGAAATAATTGATGAAAATTCAACAAATGTTGAAACATGCGAAAAGAAAAAAAATACCATAGTATAGAAACTCATTAGTAGTTGGTTCAGAGGTGTCTGATTCTGAACTTGGTAGGGCGGGTTACGATCCGATCCCCCGCAGCTGCGAAGTGGGTAAAGCAGATAGGTGATACCAAACTCATGTTATCAGCACCCCTCGCTGTATAATGGTCATAATCACTAACAGGTTTCCTGCCATGGGCGTGTACGAGATAACGGGCTTAATGTGATTGCGCTAGAATGAAAAGGGTAAACAAAACTTAGGTGAGAAGTAGAGTCAAAAGGAAATGCTTTAGGTCTGTTTTCATATAATAGGAGTCTAGTGTGTCATTATGGTGTTCTTGTTATTTGCACTGTTATCTGATTTTCATGGCTTAGTCGGCAACCACGTATGAGTAGGATGATCGTGTCATGTGTTTTTACTTGTGCTATGCAATTCACTATTCTTTTATGCTTGAGGACAAGCAATGGTTCAAGTGTGGGGGAATTTGACACGAAATCATATCATATTTTTAGCTTAATTTATGTGAACTTTAGGTGCATTTTCATATGTTTTTATTTCTTTTGTTTGTTTTTATGTTGGTATTTGTTTTGTTTTCAGTATTGTCTAATAAAATAGGTCGGAGAAGAGAATTGAGCAAAAAGGGCCGAAAACGCAGCAAAAAGGGGGGTGCAAAGAGCAAATTCACGCAGCCCACAAAGGAGCCCAGCAGAAAGGGGCATTTGCCTCCAGAAAGCTCATGGCGCCCGCCACCAGCTTCGTGGCGCCCGCCACAGAAACCTGATCCAATTGAAACTGATTGTGCGCAACGTGGGGAGCAAGCACACGTCCGATACGAATTCTGTTCCTAATCGTACGGCAGATGGATGATCTCAAAAGATGCATATCTCTTCCTATTTTGGTGGATCGTACCAGCACAAAATCTCCTATAAATAGAAGCTCAAACCTCAGAATTTTCTACGCCTTATTTTCCTTTATTTCAGTTAGTTTTACTTTCCCGCTTTGTAAACTGTATCGGTATTCCCACACCGGGAATCCGATTTCAGATCCGTTTTCACTTTCCTGTCAAGAATATTATTTCCTTTAATTCCAGCAAGTTTAATTCCAGTTTCCAGCAGATTTTATTTCCAGGTTTTTATGCGCTTATTTATTTATTTAATTATTATGTCTTGTTTAATTTACTGTTTTTATTTATTTAATTCCTTTACCATGTCTAGCTAAATTCCTAGATATCGGTATGTAATTTAATTCTCCGAAGGGGATTTAATGATGATGTAGCGCGCGTACTTATTAAACTATTTTTCTGATTCAAATTCCTAATTTAATTCAAAGCTTTTGAACGAGAGTAAAATAAAGCAACTAAGGTTAAAATCAATAGAGCGAGAGTTTGAGGTTTTAACTAGATAGTAGGAATTTGATATTAATCTTTGAACGAGCGAGAGCCACGTTAGGATTAATTTGAACTAATTGATTTTCAAAATATACTTTCGAAGCTAAGGTGGTAGAAAAGTGACAGTAAAACTCCTAGCTTAGAAAGTATGATTTTTATCAACAAAACGAGAGTGTGAGGTTTAAACCTTTAAATTGAGAAAGTTCTTCTGAAAAATAAATCCTTTTTGCGCGCTATTAATTTATTATATTCCCGTTGGTTAATTAGTTACATACCGATATCCCGTCTTTTAATTAATTTAAATTCATCTTTTAAATCTCTTTTAATTTCAAAACAATTCTAAACTATTATTCACTCGCCTTAGATTTACAACGTAATGACAGAATTACGGTAGGTCAACTATTGGTCTCTGTGGTTCGATATCTTTTAAAACTCAACGACGAAACTGTGCACTTGCAGTTATAAATATTTATTGATACACAAATCGTCGATCACTAATTTCCAACCTTGCTTCCCTAGCATAGCCAAGTTGAAACCATAAAGATGTCTAAAACTCATACCACCATGTTCCTTCGGCATTGTTAACTTATCCCAACTCAACCAATTAATACCTTTACCGTGATTTCGGTTCGAACCCCACCAAAAAGAATTTAGCATGCGTTGAATTTCCTCCCCTAAAGTCGTCGGGAGAAGAAATACACTCATGCAATATGTCGGGATTGATTGAGCCACCAATTTAATTAAAACTTCTCTTCCAGCCTTTGACAAATGCTTTCCCGACCAATTCTGAATACGTTTCCATATGCGATCTCGGATGTGATTGAAAACCGCCTTCTTCTTTCTTCCCACCATGGAAGGTAGGCCAAGATATTTGTTGGATCCTATGCTTTCAGTGACCTGCAAAATGTGTTGAACTCTCTCCTTGATATCAGCAGAAGTGTTTTTGCTAAAAAAGATCTCTGATTTTTGCATGTTGATAGCTTGACCCGATGCATCCTCATATTTTTTTAGAGCTTGTGCTAGAAGTGTAGCTTCTCTTTCCTCAGCCCTGCAGAACAAAAAACAATCATCGGCAAATAAAAGGTGTGCTAGAATTGGTGCTCCTCGACAAACTTTCACCCCATGGATATCACCACGAGATTCAAGTCTTTTTAAAAGAACCGAAAGACCCTCTGCACAAATGATGAAAAGGTAGGGAGATAAAGGATCCCCTTGTCGGAGTCCTCTACCCGGTGTTTGCAAACCAACCATCTCTCCATTAACTTGCACATGATACTGAACACTTTCCATACACAAACCCATCTAGTTGACCCATTTCTCATGATAGCCCATCTTCCTCATCATATTTTTAACATAACCCCAATTAACTCTATCATAAGCTTTACTTATGTCAATCTTCAAGGCCACCTCCCCTACTCTCCCTCTTGTTTTGCACTTCATGTGATGTAAAATTTCTGAAGCTACCATCACATTATCAATTATGGAACGGTTTTCAACAAAAGTTGATTGTTCTTGAGAAATACATTTTGGTAATAACACCTTTAGTCTATTCGCCAACACTTTTGATATGATTTTATAAAGAACATTACACAAAGAAATTGGTCTAAAATCCTTCATGGTGACCGGATTGTCTTTTTTAGGAATAAGGACAATATTTGTTTCAACAACTTGCAAGGGAAAAGCACCTTGCTCAAGCCACATAACCCCTGTTTTAAAATTTTTGTCCCCACTAATATCCCAAAATCTCTTGAAAAAAGCCGAGTTAAAACCGTCTGGACCAGGCGACTTTTCTGAATTCATATCAAAAGGAGCTATCCTAAATTATTCCTTATCAAAAGAAGCCAACAACATATTATTATCTTGCTCTGTAATGGTTGTTGACACAAGATTTAAGATAGAATCTGAGGTACCTGTATCATTGCTAAATAAAGTATCAAAATAATTTTTGGCAACGCTACACAACTCATCCTGCTTCGTCGTCATCTCTCCGGTACTCGATTGCAACTGCACTATCGTGTTGCGCTTCTTTCTCATGCTTGCCATTGCATGAAAAAAAATTGTATTTGAATCACCACCTTGTAGCCAATGGATCTTTGCACGTTGCCTCCAAAACGAATCTTCTTGGGATAGTAACAAACTCATGCAGTTTCGTGTGGTTGTGTATTCCTCATGAAAAGCCTCGGCCTCCCTCAAAGCCTCAAGTTCAACTCTACATTGATCAATATCTTTCTTGAACCGCAACCGCATCTGTTTTCCCAATCTTTCAAGGTCCTCCCTACACTTGTTTAATTTTTCCAGCACATGAATATCTCTCTCACGCCTCCAAGATGAAGTAACAATGTCTTGGAGCTCACTCTCATTCAACCATGCATTCTCAAAACAAAAAGATTTCTTCGTCCTTCTATTTTCACGGTCATTCAAATTTAAAAGAATAGGCGAGTGATCCGACCTATCAGCTATTAAATTTGATAATTTTAAATTGGGGAAAAGATCCATCCATCCTTGAGTAGCCATCGCCCTATCCAATTTCTCCTCTACCATGTCAACTTCCCCCCTACGCCGAACCCAAGTGAATGGGTACCCTTGCAGTGGGATATCAATAAGATTACAATCTTGTATTGCTTCTCTAAAACCGTGAATCCTCCAAGGTGGGTGGTCTGTCCTACTTCTCTTCTCCTCATTTGAAAGAATATCATTAAAATCTCCCATGATGCACCATCGAAGGGACTTGTCTTGTGCTAGAGTCCGTAAAAGATCCCATGACTCTCTTCTTCTCTCACCATCCGGTATTCCATAGAAGCCTGTAAACCGCCAAGTTGGTATATGTTGATGATGCACTTCCATGTTGATAAAATAGGTGGAATAGTTGATCAAATGTCCTTCGAAAGGTGATTTCCAGAGACAAGCTAGTCCTCCACTTCGGCCAATTCTATCAACAGCAAAAGATCCGTCAAAGCCCAATCGAACACGAACTTCTTCAATTTTATTTGCATGAACAAGAGTTTCACATAAAAAAATGACATCCGGTCTGTATTTCCGAACAAGGTCACGTAACGTAGGAACTGCACACGGGTTGCCCAGGCCCCGACAGTTCCAGCTGAGAATACTCATTGTTCCTGGCAGGCCTGCTTGCCAGGACCCGCCGATAAAAAATTCTTCATTTGAACACCTTCCCCCTCATCTTGCACGTGAATCATCAAGTTAGCATCATTATTTTTGTCAACCAACATTCTCACCCCACCATCATTGTTGCTAAATTGGCATGATGAAGGTTGATTATTATTATTATTATTATTTTTTCATTTTTTCTCCTCAATGATGATGTCAGAATCATAATCTTCATCAATAACCCCCATACTACTCACCTTCCTCTCTCCTGATGATATGGCCGCCCCCTCCCCATTTAATTGCTTCTTTATTTTTTGTAGGTTATGTTTTGGAGATAATATGGAGGGATTCTTCATTAATTCAGCAAACATATTTTTTGAAACCTCTTTTCCTCTTTCAACAACATTCAAAGTGGTGTTTGATGAGCTATTAATGCTTGATTCTGTTTGTCTCTCTCCCTGATCAGGTGTTTTCCATAATTGCCCCTCCTCCCTCAGCCACCGTCCGCCGCCACCGTCCCTGGCCTTCCTCACCTCCACCCTCACCTCCGGTCCCCAATTTCTAGGCCCATCATCAACCTCTGCAGAATACAATAAATCACATGTTTCGTCCGTGTGGCCGAGTAACCCACAGTAATAACAAAACATCCCCAATCTTTCATATTTGAAAAGGACTTCCTGTGTACCTCCCCCTTGTAGCTTCAGACGCTTTGTTTTCTTCAGTGGCCTCCGAACATCGAGCATGACTCTAATCCGCATATACTTCCTCCAGTAATTTGAGTTGTTTTTCTCATCATATTCAAGAAACTCCCCCATCGATTGCGCTATTTGTTTTCCGTTCTTTTCGGACCATGCGCCCACCGGTACATTGTGGACTTGTACCCAAAACGGGACCGAGTACAGAGCCACTTCCTCTGGTTGCGTTGTCGCTGCCATAGAGCCAAGAATCAGCATATGCTTGTTAAAAAACCATGGACCGCCCTTCAGGACTCTTTGCACGTCCAAGTGATGATGGAACTGAAAGACGAAAACTCCACTATCCGTCGCTTTGACTGTTACTCCTCTAACTGGGCACCAGACCCCTGCCATGGCAGTTTTCATGACGTCGACACGGACGGGTCTGTTCGTGAGAAATCTTCCGGCAAAACGCCAAGCCGGATTTGTCTCATTGTTGGCTTCGGTCGCTTCTCCGATCTCAACTTCTAACTCCTCATCTTCATCCTCCAAGACTAGACGGTCGAAGTGCTCCATGGTAAAGATGAATCTCTTAGATAGGATTGTGAGTAGAAAAGGAAACAGTATCAATGTGCAAAATTTGGATTGAGATTGGTTTGCAAAAAGTGTCTGTTATTATCAGAAAAGTTATATTCTCGAATTTCATGAAAAATATTTTTGGATTTTTCTTCCAATTTCGAGAAAAAAGTGAATTAAATCCCTCTTTTTGGGAAGAGTAAGATGCAAGTCATTTAACTTACATCCAAAAATTACTTTCCTTCAAAATATTCTCTCGTCCAAACACACTCTAGGCTATTATTTGCAAAAGGTAAGTACTTTTATTTTTTTTCAACAACAAATATTTTATTAATAAAACTAATTCTCTGTACAAGACGAGCAGAGACCGGTAAAAGAAAAACTACAAATCAAATGCGCCATATATGTGAGAAACACCAATAAAAATACCAAAATTTAAACTACCTAACAGAGATCTACTTATAATCTCATTCTTAGAGAGACACTCTACAGTTTCAATATCACCAGAGAGACTCAACCCGACCTAGAGAGATGCCACTAGACAATAACTTCCGAACTCGAATCAAAAGTGTTCGGCCCATCAAAATCCAGAGAACAATTACTTGAGTCAAAATTTAAGAAGCGTCGGTAGAAAGAGAAACTAGGTAAATATATCTCAATTTGCAGAAATTTTTGGTATTTTAGGGGTTAATTTAGGTTAAAACTGATATTTTTAGGAATTAATTTATGGCAAATTTCAGTTTTTTTTTTTGTTCAAAAGTGAGATGCAAGTCATTAAAAACTGAAATTTTTCATTGTTAAACTGATATTTTTGTTTAAGTTTGAGATTTTTTCTAGGCTTTATAAATTTCCTGGCTTCGCTACTGACCGATGCGTGGTATAGATCAACCAGATACCAAGAAACTTGCAAATTTCAACAGATTTGAAAACTATTAGAGACTTGAAAAGAGTACCGCAAATCTCAACAAAATTGAAAAGGGCAAAAAATCAAGTATCCAAGAAAATCGAATTAGCCACACGCCGACAAACACCACACCATACCACAAATTTGACCCACCACCACAACACCACTTCACCACCTGCCAACACAATAACCACCCCCACCATACCACATATCCGACGCCACCACCTCAACTCAACACCAAAATCCACCACCACGTTAGCACCACCAGCCACCACACCACTCCAACGAAGCACACCACACCACACCACCCCAATACAGAACTGGAACAGAGCCACAAAAAATTGAACCTTCTCGCACCCAAAAGCTTGCCGGTGAAGCCAAACCACCAGCAAACCATACCATGACCAAACCAACACCCGAACGGAGCCAACCATACAAAAGGTAAGTACTGATAAAACATCACTATCTAAATAACACAAGACGAACTTCTAAAGTATGGAACATTTTGTCTTGTATTGTACGATATATTGGTGGATAAAAAAATATTTTTATATTTTGGACAACTTATAATTTTTGACACAAAAATTGTTGTGATTTAATGAGACACAATAAAAATTAGTTTTTGTACACTCTCTTCCTTGATCTCAATTGTTTTAATCCACAAGAACAGTTTTTATATAAAACAAAATTTTCAATCAAATCTTTTATTATTTAACAGATAAAAAACGTCATAAAAAAAAGTACAAAAGTGTAAATATGTAGCACACACAAGTTAAATTGGGAAAAACCCCAAACTTCATATTTACATATTTCACCCCAATACAAATGACAGTCACTCAAACACAAACAGCACGTGCCTCTAAATTACATATATTGTAGTCATCAAAACACAAACCTATATGCACAAAATAAACAGATTAATGTGACTTAACCATGAAGTCATGTTTAGTCACACTAATTAAAAATCAAACCAACACACATACGACTTATAGATGAATTAAGTTGTTGATTTATTGGCCTACATCATCATGTCCCTAACTTCAAAGGAGTTCTTGTTCTTGACAACTATGTCATACATGTGCATGGGCTTGAACCTATTGAAATCCAAAGGAAGGGAGATTAGATGAACGGTGGAGCGTTTGTGGAATTGAAGCAAGTCAGGGTCATCATAGTAACGCTCCCATCCCAATGAACTAAGCTTTCGCTCTAAAACCACGTAAGATGTGATAACCTCGTTGCTTGCGGTGTGAACAAGCACTTTGCGTCGTCCTCCTGACCCTTGGCGGCCACCTTCCATCGCCTCTGCACCGTCCACTAGTCGTACCACGCCGTTCTTGAATACCCAAACCCCAGACATTCTTGGAGTAGTATTCTACTAGCAAGAGAGAAGAAAGAAGAACAAAGTGTGTGTGTGTTGTGTGATTTTTAAGGTTTTGAGGTTTTGTAGAGATGAGTGTGCAATGATAGTTGGGGATGGGTGAATGGGGTATTTATAAATGAAATGATGGGTGAGAGTGCTCTCACTTTTATTTATTTAATTATTTATTTAAATAATATAACCAAAATTGTTCCAATTGATAAGTAATATATATGTGTTAATTTTAATGCATTTTAAAATCTTTAAAATTTAAGAGTGGACTCTTACCATTTTTAAAAAAAAAATTAAATAATTTAATAATAAAGTATGAAGAAATATAATATTTTATTAAAATTTACTAAAAAATACATGTATAAATATAGTTGAATGTGAGTACAGCTAAGGTGGGCCTTAGATTGGGAGAGTTATGAGCAAAGTATGTACATTTGAAGAAAGGATGTTGTGAGTGTTAAATTTCATGTGCCTTGGTCTTAATCGGAATGGGGGAGAGGGAGTGGTTTTTTAATGATTCCCTTAATAACTTGTGGAGTCCAAAATATTAGTTACCCAACTTTTAGAGTTTAGAGAATCTTTGTTTTGTTATAAGGAGAGTTATAATATTATTAAGACATGCAAAACGAATTTCTTGTATAGCAAATAAAGGTAATTGCTTTGGCTAGAGAATAATGAGGTTAGGCAACTTTTAATCTATACTAGCAAAGTAGCAATACATATTTTTGTTATTGGTTAAGAAAAATAATATAAGTTTGAAAGAATGTGCAAGAAATATAATTTGCATTAGGATGTGGTTGAGGAATAAGCTTGTTTCAGCATAAAGAAGGATGCTCATGCATTGTATACTCAAAATAAGTAATATGTTCTTTAAAAAAAGTTATTTTATAGTTTGTGCGGAATTGGATATCAATTATCAAGAATGCATATAGTTATGGGTGGGGAGTGGGGACCAAATATGAAAGGAACATATCTCAATTAATTTTGGTCGTTAATTTGGTGTAGAAAATAACATTAATGTTGTTGATTTTCATTAGGTAGACATACATGTGGATTGGAGCGACAGATTAGGATATCTACCGTCTAATGCAGTGAATTAAAGTTATTTTGTATTCAAGACAATGATCGAACTATCGACATTTGATTAAATGAGGATGAACTCAACTATATCCATGTTTGTGCCACCTAAATTGAGTATGCTAATTTTTTTGGTTTTAACCAAAAGTTTAATCTGGTTTAAAGGTCAATTCTAGCATCAAGTGATTTCAATCTCCTCCCAATCGCAGTTGCGGGGATCGAACCGTGGTCCTCTCTACTAAGTTCAGCATCAATCACCACTGAACCAACTAACGATTGGTGTAGAGTATTCTAATTGTTACTTTAGTAGGTTTTTGTATACCTTATAATATTGTCATTCACAAACCAAAAAAAAATTGTCTATTCAAATTGCCACTCTTCAAAAGTATATAATTTGCCCTATTTTGTTTTTGTGTGAGACTGAGCGCACAGGACTAAAAGTTTTTTTTTTTTTTCAATAAACCCTCGTTGATTAAGGAAAAAGAGTATGATAATATGGAGTTCAAGTGAAATGTAACTAAAATTTAATTATAACTTTTAGCTTAATTTGAACTTAGATTTTCTCAAACAATTTATTTTAATTGAAATTTATTAATCATTTAAGTCGATTCACTTGATCAATGTGTATGAAGCAATTTTAACTCTTTGGACCAGCTTGATGATACATATATAAAAGAACAAAAATATATTCCCTTAAATGAAATAGTTTATTTTTTATTAAGGAGTATATATGGTACTAAGGAATTTTTTAGCATTCCATTCCATATAAACCATTTGTATATGAAAGGTTTTTGGTAATTATAATATCTACACAACAACATTCTTGTGGCTTGGTGATATGAGTTAAATTAACTAATCTTTTTCTATAGGGTTAATTTCGACCATTAACTCGTTTGGATAAAAAAATCACTTGGATAAGATGACACATTTTTTTTAAAATAAATTACAATCTTGAAAATTTGAAAACTAAAAATACAATAATAAATATTAGTATCCAAAAATAAATATTAGTCTTTTAATTTTTATCCTTATCATCTAACTTGAAAATAAATAAATACTAATTGAATTTATCTTATTTATGCCATTTGATATATATAAGTTATTTTAACCACTAATTTTATCATATTCAATCAACTAAATTATCCTCTATAAGCTAACTTAATTATATAATAAGCTATAAAATATTTATTCGTTATAAACTAACTTATCAATCTTTCACTATTTTTTTCAAACAGAGCCTTAGTCGGTTCTTCTTTTTTGTATAAGCATGTCCATTAAATCTCAATTTTGAAGTTTTAGGTAAAGCGTGATTAATATATCAAAGCATCTTTCATTTTTTAATTTTCTATTACAATTTTTGCACAATTTTTTCTCTTACTCTCTTCTACCATTCACATGCAAGATGACTCTTGTATAGTGCCAGGCACATCATCATATATAGTATGCACTTCTCTTACTCTATTCTCACTTCATCATTATAATATTTTTCATTTGAAAGTCATGTCAAAGCGAGTATTATATTGTCTTAAGTGTCTTTTCCCTATAAATGACAAATAATATACATTTTCATAAACTTTGTTTTTTGTGGTTACAAATTATGAATTTGTCTAATGAGGATGTCAATCAATTAAATATTTGGAGATTTCTGGGTTATACTAAGAGATTTTCTAGTAGATTTAGGAAATGTCAATCACACAACAACTTGGGAAGAATAAAAAATAGATGTAGATTCCATATCTCACCCAATCAAAACAAATTATTATATTTATTTTTTTTAGTCTAAAAAATAAAGTTAATATAGTCATGAAAAATGTAGGGCTTTAGGGCACACATATTCTCTCTTTAACCCAACACCATGGTTGTGACTCTACTTCAATTTCCCATCTCCCTCCTCGTGCACATATGGTCCTATGAAATCGATTGAATAATACTCATCATAATTTTCCTAATAGTGACCAATATTTAATGGGATTCTTTTATTTTTCTTATAAGTCAATCAAGCTTAAATTCCTTTTGGTGCCCATGGACCAAATCACTCTCTTTAATTCGTAATGCACCCTCAATTATTGATGATAACTATATAAACCAAAAGTTTTCTTTTTCTTCTAGAAAAAGTCTAAGCGGCATAATTCACACATAATGTGTTTGTAAAATTTTATTATTTAAGTTGTATATATTTTTTGTCAAAAAAAAAATTGTATATATTTATGAGTCAAATTCAAAACTTTTTTTCCACAAAATCTATCAAATAAAAGCTTAAGTTAATTAATCAAAATTAGGCAATTGAGGCTAATGACGTAGAAAATGACCTAAATGGCACCATAACTTATTTTGAAAAAAATTCAACTATACCCATCTGTCCATCTCAAAATTTAAATTCTCAATATCCAAAAAGAAAATATCCCATGTTGAGCTTTCTTGATAAGCCATGTGAACACTACCCATCATTTTTTGGATTTTGCCCATATTTATTGGTTCAAATAAAGTTATTTAGAGAACATATGCTTAGGCTGAAAATGGCAACCTTTCCAATTACATGCTTCTTTAAAATCTTAGTGTGATATTGTGTTGGCTCCACATAGAGAAGAAGGAAAATCTCATCCATCATCACATGTATACAACAATAAGTCCCATGTGATTGTCCCATAGAAAATCTAAAATCCTAGTCCTATATTATCCTATCCTATATCTAACAAAAAAAAGATACATTCTTTCGTATCAGCATCACTTCAATCTTTCTGTATTAGCCTCACCTTTTGAAAGAAAGGGCTGCAATCCATTTATTAAGGGTCCATTTTAGTATCTGAATATGATAAATTCATTATAAGATATATGGTAAGTTCAATATTTTTTTGTCATATAAGTTAGAATTATACCTTTTTAACAGTGACTAATTAGTGGACGTATAGACTAGTCAGATTTAATCCCTACATATTACACGTAATGTCTTTATAAGATGAAAGACTAATTAGTTTAACATTTATTAAGTTATAAAACAAACTTTAACAAAGTAGTTATAAATAATACATAGGTATTAATAATAATATTTTATTGTAATTCTTTTGATGCAAAGCATAGGTTAACCATTATTTCTAATGGTATTTATCTTTTTATGGAAGAACTTAAATGTTTTTAATTTTTTAAGACTTTTAATACATGAAAAAAAATTAGGTTTTATAATACATGAAATATTAATTTTTTTTGGGAGAGGCCTTCTTGTTTTAGAGGCTTGGACCTTAGGCTGACATTGATAAAATATAGAGTCAAATAACATTTTTTTTTATGAATGAGTTGGAACTAAAAGATAATTGTTAAGTGTTGTGCTCTTTTTTTTTATGACCTTAGGCCTTCTTGTTATAGAGGCTTGGACCTTAGGCTGACATTGATAAGTGTTGTGCTTAAAAAGATAATTGTATATATGATTGGGCCTAAGAACTACATGTGATACCTTGCCATGCTATATTTAACAATCCTTTAGAATTATATAATCTTCATACTTAAATAAACAAGTTAAACTAAGACATTGAATGGTTAATTAATGAGCTTTATCAAAGTATAGATTTTGAAAATACTCAAATTTTATTCTTATGCAGAATAATTTTTTAATTAGACTTTACTTACAACTAAACTTTAAATTACTATGACTCTTTCTTCTAAAAACTAAAATCAAATTAAAATCTAAAATTCTCTAAACATGCATGCATTGCGTGTATGCATGCATGTTATATAAAATAATGCATTAATTAGTAAACATAATTCTTCCACCATTAGTTTTGGTACTTTGGCCTCATAAGAGGAATTCCTCCAATGTTATTTTTTTGTCATGATCACTTTATTTTTTGTCATAATTCTTCCACCAGTAGTTTTGGTACTTTGTACATATGAATCAGGGCCGGTCCAATGAAAAAGCAATTTAAGCAAGAGTTTTAAGTCTTCAAAAAAATAAAATTACTCTGAAAAAAATTAAAAACCTCTAATATTAATAATCGTAAGCTCGTTCGTTAACAATAAAAAAAAGACTTCAATAAAAACATTAAGGCCTTTGAAAACATATTATAAAAATAAGATTACAATTCCTCAAGAATTCAAACAATTATAACATTTAAATCCCTACATACTTGAATTTTTGATAATTTAATAAATGATTCTGTTTTAAAAATTAAAATCATTTTAATAAATCTTATTTTTTAAATTAAAGACCTCAATTTGAAGTTCGCTTTAACCTCACTTATTGTTGGGCCGGCCCTGATATGAATATATTATGCATTCTACTAGGAGTTAAAATAATCATAAGAAAATATATTAAAATTTATCAGCTATTTTCTAAATAGGGAGAAAAAATGAACGGTGGGGGATGATTTTGAAGGAAACAATGTGATTAACGTTAACAGAGAATAATTTATTTGTTTATGTATTTGTAAGATTCGTACCAAACTTTGCTTAAAAAATAGTTATAAATTTGGGGATTTAAATAAAGTACTAAACATAAAGAATGTAGGATCAATTCTATACGGGAACATTTTAGGGTGGAGTGAAGGGGTAATGACTTCATATGGAATGACACCTTCCAACAATGGTGCCTCACCAAGTGATGGACGTTAGTGACTATTAGTGACGATTAAATATTTGATTAAATACTTTAAAAAAGTCTAACCAAGTGATGGACGTATTAGTGTCCCTATCTTTAGGCCAAAAAACAATAATTTAATTTGCAATCGGTTAAGTCCAAGAAGATTGCTCTCATCATGTTTCGGTTTGAGATTAATTTCTCGAGTCAGGTAGCACTCGAAAAGGTGATTAAAGTTTTTCCTCAACATAATTTAATACCACATAACTGATTTTGATTTCATGATCTGTAATTAAAATGAAAAAGATTTTTTACCATTTCATCTAAATACTTTTCAATATTGCTTTCACCATGTTACAACAACTTACTAGTACTACTACAAGATTTGTCACACAAAATTCCAACAACGGGATTAAGGGAATGTAACGAGCCTAGAACATGAGCTCACACAAGAGGAGATACCAATTGGGCCTAAGAGAATCACAACAAAGCCCAAATGGATGAAGGATTTTGATATGTACTAGTTGCACCACTTTGGAAATTTCTCTTCATAGCTGTACCTTCCTGTTCTTCTGTTACAACATTATTAATTATTAATATTATACATCTATGGATATATATAGCCACACCAAAATGTTATATAACTGAATAATAAGTTAGTTTGTTTGTCTTTCAAAAAAAAAGTTAGTTTGTTAGCATATTGTATTTGTAACTATCCTTCTTGTTAGTAACTAAGTATCCTTCTTGTTACTAAGGTGTTGAGAATTATGTCACAGAAAGAGCTATTTATAGATTGGATTAAAGTTCTCCATAGAATACTGATAGTTGAGTGAAGACGCCAGAAAAAAAGAATATCATCAAGTCAATGTCGATTGAGTGAATTCGTTGTAGACGTCGGCTCTTAAAGAGCGTGGAAATATTATAATTCTCACATCTAATATATTAAAATGTTTAGTATGGTACTTAAGTCATGAGGTTCTCTCACTTATTGAGCTAGTCTTTTAAGTTGGATTCTTCTAACATTTAATTTTTGGAATGTGAGTAAATTAAATTAGCTTAACTTAATTACTTTTCGCAAGATGTTTGTTTATAGAACAATTTTTCTTGCGTCCAAAAAAAACAATTTTTCTTCTTCTTAGACAACATCAAGTACCTTCTCCATAAAATTTTATACCAATTAAGTATTTTCAATTGAGTGAGTACATATTTGAATGGATAACTTTCTTTTTAGTAAGTCAAAAATTAGATTAAACCTCAATTCAAATACAAGATGTGCAGGAAAAAAAAAGCGAACAAAGCACTCCACATACTTTCTCTTATAATTGAGTATTAGGTTTAACTCAACCCTACAAAATCGACTTTGTAAGATTGAGTATTTTCTATGCTTTATAAACATATATTTAGGCCATCTCGCAACTGATGGATGTGGGACTTCTTATCACTTTCAAAGAATACGCAATCAAAAATAAATGCAGCAAAGTTTTCACCTCTCCACATCCTCCCAAATGCTCAAGAGAGTTAATGTATTATCTAAAATTCCAAGTTTGATTAAATTGTCTTTTGTAAGTAATTTGTTCTCCAAAAGTCTCTACACAAAAAAAAATGGCCTGATTTGATTGCCGATTGTCTTTCTACCACTCCTGTCTTTCTACCACTCCGAAGACTTTCTGCCACTACGTACCTCTATTTTTGTGGCCACACTCCTCCATGACCATATTTTGACTACTGCAGCTTATACCATCACCCTTATTTATCGACTCGTATCGTCCAACACCACTTATCTAATGAAATTTTATGTTGAATTATGTATGATGTAAAGCCGGACACAAATTGGTTTTCAAGCGTAATACAAAGAGTGATCGGCAACGGTGAAAGTATTAGTTTTTGGAAAGACTTGTAGTTGGGGGAACAACCTTTGGTCGGTTGATTTCCATTTTTATTCAATGTTGCAGCAGATAATGGGATTATCTGTTGCTGCCAAAGGTGTATGACAGTATGGTATATGGAGTTGGCAAAGGAAAATGAGTTTTGATGAACAAGTGGTTGGTGCAAATTTATGTTTTCTGGTTGTAATGTGCAGCCATAGCCTGATAGCCTTGAAAAGTACTTATGAGTTATGACTTCAAAATTGTGATTGTGGTTTCCGCGCTGTGAAGGATTGTTATGAACTTCTGCTCAGTTTTTGGTTTGAAAGAGAGGGTGACAAGCTGCTGTGAAGCGCTTATGAAGACATCAGTGCCGTAAAAAATTAGTGCATTCGAGTGGAGATTGTAGACAGGATTCCAACTAGAGTTGAACCGTGAAGACGAATGTTCATCAACAATATCGTGTGTTTTGTATTTTAATGATATTGAGACGGAAAGGCATTTGTTTGTAAATTGCGATAAAACTAAGGAACTACGGAAAATAGTGTCTAAGCACTATACATTTGGTCTTGTGACCTTACAAGAGATTTGCTCATGAAGATCTGTCTCATAACCAGACTTAGACATAGCAGTCCAACAAGAAATTGTCTTCATCAGAGTATAACTCTTTGTCTGCTTTATTGTATTAAAAATTCATTGATTTTACCAGCAATTTTGTTATTTTATGCATGCAAATCAAAATTTACTCATGGATTACACCTCCAAAACTAATCAACCAAGGAATGATCTCAATTTCAATATTTTTCCAAATTAAACTGATTGAACTTTCATAATCATCAGTTTTCTTACTATACTATTTTTCATGTATGAGTTTGATTTGATTATAAGAACATATCCCCTTCTTGATTTTGGGTTCAAACAAATAATCAAATCCTAAACATAAATGCATAATCTCTGCTTCATGGTTATGTAATTTTTGTCGCGATAGCGATGTTCAAAGTTCTAAATTACAATTAACAACTACAAATAATTGCAGCCACTTTATAACAGTTTTAAAATACTACAACATAACAATTTTAGTTGATTTCATAAATCAATTGATTTAGTTGCTGAAAAAAACTTCATGAATCTTCATGATCATCATCAATACAATATAAAACACACAATTCTCTTATAATACCCCAATAACATGAAGCATTTTTCACTTGCAAATATAATATGAAGCATTACTTACAAAAATCCACAATCACACAAGACCAAATTAGATGTCACAAATATAAAGTTATATTTATATATTAAGCTAAATATAAATTCAGGTTAGCAAATATACAACACCAAACATCCTCAAAACAAATATAAAACCAAAAGTCAATCATCCATAAACAAGAAACATTAATTAATTAAATAAAAAAAAACTAAAAATCAAAACCACCACCATCATCAAAGCCAGCATCATATCCAGCATCATAATCACCAACATCAGAAACCATATCTCCAATCAGCATCCCACCTAAAGCACCACCAATCAACCCTGCTCCCAATCCCATTCCAAATTTATTCTTCTTAGGTTTCTGTGCCCCTTGGTATCCATAGCCCGCTTGTTGATGTGGATACCCATAACCGCCCTGTTGCGGTGGTGGATATCCATAACCCGCTTGTTGTTGCGGATACCCATAACCTGGTTGAGCAGGAGGATATCCACCTGCTTGAGCAGGTGGGTATCCACCATACGCCGCACCTGCCGGTTGTGGATATCCATAACCAGCCTGTTGTTGTGGCGGATAAGGTGCACCATAAGGCACCGAACTAGATCCTACCGCAACACCAGGCGGAGGATAAGCCATCACCGGTTCATTCTTCCCTTTCGCCGATTCATTCTTCACCACCGACGTTGACTTTTTCACCGGAGCATCGACTTTTTCGCTGAATTTATACGACAAATTTAAATTCCCTTTAGCTTTCCCTGAAGATGTTCTAACCTGATAACTAACTTGCCGAAGCGAATCACCGGACGTATAACTATTATCAAGAATCTCCTTCAAAGGAACATGAACGGTACCAATCTTGGTATCCCCAGCCAAAGTACGATCGGAGACAATTTTGATTTCAAGAGAGAGACGATTCTGATTAGCAAGAGATTCATTGATAGTGAATTTAACAGGGAAATTCCATGTAGGGCTTGTTCCGCCGTCACGGTGGATGTGAGTGGTGGCGGTTTGTGGGTTAGTTGGATCGCCGGTGATTGAAACGACAGCGTAGACATCCATCTTGGAGAATACGTTAACGTTTTTGAGATCTTTTGCGGAAATTATGTTGAGTTCTAAGGTTCTGTAATCCATAGTTATGAATTTGATATTTGAGATTTGAGAGAATTTTTTGTTAGGTTTTTTGATGAATAATTTGTGAGCAGTGATATAATATAAGGTTTGTGATTAAACGAAGTATCAGAATCGTGTATTTATAATTTGAGAAGAGAAGAAAAAGATAATTGTAAAGGAAACTTCCAGGTAGGTACTTTTTAATTAATTTTTTTTTTTTACGCGTAATGTTCTGTTTTATTTTATTTTATGCTATTTTTAAAAAAAGTTTTGTTAGTACGGATATTTTATTTTTTAGAATATTCCGTGTTTTTGGGTGAGGCCGAGACGCATATTTATCTTTTCTTTTCACATACTTATTAATTAATCCCACGAGGCTATGACCTATCCCATGTGATCATGTGATGAGAGGCGGTTCGCTTTTTTTTTTTTCTTTTTTTTTTTTTTTACTTCTAGTGATTTCTGTATATTTTTTATCAGATAACTTAATTGTAGAACCAAGTAATTAAGAATGAATTTTTGATAAGGGTCTTGATTCATTTAAATATATGTGTCTCACAAGTTTTCCGATATAGATTAGTCATTTTAGGGTTTGTTTTGGATAAATAGTTTATAGTTAATAACTGATAATTTATAGTTGATGACTAATAACTTATAAGATATAGCTAATAGCTTATGGCTGATGACTAATAGCTAATAATTGAAATTTTGGTAAAATTAGTGGTTCAACTAGTTGATAAATGTAAATTGACATAAAAATAAATTCTTAAATTAGTAGAATTTATATTTAATAATTTGATTCTTTGAAATTTATTTTAATTTTTTATTTCAGTTATTATGTTTAGTGAAAAAAAAATAATCATAATAAATTTTATACCAAATGCATAAATGATAAATCATAAGAATAACTTATCAGTAAAAAGAAGAACTTGTAACCAAAAATTAAAATCAACAGAAGAACTAAAAAAATAAAATAAAATAAGATGAATAAATTAAGCTCAAAATGGTGTCTTCCAAATAGATCTTTAACAACAGTAGAAATTTTGTACCAAAATCATGGTAACTCAAAAAAAAATTGTAAAGTTGATACATAAAAAACTAGTTGTAGAATTATAAAAAAAAAAAACTTAGTTCAAGAATTCTAAATTTTAGAGGTGAATGATTGAATATACCAAAATTCGAACTCTCTCTTACTTACATGTAATGTCGTTTTTTTATGGTCAAATAATTTATTGGTTAGAAATTTCACCCTTAAGGCCTGTTTGATATGCGGGATAATATAAAGACAATATATGATAAGATGGATAAGAATATAATATGATACTGACATAATAAATATTATCATGTCATGTGTTTGGTGTACACATGATAAAAAAAAGGTAGCATTATTTTTCCTATCACATGTTTGATGCACACTTCATATTGACATGATAAGATATATATCTCTATATAATATATTTACGGATGTCTTTCTCTTGGTCGTAATCCTATGTGGCAAGCTATCAAGCATCCATATACCTATGTGGCAAACTATGAGACTATCTACATAACAAACAAATTCTTCCTTAATGTATCACTCTTCGATTCTCACTTAAGACATTTTTTCAATTATGAAACATTTTATTTTACTTTTTAGAGTTCCTTGATGTACCACTATTCGATTCCCGCTCATGACACTTTTTTAATTATGCTACAATTTATTTTATTTTATTTTTTAGAATTCCTTAATGTATCATTTTTTGATTTTCACTCATGACACATTTTTAATTATGAGACATTTTTTAAAAGATACTTTTGAAACACATATTCTATATAACTAAGATTAATAGTCACTTATAGACAAAAACAAACAAAATTTTTGGATAAAGATAAGTAAATCAAGTCAATTTCTAACAAATAACAATAATTTTTTAAGATTAATACTTTTAAAGAAATTTTTTCTTAATAACGTTTCCATAACTTTTTTTTTAATCATCGTAACTAATGATATATCATAAAAAAATTAATTGATTCAAATGTTGAAATACTATTATATAAATATAAGTACCCAAACAATTATATGTATCTATTTTTTAAAAATAAAGTTGTATGAATTAATATATACTATTACATAAATATTATTATGATAAAAAAATTCATAATTTCTCAAATAAAAGTATATTTTATTAATTTAATTTTTAACTTTTATTTACATGCAAAACTTAACTCATTTCTATCGATCATTTTTTTTATTACTAAGTTGTATCAAATATAAATCATACTTATTATTTATGTTTTATTTGTATTTTATTAAGAACATATTTTTATTCCTATATTAATAGAATAAACTCATTTTTTGTAATTTTTATCATTACTTATATTTAAACTTATATTAATATCAATGCATGTCTTTATAATTTACACAGGATCAATATTAATAATCATATATTAGTGCAAGAGCTTATTTTTTTATTTAAAAAATGAGACTTTATATTCACATATCAAAACAAGGTCCTATATTATTTTAAATTGCTACGGCGATGGGATAAAAAATATCACATTGTTGAGAACGAAAAGTGGGAGATCATTCTCCAGCTATGAATTATATTTACACTCATGTTAATATGAGTGTATTTTTATTTTGTAATTTATACAAGACAATATTTATACTTATATATTAAAACAGATCCTATTATTTTTGTAATTTTTACGGGGACAAAAAGAAAATACCATACTATTGAGAACGGGGAGTGGAATATCATTCTCCACCATGTTCTATCCATTTAAAATCCCTAAATATATAATTATTTTTTATAATTAAATAATATAAATATTAAATCAATTTCATAAGTAATTAGAAAAACATAAATTTTGTGACAAAAAATTCATTAATTAAAAATAAGATATAAAAAATTAAATTAAACTACAAAAATTAATATTTAAACTAATCTACTTTAACATTAATTATATATATTAATATAATTTTGAATTTTAACCCGTACATTTGTACGGGTTAGTTATACTAGTTATATTTAAATAACTCAATTATCCTTAAATATATTGTTTATAAACAACATATACTTAATTGACTTTTTTATTGATTAAATTGATATTAATTAAAAAATACTAGTAATTAACTAATTTCATATAATTGTGGAGAGATGAGAATGAATCATCGGTGGGATAATTATGCTATCAGGTTGGTAATCTAGTTTAAAATAAAGATTAAAATAACAAAGAGTCAATCGGATAGGATTAACAATAAGTTTAATTTATCTTATCACGTTGGTAACCTAATTTAACTATCTTATTTAAGTAGAATAAGATAATTTTATCATATCATATCTCTCTATCTTGCGTATCAAATGGGTTTTTAAAGTGAATAAATGAGATGTGTGGAGTTCGAACCACAACCCCTGTATATAAAATTCAAAATCTCTATCAATTGAACAAAACTCACAAATTGGCGGAATATGTTATATTTCATTTTACTCCCATAGTTTCGCATCAGTTCATTAATACTTTATTAAAAGTTTATTATATGTCATTTTTTATATACAAAAGGGGCCGAAGGCCAACAAGAAAAAACAACTACACATATAATTTTAGAGGTAGTTATCCTCATATCATTAACTAACAATAAAGAGATAAATCAAATTGCACATTCTCCGTACACATGTATCTTAAGATAATGATCGCAACCCAAAAATAGCAAGGGCAGCAACACTAGAATTTGCCTCTCAATAAGAATTAATGAAAATCTTAGGGCTTGTTTGAATTAGTTTTCAAAAACTGTTTTTTAATTTTTAAAATTTTGAAAACTAAAAACTTGTTTGGAATGTATAATTTTGTAAAATAGTTTTAAAAACAGTTTCTCTTTTTCTCTTTTATAAAACCAAAAAACAGAAACACCTTTTGGGTGTTTTCCTTTTCAAAATCAGTTTTCAAAAAATACGGAGTGGCAGTCTTGTAAATAAGTGAAACTTTCTTTTGTTTTATTAGAATAGAATAAACACATATTTTGGCTTTTGAAAACTCAGCAGAAACACGCTCTCATCTTCTCTCCATCTTCACTCTCGCAGAAACGCACGCAGGTTCTAGTTCCGGATCCAATCTCTTTCTCTCTTCCATTCTAAGTTAGTATTTGCAATTATCGATTGTGTTTTCGTCATGTTCATGGTCGAATTTTGTTTCCTTAAACCTAGCTTCATATATGGCAGATCTTGCTTCAAATTGAGTTAGAATTTGATCTAGAATTGCTTGCAATTACCAATTGGTTTTTGAGATTTTCATATATAGCAGATTTTGAGTTAGAATTTGATCTAGATTTGAGATTTTGTTTGATTAGAATTATGGGTCACTCTACTTATGATTGTTTTCAATTTCGTCATTGTTTTAAGTTTATTTTTTATGGTTATAGCTATTGATACTGATAATTCTATTAGAAAAGTTATGAGTTGTTGTTATTCTCACATTATGTTGTTGTTTTGGTTTCTGGGTATTTGATTATTTGTGGGGTTATTTGATTATTTGTGGGGTTATTGGAGGGATGTTTAGTGTGGTGGTGATAAATGGGTTTCGAGATTTTTTTGTTTGATTAGAATTAGAATTTGATAGCTTACTACATAAGTGCTCATAGCTTATTAGTGCTTAGTTGTGATAATAGATTATAATTGTTTTGCTCAATTGCTATTTGTGTTGAGTATGCTGATAGCTTACAATATACGTGTTTATAGCTTATTAGTGCGTAGTTGTGATAATAACTTATTCATTAGGTTCTGTTAAGTTGCTATCAGTTGTAGTGTGAGCTATCAGTTGTAGTATCACCTTCTTTTCAATGATTGTTCTGTGTTGACATTAGTTTACTTCTTTAAGGATTTGTTTGTTTTGTTTATGTTTTGTTTATTTATGTTTGCTTGATCGGTTAGAAATTGTCTATTTGTATATGAGTCATATGACTGTTTAGATCTCCTTGTTGTAAATATTGGGTAGAGGACTTAGTAATTTAGGATATGGCAGATGAGGAGGTGACATATGCTTATTTGATACTTTGAATGTGTTTTTCAGGTTATTACTTATTAGAGCCCCGACAGTTGACTTAGGTTTGTTTCGATAACGATTTGTTATGTTATTTTGGTTCTTTTGTCTTGTTGATCCAAGTAATTCATGTTATGATTGGTGTTTTATTCGACGGGTAGTTTTGTGGATCTGTTTATATTTTTATAAAGTGTTTGTAGGAATTTCTTTTTGTTAGCTTTGACCTGGATTACCCTTTACCCCTTCCTATTTGTGGCGTTCATTGACACAATCAACTTTATATATATTTTGTGGGTATGTTGGGTTCACTTTGTTGATATTGGTGGGTGTGTATTTTAGACAAATTGACATTTCAATTTGTGCTTATATACGGTTAAAATTGCAACTTTTATAAGTTATCCCTTTTAAATAATGGTTTTTTTTTTGGAGTTCTATTTTATTGTTCTATGCTATTGTGGTTGTATTGTAGTATTGCTTCGGTTTGATTGATAAAACTTGTACACGTTTTATATCTTTTGGTTTTTTGCTCATACCTTTCGTAATATGTTGCAGAACAATCTTTCCTGAAAACTGGAGATAGGAAATGGTTCTTTTTCTGTCACAGATCGAGATAGGAAGTATCCTAATGGTAGAAGGTCTAACCGAGCAACCGGCAAAGAAATTTATGGTCTTTATTTGATTGAGTTGGCCGATAGGAATAAGAGGGTGGTGGAGAATGATGATGGATTTTATTTGGTGCTTGATGATGGTAATGAAGTTGGTTTAAAGGTTCAAAGGGGTTTGGCTTTGAAAGAAAATGATGTTAGCGAGTGTTTAGTCGTTTAGGGAATGTTGTTTTGGGTGTTAGGCCACTTAGTGAGAATAATGATGATAATTTGAGTGAGGAAAATTGGGATTTAGGGAAAGATTAGAAGGATTGGATTAAGAATTAAGGTCAACTGAGTTTCAATCTCTTTTTTTGGTCCGGTGAATGAAGGGCCTAACATAGAAGGGATGAGTTCCAATGCTAACAATTTAACAAGGTTATCTGATGAAGGTGCAGCTGAAATTGCAATAAATATGAATCAAATTAAAGAAAGGATGTGGGAATACCGTAACAATTAATTGAACGGATTACACTTTATATTTTCTTGTATGAGACTTTGGAGTTTGCTTAGTTTATATTTTCTTGTATGAGACTTTGAAATGACTTTGGTGGTTGTTGACTTGTTGTTAGAAGTTTGCTCTGGCGTATTTTCATTTTTTAATATTATAGTGCTTAATTCGTCAAAATAAATAAATTAGTATAGCGTGTAATTCGTCACAATCGCATTTTTATTATAAATACAATAGTTTATATCTATATAGTTAATATAGATATAAGTTGCAAAAATAGTTTTTAAAAATTTGATTATCAAATAAATTTTATATTTTTCTTGTTTTGAAAACTGTTTTTAAAAATTAGATTATCAAATGAGTTTTCTCTTTTTCTTGTTTTGAAAATTGTTTTTGAAAATTACCTAACCAAATACATTTTTATTTTTTTCTTTTTTGAAAACAGTTTTTAAAATCTAATTTTTAAAACATATTTTAAAAATTAAAAAACAAAAGTGTATCAAACAAGCCCTTAATCTCTCAATCCATAGCTAGGAAGCAGATGGTGAATTTCTTAAATAATTCTACAACCAACAACATTAACATTAAACATTACCATCGCTGGCACTCTGTAATGTCTTCACCACTACATTAGAATTAATATAAAAATATTTTTTTTTAAACTTCTTTCATATGCAAAAATAAGTCCATCAAATCTCTGCAAGATAAGCTTTACGCTGCTCCCAAATTACGCGAAAAACCACTAAACCACTGACCATTAGCATTTCTTAGAAACCCCCCACGACCAGTTGAGTTGTTGCACCGGCTAATATCATTTGTATTGATCATTATCCATTCTTCTTCCGGTCGATTCCATTCAATTTGTGCTACCACTTTCTACAATTGTATGAATCAGTTTGTCGTTATAATTTAAAGTTTATCTTTTTTATTTAGATAAGTTTAACTCATTTCACCATATTCAAAACAATATAAGGAATAAAATGAGGAGAACGAACTGAGGATGATAAAAAAATATTGAGATTAAACTCGAATATAGACACTTTAGTTAGATTATAAACGACTATATTTAGTTTGTTTTTTCATATAAGTTAACATTATAGAAAAAGAGAGATTGACAACAAAACAACAAAGTTTCTAGATTATTCTTATAAGTACTATTAAGCACCCTATAGTCATTTGTCACAACCGTACGTTTGACATTCACTTTCAAAAGAAAGTCGTTCAAACTTCAAAGACACATTTTGCTGCAATTTCAAGAGCTTTATGTAGGATTATGGTTCACATTCTCAGCTACAAACTTAAACAATATCTTCTTCTTTTGGTAATTTATGTCTTATTCTTCATACCGATCATAGCTAACAGCCCTAACATACTTGCCTGAACCGATTCTCGTTGTCACCTGATGTAATCACTGCGCCGCGCGTGCAATTCGGTATCTGTTAACGCAAAGATATACGTATATCAGCAAAACTGTTTTATTTTATTAAAATACCTAGGGCATAATAGTAATTTCCTTTTTATCGGCGGTGGGCGGCAGCCCATCCCTGTCACCCCTATATCCGCCACTGATCACCTCAGATATATTCTTCAAAGTTTCTTGTATTTGCTCATCTATATTTTTGCGTTTTGAGTTTCATAGTTCATTAATTAAAATAAAAAATATAACATCAATGTATTTTTATATAGATAAACCCAGAGGATGTGGTTGAGCGATTCAGGTTCATTCTCCTTTAAATCTATGAGACAGCTATCCCACCCTTTGAGGTGCCTCAAATCTAGCGAGAGGAATAGTCACTACGTTCGGCTGTAGACACCCTAATCTCGACACAAAAATATAGATAATATTTTTTTATTAAGACTATTTTAGTCCGTCACAATTTTCTGACGGCCAAATTCAATCCTTGAAATAAATAAAACTTAATCTAATATTTTCATACGGAGAAAAATTAATCCCTTCATTATAACAAATATATCAGGTTCGTCAACAAAAAAAACAAATATACCAGGATTAATTGGTCTTCAATTTAAAAATATCAGATATTCATTAAAATTTTATGTTTGTTGAGAACTAAATTGGTTCACGAGATAATTATGAAAGACCAAAATAAAAGATGTGTGGAGTATTTTTCGTCAATAAATATATCAAGATTAATTGGTCTTCAATTTATTTAAAAATATCAGATATTCATTTAAAATGTTTTATAAGATGTGTGGAGTATTTTTCGTCAATAATATATACACATTTTTGTGGTTTATTTGCTACCTTTCTTCTTTCTTTCTTTCAAGTTTCAAGTGCACCACACACAATTTCATAATTAATAAGTACTTCTTCTTTTTCATATTATAAGAAAAAAAAAACAAAAATTAAGAAAAAATAAAATATAATAATTAAAAATATTTTTTTTAAATTTTTTTATTGAAAATATATAAAAAAAAAATTTATTAAATATTAATTATGTAAAAAGTAAGAGAAGAGAGAGTAAATTTTTCAAGATATTTATCAATTCTAAAGAAATATACTTCACTAAGTCATGTGTGAGGTGTGACACCAACGCGGCCCACAACACAACATGGACGCGTATTTGATGATGTTGAGCCGTATGTGCTATTTCCACATTCTCCAATTCTTAAACAAAAAGTCATAGTTATAGTCAAAATAAAAAATAAAAAAACAAAAAGTCATAGTTGAGAATTATCTTTATATATAATAAGCCAGAACTTTTTCAAGTCTCTCTCCTCACCAGAACTCTCCTCTCATGCATTCTCTCTTGTGGTGCATTTGACAATTAATACTATTGCTTTTTTTTTTGACATTGATTACACTGATATCATTTAAAAAAAATCTGTGAATTATTTATTATTCCTATTATTTGTACTCATGACATTGATATAATAATCATGACAAAAAAAAAAGAATCAAGAATAATAAATAATCATAAAAACATACCAAAAATGAAATGAATACCAATTATATGAATTTCACATAGGTTTTTTTTGCACGTATTTCACATAAAAATTCTAAATAAATCTGTAAGATTTTTTTCTTATAGGCTTATACTTATAACTGTACAATTGTACGTATTTATTATTTCATAAAGATATGATTCATTTACTTATATAGCACCACTTATTTTTCTATATAAACAATTTTGGAGTGAACATTACATGCATCACACAATTTCCTACATTTTCTATTTTACTTCTTCTTTTCTATATAATTGCTATTTGTTTTTTGTTATTTGTTATTTGTCATACCTTATAATATATAATTTCTCATTTTGATCTCTGATTGATTTTTTTTCCTTCATAATATATACATATAGGTTAAATATGTCCGCCATACATATTCCATACAAAAACTAGCTTCGTAAAAGGTATGTGTCATGAATTTGGTTTTGTGTGATTGTTTTTTTTAATTGAATAAGTGTGTAACTTTGTATATGATTGAATTCTCTTCTAGGTTAGATTGAGTTATAAATCGTGCATTATTCATGTGACTCATTTGAATATTTTGATCCATGTAGATGTTTGATGAATTACAGAAACTCATTCATATATACTAGCCCAAGACACAAAAATATGTACAAGTGAATATCTTAATATATATTCATATATAAAAAAAGAAATCAAACTCAAAAAAGTGAATATGGCAGTTTTATTACAGTTGTGCTTAAAAAAATATATCATTTTTAATTATAATTTTGTTACTTCGATATTTGCAGAAGTCATGGGATGCTTATTGGTTAATTAAGACAAACATGGTTGCGGTAGAAGATGATAGCTTAGTAATACACTTTTTTTTTAAAATTCAATTTGTATATCCTCAAAAAATTGTAATAGTTCTACAATTATTTTTTGGTAAATTATAGTTCTACATTTGTTTATGAGAGACTTTTAATTTATATTTTAGGTTAAAAATTATGTCTAATAAAATATTTTTGTATTTTATTATACGCAAAAAAAATGGTATTGGCAAAAATATTCTACATTCTTTATAAAAGAAATCAACATTTGTTTGAGAGATTTCTTTTTTTTTTTGGTACATTGTTTGAGAGATTTCTAATCATGTGTAAAAGAATATTTTTGTATTTATACGTAAAAAAAATAGTGTTGGTTGAAATTATATAGTAGATGTAACCAAAAAAAATATAATAGTAGAGATATTATTTGTATACCTGTGACATTTTTTTAAGTGTTTTATTCCTTCAATTGTTTAGCATTTATTACAATAATAATAAAGAATCAAGAATAATCTTCACAAAATAAAAAGAATCAAGTGTACCGACCAAGCTAAAAAATAACTAATTTGAGATATTTAAGATATTGATAGAGTCAAAAACTTAAACTAATTTGAGATATTAATAGAATCAAAAAGTTATTTGAAATTAGGTCATAATAGTGATTTTTAGTAGTTAGCTTAGGAAAAAATTGATATTCTTGTGTTCAAAATTGAGATTTTTGTTTAAAATTTAAATTTTGCGTAGACTTTATAAATTTTCTCGCCTCGCACGTGCTAATCGATATATATGTCATGCTCAGAGATATCTACTTAAATTTTTACTGTCACACTCATAATATTATTATGGACCAAGATTGAGTGCAATAACTGATTAGTGATTGCATTGCATTCAATCAAATTAAGATCGTTCATAGCACGATCGGATAGCCAAATTTAAAACTCAATTTTATATATAAAAAATAAACTAAAATTTAAACTTAAAATTATGATCGGACGATCTATATTTACCGACTACAGTGTAGTATACATGCATCGTATCTATTTCTTAATATTTTCAAGTATTTATAAAAAAATTTACATAATTCCCGTGCTTGGCACGGGTGTACAAACTAGTGAAACTAATATAACCACGGTGTGGTTGAGCCGTTGAAGTTTATTCTCCTTTAGAGTCTATTTGGTTCAATCGAGGGGAAAGAAATTTTAAGTAGGTGAATTGAGAGAAAATATAATTTATTATGTCGACAAAATTACCCACACTTTTTAAATTTAGATTTTATTTTTTCGACAACAAAAAAAAATTTAGATTTTCTATTCATTAGATTTTTTTTTTTTGGTTATATATATCCATTATAACTTAATCCTTATTTTTTTTGGTTAAGGATAAAAAAGTAAGTTAATCATTCCCGCCCCTCGTTAAAAACTTGAACCAAATATAAAAATTTAAAATATTCCCTTCCCTCCCCTCCAAAAACCCCAAACCAAACAGGGTCTTAATCAAGGGTCGATGATTCAATCATCGCTTTAGGTACGAAGCAGTTTAAATCTCTGGACCAGCTATCCCACCCTTTGAATTTGAGGTGCCTTCAATCTTGCAAGGGGAATAGTCATAATATTCGACGGTGGATACCCGGTCTCGACAAAAAAAAATTGATATCATTCGTGATAATAATGATATTTAACAAAATATCCAAATTTTGAGAAATAAAAGTTGAAGATTTTTTTATATTTTATATACAAAATATTGTATAATTTTTAACATTGAAAATTTTATTTTCCATTACAAAAATTTGAAAAAATGGGAAAGCTGTGTTATAGGAATCCAATATCCATATCATATCGGATTCCTGTTCTTTTCATTGCTATAATCCAATTAAAGCAAGCACCACTCATGGCTGAAAACAACTTACTTTAAGAAAGGTGACATTGATCTAAGATGCTTTGCCTTTCATGTACTACATACTACCATATTTATATGTACCATATTTTATTTATCAAAATTATTACATACATTTATTATTTATTATTTAGAGTTAATAGACTTTTACCCCTGCAAAGTGAGTACATTTTATTTACTATTTAAAGTTAATAGACTTTGACGAATTTTGATTTACTCTTTCTGTTGACTTTTACTGACGTTACAGATAAAAAATCCATTTTTTGCTGACGTGACATTGCACTTTTATTGACGTGACATTTGACTTTTGTCTATCACATTAGCAAAAAGCTAACAGCTGTAAATAATAAAATCTTCACTTGCAGAGAATAATTCAAAAAGATAATTGTACAGGGATAAATTAAAATTCATCCACTTTGTAGGGAGTAAAACTATAAAAGTCTATCAACCCTATCTTTATCTTGTTTAAAAAAAATCAACTTGAATCAAACCGATGTCCTTTATTTAATATTTGATGCATTTGCCAAGGGTAACTCTTTCATTGAAGAAATTATTCCCAATCTTATCTCTGATCAAGTCAATAATTTGCTTATCATGATTCCTTCAGCTTAAAAAGTTAGATATGTTGTTTTTGTTATGAAAGAGAATGGTGCTCCCTGTCCGAATGGATTTGGTGCTTTCTTTTTTCAAACTTATTGAGATATATCATCAATAAATATGTCACTGATGCAGTCATTCAATTTTTTACTTCTAGCTGGTTGTTGCAAAATATGAATGCCAACACAGTTGCGCTTATCCTTAAGCATGATATGTTGAATATGTAAATTGATTTTGGGTTTGTTAGTTTTTGGGCTTTAAGAGTTTAAGCTCAATTTTATGTTGTAGTAGGTCCAACATCTAGAAGCATTCTAGAGATATCCATGGAGCTCTCTAGAAAAGAAGAATAAGTTAGTTTTTTGTAGAATGGTGGAGAAAACTCTAGAGAATGATTTCTAGCCATTAGATTAAGTTTGTGGTGGCAAAATCCTAGTTGTTGATTTAGGAATGCCACTAGTATAAATAGGTGTGATGTACTTGAGTTTGGATCAAGCCAAAAATTAGAAACACTCAATAATACAAATAGCCTTCTCTTTACAACAAAGTGTTCTATCCTCTCCCAAATACTTAAACACCTTCTCTACATATCCAAACTTCCTTCCAACAAAGTGGTATCAGAGCTTAGGTTCTGATAAAAGATAATTTCATAGTCATGGCAAGCAATGGAGCATCATCCTTCCAAGTTCCAATTCTCAAGAAGAACACCTATGACAATTGGTGTATCAAAATGAAAGCTCTATTAGGAGCACATGATGTTTGGGAGGTTGTTGATAAAGGTTATAAGGAATCACAAGATGAGGATTCCTTAACTCAAACACAAAGAGATATTTTGAAGGATTCAAGAAAGAGAGACAAGAAAGCTCTCTTCCTCATCTACCAAGCATTGGATGATGATGAGTTTGAGAAAATTTCAAATGCAACATTCGCTAAGGAGGCATGGGAGAAACTTCGAATCTCTTGCAACGGAGTTGATCAAGTAAAGAAGGTACGTCTTCAAACACTAAGAGGAGAGTTTGAAGCTTTGCATATGAAAGAAGGTGAACTTATCTCCGATTACTTCTCAAGAGTTTTAACGGTTACTAATAACCTAAAAAGAAACGGAGAGAAGTATGATGATGTAAAAATCATGGAGAAAGTTCTCAGATCGTTAGATCCAAAATTTGAGCATATTGTCACTGTCATCGAAGAAACAAAGAATTTAGAGGAAATGACAATTGAGCAACTTCTTGGGTCGTTGCAAGCGTATGAAGAAAAGAAAAAGAAGAAGGAAAATATCGAGGAGCAAGTACTGAAGATGCGAGTTGATTCACCTAGAGAACAACATGGTTGAAGTAACCAAAGACGAGGTGGCATTCGAGAACGTGGACGCGGTCGTGGATATGGAGGCGGACGAGGTTGGAGGCCTAATGATGACAACAACCAAAGAGGCGAAGTCTCATCAAGAGGTCGTGGGAGAGGAGCTCCAAAACCCAGGTACGAAAAGTCACGCGTCAAATGCTACAACTGTGAAAAGTTTGGGCACTATGCTTCCGAATGTAGAGCTCCTAGCAATTGTAGAGTTGAAGAGAAGGCCAACTATGTTGAAGAGATTAGGCAAGAAGACGATGTGTTATTGTTGGCACACAAAGTCAATGAAAGAAGTGGAGATAGTCAATGGTACCTTGATAGCGGTGCAAGCAACCATATGTGTGGGCAAAGAAGCATGTTCGTGGAGCTAGATGAATCGGTGAAAGGGAATGTGGCTTTAGGAGATGAATCAAAAATGGCGGTGAAAGGTAAAGGAAACATTCTCATTCGATTGAAGAATGGTGATCATCAATTTATCTCTAATGTTTACTATGTGCCAAACATGAAGAGCAATATCTTAAGTCTAGGACAACTCCTAGAGAAAGGTTATGACATTCAACTGAAGGATAATAACCTTTCTATAAAAGATAATTCAAGTAAACTCATTGCTAAGGTGCCGATGTCAAGAAATAGAATGTTCAAGCTTAACATTCAAAACGATATTGCACAATGTCTCAAGATGTGCTACAAAGAAGAGTCATGGCTCTGGCATCTTCGATTTGGGCATCTTAATTTTGGAGGGTTAGAGTTGCTCTATAAAAAGAAAATGGTCAGAGGATTGCCTCACATCAACCACCCCAATCAAGTATGTGAAGGATGCCTACTTGGAAAGCAGTTCAAAATGAGCTTTCTAAAGGAGTCAAACTCAAGAGCTCAAAAGCCGCTGGAGCTCATACACACGGATGTGTGTGGTCCAATTAAGCCAAGTTCACTCGGTAAGAGTAACTACTTCCTTCTATTTATTGATGATTTTTCAAGAAAAACATGGGTGTACTTTTTGAAGGAGAAATCAGAAGTGTTCGAGAATTTCAAAAAGTTTAAAGCCCAAGTTGAGAAGGAAAGTGGCCTTGTAATCAAATCCATGAGATCCGACCGAGGAGGAGAGTTCACATCAAAGGAATTCTTGAAGTATTGTGAAGATAACGGCATTCGGCGACAACTGACGGTGCCAAGAACCCCCCAACATAATGGAGTAGCAGAGAAAAAGAACAGGACAATTCTTGATATGGCGAGGAGCATGCTAAAAAGCAAGAAACTACCAAAGGAATTGTGGGCAGAAGCTGTTGCGTGCGCGGTTTATTTGTTAAACCGGTCTCCGACAAGAAGTGTGTTGGGTAAAACACCACAGGAAGCTTGGAGTGGAAGAAAACCCGGTATTTCCCATCTAAGAGTCTTTGGAAGCATAGCCCACGTTCATGTACCAGACGAGAAAAGAAGCAAATTGGATGATAAAAGTGAAAAGTACATCTTCATTGGTTACGATAGCAACTCCAAAGGCTACAAACTCTATAGTCCTGCTATGAGGAAGACTATGATCAGTCGAAATGTGATTTTCGACGAAGAAGGAGAATGGGATTGGAGATCGAGTATTAAAGACTATGACTTCTTTCCACAGTTTGAAGAAGATGATGTGGAACTTGAGGAACCAAGAGAAGATCATGCTACCCCGCCGGCTTCACCTACCCTAAGATCTGAAGAAGGAGAAAGCTCAAGTGAAAAGACTCCTCACTTTAGAAGTTTGCAAGAGATTTATGAGGCAACTGAAAATCAAGACAATCTTACTCTTTTTTGTCTATTTGCGGATTGCGAGCCCTTGAACTTCCAAGAAGCATCAGAGAAGAAGAATTGGAGAAATGCCATGAATGAAGAGATCAAGGCGATAAAGAAGAATGATACATGGGAGCTAGCCTCACTTCCAAAAGGGCACATGGCGATCGGGGTGAAGTGGGTGTATAAAGCAAAGAAGAACTCCAAAGGAGAAATTGAGAGATACAAGGCAAGATTAGTGGCAAAAGGATACAGTCAAAGAGCAGGCATCGACTATGATGAAGTATTTGCTCCAGTTGCTCGGTTAGAAACTGTTAGACTAATCATTTCATTGGCGGCTCAAAATAAGTGGAAGATACATCAAATGGATGTCAAGTCAGCTTTCCTAAATGGGATCCTTGATGAAGAAGTCTACATTGAGCAACCACAAGGATACGAAGTCAAGGGAGAAGAAGAAAAGGTCTTGAAGCTAAAGAAGGCACTATACGGCTTGAAACAAGCTCCACGAGCTTGGAATGCTCGAATTGACAAGTATTTTCAAGAGAAGAACTTCATCAAGTGTCCATATGAGCATGCACTCTATATCAAAGTGCAAGGTGGAGATATTTTGATTGTGTGCTTGTATGTAGATGACTTGATCTTCACAGGAAATAATCCACTTATGTTTGAAGAGCTCAAGAAAGATATGACAAAGGAGTTCGAGATGACCGACATTGGATTCATGTCTTACTACCTCGGCATTGAAGTGAAACAAGAAGATCATGGAATCCTAATCACTCAGGAAGCTTACGCTAAAGAGGTACTCAAGAAGTTTAAGATGGATGACGCAAACCCAGTCAGCACGCCAATGGAATGTGGAGTCAAACTGTCAAAGCATGAGGAAGGAGAAATGGTGGATCCATCACTTTTTAAGAGCTTGGTTGGAAGTTTACGGTATCTTACATGCACAAGACCTGACATCTTGTATGCGGTCGGAGTTGTTAGTCGATATATGGAGCATCCAACAACAACTCATCTGAAGGCGGCAAAGAGGATTCTTCGCTACATCAAAGGTACAACAAACTTAGGCTTGTACTACTCTGTTTCTGATGATTACAAGCTCGTTGGATATAGCGATAGCGATTGGGGAGGAGACGCAGATGACCGAAAAAGCACAAGTGGCTTTGTTTTCTACATGGGAAACACAGCCTTTACATGGATGTCAAAGAAACAGCCGATTGTTACACTTTCCACATGTGAGGCTGAGTACGTGGCGGCCACTTCGTGTGTTTATCATGCAATCTGGTTGCGAAATCTATTAAAGGAGTCGAGTCTGCCGCAAAAGGAACCAACCAAGATACTCGTGGACAACAAGTCAGCAATAGCTTTGGCAAAGAACCCAGTCTTTCATGATCGAAGTAAGCACATTGACACACGCTATCACTATATTAGAGAGTGTGTTTCTAACAACGATGTGAAGTTGGAGTACGTGAAGACACATGACCAAGCAGCTGATATCTTCACCAAGCCACTCAAGCGCGAAGACTTTGTCAAGTTAAGATATTTACTTGGAATGGCAAAATCAAGTTTAAGGGGGGGTGTTGAATATGTAAATTGATTTTGGGTTTGTTAGTTTTTGGGCTTTAAGAGTTTAAGCCCAATTTTATGTTGTAGTAGGTCCAACATCTAGAAGCATTCTAGAGATATCCATGGAGCTCTCTAGAAAAGAAGAATAAGTTAGTTTTTTGTAGAATGGTGGAGAAAACTCTAGAGAATGATTTCTAGCCATTAGATTAAGTTTGTGGTGGCAAAATCCTAGTTGTTGATTTAGGAATGCCACTAGTATAAATAGGTGTGATGTACTTGAGTTTGGATCAAGCCAAAAATTAGAAACACTCAATAATACAAATAGCCTTCTCTTTACAACAAAGTGTTCTATCCTCTCCCAAATACTTAAACACCTTCTCTACATATCCAAACTTCCTTCCAACATGATAGTGCTAATGTCATAAGTTGTTATAGACCAATTCCTTTGGCTAATTTCAAGTACAAAATTATCACCAAAATCACGGCTGATAGACTCTCTCAAATTCTCCCTTCCATTATTTCTAAAGAATAAAGGGGTTTTATCAAATGTAGGCAAATTTAAGATTGTATTTATTTGACATCTCAGATCACTAATTTGTTGCATAAAAATCTTTTGGAGGCAATCTTGCAGTGAAGATTGATATAGCAAAGGTTTTTGATACTATATATTTGCGGTTCCTTTTCAATGTGCTCAAAGCATTTGGTTTTCATCCCACTTTTTGCAATTGGATTGACATTATTCTCAAATCAGCCAAATTATCCATATCAATTAATGATATGCAAGAAGGTTACTTTGCTTGTAGTAGAGGGGTTAGGCAAGGTGATCCTCTTGCTTCTTTGCTTTTCTACTTAGCTGAAGAAGTTTTAAGTTGAGGTATTACTAACCTTGTGAACTCTAGGAAATTAAAGCTTATTAATGGAAGCAACAATTTGGCGGTCCCTTCTCATTGTTTATATGTTGATGGTGTGATGTTTTTTTGTAAAGGAACTTCTTCCAACATTCAAGTTCTATCTCAATTCTTTCATAGATATGCTCAAATCTCTGGTCAACACATTAATCCTCAGAAGTCCACCATTTACTCTGGATCTATTCCTTATTCCAGGCTTCTCAGAATTTCTCAATCTCTTGGATTCAATATAGGTTCCTTCCCTTTTCTTTATCTGGGTGTCCCAATGTTTAACTGTAGGCCTAAGACTTCTCTTTTACAGCAAGTGGTGGATAAAATTAAAGTTAAGCTTTCTGATTGGAAAGCTTCTTTACTGTCAATGGCTGGTAGAGTTCAATTGGTAAAAAGTGTGATTCAAATTATGTTTATTTATTCAATCACCATCTATTCTTGGTCTGTTTCTGTTGCGGGATTTTTGAGACATACCCCACTCTAGTTGAATTTAACTTTCATTTTTCAAAGAGGGGAAAGTATCGAAAAACCTTTTAAAAGGACATTCTAAGTTCGGGGGTTAGTTATACCTAGGGAAGGTATTAGCATCCTAAACGCCTATAGTCACTACAAGAAAACCTTCATTTTTCAACCAAACTGAAATAGAAGGGTTGAAGGTTTAAGCCCTCAGGAAATCTTGTGAAGGCTTAGACCGTCAAAAGTTGAAAACAACCGTCAGAAAATTTTAAGAGCATTTAAAAATAATTGAAAAATATAAACCGAAGGCTTAAGCCGTCAGGAAGTTATCGTCCATTGAAATTATTATCCTGAGAGCTTTAACCGTCGGGATATTTATACTTTCTGACGGTCTTGACCGTCGAGAACATGTAATTTCCGTCGATAAATATGTGTCTGAATTATTTAATTCTGGTGACGGTTTAAGTCGTCGGGAATCTATTAAGAATAAATATTAATATAGTTATTGGACGTTTGCGGCGGTTTGGGCTGTCAGGAAATTATTTTTAACTTCCTGACGGCTTTGGCGGTCGGGATGTTCACTGTAATAAAACAAAAGAGTTTCACACTCGGTCACTCTCTCGTTCTTCCTTCACTCTCTCATTCTTCCTTCACTGTAATGAAACAACACTCTCCGTTCACTCTCCGCGGCGCCATTAACCTAACCTAACTCTCCGTTCACTCTCCGTCGTCGTGCCCTCACTCTCTCATTGTTCCTCCTGTCGCCGCGCCCTCCGTTTCAGCTCACAGGTTCCATTATTCACTCATTCTCCTTCTCCATTGCTGAAATTGATTGAATTAACCTTCCATTGCTGAAATCCTCTTCTCTGTTCCTACTCACAGGTTCCTTTTCGTTCATTGCTGAAATTGATTGAGCCTCCATTATTCACTCTCAAGCTGAAATTGATTGAGACAGGTAAACCCTCTTCTCCATTCATTTCACATCAGGATAAGAAGTTGATTTTGCAGCTTTTGTGTTTGAGACAGGTAAATTTTTAATGAATTGGTATGATGCTTATTAATTTGTTTTTGAATCTTGATGAGTGTTGAATCTGTCATGTACTGTTTGTGTACCATTTGAGTGTGGATTTGTATCATTGTTTATAGCAATTTGTTCTAGAATCCTCATTAATAACTTGATGAGTGTTTGTTTATAGAAACATGTATTCATTAGGAAATGCTAACAACTTGTAGCTTATATGAATGAAAACTTATAGCTTTAATTTGTGGCATTATGCATAAGAACTTGTATGTATACATTGCTACCTTTTTATGCAGACATCATGATTTTTATCAGTTATTTGAAGTAGCAAGTTGAAAATTCCAAATCCTTTGAAATTGTAATTTGCTATTTTTCCTAAACTAGTGATAAGTTGTGTCTTTAATTATGTACTGCTACTGCAATAGCTTAATAACATACCAATTTTGGTTCATCTCTTGATAATTGTTAAATGGCATACTTTACTCTTCCTAATTGTTAAATGGCAATATTATAATGGGAGTGTGGTTCATCTCTTCCTAATTGTTAAACGTCAAAAAATATTTTATTATTGTGTTTAGTGTTTATTTCATATATTCTAAGTTGTTAAAATATTATTTACCTTTTCTTGCACTTTTTATTACCTTTTATGGCATTTTTATTTTAATTTTAATTCAATTCATTTTTTACCTCAAAGTTTACCCAAAAAGCAAAAAAGAATAATCACCACATAGACCAATAGAGATGCGCCATATCATTCCCTTACATCACATATCTTTTTTTCATTTTTCAAAATAAATAAAAAATACTCCTTTTTTTTTGGTATCATTACTTTTTTAACCCTTTGTTTTAATGATCTCTCAAAAATACCCTCAACCTAATATCCCTCCCTATATAAATCCCCCTCATTTATGAGAGGAGGACTTAGAGACACTTAACCCTAAAAAAAGATCAGCCTCCGTCCCATTTTATTACATCACAAAGAAAAAACAAAAGGAAAAATGAAGGATTTAAACGTTTTTTATTCCTTTTCTTTTTCTTCTTCACCAACCCAGAGAAAACGTTCTCTCTCTCTCGTCTCTCACTTTTATCAAAAAAAAAGAAAAAACCAAAGAACGAAACCTTCTTCTTTTCTTCTCTTCTTCGCTAACACAAAAAACCCTTTCCCCCTTTCTTCTTCACTGAGAACGAAACCTACTGCTTTCCTTCTTCTTCTCCGATCAAAAGTGTTCACGACCGTAATCAAATCGAACACGTCTGAGAAGTTAATCGTCGGATTCGAATGATTTTGACCCTGAAATTGATGATTCGAGTTAAATAATACTCGAAATCGTCGATAATAACCGATTTGGACTCGGACTCTGGTTGTTTTGTTCTTTCGCATTTTTCGTTTAGATCTGTTTGTTCACTGCTATTTTTTCCTACTTTGCATTTCTGTTTCTGTTGTTTTTTTGCTTGTATGTATGATTTTTGTTTTGTTTTGATTATGGACTTGTGTTTTAAAACCTCGATCCGAGTTTTCCTGGACCATTAGCTGATGAATCCCTTCATGGGTTTCGTAATAGCGGGATGAAAATGATGAAGATCGAGGTTTTGTCTGTTTTTTTATTATTTCTGTTTCTTTTAATATGTTCCTATTCCTGGCCTTTAAGTTTCTGTAGTGTTCGTTTCTGCTTCATAATTTTTTTTAAAAAAAAGATGGTTCATGTTTATAATCTGTTTGTTTTCGATCAATATCAAACGTTCATTAGTTTCTTTTCACTTGGATCTGTTTCATGTCTATTATGTTTACAGATTTACTTGTTTTTTTCTTTGGGTTTGGTTTTTGTTTTTCTTTATTATTACTGTTCTGTTTTTTTTCGTTTTCAACCTCGAATCGAAATTTCCTGGACTTTGCTCTATGTTTTTCGTTATCGAATTCATAGATAGCAAGATGAAATAATGAAAGATTGAAGGTTTTGTTCATGATTGGTTCCTCTGTGTTCTCCCCCTTTTATTTTTTACGTTTTTTGTTGTCTGTTTATTTTTTTAGAAAGATCAGAACATGGAACATGCTATGGACATTCAATCACCAGATTGAATCACAACCGTTGATACCCTTACCTTGGACAGATCATATGATCTAAAGATCTGATCAGGATGGTCTGATCAAGATCTGATGGTGATGATCTGGTGGAATACGGCGCACACCCACAGACATGATCAAACCGGTTCGGTTTGGTCCAATTAATGGACTTGAACCGAACCGGACCGGTCTAAAAATTAAACCGGGTTCAGTCAGTTGAACCCAACAACCCCTTTTAATATTCACACCCCCTTTTCTTTTATGCTTTTATTATATTCATGTTATTATATTTGCTGATTGCACCCCCTTTTGTATTTTTCCTTTTATTCATGTTTTTTCCTTTTCTTTCCTGTTTCATGAATTGTTAGTTTTTTTTATTTGTTATCTATTATATTTATTTATTTCTTGCTCAATTTATTATTTAGCATTATTAGTTAATTTGTTTAAATAGTTTCCTTTTTCTCTTGCGTTACTTTGTTTAAGTTCTTGCATTCATACTTCATTGCATATCATTTAATTGTGTTTGGATGGTAACTTTGGACTTAATTATTTCCCTAGCTTAAAAGAGACGGACCTAAAAAATAATAGGGTTAGAACCAAAAAAATATAGTCTAGTTAGTTTAGTTTAGATTTTTTTTTTTTTAAGTTTTATTCCGTCGGACTTGTATTTTTAGTTTAGCTTATTTTTGCATATCATTCAATTGTTGCATTCATTCATGTTTAAATTTTTGCAAAAGCTCTTAGAATGTATTTATGCTCGATGTAAACCCAAAGTGGATGTAGAAATTGCATTGCATGCATTTTATTTTTTATCGCTTTCCGTCAAACGCTAAAAACAAACGAATGCGAATTTTTTCATTTCTAAAGGGGTACGATTAGTAATTCCTTAGAAAAATAATAGAAAGCAAACAACATCCTCTCTCTCTCAAATAAAACTTCTTTAGTCCAAAAACTAAAATTAGTCGCACGATTAGATTTTAAGTTTACTGTTTTCAAAACACTTTAAAATTATGTTACAACTTTCTTTTCTCAATACAATGTCCACTTGCACACACAAACTCCTTCTAAACTATTTCTCCCTCAAAATTCTTACTACTTCTGTTTTGTCTGTTTTTTTATTATTTCTGTTTCTTTTAATATGTTCCTATTCCTGGCCTTTAAGTTTCTGTAGTGTTCGTTTCTGCTTCATAATTTTTTTTAAAAAAAAGATGGTTCATGTTTATAACCTGTTTGTTTTCGATCAATATCAAACGTTCATTAGTTTCTTTTCACTTGGATCTGTTTCATGTCTATTATGTTTACAGATTTACTTGTTTTTTTCTTTGGGTTTGGTTTTTGTTTTTCTTTATTATTACTGTTCTGTTTTTTTTCGTTTTCAACCTCGAATCGAAATTTCCTGGACTTTGCTCTATGTTTTTCGTTATCGAATTCATAGATAGCAAGATGAAATAATGAAAGATTGAAGGTTTTGTTCATGATTGGTTCCTCTGTGTTCTTCCCCTTTTATTTTTTACGTTTTTTGTTGTCTGTTTATTTTTTTAGAAAGATCAGAACATGGAACATGCTATGGACATTCAATCACCAGATTGAATCACAACCGTTGATACCCTTACCTTGGACAGATCATATGATCTAAAGATCTGATCAGGATGGTCTGATCAAGATCTGATGGTGATGATCTGGTGGAATACGGTGCACACCCACAGACATGATCAAACCGGTTCGGTTTGGTCTACTTAATGGACTTGAACCGAACCGGACCGGTCTAAAAATTAAACCGGGTTCAGTCAGTTGAACCCAACAACCCCTTTTAATATTCACACCCCCTTTTCTTTTGTGCTTTTATTATATTCATGTTATTATATTTGCTGATTGCACCCCCTTTTGTATTTTTCCTTTTATTCATGTTTTTTCCTTTTCTTTCCTGTTTCATGAATTGTTAGTTTTTTTTATTTGTTATCTATTATATTTATTTATTTCTTGCTCAATTTATTATTTAGCATTATTAGTTAATTTGTTTAAATAGTTTCCTTTTTCTCTTGTGTTACTTTGTTTAAGTTCTTGCATTCATACTTCATTGCATATCATTTAATTGTGTTTGGATGGTAACTTTGGACTTAATTATTTCCCTAGCTTAAAAGAGACGGACCTAAAAAATAATAGGGTTAGAACCAAAAAAATATAGTCTAGTTAGTTTAGTTTAGATTTTTTTTTTTTTAAGTTTTATTCCGTCGGACTTGTATTTTTAGTTTAGCTTATTTTTGCATATCATTCAATTGTTGCATTCATTCATGTTTAAATTTTTGCAAAAGCTCTTAGAATGTATTTATGCTCGATGTAAACCCAAAGTGGATGTAGAAATTGCATTGCATGCATTTTATTTTTTATCGCTTTCCGTCAAACGCTAAAAACAAACGAATGCGAATTTTTTCATTTCTAAAGGGGTACGATTAGTAATTCCTTAGAAAAATAATAGAAAGCAAACAACATCCTCTCTCTCTCAAATAAAACTTCTTTAGTCCAAAAACTAAAATTAGTCGCACGATTAGATTTTAAGTTTACTGTTTTCAAAACACTTTAAAATTATGTTACAACTTTCTTTTCTCAATCCAATGTCCACTTGCACACACAAACTCCTTCTAAACTATTTCTCCCTCAAAATTCTTACTACTTCTGTTTTGTCTGTTTTTTTATTATTTCTGTTTCTTTTAATATGTTCCTATTCCTGGCCTTTAAGTTTCTGTAGTGTTCGTTTCTGCTTCATAATTTTTTTTAAAAAAAAGATGGTTCATGTTTATAACCTGTTTGTTTTCGATCAATATCAAACGTTCATTAGTTTCTTTTCACTTGGATCTGTTTCATGTCTATTATGTTTACAGATTTACTTGTTTTTTTCTTTGGGTTTGGTTTTTGTTTTTCTTTATTATTACTGTTCTGTTTTTTTTCGTTTTCAACCTCGAATCGAAATTTCCTGGACTTTGCTCTATGTTTTTCGTTATCGAATTCATAGATAGCAAGATGAAATAATGAAAGATTGAAGGTTTTGTTCATGATTGGTTCCTCTGTGTTCTTCCCCTTTTATTTTTTACGTTTTTTGTTGTCTGTTTATTTTTTTAGAAAGATCAGAACATGGAACATGCTATGGACATTCAATCACCAGATTGAATCACTACCGTTGATACCCTTACCTTGGACAGATCATATGATCTAAAGATCTGATCAGGATGGTCTGATCAAGATCTGATGGTGATGATCTGGTGGAATACGGTGCACACCCACAGACATGATCAAACCGGTTCGGTTTGGTCCAATTAATGGACTTGAACCGAACCAGACCGGTCTAAAAATTAAACCGGGTTCAGTCAGTTGAACCCAACAACCCCTTTTAATATTCGCACCCCCTTTTCTTTTATGCTTTTATTATATTCATGTTATTATATTTGCTGATTGCACCCCCTTTTGTATTTTTCCTTTTATTCATGTTTTTTCCTTTTCTTTCCTGTTTCATGAATTGTTAGTTTTTTTTATTTGTTATCTATTATATTTATTTATTTCTTGCTCAATTTATTATTTAGCATTATTAGTTAACTTGTTTAAATAGTTTCCTTTTTCTCTTGCGTTACTTTGTTTAAGTTCTTGCATTCATACTTCATTGCATATCATTTAATTGTGTTTGGATGGTAACTTTGGACTTAATTATTTCCCTAGCTTAAAAGAGACGGACCTAAAAAATAATAGGGTTAGAACCAAAAAAATATAGTCTAGTTAGTTTAGTTTAGATTTTTTTTTTTTTTAAGTTTTATTCCGTCGGACTTGTATTTTTAGTTTAGCTTATTTTTGCATATCATTCAATTGTTGCATTCATTCATGTTTAAATTTTTGCAAAAGCTCTTAGAATGTATTTATGCTCGATGTAAACCCAAAGTGGATGTAGAAATTGCATTGCATGCATTTTATTTTTTATCGCTTTCCGTCAAACGCTAAAAACAAACGAATGCGAATTTTTTCATTTCTAAAGGGGTACGATTAGTAATTCCTTAGAAAAATAATAGAAAGCAAACAACATCCTCTCTCTCTCAAATAAAACTTCTTTAGTCCAAAAACTAAAATTAGTCGCACGATTAGATTTTAAGTTTACTGTTTTCAAAACACTTTAAAATTATGTTACAACTTTCTTTTCTCAATCCAATGTCCACTTGCACACACAAACTCCTTCTAATCTATTTCTCCCTCAAAATTCTTACTACTTCTGTTTTGTCTGTTTTTTTATTATTTCTGTTTCTTTTAATATGTTCCTATTCCTGGCCTTTAAGTTTCTGTAGTGTTCGTTTCTGCTTCATAATTTTTTTTTAAAAAAAGATGGTTCATGTTTATAACCTGTTTGTTTTCGATCAATATCAAACGTTCATTAGTTTCTTTTCACTTGGATCTGTTTCATGTCTATTATGTTTACAGATTTACTTGTTTTTTTCTTTGGGTTTGGTTTTTGTTTTTCTTTATTATTACTGTTCTGTTTTTTTTCGTTTTCAACCTCGAATCGAAATTTCCTGGACTTTGCTCTATGTTTTTCGTTATCGAATTCATAGATAGCAAGATGAAATAATGAAAGATTGAAGGTTTTGTTCATGATTGGTTCCTCTGTGTTCTTCCCCTTTTATTTTTTACGTTTTTTGTTGTCTGTTTATTTTTTTAGAAAGATCAGAACATGGAACATGCTATGGACATTCAATCACTAGATTGAATCACAACCGTTGATACCCTTACCTTGGACAGATCATATGATCTAAAGATCTGATCAGGATGGTCTGATCAAGATTTGATGGTGATGATCTGGTAGAATACGGTGCACACCCACAGACATGATCAAACCGGTTCGGTTTGGTCCAATTAATGGACTTGAACCGAACCGGACCGGTCTAAAAATTAAACCGGGTTCAGTCAGTTGAACCCAACAACCCCTTTTAATATTCACACCCCCTTTTCTTTTATGCTTTTATTATATTCATGTTATTATATTTGCTGATTGCACCCCCCTTTTGTATTTTTCCTTTTATTCATGTTTTTTCCTTTTCTTTCCTGTTTCATGAATTGTTAGTTTTTTTTATTTGTTATCTATTATATTTATTTATTTCTTGCTCAATTTATTATTTAGCATTATTAGTTAATTTGTTTAAATAGTTTCCTTTTTCTCTTGCGTTACTTTGTTTAAGTTCTTGCATTCATACTTCATTGCATATCATTTAATTGTGTTTGGATGGTAACTTTGGACTTAATTATTTCCCTAGCTTAAAAGAGACGGACCTAAAAAATAATAGAGTTAGAACCAAAAAAATATAGTCTAGTTAGTTTAGTTTAGATTTTTTTTTTTTTAAGTTTTATTCCGTCGGACTTGTATTTTTAGTTTAGCTTATTTTTGCATATCATTCAATTGTTGCATTCATTCATGTTTAAATTTTTGCAAAAGCTCTTAGAATGTATTTATGCTCGATGTAAACCCAAAGTGGATGTAGAAATTGCATTGCATGCATTTTATTTTTTATCACTTTCCGTCAAACGCTAAAAACAAACGAATGCGAATTTTTTCATTTCTAAAGGGGTACGATTAGTAATTCCTTAGAAAAATAATAGAAAGCAAACAACATCCTCTCTCTCTCAAATAAAACTTCTTTAGTCCAAAAACTAAAATTAGTCGCACGATTAGATTTTAAGTTTACTGTTTTCAAAACACTTTAAAATTATGTTACAACTTTCTTTTCTCAATCCAATGTCCACTTGCACACACAAACTCCTTCTAAACTATTTCTCCCTCAAAATTCTTACTACTTCTGTTTTGTCTGTTTTTTTATTATTTCTGTTTCTTTTAATATGTTCCTATTCCTGGCCTTTAAGTTTCTGTAGTGTTCGTTTCTGCTTCATAATTTTTTTTTAAAAAAAGATGGTTCATGTTTATAACCTGTTTGTTTTCGATCAATATCAAACGTTCATTAGTTTCTTTTCACTTGGATCTGTTTCATGTCTATTATGTTTACAGATTTACTTGTTTTTTTCTTTGGGTTTGGTTTTTGTTTTTCTTTATTATTACTGTTCTGTTTTTTTTCGTTTTGAACCTCGAATCGAAATTTCCTGGACTTTGCTCTATGTTTTTCGTTATCGAATTCATAGATAGCAAGATGAAATAATGAAAGATTGAAGGTTTTGTTCATGATTGGTTCCTCTGTGTTCTTCCCCTTTTATTTTTTACGTTTTTTGTTGTATGTTTATTTTTTTAGAAAGGTCAGAACATGGAACATGCTATGGACATTCAATCACCAGATTGAATCACAACCGTTGATACCCTTACCTTGGACAGATCATATGATCTAAAGATCTGATCAGGATGGTCTGATCAAGATCTGATGGTGATGATCTGGTGGAATACGGTGCACACCCACAGACATGATCAAACCGGTTCGGTTTGGTCCAATTAATGGACTTGAACCGAACCGGACCGGTCTAAAAATTAAACCGGGTTCAGTCAGTTGAACCCAACAACCCCTTTTAATATTCGCACCCCCTTTTCTTTTATGCTTTTATTATATTCATGTTATTATATTTGCTGATTGCACCCCCCTTTTGTATTTTTCCTTTTATTCATGTTTTTTCCTTTTCTTTCCTGTTTCATGAATTGTTAGTTTTTTTTATTTGTTATCTATTATATTTATTTATTTCTTGCTCAATTTATTATTTAGCATTATTAGTTAATTTGTTTAAATAGTTTCCTTTTTCTCTTGCGTTACTTTGTTTAAGTTCTTGCATTCATACTTCATTGCATATCATTTAATTGTGTTTGGATGGTAACTTTGGACTTAATTATTTCCCTAGCTTAAAAGAGACGGACCTAAAAAATAATAGAGTTAGAACCAAAAAAATATAGTCTAGTTAGTTTAGTTTAGATTTTTTTTTTTTTAAGTTTTATTCCGTCGGACTTGTATTTTTAGTTTAGCTTATTTTTGCATATCATTCAATTGTTGCATTCATTCATGTTTAAATTTTTGCAAAAGCTCTTAGAATGTATTTATGCTCGATGTAAACCCAAAGTGGATGTAGAAATTGCATTGCATGCATTTTATTTTTTATCACTTTCCGTCAAACGCTAAAAACAAACGAATGCGAATTTTTTCATTTCTAAAGGGGTACGATTAGTAATTCCTTAGAAAAATAATAGAAAGCAAACAACATCCTCTCTCTCTCAAATAAAACTTCTTTAGTCCAAAAACTAAAATTAGTCGCACGATTAGATTTTAAGTTTACTGTTTTCAAAACACTTTAAAATTATGTTACAACTTTCTTTTCTCAATCCAATGTCCACTTGCACACACAAACTCCTTCTAAACTATTTCTCCCTCAAAATTCTTACTACTTCTGTTTTGTCTGTTTTTTTATTATTTCTGTTTCTTTTAATATGTTCCTATTCCTGGCCTTTAAGTTTCTGTAGTGTTCGTTTCTGCTTCATAATTTTTTTAAAAAAAAAGATGGTTCATGTTTATAACCTGTTTGTTTTCGATCAATATCAAACGTTCATTAGTTTCTTTTCACTTGGATCTGTTTCATGTCTATTATGTTTACAGATTTACTTGTTTTTTTCTTTGGGTTTGGTTTTTGTTTTTCTTTATTATTACTGTTCTGTTTTTTTTCGTTTTCAACCTCGAATCGAAATTTCCTGGACTTTGCTCTATGTTTTTCGTTATCGAATTCATAGATAGCAAGATGAAATAATGAAAGATTGAAGGTTTTGTTCATGATTGGTTCCTCTGTGTTCTTCCCCTTTTATTTTTTACGTTTTTTGTTGTCTGTTTATTTTTTTAGAAAGATCAGAACATGGAACATGCTATGGACATTCAATCACTAGATTGAATCACAACCGTTGATACCCTTACCTTGGACAGATCATATGATCTAAAGATCTGATCAGGATGGTCTGATCAAGATTTGATGGTGATGATCTGGTAGAATACGGTGCACACCCACAGACATGATCAAACCGGTTCGGTTTGGTCCAATTAATGGACTTGAACCGAACCGGACCGGTCTAAAAATTAAACCGGGTTCAGTCAGTTGAACCCAACAACCCCTTTTAATATTCACACCCCCTTTTCTTTTATGCTTTTATTATATTCATGTTATTATATTTGCTGATTGCACCCCCCTTTTGTATTTTTCCTTTTATTCATGTTTTTTCCTTTTCTTTCCTGTTTCATGAATTGTTAGTTTTTTTTATTTGTTATCTATTATATTTATTTATTTCTTGCTCAATTTATTATTTAGCATTATTAGTTAATTTGTTTAAATAGTTTCCTTTTTCTCTTGCGTTACTTTGTTTAAGTTCTTGCATTCATACTTCATTGCATATCATTTAATTGTGTTTGGATGGTAACTTTGGACTTAATTATTTCCCTAGCTTAAAAGAGACGGACCTAAAAAATAATAGAGTTAGAACCAAAAAAATATAGTCTAGTTAGTTTAGTTTAGATTTTTTTTTTTTTAAGTTTTATTCCGTCGGACTTGTATTTTTAGTTTAGCTTATTTTTGCATATCATTCAATTGTTGCATTCATTCATGTTTAAATTTTTGCAAAAGCTCTTAGAATGTATTTATGCTCGATGTAAACCCAAAGTGGATGTAGAAATTGCATTGCATGCATTTTATTTTTTATCACTTTCCGTCAAACGCTAAAAACAAACGAATGCGAATTTTTTCATTTCTAAAGGGGTACGATTAGTAATTCCTTAGAAAAATAATAGAAAGCAAACAACATCCTCTCTCTCTCAAATAAAACTTCTTTAGTCCAAAAACTAAAATTAGTCGCACGATTAGATTTTAAGTTTACTGTTTTCAAAACACTTTAAAATTATGTTACAACTTTCTTTTCTCAATCCAATGTCCACTTGCACACACAAACTCCTTCTAAACTATTTCTCCCTCAAAATTCTTACTACTTCTGTTTTGTCTGTTTTTTTATTATTTCTGTTTCTTTTAATATGTTCCTATTCCTGGCCTTTAAGTTTCTGTAGTGTTCGTTTCTGCTTCATAATTTTTTTTTAAAAAAAGATGGTTCATGTTTATAACCTGTTTGTTTTCGATCAATATCAAACGTTCATTAGTTTCTTTTCACTTGGATCTGTTTCATGTCTATTATGTTTACAGATTTACTTGTTTTTTTCTTTGGGTTTGGTTTTTGTTTTTCTTTATTATTACTGTTCTGTTTTTTTTCGTTTTGAACCTCGAATCGAAATTTCCTGGACTTTGCTCTATGTTTTTCGTTATCGAATTCATAGATAGCAAGATGAAATAATGAAAGATTGAAGGTTTTGTTCATGATTGGTTCCTCTGTGTTCTTCCCCTTTTATTTTTTACGTTTTTTGTTGTATGTTTATTTTTTTAGAAAGGTCAGAACATGGAACATGCTATGGACATTCAATCACCAGATTGAATCACAACCGTTGATACCCTTACCTTGGACAGATCATATGATCTAAAGATCTGATCAGGATGGTCTGATCAAGATCTGATGGTGATGATCTGGTGGAATACGGTGCACACCCACAGACATGATCAAACCGGTTCGGTTTGGTCCAATTAATGGACTTGAACCGAACCGGACCGGTCTAAAAATTAAACCGGGTTCAGTCAGTTGAACCCAACAACCCCTTTTAATATTCGCACCCCCTTTTCTTTTATGCTTTTATTATATTCATGTTATTATATTTGCTGATTGCACCCCCCTTTTGTATTTTTCCTTTTATTCATGTTTTTTCCTTTTCTTTCCTGTTTCATGAATTGTTAGTTTTTTTTATTTGTTATCTATTATATTTATTTATTTCTTGCTCAATTTATTATTTAGCATTATTAGTTAATTTGTTTAAATAGTTTCCTTTTTCTCTTGCGTTACTTTGTTTAAGTTCTTGCATTCATACTTCATTGCATATCATTTAATTGTGTTTGGATGGTAACTTTGGACTTAATTATTTCCCTAGCTTAAAAGAGACGGACCTAAAAAATAATAGAGTTAGAACCAAAAAAATATAGTCTAGTTAGTTTAGTTTAGATTTTTTTTTTTTTAAGTTTTATTCCGTCGGACTTGTATTTTTAGTTTAGCTTATTTTTGCATATCATTCAATTGTTGCATTCATTCATGTTTAAATTTTTGCAAAAGCTCTTAGAATGTATTTATGCTCGATGTAACCCCAAAGTGGATGTGGAAATTGCATTGCATGCATTTTATTTTTTATCGCTTTCCGTCAAACGCTAAAAACAAACGAATGCGAATTTTTTCATTTCTAAAGGGGTACGATTAGTAATTCCTTAGAAAAATAATAGAAAGCAAACAACATCCTCTCTCTCTCAAATAAAACTTCTTTAGTCCAAAAACTAAAATTAGTCGCACGATTAGATTTTAAGTTTACTGTTTTCAAAACACTTTAAAATTATGTTACAACTTTCTTTTCTCAATCCAATGTCCACTTGCACACACAAACTTCTTCTAATCTATTTCTCCCTCAAAATTCTTACTACTTCTGTTTTGTCTGTTATTTTATTATTTCTGTTTCTTTTAATATGTTCCTATTCCTGGCCTTTAAGTTTCTGTAGTGTTCGTTTCTGCTTCATAATTTTTTTTTAAAAAAGATGGTTCATGTTTATAACCTGTTTGTTTTCGATCAATATCAAACGTTCATTAGTTTCTTTTCACTTGGATCTGTTTCATGTCTATTATGTTTACAGATTTACTTGTTTTTTTCTTTGGGTTTGGTTTTTGTTTTTCTTTATTATTACTGTTCTGTTTTTTTTCGTTTTGAACCTCGAATCGAAATTTCCTGGACTTTGCTCTATGTTTTTCGTTATCGAATTCATAGATAGCAAGATGAAATAATGAAAGATTGAAGGTTTTGTTCATGATTGGTTCCTCTGTGTTCTTCCCCTTTTATTTTTTACGTTTTTTGTTGTCTGTTTATTTCTTTTAGAAAGATCAGAACATGGAACATGCTATGGACATTCAATCCCCAGATTGAATCACAACCGTTGATACCCTTACCTTGGACAGATCATATGATCTAAAGATCTGATCAGGATGGTCTGATCAAGATCTGATGGTGATGATCTGGTGGAATACGGTGCACACCCACAGACATGATCAAACCGGTTCGGTTTGGTCCAATTAATGGACTTGAACCGAACCGGACCGGTCTAAAAATTAAACCGGGTTCAGTCAATTGAACCCAACAACCCCTTTTAATATTCACACCCCCTTTTCTTTTATGCTTTTATTATATTCATGTTATTATATTTGCTGATTGCACCCCCCTTTTGTATTTTTCCTTTTATTCATGTTTTTTCCTTTTCTTTCCTGTTTCATGAATTGTTAGTTTTTTTTATTTGTTATCTATTATATTTATTTATTTCTTGCTCAATTTATTATTTAGCATTATTAGTTAATTTGTTTAAATAGTTTCCTTTTTCTCTTGCGTTACTTTGTTTAAGTTCTTGCATTCATACTTCATTGCATATCATTTAATTGTGTTTGGATGGTAACTTTGGACTTAACCTAAAAAATAATAGAGTTAGAACCAAAAAAATATAGTCTAGTTAGTTTAGTTTAGATTTTTTTTTTTTTAAGTTTTATTCCGTCGGACTTGTATTTTTAGTTTAGCTTATTTTTGCATATCATTCAATTGTTGCATTCATTCATGTTTAAATTTTTGCAAAAGCTCTTAGAATGTATTTATGCTCGATGTAACCCCAAAGTGGATGTAGAAATTGCATTGCATGCATTTTATTTTTTATCGCTTTCCGTCAAACGCTAAAAACAAACGAATGCGAATTTTTTCATTTCTAAAGGGGTACGATTAGTAATTCCTTAGAAAAATAATAGAAAGCAAACAACATCCTCTCTCTCTCAAATAAAACTTCTTTAGTCCAAAAAGTAAAATTAGTCGCACGATTAGATTTTAAGTTTACTGTTTTCAAAACACTTTAAAATTATGTTACAACTTTCTTTTCTCAATCCAATGTCCACTTGCACACACAAACTCCTTCTAATCTATTTCTCCCTCAAAATTCTTACTACTTCTGTTTTGTCTGTTTTTTTATTATTTCTGTTTCTTTTAATATGTTCCTATTCCTGGCCTTTAAGTTTCTGTAGTGTTCGTTTCTGCTTCATAATTTTTTTAAAAAAAAAGATGGTTCATGTTTATAACCTGTTTGTTTTCGATCAATATCAAACGTTCATTAGTTTCTTTTCACTTGGATCTGTTTCATGTCTATTATGTTTACAGATTTACTTGTTTTTTTCTTTGGGTTTGGTTTTTGTTTTTCTTTATTATTACTGTTCTGTTTTTTTTCGTTTTGAACCTCGAATCGAAATTTCCTGGACTTTGCTCTATGTTTTTCGTTATCGAATTCATAGATAGCAAGATGAAATAATGAAAGATTGAAGGTTTTGTTCATGATTGGTTCCTCTGTGTTCTTCCCCTTTTATTTTTTACGTTTTTTGTTGTCTGTTTATTTCTTTTAGAAAGATCAGAACATGGAACATGCTATGGACATTCAATCACCAGATTGAATCACAACCGTTGATACCCTTACCTTGGACAGATCATATGATCTAAAGATCTGATCAGGATGGTCTGATCAAGATCTGATGGTGATGATCTGGTGGAATACGGTGCACACCCACAGACATGATCAAACCGGTTCGGTTTGGTCCAATTAATGGACTTGAACCGAACCGGACCGGTCTAAAAATTAAACCGGGTTCAGTCAGTTGAACCCAACAACCCCTTTTAATATTCACACCCCCTTTTCTTTTATGCTTTTATTATATTCATGTTATTATATTTGCTGATTGCACCCCCCTTTTGTATTTTTCCTTTTATTCATGTTTTTTCCTTTTCTTTCCTGTTTCATGAATTGTTAGTTTTTTTTATTTGTTATCTATTATATTTATTTATTTCTTGCTCAATTTATTATTTAGCATTATTAGTTAATTTGTTTAAATAGTTTCCTTTTTCTCTTGCGTTACTTTGTTTAAGTTCTTGCATTCATACTTCATTGCATATCATTTAATTGTGTTTGGATGGTAACTTTGGACTTAATTATTTCCCTAGCTTAAAAGAGACGGACCTAAAAAATAATAGAGTTAGAACCAAAAAAATATAGTCTAGTTAGTTTAGTTTAGATTTTTTTTTTTTTTAAGTTTTATTCCGTCGGACTTGTATTTTTAGTTTAGCTTATTTTTGCATATCATTCAATTGTTGCATTCATTCATGTTTAAATTTTTGCAAAAGCTCTTAGAATGTATTTATGCTCGATGTAAACCCAAAGTGGATGTAGAAATTGCATTGCATGCATTTTATTTTTTATCGCTTTCCGTCAAACGCTAAAAACAAACGAATGCGAATTTTTTCATTTCTAAAGGGGTACGATTAGTAATTCCTTAGAAAAATAATAGAAAGCAAACAACATCCTCTCTCTCTCAAATAAAACTTCTTTAGTCCAAAAACTAAAATTAGTCGCACGATTAGATTTTAAGTTTACGGTTTTCAAAACACTTTAAAATTATGTTACAACTTTCTTTTCTCAATCCAATGTCCACTTGCACACACAAACTCCTTCTAATCTATTTCTCCCTCAAAATTCTTACTACTTCTGTTTTGTCTGTTTTTTTATTATTTCTGTTTCTTTTAATATGTTCCTATTCCTGGCCTTTAAGTTTCTGTAGTGTTCGTTTCTGCTTCATAATTTTTTTAAAAAAAAGATGGTTCATGTTTATAACCTGTTTGTTTTCGATCAATATCAAACGTTCATTAGTTTCTTTTCACTTGGATCTGTTTCAGGTCTATTATGTTTACAGATTTACTTGTTTTTTTCTTTGGGTTTGGTTTTTGTTTTTCTTTATTATTACTGTTCTGTTTTTTTTCGTTTTCAACCTCGAATCGAAATTTCCTGGACTTTGCTCTATGTTTTTCGTTATCGAATTCATAGATAGCAAGATGAAATAATGAAAGATTGAAGGTTTTGTTCATGATTGGTTCCTCTGTGTTCTTCCCCTTTTATTTTTTACGTTTTTTGTTGTCTGTTTATTTTTTTTAGAAAGATCAGAACATGGAACATGCTATGGACATTCAATCACCAGATTGAATCACAACCGTTGATACCCTTACCTTGGACAGATCATATGATCTAAAGATCTGATCAGGATGGTCTGATCAAGATCTGATGGTGATGATCTGGTGGAATACGGTGCACACCCACAGACATGATCAAACCGGTTCGGTTTGGTCCAATTAATGGACTTGAACCGAACCGGACCGGTCTAAAAATTAAACCGGGTTCAGTCAGTTGAACCCAACAACCCCTTTTAATATTCACACCCCCTTTTCTTTTATGCTTTTATTATATTCATGTTATTATATTTGCTGATTGCACCCCCCTTTTGTATTTTTCCTTTTATTCATGTTTTTTCCTTTTCTTTCCTGTTTCATGAATTGTTAGTTTTTTTTATTTGTTATCTATTATATTTATTTATTTCTTGCTCAATTTATTATTTAGCATTATTAGTTAATTTGTTTAAATAGTTTCCTTTTTCTCTTGCGTTACTTTGTTTAAGTTCTTGCATTCATACTTCATTGCATATCATTGAATTGTGTTTGGATGGTAACTTTGGACTTAATTATTTCCCTAGCTTAAAAGAGACGGACCTAAAAAATAATAGAGTTAGAACCAAAAAAATATAGTCTAGTTAGTTTAGTTTAGATTTTTTTTTTTTTTAAGTTTTATTCCGTCGGACTTGTATTTTTAGTTTAGCTTATTTTTGCATATCATTCAATTGTTGCATTCATTCATGTTTAAATTTTTGCAAAAGCTCTTAGAATGTATTTATGCTCGATGTAAACCCAAAGTGGATGTAGAAATTGCATTGCATGCATTTTATTTTTTATCGCTTTCCGTCAAACGCTAAAAACAAACGAATGCGAATTTTTTCATTTCTAAAGGGGTACGATTAGTAATTCCTTAGAAAAATAATAGAAAGCAAACAACATCCTCTCTCTCTCAAATAAAACTTCTTTAGTCCAAAAACTAAAATTAGTCGCACGATTAGATTTTAAGTTTACTGTTTTCAAAACACTTTAAAATTATGTTACAACTTTCTTTTCTCAATCCAATGTCCACTTGCACACACAAACTCCTTCTAATCTATTTCTCCCTCAAAATTCTTACTACTTCTGTTTTGTCTGTTTTTTTATTATTTCTGTTTCTTTTAATATGTTCCTATTCCTGGCCTTTAAGTTTCTGTAGTGTTCGTTTCTGCTTCATAATTTTTTTTAAAAAAAGATGGTTCATGTTTATAACCTGTTTGTTTTCGATCAATATCAAACGTTCATTAGTTTCTTTTCACTTGGATCTGTTTCATGTCTATTATGTTTACAGATTTACTTGTTTTTTTCTGTGGGTTTGGTTTTTGTTTTTCTTTATTATTACTGTTCTGTTTTTTTTCGTTTTCAACCTCGAATCGAAATTTCCTGGACTTTGCTCTATGTTTTTCGTTATCGAATTCATAGATAGCAAGATGAAATAATGAAAGATTGAAGGTTTTGTTCATGATTGGTTCCTCTGTGTTCTTCCCCTTTTATTTTTTACGTTTTTTGTTGTCTGTTTATTTTTTTTAGAAAGATCAGAACATGGAACATGCTATGGACATTCAATCACCAGATTGAATCACAACCGTTGATACCCTTACCTTGGACAGATCATATGATCTAAAGATCTGATCAGGATGGTCTGATCAAGATCTGATGGTGATGATCTGGTGGAATACGGTGCACACCCACAGACATGATCAAACCGGTTCGGTTTGCTCCAATTAATGGACTTGAACCGAACCGGACCGGTCTAAAAATTAAACCGGGTTCAGTCAGTTGAACCCAACAACCCCTTTTAATATTCACACCCCCTTTTCTTTTATGCTTTTATTATATTCATGTTATTATATTTGCTGATTGCACCCCCCTTTTGTATTTTTCCTTTTATTCATGTTTTTTCCTTTTCTTTCCTGTTTCTTGAATTGTTAGTTTTTTTGATTTGTTATCTATTATATTTATTTATTTCTTGCTCAATTTATTATTTAGCATTATTAGTTAATTTGTTTAAATAGTTTCCTTTTTCTCTTGCGTTACTTTGTTTAAGTTCTTGCATTCATACTTCATTGCATATCATTTAATTGTGTTTGGATGGTAACTTTGGACTTAATTATTTCCCTAGCTTAAAAGAGACGGACCTAAAAAATAATAGAGTTAGAACCAAAAAAATATAGTCTAGTTAGTTTAGTTTAGATTTTTTTTTTTTTTAAGTTTTATTCCGTCGGACTTGTATTTTTAGTTTAGCTTATTTTTGCATATCATTCAATTGTTGCATTCATTCATGTTTAAATTTTTGCAAAAGCTCTTAGAATGTATTTATGCTCGATGTAACCCCAAAGTGGATGTAGAAATTGCATGCATTTTATTTTTTATCGCTTTCCGTCAAACGCTAAAAACAAACGAACGCGAATTTTTTCATTTCTAAAGGGGTACGATTAGTAATTCCTTAGAAAAATAATAGAAAGCAAACAACATCCTCTCTCTCTCAAATAAAACTTCTTTAGTCCAAAAACTAAAATTAGTCGCACGATTAGATTTTAAGTTTACTGTTTTCAAAACACTTTAAAATTATGTTACAACTTTCTTTTCTCAATCCAATGTCCACTTGCACACACAAACTCCTTCTAAACTATTTCTCCCTCAAAATTCTTACTACTTCTGTTTTGTCTGTTTTTTTATTATTTCTGTTTCTTTTAATATGTTCCTATTCCTGGCCTTTAAGTTTCTGTAGTGTTCGTTTCTGCTTCATAATTTTTTTTTAAAAAAAGATGGTTCATGTTTATAACCTGTTTGTTTTCGATCAATATCAAACGTTCATTAGTTTCTTTTCACTTGGATCTGTTTCATGTCTATTATGTTTACAGATTTACTTGTTTTTTTCTGTGGGTTTGGTTTTTGTTTTTCTTTATTATTACTGTTCTGTTTTTTTTCGTTTTCAACCTCGAATCGAAATTTCCTGGACTTTGCTCTATGTTTTTCGTTATCGAATTCATAGATAGCAAGATGAAATAATGAAAGATTGAAGGTTTTGTTCATGATTGGTTCCTCTGTGTTCTTCCCCTTTTATTTTTTACGTTTTTTGTTGTCTGTTTATTTTTTTTAGAAAGATCAGAACATGGAACATGCTATGGACATTCAATCACCAGATTGAATCACAACCGTTGATACCCTTACCTTGGACAGATCATATGATCTAAAGATCTGATCAGGATGGTCTGATCAAGATCTGATGGTGATGATCTGGTGGAATACGGTGCACACCCATCGACATGATCAAACCGGTTCGGTTTGGTCCAATTAATGGACTTGAACCGAACCGGACCGGTCTAAAAATTAAACCGGGTTCAGTCAGTTGAACCCAACAACCCCTTTTAATATTCACACCCCCTTTTCTTTTATGCTTTTATTATATTCATGTTATTATATTTGCTGATTGCTCCCCCCTTTTGTATTTTTCCTTTTATTCATGTTTTTTCCTTTTCTTTCCTGTTTCATGAATTGTTAGTTTTTTTTATTTGTTATCTATTATATTTATTTATTTCTTGCTCAATTTATTATTTAGCATTATTAGTTAATTTGTTTAAATAGTTTCCTTTTTCTCTTGCGTTACTTTGTTTAAGTTCTTGCATTCATACTTCATTGCATATCATTTAATTGTGTTTGGATGGTAACTTTGGACTTAATTATTTCCCTAGCTTAAAAGAGACGGACCTAAAAAATAATAGAGTTAGAACCAAAAAAATATAGTCTAGTTAGTTTAGTTTAGATTTTTTTTTTTTTTAAGTTTTATTACGTCGGACTTGTATTTTTAGTTTAGCTTATTTTTGCATATCATTCAATTGTTGCATTCATTCATGTTTAAATTTTTGCAAAAGCTCTTAGAATGTATTTATGCTCGATGTAAACCCAAAGTGGATGTAGAAATTGCATTGCATGCATTTTATTTTTTATCGCTTTCCGTCAAACGCTAAAAACAAACGAATGCGAATTTTTTCATTTCTAAAGGGGTACGATTAGTAATTCCTTAGAAAAATAATAGAAAGCAAACAACATCCTCTCTCTCTCAAATAAAACTTCTTTAGTCCAAAAACTAAAATTAGTCGCACGATTAGATTTTAAGTTTACTGTTTTCAAAACACTTTAAAATTATGTTACAACTTTCTTTTCTCAATCCAATGTCCACTTGCACACACAAACTCCTTCTAATCTATTTCTCCCTCAAAATTCTTACTACTTCTGTTTTGTCTGTTTTTTTATTATTTCTGTTTCTTTTAATATGTTCCTATTCCTGGCCTTTAAGTTTCTGTAGTGTTCGTTTCTGCTTCATAATTTTTTTTTTAAAAAAGATGGTTCATGTTTATAACCTGTTTGTTTTCGATCAATATCAAACGTTCATTAGTTTCTTTTCACTTGGATCTGTTTCATGTCTATTATGTTTACAGATTTACTTGTTTTTTTCTGTGGGTTTGGTTTTTGTTTTTCTTTATTATTACTGTTCTGTTTTTTTTCGTTTTCAACCTCGAATCGAAATTTCCTGGACTTTGCTCTATGTTTTTCGTTATCGAATTCATAGATAGCAAGATGAAATAATGAAAGATTGAAGGTTTTGTTCATGATTGGTTCCTCTGTGTTCTTCCCCTTTTATTTTTTACGTTTTTTGTTGTCTGTTTATTTTTTTAGAAAGATCAGAACATGGAACATGCTATGGACATTCAATCACCAGATTGAATCACAACTGCTGATACCCTTACCTTGGACAGATCATATGATCTAAAGATCTGATCAGGATGGTCTGATCAAGATCTGATGCTGATGATATGGTGGAATACGGTGCACACCCACAGACATGATCAAACCGGTTCGATTTGGTCCAATTAATGGACTTGAACCGAACCGGACCGGTCTAAAAATTAAACCGGGTTCAGTCAGTTGAACCCAACAACCCCTTTTAATATTCACACCCCCTTTTCTTTTATGCTTTTATTATATTCATGTTATTATATTTGCTGATTGCACCCCCCTTTTGTATTTTTCCTTTTATTCATGTTTTTTCCTTTTCTTTCCTGTTTCATGAATTGTTAGTTTTTTTGATTTGTTATCTATTATATTTATTTATTTCTTGCTCAATTTATTATTTAGCATTATTAGTTAATTTGTTTAAATAGTTTCCTTTTTCTCTTGCGTTACTTTGTTTAAGTTCTTGCATTCATACTTCATTGCATATCATTTAATTGTGTTTGGATGGTAACTTTGGACTTAATTATTTCCCTAGCTTAAAAGAGACGGACCTAAAAAATAATAGAGTTAGAACCAAAAAATTATAGTCTAGTTAGTTTAGTTTAGATTTTTTTTTTTTAAGTTTTATTCCGTCGGACTTGTATTTTTAGTTTAGCTTATTTTTGCATATCATTCAATTGTTGCATTCATTCATGTTTAAATTTTTGCAAAAGCTCTTAGAATGTATTTATGCTCGATGTAACCCCAAAGTGGATGTAGAAATTGCATTGCATGCATTTTATTTTTTATCGCTTTCCGTCAAACGCTAAAAACAAACGAATGCGAATTTTTTCATTTCTAAAGGGGTACGATTAGTAATTCCTTAGAAAAATAATAGAAAGCAAACAACATCCTCTCTCTCTCAAATAAAACTTCTTTAGTCCAAAAACTAAAATTAGTCGCACGATTAGATTTTAAGTTTACTGTTTTCAAAACACTTTAAAATTATGTTACAACTTTCTTTTCTCAATCCAATGTCCACTTGCACACACAAACTCCTTCTAAACTATTTCTCCCTCAAAATTCTTACTACTTCTGTTTTGTCTGTTATTTTATTATTTCTGTTTCTTTTAATATGTTCCTATTCCTGGCCTTTAAGTTTCTGTAGTGTTCGTTTCTGCTTCATAATTTTTTTTAAAAAAAAGATGGTTCATGTTTATAACCTGTTTGTTTTCGATCAATATCAAACGTTCATTAGTTTCTTTTCACTTGGATCTGTTTCATGTCTATTATGTTTACAGATTTACTTGTTTTTTTCTTTGGGTTTGGTTTTTGTTTTTCTTTATTATTACTGTTCTGTTTTTTTTCGTTTTCAACCTCGAATCGAAATTTCCTGGACTTTGCTCTATGTTTTTCGTTATCGAATTCATAGATAGCAAGATGAAATAATGAAAGATTGAAGGTTTTGTTCATGATTGGTTCCTCTGTGTTCTTCCCCTTTTATTTTTTACGTTTTTTGTTGTCTGTTTATTTTTTTAGAAAGATCAGAACATGGAACATGCTATGGACATTCAATCACCAGATTGAATCACAACCGCTGATACCCTTACCTTGGACAGATCATATGATCTAAAGATCTGATCAGGATGGTCTGATCAAGATCTGATGGTGATGATCTGGTGGAATACGGGGCACACCCACACACATGATCAAACCGGTTCGGTTTGGTCCAATTAATGGACTTGAACCGAACCGGACCGGTCTAAAAATTAAACCGGGTTCAGTCAGTTGAACTCAACAACCCCTTTTAATATTCACACCCCCTTTCTTTTATGCTTTTATTATATTCATGTTATTATATTTGCTGATTGCACCCCCCTTTTGTATTTTTCCTTTTATTCATGTTTTTTCCTTTTCTTTCCTGTTTCATGAATTGTTAGTTTTTTTTATTTGTTATCTATTATATTTATTTATTTCTTGCTCAATTTATTATTTAGCATTATTAGTTAATTTGTTTAAATAGTTTCCTTTTTCTCTTGCGTTACTTTGTTTAAGTTCTTGCATTCATACTTCATTGCATATCATTTAATTGTGTTTGGATGGTAACTTTGGACTTAATTATTTCCCTATCTTAAAAGAGACGGACCTAAAAAATAATAGAGTTAGAACCAAAAAAATATAGTCTAGTTAGTTTAGTTTAGATTAATTTTTTTTTTAAGTTTTATTCCGTCGGACTTGTATTTTTAGTTTAGCTTATTTTTGCATATCATTCAATTGTTGCATTCATTCATGTTTAAATTTTTGCAAAAGCTCTTAGAATGTATTTATGCTCGATGTAACCCCAAAGTGGATGTAGAAATTGCATTGCATGCATTTTATTTTTTATCGCTTTCCGTCAAACGCTAAAAACAAACGAATGCGAATTTTTTCATTTCTAAAGGGGTACGATTAGTAATTCCTTAGAAAAATAATAGAAAGTAAACAACATCCTCTCTCTCTCAAATAAAACTTCTTTAGTCCAAAAACTAAAATTAGTCGCACGATTAGATTTTAAGTTTACTGTTTTCAAAACACTTTAAAATTATGTTACAACTTTCTTTTCTCAATCCAATCTCCACTTGCACACACAAACTCCTTCTAAACTATTTCTCCCTCAAAATTCTTACTACTTCTGTTTTGTCTGTTTTTTTATTATTTCTGTTTCTTTTAATATGTTCCTATTCCTGGCCTTTAAGTTTCTGTAGTGTTTGTTTCTGCTTCATAAATTTTTTTAAAAAAAAGATGGTTCATGTTTATAACCTGTTTGTTTTCGATCAATATCAAACGTTCATTAGTTTCTTTTCACTTGGATCTGTTTCATGTCTATTATGTTTACAGATTTACTTGTTTTTTTTCTTTGGGTTTGGTTTTTGTTTTTCTTTATTATTACTGTTCTGTTTTTTTTCGTTTTCAACCTCGAATCGAAATTTCCTGGACTTTGCTCTATGTTTTTCGTTATCGAATTCATAGATAGCAAGATGAAATAATGAAAGATTGAAGGTTTTGTTCATGATTGGTTCCTCTGTGTTCTTCCCCTTTTATTTTTTACGTTTTTTGTTGTCTGTTTATTTTTTTTAGAAATATCAGAACATGGAACATGCTATGGACATTCAATCACCAGATTGAATCACAACTGTTGATACCCTTACCTTGGACAGATCATATGATCTAAAGATCTGATCAGGATGGTCTGATCAAGATCTGATGGTGATGATCTGGTGGAATACGGTGCACACCCACAGACATGATCAAACCGGTTCGGTTTGGTCCAATTAATGGACTTGAACCGAACCGGACCGGTCTAAAAATTAAACCGGGTTCAGTCAGTTGAACCCAACAACCCCTTTTAATATTCACACCCCCTTTCTTTTATGCTTTTATTATATTCATGTTATTATATTTGCTGATTGCACCCCCCTTTTGTATTTTTCCTTTTATTCATGTTTTTTCCTTTTCTTTCCTGTTTCATGAATTGTTAGTTTTTTTTATTTGTTGTCTATTATATTTATTTATTTCTTGCTCAATTTATTATTTAGCATTATTAGTTAATTTGTTTAAATAGTTTCCTTTTTCTCTTGCGTTACTTTGTTTAAGTTCTTGCATTCATACTTCATTGCATATCATTTAATTGTGTTTGGATGGTAACTTTGGACTTAATTATTTCCCTAGCTTAAAAGAGACGGACCTAAAAAATAATAGAGTTAGAACCAAAAAATTATAGTCTAGTTAGTTTAGTTTAGATTTTTTTTTTTTAAGTTTTATTCCGTCGGACTTGTATTTTTAGTTTAGCTTATTTTTGCATATCATTCAATTGTTGCATTCATTCATGTTTAAATTTTTGCAAAAGCTCTTAGAATGTATTTATGCTCGATGTAACCCCAAAGTGGATGTAGAAATTGCATTGCATGCATTTTATTTTTTATCGCTTTCCGTCAAACGCTAAAAACAAACGAATGCGAATTTTTTCATTTCTAAAGGGGTACGATTAGTAATTCCTTAGAAAAATAATAGAAAGCAAACAACATCCTCTCTCTCTCAAATAAAACTTCTTTAGTCCAAAAACTAAAATTAGTCGCACGATTAGATTTTAAGTTTACTGTTTTCAAAACACTTTAAAATTATGTTACAACTTTCTTTTCTCAATCCAATGTCCACTTGCACACACAAACTCCTTCTAAACTATTTCTCCCTCAAAATTCTTACTACTTCTGTTTTGTCTGTTATTTTATTATTTCTGTTTCTTTTAATATGTTCCTATTCCTGGCCTTTAAGTTTCTGTAGTGTTCGTTTCTGCTTCATAATTTTTTTTAAAAAAAAGATGGTTCATGTTTATAACCTGTTTGTTTTCGATCAATATCAAACGTTCATTAGTTTCTTTTCACTTGGATCTGTTTCATGTCTATTATGTTTACAGATTTACTTGTTTTTTTCTTTGGGTTTGGTTTTTGTTTTTCTTTATTATTACTGTTCTGTTTTTTTTCGTTTTCAACCTCGAATCGAAATTTCCTGGACTTTGCTCTATGTTTTTCGTTATCGAATTCATAGATAGCAAGATGAAATAATGAAAGATTGAAGGTTTTGTTCATGATTGGTTCCTCTGTGTTCTTCCCCTTTTATTTTTTACGTTTTTTGTTGTCTGTTTATTTTTTTAGAAAGATCAGAACATGGAACATGCTATGGACATTCAATCACCAGATTGAATCACAACCGCTGATACCCTTACCTTGGACAGATCATATGATCTAAAGATCTGATCAGGATGGTCTGATCAAGATCTGATGGTGATGATCTGGTGGAATACGGGGCACACCCACACACATGATCAAACCGGTTCGGTTTGGTCCAATTAATGGACTTGAACCGAACCGGACCGGTCTAAAAATTAAACCGGGTTCAGTCAGTTGAACTCAACAACCCCTTTTAATATTCACACCCCCTTTCTTTTATGCTTTTATTATATTCATGTTATTATATTTGCTGATTGCACCCCCCTTTTGTATTTTTCCTTTTATTCATGTTTTTTCCTTTTCTTTCCTGTTTCATGAATTGTTAGTTTTTTTTATTTGTTATCTATTATATTTATTTATTTCTTGCTCAATTTATTATTTAGCATTATTAGTTAATTTGTTTAAATAGTTTCCTTTTTCTCTTGCGTTACTTTGTTTAAGTTCTTGCATTCATACTTCATTGCATATCATTTAATTGTGTTTGGATGGTAACTTTGGACTTAATTATTTCCCTATCTTAAAAGAGACGGACCTAAAAAATAATAGAGTTAGAACCAAAAAAATATAGTCTAGTTAGTTTAGTTTAGATTAATTTTTTTTTTAAGTTTTATTCCGTCGGACTTGTATTTTTAGTTTAGCTTATTTTTGCATATCATTCAATTGTTGCATTCATTCATGTTTAAATTTTTGCAAAAGCTCTTAGAATGTATTTATGCTCGATGTAACCCCAAAGTGGATGTAGAAATTGCATTGCATGCATTTTATTTTTTATCGCTTTCCGTCAAACGCTAAAAACAAACGAATGCGAATTTTTTCATTTCTAAAGGGGTACGATTAGTAATTCCTTAGAAAAATAATAGAAAGTAAACAACATCCTCTCTCTCTCAAATAAAACTTCTTTAGTCCAAAAACTAAAATTAGTCGCACGATTAGATTTTAAGTTTACTGTTTTCAAAACACTTTAAAATTATGTTACAACTTTCTTTTCTCAATCCAATCTCCACTTGCACACACAAACTCCTTCTAAACTATTTCTCCCTCAAAATTCTTACTACTTCTGTTTTGTCTGTTTTTTTATTATTTCTGTTTCTTTTAATATGTTCCTATTCCTGGCCTTTAAGTTTCTGTAGTGTTTGTTTCTGCTTCATAAATTTTTTTTAAAAAAAGATGGTTCATGTTTATAACCTGTTTGTTTTCGATCAATATCAAACGTTCATTAGTTTCTTTTCACTTGGATCTGTTTCATGTCTATTATGTTTACAGATTTACTTGTTTTTTTTCTTTGGGTTTGGTTTTTGTTTTTCTTTATTATTACTGTTCTGTTTTTTTTCGTTTTCAACCTCGAATCGAAATTTCCTGGACTTTGCTCTATGTTTTTCGTTATCGAATTCATAGATAGCAAGATGAAATAATGAAAGATTGAAGGTTTTGTTCATGATTGGTTCCTCTGTGTTCTTCCCCTTTAATTTTTTACGTTTTTTGTTGTCTGTTTATTTTTTAGACAGATCAGGACATGGAACATGCTATGGACAGATCACAACCGTTGATACCCTTACCTTGGACAGATCATATGATCTAAAGATCTGATCAGGATGGTCTGATCAAGATCTGATGGTGATGACCTGGTGGAATACGTTGCACACCCACACACATGATCAAACCGGTTCGGTTTGGTCCAATTAATGGACTCGAACCGAACCGGACCCGTCTAAAAATTAAACCGGGTTCAGTCAAGTGAACCCAACAACCCCTTTTAATATTCACACCCCCTTTTCTTTTCTGCTTTTATTATATTAATGTTATTATATTTGCTGATTGCACCCCCTTTTGTATTTTTCCTTTTATTCATGTTTTTTCCTTTTCTTTCCTGTTTCATGAATTGTTAGTTTTTTTTATTTGTTATCTATTATATTTATTTATTTCTTGCTCAATTTATTATTTAGCATTATTAGTTAATTTGTTTAAATAGTTTCCTTTTTCTCTTGCGTTACTTTGTTTAAGTTCTTGCATTCATACTTCATTGCATATCATTTAATTGTGTTTGGATGATAACTTTGGACTTAAATTTTTCCCTAGCTTAAAAGAGACGGACCTAAAAAATAATAGAGTTAGAACCGAAAAAATATAGTCTAGTTAGTTTAGTTAAGATTAATTTTTTTTTTAAGTTTTATTCCGTCGGACTTGTATTTTTAGTTTAGCTTATTTTTGCATATCATTCAATTGTTGCATTCATTCATGTTTAAATTTTTGCAAAAGCTCTTAGAATGTATTTATGCTCGATGTAACCCCAAAGTGGATGTAGAAATTGCATTGCATGCATTTTACTTTTTATCGCTTTCCGTCAAACGCTAAAAACAAACGAATGCGAATTTTTTCATTTCTAAAGGGGTACGATTAGTAATTCCTTAGAAAAATAATAGAAAGCAAACAACATCCTCTCTCTCTCAAATAAAACTTCTTTAGTCCAAAAACTAAAATTAGTCGCACGATTAGATTTTAAGTTTACTGTTTTCAAAACACTTTAAAATTATGTTACAACTTTCTTTTCTCAATCCAATCTCCACTTGCACACACAAACTCCTTCTAAACTATTTCTCCCTCAAAATTCTTACTACTTCTGTTTTGTCTGTTTTTTTATTATTTCTGTTTCTTTTAATATGTTCCTATTCCTGGCCTTTAAGTTTCTGTAGTGTTTGTTTCTGCTTCATAAATTTTTTTAAAAAAAAGATGGTTCATGTTTATAACCTGTTTGTTTTCGATCAATATCAAACGTTCATTAGTTTCTTTTCACTTGGATCTGTTTCATGTCTATTATGTTTACAGATTTACTTGTTTTTTTTCTTTGGGTTTGGTTTTTGTTTTTCTTTATTATTACTGTTCTGTTTTTTTTCGTTTTCAACCTCGAATCGAAATTTCCTGGACTTTGCTCTATGTTTTTCGTTATCGAATTCATAGATAGCAAGATGAAATAATGAAAGATTGAAGGTTTTGTTCATGATTGGTTCCTCTGTGTTCTTCCCCTTTAATTTTTTACGTTTTTTGTTGTCTGTTTATTTTTTAGACAGATCAGGACATGGAACATGCTATGGACAGATCACAACCGTTGATACCCTTACCTTGGACAGATCATATGATCTAAAGATCTGATCAGGATGGTCTGATCAAGATCTGATGGTGATGACCTGGTGGAATACGTTGCACACCCACACACATGATCAAACCGGTTCGGTTTGGTCCAATTAATGGACTCGAACCGAACCGGACCCGTCTAAAAATTAAACCGGGTTCAGTCAAGTGAACCCAACAACCCCTTTTAATATTCACACCCCCTTTTCTTTTCTGCTTTTATTATATTCATGTTATTATATTTGCTGATTGCACCCCCTTTTGTATTTTTCCTTTTATTCATGTTTTTTCCTTTTCTTTCCCGTTTCATGAATTGTTAGTTTTTTTTATTTGTTATCTATTATATTTATTTATTTCTTGCTCAATTTATTATTTAGCATTATTAGTTAATTTGTTTAAATAGTTTCCTTTTTCTCTTGCGTTACTTTGTTTAAGTTCTTGCATTCATACTTCATTGCATATCATTTAATTGTGTTTGGATGATAACTTTGGACTTAAATTTTTCCCTAGCTTAAAAGAGACGGACCTAAAAAATAATAGAGTTAGAACCGAAAAAATATAGTCTAGTTAGTTTAGTTAAGATTAATTTTTTTTTTAAGTTTTATTCCGTCGGACTTGTATTTTTAGTTTAGCTTATTTTTGCATATCATTCAATTGTTGCATTCATTCATGTTTAAATTTTTGCAAAAGCTCTTAGAATGTATTTATGCTCGATGTAACCCCAAAGTGGATGTAGAAATTGCATTGCATGCATTTTACTTTTTATCGCTTTCCGTCAAACGCTAAAAACAAACGAATGCGAATTTTTTCATTTCTAAAGGGGTACGATTAGTAATTCCTTAGAAAAATAATAGAAAGCAAACAACATCCTCTCTCTCTCAAATAAAACTTCTTTAGTCCAAAAACTAAAATTAGTCGCACGATTAGATTTTAAGTTTACTGTTTTCAAAACACTTTAAAATTATGTTACAACTTTCTTTTCTCAATCCAATCTCCACTTGCACACACAAACTCCTTCTAAACTATTTCTCCCTCAAAATTCTTACTACTTCTGTTTTGTCTGTTTTTTTATTATTTCTGTTTCTTTTAATATGTTCCTATTCCTGGCCTTTAAGTTTCTGTAGTGTTTGTTTCTGCTTCATAAATTTTTAAAAAAAAAAGATGGTTCATGTTTATAACCTGTTTGTTTTCGATCAATATCAAACGTTCATTAGTTTCTTTTCACTTGGATCTGTTTCATGTCTATTATGTTTACAGATTTACTTGTTTTTTTTCTTTGGGTTTGGTTTTTGTTTTTCTTTATTATTACTGTTCTGTTTTTTTTCGTTTTCAACCTCGAATCGAAATTTCCTGGACTTTGCTCTATGTTTTTCGTTATCGAATTCATAGATAGCAAGATGAAATAATGAAAGATTGAAGGTTTTGTTCATGATTGGTTCCTCTGTGTTCTTCCCCTTTAATTTTTTACGTTTTTTGTTGTCTGTTTATTTTTTAGACAGATCAGGACATGGAACATGCTATGGACAGATCACAACCGTTGATACCCTTACCTTGGACAGATCATATGATCTAAAGATCTGATCAGGATGGTCTGATCAAGATCTGATGGTGATGACCTGGTGGAATACGTTGCACACCCACACACATGATCAAACCGGTTCGGTTTGGTCCAATTAATGGACTCGAACCGAACCGGACCCGTCTAAAAATTAAACCGGGTTCAGTCAAGTGAACCCAACAACCCCTTTTAATATTCACACCCCCTTTTCTTTTCTGCTTTTATTATATTCATGTTATTATATTTGCTGATTGCACCCCCTTTTGTATTTTTCCTTTTATTCATGTTTTTTCCTTTTCTTTCCTGTTTCATGAATTGTTAGTTTTTTTTATTTGTTATCTATTATATTTATTTATTTCTTGCTCAATTTATTATTTAGCATTATTAGTTAATTTGTTTAAATAGTTTCCTTTTTCTCTTGCGTTACTTTGTTTAAGTTCTTGCATTCATACTTCATTGCATATCATTTAATTGTGTTTGGATGATAACTTTGGACTTAAATTTTTCCCTAGCTTAAAAGAGACGGACCTAAAAAATAATAGAGTTAGAACCGAAAAAATATAGTCTAGTTAGTTTAGTTAAGATTAATTTTTTTTTTAAGTTTTATTCCGTCGGACTTGTATTTTTAGTTTAGCTTATTTTTGCATATCATTCAATTGTTGCATTCATTCATGTTTAAATTTTTGCAAAAGCTCTTAGAATGTATTTATGCTCGATGTAACCCCAAAGTGGATGTAGAAATTGCATTGCATGCATTTTACTTTTTATCGCTTTCCGTCAAACGGTAAAAACAAACGAATGCGAATTTTTTCATTTCTAAAGGGGTACGATTAGTAATTCCTTAGAAAAATAATAGAAAGCAAACAACATCCTCTCTCTCTCAAATAAAACTTCTTTAGTCCAAAAACTAAAATTAGTCGCACGATTAGATTTTAAGTTTACTGTTTTCAAAACACTTTAAAATTATGTTACAACTTTCTTTTCTCAATCCAATGTCCACTTGCACACACAAACTCCTTCTAAACTATTTCTCCCTCAAAATTCTTACTACTTCTGTTTTGTCTGTTTTTTTATTATTTCAGTTTCTTTTAATATGTTCCTATTCCTGGCCTTTAAGTTTCTGTAGTGTTCGTTTCTGCTTCATAAATTTTTTTTAAAAAAAGATGGTTCATGTTTATAACCTGTTTGTTTTCGATCAATATCAAACGTTCATTAGTTTCTTTTCACTTGGATCTGTTTCATGTCTATTATGTTTACAGATTTACTTGTTTTTTTCTTTGGGTTTGGTTTTTGTTTTTCTTTATTATTACTGTTCTATTTTTTTTCGTTTTAAACCTCGAATCGAAGTTTCCTGGACTTTGCTCTATGTTTTTCGTTATCGAATTCATAGATAGCAAGATGAAATAATGAAAGATTGAAGGTTTTGTTCATGATTGCTTCCTCTGTGTTCTTCCCCTTTTATTTTTTACGTTTTTTGTTGTCTGTTTATTTTTTTAGAAAGATCAGAACATGGAACATGCTATGGACATTCAATCACCAGATTGAATCACAACCGTTGATACCCTTACCTTGGACAGATCATATGATCTAAAGATCTGATCAGGATGGTCTGATCAAGATCTGATGGTGATGATCTGGTGGAATACGGTGCACACCCACATACATGATCAAACCGGTTCGGTTTGGTCCAATTAATGGACTTGAACCGAACCGGACCGGTCTAAAAATTAAACCGGGTTCAGTCAGTTCAACCCAACAACCCCTTTTAATATTCACACCCCCTTTTCTTTTCTGCTTTTATTATATTCATGTTATTATATTTGCTGATTGCACCCCCCTTTTGTATTTTTCCTTTTATTCACGTTTTTTCCTTTTCTTTCTTGTTTCATGAATTGTTAGTTTTTTTTATTTGTTATCTATTATATTTATTTATTTCTTGCTCAATTTATTATTTTGCATTATTAGTTAATTTGTTTAAATAGTTTCCTTTTTCTCTTGCGTTACTTTGTTTAAGTTCTTGCATTCATACTTCATTGCATATCATTTAATTGTGTTTGGATGGTAACTTTGGACTTAATTATTTCCCTAGCTTAAAAGAGACGGACCTAAAAAATAATAGAGTTAGAACCAAAAAAATATAGTCTAGTTAGTTTAGTTTAGATTTTTTTTTTTTTTAAGTTTTATTCCGTCGGACTTGTATTTTTAGTTTAGCTTATTTTTGCATATCATTCAATTGTTGCATTCATTCATGTTTAAATTTTTGCAAAAGCTCTTAGAATGTATTTATGCTCGATGTAACCCCAAAGTGGATGTAGAAATTGCATTGCATGCATTTTACTTTTTATCGCTTTCCGTCAAACGGTAAAAACAAACGAATGCGAATTTTTTCATTTCTAAAGGGGTACGATTAGTAATTCCTTAGAAAAATAATAGAAAGCAAACAACATCCTCTCTCTCTCAAATAAAACTTCTTTAGTCCAAAAACTAAAATTAGTCGCACGATTAGATTTTAAGTTTACTGTTTTCAAAACACTTTAAAATTATGTTACAACTTTCTTTTCTCAATCCAATGTCCACTTGCACACACAAACTCCTTCTAAACTATTTCTCCCTCAAAATTCTTACTACTTCTGTTTTGTCTGTTTTTTTATTATTTCAGTTTCTTTTAATATGTTCCTATTCCTGGCCTTTAAGTTTCTGTAGTGTTCGTTTCTGCTTCATAAATTTTTTTTAAAAAAAGATGGTTCATGTTTATAACCTGTTTGTTTTCGATCAATATCAAACGTTCATTAGTTTCTTTTCACTTGGATCTGTTTCATGTCTATTATGTTTACAGATTTACTTGTTTTTTTCTTTGGGTTTGGTTTTTGTTTTTCTTTATTATTACTGTTCTATTTTTTTTCGTTTTAAACCTCGAATCGAAGTTTCCTGGACTTTGCTCTATGTTTTTCGTTATCGAATTCATAGATAGCAAGATGAAATAATGAAAGATTGAAGGTTTTGTTCATGATTGCTTCCTCTGTGTTCTTCCCCTTTTATTTTTTACGTTTTTTGTTGTCTGTTTATTTTTTTAGAAAGATCAGAACATGGAACATGCTATGGACATTCAATCACCAGATTGAATCACAACCGTTGATACCCTTACCTTGGACAGATCATATGATCTAAAGATCTGATCAGGATGGTCTGATCAAGATCTGATGGTGATGATCTGGTGGAATACGGTGCACACCCACATACATGATCAAACCGGTTCGGTTTGGTCCAATTAATGGACTTGAACCGAACCGGACCGGTCTAAAAATTAAACCGGGTTCAGTCAGTTCAACCCAACAACCCCTTTTAATATTCACACCCCCTTTTCTTTTCTGCTTTTATTATATTCATGTTATTATATTTGCTGATTGCACCCCCCTTTTGTATTTTTCCTTTTATTCACGTTTTTTCCTTTTCTTTCTTGTTTCATGAATTGTTAGTTTTTTTTATTTGTTATCTATTATATTTATTTATTTCTTGCTCAATTTATTATTTTGCATTATTAGTTAATTTGTTTAAATAGTTTCCTTTTTCTCTTGCGTTACTTTGTTTAAGTTCTTGCATTCATACTTCATTGCATATCATTTAATTGTGTTTGGATGGTAACTTTGGACTTAATTATTTCCCTAGCTTAAAAGAGACGGACCTAAAAAATAATAGAGTTAGAACCAAAAAAATATAGTCTAGTTAGTTTAGTTTAGATTTTTTTTTTTTTAAGTTTTATTCCGTCGGACTTGTATTTTTAGTTTAGCTTATTTTTGCATATCATTCAATTGTTGCATTCATTCATGTTTAAATTTTTGCAAAAGCTCTTAGAATGTATTTATGCTCGATGTAACCCCAAAGTGGATGTAGAAATTGCATTGCATGCATTTTACTTTTTATCGCTTTCCGTCAAACGGTAAAAACAAACGAATGCGAATTTTTTCATTTCTAAAGGGGTACGATTAGTAATTCCTTAGAAAAATAATAGAAAGCAAACAACATCCTCTCTCTCTCAAATAAAACTTCTTTAGTCCAAAAACTAAAATTAGTCGCACGATTAGATTTTAAGTTTACTGTTTTCAAAACACTTTAAAATTATGTTACAACTTTCTTTTCTCAATCCAATGTCCACTTGCACACACAAACTCCTTCTAAACTATTTCTCCCTCAAAATTCTTACTACTTCTGTTTTGTCTGTTTTTTTATTATTTCAGTTTCTTTTAATATGTTCCTATTCCTGGCCTTTAAGTTTCTATAGTGTTCGTTTCTGCTTCATAAATTTTTTTTAAAAAAAGATGGTTCATGTTTATAACCTGTTTGTTTTCGATCAATATCAAACGTTCATTAGTTTCTTTTCACTTGGATCTGTTTCATGTCTATTATGTTTACAGATTTACTTGTTTTTTTCTTTGGGTTTGGTTTTTGTTTTTCTTTATTATTACTGTTCTATTTTTTTTCGTTTTAAACCTCGAATCGAAATTTCCTGGACTTTGCTCTATGTTTTTCGTTATCGAATTCATAGATAGCAAGATGAAATAATGAAAGATTGAAGGTTTTGTTCATGATTGCTTCCTCTGTGTTCTTCCCCTTTTATTTTTTACGTTTTTTGTTGTTTGTTTATTTTTTTAGAAAGATCAGAACATGGAACATGCTATGGACATTCAATCACCAGATTGAATCACAACCGTTGATACCCTTACCTTGGACAGATCATATGATCTAAAGATCTGATCAGGATGGTCTGATCAAGATCTGATGGTGATGATCTGGTGGAATACGGTGCACACCCACAGACATGATCAAACCGGTTCGGTTTGGTCCAATTAATGGACTTGAACCGAACCGGACCGGTCTAAAAATTAAACCGGGTTCAGTCAGTTCAACCCAACAACCCCTTTTAATATTCACACCCCCTTTTCTTTTCTGCTTTTATTATATTCATGTTATTATATTTGCTGATTGCACCCCCCTTTTGTATTTTTCCTTTTATTCACGTTTTTTCCTTTTCTTTCTTGTTTCATGAATTGTTAGTTTTTTTTATTTGTTATCTATTATATTTATTTATTTCTTGCTCAATTTATTATTTAGCATTATTAGTTAATTTGTTTAAATAGTTTCCTTTTTCTCTTGCGTTACTTTGTTTAAGTTCTTGCATTCATACTTCATTGCATATTATTTAATTGTGTTTGGATGGTAACTTTGGACTTAATTATTTCCCTAGCTTAAAAGAGACGGACCTAAAAAATCATAGAGTTAGAACCAAAAAAATATAGTCTAGTTAGTTTAGTTAAGATTAATTTTTTTTTTAAGTTTTATTCCGTCGGACTTGTATTTTTAGTTTAGCTTATTTTTGCATATCATTCAATTGTTGCATTCATTCATGTTTAAATTTTTGCAAAAGCTCTTAGAATGTATTTATGCTCGATGTAACCCCAAAGTGGATGTAGAAATTGCATTGCATGCATTTTACTTTTTATCGCTTTCCGTCAAACGGTAAAAACAAACGAACGCGAATTTTATCATTTCTAAAGGGGTAAGATTAGTAATTCCTTAGAAAAATAATAGAAAGCAAACAACATCCTCTCTCTCTCTCAAATAAAACTTCTTTAGTCCAAAAACTAAAATTAGTCGCACGATTAGATTTTAAGTTTACTGTTTTCAAAACACTTTAAAATTATGTTACAACTTTCTTTTCTCAATCCAATCTTCACTTGCACACACAAACTCCTTCTAAACTATTTCTCCCTCAAAATTCTTACTACTTCTGTTTTGTCTGTTTTTTTATTATTTCTGTTTCTTTTAATATGTTCCTATTCCCGGCCTTTAAGTTTCTGTAGTGTTCGTTTCTGCTTCATAAATTTTTTTTAAAAAAAGATGGTTCATGTTTATAACTTGTTTGTTTTCGATCAATATCAAACGTTCATTAGTTTCTTTTCACTTGGATCTGTTTCATGTCTATTATGTTTACAGATTTACTTGTTTTTTTCTTTGGGTTTGGTTTTTGTTTTTCTTTATTATTACTGTTCTATTTTTTTTCGTTTTAAACCTCGAATCGAAATTTCCTGGACTTTGCTCTATGTTTTTCGTTATCGAATTCATAGATAGCAAGATGAAATAATGAAAGATTGAAGGTTTTGTTCATGATTGCTTCCTCTGTGTTCTTCCCCTTTTATTTTTTACGTTTTTTGTTGTCTGTTTATTTTTTTAGAAAGATCAGAACATGGAACATGCTATGGACATTCAATCACCAGATTGAATCACAACCGTTGATACCCTTACCTTGGACAGATCATATGATCTAAAGATCTGATCAGGATGGTCTGATCAAGATCTGATGGTGATGATCTGGTGGAATACGGTGCACACCCACAGACATGATCAAACCGGTTCGGTTTGGTCCAATTAATGGACTTGAACCGAACCGGACCGGTCAAAAAATTAAACCGGGTTCAGTCAGTTCAACCCAACAACCCCTTTTAATATTCACACCCCCTTTTCTTTTCTGCTTTTATTATATTCATGTTATTATATTTGCTGATTGCACCCCCCTTTTGTATTTTTCCTTTTATTCACGTTTTTTCCTTTTCTTTCTTGTTTCATGAATTGTTAGTTTTTTTTATTTGTTATCTATTATATTTATTTATTTCTTGCTCAATTTATTATTTAGCATTATTAGTTAATTTGTTTAAATAGTTTCCTTTTTCTCTTGCGTTACTTTGTTTAAGTTCTTGCATTCATACTTCATTGCATATTATTTAATTGTGTTTGGATGGTAACTTTGGACTTAATTATTTCCCTAGCTTAAAAGAGACGGACCTAAAAAATAATAGAGTTAGAACCAAAAAAATATTGTCTAGTTAGTTTAGTTAAGATTAATTTTTTTTTTAAGTTTTATTCCGTCGGACTTGTATTTTTAGTTTAGCTTATTTTTGCATATCATTCAATTGTTGCATTCATTCATGTTTAAATTTTTGCAAAAGCTCTTAGAATGTATTTATGCTCGATGTAACCCCAAAGTGGATGTAGAAATTGCATTGCATGCATTTTACTTTTTATCGCTTTCCGTCAAACGGTAAAAACAAACGAACGCGAATTTTATCATTTCTAAAGGGGTACGATTAGTAATTCCTTAGAAAAATAATAGAAAGCAAACAACATCCTCTCTCTCTCTCAAATAAAACTTCTTTAGTCCAAAAACTAAAATTAGTCGCACGATTAGATTTTAAGTTTACTGTTTTCAAAACACTTTAAAATTATGTTACAACTTTCTTTTCTCAATCCAATCTTCACTTGCACACACAAACTCCTTCTAAACTATTTCTCCCTCAAAATTCTTACTACTTCTGTTTTGTCTGTTTTTTTATTATTTCTGTTTCTTTTAATATGTTCCTATTCCTGGCCTTTAAGTTTCTGTAGTGTTCGTTTCTGCTTCATAAATTTTTTTTTAAAAAAAGATGGTTCATGTTTATAACTTGTTTGTTTTCGATCAATATCAAACGTTCATTAGTTTCTTTTCACTTGGATCTGTTTCATGTCTATTATGTTTACAGATTTACTTGTTTTTTTCTTTGGGTTTGGTTTTTGTTTTTCTTTATTATTACTGTTCTATTTTTTTTCGTTTTAAACCTCGAATCGAAGTTTCCTGGACTTTGCTCTATGTTTTTCGTTATCGAATTCATAGATAGCAAGATGAAATAATGAAAGATTGAAGGTTTTGTTCATGATTGCTTCCTCTGTGTTCTTCCCCTTTTATTTTTTACGTTTTTTGTTGTCTGTTTATTTTTTTAGAAAGATCAGAACATGGAACATGCTATGGACATTCAATCACCAGATTGAATCACAACCGTTGATACCCTTACCTTGGACAGATCATATGATCTAAAGATCTGATCAGGATGGTCTGATCAAGATCTGATGGTGATGATCTGGTGGAATACGGTGCACACCCACAGACATGATCAAACCGGTTCGGTTTGGTCCAATTAATGGACTTGAACCGAACCGGACCGGTCAAAAAATTAAACCGGGTTCAGTCAGTTCAACCCAACAACCCCTTTTAATATTCACACCCCCTTTTCTTTTCTGCTTTTATTATATTCATGTTATTATATTTGCTGATTGCACCCCCCTTTTGTATTTTTCCTTTTATTCACGTTTTTTCCTTTTCTTTCTTGTTTCATGAATTGTTAGTTTTTTTTATTTGTTATCTATTATATTTATTTATTTCTTGCTCAATTTATTATTTAGCATTATTAGTTAATTTGTTTAAATAGTTTCCTTTTTCTCTTGCGTTACTTTGTTTAAGTTCTTGCATTCATACTTCATTGCATATTATTTAATTGTGTTTGGATAGTAACTTTGGACTTAATTATTTCCCTAGCTTAAAAGAGACGGACCTAAAAAATAATAGAGTTAGAACCAAAAAAATATTGTCTAGTTAGTTTAGTTAAGATTAATTTTTTTTTTAAGTTTTATTCCGTCGGACTTGTATTTTTAGTTTAGCTTATTTTTGCATATCATTCAATTGTTGCATTCATTCATGTTTAAATTTTTGCAAAAGCTCTTAGAATGTATTTATGCTCGATGTAACCCCAAAGTGGATGTAGAAATTGCATTGCATGCATTTTACTTTTTATCGCTTTCCGTCAAACGGTAAAAACAAACGAACGCGAATTTTATCATTTCTAAAGGGGTACGATTAGTAATTCCTTAGAAAAATAATAGAAAGCAAACAATATCCTCTCTCTCTCTCAAATAAAACTTCTTTAGTCCAAAAACTAAAATTAGTCGCACGATTAGATTTTAAGTTTACTGTTTTCAAAACACTTTAAAATTATGTTACAACTTTCTTTTCTCAATCCAATCTTCACTTGCACACACAAACTCCTTCTAAACTATTTCTCCCTCAAAATTCTTACTACTTCTGTTTTGTCTGTTTTTTTATTATTTCTATTTCTTTTAATATGTTCCTATTCCTGGCCTTTAAGTTTCTGTAGTGTTCGTTTCTGCTTCATAAATTTTTTTTAAAAAAAGATGGTTCATGTTTATAACTTGTTTGTTTTCGATCAATATCAAACGTTCATTAGTTTCTTTTCACTTGGATCTGTTTCATGTCTATTATGTTTACAGATTTACTTGTTTTTTTCTTTGGGTTTGGTTTTTGTTTTTCTTTATTATTACTGTTCTATTTTTTTTCGTTTTCAACCTCGAATCGAAATTTCCTGGACTTTGATCTATGTTTTTCGTTATCGAATTCATAGATAGCAAGATGAAATAATGAAAGATTGAAGGTTTTGTTCATGATTGCTTCCTCTGTGTTCTTCCCCTTTTATTTTTTACGTTTTTTGTTGTCTGTTTATTTTTTTAGAAAGATCAGAACATGGAACATGCTATGGACATTCAATCACCAGATTGAATCACAACCGTTGATACCCTTACCTTGGACAGATCATATGATCTAAAGATCTGATCAGGATGGTCTGATCAAGATCTGATGGTGATGATCTGGTGGAATACGGTGCACACCGACAGACATGATCAAACCGGTTCGGTTTGGTCCAATTAATGGACTTGAACCGAACCGGACCGGTCAAAAAATTAAACCGGGTTCAGTCAGTTCAACCCAACAACCCCTTTTAATATTCACACCCCCTTTTCTTTTCTGCTTTTATTATATTCATGTTATTATATTTGCTGATTGCACCCCCCTTTTGTATTTTTCCTTTTATTCACGTTTTTTCCTTTTCTTTCTTGTTTCATGAATTGTTAGTTTTTTTTATTTGTTATCTATTATATTTATTTATTTCTTGCTCAATTTATTATTTAGCATTATTAGTTAATTTGTTTAAATAGTTTCCTTTTTCTCTTGCGTTACTTTGTTTAAGTTCTTGCATTCATACTTCATTGCATATTATTTAATTGTGTTTGGATGGTAACTTTGGACTTAATTATTTCCCTAGCTTAAAAGAGACGGACCTAAAAAATCATAGAGTTAGAACCAAAAAAATATAGTCTAGTTAGTTTAGTTAAGATTAATTTTTTTTTTAAGTTTTATTCCGTCGGACTTGTATTTTTAGTTTAGCTTATTTTTGCATATCATTCAATTGTTGCATTCATTCATGTTTAAATTTTTGCAAAAGCTCTTAGAATGTATTTATGCTCGATGTAACCCCAAAGTGGATGTAGAAATTGCATTGCATGCATTTTACTTTTTATCGCTTTCCGTCAAACGGTAAAAACAAACGAACGCGAATTTTATCATTTCTAAAGGGGTAAGATTAGTAATTCCTTAGAAAAATAATAGAAAGCAAACAACATCCTCTCTCTCTCTCAAATAAAACTTCTTTAGTCCAAAAACTAAAATTAGTCGCACGATTAGATTTTAAGTTTACTGTTTTCAAAACACTTTAAAATTATGTTACAACTTTCTTTTCTCAATCCAATCTTCACTTGCACACACAAACTCCTTCTAAACTATTTCTCCCTCAAAATTCTTACTACTTCTGTTTTGTCTGTTTTTTATTATTTCAGTTTCTTTTAATATGTTCCTATTCCCGGCCTTTAAGTTTCTGTAGTGTTCGTTTCTGCTTCATAAATTTTTTTTAAAAAAAGATGGTTCATGTTTATAACTTGTTTGTTTTCGATCAATATCAAACGTTCATTAGTTTCTTTTCACTTGGATCTGTTTCATGTCTATTATGTTTACAGATTTACTTGTTTTTTTCTTTGGGTTTGGTTTTTGTTTTTCTTTATTATTACTGTTCTATTTTTTTTCGTTTTAAACCTCGAATCGAAATTTCCTGGACTTTGCTCTATGTTTTTCGTTATCGAATTCATAGATAGCAAGATGAAATAATGAAAGATTGAAGGTTTTGTTCATGATTGCTTCCTCTGTGTTCTTCCCCTTTTATTTTTTACGTTTTTTGTTGTCTGTTTATTTTTTTAGAAAGATCAGAACATGGAACATGCTATGGACATTCAATCACCAGATTGAATCACAACCGTTGATACCCTTACCTTGGACAGATCATATGATCTAAAGATCTGATCAGGATGGTCTGATCAAGATCTGATGGTGATGATCTGGTGGAATACGGTGCACACCCACAGACATGATCAAACCGGTTCGGTTTGGTCCAATTAATGGACTTGAACCGAACCGGACCGGTCAAAAAATTAAACCGGGTTCAGTCAGTTCAACCCAACAACCCCTTTTAATATTCACACCCCCTTTTCTTTTCTGCTTTTATTATATTCATGTTATTATATTTGCTGATTGCACCCCCCTTTTGTATTTTTCCTTTTATTCACGTTTTTTCCTTTTCTTTCTTGTTTCATGAATTGTTAGTTTTTTTTATTTGTTATCTATTATATTTATTTATTTCTTGCTCAATTTATTATTTAGCATTATTAGTTAATTTGTTTAAATAGTTTCCTTTTTCTCTTGCGTTACTTTGTTTAAGTTCTTGCATTCATACTTCATTGCATATTATTTAATTGTGTTTGGATGGTAACTTTGGACTTAATTATTTCCCTAGCTTAAAAGAGATGGACCTAAAAAATAATAGAGTTAGAACCAAAAAAATATTGTCTAGTTAGTTTAGTTAAGATTAATTTTTTTTTTAAGTTTTATTCCGTCGGACTTGTATTTTTAGTTTAGCTTATTTTTGCATATCATTCAATTGTTGCATTCATTCATGTTTAAATTTTTGCAAAAGCTCTTAGAATGTATTTATGCTCGATGTAACCCCAAAGTGGATGTAGAAATTGCATTGCATGCATTTTACTTTTTATCGCTTTCCGTCAAACGGTAAAAACAAACGAACGCGAATTTTATCATTTCTAAAGGGGTACGATTAGTAATTCCTTAGAAAAATAATAGAAAGCAAACAACATCCTCTCTCTCTCTCAAATAAAACTTCTTTAGTCCAAAAACTAAAATTAGTCGCACGATTAGATTTTAAGTTTACTGTTTTCAAAACACTTTAAAATTATGTTACAACTTTCTTTTCTCAATCCAATCTTCACTTGCACACACAAACTCCTTCTAAACTATTTCTCCCTCAAAATTCTTACTACTTCTGTTTTGTCTGTTTTTTTATTATTTCTGTTTCTTTTAATATGTTCCTATTCCTGGCCTTTAAGTTTCTGTAGTGTTCGTTTCTGCTTCATAAATTTTTTTTTAAAAAAAGATGGTTCATGTTTATAACTTGTTTGTTTTCGATCAATATCAAACGTTCATTAGTTTCTTTTCACTTGGATCTGTTTCATGTCTATTATGTTTACAGATTTACATGTTTTTTTCTTTGGGTTTGGTTTTTGTTTTTCTTTATTATTACTGTTCTATTTTTTTTCGTTTTAAACCTCGAATCGAAGTTTCCTGGACTTTGCTCTATGTTTTTCGTTATCGAATTCATAGATAGCAAGATGAAATAATGAAAGATTGAAGGTTTTGTTCATGATTGCTTCCTCTGTGTTCTTCCCCTTTTATTTTTTACGTTTTTTGTTGTCTGTTTATTTTTTTAGAAAGATCAGAACATGGAACATGCTATGGACATTCAATCACCAGATTGAATCACAACCGTTGATACCCTTACCTTGGACAGATCATATGATCTAAAGATCTGATCAGGATGGTCTGATCAAGATCTGATGGTGATGATCTGGTGGAATACGGTGCACACCCACATACATGATCAAACCGGTTCGGTTTGGTCCAATTAATGGACTTGAACCGAACCGGACCGGTCTAAAAATTAAACCGGGTTCAGTCAGTTCAACCCAACAACCCCTTTTAATATTCACACCCCCTTTTCTTTTCTGCTTTTATTATATTCATGTTATTATATTTGCTGATTGCACCCCCCTTTTGTATTTTTCCTTTTATTCACGTTTTTTCCTTTTCTTTCTTGTTTCATGAATTGTTAGTTTTTTTTATTTGTTATCTATTATATTTATTTATTTCTTGCTCAATTTATTATTTAGCATTATTAGTTAATTTGTTTAAATAGTTTCCTTTTTCTCTTGCGTTACTTTGTTTAAGTTCTTGCATTCATACTTCATTGCATATTATTTAATTGTGTTTGGATGGTAACTTTGAACTTAATTATTTCCCTAGCTTAAAAGAAACGGACCTAAAAAATAATAGAGTTAGAACCAAAAAAAAATTGTCTAGTTAGTTTAGTTAAGATTAATTTTTTTTTTAAGTTTTATTCCGTCGGACTTGTATTTTTAGTTTAGCTTATTTTTGCATATCATTCAATTGTTGCATTCATTCATGTTTAAATTTTTGCAAAAGCTCTTAGAATGTATTTATGCTCGATGTAACCCCAAAGTGGATGTAGAAATTGCATTGCATGCATTTTACTTTTTATCGCTTTCCGTCAAACGGTAAAAACAAACGAACGCGAATTTTATCATTTCTAAAGGGGTACGATTAGTAATTCCTTAGAAAAATAATAGAAAGCAAACAATATCCTCTCTCTCTCTCAAATAAAACTTCTTTAGTCCAAAAACTAAAATTAGTCGCACGATTAGATTTTAAGTTTACTGTTTTCAAAACACTTTAAAATTATGTTACAACTTTCTTTTCTCAATCCAATCTTCACTTGCACACACAAACTCCTTCTAAACTATTTCTCCCTCAAAATTCTTACTACTTCTGTTTTGTCTGTTTTTTTATTATTTCTGTTTCTTTTAATATGTTCCTATTCCTGGCCTTTAAGTTTCTGTAGTGTTCGTTTCTGCTTCATAAATTTTTTTTAAAAAAAGATGGTTCATGTTTATAACTTGTTTGTTTTCGATCAATATCAAACGTTCATTAGTTTCTTTTCACTTGGATCTGTTTCATGTCTATTATGTTTACAGATTTACTTGTTTTTTTCTTTGGGTTTGGTTTTTGTTTTTCTTTATTATTACTGTTCTATTTTTTTTCGTTTTCAACCTCGAATCGAAATTTCCTGGACTTTGATCTATGTTTTTCGTTATCGAATTCATAGATAGCAAGATGAAATAATGAAAGATTGAAGGTTTTGTTCATGATTGCTTCCTCTGTGTTCTTCCCCTTTTATTTTTTACGTTTTTTGTTGTCTGTTTATTTTTTTAGAAAGATCAGAACATGGAACATGCTATGGACATTCAATCACCAGATTGAATCACAACCGTTGATACCCTTACCTTGGACAGATCATATGATCTAAAGATCTGATCAGGATGGTCTGATCAAGATCTGATGGTGATGATCTGGTGGAATACGGTGCACACCCACAGACATGATCAAACCGGTTCGGTTTGGTCCAACTAATGGACTTGAACCGAACCGGACCGGTCAAAAAATTAAACCGGGTTCAGTCAGTTCAACCCAACAACCCCTTTTAATATTCACACCCCCTTTTCTTTTCTGCTTTTATTATATTCATGTTATTATATTTGCTGATTGCACCCCCCTTTTGTATTTTTCCTTTTATTCATGTTTTTTCCTTTTCTTTCCTGTTTCATGAATTGTTAGTTTTTTTTATTTGTTATCTATTATATTTATTTATTTCTTGCTCAATTTATTATTTTGCATTATTAGTTAATTTGTTTAAATAGTTTCCTTTTTCTCTTGCGTTACTTTGTTTAAGTTCTTGCATTCATACTTCATTGCATATCATTTAATTGTGTTTGGATGGTAACTTTGGACTTAATTATTTCCCTAGCTTTAAAGAGACGGACCTAAAAAATAATAGAGTTAGAACCAAAAAAATATAGTCTAGTTAGTTTAGTTTAGATTTTTTTTTTTTTTAAGTTTTATTCCGTCGGACTTGTATTTTTAGTTTAGCTTATTTTTGCATATCATTCAATTGTTGCATTCATTCATGTTTAAATTTTTGCAAAAGCTCTTAGAATGTATTTATGCTCGATGTAACCCCAAAGTGGATGTAGAAATTGCATTGCATGCATTTTACTTTTTATCGCTTTCCGTCAAACGGTAAAAACAAACGAATGCGAATTTTTTCATTTCTAAAGGGGTACGATTAGTAATTCCTTAGAAAAATAATAGAAAGCAAACAACATCCTCTCTCTCTCAAATAAAACTTCTTTAGTCCAAAAACTAAAATTAGTCGCACGATTAGATTTTAAGTTTACTGTTTTCAAAACACTTTAAAATTATGTTACAACTTTCTTTTCTCAATCCAATGTCCACTTGCACACACAAACTCCTTCTAAACTATTTCTCCCTCAAAATTCTTACTACTTCTGTTTTGTCTGTTTTTTTATTATTTCAGTTTCTTTTAATATGTTCCTATTCCTGGCCTTTAAGTTTCTGTAGTGTTCGTTTCTGCTTCATAAATTTTTTTTAAAAAAAGATGGTTCATGTTTATAACCTGTTTGTTTTCGATCAATATCAAACGTTCATTAGTTTCTTTTCACTTGGATCTGTTTCATGTCTATTATGTTTACAGATTTACTTGTTTTTTTCTTTGGGTTTGGTTTTTGTTTTTCTTTATTATTACTGTTCTATTTTTTTTCGTTTTAAACCTCGAATCGAAATTTCCTGGACTTTGCTCTATGTTTTTCGTTATCGAATTCATAGATAGCAAGATGAAATAATGAAAGATTGAAGGTTTTGTTCATGATTGCTTCCTCTGTGTTCTTCCCCTTTTATTTTTTACGTTTTTTGTTGTTTGTTTATTTTTTTAGAAAGATCAGAACATGGAACATGCTATGGACATTCAATCACCAGATTGAATCACAACCGTTGATACCCTTACCTTGGACAGATCATATGATCTAAAGATCTGATCAGGATGGTCTGATCAAGATCTGATGGTGATGATCTGGTGGAATACGGTGCACACCCACAGACATGATCAAACCGGTTCGGTTTGGTCCAATTAATGGACTTGAACCGAACCGGACCGGTCTAAAAATTAAACCGGGTTCAGTCAGTTCAACCCAACAACCCCTTTTAATATTCACACCCCCTTTTCTTTTCTGCTTTTATTATATTCATGTTATTATATTTGCTGATTGCACCCCCCTTTTGTATTTTTCCTTTTATTCACGTTTTTTCCTTTTCTTTCTTGTTTCATGAATTGTTAGTTTTTTTTATTTGTTATCTATTATATTTATTTATTTCTTGCTCAATTTATTATTTAGCATTATTAGTTAATTTGTTTAAATAGTTTCCTTTTTCTCTTGCGTTACTTTGTTTAAGTTCTTGCATTCATACTTCATTGCATATTATTTAATTGTGTTTGGATGGTAACTTTGGACTTAATTATTTCCCTAGCTTAAAAGAGACGGACCTAAAAAATCATAGAGTTAGAACCAAAAAAATATAGTCTAGTTAGTTTAGTTAAGATTAATTTTTTTTTTAAGTTTTATTCCGTCGGACTTGTATTTTTAGTTTAGCTTATTTTTGCATATCATTCAATTGTTGCATTCATTCATGTTTAAATTTTTGCAAAAGCTCTTAGAATGTATTTATGCTCGATGTAACCCCAATGTGGATGTAGAAATTGCATTGCATGCATTTTACTTTTTATCGCTTTCCGTCAAACGGTAAAAACAAACGAACGCGAATTTTATCATTTCTAAAGGGGTAAGATTAGTAATTCCTTAGAAAAATAATAGAAAGCAAACAACATCCTCTCTCTCTCTCAAATAAAACTTCTTTAGTCCAAAAACTAAAATTAGTCGCACGATTAGATTTTAAGTTTACTGTTTTCAAAACACTTTAAAATTATGTTACAACTTTCTTTTCTCAATCCAATCTTCACTTGCACACACAAACTCCTTCTAAACTATTTCTCCCTCAAAATTCTTACTACTTCTGTTTTGTCTGTTTTTTTATTATTTCAGTTTCTTTTAATATGTTCCTATTCCCGGCCTTTAAGTTTCTGTAGTGTTCGTTTCTGCTTCATAAATTTTTTTTAAAAAAAGATGGTTCATGTTTATAACTTGTTTGTTTTCGATCAATATCAAACGTTCATTAGTTTCTTTTCACTTGGATCTGTTTCATGTCTATTATGTTTACAGATTTACTTGTTTTTTTCTTTGGGTTTGGTTTTTGTTTTTCTTTATTATTACTGTTCTATTTTTTTTCGTTTTAAACCTCGAATCGAAATTTCCTGGACTTTGCTCTATGTTTTTCGTTATCGAATTCATAGATAGCAAGATGAAATAATGAAAGATTGAAGGTTTTGTTCATGATTGCTTCCTCTGTGTTCTTCCCCTTTTATTTTTTACGTTTTTTGTTGTCTGTTTATTTTTTTAGAAAGATCAGAACATGGAACATGCTATGGACATTCAATCACTAGATTGAATCACAACCGTTGATACCCTTACCTTGGACAGATCATATGATCTAAAGATCTGATCAGGATGGTCTGATCAAGATCTGATGGTGATGATCTGGTGGAATACGGTGCACACCCACAGACATGATCAAACCGGTTCGGTTTGGTCCAATTAATGGACTTGAACCGAACCGGACCGGTCAAAAAATTAAACCGGGTTCAGTCAGTTCAACCCAACAACCCCTTTTAATATTCACACCCCCTTTTCTTTTCTGCTTTTATTATATTCATGTTATTATATTTGCTGATTGCACCCCCCTTTTGTATTTTTCCTTTTATTCACGTTTTTTCCTTTTCTTTCTTGTTTCATGAATTGTTAGTTTTTTTTATTTGTTATCTATTATATTTATTTATTTCTTGCTCAATTTATTATTTAGCATTATTAGTTAATTTGTTTAAATAGTTTCCTTTTTCTCTTGCGTTACTTTGTTTAAGTTCTTGCATTCATACTTCATTGCATATTATTTAATTGTGTTTGGATGGTAACTTTGGACTTAATTATTTCCCTAGCTTAAAAGAGACGGACCTAAAAAATAATAGAGTTAGAACCAAAAAAATATTGTCTAGTTAGTTTAGTTAAGATTAATTTTTTTTTTAAGTTTTATTCCGTCGGACTTGTATTTTTAGTTTAGCTTATTTTTGCATATCATTCAATTGTTGCATTCATTCATGTTTAAATTTTTGCAAAAGCTCTTAGAATGTATTTATGCTCGATGTAACCCCAAAGTGGATGTAGAAATTGCATTGCATGCATTTTACTTTTTATCGCTTTCCGTCAAACGGTAAAAACAAACGAACGCGAATTTTATCATTTCTAAAGGGGTACGATTAGTAATTCCTTAGAAAAATAATAGAAAGCAAACAACATCCTCTCTCTCTCTCAAATAAAACTTCTTTAGTCCAAAAACTAAAATTAGTCGCACGATTAGATTTTAAGTTTACTGTTTTCAAAACACTTTAAAATTATGTTACAACTTTCTTTTCTCAATCCAATCTTCACTTGCACACACAAACTCCTTCTAAACTATTTCTCCCTCAAAATTCTTACTACTTCTGTTTTGTCTGTTTTTTTATTATTTCTGTTTCTTTTAATATGTTCCTATTCCTGGCCTTTAAGTTTCTCTAGTGTTCGTTTCTGCTTCATAAATTTTTTTTAAAAAAAGATGGTTCATGTTTATAACTTGTTTGTTTTCGATCAATATCAAACGTTCATTAGTTTCTTTTCACTTGGATCTGTTTCATGTCTATTATGTTTACAGATTTACTTGTTTTTTTCTTTGGGTTTGGTTTTTGTTTTTCTTTATTATTACTGTTCTATTTTTTTTCGTTTTCAACCTCGAATCGAAATTTCCTGGACTTTGCTCTATGTTTTTCGTTATCGAATTCATAGATAGCAAGATGAAATAATGAAAGATTGAAGGTTTTGTTCATGATTGGTTCCTCTGTGTTCTTCCCCTTTTATTTTTTACGTTTTTTGTTGTCTGTTTATTTTTTTAGAAAGATCAGAACATGGAACATGCTATGGACATTCAATCACCAGATTGAATCACAACCGTTGATACCCTTACCTTGGACAGATCATATGATCTAAAGATCTGATCAGGATGGTCTGATCAAGATCTGATGGTGATGATCTGGTGGAATACGGTGCACACCCACAGACATGATCAAACCGGTTCGGTTTGGTCCAATTAATGGACTTGAACCGAACCGGACCGGTCTAAAAATTAAACCGGGTTCAGTCAGTTCAACCCAACAACCCCTTTTAATATTCACACCCCCTTTTCTTTTATGCTTTTATTATATTCATGTTATTATATTTGCTGATTGCACCCCCCTTTTGTATTTTTCCTTTTATTCATGTTTTTTCCTTTTCTTTCCTGTTTCATGAATTGTTAGTTTTTTTTATTTGTTATCTATTATATTTATTTATTTCTTGCTCAATTTATTATTTTGCATTATTAGTTAATTTGTTTAAATAGTTTCCTTTTTCTCTTGCGTTACTTTGTTTAAGTTCTTGCATTCATACTTCATTGCATATCATTTAATTGTGTTTGGATGGTAACTTTGGACTTAATTATTTCCCTAGCTTAAAAGAGACGGACCTAAAAAATAACAGAGTTAGAACCAAAAAAATATAGTCTAGTTAGTTTAGTTTAGATTTTTTTTTTTTTTAAGTTTTATTCCGTCGGACTTGTATTTTTAGTTTAGCTTATTTTTGCATATCATTCAATTGTTGCATTCATTCATGTTTAAATTTTTGCAAAAGCTCTTAGAATGTATTTATGCTCGATGTAACCCCAAAGTGGATGTAGAAATTGCATTGCATGCATTTTACTTTTTATCGCTTTCCGTCAAACGGTAAAAACAAACGAATGCGAATTTTTTCATTTCTAAAGGGGTACGATTAGTAATTCCTTAGAAAAATAATAGAAAGCAAACAACATCCTCTCTCTCTCAAATAAAACTTCTTTAGTCCAAAAACTAAAATTAGTCGCACGATTAGATTTTAAGTTTACTGTTTTCAAAACACTTTAAAATTATGTTACAACTTTCTTTTCTCAATCCAATGTCCACTTGCACACACAAACTCCTTCTAAACTATTTCTCCCTCAAAATTCTTACTACTTCTGTTTTGTCTGTTTTTTTATTATTTCTGTTTCTTTTAATATGTTCCTATTCCCGGCCTTTAAGTTTCTGTAGTGTTCGTTTCTGCTTCATAAATTTTTTTTAAAAAAAGATGGTTCATGTTTATAACCTGTTTGTTTTCGATCAATATCAAACGTTCATTAGTTTCTTTTCACTTGGATCTGTTTCATGTCTATTATGTTTACAGATTTACTTGTTTTTTTCTTTGGGTTTGGTTTTTGTTTTTCTTTATTATTACTGTTCTATTTTTTTTCGTTTTAAACCTCGAATCGAAATTTCCTGGACTTTGCTCTATGTTTTTCGTTATCGAATTCATAGATAGCAAGATGAAATAATGAAAGATTGAAGGTTTTGTTCATGATTGCTTCCTCTGTGTTCTTCCCCTTTTATTTTTTACGTTTTTTGTTGTCTGTTTATTTTTTTAGAAAGATCAGAACATGGAACATGCTATGGACATTCAATCACCAGATTGAATCACAACCGTTGATACCCTTACCTTGGACAGATCATATGATCTAAAGATCTGATCAGGATGGTCTGATCAAGATCTGATGGTGATGATCTGGTGGAATACGGTGCACACCCACAGACATGATCAAACCGGTTCGGTTTGGTCCAATTAATGGACTTGAACCGAACCGGACCGGTCTAAAAATTAAACCGGGTTCAGTCAGTTCAACCCAACAACCCCTTTTAATATTCACACCCCCATTTCTTTTCTGCTTTTATTATATTCATGTTATTATATTTGCTGATTGCACCCCCCTTTTGTATTTTTCCTTTTATTCACGTTTTTTCCTTTTCTTTCTTGTTTCATGAATTGTTAGTTTTTTTTATTTGTTATCTATTATATTTATTTATTTCTTGCTCAATTTATTATTTAGCATTATTAGTTAATTTGTTTAAATAGTTTCCTTTTTCTCTTGCGTTACTTTGTTTAAGTTCTTGCATTCATACTTCATTGCATATTATTTAATTGTGTTTGGATGGTAACTTTGGACTTAATTATTTCCCTAGCTTAAAAGAGACGGACCTAAAAAATAATAGAGTTAGAACCAAAAAAATATAGTCTAGTTAGTTTAGTTAAGATTAATTTTTTTTTTAAGTTTTATTCCGTCGGACTTGTATTTTTAGTTTAGCTTATTTTTGCATATCATTCAATTGTTGCATTCATTCATGTTTAAATTTTTGCAAAAGCTCTTAGAATGTATTTATGCTCGATGTAACCCCAAAGTGGATGTAGAAATTGCATTGCATGCATTTTACTTTTTATCGCTTTCCGTCAAACGGTAAAAACAAACGAACGCGAATTTTTTCATTTCTAAAGGGGTACGATTAGTAATTCCTTAGAAAAATAATAGAAAGCAAACAACATCCTCTCTCTCTCTCAAATAAAACTTCTTTAGTCCAAAAACTAAAATTAGTCGCACGATTAGATTTTAAGTTTACTGTTTTCAAAACACTTTAAAATTATGTTACAACTTTCTTTTCTCAATCCAATCTTCACTTGCACACACAAACTCCTTCTAAACTATTTCTCCCTCAAAATTCTTACTACTTCTGTTTTGTCTGTTTTTTTATTATTTCAGTTTCTTTTAATATGTTCCTATTCCCGGCCTTTAAGTTTCTGTAGTGTTCGTTTCTGCTTCATAAATTTTTTTTAAAAAAAGATGGGTCATGTTTATAACTTGTTTGTTTTCGATCAATATCAAACGTTCATTAGTTTCTTTTCACTTGGATCTGTTTCATGTCTATTATGTTTACAGATTTACTTGTTTTTTTCTTTGGGTTTGGTTTTTGTTTTTCTTTATTATTACTGTTCTATTTTTTTTCGTTTTAAATCTCGAATCGAAATTTCCTGGACTTTGCTCTATGTTTTTCGTTATCGAATTCATAGATAGCAAGATGAAATAATGAAAGATTGAAGGTTTTGTTCATGATTGCTTCCTCTGTGTTCTTCCCCTTTTATTTTTCACGTTTTTTGTTGTCTGTTTATTTGTTTAGAAAGATCAGAACATGGAACATGCTATGGACATTCAATCACCAGATTGAATCACAACCGTTGATACCCTTACCTTGGACAGATCATATGATCTAAAGATCTGATCAGGATGGTCTAATCAAGATCTGATGGTGATGATCTGGTGGAATACGGTGCACACCCACAGACATGATCAAACCGGTTCGGTTTGGTCCAATTAATGGACTTGAACCGAACCGGACCGGTCTAAAAATTAAACCGGGTTCAGTCAGTTCAACCCAACAACCCCTTTTAATATTCACACCCCCTTTTCTTTTCTGCTTTTATTATATTCATGTTATTATATTTGCTGATTGCACCCCCCTTTTGTATTTTTCCTTTTATTCACGTTTTTTCCTTTTCTTTCTTGTTTCATGAATTGTTAGTTTTTTTTATTTGTTATCTATTATATTTATTTATTTCTTGCTCAATTTATTATTTAGCATTATTAGTTAATTTGTTTAAATAGTTTCCTTTTTCTCTTGCGTTACTTTGTTTAAGTTCTTGCATTCATACTTCATTGCATATTATTTAATTGTGTTTGGATGGTAACTTTGGACTTAATTATTTCCCTAGCTTAAAAGAGACGGACCTAAAAAATAATAGAGTTAGAACCAAAAAAATATAGTCTAGTTAGTTTAGTTAAGATTAATTTTTTTTTTAAGTTTTATTCCGTCGGACTTGTATTTTTAGTTTAGCTTATTTTTGCATATCATTCAATTGTTGCATTCATTCATGTTTAAATTTTTGCAAAAGCTCTTAGAATGTATTTATGCTCGATGTAACCCCAAAGTGGATGTAGAAATTGCATTGCATGCATTTTACTTTTTATCGCTTTCCGTCAAACGGTAAAAACAAACGAACGCGAATTTTTTCATTTCTAAAGGGGTACGATTAGTAATTCCTTAGAAAAATAATAGAAAGCAAACAACATCATCTCTCTCTCTCAAATAAAACTTCTTTAGTCCAAAAACTAAAATTAGTCGCACGATTATATTTTAAGTTTACTGTTTTCAAAACACTTTAAAATTATGTTACAACTTTCTTTTCTCAATCCAATCTTCACTTGCACACACAAACTCCTTCTAAACTATTTCTCCCTCAAAATTCTTACTACTTCTGTTTTGTCTGTTTTTTTATTATTTCAGTTTCTTTTAATATGTTCCTATTCCCGGCCTTTAAGTTTCTGTAGTGTTCGTTTCTGCTTCATAAATTTTTTTTAAAAAAAGATGGTTCATGTTTATAACTTGTTTGTTTTCGATCAATATCAAACGTTCATTAGTTTCTTTTCACTTGGATCTGTTTCATGTCTATTATGTTTACAGATTTACTTGTTTTTTTCTTTGGGTTTGGTTTTTGTTTTTCTTTATTATTACTGTTCTATTTTTTTTCGTTTTAAATCTCGAATCGAAATTTCCTGGACTTTGCTCTATGTTTTTCGTTATCGAATTCATAGATAGCAAGATGAAATAATGAAAGATTGAAGGTTTTGTTCATGATTGCTTCCTCTGTGTTCTTCCCCTTTTATTTTTCACGTTTTTTGTTGTCTGTTTATTTGTTTAGAAAGATCAGAACATGGAACATGCTATGGACATTCAATCACCAGATTGAATCACAACCGTTGATACCCTTACCTTGGACAGATCATATGATCTAAAGATCTGATCAGGATGGTCTAATCAAGATCTGATGGTGATGATCTGGTGGAATACGGTGCACACCCACAGACATGATCAAACCGGTTCGGTTTGGTCCAATTAATGGACTTGAACCGAACCGGACCGGTCTAAAAATTAAACCGGGTTCAGTCAGTTGAACCCAACAACCCCTTTTAATATTCACACCCCCTTTTCTTTTCTGCTTTTATTATATTCATGTTATTATATTTGCTGATTGCACCCCCCTTTTGTATTTTTCCTTTTATTCATGTTTTTTCCTTTTCTTTCCTGTTTCATGAATTGTTAGTTTTTTTTATTTGTTATCTATTATATTTATTTATTTCTTGCTCAATTTATTATTTAGCATGATTAGTTAATTTGTTTAAATAGTTTCCTTTTTCTCTTGCGTTACTTTGTTTAAGTTCTTGCATTCATACTTCATTGCATATCATTTAATTGTGTTTGGATGGTAACTTTGGACTTAATTATTTCCCTAGCTTAAAAGAGACGGACCTAAAAAATAACAGAGTTAGAACCAAAAAAATATTGTCTAGTTAGTTTAGTTAAGATTAATTTTTTTTTTAAGTTTTATTCCGTCGGACTTGTATTTTTAGTTTAGCTTATTTTTGCATATCATTCAATTGTTGCATTCATTCATGTTTAAATTTTTGCAAAAGCTCTTAGAATGTATTTATGCTCGATGTAACCCCAAAGTGGATGTAGAAATTGCATTGCATGCATTTTACTTTTTATCGCTTTCCGTCAAACGGTAAAAACAAACGAACGCGAATTTTATCATTTCTAAAGGGGTACGATTAGTAATTCCTTAGAAAAATAATAGAAAGCAAACAACATCCTCTCTCTCTCTCAAATAAAACTTCTTTAGTCCAAAAACTAAAATTAGTCGCACGATTAGATTTTAAGTTTACTGTTTTCAAAACACTTTAAAATTATGTTACAACTTTCTTTTCTCAATCCAATCTTCACTTGCACACACAAACTCCTTCTAAACTATTTCTCCCTCAAAATTCTTACTACTTCTGTTTTGTCTGTTTTTTTATTATTTCTGTTTCTTTTAATATGTTCCTATTCCCGGCCTTTAAGTTTCTGTAGTGTTCGTTTCTGCTTCATAAATTTTTTTTAAAAAAAGATGGTTCATGTTTATAACTTGTTTGTTTTCGATCAATATCAAACGTTCATTAGTTTCTTTTCACTTGGATCTGTTTCATGTCTATTATGTTTACAGATTTACTTGTTTTTTTCTTTGGGTTTGGTTTTTGTTTTTCTTTATTATTACTGTTCTATTTTTTTTCGTTTTCAACCTCGAATCGAAATTTCCTGGACTTTGCTCTATGTTTTTCGTTATCAAATTCATAGATAGCAAGATGAAATAATGAAAGATTGAAGGTTTTGTTCATGATTGGTTCCTCTGTGTTCTTCCCCTTTTATTTTTTACGTTTTTTGTTGTCTGTTTATTTTTTTAGAAAGATCAGAACATGGAACTTGCTATGGATATTCAATCACCAGATTGAATCACAACCGTTGATACCCTTACCTTGGACAGATCATATGATCTAAAGATCTGATCAGGATGGTCTGATCAAGATCTGATGGTGATGACCTGGTGGAATACGTTGCACACCCACACACATGATCAAACCGGTTCGGTTTGGTCCAATTAATGGACTTGAACCGAACCGGACCGGTCTAAAAATTAAACCGGGTTCAGTCAGTTGAACCCAACAACCCCTTTTAATATTCACACCCCCTTTTCTTTTCTGCTTTTATTATATTCATGTTATTATATTTGCTGATTGCACCCCCCTTTTGTATTTTTCCTTTTATTCATGTTTTTTCCTTTTCTTTCCTGTTTCATGAATTGTTAGTTTTTTTTATTTGTTATCTATTATATTTATTTATTTCTTGCTCAATTTATTATTTAGCATGATTAGTTAATTTGTTTAAATAGTTTCCTTTTTCTCTTGCGTTACTTTGTTTAAGTTCTTGCATTCATACTTCATTGCATATCATTTAATTGTGTTTGGATGGTAACTTTGGACTTAATTATTTCCCTAGCTTAAAAGAGACGGACCTAAAAAATAACAGAGTTAGAACCAAAAAAATATAGTCTAGTTAGTTTAGTTTAGATTTTTTTTTTTTTTAAGTTTTATTCCGTCGGACTTGTATTTTTAGTTTAGCTTATTTTTGCATATCATTCAATTGTTGCATTCATTCATGTTTAAATTTTTGCAAAAGCTCTTAGAATGTATTTATGCTCGATGTAACCCCAAAGTGGATGTAGAAATTGCATTGCATGCATTTTACTTTTTATCGCTTTCCGTCAAACGGTAAAAACAAACGAATGCGAATTTTTTCATTTCTAAAGGGGTACGATTAGTAATTCCTTAGAAAAATAATAGAAAGCAAACAACATCCTCTCTCTCTCAAATAAAACTTCTTTAGTCCAAAAACTAAAATTAGTCGCACGATTAGATTTTAAGTTTACTGTTTTCAAAACACTTTAAAATTATGTTACAACTTTCTTTTCTCAATCCAATGTCCACTTGCACACACAAACTCCTTCTAAACTATTTCTCCCTCAAAATTCTTACTACTTCTGTTTTGTCTGTTTTTTTATTATTTCTGTTTCTTTTAATATGTTCCTATTCCCGGCCTTTAAGTTTCTGTAGTGTTCGTTTCTGCTTCATAAATTTTTTTTAAAAAAAGATGGTTCATGTTTATAACCTGTTTGTTTTCGATCAATATCAAACGTTCATTAGTTTCTTTTCACTTGGATCTGTTTCATGTCTATTATGTTTACAGATTTACTTGTTTTTTTCTTTGGGTTTGGTTTTTGTTTTTCTTTATTATTACTGTTCTATTTTTTTTCGTTTTAAACCTCGAATCGAAATTTCCTGGACTTTGCTCTATGTTTTTCGTTATCGAATTCATAGATAGCAAGATGAAATAATGAAAGATTGAAGGTTTTGTTCATGATTGCTTCCTCTGTGTTCTTCCCCTTTTATTTTTTACGTTTTTTGTTGTCTGTTTATTTTTTTAGAAAGATCAGAACATGGAACATGCTATGGACATTCAATCACCAGATTGAATCACAACCGTTGATACCCTTACCTTGGACAGATCATATGATCTAAAGATCTGATCAGGATGGTCTGATCAAGATCTGATGGTGATGATCTGGTGGAATACGGTGCACACCCACAGACATGATCAAACCGGTTCGGTTTGGTCCAATTAATGGACTTGAACCGAACCGGACCGGTCTAAAAATTAAACCGGGTTCAGTCAGTTCAACCCAACAACCCCTTTTAATATTCACACCCCCATTTCTTTTCTGCTTTTATTATATTCATGTTATTATATTTGCTGATTGCACCCCCCTTTTGTATTTTTCCTTTTATTCACGTTTTTTCCTTTTCTTTCTTGTTTCATGAATTGTTAGTTTTTTTTATTTGTTATCTATTATATTTATTTATTTCTTGCTCAATTTATTATTTAGCATTATTAGTTAATTTGTTTAAATAGTTTCCTTTTTCTCTTGCGTTACTTTGTTTAAGTTCTTGCATTCATACTTCATTGCATATTATTTAATTGTGTTTGGATGGTAACTTTGGACTTAATTATTTCCCTAGCTTAAAAGAGACGGACCTAAAAAATAATAGAGTTAGAACCAAAAAAATATAGTCTAGTTAGTTTAGTTAAGATTAATTTTTTTTTTAAGTTTTATTCCGTCGGACTTGTATTTTTAGTTTAGCTTATTTTTGCATATCATTCAATTGTTGCATTCATTCATGTTTAAATTTTTGCAAAAGCTCTTAGAATGTATTTATGCTCGATGTAACCCCAAAGTGGATGTAGAAATTGCATTGCATGCATTTTACTTTTTATCGCTTTCCGTCAAACGGTAAAAACAAACGAACGCGAATTTTTTCATTTCTAAAGGGGTACGATTAGTAATTCCTTAGAAAAATAATAGAAAGCAAACAACATCCTCTCTCTCTCTCAAATAAAACTTCTTTAGTCCAAAAACTAAAATTAGTCGCACGATTAGATTTTAAGTTTACTGTTTTCAAAACACTTTAAAATTATGTTACAACTTTCTTTTCTCAATCCAATCTTCACTTGCACACACAAACTCCTTCTAAACTATTTCTCCCTCAAAATTCTTACTACTTCTGTTTTGTCTGTTTTTTTATTATTTCAGTTTCTTTTAATATGTTCCTATTCCCGGCCTTTAAGTTTCTGTAGTGTTCGTTTCTGCTTCATAAATTTTTTTTAAAAAAAGATGGGTCATGTTTATAACTTGTTTGTTTTCGATCAATATCAAACGTTCATTAGTTTCTTTTCACTTGGATCTGTTTCATGTCTATTATGTTTACAGATTTACTTGTTTTTTTCTTTGGGTTTGGTTTTTGTTTTTCTTTATTATTACTGTTCTATTTTTTTTCGTTTTAAATCTCGAATCGAAATTTCCTGGACTTTGCTCTATGTTTTTCGTTATCGAATTCATAGATAGCAAGATGAAATAATGAAAGATTGAAGGTTTTGTTCATGATTGCTTCCTCTGTGTTCTTCCCCTTTTATTTTTCACGTTTTTTGTTGTCTGTTTATTTGTTTAGAAAGATCAGAACATGGAACATGCTATGGACATTCAATCACCAGATTGAATCACAACCGTTGATACCCTTACCTTGGACAGATCATATGATCTAAAGATCTGATCAGGATGGTCTAATCAAGATCTGATGGTGATGATCTGGTGGAATACGGTGCACACCCACAGACATGATCAAACCGGTTCGGTTTGGTCCAATTAATGGACTTGAACCGAACCGGACCGGTCTAAAAATTAAACCGGGTTCAGTCAGTTCAACCCAACAACCCCTTTTAATATTCACACCCCCTTTTCTTTTCTGCTTTTATTATATTCATGTTATTATATTTGCTGATTGCACCCCCCTTTTGTATTTTTCCTTTTATTCACGTTTTTTCCTTTTCTTTCTTGTTTCATGAATTGTTAGTTTTTTTTATTTGTTATCTATTATATTTATTTATTTCTTGCTCAATTTATTATTTAGCATTATTAGTTAATTTGTTTAAATAGTTTCCTTTTTCTCTTGCGTTACTTTGTTTAAGTTCTTGCATTCATACTTCATTGCATATTATTTAATTGTGTTTGGATGGTAACTTTGGACTTAATTATTTCCCTAGCTTAAAAGAGACGGACCTAAAAAATAATAGAGTTAGAACCAAAAAAATATAGTCTAGTTAGTTTAGTTAAGATTAATTTTTTTTTTAAGTTTTATTCCGTCGGACTTGTATTTTTAGTTTAGCTTATTTTTGCATATCATTCAATTGTTGCATTCATTCATGTTTAAATTTTTGCAAAAGCTCTTAGAATGTATTTATGCTCGATGTAACCCCAAAGTGGATGTAGAAATTGCATTGCATGCATTTTACTTTTTATCGCTTTCCGTCAAACGGTAAAAACAAACGAACGCGAATTTTTTCATTTCTAAAGGGGTACGATTAGTAATTCCTTAGAAAAATAATAGAAAGCAAACAACATCATCTCTCTCTCTCAAATAAAACTTCTTTAGTCCAAAAACTAAAATTAGTCGCACGATTAGATTTTAAGTTTACTGTTTTCAAAACACTTTAAAATTATGTTACAACTTTCTTTTCTCAATCCAATCTTCACTTGCACAAACAAACTCCTTCTAAACTATTTCTCCCTCAAAATTCTTACTACTTCTGTTTTGTCTGTTTTTTTATTATTTCAGTTTCTTTTAATATGTTCCTATTCCCGGCCTTTAAGTTTCTGTAGTGTTCGTTTCTGCTTCATAAATTTTTTTTAAAAAAAGATGGTTCATGTTTATAACTTGTTTGTTTTCGATCAATATCAAACGTTCATTAGTTTCTTTTCACTTGGATCTGTTTCATGTCTATTATGTTTACAGATTTACTTGTTTTTTTCTTTGGGTTTGGTTTTTGTTTTTCTTTATTATTACTGTTCTATTTTTTTTCGTTTTAAATCTCGAATCGAAATTTCCTGGACTTTGCTCTATGTTTTTCGTTATCGAATTCATAGATAGCAAGATGAAATAATGAAAGATTGAAGGTTTTGTTCATGATTGCTTCCTCTGTGTTCTTCCCCTTTTATTTTTCACGTTTTTTGTTGTCTGTTTATTTGTTTAGAAAGATCAGAACATGGAACATGCTATGGACATTCAATCACCAGATTGAATCACAACCGTTGATACCCTTACCTTGGACAGATCATATGATCTAAAGATCTGATCAGGATGGTCTAATCAAGATCTGATGGTGATGATCTGGTGGAATACGGTGCACACCCACAGACATGATCAAACCGGTTCGGTTTGGTCCAATTAATGGACTTGAACCGAACCGGACCGGTCTAAAAATTAAACCGGGTTCAGTCAGTTGAACCCAACAACCCCTTTTAATATTCACACCCCCTTTTCTTTTCTGCTTTTATTATATTCATGTTATTATATTTGCTGATTGCACCCCCCTTTTGTATTTTTCCTTTTATTCATGTTTTTTCCTTTTCTTTCCTGTTTCATGAATTGTTAGTTTTTTTTATTTGTTATCTATTATATTTATTTATTTCTTGCTCAATTTATTATTTAGCATGATTAGTTAATTTGTTTAAATAGTTTCCTTTTTCTCTTGCGTTACTTTGTTTAAGTTCTTGCATTCATACTTCATTGCATATCATTTAATTGTGTTTGGATGGTAACTTTGGACTTAATTATTTCCCTAGCTTAAAAGAGACGGACCTAAAAAATAACAGAGTTAGAACCAAAAAAATATTGTCTAGTTAGTTTAGTTAAGATTAATTTTTTTTTTAAGTTTTATTCCGTCGGACTTGTATTTTTAGTTTAGCTTATTTTTGCATATCATTCAATTGTTGCATTCATTCATGTTTAAATTTTTGCAAAAGCTCTTAGAATGTATTTATGCTCGATGTAACCCCAAAGTGGATGTAGAAATTGCATTGCATGCATTTTACTTTTTATCGCTTTCCGTCAAACGGTAAAAACAAACGAACGCGAATTTTATCATTTCTAAAGGGGTACGATTAGTAATTCCTTAGAAAAATAATAGAAAGCAAACAACATCCTCTCTCTCTCTCAAATAAAACTTCTTTAGTCCAAAAACTAAAATTAGTCGCACGATTAGATTTTAAGTTTACTGTTTTCAAAACACTTTAAAATTATGTTACAACTTTCTTTTCTCAATCCAATCTTCACTTGCACACACAAACTCCTTCTAAACTATTTCTCCCTCAAAATTCTTACTACTTCTGTTTTGTCTGTTTTTTTATTATTTCTGTTTCTTTTAATATGTTCCTATTCCCGGCCTTTAAGTTTCTGTAGTGTTCGTTTCTGCTTCATAAATTTTTTTTAAAAAAAGATGGTTCATGTTTATAACTTGTTTGTTTTCGATCAATATCAAACGTTCATTAGTTTCTTTTCACTTGGATCTGTTTCATGTCTATTATGTTTACAGATTTACTTGTTTTTTTCTTTGGGTTTGGTTTTTGTTTTTCTTTATTATTACTGTTCTATTTTTTTTCGTTTTCAACCTCGAATCGAAATTTCCTGGACTTTGCTCTATGTTTTTCGTTATCAAATTCATAGATAGCAAGATGAAATAATGAAAGATTGAAGGTTTTGTTCATGATTGGTTCCTCTGTGTTCTTCCCCTTTTATTTTTTACGTTTTTTGTTGTCTGTTTATTTTTTTAGAAAGATCAGAACATGGAACTTGCTATGGATATTCAATCACCAGATTGAATCACAACCGTTGATACCCTTACCTTGGACAGATCATATGATCTAAAGATCTGATCAGGATGGTCTGATCAAGATCTGATGGTGATGACCTGGTGGAATACGTTGCACACCCACACACATGATCAAACCGGTTCGGTTTGGTCCAATTAATGGACTTGAACCGAACCGGACCGGTCTAAAAATTAAACCGGGTTCAGTCAGTTGAACCCAACAACCCCTTTTAATATTCACACCCCCTTTTCTTTTCTGCTTTTATTATATTCATGTTATTATATTTGCTGATTGCACCCCCCTTTTGTATTTTTCCTTTTATTCATGTTTTTTCCTTTTCTTTCCTGTTTCATGAATTGTTAGTTTTTTTTATTTGTTATCTATTATATTTATTTATTTCTTGCTCAATTTATTATTTAGCATGATTAGTTAATTTGTTTAAATAGTTTCCTTTTTCTCTTGCGTTACTTTGTTTAAGTTCTTGCATTCATACTTCATTGCATATCATTTAATTGTGTTTGGATGGTAACTTTGGACTTAATTATTTCCCTAGCTTAAAAGAGACGGACCTAAAAAATAACAGAGTTAGAACCAAAAAAATATTGTCTAGTTAGTTTAGTTAAGATTAATTTTTTTTTTAAGTTTTATTCCGTCGGACTTGTATTTTTAGTTTAGCTTATTTTTGCATATCATTCAATTGTTGCATTCATTCATGTTTAAATTTTTGCAAAAGCTCTTAGAATGTATTTATGCTCGATGTAACCCCAAAGTGGATGTAGAAATTGCATTGCATGCATTTTACTTTTTATCGCTTTCCGTCAAACGGTAAAAACAAACGAACGCGAATTTTATCATTTCTAAAGGGGTACGATTAGTAATTCCTTAGAAAAATAATAGAAAGCAAACAACATCCTCTCTCTCTCTCAAATAAAACTTCTTTAGTCCAAAAACTAAAATTAGTCGCACGATTAGATTTTAAGTTTACTGTTTTCAAAACACTTTAAAATTATGTTACAACTTTCTTTTCTCAATCCAATCTTCACTTGCACACACAAACTCCTTCTAAACTATTTCTCCCTCAAAATTCTTACTACTTCTGTTTTGTCTGTTTTTTTATTATTTCTGTTTCTTTTAATATGTTCCTATTCCCGGCCTTGAAGTTTCTGTAGTGTTCGTTTCTGCTTCATAAATTTTTTTTAAAAAAAGATGGTTCATGTTTATAACTTGTTTGTTTTCGATCAATATCAAACGTTCATTAGTTTCTTTTCACTTGGATCTGTTTCATGTCTATTATGTTTACAGATTTACTTGTTTTTTTCTTTGGGTTTGGTTTTTGTTTTTCTTTATTATTACTGTTCTATTTTTTTTCGTTTTCAACCTCGAATCGAAATTTCCTGGACTTTGCTCTATGTTTTTCGTTATCAAATTCATAGATAGCAAGATGAAATAATGAAAGATTGAAGGTTTTGTTCATGATTGGTTCCTCTGTGTTCTTCCCCTTTTATTTTTTACGTTTTTTGTTGTCTGTTTATTTTTTTAGAAAGATCAGAACATGGAACTTGCTATGGATATTCAATCACCAGATTGAATCACAACCGTTGATACCCTTACCTTGGACAGATCATATGATCTAAAGATCTGATCAGGATGGTCTGATCAAGATCTGATGGTGATGACCTGGTGGAATACGTTGCACACCCACACACATGATCAAACCGGTTCGGTTTGGTCCAATTAATGGACTTGAACCGAACCGGACCGGTCTAAAAATTAAACCGGGTTCAGTCAGTTGAACCCAACAACCCCTTTTAATATTCACACCCCCTTTTCTTTTATGCTTTTATTATATTCATGTTATTATATTTGCTGATTGCACCCCCCTTTTGTATTTTTCCTTTTATTCATGTTTTTTCCTTTTCTTTCCTGTTTCATGAATTGTTAGTTTTTTTTATTTGTTATCTATTATATTTATTTATTTCTTGCTCAATTTATTATTTAGCATGATTAGTTAATTTGTTTAAATAGTTTCCTTTTTCTCTTGCGTTACTTTGTTTAAGTTCTTGCATTCATACTTCATTGCATATCATTTAATTGTGTTTGGATGGTAACTTTAGACTTAATTATTTCCCTAGCTTAAAAGAGACGGACCTAAAAAATAACAGAGTTAGAACCAAAAAAATATTGTCTAGTTAGTTTAGTTAAGATTAATTTTTTTTTTAAGTTTTATTCCGTCGGACTTGTATTTTTAGTTTAGCTTATTTTTGCATATCATTCAATTGTTGCATTCATTCATGTTTAAATTTTTGCAAAAGCTCTTAGAATGTATTTATGCTCGATGTAACCCCAAAATGGATGTAGAAATTGCATTGCATGCATTTTACTTTTTATCGCTTTCCGTCAAACGGTAAAAACAAACGAACGCGAATTTTTTCATTTCTAAAGGGGTACGATTAGTAATTCCTTAGAAAAATAATAGAAAGCAAACAACATCCTCTCTCTCTCTCAAATAAAACTTCTTTAGTCCAAAAACTAAAATTAGTCGCACGATTAGATTTTAAGTTTACTGTTTTCAAAACACTTTAAAATTATGTTACAACTTTCTTTTCTCAATCCAATCTTCACTTGCACACACAAACTCCTTCTAAACTATTTCTCCCTCAAAATTCTTACTACTTCTGTTTTGTCTGTTTTTTTATTATTTTTGTTTCTTTTAATATGTTCCTATTCCCGGCCTTTAAGTTTCTGTAGTGTTCGTTTCTGCTTCATAAATTTTTTTTAAAAAAAGATGGTTCATGTTTATAACTTGTTTGTTTTCGATCAATATCAAACGTTCATTAGTTTCTTTTCACTTGGATCTGTTTCATGTCTATTATGTTTACAGATTTACTTGTTTTTTTCTTTGGGTTTGGTTTTTGTTTTTCTTTATTATTACTGTTCTATTTTTTTTCGTTTTCAACCTCGAATCGAAATTTCCTGGACTTTGCTCTATGTTTTTCGTTATCGAATTCATAGATAGCAAGATGAAATAATGAAAGATTGAAGGTTTTGTTCATGATTGGTTCCTCTGTGTTCTTCCCCTTTTATTTTTTACGTTTTTTGTTGTCTGTTTATTTTTTTAGAAAGATCAGAACATGGAATTCGCTATGGATATTCAATCACCAGATTGAATCACAACCGTTGATACCCTTACCTTGGACAGATCATATGATCTAAAGATCTGATCAGGATGGTCTGATCAAGATCTGATGGTGATGACCTGGTGGAATACGTTGCACACCCACACACATGATCAAACCGGTTCGGTTTGGTCCAATTAATGGACTTGAACCGAACCGGACCGGTCTAAAAATTAAACCGGGTTCAGTCAGTTGAACCCAACAACCCCTTTTAATATTCACACCCCCTTTTCTTTTATGCTTTTATTATATTCATGTTATTATATTTGCTGATTGCACCCCCCTTTTGTATTTTTCCTTTTATTCATGTTTTTTCCTTTTCTTTCCTGTTTCATGAATTGTTAGTTTTTTTTATTTGTTATCTATTATATTTATTTATTTCTTGCTCAATTTATTATTTAGCATGATTAGTTAATTTGTTTAAATAGTTTCCTTTTTCTCTTGCGTTACTTTGTTTAAGTTCTTGCATTCATACTTCATTGCATATCATTTAATTGTGTTTGGATGGTAACTTTGGACTTAATTATTTCCCTAGCTTAAAAGAGACGGACCTAAAAAATAACAGAGTTAGAACCAAAAAAATATAGTCTAGTTAGTTTAGTTTAGATTAATTTTTTTTTTAAGTTTTATTCCGTCGGACTTGTATTTTTAGTTTAGCTTATTTTTGCATATTATTCAATTGTTGCATTCATTCATGTTTAAATTTTTGCAAAAGCTCTTAGAATGTATTTATGCTCGATGTATCCCCAATGTGGATGTAGAAATTGCATTGCATGCATTTTACTTTTTATCGCTTTCCGTCAAACGGTAAAAACAAACAAACGCGAATTTTTTCATTTCTAAAGGGGTACGATTAGTAATTCCTTAGAAAAATAATAGAAAGCAAACAACATCCTCTCTCTCTCAAATAAAACTTCTTTAGTCCAAAAACTAAAATTAGTCGCACGATTAGATTTTAAGTTTAATGTTTTCAAAACACTTTAAAATTATGTTACAACTTTCTTTTCTCAATACAATCTCCACTTGCACACACAAACTCCTTCTAAACTATTTCTCCCTCAAAATTCTTACTACTTCTGTTTTGTCTGTTTTTTTATTATTTCTGTTTCTTTTAATATGTTCCTATTCCTGGCCTTTAAGTTTCTGTAGTGTTCGTTTCTGCTTCATAATTTTTTAAAAAAAAAAGGTGGTTCATGTTTATAACCTGTTTGTTTTCGATCAATATCAAACGTTCATTAGTTTCTTTTCACTTGGATCTGTTTCATGTCTATTATGTTTACAGATTTACTTGTTTTTTTCTTTGGGTTTGGTTTTTGTTTTTCTTTATTATTACTGTTCTGTTTTTTTTCGTTTTCAACCTCGAATCGAAATTTCCTGGACTTTGCTCTATGTTTTTTGTTATCGAATTCATAGATAGCAAGATGAAATAATGAAAGATTGAAGGTTTTGTTCATGATTGGTTCCTCTGTGTTCTTCCCCTTTTATTTTTTACGTTTTTTGTTGTCTGTTTATTTTTTTAGAAAGATCAGAACATGGAACATGCTATGGACATTCAATCACCAGATTGAATCACAACCGTTGATACCCTTACCTTGGACAGATCATATGATCTAAAGATCTGATCAGGATGGTCTGATCAAGATCTGATGGTGATGACCTGGTGGAATACGTTGCACACCCACACACATGATCAAACCGGTTCGGTTTGGTCCAATTAATGGACTTGAACCGAACCGGACCGGTCTAAAAATTAAACCGGGTTCAGTCAGTTTAACCCAACAACCCCTTTTAATATTCACACCCCCTTTTCTTTTATGCTTTTATTATATTCATGTTATTATATTTGCTGATTGCACCCCCCTTTTGTATTTTTCCTTTTATTCATGTTTTTTCCTTTTCTTTCCTGTTTCATGAATTGTTAGTTTTTTTTATTTGTTATCTATTATATTTATTTATTTCTTGCTCAATTTATTATTTAGCATGATTAGTTAATTTGTTTAAATAGTTTCCTTTTTCTCTTGCGTTACTTTGTTTAAGTTCTTGCATTCATACTTCATTGCATATCATTTAATTGTGTTTGGATGGTAACTTTGGACTTAATTATTTCCCTAGCTTAAAAGAGACGGACCTAAAAAATAACAGAGTTAGAACCAAAAAAATATAGTCTAGTTAGTTTAGTTTAGATTAATTTTTTTTTTAAGTTTTATTCCGTCGGACTTGTATTTTTAGTTTAGCTTATTTTTGCATATCATTCAATTGTTGCATTCATTCATGTTTAAATTTTTGCAAAAGCTCTTAGAATGTATTTATGCTCGATGTATCCCCAAAGTGGATGTAGAAATTGCATTGCATGCATTTTACTTTTTATCGCTTTCCGTCAAACGGTAAAAACAAACGAACGCGAATTTTTTCATTTCTAAAGAGGTACGATTAGTAATTCCTTAGAAAAATAATAGAAAGCAAACAACATCCTCTCTCTCTCAAATAAAACTTCTTTAGTCCAAAAACTAAAATTAGTCGCACGATTAGATTTTAAGTTTAATGTTTTCAAAACACTTTAAAATTATGTTACAACTTTCTTTTCTCAATCCAATCTCCACTTGCACACACAAACTCCTTCTAAACTATTTCTCCCTCAAAATTCTTACTACTTCTGTTTTGTCTGTTTTTTTATTATTTCTGTTTCTTTTAATATGTTCCTATTCCCGGCCTTTAAGTTTCTGTAGTGTTCGTTTCTGCTTCATAAATTTTTTTTAAAAAAAGATGGTTCATGTTTATAACTTGTTTGTTTTCGATCAATATCAAACGTTCATTAGCTTCTTTTCACTTGGATCTGTTTCATGTCTATTATGTTTACAGATTTACTTGTTTTTTTCTTTGGGTTTGGTTTTTGTTTTTCTTTATTATTACTGTTCTGTTTTTTTTCGTTTTCAACCTCGAATCGAAATTTCCTGGACTTTGCTCTATGTTTTTCGTTATCGAATTCATAGATAGCAAGATGAAATAATGAAAGATTGAAGGTTTTGTTCATGATTGGTTCCTCTGTGTTCTTCCCCTTTTATTTTTTACGTTTTTTGTTGTCTGTTTGTTTTTTTAGAAAGATCAGAACATGGAACATGCTATGGATATTCAATCACCAGATTGAATCACAACCGTTGATACCCTTACCTTGGACAGATCATATGATCTAAAGATCTGATCAGGATGGTCTGATCAAGATCTGATGGTGATGACCTGGTGGAATACGTTGCACACCCACACACATGATCAAACCGGTTCGGTTTGGTCCAATTAATGGACTTGAACCGAACCGGACCCGTCTAAAAATTAAACCGAGTTCAGTCAGTTGAACCCAACAACCCCTTTTAATATTCACACCCCCTTTTCTTTTCTGCTTTTATTATATTCATGTTATTATATTTGCTGATTGCACCCCCCTTTTGTATTTTTCCTTTTATTCATGTTTTTTCCTTTTCTTTCCTGTTTCATGAATTGTTAGTTTTTTTTATTTGTTATCTATTATATTTATTTATTTCTTGCTCAATTTATTATTTAGCATGATTAGTTAATTTGTTTAAATAGTTTCCTTTTTCTCTTGCGTTACTTTGTTTAAGTTCTTGCATTCATACTTCATTGCATATCATTTAATTGTGTTTGGATGGTAACTTTGGACTTAATTATTTCCCTAGCTTAAAAGAGACGGACCTAAAAAATAATAGAGTTAGAACCAAAAAAATATAGTCTAGTTAGTTTAGTTTAGATTAATTTTTTTTTTAAGTTTTATTCCGTCGGACTTGTATTTTTAGTTTAGCTTATTTTTGCATATCATTCAATTGTTGCATTCATTCATGTTTAAATTTTTGCAAAAGCTCTTAGAATGTATTTATGCTCGATGTATCCCCAAAGTGGATGTAGAAATTGCATTGCATGCATTTTACTTTTTATCGCTTTCCGTCAAACGGTAAAAACAAACGAACGCGAATTTTTTCATTTCTAAACGGGTACGATTAGTAATTCCTTAGAAAAATAATAGAAAGCAAACAACATCCTCTCTCTCTCAAATAAAACTTCTTTTGTCCAAAAACTAAATTTTTTCGCATGATTAGATTTTAAGTTTACTGTTTTCAAAACACTTTAAAATTATGTTACAACTTTCTTTTCTCAATCCAATCTCCACTTGCACACACAAACTCCTTCTAAACTATTTCTCCCTCAAAATTCTTACTACTTCTGTTTTGTCTGTTTTTTTATTATTTCTGTTTCTTTTAATATGTTCCTATTCCTGGCCTTTAAGTTTATGTAGTGTTCGTTTCTGCTTCATAAATTTTTTTTAAAAAAAGATGGTTCATGTTTATAACCTGTTTGTTTTCGATCAATATCAAACGTTCATTAGTTTGTCTTCACTTGGATCTGTTTCATGTCTATTATGTCTACAGATTTACTTGTTTTTTTCTTTGGGTTTGGTTTTTGTTTTTCTTTATTATTACTGTTCTATTTTTTTTCGTTTTCAACCTCGAATCGAAATTTCCTGGACTTTGCTCTATGTTTTTCGTTATCGAATTCATAGATAGCAAGATGAAATAATGAAAGATTGAAGGTTTTGTTCATGATTGGTTCCTCTGTGTTCTTCCCCTTTTATTTTTTACGTTTTTTGTTGTCTGTTTATTTTTTTAGAAAGATCAGAACATGGAACATGCTATGGATTTTCAATCACCAGATTGAATCACAACCGTTGATACCCTTACCTTGGACAGATCATATGATCTAAAGATCTGATCAGGATGGTCTGATCAAGATCTGATGGTGATGATCTGGTGGAATACGGTGCACACCCACAGACATGATCAAACCGGTTCGGTTTGGTCCAATTAATGGACTTGAACCGAACCGGTCTAAAAATTAAACCGGGTTCAGTCAGTTGAACCCAACAACCCCTTTTAATATTCACACCCCCTTTTCTTTTCTGCTTTTATTATATTTATGTTATTATATTTGCTGATTGCACCCCCCTTTTGTATTTTTCCTTTTATTCACGTTTTTTCCTTTTCTTTCTTGTTTCATGAATTGTTAGTTTTTTTTATTTGTTATCTATTATATTTATTTATTTCTTGCTCAATTTATTATTTAGCATTATTAGTTAATTTGTTTAAATAGTTTCCTTTTTCTCTTGCGTTACTTTGTTTAAGTTCATGCATTCATACTTCATTGCATATAATTTAATTGTGTTTGGATGGTAACTTTGGACTTAATTATTTCCCTAGCTTAAAAGAGACGGACCTAAAAAATAATAGAGTTAGAACCAAAAAAATATAGTCTAGTTAGTTTAGTTTAGATTAATTTTTTTTGAAGTTTTATTCCGTCGGACTTGTATTTTTAGTTTAGCTTATTTTTGCATATCATTCAATTGTTGCATTCATTCATGTTTAAATTTTTGCAAAAGCTCTTAGAATGTATTTATGCTCGATGTAACCCCAAAGTGGATGTAGAAATTGCATTGCATGCATTTTACTTTTTATCGCTTTCCGTCAAACGGTAAAAACAAACGAACGCGAATTTTTTCATTTCTAAAGGGGTACGATTAGTAATTCCTTAGAAAAATAATAGAAAGCAAACAACATCCTCTCTCTCTCAAATAAAACTTCTTTAGTCCAAAAACTAAAATTAGTCGCACGATTAGATTTTAAGTTTACTGTTTTCAAAACACTTTAAAATTATGTTACAACTTTCTTTTCTCAATCCAATCTCCACTTGCACACACAAACTCCTTCTAAACTATTTCTCCCTCAAAATTCTTACTACTTCTGTTTTGTCTGTTTTTTTATTATTTCTGTTTCTTTTAATATGTTCCTATTCCTGGCCTTTGAGTTTCTGTAGTGTTCGTTTCTGCTTCATAAATTTTTTTTAAAAAAAGATGGTTCATGTTTATAACCTGTTTGTTTTCGATCAATATCAAACGTTCATTAGTTTCTTTTCACTTGGATCTGTTTCATGTCTATTATGTTTACAGATTTACTTGTTTTTTTTCTTTGGGTTTCGTTTTTGTTTTTCTTTATTATTACTGTTCTGTTTTTTTTCGTTTTCAACCTCGAATCTGAATTTCCTGGACTTTGCTCTATGTTTTTCGTTATCGAATTCATAGATAGCAAGATGAAATAATGAAAGATTGAAGGTTTTGTTCATGATTGGTTCCTCTGTGTTCTTCCCCTTTTATTTTTTACGTTTTTTGTTGTCTGTTTATTTTTTTAGAAAGATCAGAACATGGAACATGCTATGGATATTCAATCACCAGATTGAATCACAACCGTTGATACCCTTACCTTGGACAGATCATATGATCTAAAGATCTGATCAGGATGGTCTGATCAAGATCTGATGGTGATGACCTGGTGGAATACATTGCACACCCACACACATGATCAAACCGGTTCGGTTTGGTCCAATTAATGGACTTGAACCGAACCGGACCGGTCTAAAAATTAAACCGGGTTCAGTCAGTTGAACCCAACAACCCCTTTTAAAATTCACACCCCCTTTTCTTTTCTGCTTTTATTATATTCATGTTATTATATTTGCTGATTGCACCCCCCTTTTGTATTTTTCCTTTTATTCACGTTTTTTCCTTTTCTTTCCTGTTTCATGAATTGTTAGTTTTTTTTATTTGTTATCTATTATATTTATTTATTTCTTGCTCAATTTATTATTTAGCATTATTAGTTAATTTGTTTAAATAGTTTCCTTTTTCTCTTGCGTTACTTTGTTTAAGTTCATGCATTCATACTTCATTGCATATCATTTAATTGTGTTTGGATGGTAACTTTGGACTTAATTATTTCCCTAGCTTAAAAGAGACGGACCTAAAAAATAATAGAGTTAGAACCAAAAAAATATAGTCTAGTTAGTTTAGTTTAGATTAATTTTTTTTGAAGTTTTATTCCGTCGGACTTGTATTTTTAGTTTAGCTTATTTTTGCATATCATTCAATTGTTGCATTCATTCATGTTTAAATTTTTGCAAAAGCTCTTAGAATGTATTTATGCTCGATGTAACCCTTAAGTGGATGTAGAAATTGCATTGCATGCATTTTACTTTTTATCGCTTTCCGTCAAACGGTAAAAACAAACGAACGCGAATTTTTTCATTTCTAAAGGGGTACGATTAGTAATTCCTTAGAAAAATAATAGAAAGCAAACAACATCCTCTCTCTCTCTCTCAAATAAAACTTCTTTAGTCCAAAAACTAAAATTATTCGCACGATTAGATTTTAAGTTTACTGTTTTCAAAACACTTTAAAATTATGTTACAACTTTCTTTTCTCAATCCAATCTCCACTTGCACACACAAACTCCTTCTAAACTATTTCTCCCTCAAAATTCTTACTACTTCTGTTTTGTCTGTTTTTTTATTATTTCTGTTTCTTTTAATATGTTCCTATTCCCGGCCTTTAAGTTTCTGTAGTGTTCGTTTCTGCTTCATAAATTTTTTTTAAAAAAAGATGGTTCATGTTCATAACTTGTTTGTTTTCGATCAATATCAAACGTTCATTAGTTTCTTTTCACTTGGATCTGTTTCATGTCTATTATGTTTACAGATTTACTTGTTTTTTTCTTTGGGTTTGGTTTTTGTTTTTCTTTATTATTACTGTTCTGTTTTTTTTCGTTTTCAACCTCGAATCGAAATTTCCTGGACTTTGCTCTATGTTTTTCGTTATCGAATTCATAGATAGCAAGATGAAATAATGAAAGATTGAAGGTTTTGTTCATGATTGGTTCCTCTGTGTTCTTCCCCTTTTATTTTTTACGTTTTTTGTTGTCTGTTTATTTTTTTAGAAAGATCAGAACATGGAACATGCTATGGATATTCAATCACCAGATTGAATCACAACCGTTGATACCCTTACCTTGGACAGATCATATGATCTAAAGATCTGATCAGGATGGTCTGATCAAGATCTGATGGTGATGACCTGGTGGAATACATTGCACACCCACACACATGATCAAACCGGTTCGGTTTGGTCCAATTAATGGACTTGAACCGAACCGGACCGGTCTAAAAATTAAACCGGGTTCAGTCAGTTGAACCCAACAACCCCTTTTAATATTCACACCCCCTTTTCTTTTCTGCTTTTATTATATTCATGTTATTATATTTGCTGATTGCACCCCCCTTTTGTATTTTTCCTTTTATTCACGTTTTTTCCTTTTATTTCCTGTTTCATGAATTGTTAGTTTTTTTTATTTGTTATCTATTATAGTTATTTATTTCTTGCTCAATTTATTATTTAGCATTATTAGTTAATTTGTTTAAATAGTTTCCTTTTTCTCTTGCGTTACTTTGTTTAAGTTCATGCATTCATACTTCATTGCATATCATTTAATTGTGTTTGGATGGTAACTTTGGACTTAATTATTTCCCTAGCTTAAAAGAGACGGACCTAAAAAATAATAGAGTTAGAACCAAAAAAATATAGTCTAGTTAGTTTAGTTTAGATTAATTTTTTTTGAAGTTTTATTCCGTCGGACTTGTATTTTTAGTTTAGCTTATTTTTGCATATCATTCAATTGTTGCATTCATTCATGTTTAAATTTTTGCAAAAGCTCTTAGAATGTATTTATGCTCGATGTAACCCCAAAGTGGATGTAGAAATTGCATTGCATGCATTTTACTTTTTATCGCTTTCCGTCAAACGGTAAAAACAAACGAACGCGAATTTTTTCATTTCTAAAGGGGTACGATTAGTAATTCCTTAGAAAAATAATAGAAAGCAAACAACATCCTCTCTCTCTCTCTCAAATAAAACTTCTTTAGTCCAAAAACTAAAATTATTCGCACGATTAGATTTTAAGTTTACTGTTTTCAAAACACCTTAAAATTATGTTACAACTTTCTTTTCTCAATCCAATCTCCACTTGCACACACAAACTCCTTCTAAACTATTTCTCCCTCAAAATTCTTACTACTTCTGTTTTGTCTGTTTTTTTATTATTTCTGTTTCTTTTAATATGTTCCTATTCCCGGCCTTTAAGTTTCTGTAGTGTTCGTTTCTGCTTCATAAATTTTTTTTAAAAAAAGATGGTTCATGTTCATAACTTGTTTGTTTTCGATCAATATCAAACGTTCATTAGTTTCTTTTCACTTGGATCTGTTTCATGTCTATTATGTTTACAGATTTACTTGTTTTTTTCTTTGGGTTTGGTGTTTGTTTTTCTTTATTATTACTGTTCTGTTTTTTTTCGTTTTCAACCTCGAATCGAAATTTCCTGGACTTTGCTCTATGTTTTTCGTTATCGAATTCATAGATAGCAAGATGAAATAATGAAAGATTGAAGGTTTTGTTCATGATTGGTTCCTCTGTGTTCTTCCCCTTTTATTTTTTACGTTTTTTGTTGTCTGTTTATTTTTTTAGAAAGATCAGAACATGGAACATGCTATGGATATTCAATCACCAGATTGAATCACAACCGTTGATACCCTTACCTTGGACAGATCATATGATCTAAAGATCTGATCAGGATGGTCTGATCAAGATCTGATGGTGATGACCTGGTGGAATACATTGCACACCCACACACATGATCAAACCGGTTCGGTTTGGTCCAATTAATGGACTTGAACCGAACCGGACCGGTCTAAAAATTAAACCGGGTTCAGTCAGTTGAACCCAACAACCCCTTTTAATATTCACACCCCCTTTTCTTTTCTGCTTTTATTATATTCATGTTATTATATTTGCTGATTGCACCCCCCTTTTGTATTTTTCCTTTTATTCACGTTTTTTCCTTTTATTTCCTGTTTCATGAATTGTTAGTTTTTTTTATTTGTTATCTATTATAGTTATTTATTTCTTGCTCAATTTATTATTTAGCATTATTAGTTAATTTGTTTAAATAGTTTCCTTTTTCTCTTGCGTTACTTTGTTTAAGTTCATGCATTCATACTTCATTGCATATCATTTAATTGTGTTTGGATGGTAACTTTGGACTTAATTATTTCCCTAGCTTAAAAGAGACGGACCTAAAAAATAATAGAGTTAGAACCAAAAAAATATAGTCTAGTTAGTTTAGTTTAGATTAATTTTTTTTGAAGTTTTATTCCGTCGGACTTGTATTTTTAGTTTAGCTTATTTTTGCATATCATTCAATTGTTGCATTCATTCATGTTTAAATTTTTGCAAAAGCTCTTAGAATGTATTTATGCTCGATGTAACCCCAAAGTGGATGTAGAAATTGCATTGCATGCATTTTACTTTTTATCGCTTTCCGTCAAACGGTAAAAACAAACGAACGCGAATTTTTTCATTTCTAAAGGGGTACGATTAGTAATTCCTTAGAAAAATAATAGAAAGCAAACAACATCCTCTCTCTCTCTCTCAAATAAAACTTCTTTAGTCCAAAAACTAAAATTATTCGCACGATTAGATTTTAAGTTTACTGTTTTCAAAACACCTTAAAATTATGTTACAACTTTCTTTTCTCAATCCAATCTCCACTTGCACACACAAACTCCTTCTAAACTATTTCTCCCTCAAAATTCTTACTACTTCTGTTTTGTCTGTTTTTTTATTATTTCTGTTTCTTTTAATATGTTCCTATTCCCGGCCTTTAAGTTTCTGTAGTGTTCGTTTCTGCTTCATAAATTTTTTTTAAAAAAAGATGGTTCATGTTCATAACTTGTTTGTTTTCGATCAATATCAAACGTTCATTAGTTTCTTTTCACTTGGATCTGTTTCATGTCTATTATGTTTACAGATTTACTTGTTTTTTTCTTTGGGTTTGGTGTTTGTTTTTCTTTATTATTACTGTTCTGTTTTTTTTCGTTTTCAACCTCGAATCGAAATTTCCTGGACTTTGCTCTATGTTTTTCGTTATCGAATTCATAGATAGCAAGATGAAATAATGAAAGATTGAAGGTTTTGTTCATGATTGGTTCCTCTGTGTTCTTCCCCTTTTATTTTTTAAGTTTTTTGTTGTCTGTTTATTTTTTTAGAAAGATCAGAACATGGAACATGCTATGGATATTCAATCACCAGATTGAATCACAACCGTTGATACCCTTACCTTGGACAGATCATATGATCTAAAGATCTGATCAGGATGGTCTGATCAAGATCTGATGGTGATGACCTGGTGGAATACATTGCACACCCACACACATGATCAAACCGGTTCGGTTTGGTCCAATTAATGGACTTGAACCGAACCGGACCGGTCTAAAAATTAAACCGGGTTCAGTCAGTTGAACCCAACAACCCCTTTTAATATTCACACCCCCTTTTCTTTTATGCTTTTATTATATTCATGTTATTATATTTGCTGATTGCACCCCCCTTTTGTATTTTTCCTTTTATTCACGTTTTTTCCTTTTCTTTCCTGTTTCATGAATTGTTAGTTTTTTTTATTTGTTATCTATTATATTTATTTATTTCTTGCTCAATTTATTATTTAGCATTATTAGTTAATTTGTTTAAATAGTTTCCTTTTTCTCTTGCGTTACTTTGTTTAAGTTCATGCATTCATACTTCATTGCATATCATTTAATTGTGTTTGGATGGTAACTTTGGACTTAATTATTTCCCTAGCTTAAAAGAGACGGACCTAAAAAATAATAGAGTTAGAACCAAAAAAATATAGTCTAGTTAGTTTAGTTTAGATTAATTTTTTTTGAAGTTTTATTCCGTCGGACTTGTATTTTTAGTTTAGCTTATTTTTGCATATCATTCAATTGTTGCATTCATTCATGTTTAAATTTTTGCAAAAGCTCTTAGAATGTATTTATGCTCGATGTAACCCCAAAGTGGATGTAGAAATTGCATGGCATGCATTTTACTTTTTATCGCTTTCCGTCAAACGGTAAAAACAAACGAACGCGAATTTTTTCATTTCTAAAGGGGTACGATTAGTAATTCCTTAGAAAAATAATAGAAAGCAAACAACATCCTCTCTCTCTCTCTCAAATAAAACTTCTTTAGTCCAAAAACTAAAATTATTCGCACGATTAGATTTTAAGTTTACTGTTTTCAAAACACCTTAAAATTATGTTACAACTTTCTTTTCTCAATCCAATCTCCACTTGCACACACAAACTCCTTCTAAACTATTTCTCCCTCAAAATTCTTACTACTTCTGTTTTGTCTGTTTTTTTATTATTTCTGTTTCTTTTAATATGTTCCTATTCCCGGCCTTTAAGTTTCTGTAGTGTTCGTTTCTGCTTCATAAATTTTTTTTAAAAAAAGATGGTTCATGTTCATAACTTGTTTGTTTTCGATCAATATCAAACGTTCATTAGTTTCTTTTCACTTGGATCTGTTTCATGTCTATTATGTTTACAGATTTACTTGTTTTTTTCTTTGGGTTTGGTGTTTGTTTTTCTTTATTATTACTGTTCTGTTTTTTTTCGTTTTCAACCTCGAATCGAAATTTCCTGGACTTTGCTCTATGTTTTTTGTTATCGAATTCATAGATAGCAAGATGAAATAATGAAAGATTGAAGGTTTTGTTCATGATTGGTTCCTCTGTGTTCTTCCCCTTTTATTTTTTACGTTTTTTGTTGTCTGTTTATTTTTTTAGAAAGATCAGAACATGGAACATGCTATGGATATTCAATCACCAGATTGAATCACAACCGTTGATACCCTTACCTTGGACAGATCATATGATCTAAAGATCTGATCAGGATGGTCTGATCAAGATCTGATGGTGATGACCTGGTGGAATACATTGCACACCCACACACATGATCAAACCGGTTCGGTTTGGTCCAATTAATGGACTTGAACCGAACCGGACCGGTCTAAAAATTAAACCGGGTTCAGTCAGTTGAACCCAACAACCCCTTTTAATATTCACACCCCCTTTTCTTTTCTGCTTTTATTATATTCATGTTATTATATTTGCTGATTGCACCCCCCTTTTGTATTTTTCCTTTTATTCACGGTTTTTCCTTTTATTTCCTGTTTCATGAATTGTTAGTTTTTTTTATTTGTTATCTATTATATTTATTTATTTCTTGCTCAATTTATTATTTAGCATTATTAGTTAATTTGTTTAAATAGTTTCCTTTTTCTCTTGCGTTACTTTGTTTAAGTTCATGCATTCATACTTCATTGCATATCATTTAATTGTGTTTGGATGGTAACTTTGGACTTAATTATTTCCCTAGCTTAAAAGAGACGGACCTAAAAAATAATAGAGTTAGAACCAAAAAAATATAGTCTAGTTAGTTTAGTTTAGATTAATTTTTTTTGAAGTTTTATTCCGTCGGACTTGTATTTTTAGTTTAGCTTATTTTTGCATATCATTCAATTGTTGCATTCATTCATGTTTAAATTTTTGCAAAAGCTCTTAGAATGTATTTATGCTCGATGTAACCCCAAAGTGGATGTAGAAATTGCATGGCATGCATTTTACTTTTTATCGCTTTCCGTCAAACGGTAAAAACAAACGAACGCGAATTTTTTCATTTCTAAAGGGGTACGATTAGTAATTCCTTAGAAAAATAATAGAAAGCAAACAACATCCTCTCTCTCTCTCTCAAATAAAACTTCTTTAGTCCAAAAACTAAAATTATTCGCACGATTAGATTTTAAGTTTACTGTTTTCAAAACACCTTAAAATTATGTTACAACTTTCTTTTCTCAATCCAATCTCCACTTGCACACACAAACTCCTTCTAAACTATTTCTCCCTCAAAATTCTTACTACTTCTGTTTTGTCTGTTTTTTTATTATTTCTGTTTCTTTTAATATGTTCCTATTCCCGGCCTTTAAGTTTCTGTAGTGTTCGTTTCTGCTTCATAAATTTTTTTTAAAAAAAGATGGTTCATGTTCATAACTTGTTTGTTTTCGATCAATATCAAACGTTCATTAGTTTCTTTTCACTTGGATCTGTTTCATGTCTATTATGTTTACAGATTTACTTGTTTTTTTCTTTGGGTTTGGTGTTTGTTTTTCTTTATTATTACTGTTCTGTTTTTTTTCGTTTTCAACCTCGAATCGAAATTTCCTGGACTTTGCTCTATGTTTTTTGTTATCGAATTCATAGATAGCAAGATGAAATAATGAAAGATTGAAGGTTTTGTTCATGATTGGTTCCTCTGTGTTCTTCCCCTTTTATTTTTTACGTTTTTTGTTGTCTGTTTATTTTTTTAGAAAGATCAGAACATGGAACATGCTATGGACATTCAATCACCAGATTGAATCACAACCGTTGATACCCTTACCTTGGACAGATCATATGATCTAAAGATCTGATCAGGATGGTCTGATCAAGATCTGATGGTGATGACCTGGTGGAATACGTTGCACACCCACACACATGATCAAACCGGTTCGGTTTGGTCCAATTAATGGACTTGAACCGAACCGGACCGGTCTAAAAATTAAACCGGGTTCAGTCAGTTGAACCCAACAACCCCTTTTAATATTCACACCCCCTTTTCTTTTCTGCTTTTATTATATTCATGTTATTATATTTGCTGATTGCACCCCCCTTTTGTATTTTTCCTTTTATTCACGTTTTTTCCTTTTCTTTCCTGTTTCATGAATTGTTAGTTTTTTTTATTTGTTATCTATTATATTTATTTATTTCTTGCTCAATTTATTATTTAGCATTATTAGTTAATTTGTTTAAATAGTTTCCTTTTTCTCTTGCGTTACTTTGTTTAAGTTCATGCATTCATACTTCATTGCATATCATTTAATTGTGTTTGGATGGTAACTTTGGACTTAATTATTTCCCTAGCTTAAAACCTAAAAAATAATAGAGTTAGAACCAAAAAAATATAGTCTAGTTAGTTTAGTTTAGATTAATTTTTTTTGAAGTTTTATTCCGTCGGACTTGTATTTTTAGTTTAGCTTATTTTTGCATATCATTCAATTGTTGCATTCATTCATGTTTAAATTTTTGCAAAAGCTCTTAGAATGTATTTATGCTCGATGTAACCCCAAAGTGGATGTAGAAATTGCATTGCATGCATTTTACTTTTTATCGCTTTCCGTCAAACGGTAAAAACAAACGAACGCGAATTTTTTCATTTCTAAAGGGGTACGATTAGTAATTCCTTAGAAAAATAATAGAAAGCAAACAACATCCTCTCTCTCTCAAATAAAACTTCTTTAGTCCAAAAACTAAAATTAGTCGCACGATTAGATTTTAAGTTTACTGTTTTCAAAACACTTTAAAATTATGTTACAACTTTCTTTTCTCAATCCAATCTCCACTTGCACACACAAACTCCTTCTAAACTATTTCTCCCTCAAAATTCTTACTACTTCTGTTTTGTCTGTTTTTTTATTATTTCTGTTTCTTTTAATATGTTCCTATTCCTGGCCTTTAAGTTTCTGTAGTGTTCGTTTCTGCTTCATAAATTTTTTTTAAAAAAAGATGGTTCATGTTTATAACCTGTTTGTTTTCGATCAATATCAAACGTTCATTAGTTTCTTTTCACTTGGATCTGTTTCATGTCTATTATGTTTACAGATTTACTTGTTTTTTTTCTTTGGGTTTGGTTTTTGTTTTTCTTTATTATTACTGTTCTGTTTTTTTTCGTTTTCAACCTCGAATCGAAATTTCCTGGACTTTGCTCTATGTTTTTCGTTATCGAATTCATAGATAGCAAGATGAAATAATGAAAGATTGAAGGTTTTGTTCATGATTGGTTCCTCTGTGTTCTTCCCCTTTTATTTTTTACGTTTTTTGTTGTCTGTTTATTTTTTTAGAAAGATCAGAACATGGAACATGCTATGGATATTCAATCACCAGATTGAATCACAACCGTTGATACCCTTACCTTGGACAGATCATATGATCTAAAGATCTGATCAGGATGGTCTGATCAAGATCTGATGGTGATGACCTGGTGGAATACGTTGCACACCCACACACATGATCAAACCGGTTCGGTTTGGTCCAATTAATGGACTTGAACCGAACCGGACCGGTCTAAAAATTAAACCGGGTTCAGTCAGTTGAACCCAACAACCCCTTTTAATATTCACACCCCCTTTTCTTTTATGCTTTTATTATATTCATGTTATTATATTTGCTGATTGCACCCCCCTTTTGTATTTTTCCTTTGATTCACGTTTTTTCCTTTTCTTTCCTGTTTCATGAATTGTTAGTTTTTTTTATTTGTTATCTATTATATTTATTTATTTCTTGCTCAATTTATTATTTAGCATTATTAGTTAATTTGTTTAAATAGTTTCCTTTTTCTCTTGCGTTACTTTGTGTAAGTTCTTGCATTCATACTTCATTGCATATCATTTAATTGTGTTTGGATGGTAACTTTGGACTTAATTATTTCCCTAGCTAAAAGAGACGGACCTAAAAAATAATAGAGTTAGAACCAAAAAAATATAGTCTAGTTAGTTTAGTTTAGATTAATTTTTTTTTTAAGTTTTAATCCGTCGGACTTGTATTTTTAGTTTAGCTTATTTTTGCATATCATTCAATTGTTGCATTCATTCATGTTTAAATTTTTGCAAAAGCTCTTAGAATGTATTTATGCTCGATGTAACCCCAAAGTGGATGTAGAAATTGCATTGCATGCATTTTACTTTTTATCGCTTTCCGTCAAACGGTAAAAACAAACGAACGCGAATTTTTTCATTTCTAAAGGGGTACGATTAGTAATTCCTTAGAAAAATAATAGAAAGCAAACAACATCCTCTCTCTCTCAAATAAAACTTCTTTAGTCCAAAAACTAAAATTAGTCGCACGATTAGATTTTAAGTTTACTGTTTTCAAAACACTTTAAAATTATGTTACAACTTTCTTTTCTCAATCCAATCTCCACTTGCACACACAAACTCCTTCTAAACTATTTCTCCCTCAAAATTCTTACTACTTCTGTTTTGTCTGTTTTTTTATTATTTCTGTTTCTTTTAATATGTTCCTATTCCTGGCCTTTAAGTTTCTGTAGTGTTCGTTTCTGCTTCATAATTTTTTTTTAAAAAAAGATGGTTCATGTTTATAACTTGTTTGTTTTCGATCAATATCAAACGTTCATTAGTTTCTTTTCACTTGGATCTATTTCATGTCTATTATGTTTACAGATTTACTTGTTTTTGTCTTTGGGTTTGGTTTTTGTTTTTCTTTATTATTACTGTTCTGTTTTTTTTCGTTTTCAACCTCGAATCGAAATTTCCTGGACTTTGCTCCATGTTTTTCGTTATCGAATTCATAGATAGCAAGATGAAATAATGAAAGATTGAAGGTTTTGTTCATGATTGCTTCCTCTGTGTTCTTCCCCTTTTATTTTTTACGTTTTTTGTTGTCTGTTTATTTTTTTAGAAAGATCAGAACATGGAACATCCTATGGACATTCAATCACCAGATTGAATCACAACCGTTGATACCCTTACCTTGGACAGATCATATGATCTAAAGATCTGATCAGGATGGTCTGATCAAGATCTGATGGTGATGACCTGGTGGAATACGTTGCACACCCACACACATGATCAAACCGGTTCGGTTTGGTCCAATTAATGGACTTGAACCGAACCGGACCGGTCTAAAAATTAAACCGGGTTCAGTCAGTTGAACCCAACAACCCCTTTTAATATTCACACCCCCTTTTCTTTTATGCTTTTATTATATTCATGTTATTATATTTGCTGATTGCACCCCCCTTTTGTATTTTTCCTTTTATTCACGTTTTTTCATTTCTTTCCTGTTTCATGAATTGTTAGTTTTTTTTATTTGTTATCTATTATATTTATTTATTTCTTGCTCAATTTATTATTTAGCATTATTAGTTAATTTGTTTAAATAGTTTCCTTTTTCTCTTGCGTTACTTTGTGTAAGTTCTTGCATTCATACTTCATTGCATATCATTTAATTGTGTTTGGATGGTAACTTTGGACTTAATTATTTCCCTAGCTAAAAGAGACGGACCTAAAAAATAATAGAGTTAGAACCAAAAAAATATAGTCTAGTTAGTTTAGTTTAGATTAATTTTTTTTTTAAGTTTTAATCCGTCGGACTTGTATTTTTAGTTTAGCTTATTTTTGCATATCATTCAATTGTTGCATTCATTCATGTTTAAATTTTTGCAAAAGCTCTTAGAATGTATTTATGCTCGATGTAACCCCAAAGTGGATGTAGAAATTGCATTGCATGCATTTTACTTTTTATCGCTTTCCGTCAAACGGTAAAAACAAACGAACGCGAATTTTTTCATTTCTAAAGGGGTACGATTAGTAATTCCTTAGAAAAATAATAGAAAGCAAACAACATCCTCTCTCTCTCAAATAAAACTTCTTTAGTCCAAAAACTAAAATTAGTCGCACGATTAGATTTTAAGTTTACTGTTTTCAAAACACTTTAAAATTATGTTACAACTTTCTTTTCTCAATCCAATCTCCACTTGCACACACAAACTCCTTCTAAACTATTTCTCCCTCAAAATTCTTACTACTTCTGTTTTGTCTGTTTTTTTATTATTTCTGTTTCTTTTAATATGTTCCTATTCCTGGCCTTTAAGTTTCTGTAGTGTTCGTTTCTGCTTCATAAATTTTTTTTAAAAAAAGATGGTTCATGTTTATAACCTGTTTGTTTTCGATCAATATCAAACGTTCATTAGTTTCTTTTCACTTGGATCTGTTTCATGTCTATTATGTTTACAGATTTACTTGTTTTTTTTCTTTGGGTTTGGTTTTTGTTTTTCTTTATTATTACTGTTCTGTTTTTTTTCGTTTTCAACCTCGAATCGAAATTTCCTGGACTTTGCTCTATGTTTTTCGTTATCGAATTCATAGATAGCAAGATGAAATAATGAAAGATTGAAGGTTTTGTTCATGATTGGTTCCTCTGTGTTCTTCCCCTTTTATTTTTTACGTTTTTTGTTGTCTGTTTATTTTTTTAGAAAGATCAGAACATGGAACATGCTATGGACATTCAATCACCAGATTGAATCACAACCGTTGATACCCTTACCTTGGACAGATCATATGATCTAAAGATCTGATCAGGATGGTCTGATCAAGATCTGATGGTGATGACCTGGTGGAATACGTTGCACACCCACACACATGATCAAACCGGTTCGGTTTGGTCCAATTAATGGACTTGAACCGAACCGGACCGGTCTAAAAATTAAACCGGGTTCAGTCAGTTGAACCCAACAACCCCTTTTAATATTCACACCCCCTTTTCTTTTATGCTTTTATTATATTCATGTTATTATATTTGCTGATTGCACCCCCCTTTTGTATTTTTCCTTTGATTCACGTTTTTTCCTTTTCTTTCCTGTTTCATGAATTGTTAGTTTTTTTTATTTGTTATCTATTATATTTATTTATTTCTTGCTCAATTTATTATTTAGCATTATTAGTTAATTTGTTTAAATAGTTTCCTTTTTCTCTTGCGTTACTTTGTGTAAGTTCTTGCATTCATACTTCATTGCATATCATTTAATTGTGTTTGGATGGTAACTTTGGACTTAATTATTTCCCTAGCTAAAAGAGACGGACCTAAAAAATAATAGAGTTAGAACCAAAAAAATATAGTCTAGTTAGTTTAGTTTAGATTAATTTTTTTTTTAAGTTTTAATCCGTCGGACTTGTATTTTTAGTTTAGCTTATTTTTGCATATCATTCAATTGTTGCATTCATTCATGTTTAAATTTTTGCAAAAGCTCTTAGAATGTATTTATGCTCGATGTAACCCCAAAGTGGATGTAGAAATTGCATTGCATGCATTTTACTTTTTATCGCTTTCCGTCAAACGGTAAAAACAAACGAACGCGAATTTTTTCATTTCTAAAGGGGTACGATTAGTAATTCCTTAGAAAAATAATAGAAAGCAAACAACATCCTCTCTCTCTCAAATAAAACTTCTTTAGTCCAAAAACTAAAATTAGTCGCACGATTAGATTTTAAGTTTACTGTTTTCAAAACACTTTAAAATTATGTTACAACTTTCTTTTCTCAATCCAATCTCCACTTGCACACACAAACTCCTTCTAAACTATTTCTCCCTCAAAATTCTTACTACTTCTGTTTTGTCTGTTTTTTTATTATTTCTGTTTCTTTTAATATGTTCCTATTCCTGGCCTTTAAGTTTCTGTAGTGTTCGTTTCTGCTTCATAATTTTTTTTAAAAAAAAGATGGTTCATGTTTATAACTTGTTTGTTTTCGATCAATATCAAACGTTCATTAGTTTCTTTTCACTTGGATCTATTTCATGTCTATTATGTTTACAGATTTACTTGTTTTTGTCTTTGGGTTTGGTTTTTGTTTTTCTTTATTATTACTGTTCTGTTTTTTTTCGTTTTCAACCTCGAATCGAAATTTCCTGGACTTTGCTCCATGTTTTTCGTTATCGAATTCATAGATAGCAAGATGAAATAATGAAAGATTGAAGGTTTTGTTCATGATTGCTTCCTCTGTGTTCTTCCCCTTTTATTTTTTACGTTTTTTGTTGTCTGTTTATTTTTTTAGAAAGATCAGAACATGGAACATGCTATGGACATTCAATCACCAGATTGAATCACAACCGTTGATACCCTTACCTTGGACAGATCATATGATCTAAAGATCTGATCAGGATGGTCTGATCAAGATCTGATGATGATGACCTGGTGGAATACGTTGCACACCCACACACATGATCAAACCGGTTCGGTTTGGTCCAATTAATGGACTTGAACCGAACCGGACCGGTCTAAAAATTAAACCGGGTTCAGTCAGTTGAACCCAACAACCCCTTTTAATATTCACACCCCCTTTTCTTTTATGCTTTTATTATATTCATGTTATTATATTTGCTGATTGCACCCCCCTTTTGTATTTTTCCTTTTATTCACGTTTTTTCCTTTTCTTTCCTGTTTCATGAATTGTTAGTTTTTTTTATTTGTTATCTATTATATTTATTTATTTCTTGCTCAATTTATTATTTAGCATTATTAGTTAATTTGTTTAAATAGTTTCCTTTTTCTCTTGCGTTACTTTGTGTAAGTTCTTGCATTCATACTTCATTGCATATCATTTAATTGTGTTTGGATGGTAACTTTGGACTTAATTATTTCCCTAGCTTAAAAGAGACGGACCTAAAAAATAATAGAGTTAGAACCAAAAAAATATAGTCTAGTTAGTTTAGTTTAGATTAATTTTTTTTTTAAGTTTTAATCCGTCGGACTTGTATTTTTAGTTTAGCTTATTTTTGCATATCATTCAATTGTTGCATTCATTCATGTTTAAATTTTTGCAAAAGCTCTTAGAATGTATTTATGCTCGATGTAACCCCAAAGTGGATGTAGAAATTGCATTGCATGCATTTTACTTTTTATCGCTTTCCGTCAAACGGTAAAAATAAACGAACGCGAATTTTTTCATTTCTAAAGGGGTACGATTAGTAATTCCTTAGAAAAATAATAGAAAGCAAACAACATCCTCTCTCTCTCAAATAAAACTTCTTTAGTACAAAAACTAAAATTAGTCGCACGATTAGATTTTAAGTTTACTGTTTTCAAAACACTTTAAAATTATGTTACAACTTTCTTTTCTCAATCCAATCTCCACTTGCACACACAAACTCCTTCTAAACTATTTCTCCCTCAAAATTCTTACTACTTCTGTTTTGTCTGTTTTTTTATTATTTCTGTTTCTTTTAATATGTTCCTATTCCTGGCCTTTAAGTTTCGGTAGTGTTCGTTTCTGCTTCATAATTTTTTTTTAAAAAAAGATGGTTCATGTTTATAACCTGTTTGTTTTCGATCAATATCAAACGTTCATTAGTTTCTTTTTACTTGGATCTGTTTCATGTCTATTACTTTTACAGATTTACTTGTTTCTTTTCTTTGGGTTTGGTTTTTGTTTTTCTTTATTATTACTGTTCTGTTTTATTTCGTTTTCAACCTCGAATCGAAATTTCCTGGACTTTGCTCCATGTTTTTCGTTATCGAATTCATAGATAGCAAGATGAAATAATGAAAGATTGAAGGTTTTGTTCATGATTGCTTCCTCTGTGTTCTTCCCCTTTTATTTTTTACGTTTTTTGTTGTCTGTTTATTTTTTTAGAAAGATCAGAACATGGAACATGCTATGGACATTCAATCACCAGATTGAATCACAACCGTTGATACCCTTACCTTGAACAGATCATATGATCTAAAGATCTGATCAGGATGGTCTGATCAAGATCTGATGATGATGACCTGGTGGAATACGTTGCACACCCACACACATGATCAAACCGGTTCGGTTTGGTCCAATTAATGGACTTGAACCGAACCGGACCGGTCTAAAAATTAAACCGGGTTCAGTCAGTTGAACCCAACAACCCCTTTTAATATTCACACCCCCTTTTCTTTTATGCTTTTATTATATTCATGTTATTATATTTGCTGATTGCACCCCCCTTTTGTATTTTTCCTTTTATTCACGTTTTTTCCTTTTCTTTCCTGTTTCATGAATTGTTAGTTTTTTTTATTTGTTATCTATTATATTTATTTATTTCTTGCTCAATTTATTATTTAGCATTATTAGTTAATTTGTTTAAATAGTTTCCTTTTTCTCTTGCGTTACTTTGTGTAAGTTCTTGCATTCATACTTCATTGCATATCATTTAATTGTGTTTGGATGGTAACTTTGGACTTAATTATTTCCCTAGCTTAAAAGAGACGGACCTAAAAAATAATAGAGTTAGAACCAAAAAAATATAGTCTAGTTAGTTTAGTTTAGATTAATTTTTTTTTTAAGTTTTAATCCGTCGGACTTGTATTTTTAGTTTAGCTTATTTTTGCATATCATTCAATTGTTGCATTCATTCATGTTTAAATTTTTGCAAAAGCTCTTAGAATGTATTTATGCTCGATGTAACCCCAAAGTGGATGTAGAAATTGCATTGCATGCATTTTACTTTTTATCGCTTTCCGTCAAACGGTAAAAATAAACGAACGCGAATTTTTTCATTTCTAAAGGGGTACGATTAGTAATTCCTTAGAAAAATAATAGAAAGCAAACAACATCCTCTCTCTCTCAAATAAAACTTCTTTAGTACAAAAACTAAAATTAGTCGCACGATTAGATTTTAAGTTTACTGTTTTCAAAACACTTTAAAATTATGTTACAACTTTCTTTTCTCAATCCAATCTCCACTTGCACACACAAACTCCTTCTAAACTATTTCTCCCTCAAAATTCTTACTACTTCTGTTTTGTCTGTTTTTTTATTATTTCTGTTTCTTTTAATATGTTCCTATTCCTGGCCTTTAAGTTTCGGTAGTGTTCGTTTCTGCTTCATAATTTTTTTTTAAAAAAAGATGGTTCATGTTTATAACCTGTTTGTTTTCGATCAATATCAAACGTTCATTAGTTTCTTTTTACTTGGATCTGTTTCATGTCTATTACTTTTACAGATTTACTTGTTTCTTTTCTTTGGGTTTGGTTTTTGTTTTTCTTTATTATTACTGTTCTGTTTTATTTCGTTTTCAACCTCGAATCGAAATTTCCTGGACTTTGCTCCATGTTTTTCGTTATCGAATTCATAGATAGCAAGATGAAATAATGAAAGATTGAAGGTTTTGTTCATGATTGGTTCCTCTGTGTTCTTCCCCTTTTATTTTTTACGTTTTTTGTTGTCTGTTTATTTTTTTAGAAAGATCAGAACATGGAACATGCTATGGACATTCAATCACCAGATTGAATCACAACCGTTGATACCCTTACCTTGGACAGATCATATGATCTAAAGATCTGATCAGGATGGTCTGATCAAGATCTGATGGTGATGACCTGGTGGAATACGTTGCACACCCACACACATGATCAAACCGGTTCGGTTTGGTCCAATTAATGGACTTGAACCGAACCGGACCGGTCTAAAAATTAAACCGGGTTCAGTCAGTTGAACCCAACAACCCCTTTTAATATTCACACCCCCTTTTCTTTTATGCTTTTATTATATTCATGTTATTATATTTGCTGATTGCACCCCCCTTTTGTATTTTTCCTTTTATTCACGTTTTTTCCTTTTCTTTCCTGTTTCATGAATTGTTAGTTTTTTTTATTTGTTATCTATTATATTTATTTATTTCTTGCTCAATTTATTATTTAGCATTATTAGTTAATTTGTTTAAATAGTTTCCTTTTTCTCTTGCGTTACTTTGTGTAAGTTCTTGCATTCATACTTCATTGCATATCATTTAATTGTGTTTGGATGGTAACTTTGGACGTAATTATTTCCCTAGCTTAAAAGAGACGGACCTAAAAAATAATAGAGTTAGAACCAAAAAAATATAGTCTAGTTAGTTTAGTTTAGATTAATTTTTTTTTAAGTTTTAATCCGTCGGACTTGTATTTTTAGTTTAGCTTATTTTTGCATATCATTCAATTGTTGCATTCATTCATGTTTAAATTTTTGCAAAAGCTCTTAGAATGTATTTATGCTCGATGTAACCCCAAAGTGGATGTAGAAATTGCATTGCATGCATTTTACTTTTCATCGCTTTCCGTCAAACGCTAAAAACAAACGAACGCGAATTTTTTCATTTCTAAAGGGGTACGATTAGTAATTCCTTAGAAAAATAATAGAAAGCAAACAACATCCTCTCTCTCTCAAATAAAACTTCTTTAGTCCAAAAACTAAAATTAGTCGCACGATTAGATTTTAAGTTTACTGTTTTCAAAACACTTTAAAATTATGTTACAACTTTCTTTTCTCAATCCAATCTCCACTTGCACACACAAACTCCTTCTAAACTATTTCTCCCTCAAAATTCTTACTACTTCTGTTTTGTCTGTTTTTTTATTATTTCAGTTTCTTTTAATATGTTCCTATTCCTGGCCTTTAAGTTTCTGTAGTGTTCGTTTCTGCTTCATAATTTTTTTTTAAAAAAAGATGGTTCATGTTTATAACTTGTTTGTTTTCGATCAATATCAAACGTTCATTAGTTTCTTTTCACTTGGATCTGTTTCATGTCTATTATGATTACAGATTTACTTGTTTTTGTCTTTGGGTTTGGTTTTTGTTTTTCTTTATTATTACTGTTCTGTTTTTTTTCGTTTTCAACCTCGAATCGAAATTTCCTGGACTTTGCTCCATGTTTTTCGTTATCGAATTCATAGATAGCAAGATGAAATAATGAAAGATTGAAGGTTTTGTTCATGATTGGTTCCTCTGTGTTCTTCCCCTTTTATTTTTTACGTTTTTTGTTGTCTGTTTATTTTTTTAGAAAGATCAGAACATGGAACATGCTATGGACATTCAATCACCAGATTGAATCACAACCGTTGATACCCTTACCTTGGACAGATCATATGATCTAAAGATCTGATCAGGATGGTCTGATCAAGATCTGATGGTGATGACCTGGTGGAATACGTTGCACACACACACACATGATCAAACCGGTTCGGTTTGGTCCAATTAATGGACTTGAACCGAACCGGACCGGTCTAAAAATTAAACCGGGTTCAGTCAGTTGAACCCAACAACCCCTTTTAATATTCACACCCCCTTTTCTTTTATGCTTTTATTATATTCATGTTATTATATTTGCTGATTGCACCCCCCTTTTGTAGTTTTCCTTTTATTCACCTTTTTTCCTTTTCTTTCCTGTTTCATGAATTGTTAGTTTTTTTTATTTGTTATCTATTATATTTATTTATTTCTTGCTCAGTTTATTATTTAGCATTATTAGTTAATTTGTTTAAATAGTTTCCTTTTTCTCTTGCGTTACTTTGTGTAAGTTCTTGCATTCTTACTTCATTGCATATCATTTAATTGTGTTTGGATGGTAACTTTGGACTTAATTATTTCCCTAGCTTAAATGAGACGGACCTAAAAAATAATAGAGTTAGAACCAAAAAAATATAGTCTAGTTAGTTTAGTTTAGATTAATTTTTTTTTTAAGTTTTAATCCGTCGGACTTGTATTTTTAGTTTAGCTTATTTTTGCATATCATTCAATTGTTGCATTCATTCGTGTTTAAATTTTTGCAAAAGCTCTTAGAATGTATTTATGCTCGATGTAACCCCAAAGTGGATGTAGAAATTGCATTGCATGCATTTTACTTTTTATCGCTTTCCGTCAAACGGTAAAAACGAACGAACGCGAATTTTTTCATTTCTAAAGGGGTACGATTAGTAATTCCTTAGAAAAATAATAGAAAGCAAACAACATCCTCTCTCTCTCAAATAAAACTTATTTCGTCCAAAAACTAAAATTAGTCGCACGATTAGATTTTAAGTTTACTGTTTTCAAAACACTTTAAAATTATGTTACAACTTTCTTTTCTCAATCCAATCTCCACTTGCACACACAAACTCCTTCTAAACTATTTCTCCCTCAAAATTCTTACTACTTTTGTTTTGTCTGTTTTTTTATTATTTCTGTTTCTTTTAATATGTTCCTATTCCTGGCCTTTAAGTTTCTGTAGTGTTCGTTTCTGCTTCATAATTTTTTTTAAAAAAAAGATGGTTCATGTTTATAACTTGTTTGTTTTCGATCAATATCAAACGTTCATTAGTTTCTTTTCACTTGGATCTGTTTCATGTCTATTATGATTACAGATTTACTTGTTTTTGTCTTTGGGTTTGGTTTTTGTTTTTCTTTATTATTACTGTTCTGTTTTTTTTCGTTTTCAACCTCGAATCGAAATTTCCTGGACTTTGCTCCATGTTTTTCGTTATCGAATTCATAGATAGCAAGATGAAATAATGAAAGATTGAAGGTTTTGTTCATGATTGGTTCCTCTGTGTTCTTCCCCTTTTATTTTTTACGTTTTTTGTTGTCTGTTTATTTTTTAAGAAAGATCAGAACATGGAACATTATATGGACATTCAATCACCAGATTGAATCACAACCGTTCATACCCTTACCTTGAACAGATCATATGATCTAAAGATCTGATCAGGATGGTCTGATCAACATCTGATGGTGATGATCTGGTGGAATACGGTGCACACACACACACATGATCAAACCGGTTCGGTTTGGTCCAATTAATGGACTTGAACCGAACCGGACCGGTCTAAAAATTAAACCGGGTTCAGTCAGTTGAACCCAACAACCCCTTTTAATATTCACACCCCCTTTTCTTTTATGCTTTTATTATATTCATGTTATTATATTTGCTGATTGCACCCCCCTTTTGTAGTTTTCCTTTTATTCACGTTTTTTCCTTTTCTTTCCTGTTTCATGAATTGTTAGTTTTTTTTTATTTTTATCTATTATATTTATTTATTTCTTGCTCAATTTATTATTTAACATTATTAGTTAATTTGTTTAAATAGTTTCCTTTTTCTCTTGCGTTACTTTGTTTAAGTTCATGCATTCATACTTCATTGCATATCATTTAATTGTGTTTGGATGGTAACTTTGGACTTAATTATTTCCCTAGCTTAAAAGAGACGGACCTAAAAAATAATAGAGTTACAACCAAAAAAATATAGTCTAGTTAGTTTAGTTTAGATTAATTTTTTTTTAAAGTTTTATTCCGTCAGACTTGTATTTTTAGTTTAGCTTATTTTTGCATATCATTCAATTGTGCATTCATTCATGTTTAAATTTTTGCAAAAGCTCTTAGAATGTATTTATGCTCGATGCAACCCCAAAGTGGATGTAGAAATTGCATTGCATGCATTTTACTTTTTATCGCTTTCCGTCAAACGCTAAAAACAAACGAACGCAAATTTTTTCATTTCTAAAGGGGTACGATTAGTAATTCCTTAGAAAAATAATAGAAAGCAAACAACATCCTCTCTCTCTCAAATAAAACTTATTTCGTCCAAAAACTAAAATTAGTCGCACGATTAGATTTTAAGTTTACTGTTTTCAAAACACTTTAAAATTATGTTACAACTTTCTTTTCTCAATCCAATCTCCACTTGCACACACAAACTCCTTCTAAACTATTTCTCCCTCAAAATTCTTACTACTTTTGTTTTGTCTGTTTTTTTATTATTTCTGTTTCTTTTAATATGTTCCTATTCCTGGCCTTTAAGTTTCTGTAGTGTTCGTTTCTGCTTCATAATTTTTTTTTAAAAAAAGATGGTTCATGTTTATAACTTGTTTGTTTTCGATCAATATCAAACGTTCATTAGTTTCTTTTCACTTGGATCTGTTTCATGTCTATTAAGTTTACAGATTTACTTGTTTTTTTCTTTGGGTTTGGTTTTTGTTTTTCTTTATTATTACTGTTCTGTTTTCTTTCGTTTTCAACCTCGAATCGAAATTTCCTGGACTTTGCTCCATGTTTTTCGTTATCGAATTCATAGATAGCAAGATGAAATAATGAAAGATTGAAGGTTTTGTTCATGATTGGTTCCTCTGTGTTCTTCCCCTTTTATTTTTTACGTTTTTTGTTGTCTGTTTATTTTTTTAGAAAGATCAGAACATGGAACATGCTATGGACATTCAATCACCAGATTGAATCACAACCGTTGATACCTTTACCTTGGACAGATCATATGATCTAAAGATCTGATCAGGATGGTCTGATCAAGATCTGATGGTGATGATCTGGTGGAATACGGTGCACACCCACACACATGATCAAACCGGTTCGGTTTGGTCCAATTAATGGACTTGAACCGAACCAGACGGGTCTAAAAATTAAACCGGGTTCAGTCAGTTGAACCCAACAACCCCTTTTAATATTCACACCCCCTTTTCTTTGCTGCTTTGATTATATTCATGTTATTATATTTGCTGATTGCACCCCCCTTTTGTATTTTTTCTTTTATTCACGTTTTTTCCATTTCTTTCCTGTTTCATGAATTGTTAGTTTTTTTTATTTGTTATCTATTATATTTATTTATTTCTTGCTCAATTTATTATTTAGCGTTATTAGTTAATTTGTTTAAATAGTTTCCTTTTTCTCTTGCGTTACTTTGTTTAAGTTCTTGCATTCATACTTCATTGCATATCATTTAATTGTGTTTGGATGGTAACTTTGGACTTAATTATTTCCCTAGCTTAAAAGAGACGGAACTAAAAAATAATAGAGTTAGAACCAAAAAAATATAGTCAAGTTAGTTTAGTTTAGATTAAATTTTTTTTTAAGTTTTATTCCGTCAGACTTGTATTTTTAGTTTAGCTTATTTTTGCATATCATTCAATTGTGCATTCATTCATGTTTAAATTTTTGCAAAAGCTCTTAGAATGTATTTATGCTCGATGCAACCCCAAAGTGGATGTAGAAATTGCATTGCATGAATTTTACTTTTTATCGCTTTCCGTCAAACGCTAAAAACAAACGAACGCGAATTTTTTCATTTCTAAAGGGGTACGATTAGTAATTCCTTAGAAAAATAATAGAAAGCAAACAACATCCTCTCTCTCTCATATAAAACTTCTTTAGTCCAAAAACTAAAATTAGTCGCACGATTAGATTTTAAGTTTACTGTTTTCAAAACACTTTAAAATTATGTTACAACTTTCTTTTCTCAATCCAATCTCCACTTGCACACACAAACTCCTTCTAAACTATTTCTCCCTCAAAATTCTTACTACTTCTGTTTTGTCTGTTTTTTTATTATTTATGTTTCTTTTAATATGTTCCTATTCCTGGCCTTTAAGTTTCTGTAGTGTTCGTTTCTGCTTCATAATTTTTTTTTAAAAAAAGATGGTTCATGTTTATAACTTGTTTGTTTTCGATCAATATCAAACGTTCATTAGTTTCTTTTCACTTGGATCTGTTTCATGTCTATTATGTTTACAGATTTACTTGTTTTTTTCTTTGGGTTTGGTTTTTGTTTTTCTTTATTATTACTGTTTTGTTTTTTTTCGTTTTCAACCTCGAATCGAAATTACCTGGACTTTGCTCTATGTTTTTCGTTATCGAATTCATAGATAGCAAGATGAAATAATGAAAGATTGAAGGTTTTGTTCATGATTGGTTCCTCTGTGTTCTTCCCCTTTTATTTTTTACGTTTTTTGTTGTCTGTTTATTTTTTTAGAAAGATCAGAACATGGAACATGCTATGGACATTCAATCACCAGATTGAATCACAACCGTTGATACCTTTACCTTGGACAGATCATATGATCTAAAGATCTGATCAGGATGGTCTGATCAAGATCTGATGGTGATGATCTGGTGGAATACGGTGCACACCCACACACATGATCAAACCGGTTCGGTTTGGTCCAATTAATGGACTTGAACCGAACCAGACGGGTCTAAAAATTAAACCGGGTTCAGTCAGTTGAACCCAACAACCCCTTTTAATATTCACACCTCCTTTTCTTTGCTGCTTTTATTATATTCATGTTATTATATTTGCTGATTGCACCCCCCTTTTGTATTTTTTCTTTTATTCACGTTTTTTCCATTTCTTTCCTGTTTCATGAATTGTTAGTTTTTTTTATTTGTTATCTATTATATTTATTTATTTCTTGCTCAATTTATTATTTAGCGTTATTAGTTAATTTGTTTAAATAGTTTCCTTTTTCTCTTGCGTTACTTTGTTTAAGTTCTTGCATTCATACTTCATTGCATATCATTTAATTGTGTTTGGATGGTAACTTTGGACTTAATTATTTCCCTAGCTTAAAAGAGACGGAACTAAAAAATAATAGAGTTAGAACCAAAAAAATATAGTCAAGTTAGTTTAGTTTAGATTAAATTTTTTTTTAAGTTTTATTCCGTCAGACTTGTATTTTTAGTTTAGCTTATTTTTGCATATCATTCAATTGTGCATTCATTCATGTTTAAATTTTTGCAAAAGCTCTTAGAATGTATTTATGCTCGATGCAACCCCAAAGTGGATGTAGAAATTGCATTGCATGAATTTTACTTTTTATCGCTTTCCGTCAAACGCTAAAAACAAACGAACGCGAATTTTTTCATTTCTAAAGGGGTACGATTAGTAATTCCTTAGAAAAATAATAGAAAGCAAACAACATCCTCTCTCTCTCAAATAAAACTTCTTTAGTCCAAAAACTAAAATTAGTCGCACGATTAGATTTTAAGTTTACTGTTTTCAAAACACTTTAAAATTATGTTACAACTTTCTTTTCTCAATCCAATCTCCACTTGCACACACAAACTCCTTCTAAACTATTTCTCCCTCAAAATTCTTACTACTTCTGTTTTGTCTGTTTTTTTATTATTTCAGTTTCTTTTAATATGTTCCTATTCCTGGCCTTTAAGTTTCTGTAGTGTTCGTTTCTGCTTCATAATTTTTTTTTAAAAAAAGATGGTTCATGTTTATAACTTGTTTGTTTTCGATCAATATCAAACGTTCATTAGTTTCTTTTCACTTGGATCTGTTTCATGTCTATTATGTTTACAGATTTACTTGTTTTTTTCTTTGGGTTTGGTTTTTGTTTTTCTTTATTATTACTGTTTTGTTTTTTTTCGTTTTCAACCTCGAATCGAAATTACCTGGACTTTGCTCTATGTTTTTCGTTATCGAATTCATAGATAGCAAGATGAAATAATGAAAGATTGAAGGTTTTGTTCATGATTGGTTCCTCTGTGTTCTTCCCCTTTTATATTTTACGTTTTTTGTTGTCTGTTTATTTTTTTAGAAAGATCAGAACATGGAACATTATATGGACATTCAATCACCAGATTGAATCACAACCGTTCATACCCTTACCTTGGACAGATCATATGATCTAAAGATCTGATCAGGATGGTCTGATCAACATCTGATGGTGATGATCTGGTGGAATACGGTGCACACACACACACATGATCAAACCGGTTCGGTTTGGTCCAATTAATGGACTTGAACCGAACCGGACCAGTCTAAAAATTAAACCGGGTTCAGTCAGTTGAACCCAACAACCCCATTTAATATTCACACCCCCTTTTCTTTGCTGCTTTTATTATATTCATGTTATTATATTTGCTGATTGCACCCCCCTTTTGTATTTTTTCTTTTATTCACGTTTTTTCCATTTCTTTCCTGTTTCATGAATTGTTAGTTTTTTTTATTTGTTATCTATTATATTTATTTATTTCTTGCTCAATTTATTATTTAGCGTTATTAGTTAATTTGTTTAAATAGTTTCCTTTTTCTCTTGCGTTACTTTGTTTAAGTTCTTGCATTCATACTTCATTGCATATCATTTAATTGTGTTTGGATGGTAACTTTGGACTTAATTATTTCCCTAGCTTAAAAGAGACGGAACTAAAAAATAATAGAGTTAGAACCATAAAAATATGGTCAAGTTAGTTTAGTTTAGATTAAATTTTTTTTTAAGTTTTATTCCGTCAGACTTGTATTTTTAGTTTAGCTTATTTTTGCATATCATTCAATTGTGCATTCATTCATGTTTAAATTTTTGCAAAAGCTCTTAGAATGTATTTATGCTCGATGCAACCCCAAAGTGGATGTAGAAATTGCATTGCATGCATTTTACTTTTATTCGCTTTCCGTCAAACGCTAAAAACAAACGAACGCAAATTTTTTCATTTCTAAAGGGGTACGATTAGTAATTCCTTAGAAAAATAATAGAAAGCAAACAACATCCTCTCTCTCTCAAATAAAACTTATTTCGTCCAAAAACTAAAATTAGTCGCACGATTAGATTTTAAGTTTACTGTTTTCAAAACACTTTAAAATTATGTTACAACTTTCTTTTCTCAATCCAATCTCCACTTGCACACACAAACTCCTTCTAAACTATTTCTCCCTCAAAATTCTTACTACTTTTGTTTTGTCTGTTTTTTTATTATTTCTGTTTCTTTTAATATGTTCCTATTCCTAGCCTTTAAGTTTCTGTAGTGTTCGTTTCTGCTTCATAATTTTTTTTTAAAAAAAGATGGTTCATGTTTATAACTTGTTTGTTTTCGATCAATATCAAACATTCATTAGTTTCTTTTCACTTGGATCTGTTTCATGTCTATTAAGTTTACAGATTTACTTGTTTTTTTCTTTGGGTTTGGTTTTTGTTTTTCTTTATTATTACTGTTCTGTTTTCTTTCGTTTTCAACCTCGAATCGAAATTTCCTGGACTTTGCTCCATGTTTTTCGTTATCGAATTCATAGATAGCAAGATGAAATAATGAAAGATTGAAGGTTTTGTTCATGATTGGTTCCTCTGTGTTCTTCCCCTTTTATTTTTTACGTTTTTTGTTGTCTGTTTATTTTTTTAGAAAGATCAGAACATGGAACATGCTATGGACATTCAATCACCAGATTGAATCACAACCGTTGATACCTTTACCTTGGACAGATCATATGATCTAAAGATCTGATCAGGATGGTCTGATCAAGATCTGATGGTGATGATCTGGTGGAATACGGTGCACACCCACACACATGATCAAACCGGTTCGGTTTGGTCCAATTAATGGACTTGAACCGAACCAGACGGGTCTAAAAATTAAACCGGGTTCAGTCAGTTGAACCCAACAACCCCTTTTAATATTCACACCCCCTTTTCTTTGCTGCTTTGATTATATTCATGTTATTATATTTGCTGATTGCACCCCCCTTTTGTATTTTTTCTTTTATTCACGTTTTTTCCATTTCTTTCCTGTTTCATGAATTGTTAGTTTTTTTTATTTGTTATCTATTATATTTATTTATTTCTTGCTCAATTTATTATTTAGCGTTATTAGTTAATTTGTTTAAATAGTTTCCTTTTTCTCTTGCGTTACTTTGTTTAAGTTCTTGCATTCATACTTCATTGCATATCATTTAATTGTGTTTGGATGGTAACTTTGGACTTAATTATTTCCCTAGCTTAAAAGAGACGGAACTAAAAAATAATAGAGTTAGAACCATAAAAATATAGTCAAGTTAGTTTAGTTTAGATTAAATTTTTTTTTAAGTTTTATTCCGTCAGACTTGTATTTTTAGTTTAGCTTATTTTTGCATATCATTCAATTGTGCATTCATTCATGTTTAAATTTTTGCAAAAGCTCTTAGAATGTATTTATGCTCGATGCAACCCCAAAGTGGATGTAGAAATTGCATTGCATGCATTTTACTTTTATTCGCTTTCCGTCAAACGCTAAAAACAAACGAACGCAAATTTTTTCATTTCTAAAGGGGTACGATTAGTAATTCCTTAGAAAAATAATAGAAAGCAAACAACATCCTCTCTCTCTCAAATAAAACTTATTTCGTCCAAAAACTAAAATTAGTCGCACGATTAGATTTTAAGTTTACTGTTTTCAAAACACTTTAAAATTATGTTACAACTTTCTTTTCTCAATCCAATCTCCACTTGCACACACAAACTCCTTCTAAACTATTTCTCCCTCAAAATTCTTACTACTTTTGTTTTGTCTGTTTTTTTATTATTTCTGTTTCTTTTAATATGTTCCTATTCCTAGCCTTTAAGTTTCTGTAGTGTTCGTTTCTGCTTCATAATTTTTTTTTAAAAAAAGATGGTTCATGTTTATAACTTGTTTGTTTTCGATCAATATCAAACATTCATTAGTTTCTTTTCACTTGGATCTGTTTCATGTCTATTAAGTTTACAGATTTACTTGTTTTTTTCTTTGGGTTTGGTTTTTGTTTTTCTTTATTATTACTGTTCTGTTTTCTTTCGTTTTCAACCTCGAATCGAAATTTCCTGGACTTTGCTCCATGTTTTTCGTTATCGAATTCATAGATAGCAAGATGAAATAATGAAAGATTGAAGGTTTTGTTCATGATTGGTTCCTCTGTGTTCTTCCCCTTTTATTTTTTACGTTTTTTGTTGTCTGTTTATTTTTTTAGAAAGATCAGAACATGGAACATGCTATGGACATTCAATCACCAGATTGAATCACAACCGTTGATACCTTTACCTTGGACAGATCATATGATCTAAAGATCTGATCAGGATGGTCTGATCAAGATCTGATGGTGATGATCTGGTGGAATACGGTGCACACCCACACACATGATCAAACCGGTTCGGTTTGGTCCAATTAATGGACTTGAACCGAACCAGACGGGTCTAAAAATTAAACCGGGTTCAGTCAGTTGAACCCAACAACCCCTTTTAATATTCACACCCCCTTTTCTTTGCTGCTTTGATTATATTCATGTTATTATATTTGCTGATTGCACCCCCCTTTTGTATTTTTTCTTTTATTCACGTTTTTTCCATTTCTTTCCTGTTTCATGAATTGTTAGTTTTTTTTATTTGTTATCTATTATATTTATTTATTTCTTGCTCAATTTATTATTTAGCGTTATTAGTTAATTTGTTTAAATAGTTTCCTTTTTCTCTTGCGTTACTTTGTTTAAGTTCTTGCATTCATACTTCATTGCATATCATTTAATTGTGTTTGGATGGTAACTTTGGACTTAATTATTTCCCTAGCTTAAAAGAGACGGAACTAAAAAATAATAGAGTTAGAACCAAAAAAATATAGTCTAGTTAGTTTAGTTTAGATTAATTTTTTTTTTAAGTTTTATTCCGTCGGACTTGTATTTTTAGTTTAGCTTATTTTTGCATATCATTCAATTGTTGCATTCATTCGTGTTTAAATTTTTGCAAAAGCTCTTAGAATTTATTTATGCTCGATGTAACCCCAAAGTGGATGTAGAAATTGCATTGCATGAATTTTACTTTTCATCGCTTTCCGTCAAACGCTAAAATAAACGAACGCGAATTTTTTCATTTCTAAAGGGGTACGATTAGTAATTCCTTAGAAAAATAATAGAAAGCAAACAACATCCTCTCTCTCTCAAATAAAACTTCTTTAGTCCAAAAACTAAAATTAGTCGCACGATTAGATTTTAAGTTTACTGTTTTCAAAACACTTTAAAATTATGTTACAACTTTCTTTTCTCAATCCAATCTCCACTTGCACACACAAACTCCTTCTAAACTATTTCTCCCTCAAAATTCTTACTACTTCTGTTTTGTCTGTTTTTTTATTATTTATGTTTCTTTTAATATGTTCCTATTCCTGGCCTTTAAGTTTCTGTAGTGTTCGTTTCTGCTTCATAATTTTTTTTTAAAAAAAGATGGTTCATGTTTATAACTTGTTTGTTTTCGATCAATATCAAACGTTCATTAGTTTCTTTTCACTTGGATCTGTTTCATGTCTATTATGTTTACAGATTTACTTGTTTTTTTCTTTGGGTTTGGTTTTTGTTTTTCTTTATTATTACTGTTTTGTTTTTTTTCGTTTTCAACCTCGAATCGAAATTACCTGGACTTTGCTCTATGTTTTTCGTTATCGAATTCATAGATAGCAAGATGAAATAATGAAAGATTGAAGGTTTTGTTCATGATTGGTTCCTCTGTGTTCTTCCCCTTTTATATTTTACGTTTTTTGTTGTCTGTTTATTTTTTTAGAAAGATCAGAACATGGAACATTATATGGACATTCAATCACCAGATTGAATCACAACCGTTCATACCCTTACCTTGGACAGATCATATGATCTAAAGATCTGATCAGGATGGTCTGATCAACATCTGATGGTGATGATCTGGTGGAATACGGTGCACACACACACACATGATCAAACCGGTTCGGTTTGGTCCAATTAATGGACTTGAACCGAACCGGACCAGTCTAAAAATTAAACCGGGTTCAGTCAGTTGAACCCAACAACCCCTTTTAATATTCACACCCCCTTTTCTTTGCTGCTTTTATTATATTCATGTTATTATATTTGCTGATTGCACCCCCCTTTTGTATTTTTTCTTTTATTCACGTTTTTTCCATTTCTTTCCTGTTTCATGAATTGTTAGTTTTTTTTATTTGTTATCTATTATATTTATTTATTTCTTGCTCAATTTATTATTTAGCGTTATTAGTTAATTTGTTTAAATAGTTTCCTTTTTCTCTTGCGTTACTTTGTTTAAGTTCTTGCATTCATACTTCATTGCATATCATTTAATTGTGTTTGGATGGTAACTTTGGACTTAATTATTTCCCTAGCTTAAAAGAGACGGACATAAAAAATAATAGAGTTAGAACCAAAAAAATATAGTCAAGTTAGTTTAGTTTAGATTAAATTTTTTTTTAAGTTTTATTCCGTCGGACTTGTATTTTTAGTTTAGCTTATTTTTGCCTATCATTCAATTGTTGCATTCATTCATGTTTAAATTTTTGCAAAAGCTCTTAGCATGTATTTATGCTCGATGTAACCCCAAAGTGGATGTAGAAATTGCATTGCATGCATTTTACTTTTTATCGCTTTCCGTCAAACGGTAAAAACAAACGAACGCGAATTTTTTCATTTCTAAAGGGGTACGATTAGTAATTCCTTAGAAAAATAATAGAAAGCAAACAACATCCCCTCTCTCTCAAATAAAACTTCTTTAGTCCAAAAACTAAAATTAGTCGCACGATTAGATTTTAAGTTTACTGTTTTCAAAACACTTTAAAATTATGGTACAACTTTCTTTTCTCAATCCAATCTCCACTTGCACACACAAACTCCTTCTAAACTATTTCTCCCTCAAAATTCTTACTACTTCTGTTTTGTCTGTTTTTTTATTATTTCTGTTTCTTTTAATATGTTCCTATTCCTGGCCTTTAAGTTTCTGTAGTGTTCGTTTCTGCTTCATAATTTTTTTTTAAAAAAAGATGGTTCATGTTTATAACTTGTTTGTTTTCGATCAATATCAAACGTTCATTAGTTTCTTTTCACTTGGATCTGTTTCATGTCTATTATGTTTACAGATTTACTTGTTTTTTTCTTTGGGTTTGGTTTTTGTTTTTCTTTATTATTACTGTTCTGTTTTTTTTCGTTTTCAACCTCGAATCGAAATTTCCTGGACTTTGCTCTATGTTTTTCGTTATCGAATTCATAGATAGCAAGATGAAATAATGAAAGATTGAAGGTTTTGTTCATGATTGGTTCCTCTGTGTTCTTCCCCTTTTATTTTTTACGTTTTTTGTTGTCTGTTTATTTTTTTAGAAAAGATCAGAACATGGAACATGCTATGGACATTCAATCACCAGATTGAATCACAACCGTTGATACCCTTACCTTGGACAGATCATATGATCTAAAGATCTGATCAGGATGGTCTGATCAAGATCTGATGGTGATGATCTGGTGGAATACGGTGCACACCCACACACATTATCAAACCGGTTCGGTTTGGTCCAATTAATGGACTTGAACCGAACCGGACCGGTCTAAAAATTAAACCGGGTTCAGTCAGTTGAACCCAACAACCCCTTTTAATATTCACACCCCCTTTTCTTTTATGCTTTTATTATATTCATGTTATTATATTTGCTGATTGCACCCCCCTTTTGTATTTTTCCTTTTATTCACGTTTTTTCCTTTTCTTTCCTGTTTCATGAATTGTTAGTTTTTTTTATTTGTTATCTATTATATTTATTTATTTCTTGCTCAATTTATTATTTAGCATTATTAGTTAATTTGTTTAAATAGTTTCCTTTTTCTCTTGCGTTACTTTGTTTAAGTTCTTGCATTCATACTTCATTGCATATCACTTAATTGTGTTTGGATGGTAACTTTGGACTTAATTATTTCCCTAGCTTAAAAGAGACGGACATAAAAAATAATAGAGTTAAAACCAAAAAAATATAGTCTAGTTAGTTAAGTTTAGATTAATTTTTTTTTTTAAGTTTTATTCCGTCGGACTTGTATTTTTAGTTTAGCTTATTTTTGCATATCATTCAATTGTTGCATTCATTCGTGTTTAAATTTTTGCAAAAGCTCTTAGAATGTATTTATGCTCGATGTAACCCCAAAGTGGATGTAGAAATTGCATTGCATGCATTTTACTTTTTATCGCTTTCCGCAAACGGTAAAAACAAACGAACGGGAATTTTTTCATTTCTAAAGGGGTACGATTAGTAATGCCTTAGAAAAATAACAGAAAGCAAACAACATCCTCTCTCTCTCAAATAAAACTTCTTTAGTCCAAAAACTAAAATTAGTCGCACGATTAGATTTTAAGTTTACTGTTTTCAAAACACTTTAAAATTATGTTACAACTTTCTTTTCTCAATCCAATCTCCACTTGCACACACAAACTCCTTCTAAACTATTTCTCCCTCAAAATTCTTACTACTTCTGTTTTGTCTGTTTTTTTATTATTTCTGTTTCTTTTAATATGTTCCTATTCCTGGCCTTTAAGTTTCTGTAGTATTCGTTTCTGCTTCATAATTTTTTTTTAAAAAAAGATGGTTCATGTTTATAACTTGTTTGTTTTCGATCAATATCAAACGTTCATTAGTTTCTTTTCACTTGGATCTGTTTCATGTCTATTATGTTTACAGATTTACTTGTTTTTTTCTTTGGGTTTGGTTTTTGTTTTTCTTTATTATTACTGTTCTGTTTTTTTTCGTTTTGAACCTCGAATCGAAATTTCCTGGACTTTGCTCTATGTTTTTCATTATCGAATTCATAGATAGCAAGATGAAATAATGAAAGATTGAAGGTTTTGTTCATGATTGGTTCCTCTGTGTTCTTCCCCTTTTATTTTTTACGTTTTTTGTTGTCTGTTTATTTTTTTTGAAAGATGAGAACATGGAACATGCTATGGACATTCAATCACCAGATTGAATCACAACCGTTGATACCCTTACCTTGGACAGATCATATGATCTAAAGATCTGATCAGGATGGTCTGATCAAGATCTGATGGTGATGATCTGGTGGAATACGGTGCACACCCACACACATTATCAAACCGGTTCGGTTTGGTCCAATTAATGGACTTGAACCGAACCGGACCGGTCTAAAAATTAAACCGGGTTCAGTCAGTTGAACCCAACAACCCCTTTTAATATTCACACCCCCTTTTCTTTTATGCTTTTATTATATTCATGTTATTATATTTGCTGATTGCACCCCCCTTTTGTATTTTTCCTTTTATTCACGTTTTTTCCTTTTCTTTCCTGTTTCATGAATTGTTAGTTTTTTTTATTTGTTATCTATTATATTTATTTATTTCTTGCTCAATTTATTATTTAGCATTATTAGTTAATTTGTTTAAATAGTTTCCTTTTTCTCTTGCGTTACTTTGTTTAAGTTCTTAAATTCATACTTCATTGCATATCACTTAATTGTGTTTGGATGGTAACTTTGGACTTAATTATTTCCCTAGCTTAAAAGAGACGGACATAAAAAATAATAGAGTTAAAACCAAAAAAATATAGTCTAGTTAGTTTAGTTTAGATTAATTTTTTTTTTTAAGTTTTATTCCGTCGGACTTGTATTTTTAGTTTAGCTTATTTTTGCATATCATTCAATTGTTGCATTCATTCGTGTTTAAATTTTTGCAAAAGCTCTTAGAATGTATTTATGCTCGATGTAACCCCAAAGTGGATGTAGAAATTGCATTGCATGCATTTTACTTTTTATCGCTTTCCGTCAAACGGTAAAAACAAACGAACGCGAATTTTTTCATTTCTAAAGGGGTACGATTAGTAATTCCTTAGAAAAATAATAGAAAGCAAACAACATCCCCTCTCTCTCAAATAAAACTTCTTTAGTCCAAAAACTAAAATTAGTCGCACGATTAGATTTTAAGTTTACTGTTTTCAAAACACTTTAAAATTATGGTACAACTTTCTTTTCTCAATCCAATCTCCACTTGCACACACAAACTCCTTCTAAACTATTTCTCCCTCAAAATTCTTACTACTTCTGTTTTGTCTGTTTTTTTATTATTTCTGTTTCTTTTAATATGTTCCTATTCCTGGCCTTTAAGTTTCTGTAGTGTTCGTTTCTGCTTCATAATTTTTTTTTAAAAAAAGATGGTTCATGTTTATAACTTGTTTGTTTTCGATCAATATCAAACGTTCATTAGTTTCTTTTCACTTGGATCTGTTTCATGTCTATTATGTTTACAGATTTACTTGTTTTTTTCTTTGGGTTTGGTTTTTGTTTTTCTTTATTATTACTGTTCTGTTTTTTTTCGTTTTCAACCTCGAATCGAAATTTCCTGGACTTTGCTCTATGTTTTTCGTTATCGAATTCATAGATAGCAAGATGAAATAATGAAAGATTGAAGGTTTTGTTCATGATTGGTTCCTCTGTGTTCTTCCCCTTTTATTTTTTACGTTTTTTGTTGTCTGTTTATTTTTTTAGAAAAGATCAGAACATGGAACATGCTATGGACATTCAATCACCAGATTGAATCACAACCGTTGATACCCTTACCTTGGACAGATCATATGATCTAAAGATCTGATCAAGATCTGATGGTGATGATCTGGTGGAATACGGTGCACACCCACACACATTATCAAACCGGTTCGGTTTGGTCCAATTAATGGACTTGAACCGAACCGGACCGGTCTAAAAATTAAACCGGGTTCAGTCAGTTGAACCCAACAACCCCTTTTAATATTCACACCCCCTTTTCTTTTATGCTTTTATTATATTCATGTTATTATATTTGCTGATTGCACCCCCCTTTTGTATTTTTCCTTTTATTCACGTTTTTTCCTTTTCTTTCCTGTTTCATGAATTGTTAGTTTTTTTTATTTGTTATCTATTATATTTATTTATTTCTTGCTCAATTTATTATTTAGCATTATTAGTTAATTTGTTTAAATAGTTTCCTTTTTCTCTTGCGTTACTTTGTTTAAGTTCTTGCATTCATACTTCATTGCATATCACTTAATTGTGTTTGGATGGTAACTTTGGACTTAATTATTTCCCTAGCTTAAAAGAGACGGACATAAAAAATAATAGAGTTAAAACCAAAAAAATATAGTCTAGTTAGTTAAGTTTAGATTAATTTTTTTTTTTAAGTTTTATTCCGTCGGACTTGTATTTTTAGTTTAGCTTATTTTTGCATATCATTCAATTGTTGCATTCATTCGTGTTTAAATTTTTGCAAAAGCTCTTAGAATGTATTTATGCTCGATGTAACCCCAAAGTGGATGTAGAAATTGCATTGCATGCATTTTACTTTTTATCGCTTTCCGCAAACGGTAAAAACAAACGAACGGGAATTTTTTCATTTCTAAAGGGGTACGATTAGTAATGCCTTAGAAAAATAACAGAAAGCAAACAACATCCTCTCTCTCTCAAATAAAACTTCTTTAGTCCAAAAACTAAAATTAGTCGCACGATTAGATTTTAAGTTTACTGTTTTCAAAACACTTTAAAATTATGTTACAACTTTCTTTTCTCAATCCAATCTCCACTTGCACACACAAACTCCTTCTAAACTATTTCTCCCTCAAAATTCTTACTACTTCTGTTTTGTCTGTTTTTTTATTATTTCTGTTTCTTTTAATATGTTCCTATTCCTGGCCTTTAAGTTTCTGTAGTATTCGTTTCTGCTTCATAATTTTTTTTTAAAAAAAGATGGTTCATGTTTATAACTTGTTTGTTTTCGATCAATATCAAACGTTCATTAGTTTCTTTTCACTTGGATCTGTTTCATGTCTATTATGTTTACAGATTTACTTGTTTTTTTCTTTGGGTTTGGTTTTTGTTTTTCTTTATTATTACTGTTCTGTTTTTTTTCGTTTTGAACCTCGAATCGAAATTTCCTGGACTTTGCTCTATGTTTTTCATTATCGAATTCATAGATAGCAAGATGAAATAATGAAAGATTGAAGGTTTTGTTCATGATTGGTTCCTCTGTGTTCTTCCCCTTTTATTTTTTACGTTTTTTGTTGTCTGTTTATTTTTTTTGAAAGATGAGAACATGGAACATGCTATGGACATTCAATCACCAGATTGAATCACAACCGTTGATACCCTTACCTTGGACAGATCATATGATCTAAAGATCTGATCAGGATGGTCTGATCAAGATCTGATGGTGATGATCTGGTGGAATACGGTGCACACCCACACACATTATCAAACCGGTTCGGTTTGGTCCAATTAATGGACTTGAACCGAACCGGACCGGTCTAAAAATTAAACCGGGTTCAGTCAGTTGAACCCAACAACCCCTTTTAATATTCACACCCCCTTTTCTTTTATGCTTTTATTATATTCATGTTATTATATTTGCTGATTGCACCCCCCTTTTGTATTTTTCCTTTTATTCACGTTTTTTCCTTTTCTTTCCTGTTTCATGAATTGTTAGTTTTTTTTATTTGTTATCTATTATATTTATTTATTTCTTGCTCAATTTATTATTTAGCATTATTAGTTAATTTGTTTAAATAGTTTCCTTTTTCTCTTGCGTTACTTTGTTTAAGTTCTTAAATTCATACTTCATTGCATATCACTTAATTGTGTTTGGATGGTAACTTTGGACTTAATTATTTCCCTAGCTTAAAAGAGACGGACATAAAAAATAATAGAGTTAAAACCAAAAAAATATAGTCTAGTTAGTTTAGTTTAGATTAATTTTTTTTTTTAAGTTTTATTCCGTCGGACTTGTATTTTTAGTTTAGCTTATTTTTGCATATCATTCAATTGTTGCATTCATTCGTGTTTAAATTTTTGCAAAAGCTCTTAGAATGTATTTATGCTCGATGTAACCCCAAAGTGGATGTAGAAATTGCATTGCATGCATTTTACTTTTTATCGCTTTCCGCAAACGGTAAAAACAAACGAACGGGAATTTTTTCATTTCTAAAGGGGTACGATTAGTAATGCCTTAGAAAAATAACAGAAAGCAAACAACATCCACTCTCTCTCAAATAAAACTTCTTTAGTCCAAAAACTAAAATTAGTCGCACGATTAGATTTTAAGTTTACTGTTTTCAAAACACTTTAAAATTATGTTACAACTTTCTTTTCTCAATCCAATCTCCACTTGCACACACAAACTCCTTCTAAACTATTTCTCCCTCAAAATTCTTACTACTTCTGTTTTGTCTGTTTTTTTATTATTTCTGTTTCTTTTAATATGTTCCTATTCCTGGCCTTTAAGTTTCTGTAGTATTCGTTTCTGCTTCATAATTTTTTTTAAAAAAAAGATGGTTCATGTTTATAACTTTTTTGTTTTCGATCAATATCAAACGTTCATTAGTTTCTTTTCACTTGGATCTGTTTCATGTCTATTATGTTTACAGATTTACTTGTTTTTTTCTTTGGGTTTGGTTTTTGTTTTTCTTTATTATTACTGTTCTGTTTTCTTTCGTTTTCAACCTCGAATCGAAATTTCCTGGACTTTGCTCCATGTTTTTCGTTATCGAATTCATAGATAGCAAGATGAAATAATGAAAGATTGAAGGTTTTGTTCATGATTGGTTCCTCTGTGTTCTTCCCCTTTTATTTTTTACGTTTTTTGTTGTCTGTTTATTTTTTTAGAAAGATCAGAACATGGAACATGCTATGGACATTCAATCACCAGATTGAATCACAACCGTTGATACCTTTACCTTGGACAGATCATATGATCTAAAGATCTGATCAGGATGGTCTGATCAAGATCTGATGGTGATGATCTGGTGGAATACGGTGCACACCCACACACATGATCAAACCGGTTCGGTTTGGTCCAATTAATGGACTTGAACCGAACCAGACGGGTCTAAAAATTAAATCGGGTTCAGTCAGTTGAACCCAACAACCCCTTTTAATATTCACACCCCCTTTTCTTTGCTGCTTTGATTATATTCATGTTATTATATTTGCTGATTGCACCCCCCTTTTGTATTTTTTCTTTTATTCACGTTTTTTCCATTTCTTTCCTGTTTCATGAATTGTTAGTTTTTTTTATTTGTTATCTATTATATTTATTTATTTCTTGCTCAATTTATTATTTAGCGTTATTAGTTAATTTGTTTAAATAGTTTCCTTTTTCTCTTGCGTTACTTTGTTTAAGTTCTTGCATTCATACTTCATTGCATATCATTTAATTGTGTTTGGATGGTAACTTTGGACTTAATTATTTCCCTAGCTTAAAAGAGACGGAACTAAAAAATAATAGAGTTAGAACCAAAAAAATATAGTCTAGTTAGTTTAGTTTAGATTAATTTTTTTTTTAAGTTTTATTCTGTCGGACTTGTATTTTTAGTTTAGCTTATTTTTGCATATCATTCAATTGTTGCATTCATTCGTGTTTAAATTTTTGCAAAAGCTCTTAGAATTTATTTATGCTCGATGTAACCCCAAAGTGGATGTAGAAATTGCATTGCATGAATTTTACTTTTTATCGCTTTCCGTCAAACGCTAAAAACAAACGAACGCGAATTTTTTCATTTCTAAAGGGGTACGATTAGTAATGCCTTAGAAAAATAACAGAAAGCAAACAACATCCTCTCTCTCTCAAATAAAACTTCTTTAGTCCAAAAACTAAAATTAGTCGCACGATTAGATTTTAAGTTTACTGTTTTCAAAACACTTTAAAATTATGTTACAACTTTCTTTTCTCAATCCAATCTCCACTTGCACACACAAACTCCTTCTAAACTATTTCTCCCTCAAAATTCTTACTACTTCTGTTTTGTCTGTTTTTTTATTATTTCTGTTTCTTTTAATATGTTCCTATTCCTGGCCTTTAAGTTTCTGTAGTATTCGTTTCTGCTTCATAATTTTTTTTTAAAAAAAGATGGTTCATGTTTATAACTTGTTTGTTTTCGATCAATATCAAACGTTCATTAGTTTCTTTTCACTTGGATCTGTTTCATGTCTATTATGTTTACAGATTTACTTGTTTTTTTCTTTGGGTTTGGTTTTTGTTTTTCTTTATTATTACTGTTCTGTTTTTTTTCGTTTTGAACCTCGAATCGAAATTTCCTGGACTTTGCTCTATGTTTTTCATTATCGAATTCATAGATAGCAAGATGAAATAATGAAAGATTGAAGGTTTTGTTCATGATTGGTTCCTCTGTGTTCTTCCCCTTTTATTTTTTACGTTTTTTGTTGTCTGTTTATTTTTTTTGAAAGATGAGAACATGGAACATGCTATGGACATTCAATCACCAGATTGAATCACAACCGTTGATACCCTTACCTTGGACAGATCATATGATCTAAAGATCTGATCAGGATGGTCTGATCAAGATCTGATGGTGATGATCTGGTGGAATACGGTGCACACCCACACACATTATCAAACCGGTTCGGTTTGGTCCAATTAATGGACTTGAACCGAACCGGACCGGTCTAAAAATTAAACCGGGTTCAGTCAGTTGAACCCAACAACCCCTTTTAATATTCACACCCCCTTTTCTTTTATGCTTTTATTATATTCATGTTATTATATTTGCTGATTGCACCCCCCTTTTGTATTTTTCCTTTTATTCACGTTTTTTCCTTTTCTTTCCTGTTTCATGAATTGTTAGTTTTTTTTATTTGTTATCTATTATATTTATTTATTTCTTGCTCAATTTATTATTTAGCATTATTAGTTAATTTGTTTAAATAGTTTCCTTTTTCTCTTGCGTTACTTTGTTTAAGTTCTTAAATTCATACTTCATTGCATATCACTTAATTGTGTTTGGATGGTAACTTTGGACTTAATTATTTCCCTAGCTTAAAAGAGACGGACATAAAAAATAATAGAGTTAAAACCAAAAAAATATAGTCTAGTTAGTTTAGTTTAGATTAATTTTTTTTTTTAAGTTTTATTCCGTCGGACTTGTATTTTTAGTTTAGCTTATTTTTGCATATCATTCAATTGTTGCATTCATTCGTGTTTAAATTTTTGCAAAAGCTCTTAGAATGTATTTATGCTCGATGTAACCCCAAAGTGGATGTAGAAATTGCATTGCATGCATTTTACTTTTTATCGCTTTCCGCAAACGGTAAAAACAAACGAACGGGAATTTTTTCATTTCTAAAGGGGTACGATTAGTAATGCCTTAGAAAAATAACAGAAAGCAAACTACATCCACTCTCTCTCAAATAAAACTTCTTTAGTCCAAAAACTAAAATTAGTCGCACGATTAGATTTTAAGTTTACTGTTTTCAAAACACTTTAAAATTATGTTACAACTTTCTTTTCTCAATCCAATCTCCACTTGCACACACAAACTCCTTCTAAACTATTTCTCCCTCAAAATTCTTACTACTTCTGTTTTGTCTGTTTTTTTATTATTTCTGTTTCTTTTAATATGTTCCTATTCCTGGCCTTTAAGTTTCTGTAGTATTCGTTTCTGCTTCATAATTTTTTTTAAAAAAAAGATGGTTCATGTTTATAACTTTTTTGTTTTCGATCAATATCAAACGTTCATTAGTTTCTTTTCACTTGGATCTGTTTCATGTCTATTATGTTTACAGATTTACTTGTTTTTTTCTTTGGGTTTGGTTTTTGTTTTTCTTTATTATTACTGTTCTGTTTTCTTTCGTTTTCAACCTCGAATCGAAATTTCCTGGACTTTGCTCCATGTTTTTCGTTATCGAATTCATAGATAGCAAGATGAAATAATGAAAGATTGAAGGTTTTGTTCATGATTGGTTCCTCTGTGTTCTTCCCCTTTTATTTTTTACGTTTTTTGTTGTCTGTTTATTTTTTTAGAAAGATCAGAACATGGAACATGCTATGGACATTCAATCACCAGATTGAATCACAACCGTTGATACCTTTACCTTGGACAGATCATATGATCTAAAGATCTGATCAGGATGGTCTGATCAAGATCTGATGGTGATGATCTGGTGGAATACGGTGCACACCCACACACATGATCAAACCGGTTCGGTTTGGTCCAATTAATGGACTTGAACCGAACCAGACGGGTCTAAAAATTAAATCGGGTTCAGTCAGTTGAACCCAACAACCCCTTTTAATATTCACACCCCCTTTTCTTTGCTGCTTTGATTATATTCATGTTATTATATTTGCTGATTGCACCCCCCTTTTGTATTTTTTCTTTTATTCACGTTTTTTCCATTTCTTTCCTGTTTCATGAATTGTTAGTTTTTTTTATTTGTTATCTATTATATTTATTTATTTCTTGCTCAATTTATTATTTAGCGTTATTAGTTAATTTGTTTAAATAGTTTCCTTTTTCTCTTGCGTTACTTTGTTTAAGTTCTTGCATTCATACTTCATTGCATATCATTTAATTGTGTTTGGATGGTAACTTTGGACTTAATTATTTCCCTAGCTTAAAAGAGACGGAACTAAAAAATAATAGAGTTAGAACCAAAAAAATATAGTCTAGTTAGTTTAGTTTAGATTAATTTTTTTTTTAAGTTTTATTCTGTCGGACTTGTATTTTTAGTTTAGCTTATTTTTGCATATCATTCAATTGTTGCATTCATTCGTGTTTAAATTTTTGCAAAAGCTCTTAGAATTTATTTATGCTCGATGTAACCCCAAAGTGGATGTAGAAATTGCATTGCATGAATTTTACTTTTTATCGCTTTCCGTCAAACGCTAAAAACAAACGAACGCGAATTTTTTCATTTCTAAAGGGGTACGATTAGTAATTCCTTAGAAAAATAATAGAAAGCAAACAACATCCTCTCTCTCTCAAATAAAACTTCTTTAGTCCAAAAACTAAAATTAGTCGCACGATTAGATTTTAAGTTTACTGTTTTCAAAACACTTTAAAATTATGTTACAACTTTCTTTTCTCAATCCAATCTCCACTTGCACACACAAACTCCTTCTAAACTATTTCTCCCTCAAAATTCTTACTACTTCTGTTTTGTCTGTTTTTTTATTATTTATGTTTCTTTTAATATGTTCCTATTCCTGGCCTTTAAGTTTCTGTAGTGTTCGTTTCTGCTTCATAATTTTTTTTTAAAAAAAGATGGTTCATGTTTATAACTTGTTTGTTTTCGATCAATATCAAACGTTCATTAGTTTCTTTTCACTTGGATCTGTTTCATGTCTATTATGTTTACAGATTTACTTGTTTTTTTCTTTGGGTTTGGTTTTTGTTTTTCTTTATTATTACTGTTTTGTTTTTTTTCGTTTTCAACCTCGAATCGAAATTACCTGGACTTTGCTCTATGTTTTTCGTTATCGAATTCATAGATAGCAAGATGAAATAATGAAAGATTGAAGGTTTTGTTCATGATTGGTTCCTCTGTGTTCTTCCCCTTTTATATTTTACGTTTTTTGTTGTCTGTTTATTTTTTTAGAAAGATCAGAACATGGAACATTATATGGACATTCAATCACCAGATTGAATCACAACCGTTCATACCCTTACCTTGGACAGATCATATGATCTAAAGATCTGATCAGGATGGTCTGATCAACATCTGATGGTGATGATCTGGTGGAATACGGTGCACACACACACACATGATCAAACCTGTTCGGTTTGGTCCAATTAATGGACTTGAACCGAACCGGACCAGTCTAAAAATTAAACCGGGTTCAGTCAGTTGAACCCAACAACCCCTTTTAATATTCTCACCCCCTTTTCTTTGCTGCTTTTATTATATTCATGTTATTATATTTGCTGATTGCACCCCCCTTTTGTATTTTTTCTTTTATTCACGTTTTTTCCATTTCTTTCCTGTTTCATGAATTGTTAGTTTTTTTTATTTGTTATCTATTATATTTATTTATTTCTTGCTCAATTTATTATTTAGCGTTATTAGTTAATTTGTTTAAATAGTTTCCTTTTTCTCTTGCGTTACTTTGTTTAAGTTCTTGCATTCATACTTCATTGCATATCATTTAATTGTGTTTGGATGGTAACTTTGGACTTAATTATTTCCCTAGCTTAAAAGAGACGGAACTAAAAAATAATAGAGTTAGAACCAAAAAAATATAGTCTAGTTAGTTTAGTTTAGATTAATTTTTTTTTTAAGTTTTATTCTGTCGGACTTGTATTTTTAGTTTAGCTTATTTTTGCATATCATTCAATTGTTGCATTCATTCGTGTTTAAATTTTTGCAAAAGCTCTTAGAATTTATTTATGCTCGATGTAACCCCAAAGTGGATGTAGAAATTGCATTGCATGAATTTTACTTTTTATCGCTTTCCGTCAAACGCTAAAAACAAACGAACGCGAATTTTTTCATTTCTAAAGGGGTACGATTAGTAATTCCTTAGAAAAATAATAGAAAGCAAACAACATCCTCTCTCTCTCAAATAAAACTTCTTTAGTCCAAAAACTAAAATTAGTCGCACGATTAGATTTTAAGTTTACTGTTTTCAAAACACTTTAAAATTATGTTACAACTTTCTTTTCTCAATCCAATCTCCACTTGCACACACAAACTCCTTCTAAACTATTTCTCCCTCAAAATTCTTACTACTTCTGTTTTGTCTGTTTTTTTATTATTTATGTTTCTTTTAATATGTTCCTATTCCTGGCCTTTAAGTTTCTGTAGTGTTCGTTTCTGCTTCATAATTTTTTTTTAAAAAAAGATGGTTCATGTTTATAACTTGTTTGTTTTCGATCAATATCAAACGTTCATTAGTTTCTTTTCACTTGGATCTGTTTCATGTCTATTATGTTTACAGATTTACTTGTTTTTTTCTTTGGGTTTGGTTTTTGTTTTTCTTTATTATTACTGTTTTGTTTTTTTTCGTTTTCAACCTCGAATCGAAATTACCTGGACTTTGCTCTATGTTTTTCGTTATCGAATTCATAGATAGCAAGATGAAATAATGAAAGATTGAAGGTTTTGTTCATGATTGGTTCCTCTGTGTTCTTCCCCTTTTATATTTTACGTTTTTTGTTGTCTGTTTATTTTTTTAGAAAGATCAGAACATGGAACATTATATGGACATTCAATCACCAGATTGAATCACAACCGTTCATACCCTTACCTTGGACAGATCATATGATCTAAAGATCTGATCAGGATGGTCTGATCAACATCTGATGGTGATGATCTGGTGGAATACGGTGCACACACACACACATGATCAAACCTGTTCGGTTTGGTCCAATTAATGGACTTGAACCGAACCGGACCAGTCTAAAAATTAAACCGGGTTCAGTCAGTTGAACCCAACAACCCCTTTTAATATTCTCACCCCCTTTTCTTTGCTGCTTTTATTATATTCATGTTATTATATTTGCTGATTGCACCCCCCTTTTGTATTTTTTCTTTTATTCACGTTTTTTCCATTTCTTTCCTGTTTCATGAATTGTTAGTTTTTTTTATTTGTTATCTATTATATTTATTTATTTCTTGCTCAATTTATTATTTACCGTTATTAGTTAATTTGTTTAAATAGTTTCCTTTTTCTCTTGCGTTACTTTGTTTAAGTTCTTGCATTCATACTTCATTGCATATCATTTAATTGTGTTTGGATGGTAACTTTGGACTTAATTATTTCCCTAGCTTAAAAGAGACGGACATAAAAAATAATAGAGTTAGAACCAAAAAAATATAGTCAAGTTAGTTTAGTTTAGATTAAATTTTTTTTTAAGTTTTATTCCGTCGGACTTGTATTTTTAGTTTAGCTTATTTTTGCCTATCATTCAATTGTTGCATTCATTCATGTTTAAATTTTTGCAAAAGCTCTTAGAATGTATTTATGCTCGATGTAACCCCAAAGTGGATGTAGAAATTGCATTGCATTCATTTTACTTTTTATCGCTTTCCGTCAAACGGTAAAAACAAACGAACGCGAATTTTTTCATTTCTAAAGGGGTACGATTAGTAATTCCTTAGAAAAATAATAGAAAGCAAACAACATCCCCTCTCTCTCAAATAAAACTTCTTTAGTCCAAAAACTAAAATTAGTCGCACGATTAGATTTTAAGTTTACTGTTTTCAAAACACTTTAAAATTATGGTACAACTTTCTTTTCTCAATCCAATCTCCACTTGCACACACAAACTCCTTCTAAACTATTTCTCCCTCAAAATTCTTACTACTTCTGTTTTGTCTGTTTTTTTATTATTTCTGTTTCTTTTAATATGTTCCTATTCCTGGCCTTTAAGTTTCTGTAGTGTTCGTTTCTGCTTCATAATTTTTTTTTAAAAAAAGATGGTTCATGTTTATAACTTGTTTGTTTTCGATCAATATCAAACGTTCATTAGTTTCTTTTCACTTGGATCTGTTTCATGTCTATTATGTTTACAGATTTACTTGTTTTTTTCTTTGGGTTTGGTTTTTGTTTTTCTTTATTATTACTGTTCTGTTTTTTTTCGTTTTCAACCTCGAATCGAAATTTCCTGGACTTTGCTCTATGTTTTTCGTTATCGAATTCATAGATAGCAAGATGAAATAATGAAAGATTGAAGGTTTTGTTCATGATTGGTTCCTCTGTGTTCTTCCCCTTTTATTTTTTACGTTTTTTGTTGTCTGTTTATTTTTTTAGAAAAGATCAGAACATGGAACATGCTATGGACATTCAATCACCAGATTGAATCACAACCGTTGATACCCTTACCTTGGACAGATCATATGATCTAAAGATCTGATCAGGATGGTCTGATCAAGATCTGATGGTGATGATCTGGTCGAATACGGTGCACACCCACACACATGATCAAACCGGTTCGGTTTGGTCCAATTAATGGACTTGAACCGAACCGGACCGGTCTAAAAATTAAACCGGGTTCAGTCAGTTGAACCCAACAACCCCTTTTAATATTCACACCCCCTTTTCTTTTATGCTTTTATTATATTCATGTTATTATATTTGCTGATTGCACCCCCCTTTTGTATTTTTCCTTTTATTCACGTTTTTTCCTTTTCTTTCCTGTTTCATGAATTGTTAGTTTTTTTTATTTGTTATCTATTATATTTATTTATTTCTTGCTCAATTTATTATTTAGCATTATTAGTTAATTTGTTTAAATAGTTTCCTTTTTCTCTTGCGTTACTTTGTTTAAGTTCTTGCATTCATACTTCATTGCATATCACTTAATTGTGTTTGGATGGTAACTTTGGACTTAATTATTTCCCTAGCTTAAAAGAGACGGACATAAAAAATAATAGAGTTAAAACCAAAAAAATATAGTCTAGTTAGTTTAGTTTAGATTAATTTTTTTTTTTAAGTTTTATTCCGTCGGACTTGTATTTTTAGTTTAGCTTATTTTTGCATATCATTCAATTGTTGCATTCATTCGTGTTTAAATTTTTGCAAAAGCTCTTAGAATGTATTTATGCTCGATGTAACCCCAAAGTGGATGTAGAAATTGCATTGCATGCATTTTACTTTTTATCGCTTTCCGCAAACGGTAAAAACAAACGAACGGGAATTTTTTCATTTCTAAAGGGGTACGATTAGTAATGCCTTAGAAAAATAACAGAAAGCAAACAACATCCTCTCTCTCTCAAATAAAACTTCTTTAGTCCAAAAACTAAAATTAGTCGCACGATTAGATTTTAAGTTTACTGTTTTCAAAACACTTTAAAATTATGTTACAACTTTCTTTTCTCAATCCAATCTCCACTTGCACACACAAACTCCTTCTAAACTATTTCTCCCTCAAAATTATTACTACTTCTCTTTTGTCTGTTTTTTTATTATTTATGTTTCTTTTAATATGTTCCTATTCCTGGCCTTTAAGTTTCTGTAGTGTTCGTTTCTGCTTCATAATTTTTTTAAAAAAAAGATGGTTCATGTTTATAACTTGTTTGTTTTCGATCAATATCAAACGTTCATTAGTTTCTTTTCACTTGGATCTGTTTCATGTCTATTATGTTTACAGATTTACTTGTTTTTTTCTTTGGGTTTGGTTTTTGTTTTTCTTTATTATTACTGTTCTGTTTTTTTTCGTTTTCAACCTCGAATCGAAATTTCCTGGACTTTGCTCTATGTTTTTCGTTATCGAATTCATAGATAGCAAGATGAAATAATGAAAGATTGAAGGTTTTGTTCATGATTGGTTCCTCTGTGTTCTTCCCCTTTTATTTTTTACGTTTTTTGTTGTCTGTTTATTTTTTTTGAAAGATGAGAACATGGAACATGCTATGGACATTCAATCACCAGATTGAATCACAACCGTTGATACCCTTACCTTGGACAGATCATATGATCTAAAGATCTGATCAGGATGGTCTGATCAAGATCTGATGGTGATGATCTGGTGGAATACGGTGCACACCCACACACATGATCAAACCGGTTCGGTTTGGTCCAATTAATGGACTTGAACCGAACCGGACCGGTCTAAAAATTAAACCGGGTTCAGTCAGTTGAACCCAACAACCCCTTTTAATATTCACACCCCCTTTTCTTTTATGCTTTTATTATATTCATGTTATTATATTTGCTGATTGCACCCCCCTTTTGTATTTTTCCTTTTATTCACGTTTTTTCCTTTTCTTTCCTGTTTCATGAATTGTTAGTTTTTTTTATTTGTTATCTATTATATTTATTTATTTCTTGCTCAATTTATTATTTAGCATTATTAGTTAATTTGTTTAAATAGTTTCCTTTTTCTCTTGCGTTACTTTGTTTAAGTTCTTGCATTCATACTTCATTGCATATCACTTAATTGTGTTTGGATGGTAACTTTGGACTAAATTATTTCCCTAGCTTAAAAGAGACGGACATAAAAAATAATAGAGTTAAAACCAAAAAAATATAGTCTAGTTAGTTTAGTTTAGATTAATTTTTTTTTTAAGTTTTATTCCGTCGGACTTGTATTTTTAGTTTAGCTTATTTTTGCATATCATTCAATTGTTGCATTCATTCGTGTTTAAATTTTTGCAAAAGCTCTTAGAATGTATTTATGCTCGATGTAACCCCAAAGTGGATGTAGAAATTGCATTGCATGCATTTTACTTTTTATCGCTTTCCGTCAAACGCTAAAAACAAACGAACGCGAATTTTTTCATTTCTAAAGGGGTACGATTACTAATGCCTTAGAAAAATAATAGAAAGCAAACAACATCCTCTCTCTCTCAAATAAAACTTCTTTAGTCCAAAAACTAAAATTTGTCGCACGATTAGATTTTAAGTTTATTGTTTTCAAAACACTTTAAAATTATGTTACAACTTTCTTTTCTCAATCCAATCTCCACTTGCACACACAATCTCCTTCTAAACTATTTCTCCCTCAAAATTATTACTACTTCTCTTTTGTCTGTTTTTTTATTATTTTTGTTTCTTTTAATATGTTCCTATTCCTATCCTTTAAGTTTCTGTAGTGTTCGTTTCTGCTTCATAAATTTTTTTTAAAAAAAGATGGTTCATGTTTATAACTTGTTTGTTTTCGATCAATATCAAACGTTCATTAGTTTCTTTTCACTTGGATCTGTTTCATGTCTATTATGTTTACAGATTTACTTGTTTTTTTCTTTGGGTTTGGTTTTTGTTTTTCTTTATTATTACTGTTTTGTTTTTTTTCGTTTTCAACCTCGAATCGAAATTTCCTGGACTTTGCTCTATGTTTTTCGTTATCGAATTCATAGATAGCAAGATGAAATAATGAAAGATTGAAGGTTTTGTTCATGATTGGTTCCTCTGTGTTCTTCCCCTTTTATTTTTTACGTTTTTTGTTGTCTGTTTATTTTTTTAGAAAGATCAGAACATGGAACATGCTATGGACATTCAATCACCAGATTGAATCACAACCGTTGATACCCTTACCTTGGACAGATCATATGATCTAAAGATCTGATCAGGATGGTCTGATCAAGATCTGATGGTGATGATCTGGTGGAATACGGTGCACACCCACACACATGATCAAACCGGTTCGGTTTGGTCCAATTAATGGACTTGAACCGAACCGGACCGGTCTAAAAATTAAACCGGGTTCAGTCAGTTGAACCCAACAACCCCTTTTAATATTCACACCCCCTTTTCTTTTATGCTTTTATTATATTCATGTTATTATATTTGCTGATTGCACCCCCCTTTTGTATTTTTCCTTTTATTCACGTTTTTTCCTTTTCTTTCCTGTTTCATGAATTGTTAGTTTTTTTTATTTGTTATCTATTATATTTATTTATTTCTTGCTGAATTTATTATTTAGCATTATTAGTTAATTTGTTTAAATAGTTTCCTTTTTCTCTTGCGTTACTTTGTTTAAGTTCTTGCATTCATACTTCATTGCATATCACTTAATTGTGTTTGGATGGTAACTTTGGACTAAATTATTTCCCTAGCTTAAAAGAGACGGACATAAAAAATAATAGAGTTAAAACCAAAAAAATATAGTCTAGTTAGTTTAGTTTAGATTAATTTTTTTTTTAAGTTTTATTCCGTCGGACTTGTATTTTTAGTTTAGCTTATTTTTGCATATCATTCAATTGTTGCATTCATTCGTGTTTAAATTTTTGCAAAAGCTCTTAGAATGTATTTATGCTCGATGTAACCCCAAAGTGGATGTAGAAATTGCATTGCATGCATTTTACTTTTTATCGCTTTCCGTCAAACGGTAAAAACAAACGAACGCAAATTTTTTCATTTCTAAATGGGTACGATTAGTAATTCCTTAGAAAAATAACAGAAAGCAAACAACATCCTCTCTCTCTCAAATAAAACTTCTTTAGTCCAAAAACTAAAATTAGTCGCACGATTAGATTTTAAGTTTACTGTTTTCAAAACACTTTAAAATTATGTTACAACTTTCTTTTCTCAATCCAATCTCCACTTGCACACACAAACTCCTTCTAAACTATTTCTCCCTCAAAATTCTTACTACTTCTCTCTCATTTCTTCACATTAAAAATAAGTAAAAAGCAATAAACTAGAGGTTACTATAGGATACTATAGGCGCTTAGGATGCTAATACCTTCCCTAGGTGTAACAACCCTCGAATTTAGAATTTCTTTTAAACGGTTTGATATTTTCCCCTCTTTGGAAATGAAAGATCATTGTAGTGGTGGAAATCTCAAATTCCCCGCAACAGAAAAATGGCGACTTCACTGAGGACCCTCCTTAAGAGGGTTAAGCCCACCTAGTTTATTGCTTTCCTAAATGCTTAACTGATTTACTTATAATGTCATGGGTTTTATGAGAGGTGAGACAAGCACAATACCCCTGCTTGAGAGAACAAAATAAGATAGGATTTGTGGTGGAGTCATAGCATTGCGTTTGAAGTTAGTTCTTTGCGCGAATGCATGTGATACGGCCACGCTCGAGTGGAGGGTTCATAGAAGTGGTGTGGTTGGCACGAGTCAATTGTGTTGGCTATGTCATTTTTGTGAATCCCAAGAAGCTTGAGGACCTCTTTAGATACATTTAACCCATCTTGCCTTTTAGGTTGTAGTGCGGTGGTTGAAATCATGAGTCAATTATGGTTTTGATTGTTACGCGAGACTACGCTCAAACGAGGCTTCTCCGATGGATATTTTAATGTGCCATGAGTCAATTGTGTGCGCGTGGTATTCACTTGGAAAGTTGTAGACTTTGGGAACTATTTAGAACCCGGTTACGAATGTAAAGAAAAACCATAGTTCATACCTTTTTGGGTGGTTTACCTTTTAACTTCAACCTCATGTTCTCTAAACCCCCCATGTTTGCTATGTTTGTGTGCTTGTTGCATCATCACATCTCATTCACACATACATTCATAAGGCTTGTTGTTTTTATCATAGATATGGATCGTAGGACATGGAGTACAAAGAAGTTCACTTTCAGAAATCCGGATTTGAAGAAGTTGATGGAGTTGGGGTCGCACATACATTTTCGTCCTGATTTTCAACGTCAGTATGGAAAACTTTTCAGCATTCTTGAGATTAAGATAAAGGATGGGATTCTTAACATTCTCGCACAATTCTATGATCCAGTATACCATTGCTTCACGTTTAGAGATTATCAGCTCGTTCCTACTCTAGAAGAATACGCTTACTTTATGGGTTTACCCGTGAATGACAAGCCGTCTTTGAGTGGTTTAGAAAGAGTTCCCAAAAATTCTGATGTTGCCGCAGCTCTTTGTTTACCTGTATCAGTCACTCATGAAAATATAACTGTTAAACAAGAATATCGAGGGTTGAATTCTAGTTTTCTGTTCGAAAAAGCTTTCAAGTTTGCCGAGGCACTAAGCATTCCTGCTCTCGAGGCGATTTTTGTTGTTCTTGTTTATGGGTTGCTACTCTTTCCTAATGTGGATAACTTTGTTGATCTTCATGCTATACAAATTTACATAATGGGAAATCCAGTTCCTACTCTGCTCGGTGATACTCATCATGCTTTGTACACGGCTATTAAGAAAGGAAAAGGAAAAGTTACTTGTTGCGCGCAGCTACTTTATAAGTGGTATGATAGTCATTTGCCTAGGGACAAGGTTTTCAGAAATAATACAGATAATGTCTTATGGTCTCGAAGAATTATGCCTCTTACTTATAAGGATATACACTGGTACGATCTTTGTTATGATGATGGGGTGGTCATTGACAATTGTGGGGAGTTCCCTAATGTGCCTCTTATTGGTACACAAGGAGGTATTACCTATAATCCAGTACTTGCTACACGTCAGTTTGGATGCGCAATGATGGAAGCTCCGAATAATTACTTTCTTTCTCGTGAATCTTATGATAATGAGACTGCAGACATACTTCAAAGGAAAAGGTTCGCAAATGCTTAGAAAACAATCGTCAGAAAAGGAAGGAATCATCTGGGGAAGAGAGATCTGGTCGTTGGGCAACCGTATGTTGATTGGGCTGTTGATAAGGCTATGAAACTTAGAATGCCATACCCTCTTATGGTCCCTATACCTCCTCCACCAGTACCAAATGATACTTATAATGTTGCATCATCTTCAGTTCATGCACCGTCTCCAACTGTTACACCATCTAATGCTATGATAATTGACCTCAAGAGATCCTTGGCTAAAATGAAGGCTGAAAGAGATAGTTGGAAGACAAAATTTAGGCAGCCGAAGAAGAAAGTAAGGGATGGAAATGTAGATACCATGAAGAGAAAGTCGAAAGAGAAATTTGGGAATATACTAGCAATGGGTTTGAGACTGAAGTGGAAAAATTGAAGAAAGAAGCAAAAGAGGATAAGTGGATGATCGATTGGCAAGAAAAAAATTTAATGGAAATGGTAGATGAAGTTGAAGAGTTCAAAAGACAAAAACAAAGTGGCTAGAAGATCAAGTTGAAGCAAGGGACCAGTGTTTTATTATTCAGTTTGTGTTAGTCCATGTAATGTTCAATGTTTCAATGGTTGTAATGTGTCTTTTTTCTTGTATTTTTTTCGTTTTCTCTTTTGTAATTTTTCTTTTCAGTGTTGTGTGTGCTTAAGTTTGATTGTATTTTGTCTCTTTATATTAATGAATTAAGGTCCCTATTTTATGATAACATTGTCCTTTGAGGTCCTTTGAGGATGAAAATACAAAAAAGAAAAATACAATATTCCCGTCTTCTTTGCATAACATATCATGCATCATCTGCATCATTTTCCGGTTTTTTCAAAGATTCTTAGTCTTTCGTTCTTTCAGATCCTGACCCGTCGCATTTGATACAAGCCAACGCGAATCTACTACACACGTGCTAACAGGAAAAGAATTATGGAAGAGGAAAATGCTCAACTTCATGAACAGGTTACTACTCTTCAGGCTGCAGTTACCAAGCTTACTTCCATGGTGGAAGCACTCACTCTTGCAAGGCCTCTGCCTCCACCTCCTCCTGTGCAAGCTTTGAATGTTCTGATACCTGAGAATGTCCCAGTTTCTGCTCCTCAGGGTCTGGTCAGTCATCCTATGCAGATTACCTCTATGAATTATCCTTGGGGCATGCCCGCTAATTTTGGCGATGATGTTCAGCCGTTTGTTTCCCATGCTCAATACCATACCATCAGTGTTCCTCAAATGACAACTGCTATCTCGCCTCCCGCAATGACTATTGCTCCTGCCACTATGCATGCACTTTCAAATGAGACAGAACCTGTGTACTATGCTGGTCCAGTGGAGAATATGGTGCCTTTGAGTCCTAGAGGTGATATTCAGGACCAATTTGAAGAAATGCAGCGAGAAATCCGTGCTCTTCGCGGAAAAGATTTGTTTGGAAAAAGTGCTCACGAGATGTGTTTAGTTCCTAATGTCTAAGTACCTCCGAAGTTTAAAACACCTGATTTCAAAAAGTATAAAGGGGATTCTTGCCTCCAAAGTCACTTGATTATGTACGCAAGGAAGATGTCTACTCAGACCAATAATGACAAACTGCTGATTCATTTCTTTCAGGACAGTCTGACTGGTGCTACTCTGAAATGGTATATGAGCTTAGACCGTGAGAAGATCAAGTCCTTCACTGATTTGTGTGAAGCCTTTGTGCACCAATATAAGTACAATTTTGATTTGGCACCCAATAGGGATCAGCTTCGTTCCTTGTCACAAAGGGAACGTGAAAGTTTCAAGGAGTATGCTCAAAGATGGCGTGGACTGGCTGCCCAAGTCAATTCGCCTATGGAGGAAAAAGAGATGACAAGGATATTCCTGAAAACACTTGAACCTTTTTACTATGATAAGATGATTGCAAGTAATCTCTGTGATTTCACTGATGTAGTGGAAACAGGAACCCGTGTCGAAGAAGGAATTAGAGAGGGTCGTTTGATAAAAGATGTGTCAGGGTCTTGTAATGGTAAAAGATATGGTGCTGGTTTTGGTAAGAAGAAAGAGCAAGAAGTGAGTATGGTCGCTCATGATAGCGTAGAAATAATTATCATCCACATCAACAACATGTTGCTTCTATTGCACCACCTGTGAACACTGGCTATCAACAAAGGCCACATAAGCCACCTCAGGGTAACTATAATCATACACAGGGACCTCCCCGATACGATCTGATTCCAATGAGATATGCTGATCTATTTTCTGCTTTGCTTAAAAGAGACAGACCTAAAAAATAATAGAGTTAGAACCAAAAAAATATAGTCTAGTTAGTTTAGTTTAGATTAATTTTTTTTTAAGTTTTATTCCGTCGGACTTGTATTTTTAGTTTAGCTTATTTTTTCATATCATTCAATTGTTGCATTCATTCATTTTTAAATTTTTGCACAAGCTCTTAGAATGTATTTATGCTCGATGTAACCCCAAAGTGGATGTTGAAATTGCATTGCATGCATTTTCCTTTTTATCGCTTTCCGTCAAACGGTAAAAACAAACGAACGCGAATTTTTTCATTTCTAAAGGGGTACGATTAGTAATTCCTTAGAAAAATAATAGAAAGCAAACAACATCCTCTCACTCTCAAATAAAACTTCTTTAGTCCAAAAACTAAAATTAGTCGCACGATTAGATTTTAAGTTTACTGTTTTCAAAACATTTTAAAATTATGTTACAACTTTCTTTTCTCAATCCAATCTCCACTTGCACACACAAACGCCTTCTAAACTATTTCTACCTCAAAATTCTTACTACTTGTCTCTCATTTCTTCACATTAAAAATAATAAAAAGCAATAAACTAGAGGTTACTATAGGATAATATAGGCGCTTAGGATGCTAATACCTTCCCTAGGTGTAACAACCCCCGAATTTAGAATTTCTTTTAAACGGTTTGATATTTTCCCCTCTTTGGAAATGAAAGATCATTGTAGTGGTGGAAATCTCAAATTCCCCGAAACAGAAAAATGGCGACTTCACTGAGGACCCTCCTTAAGAGGGTTAAGCCCACCTAGTTTATTGCTTTACTAAATGCTTAACTGATTTACTTATTAGCACAATACCCCTGCTTGAGAGAACAAAATAAGATAGGATTTGTGGTGGAGTCATAGCATTGCGTTTGAAGTTAGTTCTTTGCGCGAATGCATGTGATACGGCCACGCTCGAGTGGAGGGTTCATAGAAGTGGTGTGGTTGGCACGAGTCAATTGTGTTGGCTATGTCATTTTTGTGAATCCCAAGAAGCTTGAGGATCTCTTTAGATACATTTAACCCATCTTGCCTTTTAGGTTGTAGTGCGGTGGTTGAAATCATGAGTCAATTATGGTTTTGATTGTTACGCGAGACTACGCTCAAACGAGGCTTCTCCGATGGATATTTTAATGTGCCATGAGTCAATTGTGTGCGCGTGGTATTCACTTGGAAAGTTGTAGACTTTGGGAACTATTTAGAACCCGGTTACGAATGTAAAGAAAAACCATAGTTCATACCTTTTTGGGTGGTTTACCTTTTAACTTCAACCTCATGTTCTCTAAACCCCCCATGTTTGCTATGTTTGTGTGCTTGTTGCATCATCACATCTCATTCACACATACATTCATAAGGCTTGTTGTTTTTATCATAGATATGGATCGTAGGACATGGAGTACAAAGAAGTTCACTTTCAGAAATCCGGATTTGAAGAAGTTGATGGAGTTGGGGTCGCACATACATTTTCGTCCTGATTTTCAACGTCAGTATGGAAAACTTTTCAGCATTCTTGAGATTAAGATAATGGATGGGATTCTTAACACTCTCGCACAATTCTATGATCCAGTATACCATTGCTTCACGTTTAGAGATTATCAGCTCGTTCCTACTCTAGAAGAATACGCTTACTTTATGGGTTTACCCGTGAATGATAAGCCGTCTTTGAGTGGTTTAGAAAGAGTTCCCAAAAATTCTGATGTTGCCGCAGCTCTTTGTTTACCTGTATCAGTCATTCATGAAAATATAACTGTTAAACAAGAATATTGAGGGTTGAATTCTAGTTTTCTGTTCGAAAAAGCTTTCAAGTTTGCCGAGGCACTAAACATTCCTGCTCTCGAGGCGATTTTTGTTGTTCTTGTTTATGGGTTGCTACTCTTTCCTGCTCTCAGACCACCGCTGCCAGTGCCCGAGAAATTCCCTTATTGGTACAGGTCTTATCTTACTTGTGCCTATCACTCTGGAGCGCCTGGTCATGATATTGAGAACTGTTATGGTTTGAAGAATGACGTACAAAAGTTGATCAGGAATGGTGTCCTGAAATTCAAAGATATCAACCCGAATGTGCAGGCAAACCCATTCCCACCTCATGGGGCTGCTAATATTAATATGGTACAGGTTGATTCAGGTCATTACCGAGTATTCAATGTTTGCCAGATCAAGGGATCACTGGTTCAGATTCATGTCGGTTTGTGCCAGCTGTCTTACTTTCAACATAATCATGCCGCTTGTATGATTTGTCCAAGAAATCCAAGAGGGTGCCAAAAAGTAAAGGAAGATCTACAAATTTTGATTAATAGAAGAGAGTTGGTCATTTCTTACAAGAGAAAAGAGGATGGAGAATCTGATAGTGAGTTTGATAGTAATGATGACGAGGCTTTTATGATCATTCTAGAGTTCATTGATGCTGGATATATTGAGTTGCCGTATAACAGTCAAGAATGTGTTGATGAGCTCTTGGTGATCTGTTTACCGGGTACTGTGCCTTTTGAGTCTTATAAGGCAGTCCCATACCAGTACCAAGCCACTATGATGAAAGGCAATGAAGAGGTTCCGATTCCTAATTTGTTATCTGTTGCAAATGTTGTGGGTTCGAGTAAGATAATGAGGGGTGGCCGTGTGTTGCCACCAACTACTTTGAAGAAAGTGAATCCTCCTGTGAATGAACCATTGGTGGTAGATAATTCTGAGGCAAATGTTGAGAGTAACAAGAATTCGGGTCCGTCTGATAAAACTGGCGTTGCTTCTGATGTTGAAGAGGTTCTGAAATTGATCAAGAAGAGTGAATACAAGGTGGTTGATCAGCTGATACAAACACCTGCTAAAATTTCCATTTTATCACCCCTATTGAACTCTGAAGCACATAGAGATGCATTGATGAAGGTGTTAGAACAAGCTTATGTAGATCATGATGTGACCATTGACCGTTTTGGAGGCATCGTGGGGAATATCACTGCCTGTAACACTTTGAGCTTCAGTGATGAAGACCTTCCTGAAGAAGGAAGAAGCCATAATCTTGCCCTTCATATCTCTGTGACTTGTCGGCATGATGCTCAGTCTAATGTGCTCATTGATACTGGGTCCTCTTTGAATGTGATGCCGAAAGCTACCCTTGATCAGTTAAGCTATAAAGGCGCCCCAATGAGGCGAAGTGGGATGGTTGTTAAAGCTTTCGATGGGTCGAGAAAGATGGTAATGGGGGAGGTTGACTTACCAATCACTATTGGGCCACATACATTTCAGATTACTTTTCAAGTGATTGATGTCAACGCAGCATACAGTTGCTTATTGGGTCTCCCTTGGATCCATGAAGCTGGTGCTGTAACTTCAACTTTACACCAAAAGTTGAAATTTGAAAAGAATGGCAAGATTATTACTGTAGGGGGCGAACAGGCTTATCTGGTGAGTCAGCTGTCGTCATATACAAGTATTGGTGCTGATATTGTTGATAGGACCCAATTTCAGGGATTATCTATTGATGAGGGGACAAGTGCTAAGAAAGAAAGTGTTTGTATGGCCTCTCTGAAAGATGCACGGCAGAAGCTACTGCATGAATCCACCACAGTCTGGGGCAAACTGATAGAGTTGCCAAAAAACAAGAACCAAGAAGGTTTAGGTTTTGTTTCAAATGGTAAGGCTCCTAAAATTGGTAAAGATGATAAGTCTATTGAGGATACGTTTAAGAGTGCTGGTTTCATTTATCCAACTTTTTTAGATGTTAATGTTGTGGATGAGGAAAAGCTTGAAGAAGACGTTGGCTTGGTGGTGCATGGAGGAACTTGCTATAATTGGAGTGTTGTGGATGTTCCGGCTGTTGTCTCTCACTCTGAGTAATGATCCATCGTCGTTTTTATTAAAATCTTTCATTCTGCCCAAGATGAAAGTATGCGTTTTTTAGGGCCTATGTTTGAAAATGAGTATTCCTTTCGCTCTGCCCAAGGCGAAAGATGAACTATTGTCGGGCTTTTATTTTAATGAAATCATCAATGAATAAAGGATATTTTATGTCCACTCTATTGTGCTTTTTAGTTTTTCTTGCTTTTTCCTTTTTCTGGAATATGGTAACACAAAAAACATATAAATATTTCTCTTTTCAAAAAAATCTGCATAAATGCTTATTTCTTTTCACATATTTCTAAAATCAAGCATAAATCATATTTGCAAATTGATTGTTGATAAACCCGTTTGTAACACCTGGCGCAAGCACAAAATAATATTGCAATGAAGCCGCCACCATATTTTATTCATCCCATGAAGGGAAAGGAAAATAATGATAAAATGTTTAAGAATCGGGTTCGGGAGTTGGTTACATGAGGGGAAGACGTTAACACCCCCTCATATCCGTTGTACTCAACGAGAACCATTTGAGGAATTTGGTTTGCATAAACAGAATTAACCGCATACAAGAAAAGATTACCACACATTAAACAGAAAAGGGAAAAAAGAGTTTTATATTAATTGGCTTGACAAGATTAAGATCTCGCTCCTACGTATCCCCCAAGTACAATGAGGAAGTCAAAGCTCACGTAGTTCTTTCTGAAAAGAAGTTTGTTTGTTGGTTGTTTTTAATGAACGACGTTTATGTCGCATTCCACTGATACGACAGTTTGCTTGTATGCTCGACTGAGGCTTAAGCGTTTGTCCGTATTAGGGGAATAGATAAAACATTGTCCTTTTAAAAAAAGAAGTGTAAAAGATTTAAGTTGAAAAAAAAGTTGACTGCGCAAGGGCAGGATAAACAGTTGTGAGTTGAGTATCTTTTAGGATTTTTTTGAGAGATTATTCAGTGAATGAGAATAGCCCTAAGTCGCGAGCCATGCGGCAGGTACCGAGCTACTCGGGAAACAAAAGTCATGCGTCAGACGCTCCCCGTTTCATTCAATAGATATTTAGAATATTTTCAGAGTTTTCAAGCTCAAACTAGAAAGGAAAAAGAAAGGTAGAAGAGAGATGCAAATGCATTGCTGAGTAATTCAAAAAATCATAAGATATAGGCATATAAACGAGTAATCATGTATCAAACAAAAGAGAAATAAGTCAATAAGAGATTACATGTATTTAGCACAACTAAGTCAAATGAGAGAAAGTCAACTGTAAGAAGTCAACCAAAAATTCAAGGTAAAAAGTCAGTGAAACTGAGACAGAACGAGTCATGCGTCAGGCTCCGTCTCATGGTTCCCTCGAAAGATTTATGTTTCAAGTTTAAAAGTTTAAAAATAAATTAATCAAAGTCATGCGTCAGAGACTATTTTATTTTTAATCCATTTTTCAATTCTAAGTTTCAAATCAAAAGCTTCGAATTAAAAATAAATTAGTCAAAGTCATGCGTCAGAGACTATTTATTTTTAATCCATTTCAAATCTAAGCTTCAAACTAAATCTACGAATTAAAAATAAATTAGCCAAAGTCATGCGTCAGAGACTATTTATTTTTAATTCATTTTTCAAATCCAAATTTCAAACCAAAAGCTCCAAATTAAAAATAAATTAGCCAAAGTCATGCGTCAGAGACTATTTATTTTTAATCCATTTTTCAAATCTAAGCTTCAAACTAAAGTTACGAATTAAAAATAAATTAGCCAAAGTCATGCGTCAGAGACTATTTATTTTTAATCCAATTTTTATTTCAAAGTTAATTGAGAAAAAGTACAAAATAATTAAATAAGCTCTTATTTCAAAAGTGTTTATGCATGCTTATTTGCATAAGCACTTTTGAGATAATCACTTATTTTTCATTAAGCACTTTCATTCAATAAACCATAAAAAATAAATAAGTTCATAGCGGGGGTGCAGCAGTTAAGAGGTGTAGCAAACAGAAAAATAAAAAAAATAAAAAAACAGAACAAAAAAAGCAGTTGGGCCTAAAAGCCAAGGCCCAATCTCCGTTTCAACATCAGCCTGGGTCGGATCCAGGTCGAACTGGGTCAACCCGGTCCAACCCTATCACCCAACTGGTTACCAAACAAAAAACGGAGGGGGGGCGTAGAGAAGATGGGGGGCGCGCGTGAGTAATGACTCTGGCCACTCACGCGGCGCCACGTGTCCATCATCTTCTCCCTCACCAAACTAGAAAACAGAACAGAACAGACGACGGAGGGATGGGGGAGGCGCGCGGCCGGTACCATCGGTGACTCTTCCAGTCACGAAAACGAGCAAACAAATATACCAAATCAAACAGAAATTCGCAAGGATTATGAATATATGATTGGTTTCAACAAACAACACATGAACAGAGCAAAATCGAACGAACAAAACTCGGATCCAAAAATTCAAATATACTAAATCACCACGAAATTCATGAAACCGAAAGAAGGGAAGTGTTCAGATTGGTTCCAAAGGCATGAATCTATTCTCATATACCTTCGTTTGTGTCTTATTTGGCCGGAACGGAGCTTTCAACTTCGGCCGTGACTTCCAACGCTGATTTAGTGGCTTTCCAGTCACTTTTTGACGAAACGGACAGTGGATTTGGACTCAGGAGGGTCGAATTATTATCGATCGAGTTTCGGATCGTTGATTTTCGAAGTTTTTGAGGTAGCCGGAAAAAATGGTTTCTCGCCAGAAAAAGAATTCCGGCGCAGTTGTTTTTGTATTTGTAGTGGTGCTGGTTTTTTTTGAGAAATGTGTCCAATTTTGATCTGAATATTTTAATGGTATATATAGTAGTATATTAGGGTAAATGGTATTGATGTAATAATTAACACTTTTGAGGTTAAGGGGAAATTAATGTGAAAAATGATAATGAAATGGTAATAAGATGAAAATTATGATGTGGCATACAATGATTGGTTCATGGAAAAATATATTTATGATGATGAAAATACGACGAATAAAAATAAGCGAATGAAAATAAAATGGAATATATTTTTTATGATTTTAAACAAAATTAGCGGAGGACGTGAAAACATTATTTTTGAAACAATTTTTTGGGCGTTTTTTAAAAAAAAAGGAACAATTTTAAAAAATAAAAAAATAAAATATTTATTTAAAAAGTTAAAAATTAGGGTATTACACCGTTGAACACAATGAATCTATGCCCTCTCCCAACTTTGAATTCCCTGTGTTTGAGGCTGAAGAGGAGGATGATGAAGATATTCCTGATTAGATTACCCGGTTACTTGAGTACGAGGAAAGAGCCATTCAGCCTCATGAAGAGCCTATTGAAGTAATTAACCTGGGTACTGAGGAAGACAAGAAAGAAGTCAAGATTGGTGCGTTGTTAGAAGCCAGTGTCAAAGAGAGATTGATAGAACTCCTCAGAGAATACATGGAGGTGTTTCTTGGTCTTATCAAGACATGCCAGGGTTGGATACCAATATTGTGGAACATCATTTGTTGTTGAAGCCCGAATGTCCACCAGTTAAGCACAAATTGAGAAGAACACATCCTGATATGGCAGTAAAAATTAAAGAAGAGGTTCAAAAGCAGATTGATGCGGGTTTCCTGATTACATCTGAATACCCTCAATGGTTGGCTAATATAGTACCTGTTCCGAAGAAGGATGGCAAGGTCGGAATGTGTGTCGATTATAGAGATTTGAACAAGGTCAGTCCGAAGGATGATTTCCCTTTGCCTCACATTGATATGCTAGTTGATAATACTGCAAAGTTCAAGGTCTTCTCTTTTATGGATGGTTTCTCTGGTTACAATCAGATACAGAAGGCTCTAGAAGATCGAGAGAACACTTCTTTCATTACACCATGGGGAACTTTCTGTTACAAAGTTATGCCATTTGGTTTGAAGAATGCTGGTGCCACATATCAGAGAGCAATGACTACCCTGTTTCATGATATGATGGACAAGGAAATTGAGGTTTATGTCGATGATATGATTGCCAAGTCTAATACTGAAGAAGAACATTTTGACCATCTTCTAAAGTTGTTCCAACGATTGAAGAAGTACAAGCTTCGTTTGAATCCCAATAAGTGTACTTTTGGTGTCCGATCTGGAAAACTCTTGGGGTTTGTAATTAGTCAGAAAGGTATAGAGGTGGATCCTAACAAAGTGAAAGCCATTCGAGAAATGCCTGAATCTTAGAAATGAGTCGTCTCCCGCCCGGGTGCTTTAACTCCAAAAGAAAAGTAAATTGATCTTCTCCCACCCGGGTGCTTGAATCATGTAAAAAGAAAACTGAATCGTCTCCCGCCCGGGTGCTTGGATTCAAAAAGAAAACTAAACTGAGCTTCTCCCGCTCGGGTGCTTTAATTCAAAAATAAACAGAGTTGTCTCCCGCCCGGGTGCTATAACTCCAAAAGAAAAAAAAACTGATCTTCTCCCGACCGGGTGCTTGAATCATATAAAAGAAAAAAACTGAATTGTCTCTCGCCCGAGTGCTTGAATTAAAAAATAAACAGAGTTGTCTTCCGGGTGCTTTAACTCTAAACTGAAAATAAACTGATCTTCTCCCGCCCGGTCGCCCGGGTGCTTGAATCATGTAAAAAAAAAACTGAATCGTCTCCCGCCCGGGTGCTTTGATTCAAAAATAAACATAGTCGTCTCCCGCCCGGGTGCTTTAACTCAAAACTAATTCTGAATTTACTCCACTGACACTTGATGTATCTTTGGGTAAAGAAACTTGCTGGGAGTCAAAAATTGAACATTCTGCCATCATTGTGACAAAGAATTTACAAGATTACTGCTTGACCATTATTTTGCTGAGATACATGTTATCCCAATCAATTTGTAATAGATGCAGTATGTTATCCTTCTTGTCATAAAAATTACGATTCATCGTCCGTTTTGTCGGAGAATTAAGTCCATTAACCTTCTTCGTTGAATAAGAGATCCAAGTTTGCAACCTGTTAAAACAACATTTTGAACATGTGCTTCATGAATGCATGATTGTACATCTCTAATGCCTAAATGCAAAACTAATGCAGATGAAATATCTGATCGTATGCATGATTTTTTTTGTGATCCTTTTTATGCATGAATTTGTATGCCTAAATGCATGATTTTCTGAGTTTTTGTTGAGGAGAGTTTGCATTCTCGGCACCGAGAATCTGAGTAACTCCATTGAAGTAAGATCATGACACGTTGACTGTTTCTTGTTGTTGGGCGAACATTCAGTCAAGTTTCCAAAAAGGATAGCAATTTTCTTCATGGAATGGAATCAAAGGATTGCCATGAATTTCTGTATATGGATTAGGGCATTGTATTGTACGCCATTGGTTTCCCTTCAAACATTTTCAATTTCAAAACAGTTTGCTATTTTCAAAAGTTTTCTATTCACAATGTTTAGATGCTTTATTTGTCAAAAATAAATAGCACTACTGCACACAATTGGAACACAAAAACAGGCTAACAAACAGATAAGTGAAAACGAGAACTTTATTAATTGCACGAAGTGCGGAAAGTTTTTCAACTGGATGCAAAATCCCTTGAAGAGGTAATTGCAAATTGAAGCTAAGATAATGGCAATGAAAATAAATGAATTCCACTGAATCATAACAATGCCATCCTTCTACATAATCTCAGGTTTACAAAACCTTGCTTTGGAGCAAGGAGACTGGACCAATCTTCTCCATCTGAAGTTCCACTTTCATGCAGAGTCAAATATTGCAGTCCTAAGCCTTTTCTCTTTCTTGTTTGTTTGTACCCTTGTTTTGGCACAATATTTCTGATGACACGAAATCATATCGTATTTTTAGCTTAGTTTATGTGAACTTTAGTTGCATTTTCATATGTTTTTATTTCATTTATGTCTTTTTATGTTGGTATTTGTTTTGTTTTCAGTTTTGTCAAATAAAATAGGTCAGAGAAGAGAATTGAGCAAAAACGGCCAAAAACACAGCAAAAAGGGGGGGTGCAAAGCACAAATTCGCGCAGCCCACCAAAGGAGCCCAACAAAAAGGGGCGAATGCCCCCAGAAGCTTGTGGCGGGCGCCACAGAAGTGGTGGCGGGCGCCACCAAGCCCAAATCCACCAAAAAAGCTTTTTGCGCGACGTAGGGAGCAAGCACACCGTCTGATCCGTTTTCTGTTCCTAATCGGATGGCAATTGGATGAGATCAAAGTGAAGCTTATCTCTCCTACTTTCATGGATCGTACAAGTCAAAATTCCCCTATAAATAGAAGACTCAAATTCAGAATTTTCCACGCCTTATTTTCCTTTATTTCAGTCAGTTTTATTTTCCCGCTTTGTAAACTGTATCGGTATTTCCACACCGGGAATCCGATTTCAGATCCGTTTTCACTTTCCTGTCAAGAATATTATTTCCTTTAATTCCAGTTTCCAGCAGATTTTATTTCCAGGTTTTTATGCGCTTATTTATTTATTTAATTATTATGTCTTGTTTAATTTACTGTTTTTATTTATTTAATTCCTTTACCATGTCTAGCTAAATTCCTAGATATCGGTATGTAATTTAATTCTCCGAAGGGGATTTAATGATGATGTAGCGCGCGTACTTATTAAACTATTTTTCTGATTCAAATTCCTAATTTAATTCAAAGCTTTTGAACGAGAGTAAAATAAAGCAACTAAGGTTAAAATCAATAGAGCGAGAGTTTGAGGTTTTAACTAGATAGTAGGAATTTGATATTAATCTTTAAACGAGCGAGAGCCACGTTAGGATTAATTAGAACTAATTGATTTTCAAAATATACTTTCGAAGCTAAGGTGGTAGAAAAGTGACAGTAAAACTCCTAGCTTAGAAAGTATGGTTTTTATCAACAAAACGAGAGTGTCAGGTTTAAACCTTTAAGTTGAGAAAGTTCTTCTGAAAAGTAAACACTTATCCGCGCACTATTAATTTATTAAATCCCCGAAGGTTAATTAGTTACATACTGATATCCGCTTTAATTGATTTAAATCTTTAATTTAAATTCTTCTTCTTAACTCAAAACAATCTTAAAACTAAACCCATCGCCTTAGATTTACAACGTAACGGCAGAATTACGGTAGGTCAACTATTGGTCTATGTGGTTCGATATCTTTTAAAACTCAACGACGAAACTGTGCACTTGCAGTTATAAATATTTATTGATACACAAATCGTCGATCAAGTTTTTGGCGCCGTTGCCGGGGACCAATTTAGTCGATATCGTAACTCCGTTGTTACACCGTAGAGACTAAGGCAATTTTAATTTTTAGTAAAATATTTAAAAATCCAAAAAATTCAAAAAAAAAATAAATAAATATAAAAAAAAAAAAAAGGGTGACCATCCACAAAACCGTCCACTTAAATTTTATGCTATTCCTTCACAAGAACCTCATAATAGCATTGTTGCCCCTGCTATTGAGGCAAATAGTTTTGAGCTTAATCCTTCATTGTTGTCTGCCGTACAACAAAATCAATTTTCTGGTAGTCCTAGTGACAACCCTAATCTACATTTGTCAATATTCTTGTAATACGTAGACACTGTGAAAGCAAATGGTGTTAGTCCCGAAGCAATTAGGCTTCGTCTTTTCCCTTTCTCTTTAAGAGATAGAGCTAGAGCTTGGCTCCACTCTTTACCTTCCAACTCTGTTACCACGTGGAATGAGTTGAAGAAAGTTTTCTTAGCAAGATACTTCCCACCTAGTAAAACTTTTATTCTAAGAGCTCAAATTAATGGGTTTAAACAAAGTTATAATGAATCTCTTTTCGAAACATGGGAAAGATACAAGGACATGATAAGACTTTGCCCACATCATGGCCTAGAAGACTGATTAGTTATCCACACCTTTTACAATGGTCTCTTGTACAATACAAGAATAACAATAGACGCCGCAGCTGGTGGCGCATTGATGGATAAATCTTACACTGAGGCCTATAACCTTATAGAAAACATGGCTCAAAACCATTATATGTGGGGAAGCTCAAGAACACCTTTATAGCAACCTCTTGCGAAAAGAGGTATCAATGAGATGGGCGAACTTAACCATGTCAAGGCACAAGTGGATGCTCTAACTCAAAAGTTAGAGAGCTTAACCAAAATACCTGCAGCTACTGTGGCTGCAACGGTTTCAAACTGTGAATTATGCGGAAATCGAGGACATGCTACCCCTGAATGTCAACTTTTGGCAGGCGTTTCCCCAGACCAAGTGAACTATTCTCAGGGAAACCCTAACACCTGTGATCCAGGTTGGCAGAACAATTCCTACATTCCACCAGGATTTCAACATGGAGCCCCTGCTGCTCCTTATGTCCATACAAAGTCAAACTTGGAGCTTATGATGGAAAACTTTATCCTAGCTCAGAATCAGCAGAATAGTCAAACAAATGAAGTGATTAACCATTTGCCTAACAAAGTTGATCTTATGGCCACCCATAGCAAAATGCTTGAAACTCAGATATTTCAAGTGGCCCATCAACTACCGTCTACTAGTGCCCCAACAGGCATATTTCCTGGCCAACCGCAGCCTAATCCTAAAGCACATGTGAACGCTGTGACACTGCGAAGTGGAACACAGTATGATGAACCAAGTGATCCTAGGACTGAGAGGCCAGCCATGCAATAAAAGCCTTACGAACCAGTTGAGAAAGAGAGTCAACCTAAAGAGGAAGGAGGAAATGGCGTTGAGGCTAAAGCAAAAGAGAAACCTTATGTGCCTCCACCACCTTATAAACCACCCATTCCTTATCCTCAAAGGTTTGAAAAGACCAAAAGCATGGAGGAATTCAAGAAATTCGTGGAGCTTCTAAAAAAATTAAATATAACAATACCCTTTACAGAAGCTATCACCCAAATGCCTTCATATGCTAAATTTCTCAAAGAAATCTTATCTAATAAGAAGAGGATTGAGGACGATGAAACCGTTATGCTTACTGCCGAGTGTAGCGCAATTCTTCAAAATAATATGCCTCCTAAACTCAAAGATCCAGGAAGTTTCTTTATACCCTGTGTCATTGGAAAGTTTGTCATAGATAGGGCCCTATGCGATTTAGGTGCCAGCATAAGTCTCATGCCCATGACCATATGCGAGAGACTTAAGTTAGGAGAGTTGAGACCTACTAAAATGTCAATACAGTTCGCTGAACGTTCTGTCAAATACCCCTCGGGTATACTAGAAAACGTTCCAGTGCGTATAGGTCAATTCTTTATCCCAACTGATTTTATAGTCATGGACATAAGGGAGGATTCCAATATACCTATCATCTTAGGAAGGCCATTCTTAGCTACTGCGGGTGCATTAATAGATGTAAAGAAAGGCAAGCTCACTTTTGAAGTGGGTGAAGAAAAAGTGGAATTTGTTTTAACGTAATTCATGAAAGCACCAGCTATAGATGACACTTGTTATCTGCTAGATGTCATTGACGAATGTAGAAAAGAGAGGGAGATGGAGCAAACCATGTATTCTAAAGTTCTAAAACCTCATGCCCCTCCAACTCTTAAAGATGATAATGACAGTCTAGGTGAAACTTTAGAAATTGCACCAGAACCTCCTCCTCACAAGCCGCCAAAATTTGTCACATCTAATAAGCTCGAAAAGTTTATCGAGATGTTGAAAAAGCTTAATATTGACATACCTTTCATTGAGGCTAGAGTAGACCCAAAACCCCAAACATGTGGAAAGGCGGAAAATATAAAAATCTATACACATGGAAAATTTGAGGGCAATGAATCTAGGGAAGTCATTAGTAAAAAAGGGATAAGGTTAGCCTTCGAGATGGTGGATGAAATGACTAAGCCAAAACCTGAGAAGCTGATACTCAGGATTGATCCAGAACCACCACCGCCACATGTTATGAACTTGAAACCTCCCTATAGGAAGTACAAAAGAAAAGAAAAGGGTAAGAAAGCTGAACCACCCTATAGGAGGAAGAAAAGAAAATGTGAGGGATATGTGAGATGGCTTGATAAGTGGCCATGGAAACTAGAGTTTGTTAAAAATGTGGTCGAGAAATTATTCTCGAAAGAGCCACCATGAGTGCCTCCAGCCCTAAACTGTCGAGCTAACCGACTTTAAACAAAGCGCTTGGTGGGAGGCAACCCGCTGATTTTGAATCTAATGTTTTCTTTTTAGTCCATTTTATTTTGCAGGTAATAAAGAAATAGCACGCTCAACGGCTTCGTAGTTGTGAAAGCTTGGCTATTCAGGTTCTTCTTCCAATCTCACCTTTAGTCGTTGCATTGGGGACAATGCTCGATTTAAGTGTGGGGGAGGAAGCTTTATCGCTTTCCTTTTACTTTCAGTCATTTAGTTTGCATGCATAATAAAATCTTAGGATAGTTCACTTAAATTGAGTAGTTTTTTGCGTATTGTTTTTGTTATTGTCTGATTTTCCCATTTCTTGAGCTATACCAAAAGTTTTCTTGTGAAAAGCAAAGTGTTGAGTTTTGATGCTTGATATTGATTGTTTGAAAGTATATAGGTTGTTTGCACTATCTAGGCTATTTTGTGAAATTTGGGTAACGGTTAGATAAAATCAATACCGTTTTAACACCTTAGATTCTCAGAAGTGTGTAAAACTGATTTGAGTACTAATTTTGACAAAGCTTTGAACTTGAGTTTTAATGAACCCTTAGTAGTTTATTTAGCAGTCGGCACCATCTCAAGGCACAAACTAAGTGGGAAACCGACGAATATAAGTGAATGATCTTGAATATAAATGTTTATGAATACTATTGGTTGATTCTTTGAAATAATTGACAAAAATTCTGCAAATGTTGAAACATGCGAAAGGAAAAAAATACCATAGTATAGAAACTCATTAGTAGTTGGTTCAGAGGTGTCTGATTCTGAACTTGGTAGGGCGGGTTACGATCCGATCCCCCGCAACTACGAAGTGGGTAAAGCAAATAGGGGTTACCAAACTTATGTTATCAGCACCCCTCGCTATATGATGATCATAATCACTAACAGGTTTCCTACCATGGGCGTGTACGAGATAACGGGCTTAATGTGATTGCGCTAGAATGAAAAGGGTAAATGAAACTTAGGTGAGAAGTAGAGTCAAAAGGAAATGCTTCAGGTCTGTTTTCATATAATGGAAGTCTAGTGTGTCATTATGGTGTTATTGTTATTTGCACTGTTATTTGATTTTCATGGCTTAGCCGGCAACCACGTATGAGTAGGATGATCGTGTCATGTGTTTTTACTTGTGCTATGCGATTCACTATTCTTTTATGCTTGAGGACAAGCAATGGTTCAAGTGTGGGGGAATTTGATGACACGAAATCATATCGTATTTTTAACTTAGTTTATGTGAACTTTAGTTGCATTTTCATATGTTTTTATTTCATTTATGTCTTTTTATGTTGGTATTTGTTTTGTTTTCAGTTTTGTCAAATAAAATAGGTCGGAGAAGAGAATTGAGCAAAAAGGGCCAAAAACGCAGCAAAAAGGGGGTTGCAAAGCACAAATTCACGCAGCCCACCAAAGGAGCCCAGCAAAAAGGGGCAAATGCCCCCAGAAGCTTGTGGCGGACGCCACAGAAGTGGTGGCGGGCGCCACCAAGCCCAAATCCACCAAAACAGCTTTTTGCGCGACGTAGGGAGCAAGCACACCGTCTGATCCGTTTTCTGTTCCTAATCGGATGGCAATTGGATGAGATCAAAGTGAAGCTTATCTCTCCTACTTTCATGGATCGTACAAGTCAAAATTCCTCTATAAATAGAAGACTCAAATTCAGAATTTTCCACGCCTTATTTTCCTTTACTTCAGTCAATTTTATTTTCCCGCTTTGTAAACTGTATCGGTATTTCCACACCGGGAATCCGATTTCAGATCCGTTTTCACTTTCCTGTCAAGAATATTATTTCCTTTAATTCCAGCAAGTTTAATTCCAGTTTCCAGCAGATTTTATTTCCAGGTTTTTATGCGCTTATTTATTTATTTAATTATTATGTCTTGTTTAATTTACTGTTTTTATTTATTTAATTCCTTTACCATGTCTAGCTAAATTCCTAGATATCGGTATGTAATTTAATTCTCCGAAGGGGATTTAATGATGATGTAGCGCGCATACTTATTAAACTATTTTTCTGATTCAAATTCCTAATTTAATTCAAAGCTTTTGAACGAGAGTAAAATAAAGCAACTAAGGTTAAAATCAATAGAGCGAGAGTTTGAGGTTTTAACTAGATAGTAGGAATTTGATATTAATCTTTGAACAAGAGAGAGCCACGTTAGGATTAATTAGAACTAATTGATTTTCAAAATATACTTTCGAAGCTAAGGTGGTAGAAAAGTGACAGTAAAACTCCTAGCTTAGAAAGTATGGTTTTTATCAACAAAACGAGAGTGTCAGGTTTAAACCTTTAAGTTGAGAAAGTTCTTCTGAAAAGTAAACACTTATCCGCGCACTATTAATTTATTAAATCCCCGAAGGTTAATTAGTTACATACCGATATCCGCTTTAATTGATTTAAATCTTTAATTTAAATTCTTCTTCTTAACTCAAAACAATTTTAAAACTAAACCCATCGCCTTAGATTTACAACGTAACGGCAGAATTACGGTAGGTCAACTATTGGTCTATGTGGTTCGATATCTTTTAAAACTCAACGACGAAACTGTGCACTTGCAGTTATAAATATTTATTGATACACAAATCGTCGATCAATTTCTTGACTACATTAGAGTTCATTGAGAGTGGAAACTCATCTCTGTCCAAGAGTTAAGGCTTCACCAGAGAAGACCATTTCTTGAGCGTGTCTTTGTCAAGCATGTGGTATAACCTTTACCACTAAGCCATCTTCCTTGAACCATCTTAGGCAGGTTTTCTTATCGAATGCCCCATGACTCTTTGTTGATATAACTGACCATGACACAAGGCTGTCATTCTCTTTTCTTTAACGAGGTTGAGCTGATCAAGCTGTATATGAACTCACTTCGCTTCTTCAAACTTAGTTTTCTATCAAGACTCTTAAATGAAGAAATCTCAATTTTCACTAGGAACACAACTTCTATGCCATGAACTACTAACAAATGAGTTGCCACTGTTGAGGTGCGAACTGTGGTTATGTATCTATGAAGTGCAAAAGAAACATCTCACGATTGTCCTTGTATGTCTTCACCTTCTTTTGATGCCTTCGGAGTCACTACTCAAACATATGGTATTGATGGTTCTTAAGTAGCATACCGAAGTAGTTATATTCAGTTGACACTTTGCCATAGGCTTGTAAGAATTCTAAGCAACTAATCAAAGTTCAAACTCATGCACATTTTCGAGGTCTTTGAGGGTTGTAACTTGGTTTAGGTAAAGGTGGGATATTTTTTTGGAGAAAGTAGGCTTGTTTTTGGAGTTAGGCATCCACTACTCTTCCATTTTGTATCGTGCAACATTTTATTTGAGGCACACTTGATGAACTTGTACGAGAAAAGTCTTCTTTTGTGAGAAAACCTAATATTTATGTATTGGTTCCTTCCTATTGCTCTTTTGACTTTCATTTTGGTTATCTTTTTTTCATTTTTAATTTTTTGTCGAGACATAATTTCTTTTGAAATTTGTGATGAGTCTCGTCTCTTTTCTATGTTTTTATGTGATGGCTTTTTTTTGTGTACTACCTAAAACTTTTGATATCGGTAGTTCTATGATCAATCCTTGATTTTGATTGTTGCTAAAGACAAGAGTATTAAAGCTTCTACCTAACTCCAAGGAGGGTAAATAGGTCTATAGGTTTGTAATGTGGTTTGTCATCGAAACAAATGGATATTTCTTTTTACTGGCTCAAAGTTGGTTAAGCAAAGGATAATAATATTTGTAAGGGTGGCTTGAAAGGCTCTTGGTACCAAGAAAAATGCCTCAATGCGCATGGGTCCAAACCAATTAATCAGCAGAGAATTACCGCAGGTTCTAGAAAAATGTCCAATGCCCCTTGACATTGACAATTCGATCTCTTTTGTTGTTGTTTTTTTCAACAGCTTGAAGACATATGTTGTGATAATGGCCCACTAACATATCACCCCATCATTTTTCAACTTAAGGGTATGTCCTTGTAAGAAAAGGTGCCCCTTCAGTAATGACTGTGGTTTTCCTTCACGACCTTAGGTGTCTGACTTCTTTTCCCTTTTTCATCAATCACCTGATCGATCACATCCAGTGGTTTTTGACGACCTTGAGTCATTTTTGCTTTCGAAACAACTTGTTCCACTCTTCTTTTCGTGTTTTGTAAAATTTTCTCTTTTCCTCATCAATCCCCAGATTGATCACATCCACTAGTTCTTGATGAGTTTTAGTCATTCTTTGCTCTCGAAGCAACTTGACCAACTTTCTCTTTCATATCATGTTGTCAAGCATAATCGACTCCTCCCTATTCAGTTCGTGTATTCCTGTGTATATGCAAAATCAACAAGCACAGGAGATTCCACAACAATATGGAAAAGTATTTGATCTGATTCCTATGTCGTACGACCAGCTTCTTCCTTATATGGTACATAGTGGAATGGAAAACGCTAGGGGTATGAAACCCAAATCTGCACCGTTGCTAGCCTGGTACGATGCTAATGCTAAATGTGACTATAATGCTAGTATTGAAGGTCATTCCACCAATAATTGTCAGGCCTTTAAGTACGAAGTGCAAGACCTTATGGATCACAAATTTTTATCTTTTAAGGAAGGTAGGCCACATTTGGAAAATAATCAGGTGTCAAGGTTTTCAGAAATTGATGTGAGCCAAGTGGAAACACAATCAGCTCAACAATGCCCCAGAAAGGTTTTTGACCCGATCAATATGTCGTTCAATCAACTCCTCCCTTATCTTGTGCACAGTGGATTGGTAGCTCTTAAGGCTCAAAATCCATTAACTGCACCATTCCCTGATTGGTATAACACCAAGGCTAAGTGCGACTTATCATGCCGGAACTGAGGGGCATACTACTGATAATTGTAGAACTTTTAAGTACAAGGTACAAGAACTTTGTGAGAAACAACTGTTGTCCTTTGAGAAAGGTGAGCCAATTGTAAAGGGTAAATAGTTACAAGAGCATACGGAAGCTGATGCGAGTCTGGTGGGAATACAACAAGATCAAAGGAAGCCTAAAAAGATCTTTGATTTCATCCGTATGAAGTACAGTCAGCTTTTTCCTTATCTTCTTCATAGTGGAAGAGTGACTCCTAGAGCTTTGAAACCTATGACTGCGCCATTCCCGGTTTGGTATGATGTTAATGCTAATTGTGATTATCATGCTGGTACTAGAGGTCACACTGTTAATAATTGCACGTCTTTCAAGTACAAGGTGCAAGAACTGATCAACAAGAAGTTTTTGTCTTTCGAGGGAGGCAAGCCAATCGTGAAATATAAACAGTCATGGGGGCATTCAGCAAGTTCTTCCAGTGTTGGTTTCCAGTGATGACCATATAGCCGTCGTAAAGGATGAAGAAAATGGATATAATCATGATAGGGTTTGTTAGACTACAAGGCTAAGCTCAAATGTGGCGAACTAAAGCGTTCCAAACAAACAACTACAGTTTTTCGTAAATCAATCGAGTAAGCGCGGAAGCTACCTAGATCGGTAGTCTATTGCACCTCGACAAAGGAAAGGTAGTAAAAGCCGATATGGAATGAAGGTGATACAAGGAATGCAATCCAAATTAACAAGTCAAGCAATTTTCAAATAAAGTTTTTCTATTAAAAATTGTCTCACACACTAATCGCAGAATTGAAAAGTCGTAAAGCAAACAAAGTGAACAAACAATAATTTCATCAAACACGTGGCGTGTATGACGAAATTATGTGTGCGAGTAAATAACAAAATAGAAAGTAAAGAGATAAGGGATAGAGAGATACACACGAGAGTGATCAGGGAGTTCTCAGCTTTCGCGTCGTCCTCGTAGTGGGCCGGTACGTCTCCCCCCAACTTATCAAAAGGATAAGTTGAGACTTTACTTCGGAAAATCTCTTTAACAATGCACAAATTACAAATGATACAATATGCAAGATACAGACTCGATTACACAATCTTCACCATCTTCAACATAGCTCCGTCTTGTAATTGCGCAAACCCCAATTCTATCTTGTCTTTAATTATCGTTCCCAACGATCAATCCTTCACGCTATCTTCAACCAAGAACCCGTGATGATCGTCCGAATAATTCCCTCGCCAAATCGAATTGTAACATTCAAGCAACACTTGAATCCGGATGAGAAACACTACCTTCAAGACCCAATCAACTCGGATGACAAATTTTGATTCACCGCGAATTTTCCCCAAACGTTATCCTTCAAGATCTTCTAAGAAACTCCAATTGAACCCATATTCAATCTTCAATTTGATAGAGATAAGAAGGAAGATGATGATTGCTCTTGAATGCTCTTTGATGCAAAACTCTCAACAATCTTGATCAAAGAATTCTTCAATACTGGTTTCTCACACTTACAACAATAACACATAAAGCTATTTATAATGAAAATAGAATTGAGCAAATTTAGGCACAATCTAACAGACTTGTATCGATACATGCATCAGTGTGTATCGATACAAGCAATTGACAACAGGAGAGTTTGTGTATTTGTATCGATACAAACACACGTATGTATCGATACATACACCAGAAAAACAGAGTTATGACTGATATGTTTCGAAACACACAAGTATGCTTCGAAACAAAATGTTCTCTCTGGTTTCAAGAGAGTCTTCATGTGTTTCGAAGCATAAAAGTGTGTTTCGAAACACAGAGGCTCCTCTGGACTCCAATGAGAACAATTTGTATCGATACAAAGCTGCTATGTATCGATACAAATGCGTGGTAATCAGCCTGAACATGTTTCAGGACATTTGTATCGATACAGGTATATATGTATCGATACAAAACACCTAAAAATTGATTTTTCAAAGTTTCAAAAAGTGTTTTTGATGTCAAGTCAATTTCTATTGTTGCCTAAACATATTCTACTCTATTTCCATGTGTTTTGACAATTATTAAAACTCGGAGGGGAACTGGTGCAATAACATTCTCCCCCTTTTTGATAATTGTCAAAACTATTGCATAAGCTAACTAAGCCTACCTAAGATGCAATTTACAAATAGCTTTAAGATACAGACGCAAACAACAATAAACAACAACAAGGCTAACCACTTGCGAAGCTCCCCCTTAGTTGATGCCATCTTGCACATATGTTGAACAACGGATCCGAAGACTCAAAGCTTTATCCATAGCTTATGCTTGCCAATCTTTTCTCCCCCTTTGACATTATCAAAAAGAAGAAAAGAATACTCATGAGAAGTATCGAAATTCGAAGTGAAGACCATATAGGTCACATAATGCACTTACATTTGTCGAAATGCATTATATGATAGAAATAACCTGATCAAATAATTAAGCAAAATATGCACGAATATATTCCAATGACGAAACAAAGCATCATGATAAACATGGCATGTAGAACAACAAGCCAAACCAAATCACATGATTAGCAAACATCGACATTATAATCAATTCAAAAACATATTCTATGGACGAAGAATAAACATGCAACCATGCATAAACCATTATACATAAAAAGATTCATACAACCAAATTTAGATATTAAAGTCATAGAGCTACAACAAACAAAAGGATGTTTGAAAAAAAATTATGACTCTAAATAACCATGTATGTATGAAACACATATATTCACCAAGGTACAAACATTATGAATGTGACACAAACTTGTTAAAGCAAAAATTCACATTTCCAATCAATGTACCAAGAAAAAGCAGTTATATTTATTATGCATAACTAGTCACAACATGATATACAACCATATACAAGCATGAAAGAACTTAATATGACTTTTGACTTGATCTTTGTCAAATCCCCATTTTTAAATATGAGTCTCAACAACTTATTACTATCATTGAGCAAAATTTTTGGAAATGGAGGATTGGACAACTATCATGCCAAATTTTATATTGAGTTGAAATTATATGTATATGAACAAAGAACCACTCAAATAGGTAATAAAATGTAAAAGAATAAGGAATATGGATAAAGATAAGGATAGGAATCTTCCCTTTGAAGTATCAAGTATAGGAAGTGATCAAGTTCCATAACTTCTAGAGTATCGAGTCAAATCTTTTCCTATGTCTTTATTCCTTTGTAAGTCTTGAACGCCATTGTTATCGGTGTCTCTCGTCAATGGTCCAAGACGCTTTCCTACAACTTTTAAACATTGGAAATAGACCCCCAACTCTCATTGGGTCCTAGGTGGTTAGTAACAAAACCATTGATGGATTTGGGAATCCATTGCATTTTGCCTTTTGGTACAAAAACTTTTCGAGCTTGGCACTTTGCAATGGTATGACCTTTATCACAACAATAGTAACACACAACATTGGAATGATCCTTGTGACACAAAAATTTTCTTTTGGGATTGATTTTCTTTTAAACAAATTTGTCATTTTTAGAGGGCCTAATTCTAGGCGTGTTAAAAATATTTGGCATATCCACAAAAGGAATTTTGGGTACAAGGGATTCGTCTAGTTTGGCTTGAAGGGTTTTAACTTCTCCTTGCCAAACACAACATGCTTCACATTCATTCCAAGATGACATATGAGACTTGTATAATTTGTCTTGAAGGTTTTTCACTTCTCCTTTCAAATTACAACAAGAATCACATTCATTCTTTGATGACTTATTTTCAAAATCGTCTTTTGAAGGAACCATGGTAAGTTTTAATGTCTCTAATTCATCTTGTAATTTTTGAATTTGTGACTCTAAGTTAGAAATTTCTTTCTTCCTTTTTGCCAATTTCTTAAATGCATTAGTGGCTTCACCATATAGTTTTTCAAAAGCGTTTTGAAGTTCATCATATGAGGGATTATCATTAGAGATAGAGCTAGAATCACTTGACGTTTGTGATGTTTCTTGCCTTTACTAGGTGAACCATTCATGAGTACCACATGAGCACGTTCCTCATCCTCTTCACTTGAACTCTTGGACCTTGATCCATCTTCGCTTGAGCTATCCCAAGCAACATAAGCTCTCTTACTCTTGTGAATTTTCTCGGAGGACTTTTCCTTTCGTTTGTTATAAGATGGACATTCCGGTTTGTAGTGTCCCGGTTTGCCACATTCATAACACAATCTTCTAGGCTTGCTCTTCTCCTTTTCTATATCATCCCTTGATTACTTCCGTGACTTGGGATCATTTTTCTTCGAGAATTTTATACCATGTTTTGAAACATACTTGTGAAATCTTCGAACAAATAAATTCATTTCTTCTTCGTCCCACTCGTCGTCACTTAAGCTACTTTTCTCTTGCTCAACCTTTTTGGACTTTGAGACGGAAGCCTTTAGAGCAATGGACTTCCTATCTTTATCTTTTTCCTTCTCCGTATGCTTGTCGTTCTTAGATCCCTTCTCATGCTTATCTAAGGCATTGAGCACGCTTTCATGCTCTTCTAGCTTTCCAAAGAGCGTTGTAAGGCTCAATTGAGAGAGATCATTGGCTTCTTTTATTGCCGTGACCTTTGGTTGCCATTTCCTAGATAAACACCTTAAAATTTTGTTAGTAGCAACTTTGTTTGCTATAGGTTTTCCAAGTTCGTGCAACTTATGTGTGATTTTTATGAACCTTTGTTGCATTTCATTAATGGTTTCACCATCATTCATATGAAAAAGTTCAAATTCTTGTGTCAAAGTGTTTATTTTCGATTGCTTTACTTCATTAATCCCCTCAAAGTGATTGACTAATGTATCCCACATTTGTTTTGCGGAGGTACAATGCGAGACATGGTAAAATTGTTCAATCCCCAATGAGGATAGTAAAATATTTTGAGCCTTCGCATCGTAACCTACTTTCTTTCTATCATCGTCATTCCATTGTGCTATAGGCTTGTTGGTAACAACACCATTCAAATCGGTATTTGTCGGAACAAAGGGACCGTTGATGATGATGTTCCAAACTTCAACATCATAAGAAGTGATGTGAATCCTCATACTACTTTTCCAATAGTTGAAATGTTCGCCGTTGAAGATTGGCGCGCGATTGTACGCCTCTTTTGGTGCAAAATCCATATTGTCTAATAATTGGCACAAATCCGCTGAATTTTCGAGAAAATCAACCGGGATCGTGATAATGTTAATGCACCAGTTCCCCTCCGAGTTTTAATAATTGTCAAAACACAAGGAAATAGAGTAGAATATGTTTAGGCAACAATTGAAATTGACTTGACAGCAAAAACACTTTTTGAAACTTTGAAAAATCAATTTTTAGGTGTTTTGTATCGATACATATATACCTGTATCGATACAAATGTCCTGAAACATGTTCAGGCTGATTACCACGCATTTGTATCGATACATAGTAGCTTTGTATCGATACAAATTGTTCTGATTCGAGTCAAGAGGAGCCTCTGTGTTTCCAAACACACTTTTATGTTTCGAAACACATGAAGACTCTCTTGAAACCAAAGAGAACATTTTGTTTCGAAACATACTTGTGTGTTTCAAAACATATCAGTCATAACTCTGTTTTTCTGGTGTATGTATCGATACATACGCGTGTTTGTATCGATACAAATACACAAACTCTCCTGCTGTCAATTGCTTGTATCGATACACACTGATGCATGTATCGATACAAGTCTGTTAGATTGTGCCTAAATTTTCTCAATTCTATTTTCATTATAAATAGCTTTATGTGTTATTGTTGTAAGTGTGAGAAACCAGTATTGAAGAATTCTTTGATCAAGATTGTTGAGAGTTTTGCATCAAAGAGCATTCAAGAGCAATCGTCATCTTCCTTCTTATCTCTATCAAATTGAAGATTGAATATGGGTTCAATTGGAGTTTTTTAGAAGATCTTGAAGGATAACGTTCGGGGAAAATTCACGGTGAATCAAAATTTGTCATTCAAGTTGATTGGGTCTTGAAGGTAGTGTTTCTCATCCGGATTCAAGTGTTGCTTGAATGTTACAATTCGATTTGGCGAGGGAATTATTCGGACGATCATCACGGGTTCTTGGTTGAAGATAGCGTGAAGGATTGCTCGTTGGGAACGATAATTGAAGACAAGATCGAATTGGGGTTTGCGCAATTACAAGACGGAGCTATGTTGAAGATGGTGAAGATCGTGTAATCGAGTCTGTATCTTGCATATTGTATCGTTTGTAATTTGTGCATTGTTAAAGAGATTTTCCGAAGTAAAGTCTCAACTTATCCTTTTGATAAGTTGGGGGGAGACGTACCGGCCCACTGCGAGGACGACGCGAAAGTTATGAACTCCCTGATCACTCTCGTGTGTATCTCTCTATCCCTTATCTCTTTACTTTCTATTTTGTTATTTACTCGCACACATAATTTCGTCATACACGCCACGTGTTTGATGAAATTATTGTTTGCTCACTTTGTTTGCTATACGACTTTTCAATTCCGTGATTTGTGTGTGAGACAATTTTTAATAGAAAAACTTTATTTGAAAATTGCTTGACTTGTTAATTTGGATTGCATTCCTTGTATCACCTTCATTCCATATCGGCTTTTACTACCTTTACTTTGGTCGAGGTGCAATAGACTACCGATCTAGGTAGCTTCCGCGCTTACTCGATTGATTTATGAAAAACCGTAGTTGTTTGTTTGGAACGCTTTAGTTCGCCACATTTGAGCGTAGCCTTGTAGTCTAACACACCCTATCATGACTATATCCATTTTCTTCATCCTTTACGACGGCTATCTGGTCATCACTGGAAACCAACACTGGAAGAACTTGCTGAATGCCCCCATGACTGTTTATATTTCACGATTGACTTGCCTCCCTCGAAAGACAAAAACTTCTTGTTGATCAGTTCTTGCACCTTGTACTTGAAAGACGTGCAATTATTAACAGTGTGACCTCTAGTAACAGCATGATAATCACAATTAGCATTAACATCATACCAAACCGAGAACGGCGCAGTCATAGGTTTCAAAGCTCTAGGAATCACTCTTCCACAATGAAGAAGATAAGGAAAAAGCTGATTGTACTTCATAGGGATGAAATCAAAGATCTTTTTAGGCTTCCTTTGATCTTGTTGTATTCCCACCAGACTCGCATCAGCTTCCGTATGCCCTTGTAACTATTTACCCTTCACAATTGGCTCACCTTTCTCAAAGGACAACAGTTGTTTGTCACAAAGTTCTTGTACCTTGTACTTAAAAGATCTACAATTATCAGTAGTATGCCCCTCAGTTCCGGCATGATAAGTCGCACTTAGCCTTGGTGTCATACCAATCAGGGAATGGTGCAGTTAATGGATTTTGAGCCTTAGGAGCTACCAATCCACTGTGCACAAGATAAGGGAGGAGTCGATTGAACGACATATGGATCGGGTCAAAAACCTTTATGGGGCGTTGTTGAGCTGATTGTGTTTCCACTTGGCTCACATCAATTTCTGAAAACCTTGACAGCTGATTATTTTCCAAATGTGGCCTACCTTCCTTAAAAGATAAAAATTTGTGATCCATAAGGTCTTGCACTTTGTACTTAAAGGCCTCACAATTATTGGTGGAATGACCTTCAATACCAGTATTATAGTCACATTTAGCATTAGCATCGTACCAGGCTGTCAACGGTGCAGATTTGGGTTTCATACCCCTAGCGGTTTCCATTTCACTATGTACCAGATAAGGAAGAAGCTGGTTGTACGACATAGGAATCGGATCAAATACTTTTCCATATTGTTGTGGAATCTCCTGTGCTTGTTGATTTTGCATATACACAGGATTCGCTGTCACAGAGTATTTAGGAAACTGTTGATTATGTGTTGCAGCCAAACGTGAATACACGAACTGAATAGGCTCTACTGGCAGGGCCTCTTCAACCTTGGGAGTGATGTCATTCATTCCTTTTTCTTCCTTAAAGGACAACAATTTCTTGTCAAGGAGCGATTGTACCTTGTATTTGAAAGACTTGCAATTATCGGTGGTATGTCCCTCATTTCCAGCATGATAATCACATTTAGCTCTGGTATAATACCAAACCAGAAACGGTGCGATCATAGGTCTCAAAGGTTTAGGGACCACCATACCACTATGTATCAAATAAGAAAGTAACTAACTATATGACATTGGAATATGATCAAAAACCTTCATAGTCTGTGGAGAGTTCCGTTTTGATGGTGTTTGTTGATTTTGTTGAGACACGTGATTCACAGGAACTTGAGGAGGATATCCTTGAAACTGTTGATGCTGGGTTGCACAGAAGTAAGGGTGGGGAAGGTGGGGAGATCGGACATGCACTGTCAACGGAGCCTTATCATCTTTGGGAGTAACAAAACTTCTTTCTTCTTCCTTGAAGAACAGTAACTCTTGATCAATAAGCTCTTGAACTTGGCGTTTGAAGTCTCTGCAATTTTCAGTAGAATGACCCATTGTACCCGCATAAAATTCACATCTAGCCCGGATATCATACCAAGCTGGGAATGGTGGATACATGGGCTTCAGGGCCACAGGAGTTACAAACCCATTATGCACCAAATAAGGAAGAAGTTGAACATATGTCATGGGAATCGGATCAATGACCTTTCTAGCCTGATGTTGAGTCTTTTGTGATCTCGGCTATCTTGAGAGGATATCAGAATTATTGTTTCTTAGCCCTTGAACAACCTGAACACTATCTTGATGGGTACACCCAACTGGTAAACCAAAACGCGACCGTTCCCCAATTGATCCCGAGGGTCCTCCTTGAAGATTCGAAACAGTAGGAACCTCAGCTTCAGTCACAACTGGTTGTGCCGACATATTCTGAGTAGTCAACATCTTAAGTATCAAATCCGCCTTTCCAGTTAACTAATCTACCTCGCTTTTCAAGTCGTTATGCTGATCTTGCCAATTTTCCATGATATGATGAGAAACTTTCTTTGTCCAAATACCGGTGCCGGGAAGGTAACTGTTGGAATGAGAGAGCGAAAATGAGATTTTTGTGATTGAAAAATGCATGATTTTTTTACGAATGAAAATGCATGATTTTTTAATGTGAAACTTTTCACATCATTTTTGTATAAATGTATGCAAGATGACTATGCATGATCATTTTCATGAATGCATGGATGTCATGAATGTGATGCATGTAAGGATCTACTGTTGCACAATTGTATCATTCGGCGAACTTGATCTCAAAGTCACACTTTTTCACATTCACAACGAGTTGGTTCGTTTCAAAATGGAATCTCTGAGGCCACAAGTCCAAGGTCACCTGTAACACATCCTTCTCACATGTTGTTCTAGAGTTGACACGGTTTCCCCAAAATCAACGATTACTTTTTCTCAAAGGAAACATGAAAGGAAACATCAAGGAAACATCAAGGAGTTTCCCCTGGATGAGTCGACATTATAACCTCGACACATCAAGGAAACATCAAACCCGCAAGACTTCAGTCAAGGAGTTTCAGACACCTAAAGGTCACCAGCGTCTTTGACCCATCAAGGAAATATGAAGCCCACAAGACGTCAGTCAAGGAGTCCACTTATTCCAAGAGGATCTATTCTGGTCGAGACCGTTATATCCAAACCCAGAGAAGTTCGTCAGGGAGCCCAATATAACAATCCCTCATCTAAACCTAAGTATCTCTCTAGCTCGGGTACGGAGCATAATCACACTGTAACCAAGAACCAAGCCATGAAGGCAAAAAGGGAAAAGAAAAAAAAAAGGAGTAGAAGAGAAGACAAAGCAAGCAAATCCAGACAGTTCAATATTTGCGGTAAAGTAAAAGATAGGAAAGATACGGCTAACCTGGAATAAGCAAACCAAAAGCCTCAAATTAGGCTTAACTCACTATAATCTTTTTATCCCAAATGAAGTCGCCAAGCTGTAACACCCGGCGCAAGCACAAAATAATGATAAAACCTTTAAGAGTTGGGTTCGGGAGTTGGTTACATGAGGGGAAGACGTTAACACCCCCTCATATCCGTTGTACTCAACGGGAACCATTTGAGGAAATTTGGTTTGCATAAAAAGAAATAACCGCATAAAAGAATAGATTACCGCATATTGAACAAAAGAAACAAAAAAAGAGATTTTTTATTAATTGGCTTGACGAGAGAGGCTCTCGCTCCTACGTATCCCCCAAGTACAATGAGGAACTCAAAGCTCATGTAGTTCTTCCTGAAAAAGATTTGTTGGTTAGTTGTTTTTAATGAACAACGCTTATGTCGCATTCCATTGATACGACAGTTTGCTTGTATACTCAACTGAGGTTTAAGCGTTTGTCTGTATCAGGGGAATGGATAAAACATCGTCCTTTTAAGAAAAGAAGTGAAAAAGATTTAAGTTGAAAAAGAATTGTCTGCGCAAGGGCAGGAAAAAGATTGAGTGTGTTTTAGAGGTTAACAAGATTGTTCAGTGAATGAGGATAAGTCTCAGACACAAGCAGTGCAGCAGGGACTTAACTATCTAGAGAAGCAGGTCACACACCATACATCCCCTTTTCACTCAACTCAATTAATTGAACTTCATTAGTTAAAGTGAAATGAGTCGAAGACAAGTCGTACATCAGACACTTCCTCATTTTCTTTAATCAATAAGTTCCAGTTTAAATAGAATAAGAATAACCCGCAGATGCAAGCTGTACGGTAGGGACTGTTTTATTCTCATTCCACTTGTAAGCAAAAGAGTTTCACAGTTCCAGATCATAACCAAAAAGAAAAGAAAAAAGAAAGGTAGAAGAGGAGAGGAATGCATATATGAATGCACATGAATGATATAATGATGATGATGTTGTACAATTAGATGCACACAGTAAAACATGAACAAAATAATAATTAAGTTCGAATAACTGTTAAATATGAACTTCATTAATTAAATCGAATTAAGTCGGAGATAAGTCGTGCGGCAGACACTTCCTTAATTCTTTTTAATTAACAAGTTTCCCTTTGACTGGTCTGAGCATAACCCACAGACACAAGCCGTACGGCAGGGACTCGTTTATGCTCATTTCAGTCAAAGTTTTTTACAATATCCAAGTCCAGGCAAATCACAGAGACATAACACAGATGATATAGTACAATAAGGATGTAAACGCATAAATAAACTAATAAATAGCACGTACATAGGCAGATAATCCACAACGGTGTATTGAACATCATATAAAATGCTTTAACTAAACTCTATTAATTAAAACAAAATTGAGTCGGAGACAAGCTGTACGTCAGACACTTTCTCAATTTTATTTTAATTAACGAGTACTTTTTAAAGTTTAAAATAAAAAACAACTCTCGAACGCAAGCTGTACGGCAGGTACCCGCTTGTTTTTTATCTCGCTTTTATAAAGAAGTTTTTACATTAACGAGCACTTTTCAATTAAAAATGTCAAAAATTAATTAAAATTGTAGCAAAGGGGTGTAGACAATAATAGGAGAGTGCAGTGATAAATTAAAAAAAACAAACAAAACAGAAATTGGGCCCAGAATAGGGTCTGGCTCAATTCTGCTCAATCTAACGGACCGGGTCAGGCGACCCATGGGTCCAACCCAACCCGGTCACCAAACCATTCCGCCAAAAAAAAAAACAGCAAAGGGGTGCGGAGACGGATGGGGGCGCGCGTGGACCAATCCTCGCGCGCCACGTGTCCACCCACTCCTTCTTCTCCAAATCACAAACAGAAAAACGCGAACGGGGGCGGTGGGACGGCAACGGAGTTCACCGATGACTCTCCCGGTCACCAAAAATCAAAAGTGAATATACCGTTTTGCTCAGATTTTTTCAAGGATTACAAATCTACAATCAAATTCATCAAAAAGTGCACGAATAAAGCGGAACGAACGAAACAAGAATATAGATCTAAAAATTTAACCGAGTTATTCCGGCGAGATATGGCGAAAACGACCAAAGAAAAACAACCAGAGAAGTTCCAAGAGTAATTATCAACCACTATCTACCTTCGTTGATGAATGAAATGGCCGGATCGAAGCGTTGTGCGTTGGCCGCGACTTTAAAGCTTGATATGAGGCTTTTCCGGTCGTTATTTGGAGAAACTGATGGCGGATTCGAGTTCCTTGAGGTCTAATTAGTATAGATCGAGTTTCGGATCGTTGATTTTTGAAGTTTTTTGAGTCGCCGGTATTTGGAATTCTGACGGTTGTTGGTGGTGGCGCGTGGCAGCGAAGGGAGGAGGAATACTTATTTAAAAAAAGTGCAAAATTAGGTTATTACACCGAGCTACTCGGGAAACGAAAGTCATGCGTCAGAAGCTCCCCGTTTCATTCAATAGATATTTAAAATATTTTCAGAGTTTTCAAGCTCAAACCAGAAAGGAAAAAGAAAGGTAGATGAGAGATGCAAATGCATTGCTGAGTAATTCAAAAAATCATAAGATATAGGGATATAAACGAGTAATGATGTATCAGACAAAAGAGAAATAAGTCAATAAGAGATTACATGTATTTAGCACAACTCAGTCAAATGAGAGAAAGTCAACTATAAGAAGTCAACCAAAAAGTCAAGGTAAAATGTCAGTGAAACTGAGACAGAACGAGTCATGTGTCAGGCTCCGTCTCATGGTTCCCTCGAAAGATTTATGTTTCAAATTTAAAAGTTTAAAAATAAATTAGCCAAAGTCATGCGTCAGAGACTATTTATTTTTAATCCATTTTTCAAATCTAAGCTTCAAACTAAAGTTATGAATTAAAAATAAATTAGCCAAAATCATGCGTCAGAGACTATTTATTTTTAATTCAATTTTTATTTCAAAGTTAATTGAGAAAAAGTACAAAATAATTAAATATGCTCTTATTTCAAAAGTGCTTATGCATGCTTATTTGCATAAGCACTTTTGAGATAATCACTTATTTTTCATTAAGCACTTTCATTCAATAAACCATAAAAAATAAATAAGTTCATAGCGGGGGTGCAGCAGTTAAGAGGTGTTGCAAACAGAAAAATAAATAAAACAGAACAAAAAAAGCAGTTGGGCCTAAAAGCCAAGGCCCAATCTCCGTTTCAACATCAACCTGGGTCGGATCCGGGTCGAACTGGGTCAACCCGGTCCAACCATATCACCCAACTGGTTACCAAACAAAAAACGGAGGGAAGTGTTCAGATTGGTTCCAAAGGCATGAATCTATTCTCATATACCTTCGTTTGTGTCTAATTTGGCCGGAACGGAGCTTTCAACTTCGGCCGTGACTTTCAACGCTGATTTAGTGGCTTTCCGGTCACTTTTTGACGAAACGGATAGTGGATTTGGACTCAGGAGGATCAAATTATTATGGATCGAGTTTCGGATCGTTGATTTTCAAAGTTTTTGAGGTGGCAAGAAAAAATGGTTTCTCGCCGGAAAAAGAATTCCGGCGCGGTGGTTTTTGTATTTGTGGTGGTGCTGGTTTTTTTTGGGAAATGTGTCCAATTTTGATCTGAATATTTTAATGGTATATATAGTAGTATATTAGGGTACATGGCATTGATGTAATAATTAACACTATTGAGGTTAAGGGGAAATTAATATAAAAAATGATAATGAAATGGTAATAAGATGAAAATGATGATGTGGAAAATATATTTATGATGATGAAAATACTACGAAAAAAAATAAGCGAATGAAAATAAAATGGAATATATTTTTTATGATTTTAAACAAAATTAGCGGAGGACGTGAAAACATTATTTTTGAAACAACTTTTTGGGCGTTTTTTATAAAAAAAGGAACAATTTTAAAAAATAAAAAAATAAAATATTTATTTAAAAAGTTAAAAGTAAGGGTATTACACCGTTGAACACAATGAATCTATGCCATCTCCCAACATTGAATTCCCGGTGTTTGAGGCTGAAGAGGAGGATGATGATGATATTCCTAATTAGTTTACCCAGTTACTTGAGTACGAGGAAAGAGTCATTCAGCCTCAGGAAGAGCCTATTGAAGTAATTAACCTAGGTACTGAGGAAGACAAGAAAGAAGTCAAGATTGGTGCGTTGTTAGAAGCCAGTGTCAAAGAGAGATTGATAGAACTCCTTAGAGAATACATGGAGGTGTTTGCTTGGTCTTATCAAGACATGCTAGGGTTGGATACCAATATTGTGCAATATCATTTGCCGTTGAAGCCCGAATGTCCACTAGTTATGCAGAAACTGAGAAAAACACATCCTGATATGGCAGTAAAAATTAAAGAAGAGGTTCAAAAGCATATTGATGCGGGTTTCCTCATTACATCTGAATACCATCAATGGTTGGCTAATATAGTACCTGTTCTGAAGAAGGATGGCAAGGTCGGAATGTGTGTCGATTATAGAGATTTGAACAAGGTCAGTCCGAAGGATGATTTCCCTTTGCCTCACATTGATATGCTAGTTGATAATACTGCAAAGTTCAAGGTCTTCTCCTTTATGGATGGTTTCTCTGGTTACAATCAGATACGGATGGCTCCAGAAGATCGAGAGAAGACTTCTTTCATTACACCATGGGGAACTTTCTGTTACAAAGTTATGCCATTTGGTTTGAAGAATGCTGGTGACACATATCAGAGAGCAATGACTACCCTGTTTCATGATATGATGCACAAGGAAATTGAGGTTTATGTCGATGATATGATTGCCAAGTCTAATAATGAAGAAGAACATTTTGACCATCTTCTAAAGTTGTTCGAACGATTGAAGAAGTACAAGCTTCATTTGAATCCCAATAAGTGTACTTTTGGTGTCCGATCTGGAAAACTCTTGGGGTTTGTAATTAGTTAGAAAGGTATAGAGGTAGATCCTAACAAAGTGAAAGCCATTCAAGAAATGCCTGCACCAAAAACTGAAAAGCAAGTTAGAGGGTTTCTTGGTCGTTTGAATTATATCTCCAGATTTATTTCTCATATGACTGCTACTTGTGGGCCAAATTTCAAGCTTCTCCGCAAAGATCAGACAATAGTGTGGACAGAAGATTGCCAGAAAGCTTTTGACAGTATCAAAGAGTATTTGTTAGAACCTCCTATTTTGGTTCCTCCTGTTGAAGGAAGACCGTTGATTATATATCTCACTGTGTTAGGTGATTCTATGGGTTGTGTACTTGGACAACAAGATGAAACTGGAAAGAAAGAACATGCTATTTATTACTTGAGTAAGAAGTTCACAAATTGTGAGTCTCGTTACTCCATGCTTGAAAAGACTTGTTGTGCTTTAGCTTGGGCTGCCAAACGTCTCAGACAATACATGATTAATCATACTACTTGGTTGATATCTAAAATGGATTCAATCAAGTATATCTTTGAGAAACCCGCCTTGATAGGGAGGATTGCACGTTGGCAAATGTTGTTATCTGAATATGACATTGAATACTGTACTCAGAAAGCCATCAAAGGGAGTGTTCTTGCTGATTATTTGGCACACCAGCCAATTGATGATTACCAGTCTCTCAAGTTTGACTTTCTTGATGAAGATGTCATGTATTTGAAGATGAAAGATTGTGATGAACCATTATTTGTAGAAGGCCCTGATCCTGAATCCAGATGGGGTTTGGTTTTTGATGGAGCTGTCAATGCTTATGGCAATGGAATTGGTGTTGTTCTTATTACTCCTATGGGTAGTCATATCCCATTCACCGCCAGGTTGCTTTTTGATTGTACAAATAACACAGCAGAATATGAAGCTTGTATTCTAGGCATTGAAGAAGCTATCAATTTGAGAATCAAGATTCTTGACATTTATGGAGATTCAGCTCTTGTGGTTAATCAGATCAAAGGAGAATGGGAGACTCGCCACCCTGGCTTGATTCCATACCGAGATTATGCAAGACGTTTGTTGACTTTCTTTAACAAAGTGGAGTTGCATCACATTCCCCGTGATGAGAATCAGATGGCAGATGCTCTGGCTACTTTGTCTTCCATGTACCAAGTGAATAAAGAGAATGACCTGCCTCGTGTAAATATTACACGACTTGAAAGGCCTGCTTATGTGTTCGCAGTGGAAGAAACAATTGATGACAAACCTTGGTATTATGATATCAAGAATTTTCTGCAACACCAGGATTGGTGCTTGGAGCATCTAAAAAGGACAGGAGAAGTTTGAAGAGATTGTCTGGCAGTTTCTTTTTGAAAGGACAAGAGAAATTTTGACATGGTCTTACTCCGATGTGTGGATAAGCCTGAAGCTGATCAATTGATGTTTGAAGTACATGAAGGTTCTTTTGGTACTCATGTTAATGGGCATGCTATGGCTAAAAAGATGTTGAGAGCTGGTTATTATTGGATGACAATGGAATCTGATTGTTGTAGATATGTGAGAAAATGTCACAAATGTCAGATATATGCTGACAAAATACACGTACCACCAACTCTGTTGAATGTAATGTCTTCTCCATGGCCCTTTTCCATGTGGGGCATTGATATGATTCGAATGATTGAGCGAAAAGCCTCAAATGGTCATCGTTTCATTCTAGTGGCTATTGATTATTTTACCAAGTGGGTTGAAGCAGCTTCCTATGCAAATGTTACAAAACAAGTGGTTGTCAGATTTATCAAGAATCAGATCATATGCAGATACGGTATCCCAAATAGGATCATTATTGATAATGGATCGAACTTGAACAACAAAATGATGAAGGAACTATGTGATGAATTCAAGATTGAGCATCATAATTCTTCTCCTTACAGACCTAAGATGAATGGTGTTGTTGAAGCTGCAAACAAGAACATTAAGAAGATTGTTCAGAAAATGGTTGTCACTTACAAACACTGGCATGAGATGTTGCCTTTTGCTTTATATGGATACCGTACTTCAGTTCGTACATCGACTGGGGAAACTCCATTCTCTTTGGTATATGGTTTGGAAGCAGTACTCCCCGTTGAGGTTGAGATCCCGTCAATGAGAGTTTTGATGGAAGCCGAGTTGATAGAGGCTGAATGGTGTCAGAACTGGTATGATCACTTGAATTTGATTGAAGAAAAGCGCATGACTGCCTTATGTCATGGACAGTTATATCAAAATAGGATGAAACAAGCTTTTGACAGGAAAGTTCGTCCTAGATAATTCAAAGAAGGTGACCTCGTGCTCAAAAAGGTCTTTTCCTTTCAACCTGATGCTAGGGGCAAGTGCACTCCTAATTATGAAGGCTTGTATGTTGTCAAGAAAGCATTTTCTGGTGGTGCCATGATTCTTACAAACATGGATGGTGATGAACTCCCTCGACCAGTGAATGCAGATGCAGTCAAGAAGTACTTTGTCTAAAAAAAAATGTGTATACAACTCGTCAAGCTGAAAACCCGAAAGGGCGGCTTAGTCAAAAAAGAGGGCGTCTTGGTGAATCGAAAACCTAAAAGGGCGGTTCATACAAAAATGAGACATAAAAAAAAGAAAATGTATACACTTCCCGGTAGGCTGAAAACCTGAAAAGGCGGTCTAGGCAAAAGTTAGGGAAACAAGACAAAGTAACTGCATTCACTCGAGTTCAATCGCTTGGGGCATGTGATGGTTATAGAAGAAGTTTATGATTAGAATCATCTGCACTTGGAAGTTAAAGACACAGTGGAATTCAAAATTTGTTAGGGAGAATAAATTTATTGTGTTCAATGTACCCTTTCCATATTAATTACCAATTCCAACTTTGTAATGATCCATGGAATCTCGCCATTGGCAGATTACTATTCTTATACATGATTTTGAGCCTATGTCTTATTGTTTGAAATTCTTGTTTTATTCTTACAAAATTTCTTTATGATTTGATGATTACATTTAAAATGAAAAAAGACATATTTCAAAAAACAAATAATAATTTGATAAAACAAACAAATTTATGCGCTTTTGATTAAAATAGCGATGTTTCTTTACTCTGAACAAGATACGAAAAGAAGGGATATCCACAACTACTCAAATTGTGATTAATTATGATATGCAAGTTCAATTATAACAAGGGGCATATTGTTTGAGAAAAGGGTACATCCCCAAGAAAAGTTGACAGTGTTGTTTTGAGTATATCAAGTTTGAATACAAATTTTTTGTTTAAAACGGTCATTTCCCCAGAGGAATTGTTCCTTTCCCCAAGAGGAATTTTCTTGCTTCATCTGCAGTAACATATACAATCAGTTGAGATACTTCTAGTTGTAATGCGAAGTTGGCTTGTGTTTCCGGTTTGGTCACCTTGTTCATCCAACAATTGATGCTCAATAAATATTCACAATATACATACATACATACATACATACATACATACATACATACATACATACATACATACATTCATACATAGTATTTACATGTACTGTATACATTTACATCATTCATACATCGTTACATCATATATGTAATTTTACCTTCTTTTGTCTTGTCTATGTCTACAAAATAGAGTCGGGATGGGCATGTCGTTCTCCCCAATTAGAGTGTCAGCTTAGGCAGATAAGCGCACATCTCTTGTTTCGAAAATTCCCCACTAGACTCCTCTCTTGTGGAAGGTGGTTGTTTCAGTTTTCCTACAACAAAAGGAAATTCCCAGTTGAATTTATTCTTCAATTGGACACAGAGTCTTGCTTTACAATTCCCCTCCGGTTTGTTCCCGGATTGAACACCAATTCAAAACAACAAATGATAAGCTATCCATACAAGAAGCTTGTATTTTACAAGATACACTTTATAGTTCTCCAGGTGGTTTTATCCCCAGTGAGTTTTACAGACATTATACAAAAGATCATACAAATTATTTTCCCTTTACACAAAAAGACCATACAAATCTCTTACAATTCAACTTACTTATGCTACTTTTTGAAGTACACCTTAAAGTTTGTTGAGATACATTACTGTCCGTCAGTCGATGGTCTGTTGATATAAATGTTGTGTGTCAGTGCATAACATTTTTCCTATCGGTCAGTCGATAGTATTTTGATATCCAAAGGTTGTATGTCAGTGTACAACATTCCAACTGTCGGTCAGTCGATAGTCTGTGGTTTTCTTAAATGGATGCATGTTAGTATACACCATTTCTACTGTCGGTCAGTCGATAGTTGATAATTTAAAAATGTTGTGTGTTAGTGCATAACATCTTTTCTATCGGTTAGTCGATAATCTGTTGATTTAAATGTTGAGTGTCAGTGCCAACATTCTTGTTGTCGGTCAGTCGATAGTTGATCATATAAATGTTGAGTGTCAGTGCCAACATTCTTTACTGTTGGTCAGTCAATAGTAATTTTTTTCAGATGGTCGTATGTCGGTGTACATCATTCCCACTGTCGGTCAGTCGATAGTTGATATTTTGCAAATGTCAATGCCAACATTTTTGCTGTCGGTCAGACGATAATCAGTAACACTTTTCCCCAGTGTTTGCTTAAGTTCCCCAGTAGATTTCGTCCTCAATAGAACTCAGGGTATATCTTGTTGTTTTCCCAATCGGGCCATGTTTTGATCTCCCCCTGTAGAATCTCAATTATCTCTTTCTTTGTCTATCTTTTATAACATTCGTACAAAATTCAAAGGAAAGAAAGTCAACATCCTTCATACATTTTCATCATAAACATTGTTTGAGGATTTTTAGGTCCAAAAATGGCGCACGTCTTATATTTAAGTCTCTTCAACCCCGTCTAAACAAAAATTTACTTTTCACCTTTTCTGTTGAAGAAACTTAAATAGGGGCAGCTGTTGTACCCCAATTTTGGACCTAACAAATCTAAATTACATTTTCATGCAAAAATAAAATAAATAATATAAATATAGATATGTTATAGTTTATTTGTTTTTATCTTCTTTTTATGCATGTTTATTATTATTAGTATTCTTACTTTTTTTATAGTTATTTTATAAAAAATATATATGCATATAATTAAAATTTCCTATAAAAATTATTTTTCATGCATTTTCATTGTTTCATTTTAATTTTAATTTTAATTTTAATTTTAATTTTTACAAATATTTATAATTTTAAATCAATTTTATATCTTTTATCTTTTTTTTATGATAATTAGTGTAAAAGGTCAAAAAACGTCAAAAAATATTTTACTATTGTGTTTAGTGTTTATTTCATATATTCTAAGTTGTTAAAAAATTTATTTACCTTTTCTTACACCTTTTACCTTTTATGGCATTTTTATTTTTATTTTAATTCAATTCATTTTTTACCTAAAAGTTTACCCAAAAAGTAAAAAAAGAATAATCACCACATAGACCAATAAAATGCGCCACATCATTCCCTTACATCACATATCTTTTTTTCTTTTTTCAAAATAAATCAAAAATACTCCCTTTTTTTTGTATCATTACTTTTTTAACCCTTTGTTTTAATGATCTCTCAAAAATACCCTCAACCCTAATATCCCTCCCTATATAAATCCCCCTCATTTATGAGAGGGGGACTTAGAGACACTAAACCCTAAAAAAAGATCAGCCTCCGTCCCATTTTATTACATCACAAAGAAAAAACAAAAGGAAAAATCAATAATTGAAACGTTTTTTATTCCTTTTCTTTTTCTTCTTCACCAACCCAGAGAAAACGTTATCTCTCTCGTCTCTCTCTTTTATCAAAAAATCAGAAAAAACCAAAGAACCCTTTCATTTTTTCTCTCTTCTTCTTCACCGAGAAACCTTCTTCTTTTCTTCTCTTCTTCGCTAACACAAAAAACCCTTTCCCCCTTTCTTCTTCACTGATAACGAAACCTACTGCGTTCCTTCTTCATCTCCGATCAAAAGCGTTCACGACCGTAATCAAATCGAACGCGTCTGAGAAGGTAATCGCCGGATTCGAACGATTTTGACCCTGAAATTGACGATTCGAGTTAAATAATACTCGAAATCGTCCATAATAACCAATTTGGACTCGCACTCTGGTTGTTTTGATCTTTCGCGTTTTTCGTTTAGATCTGTTTGTTCACTGCTATTTTTTCCTGCATTGCATTTCCGTTTCTGTTTCTGTTGTTTTTTTGCTTGTATGTATGATTTTCGTTTTGTTTTGATTCTGGACTTGTGTTTTAAAACCTCGATCCGAGTTTTCCTGGACCATTAGCTGATGAATCCCTTCATGGGTTTCGTAATAGCAGGATGAAAATGATGAAGATCGAGGTTTTGTCTGTTTTTTTATTATTTCTGTTTCTTTTAATATGTTCCTATTCCTGGCCTTTAAGTTTCTGTAGTGTTCTTTTCTGCTTCATAAATTTTTTTTAAAAAAAGATGGTTCATGTTTATAACTTGTTTGTTTTCGATCAATATCAAACGTTCATTAGTTTATTTTCACTTGGATCTGTTTCATGTCTATTATGTTTATAGATTTACTTGTTTTTTTCTTTGGGTTCGGTTTTTGTTTTTCTTTATTATTAATGTTCTGTTTTTTTTAGTTTTCAACCTCGAATCGAAATTTCCTGGACTTTGCTCTATGTTTTTCGTTATCGAATTCATAGATAGCAAGATGAAATAATGAAACATTGGAGGTTTTATTCATGATTGGTTCCTCTGTATTCTTCCCCTTTTATTTTTTACGTTTTTGGTTGTCTGTTTGTTTTTTTAGAAAGATCAGAACATGGAACATGCTATGGACATTCAATCACCAGATTGAATCACAACCGTTGATTCTCTTACCTTGGACATATCATATGATCTAAAGATCTGATCAGGATGGTCTGATCAAGATCTGATGGTGATGATCTGGTGGAATACGGTGCACACACACACACATGATCAAACCGGTTCGGTTTGGTCCAATTAATGGACCTGAACCGAACCGGACCGGTCTAAAAATTAAACCGGGTTCAGTTAGTTGAACCCAACAACCCCTTTTAATATTCACACCCCCTTTTCTTTTCTGTTTTTATTATATTCATGTTATTATATTTGCTGATTGCACCCCCACCTTTTGTATTTTTCCTTTTATTCACGTTTTTTCCTTTTCTTTCTTGTTTAATGAATTGTTAGTTTTTTTATTTGTTATCTATTATATTTATTTATTTTTTGCTCAATTTATTATTTAGCATTATTAGTTAATTTGTTTAAATAGTTTCCTTTTTCTCTTGCGTTACTTTGTTTAAGTTCTTGCATTCATACTTCATTGCATATCATTTAATTGTGTTTGGATGGTAACTTTGGACTTAATTAATTCCCTAGCTTAAAAGAGACGGACCTAAAAAATAATAGAGTTAGAACCAAAAAAATATAGTTTAGTTAGTTTAGTTTAGATTAATTTTTTTTTTAAGTTTTATTCCGTCGGACTTGTATTTTTAGTTAAGCTTATTTTTGCATATCATTCAATTGTTGCATTCATTCATGTTTAAATTTTTGCAAAAGCTCTTAGAATGTATTTAGGCTCGATGTAACCCCAAAGTGGATGTAGAAATTGCATTGCATGCATTTTACTTTTTATCGCTTTCCGTCAAACGCTAAAAACAAACGAACGCGAATTTTTTCATTTCCAAAGGGGCACGATTAGTAATTCCTTAGAAAAACAATAGAAAGCAAACAACATCCTCTCTCTCTCTCAAATAAAACTTCTTTAGTCCAAAAACCAAAATTAGTCGCACGACTAGATTTTAAGTTTACTGTTTTCAAAACACTTTAAAATTATGTTAAAACTTTCTTTTCTCAATCCAATCTCCACTTGCACACACAAACTCCTTCTAAACTATTTCTCCCTCAAAATTCTTACTACTTCTCTCTCATTTATTCACATTAAAAATAAGTAAAAAACAATAAACTAGAGGTTACTATAGGATACTATAGGGGCTTAGGATGCTAAAATCTTCTCTAGGTGTAATCAACCCCCGAATTTAGAATTTCTTTTAAACGGTTTGATATTTTCCCCTCTTTGGAAACGAAAGATCATTGTAGTGGTGGAAATCCCAAATTCCCCGCAACACATCATTGCTACCCAAGTTATGAGAAATTAACATGTGATCAAATCATAACCTTTGTGATAATATATGCGTGTATAATTACCCATTTGCCCCTTATGTCTATATTGAACACAAAGCATACTTGGTGTCATCTTTGTCCAGTTCAATATTGGGCCCATGACATTTATCCTGTTATGCAGGATTGGCAAATTCCATCTAGGTCACTACTGTCCCTCAACATGCTTTGTAAAGTACCCATAAACTGTCTTTATGATTATCCAGTTACGGACAACGTTAGATCAGCAACAAAGTACTTGACTCCACATCTAGGGTACATAGTGGTTTCAGGTCTAAGGGCGGTTTACACCATTATCACCATGAGAGTAACTTATGACACTTTAGCATAATATTCTATGTAGTACTCTCATAGCGGGTCAATCCCGTATAAATATTACTCCTAATATTTATTATACTTATGTCAAGACTTGATAACTCCTTATCCTATGATCCATGAGATGCGATCATCAGTCTATCTTCATAATAGTCTTTATGCTTTAAGGTTATCCCATTTCACCATAAAGCTCGACTACGGATACTTTAAGAATAGTGTCCTTATGTTTAATATATTCTCATGATTAAGTCACACTTAATATTAAACGGACTTTCTATTCTAGGGACTTCATTATTTTGGACTCCTACAAACATAATAAAAAAATGCCATATTTAATACTATGAAAATAGATTGGGTCTTAGGGCTTACTCCAACAATCTCTCACTAGCACTTAGGCCAATCAAGTATTCTCCAATACCTATAGACCTAGTATGCCCATCACGCTTCAACTGCGCAAGAGGCTATGTAAGTGGATAAGGAACAACTTCCTATGTTGGTATCTTACGTATCTTCCAACGTTCTATTTCGATCTCTATCGAAATATAGAAGTATCTAAGTATATTCATGAATCGTCGATGAGATCTATTCTCCATTGTTTCGCAAGATTTAAACCATTATCATCACTAATGTGATTAATGTGACTTGCAACATCGGAAATATAGTATTACCTCGATCATGAGCTAAATGATCCAATCTTAAACACTTTAACTTCTAAAACTGAAACAAACATACTATGAAGCTTATCTTTATAGCTTTCAATGCTTACATTCAAGCATGATATACAATACATTGGTATGGAAACTAGCCATCATTACAACTTCCTTATAATGATCTTTCCATGCCTACTTATTTCAAGAAATAGTCTTTAGTTCCTTTAAGGTCTTATTCTTCAAGTCTCTCAACTTAGTCATTTCCTTAGTTTTCAAAGCCGACTGAATCTCATCCAAAGTGATAGTGCCTTCCTTGCCATATAGCAATGATTCCTTGAAATTTTCGAATGACCTAGGTAAAGCGCACAACAAATGGAAAGCCTTGTCCTCATCTATCAACACTTCATCAATATTCTCCAAATCATCAATGAGCTTGTTAAACTTCGCAAGTTGCTCCACTACAGACCTATTCTCCATCATACGGTAAAGGTAGAGTTGTTGCTTCAAACACCACCTACGCGCTAATGACTTGGTCATATTCAATGATTCAAGCTTTGACCAAAGTAACACCGCCGAAGTTTCACTAGCTACCTCTCTCAACACCTTATCCCCAAGAGACAAAATAATAGCATTAACCGCCTTATCATTCATCTCGGTCTTCTCTTGAGGCTGAGAGATGCGTAGGCATTTGTGTTGGTCCCTTTAACGCTTCAACACACTTTTGTTGAACCAAAACCGCTCTCATTTTCGCCTTCCACAACCCAAAGTCGTTACTCCCGGTGAACTTCTCAATTTCCCATTTCGAACCCATTGGTGCCTTAGTTTGTTCAATCCCTTTGCCCCACGGTGGGCGCCAATTGTTGTGAATTCTAAACCAAAACCACACCAATAACCTTTTAGTGTGTGGGACAAATGAACAAAACAACCAATAACAAAATGTACGAGCAAATAAATCAACCAAGCAATTAATCAACCAACAAAAACTAAGCTACCATGAAAGCGATAAAGAACACAAATCAATTTGTTTACCCAATTCAGTCAAACCGACCTAATCTGGGGGAGAGAGAGCCCTCCGTTCCAATATCAATTTATGAACCTTGATTACAATCACTACAAGAAATTTGACATTTACCAACGGCAAAAAACTGTAGGTAGAGGTCGGAAAACCGTGGGTATAGGCCAAAAAACCTACACCGACGGCCATTTGGCTCCGTCAACTTTGAGGTGCCTCTACCCACGAAAACTTGCAGTGGCAAAAGGCTGTAGCTACAGAATATAGGCCGTTGGACAAAATCTTGTATCTATACCCACGGTCAATAACACTAGTTGAATTGCTTTATACCCACACATATTTCCGTGGGTATAGCTTGGTCTATTTTTTTATATATAATTTTTCTACTCAAATAAATTAGTTTTTACACAATACACACTAGTCTTTTTGTCTTTGCCCACTATAATTATGAAACAAAATAAAAGAAAACTTATGATTATATTTAAAAATTTACAAGTCTTACAAGTATGTTAAACTACAAATAACTAAGAGCACAATAATGTATTTAAAAATATATAAATTTATAATAATCACAAAACTTACAACAAAAATAAAAAGCATGATATATCATGTCCACTAAATTTTTAAATTACTCTCTACACATCTTCTCATCCATCTTCCTCTCTTCAATTTTCATAAGTGTCTCACTCGGAAAATTTGATTGTCGAGGTCAGGGGCACCAAAAATATCTGAAATTGATTAAAAATAAAAGAATATAAATTCACCATCTTATTCTCAAAAGTCAAGTGATTTTGTTTATGTCTAAAAGTTCTTGAGAGGATATGTTACAACTTACAAATGATAAAGGAAATAACAATGAAGACAACAACCAAATCTGTAATTGTAACGCTTGCTAGCAACCACCATACAAACCACCAACTACAAACATAACAAGTGCTACCATGTGAGTAACTAGAATTGTGACTAACAAGCCACCAAATGCAAACAACCTGCAAACCATCTTCAATTAGCATAAACATCACCACAACCATCACAATAATTAAACTAGAACTATATGGTTTAACATAGGAAAACAAGAAAAAAAAGAAATGTGTTGATAAAACATAATAAATTGTGGCAATGACACACAACAACACTGCATTACTAAAGAAGAAGAGCGTAGAATTCCAGCTCATTACCTATTCACCATTCCAAAATCTATTGTACTTATTGTCTGTTACCATCACTACTTCCAATCTATATTACTACTCTTAATATATAACTCTAACCTTAAAACCACCATAATAGGAAGATAGGATAGAAAAACATGAAAATGATCATTCTATTTAGTCTTACATTATTATACGGTCTCCTTTGGTAACTAGTCCTTTAATTTTTTACATCTTTAGGTAGCCTGAAGTCGGGGTCGTAGAAAAAAGGACACCATTTCTTTTGAACTTCATCAAATTCACTCCACTTATCATAGCTCAATCTTTAGGAATAAAAAATTGAAATAAGTAACATAACAAAAACCGTTGAATACTTCTAAATATAAAATATGGTTTAAAAATAACTTTAGAACATAAAATTTTAGGCAAAATGAAACCTGTTAAAAGGGTGAGACATGTAAACAAACAACCTAAGTAACAAAGTAGATGTGAAAGGAAAAAATATGCAATTGAATCCAAAAAGAATATCATGAGTGGTGTCACTTATAGCTCAGAGCCTAGTGTTTTGACGCATATTATCTCCCATGGTGAAGATAAACAATAAGAAATATTAAATTACCACAAGCAAGATAATAAAGAAGAAACAAACCAGATAGAGTTTTACACAAAAGGACGCTACACTAAAATGATAGGATTTTTTTTAACTCTGTGGCTTACTCTAAATTCCTCACTTTATGAAACCAATAATCTACAAAAATTGGAAAACAATGCCAGTAGAACTTACTCCCTACATTTTCAATTAAGATTTACTGTCTATTCAGTTTAACTTATTTGAGTTTATATACTTCATGACCACAAGTGACATTGTTTAAGGAAGCTTATGGAAACAGCTTATAATTCATAAGTAATTTTCAGCTTATTTTCATTAATTATCTAAGATAGCTTATAAAAACAATTTTATAGCAACAATTTGACTTTATTTTATCTTTTGTTATAGCTCATTCCATCCCCAAAGATAAGAAAAAAACTTTCCTTTTTGCCTTATTTCCAAATTTCAGCATCTAAATAGTTCCCCTAAAGACTCACCAATGAAAAAAGTGATTTTGAAAAAGTTATTCCATAATCCAGATACTACTTAAGCACAAAACCATACACAATTTACTGATCAAAGTATTTGAATGTTGAAAACGAAAACACAAAGAAAAGAAGATTGAAACCTGAGCAAATGCAATGAAGGCAAGAAATCCATCTATGGAAGCTAGAGCTTTATTGAGAATGATCAGGTCCACAATGAAGCAATTCCAATCCTCAGTCATAGATTACAACAACCCTCTTCACCTTACCAAAAAAAGTAACGAACTTTGGGTGAAAAATCCCAAAACAAAACACAGCAACAAAAAAATAATGATTAAGCAAAATAGGAAGAAAAGGTGAATATGAACCTCCTCTGATAACACTGGAAAGAGTCGAAAGTCCAGAATCAAATGCTCTATGAAACACTCCTTCATAGATCTGAAATTCATTCATCAACGAAAAGTCAAAACATAAATCAGAGAGAGAGATCGCATACGGGTGAGATGAGATGAAAGGAGCCTGAGGCCATCGGTGGATCGAATCATTCTGGAAGCTGCTTCAAGAAAGAAAGACGATTTCCAAACCCTAAACTTTCTTATGGAGAAACAACAATGGTGGAAGAAACAACAATGGTGGATCGGTGAATTTGGGATTTAGGGTTTTCTTTTCTCAATCGCCCCCCCCTTCATTCTCTTTTTCCCTAACTACCGATTTTGCCCTTCGAGGGATTTTGGGGTATAGGCACTAATTCGGGATCTAGATCCCGAACTATAGTTCGGAATCTACGTCCCGAAGTGTATCCTGAATTTTGGGGAGTACAGGCACCAGTTCAGGATATAGATCCCGAAGTGGTGCCTGGGTTCTGGGGTATAGGCACCACTTTGGATTTTAGATCCCGAAGTGATGTTTGTACCCTCCAAAACCCAGGCACCAGAGAAATTTAGGATTTTAGGGGGGTTATAGAGAAATGAGGGGGGGCAAAAGAGAAATTTTCTTGGACAAGGGTACATGAAAACTCTAACGACATCTTAATTTATTTTTATTTTTTTTGGGATTTTTTTTTAAGTTGTAGGAGGGTTATACCCACGGATTATATTTACAATACCCACGGAATTTTTGACCGTCACTAAAAGGATCCGTGGATATATGGCAAATTTGATGTAGTTAATGAGATCTATTCAAAAGAGTTACAAGAATTAGTATTTCCCTAATTCTACCATTTTCCCAAATCTCAACCCGTGACCAAAAGATTTCAATGATAGTACGAGATTACAAGAGAAAGAAATAACTTACCAACCTAGAAAATACCCAAGAGAAATCCTCTTAATCTCTAACCTTCATATTGGTGAAGAACCTAGCAAAAAAACCATTTGCTCCATTCTTTCTCTCTTACCCGACGGCTGATGTGCTTCTCTCAATTTTCTCTCTGCCACTTGAAAGGCAACACAAATGTATATGTGTGTAATGCTGCGTGCCACTTGAAAGGCAATGCACGTGACAAACAAAAGTATCCAATGTCCACAATTGAATAAACAACATGTGCCACACACATGCACAATTACAAAATCAAATTTTGCATTCTTCAATTATAAGCCAAATGCTAACACATTATTTTCACTTTGTTTTATTGTTTGTTGTTGTTGTTTTAATGTTGTTGTGTTTTGGACAATTTTGGTTTCTATTGTTTTGCTGAAAATATAGATCGTGAAGAAGACATTTATAGAGGAATATGGAAATAAGACACTGAATCTTGTTGTAGGGAGATGCTATCATTCTTTATTTATAATAGATTTTGATATGGTTCGAGTGTTGAGTTGACACTACTTGAAATCACTATCTTCGTTATGACAGCGAGTTTTTCTATGGTTCAATTGTGGTAATAGGCCTAGCTTGCTGTACAAAACCATTGAACTACATTAAATTTGGTATTAATTTATCTTGTTGTGTTTGTACACCTGGTTTGACGTATTCTAATGTCATTTCGTCTGTTCATGAAGCTTACAGTGGTTTGTGAGGATGTGAAGCACCAACCCTCTTAAAAGCTCAAAGATTGAAGTGTTAGTCAGAGGTTCACAAATAATTTTATATCTAAAATCTAAAATATATTACATAAGACTATTACATCATATAGATTGGTTCAATTTGCAAACATAAAATTTCCAATAGGCTCACAGTAATGAGAGGAGATTCACCACCACTGGTCTTCATTCCTTCCCTAGCAAGAAATATTAACAAAAGCTATAGCCAGTACACACTAGAATGTGGCTAATATTTGACATAATTTAGGACATCCATCTATGGTCAAAGCATCAAGGGCGGTGAGGCGTTGCATGCCACTTGAAAGACAATACAAATATGGAGCCTTGGAAAATTCTCAACATGAAAAAACAACTATGTGCTCTAGCTTCATGCCTTCATCCTTAAAGAAACACTTCATTTATTTAGATATGAACAATGAGAGTGGTATGTTACAAATCAGGATCAACAAGTTTCAAATTGAGGAAATGCTTCAAATTTTACACAACCTGCAATATACCGAGGCATAATAACCAGCTGAGGCAATTCCAAAAGAAGAAATTTTACACCCATTCGTATTGTAAAATACGAAATTGAGCGAGTTCGTATTTTAAAATACGAACAAAAAATTTGGTTCGTATTTTAAAATACAAAGCAGGTTGAGGTCAAATTTTAAGGGTATTTTGAGATTATTGAGGGGTGTGGGAGCATATTAAGAGGCCTAAAAAGCAAATTTCCGTGAATTTAATTTGTATGCACTGACAGTGTAAAATAATTTTACACGTTCAACCAATAATAACCATGTATTCCGCCACGTCACCCCACTTTACCCCACTTTCTTCGTATGACATGGGAGATTGGAGGTTTCTTATTGGATGAGCGTGTAAAATTATTTTACACCGTCAGTGCATATCAATTAAACTCATTTTCGTCAGTGCATATCAATTAAACTCATTTTCCGTAGTTGATGATGTTGGGCCGCATGTTCCATTTTCACGTTCTCCGATTTATAAACAAAAAGTAGTGGTTGTGTCTCAAAAAAAAAAATCACGGTTGTGAATTCTTAAACTTAATCAAATTTTGTCAATTAATGATGACAATGATGTTTAACAAATTTTATCAAAATTTTGAGAAATAAAAATTGCATATTTGTTTTTATATTTTATATAAAAAATATTGTATAATTTTTAACTTTGAAAATTTTATTTTCCATTACAATAATTTGAAAAAATTGGAATCCAATATACATATATATCATATGGGATTCCTTGCTATAGTATCCAATTAAAACAAGCACCTTTCATGGCTGAAAACAACTTACTTTAAGAAAGGTGACATTGATCTAAGATGCTTTGTTCCATATTTTCATGTACCATATTTTATTTGTATAAATTATTTATTATTTATAAAAAAATATCTACACTTGTTTTTTGGTAGAAATATAACTACACTTTTTTATAAAATTATAAACAAATATATTAAGTTATGATTCGATAGGGATTAGATACAGAAATTTGGTCCAAAAAGAAAGAATATAATTTCTTTTATAATAGTGTTTTGGTTTTTTTTACGCAAATTAATACTAATAGTTTTATTTTTGACAAGAACAAATTAATAATAGTTCTAAATTACTACTTTCTCTATCTTATAATAATTGACCTACTTGTCAAAATTATTTGTCCCAAAATAATTGTTTTTTATTATTTATAATATTGTTTTTTTCTATTTTACCCTTTCTTACTTCTGAGTGCAATGATTGCGGGACACAATAAAGTAATTAAAAAACATAGAATTCCAAAGTATGCAAACAATAAAAAAGACGGGTATTTTTTACGACAAAAAAAAAGATAGGGGTATTTTAGTAAAAGTCGTATTTTCTCATGATGCAATGTATTCTACCAGTTGACTGATGACTTTATTATTAGTATATCGATCGGTCAACACAGATTGAAATAGGAGTTGGTTCGTCATTCATTTACACACTTTTTTTAAAGTATGTAAAATACTCAACTAGAACAATTAAATTGGGATGCAGCAAATATACGGCCAAGTAGGGTTGTTCATACTATTTAGAAGCTCGGGTTGATTAATCAAAATAAAAATAAAGAACACTTCTCTATTTAATATATAAATAACATCAAAATAATCATTCACGTTTGTTTACTCAAAAAATCATTCACTTTTGTAACTAACATAAAAAAATCATATTATATTCAATAACATTTAGATTGACTTTTTACCCGATTATCTATTCCGATAAAGATTTAACCGACATAAATTTCATAAAATCTATTGTTGAATTAAAAATTTATATCATATAAATAATTTGTGTAAAATTTTAGATAAATTTAAAACTGTTTGATAGATTATTGAAATACATAAAGATTAACAGCGTTTAACAAAATACACAAACTATTAATTTTAAAATATCTCAATAGAATATCAAATGATTTTAAATTTTTTCAAAATTTTACACAAATAATCTATATAATCAATAGAATATCTCAGTTTCATATAGATCAATATCGACAGATATTGTTGGTCAACATGTTAGTTAGTCAAGTTAAAAATATATTTACCCAATATCAACAATATTTAAGGCAGCACAAATTTTCCTTGCTCCATAAATTTGCTGGATATAGTTCATTTGTTTAAAAGCACCGATAACATATGTCATGGATAAAGAATGGAAACTAAAATTGTTATTACCATATAATTGTTAGAACACAAAAAGATTGATCAAGATTCAGTGCACACAAAGCACTTAATCAATCTATGCGGATAGAATCAATTGGGATAGGATTTGGCACGCAAATGCAAACAAACACACACACACTGTGAAGTAATGTTGCAGGTCAATAATGGTGGTTTTGCACAAAGTAAACTAAAGAATAGAGAATATAGAATAAGAGGAGAAAAATATGTTATTGATCACTTAACACTTAACGCACTATTGCTTGTGTTCACTTGAGTTTGTCTTAGTTAAATTGATACAGATCACCACTATGTATAGGAGAATTTGTGATACACATAACCACATAACAAACTTTTAAAATCAAATAACAAACAAATAACAAACTAATCAATCTAAAACAAACTTAACAAACTAACACAGTTGTCACTAGCTATCCAATAACAGAAAATTTGAAAAACTGTTATGCTCGACAAACCACCACTAGTTCGCTAAGCCACTAACACAAAATCTCAAAACACTTGGTAAAACTCCTCTTTCTAAGTTTGTTGAACACTTCCACTTGTGTAGCTTTTGTGAAGATGTTTGCAAGTTGCAATTCACTCTTGCAATGCTCTAGAGTGAGTATTCATTTACTAATTTGCTATCTCAAGTAGTGAAATCTCATCTCTATGTGTTTACTTCTACCATGAGCCACTGGATTCTTGGCTAAGTTTATTGCAGACATGTTATCCACTTTGATAACCACATTGCTACTCTTCACTTCACACAACTCATTCATCAAGTTGTTTAACCACACTCCCTGACATGCACTCAAGGCAACTGCATGCAATGTATTCAGCTTCACAAGTTGATAGTGCAACAACAGGTTACTTCCTTGAGCACCAAGAGATTGGTGCTTCTCCAACTAAGAAGATGCATCCAGCAGTTGACTTCCTATCATCCTTGTCTCCACACCAATTAGAGTTTGTGTAACCAACCAAATTCATGGTACTATCTCTGTCAGGTTTATGCCATAATCTGCAGTTACCTTCACATATCTCAATATTCTCATTGTTGCAGTTAGATGAGATATGAGGGGTCTCTCCATGTATTTGTTCATTATGCCAACACTATAGGTGATGTCTGGTCTAGTGTCGCACAAGTATCTTAGTGATCCAAAAAAGATAGTTATTTTTTTTGTGCAGTCTCTCCACTACTCTCTTTCTCATTTCGTTAACTACCGCTACAATCAAAAATTGAAGGGAAAGTAGTCTAATGGAGAAACACACCTATAAACCATCTTTGTTGCCGACGTGCTACCGTTGAAGCGTGCAAAAGACAATCTGCAACACCGTGCAACTGCAAAAATACCTATAGGACTAATAGCAAGAGAAAAAGCTCTTCGAGATGGTCATCAACAAAGGAAGTAAGGGAAAGTAGTCTGAATTGGAAAAAAAATCTCCTTCAAATTGATTATTGTGGTAGTTAACAGAAAGAGAAAGAGAGAGATAGAGATAGAGAATAGGGGAGAGAGTGTAAAAAAAACAACTAATTTAGAGAACACGTAAAATTGTATATTAATGATCTCTTATTCTAGGCAATGTTGCACAGGTTAAAAAAATTCATTTTCTTTGGATAAAATGACATCATTTAGAGATTGAGTCATCCAATTTACTCAACTGTTATTCGATTTAATTTGAATTAGTCTTTTAGTTCATCAATATAATTTGATTGTTATAATTCAATGGTTCGTTAAGTGATGCATGACCTAGTACTTTCATATATTTGATGACTGATTTGATTTTTAAAATATTTTGATTAATTTTCAAAAATTATACAAATATCAAATAATAAAGTTAAATTAAATTAAATAAAAGATAACTAGTGTATCCCTTGCACTAATTAAGAAACTCAATATAGTAAAAATATATTGAAACTTGTGTAATTTGTAATGTAAAAGTTATTATTATATGTTTAACGAGTGCATCACGTGCAGTAATTAAATACACCCTCTATCTTTATTTATAGGACCCAATTTGTCAAAGCATGCTTATTAAAAAAGTTAATTTTGGTATTAAATTGGTTGACAAATTATATTAATTTTTCATATTTACCCTTAGTAATTAGAGGAAAAGAGAGTAAATGAAAAGATAATAAGTAGAATGTGGAATAGTATTTCAAAAAAGAACATAATGTTATTTAAAAAAAAATGTATTCTTAAATAAAAATAATTTTAAGAAAAGATAGTAATTAATATTATTGAGAATTGTAAATTGACCTTATATAAAAAGACAAACAACTTTGTACCAAAAAAAAAAAAGACAAACATTTTGTCAAAGCTCAAAAATAATAGAGACGTAGGGAGTATAACAAAAGAAAAAAATAATTTATAATTTGAATTTGACAGAAGTGATTATGGTGTATAAGTTTTTTTCTTATGCACCATACATAAATAATGAAAATTGTTTAATGCACCTCCATATTGTTTAGAACAACTTTTAGATTGTGTAGCAATTCGGAGGTGCGCTAAGCAATTTAAAGGTGCACTAGAAAGTTGGGGATGCACTAAGCAATCTGAGATATTTATGCACGGTATATAAACAAATAAACTTATGCCAAATTTGACATACAAATTTATATGTATGATAAATTGAATACACCATTGTATAATCTATCAATATCAATTATAATAAGTTAAATAAACCGGAATTTTTTATAACATCAAATTATTGTATCAAAAAATTATTTTTCAAATTAATAAAATAAATCAAATAGTTGAAAAAACTAAGTTTAGGATTAAAAAATTTCCAAAAAGGAGAATATGATAAGCAATGAGCTATGCATTTCACAGAAAGAAAGATATTACACGGTGGAATATAGTTGAATATACTAGTTATTACATGGTGAAAAGTGTAAACTTTGGGAAGTGACAACAAGACCAACCGCCTATTAAGACACTACTGACACATATTATGTACAGTTTTTACTTTTTGACAGAACTACACAAGTATACTTAAAACGTAAAAGTACTCGTATTATACTAAAAACCATTATAAAGACCAAAGTCTAAAAAGTTAGAGGAAACTCGGTTTTTGTATTCACCTTCTCCACTTTCACCATTGATGATGAAGCTTCACCGCTTCCTTTTCCTTTTATGTGCTCCTGCTTTCTTTTATCCTTCTATTTTCTTGTCATTTCCATATATTTTTTCCACCACACTTTGTTGCTCCTGCCAAGTAGTATAATACACAAAAAGTGAGTCCTCTTGTATTTCTATTTTGGCTAAAGTACTGATTTGGTCCCGTAACTAAATTTTAAATTTATTTTGGTCCCTTAATTCTGTTTATGTATGTTAAATTAGTCTCTTCCATTAACTTTTCACACCAAAACCCTAAGGTGCACCAACATTTTGTAGTCCACTATAGACTTCATTAATAGTTTTAATTTTAACCATTTGATATTTTTGTTTCCATAGAGTCATTGGATTATGTAGGGTATATTGTATCCTATGATAAACCATAAACTATAAACACTTAAAATGAACAACAACAAATATCTCTCTACTATATTTGAGTTTACGGCTTTGAAACACATGTGATTATGATGCAAGTGCTTGAGATTATAACATAGGTTTTATGATATGCTGCACCAAGTGTTTGAGATAATGTTTGTGTTTTCTAAAACTGTTTTTTTATTGAGTATTGTAATTTGTGTATGATTGTCTTTGTCCTGTCCAAAGTGTCATTGTATGAGTTTATGGCTTGGAAACATATGAGATTGTGATGCAAGTACTTGAGGTTATAATGTAAGTTATATGATATGATGCACCAAATGTTTGAGATAATGTATGTTCTAAATTGGTGTCAAATTTGTCATTACCTGAGTTTATGCCTTTGAAACATATGTGAGTATAATGCAATTGCTAGAGGTTATAATGTAGGTTATATGTGATATGATGCACAATATTTTATGTTTTAACTTGGGATTTTGCAATGAGACTACTTTTTCCAAAGAATCCTTTATGAAAAGAAGAAATAACGAAATTTGCAATACTATTGCAAAGGAGGTACTGCATGAGATCAAGGAGTCTGAGAAGAAGATTTGCTTAATTGAGCAAGCTGGAAGGGCCTTTAATTGGGATTTACTCTACCAATCAGGTTGAGAGGGATGTGATACTAGGAATTAGTAAATGAATTTATTATAGGCATATGGCAGATCTGAAAAAGCTGATTGAAGCTAAAGTAGAGTGTGATTCTACTGGATTGATGGGAAAGAAGTTAACTTTTCTTTGGAGGCTTGTTATGGATTTAAAATTTTGTTACAATACAAATTTCCATAAAAAATCAAGTTACTTTCCACATATTAGCATGATATATCTGGTAGATCGTTTATCAATTTTAAGTGCCATGTGGAAGCAAAATATGTGCAACTTCTATATGAGATCAGTGTTGGTTGAGTGAGTTTTAGCTGAGACCCCCAAATCCCACCAAAAAGTTGTAGCCATATCATATAGCAAGGTTGTGTTTACTAGTTTAAATGACATAGACAACTTTTTGGTAGACTTAATCATGTCATATACCTCTTCTGATACAAAGGGTCAGAACAACAAAGACAGCTATCTATCCAATGATATAATACGTAGATCAACCAACACTGATCTCATATAGAAAATGTACTGATTTTGCTTCCATATATCACTTAAAATTGATAAACGATCAACCAGGTACATCATTCAAATAGCTTATCAAAAAAAAAAAGATACATCATGCTAATATGTGGAAAGTAACTTGAGTTTTGATGGAAATTTGTACTGTAACAAAATTTTAGACCCATGAAAAACCTCCAAAGAAAAGTTAACTCCTTTTTTTGAGATCTGCCATATGCCTATAATAAATTTCTTTACTAATTCTTAGTATCACATCCCTCTCAACCTGATTGGTATAGTAAATCCCAATTAAAGCTCTGCCAACTTGCTCAATTGAGCAAATCTTCTACTCAGACTCATTGATCTCATGCAATAAATACCTCATTTGCAATAGTAATGCAAATTTCGTTATTTTTCTTTTCATAAAGAATTCTTTGGAAAAGTAGTCTCATTCCATAATCCAACAAAATTCCAATTTAAAACATAAAACATTGTGCATCATATCACATATAACCTACATTATAACCTCTATCAATTGCATCATACTCACATATGTTTCAAAAGGGTATAAACTCAGGTAATGACAGATTTGACACAGGTTTAGAACAGACATTATCTCAAACATTTGGTGCATCATATCATACAACCTACATTATAACCCCAAGTATTTGCATCATATTCACATATGTTTCAAAGCCATAAACTCAAGCAATGACACTTTGAACAGCACAATCATACACAAATTCCAATACTCAATAAAAAATCAATTTTAAAAACCACATACATTATCTCAAAGACTTGGTGCATCATATCATACAACCTATGTTATAACCTCAAGTACTTGCATCATAATCACATATGTTTCAAAGCCATGAACTCCAACATAGTAGAGAGATATTTGTTGTTGTTCATTTTAAATATTTATAGTTTATGGTTTATCATAGGATACAATATACCCTACATAATCTAATGACTCTATAGAGACAAAAATATTAAATGGTTAAAATTAAAACTATTAATGAAATCTATAGTGAACTATAAAATGTTGGTGCACCTTAGACTTTTGGTGTGAAAAGTTAATGGAAGAGACTAATTTAACACACAGAAACAGAGTTAAGGGACCAAAATAAAACTAAAAATTTAGTTAAGAGACCAAATCAATAAGTTAGCCAAAATAGAAATACCAGATGACTCACTTTTTGTGGATTATACTACTTGGCAGGAGCAAGAAAGTATGGTGGAAAAAATATATGGAAATGACAAGAAAACTGAAGGATAAAAGAAAGCAGGAGCACATAAAAGGAAAAGGAAGTGGTGAAGCTTCATCATCAATGGTGAAAGTGGAGAAGGTGAATACAAAAACCGAGTTTCCTCTAGCTTTTTAGACTTTGATCTTTATAATGGTTTTTAGTATGATACAAGTACTTTTACGTTTTAAGTGTACTTGTGTAGTTCTGTCAAAAAGTAAAATTGTACTTGTGTAGTAAGTGATATCATCACGTGTCGTATGGTGTCATAAAAATGTAGTATCAGTCTAAATACGTGTCAGTAGTATCTTAATAGGTGGTTGGTCTTGTTGTCACTTCCCAAAGTTTTCACTTTTCACCCATGTTTTTTAGTCAAATACTACACAAGTTTAGAACAGACATTATCTCAAACATTTGGTGCATCATATCATACAACCTACATTATAACCTCAAGTACTTGCATCGTAGTTACATATGTTTCAAGGCCATAAACTCAAGCAATGACACTTTGGACAACACAATCATACATAGACAGATATTATCTCAAACACTTGGTGTATCATATCATACAACCTACATTATAACCTCAAGTACTTGCATCATAGTCACATATGTTTCAAAGCCATAAATCAAGCAATGACACTTTGGATAGCAGAATCATACACAGATTTCAATCCTCAATAAAAAATCAGATTAGAAAATACAGACATTATCTCAAATACTTGGTGCATCATATCACAACCATTAACCTCAAGCAATTCCATCATACTCTCACATATAAACTCAAGCAATGACAATTTGGACAGCACAATCATACACATTAATTCCAATACTCAATAAAAAATCAAATTAGATAATATAATTAGGGCAAACATTATCACAAACACTTGGAGATCATAATTAGAAATTGTGTAAGGCATCAACACAATTCAGCAACAATTGCAATGTTCATCATTAGAAAAGTAAAATCAACACAATCATCAACAACAGTTGCACAGATTCATCATTAGCAAAGTAAAATTGTATTGAATCGACAAATCGCATCATTATCAAATTGAATCAATATCAGAAAACAAAAGCAAAGATACAACGCATCATAATCAATTGAATCAACAAATCAGAAAAGTAAAATTGAATGTAAAAAATACTTACCTTCACGATGATTTGTGATCAGCACGTCCTTTAAGTTCACAACTCGGTTTCCATCTCCATTTCCATCACTTCTGTGCAAGTTTGAATTCGCCATTTTCTTTGAGCGCCAGAATCTATTGAAATTGTTGAATGTAAAGAATCACTAGAGAGAATTGTTGAAAATGTGATTTAGACTTTTCGTTGATTGTGATTACTTTATGTTATGAACTGCATTATATAGAAGGTCAGTTATGACCTGCAGTAGCCGGTTACATTGCCTAAAGTTGTGGGGTGAGACTTCTAAACCTCAGTGACCTCCTCACTACCCCTCTCATTGGTGTACTAACACCGGGGCTCTCATAATCATAATAGATTAAACTAACTCATATTCATAACTGAATAGAACTTATCTCATATTCTAAAAACAGAATAGCATAAACTGATAAATGTGTATCACATCAATAATCTTAATTCATTTTATAACTCACGGACACTCTGAGGTGAGCGGGTCTCAGAGGCCGGCTCATCCGTCACCGATATAAATGAATCGATACGGAGAAATCAGCTCACAATTATCTTAACTTGATTTCAAATAATATACAGAAACCATACTTAACATAAAACTATACTCATAGCATTAAAGCTAGCAAAAGGGCTGTGGCATAAATTAGACCACCTTAACTTAATAACTTTAACTTACTTACTACCGATTCCTCTAAAATATTGAGGTTCAGGATATGAGAGAAAATTAACCTCCTGACATGACTACCCATCCCTTAATTTAAACATTTTATAACATGTGAGATCGACTGCATTTGTGAAATTTAATAAAACTTAATACTTTCAAAAATTGACAGGATGCATCGATACATATATATTAACTTAGAAAATATTTTTAAAATATTTAGGAGGATGCACCGGCTCATGAAAGTTTCTGTTTTTCTTTCTGCGACCGCGAAGCTTGCTTGAATCGGTGCATCATAACAATGCACTAGTTCAAGATACCCAGAATTGCAGATTTACTCAGCAGGAACACACATGAACCGGTTCAATATTGACTTGAACCAATACATCTCAGGAAAACTTGTAAAAATCATCAACTTGCACAGTTCAATCCGAAACACTTTTATTTATAAGATCTTTAAAACATCATTGAACACAAATACAGTTCATGATCATCACATGGAAGGGCATTATTAGAACATTCATTAATCAATTGATGAGTTATCTAAAAACTAAGGTTGTCACAACCTAATTAGCATGCATCTCTAGAATTAAAAATAAAATTCCTATGCTTAGGTCTTATGGTTGCCATGTCTCTACTTAATCGAGAAAACCCACCTCAAAATTGAGCTTTAACTGTACTATCGGCATCTCAGAAACTCAGCGAAAAGCATAACTTGTAGCTAGTCTTTCAATCCGGTATATAGAATTTTCTGCATAACTCCATATCAGTCCCCCATATTCATAACAACGTACCGACCTCATTTATCCACCGAATTCCATGAAATTGGTACACCAACGACGATTATTAAGTCAGCTTTCCATACCAACAAACCTCATTAAATTTGAAGTTACAGGGACAGAGATATTACCTTAACATTGGAGGTCAGTACTCAGTACTAAACACGAATTCTGCATAAAAATCTGCTTCAGACCCACTACTTAAAAATCGTCTCATGACCTCATTTCTTCATCAAATTACACGAGGTTTGTGCTAAAATGACCGGGATTACGTTAGCTAACGATACCAAAAAGAATCGTTCCAAACGGAGCTACAGGGAGAGAGAAGTTACTGTTTTAGTGAAGGTGATTACCAAATACGGGTTCTATCAAACTCAATCCAAATCATTTTTGTTGCTTCAATCCATGTTCTACTTCTTCCACTGCTACTTCATATACTTGTTTTCTCTGTTCCAGATTACTCCTTAATTGTTATTCACCCTTGTGGACATTGAAACTTAGACATACAAGGCTTAACCCAAGAACTAGAGTTGGTGTGATGGTGAAAGGATGAATCACAAACTAAAAGTAAAAGGGAAATTGGAGTGATTGTCTTGCTAAAAGGAAGTAGATCAGATGACAAGGATTTGCAATTTGCACGTGGGTTTCGAGATGATTTGGAAAGTGATGGAATGTTGATGAGGAAAAAGGAACGGTCGAGAAGGAGAGAATGAGTGGAAGAGAGCAAGCTTCATATTGTTGTGTTTGGAAAACTAATGAATAAGGCACTAGCTTTGGGCTTATTTAGTGGTATGGGCCTCACATGCTAGTGTCCACTTGCTTAAAACAATTCATTATTGTATTTATCCAATGTACTAACACCTCTAATTATTATGAATTTAATTTATATGCACCGACGGTGTAAAATTATTTTACACGTGCATCCAATTAAATCAAGCCATGTAAGCATTTATGGAGATATTTTAGGAACTAACCTATAAAAGTGGCATTTTGTTGTGTTTTGATTGGATGCATGTGTAAGAAAGTTTTACACTGTCAATGTACAACAATTAAACTCAATTATTATTACTTCTAATAATTAAAGTTGGGTTGTTACATTTGTAATTAAAAAATTAGTTAAAATATAAATAAGAAAAAAAAAAGTAATATAACCAATACTACTATAATATTAGTAAAAAATGTGTAAGGACATTTCACATTGAACTGGGATCACTAATTTTCGCAAATATTTAATTATGTGTTTATCACTAGAAAAATAGAGCAATAAAGTAATATGAATAAATATCTATTAGCTAAAAAAAATTAGTATTTATTATCATTTTAAAATAAAAATATGAATGGTTAAAATATTATAATTTGAATAGTATAAAAACATGAATGGTTAAAAAATAATAGGTACAAATGAGGGGACCTAGGCCAAAACCTCAAGAAGAGATACACCTAAAACTAGGAAGCCCTAGCAAATTCCTATTGAAGTCTACAAAATATTGGTATGAACTTCTTCCCACCAAGAAAAATTGTTAATAGTTAGACCTATGTTATAAAGCAATTATAAATATTATTTTGCACTCTACCTATTCCTTAGCAACAATCTAAGCAAATATATAGAAAGAAATGATTATGAATTGAACATAATAGAAAAAGTTATTTGTTCTTTTTTACTTATCGTTTTGACAATTTAGGTTATATTTTGTCTATTATACCCTCTTTTCTATTTTATTTTATTGACTAAATTTTGTATAATTTTTTTGTTGAAACAATATAATCTTTGTATTGTATACAAATTTTGTTTATTTTTAAATAAAGTTTGTTACAATTTTTTAGGAATAGATAATATTTGTGAAATAGTAAAAAATTATTGTTGGATTAAAAATACGATATATATTTAAAAAAGGGCATAATAGGAAAATAAGGTGAAAAAATACACTCTCCTATTTTGGTTTTTTTTTCTAAAACGACAAGTAAAAAGGAACTGAGGTAGCACATGAGAAATGTTAGGAACACACTTTTAACCACACTTTTTTTACACACTTCAATTAAATTTTGTCACGTCACTCATTTTACTTATTCATTTATTTATTAATAAAAAAAATTAAAGTTAAAGGAGAAGTGGAATGATGTGACAAATTTTAATTGAATTGTGTTGAAAAAGTGTGTTAGAGAGTGTATTATTAGCATTTCTCATAGTACATTAATCGCTTCTTATCATGTTCAATGTTGCACAAGTTAAAAAAATCCTAATAAAAATCATAACTTTTTGAAAAAAAAACTATCTCTAAAAATAATTTTTATAAAAAGCTATTTAAAATAGTATTTTTTAGAGATTTTTTTTGAATTTTGCGATCTAAAAAAATTTGTAAGAAAATGAAGAAATATTTAAATTCACATTTTAAGATAAGTTATTTAAACTAATTTTTTTTTTTTTTGAAGCTTTGATAAAAATACTCTTTGTTAATAAAAATTTAACAAAAAAACAATACATTACAAACATCATTTTCAAAAAAATTTAAAGGCAAAAATACATCATTGATCATTTATCTTATTTATTTATAACTAGTCATTTATCATTTTTATTTGTAATATTTTGGTCTCTATCTTTTGTTTGTAACAAATTAATCTTTTATCTTTTATAACATATACATATAAATTCATTTTCTCATTTTTCTATTACAAGAAATTATACTTTTATTTTTGAAAATAATTTTCATTAAAAAAAAATCATATTAATGATGAACATTCTTCATCTTCGTCAAATATGCAAACCATAACCAAACCTTCAAATTCAAAACCCAAAAATTAAAATATATCGAAATGAAAAAAATCAAAGAAATCGAAGATGGTGGTGATGGTTGTGCAATCGAAGCGAAGCTCTCTTCCCCCTTCCGGTAAAATTTTGTATGTTCTGCTGTTTTCTGCTTCTTCTCTGTCGATTCTTTTTTCCGCTAACTAAAATAAACCATTGCTAATTTGGATCTCATTTTGTTAGATGCTAGGTTTGGGGTTTGTTCTGTTAGGATTTTTGGGTCACAAATGTAATATTAGGGCCATTATGTAATTAGCCAAAGCATTAGTGGTCTAATTAATAATATATAAGTCTATGGCGAAAAGCATAAATATCATGAAAGGTAATGTTATTGTGTAGATACCGTAAGTCAATATCTAATTTGATGAGGGGCCAAATTAGAATATTGAAAATTAGGAAATAACCCTAAGGTTATTTATAAGGGTTATGGTCCCCATCAGAGGAGATTCAAGGAGCTATAAGGAATTCTACGGTTGGAAGATCACATATACCCGTGAACTTTGATCATCAGCTACGGCGAATTCAAACTCAGGTACGCTTCCGCTTAAGATTATACATTATTTCTTGATGATTAACATGATTGATTCTAGGGTTTAATGAATTAAATTAATTCTAACAAGTGGTATCAGAGCCAATCATGTTTGATCATTAAGAAAATAATCTCTTCATGCCTATTGGATTTTATTGGCATGTATTCTGTTCGGTATTATCATCTGTAGTTTCGGTTACTATTTTTCCCATTACAAATTCACGAGATAATCATAAATTTGTGGATTTGAATTGAGTTTCAATTTTAATTTTGGCAATTACATACTATGCATCGTTTTCGGATTCAATTTTGGCAATTATGTATACTGGTTTCGGTTTCAACGGTATATGAATTCAGGATTTGATCTATATATATACTAGTATTTGGTTCGGTTGATTACGGTTCTGTAATTGCAATACATTTTGGTAGTGAATTGTGATACATAATATCCTATAGATCTTGTATTACAGTTTACAATGGGTTATCTATAACAATATATAAAGGGGATAGGGGATTTTGGGCTGGATTTTTACATTCCCATTATACCCTTCACATATTATATTTAAAAATAAAAATAAAAATAAACACTAATGGAATTGGGTTAACACCATTCAATTACAATAAAAGTAACGGTTATCAAAACTAAAGCACGCACAATAGAACGATAGAGGGATATAGTAAGGAAATGGGGGAGGAACGGTATCAATAGAGTGATAGCAAGAAGAGGAAAAGTATGCATGTACCAGTACCACAATATTGTTTTATCCTTTGTTCAAATTGAAATCAATTTTTATGTACTATGTGAAAAATTGCAAATTGATTGATTAGATTATTGCTATTTCATTTTACATAGAAAAGTAACAATTATTGATGCATCACAATTGTTCTCATTTTTTTTTCATGATTATTTATGCATTGCCCCCATTTTTTATTCAAATTTTTGGTTCTTATGATATTAATTTGTGAGAATGTGTTAGTTTACAAGATAAGTGAGAGGCCAATTATTAAGAAGTATTGAAGGTTGTTTGGACATATCTATAATATTACTTAAAGGAAATGTTTTCGTTTGCTTTTTTTCCTTTTCATTATACCCCTGTCTTTCATAGTTACACAAAGAAAACAATGCTTTCTCATTTCACAGGCACATTTGCTCTCCATTTTTTTCTCTGAATTGGAAGCATTTCATAAACTAAATTTTATGTGTTTTTAATTGTAGGGTAAAAGTAAGCAATATTTCCAGAGAAAATATTGGCATAACATAGACGAATGACGAATTTGTTTTGGTCTTAATAAAGGTAATTTTTGTGCTTCTTATTTAATTTGCAATATAAAATTCCATTTTAAATAAATTTGTCATTAAAATATCAGTGTATAATTGAATTTTTGATTTAATTTCGTGTAATATTATCTACTCACTCTAAAATCGGAAGGAATATAAATTAAGATTTTAAGGAATGCAATTTTTTTGAAGAATAATAACTGGATTCAAAGTAGGAGGTTTGATTACATATGACAATAAATAATATAATTTTGCTACTTTATTTGAACCGTTAAAGTAAACAGAGAAAAGTATAGAACATCCAGTTGAAGTATTCATCTTCGAACTAAATGATGTACTTCTAAGTGGCGTAACGTATTTAGAATGAAGTGTTTCTACTTAAGCAACACTAAATTTAGTGTCTCTTTGGCAAGTCGAAGAAGTCAGTTATCCTAAATTATGCAAGAAAAAATTTGATCACATAAATAGACACAAAAAACACACACAGACGAACATAAAATGTACACAGACGGACACGCTGGCCCGCTAGTGTATATAGTTTTGGTTTATATGCACTAAAGCATGAAGGTTAGATATATATATATCTATACCTATATAAAGAGGATACACTATTTTGGTATGGCCTATTTTTATTCCTATTTTACCCTTAATTTCAAATTTCAAATTATTCCCATAACAACTAAATTTGAATTTCAAATTTCAAATTATTCTCATAACAATCAAATTTGAAGAAATCATCAACAAAAAAAAATCAAATTTAAATATAAAATAACAAAAAATATGTATCATACAAACGGGTACGTTGGTATCACACATACCCCACTAGTACCAATAATAAAGGGAAAACTTTTTTTTGGTGTAGCCTATTTCTATAATTCCAATCATACCCTTTTAGTGGTGGTTTCTTTTTTACACTGTAACCAACTTGGGTTTCCATTTTGTGCAAAATATAACCGCAATACAATTACAAAATAGAAATCATGTCCTTTATTTCTTAAATTAATTTCTTCCATTATTATCTTTTTGCTCTTCGGATGCATTTTCTCCTACCATTCCAATCATTTCATGACATGTATCTTTCCAACTTTTGAATAAAAGGTTTGAGTTTCACATTTTCCACTTCAATTTCTTCTTACAATATGAATCTTATAATTGTTATGAGAATAACAAATTAAAGACATTAAGTAAGTATCATAACATTTTATAATCGAAAAAATTATTATGGCATTTCTGTTAAAAAAGGCAAAGATATGACGGTCACATGCATAATTGATAATTCAACCTATAATATGACATTGTATAATTAAAATTGAGGGATTAATTGATAAACAAATTGGCACTGCAACCAATTAAACAGGATTTAAATGAAGTGATATAACCCTTTATAGGATTGTTTTCTCAATTTTGTTTCCTATTTTTGATATATACGAATCTGAACCATATGTATGTTAAGTGAGGTCTTAAATTGCTTCTCAGTATTTAAGTAATTTATGTCATTATGCCTACTATCAAAATTTACTACTTATTTGATTGTTGAATTTTGATCTTACTCATTTGCCTAACTATTATAAAAAAATAATTTGTTTTTTTTTTTATTTGAATGACAACAATAGGATAATAACAGGGGAGAAACCGTTCGATGCAAAAATTAACCAAAGAAAAGAAACAATATAAGGAGTATAGAGAATGAAATGTGCTATGAAAATTGAGGAAGAAAAGGTACATCCCACTATATTATCTATATTTGTGTGTACATATGTACGTAACTATTATCATTGATAGCATATACATGTAACTCTATTTGTCTCTTTTATTCCAAAAAAAAAACTTTAAGGTAGAAATGGAAAACATACACAAACCCCATTTGATAACTATACAAATATGTAAAAATAAACAATATCTTCTATAAAGGAAGGATGTAGAAAAATATAAGAGATCAAAATAAAAAAGAAAGGCATTTATAAGTATCTTCGACATATAAGTTAGTATTATAAAAAAATATGTACCACACAAACGGACACGGCTAGTATGCACTAAAGCATGAACATGGTTACAGTTTCGGTTAAGAAAAATTTAAATTCAAATATACACTACAAGAAATTTATGCATTTGCTACGAAAATTTTCCTCACAAATGCACCAAATTTCGTCACAAATGTACATTTGCGAGGACAATTGTGAGGAAAGCAGTCGTTGGTAAATTAAAGGCTGTTCGGACGACATTTGCGAGGAAATTTCCTCCCAAATGGTGTCAGACCATTCTGCATGACATTTGCAAGGAAATTTCCTCGCAAATGTCATTTATGACACTCACGCGCCTTCTAGTGGGGGACATTGATGTGACATGTCTGCACATACATTTGCGAGGAAATTTCCTCGCAAATGTATTAAATTAATTAATTTTTTTAAAAATAATAAATCAGAAATTAATTTAATTATAATTAAAATAATTATAATTTGTAAAAATAATAATTAAAATAAAATTAAAATTTTAATCAATATTAAATTTTGGTGGTAAATTTTTTTTAGAAAATTGCAAAAAAAATTTGCGGGAAAAATGAAATTCGAATTTTCGATAAAAATTTATTGCGGGAAAAAACGAAAATTTATTGCGGGAAAAAAAGAAATTCGAATTTTCGTTAAAAATTTATTGCGGGAAAAAACAAAAATCTATTGCGGGAAAAAATGAAAGTTGAATTTTCGTCAAAATTTATTGCGGGAAAACTGAAATTTGAATTTTGCGCCAAAATTTTCGCTGGAGACATTTGCGAGGAAATTTCCTCGCAAATGTGAATAATTAAAAAAAAATAAACAGAAAAAATTTGCGAGGAAATTTCCTCGCAAATGTAAAAAAAAAAAAAAATCGCCAAAATAATAATAAAAATCATAAATTCCTATTTAATTTGTTAAAATATGTTTTAAAATATTTTAATTTGATTAAAAAATTGATATTATATTTTTCGAAAAGAAATATATACGATATATATTATATATAAAAAATAAATGAATGAAATGATAAAAATAATAGATGAAAAAGTTGTTAGAAATGATGTTGAAAAAATAAAATGATAAATAAAAATAAAAGTTGAAAAAGTTGTTAGATATGAATGTGTTGGAGATGTTGTTGAAAAGATGAAGAAAGTGTTAGAGATATTGAAAAGAAAATATAAATGTTGTTGATGAAAGTGTTAATGTGAGAGATGTTTAGTAGATAGTGTTTTGAAAAAAAGATTTTAATTAGAAATTGTAGAAAAAGAAGAAAAAATGTTGAAGAAAGTGAAGAGAAAAAAGAAAAAGAGTTGAAGAAGTTGAAGAGAAAGAAGAAAAAGGGATGAAGAATTGAAAAGAAAGAATAAAAATGGTTGAAGAGTTTGAAGAGAAAGAAGAAAAGTGTTTTAGAGATTGAAGAGAAAGAAGAAAAATGGTTGAAGAGTTTGAAGAGAAAGAAGAAAAATGTTTTAGAGATTGAAGAGAAAGAAGAAAAATGGTTGAAGAGTTTGAGGAGAAAGAAGAAAAGTGTGAAAGAATGAGTATTGAAGAGTAGATAGTGGTGTATATATAGAAAAGTTGTTGGAAGAATAAATAATATAATAACATTTGAGAGGAAATTTCCTCTCAAACGTTTTCTGCTTGCTTGTGCGTGGGACCCTTTACATTTGCGAGGAAATTTCCTCGCAAATGTACCTTTACGTTTGCGAGGAAATTTCCTCGCAAATGTAAAGGGTCCCACGCGCAGGCAGTCAGAAAACGTTTGAGAGGAAATTTCCTCTCAAATGTCTTCAGCAAATTTTAATAATTAATTTTGCTTAATAAATCGAAAATTCGAATTTCAATTTTTCGCGCAATAAATTTTACTGAAAATTATAATTTCAATTTTTCCCGCAATAAATTTTTACCGAAAATTCGAATTTCCAATTTTTTGACCGTACTAATGTTATTTTCAAAAAGTTTGGTTATCCTCTATCAGTTTACGATGAAATTAAAAATTTTAATTTTTGCGTCTAAATATACATAAAGTTAGTTTCTCTATGCAGAAAATTATCGTAATTAAAGTTAAATTATCGTAATTCAATTTTTATTACACTGTTACATAACATAAAATATCATTATTCTTCATTCCTCCGGATCTGATTCCTCTTCATAATACCCTTCTTCCGGATCAGACTCTTCCAATTCGGGGCCTTCAAAACTTGGAGCAGGGAAATATGAGGTCGATGGTCTTTGTGTCGCAGGATTGTTTGAGTTACGTATATGTTGCATCATTTCTTCCTGCCATCTTAATCTGTCGGCTCTTTCTTCCTCATATTGCTGTTGCAATCTTTGAGTCTCTAGATCCCTTCTCCGCAACTCCTCCTGAAATTTTTGCCACATTTCTGACTCAGACATCCTTGGCTCAGGGCAATCGTTAGGACCAGGAACATGATATAGGTTGGTTCCTCGATGAAAGTTAACGGCCAACTTCCCTAGACCAGGGAACCTATGTTCTCTTCCTTGAAGTCCGAGTGCTTCGGTAGCCTTTCTCCAGAGCTGATGCTGAACTTCAGATGGTAAATGACTGTATGAGTCATACTCAGGATGTTGAGACAAATAGATTGCAACTAAGCGATCATTCTCCGCCTATATATATATATACACATAAAAAAAAATTGTGAGAAAAAAATTAGCGAATGAATAAAATTTTTTGAAAATAAATCTAAAATATATATCAAATTATAAATTTACCGAAAGTTGTTCAGAAATTGGATGAACCCAAGCACCGTCTCTCGTACTGCTGATGTGAGTTTGTCTGTACATTTCGGTGACGAAAGGTTCTCTCTCGAGGGTGCTTTCCTAATTTTAAATTTCACAAAATATTGATTAATATTTAAATATATAATTCAATATATTAAAAAAAATACATTAAATATATGTTTATACCAAGTGTCGAGCATGAGTAGAAAAGCTGACACATCCCCCAGTGTGCAAGTTGGTACCCTTGGCATTAGCCCTATTTTTCTTGTTGACTTCACACCTTTTTAGGTAAGCCTCATCTTTAGTCCAATGCTCTACAAATCTGTCCCAGACATTCTCTCCGATGAATTCTGGACGATATTGGTCTGGACGTTGTAGATAGCGCTTTTTCTCGGTGTAAAGTTTCTGCGAGAATCGGGTACTACATGCTTTCATCCAGTTGTCCTTAACAATTTCTTCATGGTAAGGCTCTCAGGTACAGTATCTCTGAAATAAAAAAATATAATTATTAATTACATATAATAAACATTTAAATCTTAAATTTAATTATTATATATGTAAACATAGAAATATTTGTGTTTACCTTAAATTCATCAAAAAGTTTCTTCCTTAATACCGAATCATTCTCAACTAACTTTTTGAAGTTGGGGGCAAAGTGTTTGAGGGCGAGTTTGACAACAAAAGCTTTCACTTTGGCTGCATCTTTAGATGGCTCCAAACTACACATAATAAACATTAATTAATCTTTTAATTAAATTGTACATTTTAAAGAAATTAAAAATAAAATTAAAATAAAAATATACTTACCCATCGCCCTGAGGGTATATGACCATTTTATCACCCAATACTCGAACTCCTTTAGTGAAGCGACGCCGTGGTGGTCTGAAAGCCACTGGTCGCTGTTGCTCCTCCTGTGAGCCTTGTGGTTGTGACGACGACGAACCATCCTGATGTGGTTGTCGTCGTTCTTGTTGTTGTTGTTGTTGTTGTGGTTGTTGTTGTTGTTGGCTGAAAGCTTCATTAGGTGGATATGCCATAAAACCCAATAAATCATCATCATTGGTATCACCAGTATGAAGAAAAGGCATATTCCAATTTTCATCCTCAGGAATATCATTCAAGAAGCTAAAATCAGGTCTATATGCTGGTGAGGGTGTTGGATACGAAGACCTCGGAACATCAACCGAAGACCTTCGTGGAGTCGGTCTAGAGTGCACATCAACAGTCGGCGAAGGTGCTGGATGAGAAGATCTCGGAACATCAATAGAGTTCCTCCGTGGGCTGTAGGTGGAGTAGGTGCCGCAAAAGTCGGTTCTCGGATAGAAACTCCTTGATTCTGACGAGACGACAGAAAACTCGGTATCATACTTCGAGCGATCTTTTTTACCTATTTTACCGGCTTCTTTCCCTTTCTCGAACCTTTCTCCTGATTATTTTGATCTGCCATCCCTGCATAAAATAATTTCAAAAGTTTGAATAAAATTAACAAGATTAAATAAACGAGTAAAACAATTTAATTAAAATTAAACAATTCATGACAAAAGATTAATAGACACTATGATAATAAAAGTTCCAATTGGATTTATAATTCATTCCTAATTAAAGATAAATAGTTACAATATGATAATAAAAATTTCAATTGGATTTAAAATTCATTACTAAAGATAAATAGTTACAATATGATAATAAAAGTTTCTCAATTGATTTAAAATTCATTACAAAGATAAATAATTACAATCGAGATTTATTCATCATCATCGTCATTATTATAATATATATCTTCATCTTCATTGTCTTCATCTTCGTCTTCATCTTCATCGTTATTGTTATTCACCACTGCAATCAACTCCTCAAACTCAATTTGATCACCATCAACTTCTTGGTTAACCAAATTTGTAATGTGATCGACTTCAATCATCGCGGGAACTCTTGACATTTCATCATCTTGGTAAGGCACTTCTATATCTGGAACTTTTGTTTCAATTTCACCTCTTGGTTTTGTCTTGATAGCTGAACACCATCCTCGTTTACCCCGGTGACGAGAAGGATAAGGTACATAATACACTTGAGAACACTTAGTAGCCAGGATGAACGGATCAAATCGATTATACCTTTTATTCATTAGTATGTCAACAAGTTTGTGCTTTGGATCAATTTTTGTCCCATTAGTAGTTGGGTCAAACCACTCACAATAAAATAACACAACATTGTTATCTTGACCCTCATAATAGTAACTCAATTGAAATATGCGCTTAATCACACCATAGAAGTCATCTTCGCCACCATCGCTGACCCCTTTAACATAAACTCCACTATTGATTGTTTTTTTGTCCACTGTCCATGAATCAGTTTGAAATTTATATCCATTGAAAATATATGTGTGCCATTCATTGACATTTCTCCGAGGACCTTCAGCTAATCCTCTGAAATGTGTCATTTGTTCGTGTATTGCCACTTTACCATTAAACCATTCTGGAAAGTTGGTATATGTGTCTCCAAGTTGTTTCCTTTCAAAAAATTCAATATATGGTCCAACTTCAATGCAATTAATCAAGACATGAACTTCGGCTGATCGCAACTCTTCATCGTTCATCCAGTACTCTTTCGCTGCCCCTGAATAACGCCCAGAAACACGAAATACTGACAAAGCGGAAGGGTTACTTTCATCAGGAACATCATTCCGCGTTCTTCTTGGTGTTAACATCATGTGGTTGAAATAATGAGAGCAAAAATGAGTGGTTTCCCGATGCAAGTAAGATGCACATATTGACCCTTCAACTCTTGCTTTATTTTTCACTGATCGCTTTGAATCACCCATGAATCTTTCAAAAGGATACATCCACCTATACTGAACAGGTCCACCAAGCATAGCTTCATACGCGAGATGTACCGGAAGATGTTCCATAGAATCAAAGAAAGCGGGGGGGAAAACTAGCTCCAATTTACAAAGTATTGTAGCAATGTTCTTATCCATTTTAACAAGTTCATCCCTCCTGAGCGTTGAAGCACATAAATCTTTAAAAAATTGACTCAATTCAGTCAATGGATTCAAGACATGGTTTGGTAATGAACAAAACGCAATTGGAATTAAGCGTTCCATAAAAACATGTGAATCGTGACTTTTCATCCCCCGCAATCTTCCTTCCTTAACGTCGACCTTGCCAAATTCGAAGAATATCCGTCCGGCATTCTCACTTCTTTTAACCACTGACAAACAGATTTTGCTTCATCGGATGTTAAAAAATAAACCGTCTTAGGTTTTAGAACTTTTCCATTTGGAAGACTTTTTAGGTGCAGTTCCAGTCTATTGCAAAACTTCTCCAAATCAAGTCTAGCCTTCTCATTATCTTTTGTTTTACCGGACACATTCATCACTGTGTTGACTATGTTATCACAAAAGTTCTTTTCAATATGCATAACATCAAGATTGTGTCTCAGTAAATTGTCCTTCCAGTAAGGGAGGTCCCAAAAGATACTTCGTTTTGTCCAATTGTGCGTCTCGCCATATCCATAGTATCTTACTCTATTTCCAACATCTGGATATTTATCTAGGCCGCTCATAATTTGAGATATGTCATACGAAGATACGTTAGGAGGGGGACCATCTCTTTCTACCGTTTCTTTCTTGAACTCATTCGCCATCCTCCGAAATTGATGATTTTTAGGTAGGAACCGACGATGACAATCAAACCACAAAGCCTTTCCTTTTATTTTAAATGCTTTGGTGTCACACATACAATGTGGACACGCCAATCTTCCATGAGTCGACCAACCAGACAACATGCCATATGCAGGAAAGTCATTAATGGTCCACATCAAAGCAGCTCTCATTTTGAAATTCTCCTTCTTTGCAATATCATACGTCAGTTCACCATTCCAAAGCCTCTTCAAATCATCTATTAACGGCTGTAAGTATACATCAATGCCATCGGTTGGATTCGACGGTCCCGGGACAATACAGCTCAAGAACATGTATGGTTTCGTCATGCACATCTCAGGAGGAAGATTATACGGAGTGACAATAATTGGCCAACAAGAATACGGCGATGCAGACGCTTGGATATAAGGGGTAAAACCATCAGAGCACAATCCAAGTCTTACATTACGTGGATCATGCGCAAAATCAGGATACGTTTGATCAAAATGTTTCCAAGCCAACCCGTCACATGGATGCCGCATCTCATTTGAATTTGTTGCGTTGTCATGATGCCATGTCATTTTGCTCGCAGTTTCCAACGATGCAAACAATCTCTGCAACCTCGGTATTAACGGAAGATAAAACATTGACTTAACCGACACCCGCTTCTGCCTACGATGCACATCACCGCTGCGGACCTGATACCTCGGTGCACTGCAAAATTTACACTCCTCCAAATCGCCGTCATTCGTACCGAACTCGTTGTCGTAGAACAACATGCACCCATTAACGCAACAGTCGATCTTCTTAACTTGCAATCCCAACTTCGACACCAACTTCTTCGCTTCATAATAACTAGATGGCAGATTTTCTGGTACATGCGACACTCTCAACACCAGCTTGTTCATGAACTCCAAGCAATCATCAGGTACATTCCAGTTTGACTTGGTGGCTAAAAGGCTCACGCACACCAATAACTTTGACTCAGAAGACCCTTCATACAACGGCCGGTTCACTTCCTCCATCATTGCATAAAACTTCAGCGCTTTTTGGTTCGGGATTATTTCCTTTTCGCCGCTTCCTTCATACGACCGATTTACCCCAAGAGCGTCGCCAACCATATCTTCCATCCTATCAAAGTTTTCACACTCCGCATGCGCTTCACTGCCCGAAGCCTCCGCATTGACATCGTTCTGCTGGGTGTTAATATCCGCCGGCTCTTCTTCACCGTGATGTCTCCACACGTAATAGTCATTCATAAATCCATTTTTTCTTAAATGAGCCGTGACATCTTCTGGACTCTTAATCAATGTACACAAACATTTGATACACGGACATCTTATCCCTCCTTCCGTCCTAAAATCTTCTAGTGACATCGCATACTTAATAAATTGTTCAACTCCTTCCTTAAATTTCGCTTTAATCAACCTCATTCCCGGATATTTTCTATTGCACATCCAACTTCGTTGAGATCTAATTTGATCCATCTAGCTAGAGTCGTTTCCAATAATAAAATTAATCAGTTTCAATAAATTAATTAAATATTTTATCCATTAATTAATACATTAAACTAACATATATTTATAAGACTATCTTTTTATAAATTAAAATTGTGTTCATAATTTATAAAATATCTTTTTATAAACTAAAATATTAATTAAATATAAATATTTTTTACTAAATATTTTTAATAAAAATATATTAAAAAACTAACTAATATTTTTAGTCAAATTTACGATATATTAAATTTAAACTACAATACATTTAATTAAAAATAAACATTATTTTTAACCACTAATTATTATTTTTTTAGTCAAACAAACTAACAAATAAATTAATAACATATATTACTAATTAATAACTAATTAAAATAAATAAGATATATTAACCTCAGATAATTATGTCGGTGAGTTTAGAAGAAGGAGAAAACACTGATCCAACAAGAAACGCACAGCAAACAATCACCCTAAAAGATAAAATTAAAGATTATAAGAAAATACTATATTTAATTAATTTTTACTAACTAGTTAATTTGGAGTACTTTTTTTCTATCTAATTTTTACTACCTAAACTATTATAACAACATTATTTTTACAAATTAACATTATTTTTACTAATTAATTTTCTTACTATTTAATTTTTCTCTTTATTTTTACTAACTAATTTTTTCTACAATATTATTTTTACTAACTAGTTTTTTCTACAAATATTATTTTTACTAACTAGTTTTGTTACAATAATTTTTTCACACTATTTTTACTAACTAATTTTTTAGTCAAATTTACGATATATTTTTTTTTTAGTCAAAACAAACTAACACATAAATTAATAATATATTTAGCTAATTAATAACTATTTAAAATAAATAAGATATATACTTACCTCAGATAATTATGCCGATTAGTTTAGACGAATGAAGAACCGATCTAATAAATCAACGCACAACAAACAATCACCCTAAAAAAGATTAAATTAAAAGATTATAAGAAAATAACAAATGTAATTAATATTTACTAACTAATTTGAAATACTTTTTTTCAAACTAATTTTTCTAACTAAGTTAAACTATTATAACAACTTTATTTTTACTAACTAATTTTTGTAGTCAAGACAAACTAATACATAATCAATATATATATATATATATACATATATTATTAAACATTATTTTATAAAATTACTTAACATTATTTAATTAATATTTTTAAAATACTAACATTATTATATATTTAACTATACAAAACTAATTAACAACTTAAATAAAATACTTGATTAAAATAAAAAGTAATAATAAAATAAAATTTAATTAATTAATTATGGGGGGGAGGGGGGGAGGGGGGGCGTACTTTTTTAAGGTATGGGGGGGCTGTATAATTAATTTGGAAACATATATACTAATAATTTATAATTTTTCTTTACCTTTTAAAATATAACATGTTTTGAAAAGAACAAATTTTTATATGAACAACAATATACTAACATTATTAATCAACAATTAAAAATAAATTACACAAATTAAAGTACTAACCTCGAATAATATGATGATAGATGGGATGAGAAAGAGCTCCGAACCAAATTATAGCATCAACAACCAACAACAACAACAATCTAATTAAATAATAAAATCAAAAAAATGTGTTAGAAAATATATAATCACAAAGATTTAGATAATATAAAAAAATATTAACATAATATATAAAATTAACCTTGATTAATAATGCGATTAAAAAATAGAAGTATATATATAATTGGATGAAATTAGATAGAAATATTTTGAAGAGAAGGAAATTTTTGGTGAGAAGAAGAAAGAAAATTGAATTGATGAATGAATGAAAATGAAAGTGGAAAGATATGTATATATAGAGGAATGAGGGATCAGAGGAGCGTATACTAGCTAGCCGTTATACAACGTTCTGATTTTCAAAGTGGGACCCAGACATTTGCGAGGAAAATTAAAAAAATTTCGTCGCAAACGTTGTCGTGTGATGCACGCGCAAACGGTCACAGAAATTATCGGTGGGCCCGAACATTTGTGAGGAAACCTTTTATAATTTCGTCGCAAATGTTTCTGTGTGTGATACACGCGCACATTTGCGAGGAAACTTTTTATATTTTCGTCGCAAATGTTATTCCGTTGACAGACAGCTGGGTCCCACTACATTACCAACGAAATTTCCTCGCAAACATTTGCGAGGAACAATATTTCCTCGCAAATGTTGGTAGCAAATGCAGAAATTTCTTGTAGTGATAAGACAGTTCAAATATATGTTTTGAGATCAATTAATTAAAGCACTATGTCGTCAAAGTGTACTTATGATGGTAAACATGTGATAATTATGAGGTTTTACATGTGAATAGTAAATCGGGTTTATTATTCGACATGTTTTTTTATTATCAATGTTTGATTGTTACAACAAGAGTACCACTAGCAGTTAATATTAATGTCAAAAGGCTCAATATTGATGGTGCACTAGGTATCTTGAAATGAGTTATGTCTTTATTTGAATAAATTTATAATTCAGTTTCTTCTTTATTTCATACTAGCAGGCCAGACGGACACGTTCCGTGCCCGTCTGTGTACATTTTATGTTCGTCTGTGTGTGTTTTTGTGTCTATTTATGTGATCAAATTTTTTCTTGCATAATTTAGGATAACTGACTGCTTCGACCTGCCAAAGAGACACTAAATTTAGTGTTGCTTAAGTAGAAACACTTCATTCTAAATATGTTACGCCACTTAGAGGTACATCACTTAGTTCGAAGATGAATACTTCAACTGGATGTTCTATACTTTTCTCTGTTTACTTTAACGGTTCAAATAAAGTAGCAAAATTATATTATTTATTGTCATATGTAATCAAACCTCCTACTTTGAATCCAGTTATTATTCTTCAAAAAAATTAAATTCCTTAAAATCTTAATTTATATTTCTTCCGATTTTATAGTGAGTAGATAATATTACACGAAATTAAATCAAAAATTCAATTATACACTGATATTTTAATGACAAATTTATTTAAAATGGAATTTTATATTGCAAATTAAATAAGAAGCACAAAAATTACCTTTATTAAGACCAAAACAAATTCGTCATTCGTCCATGTTATGCCAATATTTTCTCTGGAAATATTGCTTACTTTTACCCTACAATTAAAAACACATAAAATTTAGTTTATATAATGCTTCCAATTCAGAGAAAAAAATGGAGAGCAAATGTGCCTGTGAAATGAGAAAGCATTGTTTTCTTTGTGTAACTATGAAAGACAGGGGTATAATAAAAAGGAAAAAAAACAAACGAAAACATTTCCTTTAAGTAATATTATAGATACTAGCGGGCCAGACGGACATGTTCCGTGCCCGTCTGTGTACATTTTATGTTCGTCTGTGTGTGTTTTTGTGTCTATTTATGTGATCAAATTTTTTCTTGCATAATTTAGGATAACTGACTTCTTCGACCTGCCAAAGAGACACTAAATTTAGTGTTGCTTAAGTAGAAACACTTCATTCTAAATACGTTACGCCACTTAGAGGTACATCATTTAGTTCGAAGATGAATACTTCAACTGGATGTTCTATACTTTTCTCTGTTTACTTTAACGGTTCAAATAAAGTAGCAAAATTATATTATTTATTGTCATATGTAATCAAACCTCCTACTTTGAATCCAATTATTATTCTTCAAAAAACTTGCATTCCTTAAAATCTTAATTTATATTCCTTCCGATTTTATAGTGAGTAGATAATATTACACGAAATTAAATCAAAAATTCAATTATATACTGATATTTTAATGACAAATTTATTTAAAATGGAATTTTATATTGCAAATTAAATAAGAAGCACAAAAATTACCTTTATTAAGACCAAAACAAATTCGTCATTCGTCCATGTTATGCCAATATTTTCTCTGGAAATATTGCTTACTTTTACCCTACAATTAAAAACACATAAAATTTAGTTTATGAAATGCTTCCAATTCAGAGAAAAAAATGGAGAGCAAATGTGCCTGTGAAATGAGAAAGCATTGTTTTCTTTGTGTAACTATGAAAGACAGGGGTATAATGAAAAGGAAAAAAAGCAAACGAAAACATTTTCTTTAAGTAATATTATAGATATGTCCAAACAACCTTCAATACTTCTTAATAATTGGCCTCTCACTTATCTTGTAAACTAACACATTCTCACAAATTAATATCATAAGAACCAAAAATTTGAATAAAAAATGGGGGCAATGCATAAATAATCATGAAAAAAAAATGAGAACAATTGTGATGCATCAATAATTGTTACTTTTCTATGTAAAATGAAATAGCAATAATCTAATCAATCAATTTGCAATTTTTCACATAGTACATAAAAATTGATTTCAATTTGAACAAAGGATAAAACAATATTGTGGTACTGGTACATGCATACTTTTCCTCTTCTTGCTATCACTCTATTGATACCGTTCCTCCCCCATTTCCTTACTATATCCCTCTATCTTTCTATTGTGCGTGCTTTAGTTTTGATAACCGTTACTTTTATTGTAATCGAATCGTGTTAACCCAATTCCATTAGTGTTTATTTTTATTTTTATTTTTAAATATAATATGTGAAGGGTATAATGGGAATGTAAAAATCCAGCCCAAAATCCCCTATCCCCTTTATATATTGTTATAGATAACCCATTGTAAACTGGAATACAAGATCTATAGGATATTATGTATCACAATTCACTACCAAAATGTATTGCAATTACAGAACCGTAATCAACCGAACCAAATACTAGTATATATATAGATCAAATCCTGAATTCATATACCGTTGAAACCGAAACCAGTATACATAATTGCCAAAATTGAATCCGAAAACGATGCATAGTATGTAATTGCCAAAATTAAAATTGAAACTCAATTCAAATCCACAAATTTATGATTATCTCGTGAATTTGTAATGGGAAAAATAGTAACCGAAACTACAGATGATAATACCGAACAGAATACATGCCAATAAAATCCAATAGGCATGAAGAGATTATTTTCTTAATGATCAAACATGATTGGCTCTGATACCACTTGTTAGAATTAATTTAATTCATTAAACCCTAGAATCAATCATGTTAATCATCAAGAAATAATGTATAATCTTAAGCGGAAGCGTACCTGAGTTTGAATTCGCCGTAGCTGATGATCAAAGTTCACGGGTATATGTGATCTTCCAACCGTAGAATTCCTTATAGCTCCTTGAATCTCCTCTGATGGGGACCATAACCCTTATAAATAACCTTAGGGTTATTTCCTAATTTTCAATATTCTAATTTGGCCCCTCATCAAATTAGATATTGACTTACGGTATCTACACAATAACATTACCTTTCATGATATTTATGCTTTTCGCCATAGACTTATATATTATTAATTAGACCACTAATGCTTTGGCTAATTACATAATGGCCCTAATATTACATTTGTGACCCAAAAATCCTAACAGAACAAACCCCAAACCTAGCATCTAACAAAATAAGATCCAAATTAGCAATGGTTTATTTTAGTTAGCGGAAAAAAGAATCGACAGAGAAGAAGCAGAAAACAGCAAAACATACAAAATTTTACCGGAAGGGGGAAGAGAGCTTCGCTTCGATTGCACAACCATCACCACCATCTTCGATTTCTTTGATTTTTTTCATTTCGATATATTTTAATTTTTGGGTTTTGAATTTGAAGGTTTGGTTATGGTTTGCATATTTGACGAAGATGAAGAATGTTCATCATTAATATGATTTTTTTTTTAATGAAAATTATTTTCAAAAATAAAAGTATAATTTCTTGTAATAGAAAAATGAGAAAATGAATTTATATGTATATGTTATAAAAGATAAAAGATTAATTTGTTACAAACAAAAGATAGAGACCAAAATATTACAAATAAAAATGATAAATGACTAGTTATAAATAAATAAGATAAATGATCAATGATGTATTTTTGCCTTTAAATTTTTTTGAAAATGATGTTTGTAATGTATTGTTTTTTTGTTAAATTTTTATTAACAAAGAGTATTTTTATCAAAGCTTCAAAAAAAATTTTAGTTTAAATAACTTATCTTAACGGATCTAGGGGTATAAGTTTTATGATCCCACAATTATGTTTATTTTTTGAATCAGAAAATGCCGGTTCTTTGAGGATGTCGAGTTTGAGGGGAAGATATGGTTATAGATTTTATCTTAAAGGGAAATATTTTGATATTTCCACTTATGTTTAACTCCCCATACAAGAAATTGTTTCAGAAGAACAAACTCTTACACCTCAAGAACATATGTCATTCAGGAGATCCACGAGAGAAAAGAGAAATACAATACCAGATAATTATATTGTATTTCTTCAGGGACATAAGGTTAACATTGGAATGATGATCTTATCAATTTTCATCAAGCAATGAAAAGTTCTAACTCTCAAAGGTGGATTGATGCCATGAATAAATTGATAAAGTCCATAAATGACAATGATATTTGGGATCTTTTTCTCATTGCCATAAGGTGCGAAACTCATTGGGCTTAAATAAAAATTTATGACCAAGAGGGATTGGTAAGGTGATGTGGAGAGGTAAAAAGTTTGTCTTGTCACAAATGGATTTACACATAAATGTAGGCATTGATTATAAAGAGACTTTCTTTTCGGTTTCTTCGAAAGACTCTTTTAGGCATGTTATGGCATTGGTGATTCATTTAGAATTTAAGTTACATACAATGGATCTAAAGACAGTGTTTCTAAATGGTAACATTGATGAAACAATGTATATGGTGCAACCGGAAAATTTTGTTTCAAAAGATTCAAAGTATATGGTTTGCAAATTTAAGAAATCCATCTATGAATTCAAGAAAACATCTCAACCATGGTATTTTAAAATTCATCAAGTTGTCATCTCGTTTGGTTTGAGGTGAATTTGGTTGATGGTTGTATATACCATGAGTTGTGTGGGAGCTAGTATATTTTCTTGGTTTTATATGTCGATGACAAAACAGTAAACCATGTGATACCCTTATGGCTAAAGGAGACAAGTTTAGTCTCAATTCAATGTCATGCAAGTGACTTTGATGAAAAGAAAATATAGAAGATTCCATATGCATCAATGGTGTGGTGTCTAATGTAAGTTCAGATTGTATGCATTTTGTTATTGCGTATATTTATGGGATGTTCATAAAGTATTTAAGTAATTTGATATTAGACCATTTGAAAGTAGCCAAATGGGTCATACAATATTTAAAGAGAACTAAAGAACACATGCTCATATATTGGAGGTCAGGTCAGTTTGAGATCAATTGGTATAATGACTCCAATTTTGTTGGATGCAACGATAATGTATCATGAGGCATCCGATAATAGAACTTTGTCACGGAGCTTCTCATAATGCATAAGACATTAAAATACCACTAAAGTTATTTGTGACAATAAATCAATAGTTCTATTTTTCATAACATCATGAACTTGACGAGTTCTTGTTGTTAAAGATTAAGTTCAGAGTGAATTGTTGTCTATATAGCATATCAGTATAAACTCTATATTTGCGGATCCGTTTACTAAAGTTTTCCACCAAAAGGACTTGATGAGCATATTGCTCGTATGGATGTCAAGTCATTAAGTGATATTCAGTTCTAGTGGGAGTTTGTTATTTTTAATGCTTTTATGATATAGACATACTTCAGTTCAAGTAAGACTTAAGAATATTTTCTGCAGAAATAAAGTTTTGGTATTTTACACTCTGACTTTGGTTAAGGTTTGATCTCACTAAGGATTAAGGAGGACCAGTTGAAAATCGACATATACAGACCAACTTTATGTGATTTTCATGCTACACATTTCATGATGGATCTATGTCATTTAGTTGTGTCAGTATTAGTGATCATTGACGGGTTTACTTATGATTGATATAATAAAAATCACCTTGGTTCTACATATTGGCATGACTAATGGACGAGATATTTTGGATATGCTCAAGGAATATAATGGCAAATTTTGAGCTCATAAAGTCTAACACATGTGTATAATTACATATGTGACCAGTGGGAGATTGTTAGGATTTTTGGGTCACAAATGTAATATTACATGTGTTAGGGCCATTATGTAATTAGCCAAAGCATTAGTGGTCTAATTAATAATATATAAGTCTATGGCTAAAAGCATAAATATCATGAAAGGTAATTTTATTGTGTAGATACGGTAAGTCAATATCTAATTTGATGAGGGGCCAAATTAGAATATTGAAAAATAGGAAATAACCCTAAGGTTATTTATAAGGGTTATGGTCCCCAATTGTAGAATAACGTGAAAGTTCATCAGGTTTTCTCTTTATCCCCATCAGAGGAGATTCAATGAGCTATAAGGAATTCTACGGTTGGAAGATCACACATACCCGTGAACTTTGATCATTAGCTACGGCGAATTCAAACTCAGGTACGCTTCCACTTAAGATTATACATTATTTCTTGATGATAAACATGATTGATTCTAGGGTTTAATGAATTAAATTAATTCTAACAAGTGTTCAAGCTATTTGGTTTCTGGGTTTGCTGAGATAAAGATTTAATTTTTATTGGGATTTTGTTGTTTGATTATGGGCTCTGGGTTTGCAAATAGTGGTGCATTGCCTAATATTCATCAACATTTGACTAGCGCAGATTTTCTCCTTGTTCAACAATGATATGTTGGTCATTGAAGTTCTGTCACATTTAAAATTGCATCTATAAATTTTAATTTTTTTTTTTTGAAAGGATCTTTAAATTTTACTTACTGTCCTGTATAAATGTAATTTGGCAGAAATATGGGATCATACCTTTCTAATTAATGATCATTTCTTAAATATTATTTCGTACTTCCTCAAATTGATGAAAAATTATTTTAATTTCTAGTTTTGGAAGGCTTGGTTATGGGTTTGTGTTAGATGAAGATGATTTTTTATTTTGACGATAAAAAGCTTACTGCATTTCATTCATATTAGTCAATTGAATACATGTTGGAATGTCATTAAAAATATGGAAACTAGCTAAAGATGGAGCCACCCTAGCAATGTTATGAGCAACTTCATTTGCTTGTCTCCTAACGAACTTCACATGAGAGTTCACAAGAGTTGTAGATAGAATGCGTCTACAATCATTGATAATAGCTCCGAAATCTGAGACGCTTGTATTCTTGCTATAGAGATTATCAACTACTCGTTTCGAATCGAGTTCAAAGTCCATATTATGTAACTGTAACTCCTTTACCCAATTAAGAGCAGTGAGAAGTCCTAAAGCTTCACCCGTACCCACCTCAAGAATAGGCGAGAACCAAGCTGACTTAGCGAGCACAAAATGCCCTTGATCATCTCGGATAACAACCCTGACACCCACTTTGTCCAGCATAGAGGAAAACGAGGCATCTGCATTACATTTATATCTCCTGGGGGGAGGTTTGGTCCACACCAAATTAACCTGCTCCGCTGTTCAACTCTGGCTCCATCACGCACCCGTTGAGCACTCTTCCAATTCGAGAGTAAGTTCTTTGCTCGGTCACTGATAACTTGATTTGTTTCTAAAGTGTCATTCCACACTTTGTTATTCCTGTGTTTCCAAAGACTCCATAGCATAACACAAAAAAGATTTTGATGACTTTTCTCTATTCTCTGCAACATAGTAAACAAATTATGAGTAATAGAGTTATTTGAATCAAGCTCCCCATAAATCACATCCCAGAGTCCTATACTTTGCCAGCATTTGACACTTTTAGAGCACATGAAAAAAATGTGCAAGCTCTCTTCTCCCTCCTCATTGCAAATAGCACATGTTAGATGAAGATGATGTTTATCAATAATATGAATTTTTTTATTTTTAACAAAAAATTATTTTAAAAAATAAAAGTATAATTTCTTTTAATAAAAAAAATAATAAAAATGAGTTTATATGTATTAAAAGATAAAAGACCAATTTGTTACAAATAAAAGACAATGAACTAAAGTGTTATAAATATAAAAGATAAAGTATCTATTTGTTACAAACAAAAGATAAATGATCAAGTTGTTACAAATAAATAATATAAATGACCAATGGTGTATTTTTGTCAAATCTAAAACAAACACACATTTAGTGTCCGTTTGACCTGTCTTTATTTTAACTTTTTTTTAACGCCAAAATATTATCAATAAAACCAAGACTCTGCTCAAAACAAACAAAGACTTGTAAAAGAGAAGTTTACAAAACAAATGCACCAAATAAACACGGAACACCAATGAATAAGCTAAACCATACACTACCTAACAGAGAATAATTTCTAACTCATTCTTAGAAGATACTCCTCAGCTTCATGACCACTAGAGAAACCTCAACCCAACCCAAGGAAAATGTTTCTAGTCACTAACTCCCCATCTCGAATCAAAAGTGATCGGCCCATCATAAACCAAAGAACAGCTTCTTGAGAAAAAAAATTGAAGCTACAATGGTAGAAATAAAGTCTAGGCGATAAGTCTTAGCTCAAAAAATTTCTCCAAAATGATCAATTCTGATGCGGTAGAGTTCAACCAGACACAAAAAAAATCTGCAAATCACAACAGATTTGAACACCATCAGAGACTCTAAAAGAGTTCTGCAAATCTCAACAATGAATATGGCCTAAGTATCAAGTGTCAGAGAGAACTAAACCCACACACAACATCAACTTCACCACTCCATGAGAACCAACCTCAACCCTCCGACGCAGAGGAGGACGGCCAGAACCATCACCAACCACCCAAAGATAGGATGCATCACCACCACGCGACCCTTGCGGACCTGCACTTGACGGCGAACCAAAGAACGATAATGAGAGGTTAGGAAATGCATGGAAGCTTGGATTGCCGAAGGAGTAGAAAACTTAATTTTTTTTGTTGACAAAATAAAAACAAAAAATCTAAATTTTTAATATTTCAACAAGAACGATGTGAGAAAAAAAATTAGGGTAGTTTTGTCAAACATAATTAATTACTACCTCCGTTTCATTTTACTTGTCGTATTAGAAAAAAATGACTAAAATAGGAGAGTGTATTTTTGCTCATTATTTTTCTATTATGCCCTTTTTTAAACATATATCATATTTTTAATCCACCAATAATTTCTTACTTTTTCGCAAACATTATCTATTCCTAAAAAATTGTAACAAACTTTATTTACAAACAAACAAAATTTGTATACAATAAAAAAATTATACTATTTCAACAATAAAAATTATATAAAATTTAGTCAATAAAATAAAATAACAAAGGGATATAATTGGCAAAATATTACATAAATTGCCAAAACGACAAGTAAAAATGAACAAATATTTTTTTCTAAAATGACAAGTAAAAAGGAACCAAACAAGGTCTTAGTGTATTTTACCTCATTTGTAAAGTGAGGAGGGAAAACCAAATTTTTTGAAATTTACATTTGTGAGGAAATTTCCTCACAAATGTTTTAGCGGAACTGAAAATTTGAAATTTATATTTGTGAGGAACTTTCGTCACAAATGTTATTATAGTACTTTCAGCCCAAAAACTTTTCTATATATACGACACTATCTACTCTCAAATATTTATTCTTTTAACTCTTTTCTCTAACACCTTTCTTCTTTCTCTTCAATTTCTTCAACATTTTTTCTTCTTCCTCTTAAATTTCTTCAACACTTTTTCTTCTTTTCATACAATTTCTTCAACAAACTTTCTAAATATCTCCACCTCTTAAAAAAATTTCTTCATCTTTTCCTTCACACCATCTTTAATCATTCATTTTTTCAATAACATTTTTCATCTCTAAATTTTTTTTCATCTTTTCTTTCAACACAACACTTTCAACAACATTCATATTTTATTTTTCATATTTTCTTTTCAACACTAACATATTCATATTTTCAAATACTCATCAAATCAACAACATATCTAACACTTTTTTCATCTTTTATTTTTATTTATCATTTCATTCTTTCAACATCATCTCTATATATAACACTTTTTCATCTTTTATGTTTTTTATTATTTTATTAAACATTATTTTTAATTCATCATATATATATATATGTATAAATCTTTTTAAAAAAATATCAATTTTAAATTTTGGGTGGAAAATTAAATTTTTCGCACAAATTTTAGCAATTAATAATTTTTTACGAATTTTTTTTTAATTTTTTGCGAAACTTTTTTTTTTTGACATTTGAGAGGAAATTTTCTCTCAAATGTCTCCAGCAAAGTTCAAATTTCAATTTTTCCCACAATAAATTTTATAGAAAATTCGGATTTCATTTTTTCCCGCAATCAATTTTTATTATTGATTGTCTTACAATTATTACTAATATCTCACTTATGTGGCCCCCTCAAAGGCTATTGCGAATCAATTTTAGTATCAAGTATCAACTACATATTTTATATCTTTTAATTGATATTAAAGCTCTGTTGAAAAACAATCAAAATGTATTATCGAAAAAATATCACCAAACAAAATGAATGATTATATCAATGAGAGTAGAGCAAAATTGTTCTATTGAACTAAATGCAAAACACTACTAGAAAAATCTTAAATACCGACAGCCAAAATTTGTCTCTAAAAGTCAAATATTTCGTCTCTAAGCACGTTAGAGACAAAATTAGAGACAGATTTGATGTGGTCGTTAATTTCTTCCGTCTCTGATTGGAGACACTAATCAGAAACGGATTTTATATATCTGTCTCTAAATGTTGAATTCAAGACACAATAAATCCGTCTCTATTAGAGACAAAATTATCCGTCTCTGAATTCAAATAATTCTGTCTCTAAGCAAAATAATTCATCTCTGTTGGAGACTGAATTATCCGTCTCTGAATTCAAATAATTCTGTCTCTAAAATTTCGTCTCTAAGCATAAAAGTCTGTCTCTATTGGAGACGAAATTATCTGTCTCTAAATTCAAATAATTCAGTCTCTAAAATTCTGTCTCTAAACATAAAACTTCGTCTCTATTGGAGACAAAATTATCCGTCTCTGAATTTAAATAATTTTGTCTCACAAAACACGGTTTCTATCACTTATTAGTCATTATTTTTGTTTATTTAGCAATTAAATGCTTATACATTTTTTAAAATATTAATTTTTATTTACTAAATATAATTCATATAATTCTACAACGTGAAAAAATAAAATTTCGATTAACACTAAATTTGAAACAGGGTATTTGTCATAGCAACAACATAAAAACCGTGCCTGGAACATATTCGCTTGAAATTTATTTATTAGCAACGGTTAAAAAAGCGTCTTTGTAACAATGTATAAGCAACATGGTAAAAAATGCGCTCATTACTATAAAGGGGCGACTCATTAAAACCGTTCCTATAAATATATGTAAAATAAAATGTCAATCAAAATTTTGGCCAGGAATCTCCCCGCTCAATTTGAATTATTTAAACTTATCAAGAAAAAATTGAAATATTTATCATACTATTTTAAAAACACTTTTGGCAAAATAAAAAAAAAAAGAATTGTTAGAGCCCAATTTCATCAGTAACCTAAAAAAACCCATTTTCATCTATGAAAAAATGAAGTAAAAGAAAAGGAAATCATTATCAATTTGAGTGTAAAAAAATGAATTGTTCTCAGCGAGAGAAAGATTCACGATCGAGAAAGGTCCACTGCGCGGTCATATTTGTTCTCGTCGTCATCAACCCTACTTGGCGTTCATCTTTGTATCGCCGCCATCCCTATCTATGTGTTCATCTTCAGTTTCTAAAGGCTTCACCGACATTACATTCATCTATCTTTCTCGCCACGTGAATCTCCATTTTCGTAAATTCAAGTATCTATACTCTAAGTGTTCCTTTCTGGTTCCAATTTGTTACGAATTTCTTATTTCTTTTTGTTTCACATTTGGGTTTTTCCCTCTTTCGAACATGGAAACTTGAGTTCATGTGAATCCCATTCGTTACCAATTTAGGATTTTCTCATTTTTACTGATTTATTGTTGTTTCACATTTGGTGTTTTTCCCTTTTGAACCCTAATTGTTACCAATTTGGTTTTTTTTCCCAATTGTTACCAATTTCTATTTCTATTACTTTAGAACGGTCCCCAATTTGAGAGCAATTTCTTTCTAAATCACGCAACAGATCCTAGATATCATAAATTTCTCACTAAATTTCATTTTATTATTTCTGCAGCAAAACAAATCTGACTGACTTCTATCGATGCCTCCTGTTGCTCCTCGATCTGGTGATGCCATTTTTGCTAACATTGAACGCGCCGTAAGTAAACTAAACCAAAACCCTCATTATATTTGAGTTATTATATTTAGAATTTGCTCTTGGATTGTGCAGAATGCGGAGCTGTTTACTCTCACATATGGGGCAATTGTCCGACAATTGCTTACCAATCTGGAAGAAGTTGAGGAAGTTAACAAGCAGCTAGATCAAATGTACAATTCTGAAATCCGCTTTCTAAATTCAATATGTTTTGTTACTTGTTTGATGTGTATTTGTGTTTGGGTTACTTAGTTACTTTCACCAATATGAATTTTATTGTTCGGTTGGTATTTTCAGGGGTTATAATATTGGAATCCGTTTGATTGATGAGTTTTTGGCTAAATCTAATGCCTCAAGGTGTGTAGCTAATGTGATTGCAAAGGTATTTTATTTGATGTGATTGCCCGAGTTCCCTTAATTTGATTGATATGTAAATAGTAAAAACTGTAAAATTAAGCCCCCATATTCTTTAATAAATTGTAAAATTTATCAAATAGTTTGAGCGAATGGAAGTATGTATTGGTTCTTGCCTTAAGCTACACTTGAAATATAAATACAATATCTAAGAGCATATCAGTAGGCACAGAAGGTAAGTTTTGGACTTGACTTGACATGCTTGAGCTTCAATCTTCTTAGAACATTGGAAAACAGTAAAAGAGATTCTGTGTATCACAGCAATATAATTCCAGTTCTTTGGCAGTCTAACTAGATCAAAGATTGTGTTCATTTGAAGAAATGCTTAGTTAGTTAGTTTAGGCTATGCTGTGTATAAATAAGAGAAAGGGATTAGAGGGGTGCGTGCATCTTGTCAATTTAATGATGTATAGAGTTAAGGCCTCTGTGAATTGGGAGAATCTTGAACTTCGGGAAAATATCCTGTAATAATGAAATGAAGGGGATCTGTTTCTGATACTAACTTCTGACAGTAGCTTATGCAGTAAGCTGAATTTGAGAGCAATTACTTGTGCAATGTGCTGCATATCAGGTTTTTCACCTCCTACAAGGTATTTGTCCCAACTCATTAATGTTTTGGATCACCTATTCAAAACGAATTCATAAATTCAACAAGTATAAATTGCCTTAAAATACTTATGAAAGAAAAAACTGAATCTCATTTAAGATGTACTCATTTTATTTCATGGGGTAGACCAAACCATAATTGTTTCTTTTCCTTCTGATATAGATATATACCAGCAGTACCACACAGAAAATGAAAAGACAACTCAAATGAACATGCTACCTACTAATTATTCGCCATAAAGAACTTACAGACCATCATCAATATATCTCTACAAGGTGATCACCGTAATCTCATTCCAAGGGCTAATTAGATGTTTGTTTAAGCAAGCCAATCCTGATTTGCATGATGAAGCTTTGGATAATATTATGGAAAATGTCATGGAAGTTGAAAACGGTGCTTCGACATCAATGCCCATGCATCTTGATAAGGTAATATTTGTGACTTAATCCTGAAGTTTATGAACTTATTGTTCTAATTATTTGTAGTATTCAAATTATTTAGACAAGAATTGTTGTTGCATTTTAATAAACAATAACCTTAAGAGGTCTTGTGCAATTTTATTTGCACTTTCTTTACACAAATCTTAATTTGAAGTAAGTAATACAGGTCATAACAGTGTTGATGTTTACATATAAATGTCGCAAGTGTCAAAAACCAATCCTCATGATTAGGAGCTTCCATTAGAAAACATATACTGGAAACAAACTTGGTAAATCAATAGAATTATGAATTTTGTACACATTTTAAAGTTTGTGAATTTTTTGTATGTATATATTGAGGGGGTTGTTGGTGTATAGTTAAATATTAGCTGTTCATTTTTGCTTATGATTATATTATACCAATGTTGTTTTTATTCTTTAAGTTACTTGTGTGTTGACTGACTGTTGAGGCTGCTTCTGTACTGCTACTTGATGGTTGTTTGTGTTGGTGCCTTTGTTTGTGTTTGGTGCCTTTGTTTGTGTTTGGTGCTATGATCCATTTCTCTGTTTTGTAGTTTTGTGGTTGTTTAAGATATTGTTAGCACATTTTTGGTCTAGTGTTGACTACAGTTCTTAGCTTTTGTTTTAGCCTTGGCATAACAGTAATTGAGTTTTACACTTTTAGGTTCCTTTTCTAGCATTGCCTCTTTAATTGGTTGTGTATCTTTGTACTTGGTTAAAGTTTTCTCTCCCAAGGACTTACAATTTTTCTTGTAATGCAGGAAACTCATACAACATTTGAGGAAGGTGAGTTTGAAGTTGAAGATGATGAATGATATTATTTGCACGTGTTGATCGCTATAATTTGAGACAAAGTTTATGTAAAAGCCAATCCTTTTTAGTTAATTTTTTGAAACAAACTCTCAAGTGTTATTTAATTTTGTATGTTTTGGATATCCAAACTTGGAATATTATATGATGTAAGAATGTTATCTAATTTATTTAAGTTTTTATAATTTCATTTTATTTATATTTGAGATAAATCCTTATTATGCTATTTAGTTTTTTTTTTAAAAATAAAAATTAATTGTTATTACAAAAAAAATTAATGAAAAAAGAAAGCTTTGTTATTAAAGATAAGCAACACGAAAAAACCGTTGTCTAAACCTAAACACAAAACCGTTGCTATCAAGATAAACGTTCCTATAAAATAATCGTTGCTATATTGCCTCTGTAGCTATGCAACACAAAATAACGGTTGCCTAAAATTATATTCAAAACCGTTGCTACAATGATTAAGCAACACGCTAATAACTGTTCCTCCAAGTTCAATAACCGTTGCTATATGGGACCGTAGGCAAAAAACAGAAAACCGTTGCCTATAGAAAAGGCCACGGCCGTATAGAGGACGCCCGCAAAACCGTTGTTGAACCGCTGCCTTAGGAAATAGGTACGGTTTTTTGGCTTTAAGCAACCGTTTTTGAACGTTGCCTAAACGTCAAAATGTTGTAGTGACTTCTTGTACTCTTAAATGTCTATTAATAAAATCTTTGGCTGTTCAAAAAATAAATATTAAACTTAAAGTTGTACAATAGACAAATAAATTAAAATAATTTAACAAAAATACATAAAAGAAAGTAACTAAAGCTAAACTCCATCACCTTGTCAAAAAAAAAAGAAGCTAAACTTCATCACTCTTCTCATCATTTTCATTACCTTCTCTTTCAAGTTGAACCGGAGAGTTTTGATTAATATTAGACACAAACCTTTCAAAAAAACATACAATTAAAGTTCTATCAAGATTATACACTAGAAAAAGCATACAATGACCGATGAATAAAAATAAACAAAACTCATAAAAACTCAAAAAAAATTAGACTTTTACAATATTTTTGGATGAGTATTGTTGTTTGACTTGAGTCTCTATTTATAATAAAATAAATTATCAGATAATATTCAAATCTCCCATAAAGGATTAGCTTCGATTTGATAAAGTTTGTTAGCACCAAATTTTTTATTAAATCTTTTCCAAAAATTTATTTTTAAACAAGACAAAGCTATGAATTGTTACTTCCATCGTTTGATAAAGTTTTATACCTAATTACTTTATACCCTATGAATTGTTTAAACGATGGAAGTAATGGGACTTTTAACAATTTGATAAAGTTTGATATCCTATTATAATGTATTGTGTACAAAAAAAAATCTATGAAAAGTGTAAAAAAAAAAACATAAATCCTAGGAAAAAAAAGTTAGTTACTACCTCCGTTCTTTTTTACTTGTCGTTTTAAATAAAAAAGATCAAAATAGGAGAGTGTATTTTTGCACCTTATTTTCTTTTTATGCCTTTTTAAATATATATCATACTTTTAATCCACCAATAATCTCATACTTTTTCACAAATATTATCTATTCCTAAAAAATTGTAACAAACTTTATTTAAAAACAAACAAAATTTGTATATAATAAAAAGATTATATTGTTTCAACAAAAAAAATTATAAAAAATTTAGTCAATAAAATAAAATAAGAAAGAGGGTATAATAGGCAAAATATAACTTAAATTGCCAAAACGACAAGTAAAAATGAACAAATATTTTTTTACGACAAGTAAAAAGGAACGGAGGTATTATATTATTGATTTGAAATTAAAATTACATAATTATCTTTTTTTTAGTCAAGACCGAAGTATTCACCACTGAACGTAGTGACTAACATGATTATCTTTTATATAAAGTAGTTAAAAAAATATTGAGTTTTTAAATAAAAAAACAAGTGAGTGTAGACTTGTTAACTTACTCACATATGTTTTTAGTTGGATGTAAGTTAACAATCCCCTATATATAAGGTATATCAAGTGAGAGGAGTATTTATGATGAAAGATGAGAAGGTGAAATAATAACCCTTCGATATAAATTAATGGTTGTGATTAAATCCTATTTTAAAAAACAACGATCCGCTGTCCATCATCATGGACATCTTCCTATATGATTTATATTTTGACTCTTCGTTTTATACACATACTCCCATTGCTTCTGCATTTTTCAATGATGGGTATTGTAAATTGTGATACAATTGGGTGCATACTTCATTTGTTATAGTTTTTTAAGTAAATTTTCTTTAATCTCAAACTTATATAAATACTTTTAGGAAAAATAAAACTTTTATTTGTTTTTAATTAATAAAAGACAAAACATATTTTTACCGAAAAAAAAGAACATAACTATAGACACTAAAACGCTATATTTTATCATCACTATTTCATAAAACCGCGACACTAATACTCCACTAGCAGATATTCCAAAAAAACTAACATCGTCACTAACATCCGTCTCCAATTACTTTTTAATTTACAAATTAAAAAACTAATTAATTAGAGACAGATTTGGAGACATAATATTTTTGAGACAAATCTTTTTGTCTCTAAAATCCATCACTAGTACAAATATTTCAATATTTGTCTCTAAACACTTTTTTCTGTCTATAATTCCATCTCTAATAGAGATGAAATAAATTTCATCTTTAAATTCCGTCGGTATTTAAACTTTTTCTAGTAGTGAAAATTGGATAAAATTGTCAATTTAAAAAAGGCATAATAAAACATAAAAAGTAAATAATGAAAAAACTATTGTATGACGATCATATAATTGAAATTGTCTAGTCTTTCTCAATTTTAATATTGGTATTCATACATTTAGTTGTTTGTAAATCAGCTCCATCAGAGCAAGCTCTCTTAACTAATACACCACCAACTTTATGTGAGTATAATTCTAGAGATTTATAGCAGTGTTAACTTTGACTTCCTCTTCTGCTATTTCATCAAACTTTGTGATAAGATCCTGTGAATAAAAGAAAATCAGGACACAAATCAATAAATTATGCGGGTAAAATTCTCAAACAAATTATTTTTAAACTGAATTTCGTTACCTGCTTTATTATAACTGAACTTAATTGTGACTTGACATTAAAAAAATTAACACTCAATTCGGACACGCTAGATGGTACAATACAATACACAATTTTATATAAACAATTTAGATCATATAATGTATAAAAAAATTAGTACTTATATGTAGTGGGTATGTGTACCTTAAATTTCTCTAGTTTTTTCTGTTGTTCAATTTATGATCGTAAACTGGTTTGAACGCTCCATGAAAATACTTCACAGACCCCCATAAGATCTGCAAAAAAAAAGTAGTTTTAAAAATCATATTAGTTTATAAAGAATATACTCATATATATATATATATATATATATATATATATATATATATATATATTAATCATCGTAAAAATATTAAGACCTAAATAATTGACATATCATATATCAATAAACACTTTTTTAGGGTCTGCGAAATTTAGAATATTAGTAGGTACTTGTGAATCAGACATGTTATGTTGCATGAGTCTCTAGTTGCACGGTATTCATACCTATTTAGAATGACACTCAGACCTTTCAACTCATGATTTTCTTCTTCAATTTTATCCTTAAATAGATGGTTTGGAATGAAGCTGGTTTGGAATGAAGCTACACAATGAATGCGTTTTCTATATATAAATAGAGTAGAAACAAATTAGTTTTATCTGTAGAGTGGAAACAAAATAGTTGTTATCCGTAAAATTTTCTCTTTTTGTTGTTATCTATATTTTTTGTTTTAATTTGTTTCTCTACAAAAAAAAATAGATTTTCATAAAATATTATAAACACTGAATTATGCTAAAAATAGTATTAGACAAATTCGAATTGAATGACACATAACCAAGTTTTTTGAAGAATGCAACTGAATTATGCTAAAAAAAATATCTAAAAAAAATATAAAAAAATCTTTGACAAACTCTAATTAAATGACACATAAGCAAATTTTCCTGAGAATGCACAAGAGAGCACCGTGGAACTATCGTAATGTATATAACTAGTATGTTAGCCCGTGCCGTGCACGAGATTATTTTCTTTTTAATATTATTTATTAATTCATTTTAAATTATTATTTTAAATTTATTTTAATATTTAATAGTGAATTTGAGATATTTTTTTGGTAAACCAAAGATATCCTTCGCACGCAACTGCAGAGATTAATCCACTCGAGATAACTGGAATCCATTTAAGGGGTTGACATCTTCTAACAAATGTTTCTCCATACGCACCGGCTAGGGATCAAATTCGGGACAAAATGGTTAAGAGACCCAAATATCTACCACTTGTACCACACTATATTGGTGTGAATTTGAGATATTATATTTTATGAGTTATTTAAATATATATTGTTGAAGTAAATATATTGTTTTGACATAAATTTAGAATAAATATATTCAGAATCGTATAAATGACATTGAATAAAAATAAAAATTATATTAAAAAAATATTATTTACAAAGTTTTTTTTTTGACAAAATATTATTTACAAAATTAAAAGTTGAATGTTAATAAAACAATTTTGAATATTTAGAATTCTTAATATGACAAAACTTTGTCCCCGTAACATAACTCAGGTGGTATGAGCTAAGGGACGTATGAGTTGGAGAGGTCCAGGGATCAATTTCTAGGGGGAGCAATTTATCTTTCCGATCTACCAAAAAAAATATATCACAAAACTCCCACATTGTGATATATTTTTGGTCCCTATAAATATTCTCATAATTTATCTTTTTATGGTTAAATATGTTTTTGGTCCCTATAAATATACTAAATTTTGGTTTTAGTCCCTCTAAAAAATTTCTTCGACTTTTAGTCCCTATAAAATTTTTCATCTTCACTTTTGATCCCTTATATTAAGTAAACTCATAAGTAGAATTCATATTTTTGAGTAAAAAATTTGCAGAAAAGTTTTTAAAATTATAATGATCTCTCTAAAAAAAATTAGAATTTTTTAACAATATAGGAATTAAATATGAATTTTTAAAATTTTTGTGGTTTAAAATTCGTATTTAATTTATGTTTGGTTAAAAAATTCCAATTTATTTAGGGAGAAATTATCGTAATATTTTTCACATTTGTGCACAACTTCATTAAAAAAATAGAAAGACTATATATGAGTTGATTCAAAAATTGGGACTGAAATGAAGATGAAAAATTTTATAGGGACTAAAAGTCGAAGAAAAATTTAATAAGGACTAAAACCAAAATTTGATATATTTATAGGGACCAAAAATATATTTAACCCAAAAAAAATATCTAAAAATAATATATAAAAAAATCTTAGAGAAACTCTAATTGAATGACACATAAGCAAATTTTCTTGAGAATGCATGAGAGAGCTCCGTGGAATTATCGTAATGTATATAATAGAGATAAGAACCTCTCTCACAAAATGAGGACCAAAAATCATGATAGAAAATATTTGAGGGACCATAACCTGCTGAAAATTGTTTTAGAGACTAAAAATGAAATTTAGTATATTTATAGGGACTGCAAAGGTATTTATTCCTAAAAAATAATCTAGAATAAAACATTCTAAGAATGCAACTGAATTACCCTAAAAAAATGAAATTTTGTATATCTATAGGGTTGCAAAGGTATTTATTCCCAAAAAAAACATCTAAAAAACAACATGCTAAGAGTACAACTGAATTACGCTAAAAAAAATATCTAAAAAAAATATTAAAAAAAATCTCAGAGAAGCTCTAATTGAATGACACATAAGCAAATTTTCTTGAGAATGCATGAGAGAGCTCCGTGGAACTATCGTAATGTATATAATATATAATAGAGATAGAGATAGAGATTAGTTCATAAATAATGTATAATAATTCTATTAATAGTGATGAAGTGTCGAAACATAGTGATGTATTATCTGATTTGGTAATAGACATTAATATATTGTTACATATTTTGTATATAATTTGAAACATATTGTTGTATGATCAAATAGTTTATAACTGAGATAAAAATGTGTGAGTAATACCTAAAGTGACCAACTCTGTTTACCGAATCTTTATTAGTGCAGTGTAAATTAAGATATTATTTCCTATACATTCACATGTAAATTTCAGAAAGAAAGAAAGAAAAAAACACTCCCCTGTTCCTTTTTATTTGTCATTTTAGAAAAGAAAAAAATTAGATCCTTCTTATTATACCCTTTTATTTTTGTAAAATTAGATCCTAATTTTAATCCACCTAAAAATTCGTACTTTTTTGTACACACATTCTCTTTCCAAACAAATAAAACCATTAAGAAAAATTTGTAACAAATTTTATTTAAAAAAAAAAACAAATAAACTTTGTTACAAAAAAAATTAGGAAGGAGAGTATCATAGGCAAAATATAAACTAAATTGCAAAAATGACAAATAAAAAAAAACAAATATTTTTTCTAAAACAACAAAGAAAAAAGAATGAAAAAAAATACTCCTTCTATTCCTTTTTATTTGTCATTTTAGAAAAAATGACCAAATTAGGAAAATGTGTTTTTCCACCTTATCTTCTTATTATATCCTTTTTATTTTTTTTAAATATAGATCCTAATTTTAATCCACCTATAAATTCCTACTATTTTGTACACACATTCTCTTTCCAAAAAACTAAAAAAAAATTGTAACAAATTTTATTTAAAAAAACAAACAAACAAAGTTTGTTACAAAATAATTAGGAAGGAGAGTATGATAGGCCAAATATAAACTAAATCGCGAAAATGACAAATAAAAATGAACAAATATTTTTTCTAAAACGACAAAGAAAAAAGAACGAAAAAAAATACTCCATCCGTTCCTTTTTAATTTGTCGTTTTAGAAAAAAATGACCAAATTAGGAAGATGATGAGTTTTTGCACTTTATCTTCCTATTATACCCGTTTTATTTTTTAAAATATAGATCCTAATTTTAATCCACATATAAATTCCTATTTTTTTCACACACATTCTCTTTCCATACAAATAAAACCACTAAGAAAAATTTGTAACAAATTTTATTTAAAACAAAAATAAAAAAAACTTGATTACAAAAAAATTAGGAAGGAGAGTATGATAGGCCAAATATAAACTAAATTGCGAAAAACGACAAATAAGAAAGAACAAATATTTTGTTCTAAAACGACAAAGAAAAAAGAACGAAAGAAGTATTGTACAAATAAAAAAAGAACGAACTTCAACATCTTTTTTTCGAAAAAAAAATCTCACATTTAATCTTCCAACATTTATAGTAAATTTATTGAACTAAATCTCATTGAACAAAAAAAGGAGACCTTAAATTTCAAGAAAGATTATAAACACTTTTTTGTTTTGTTTTTTAAGGACAAAAAAATTCAATCTTAAAAAGAGTTTATTTTATTTTATTTTAACTAACCTCACATTCGTATTAATCCAAATGTAAATCTCCATAATAAAAAAAATAAAAAAATATTCTTGACTATCACAAAATTTTATGAAATAAAAAATTTTCATAAAAAACACTCTAACATTCTATGATCTTTCAACATTTATATTCTAGATTTATTCAACTAAATCTCATCAAACTACATATTTTGAAATACGGTGTAAGTTAAGATATATTTTATCAGCATTCTCTCATCTTTTTTGACATTATTTCGTAATAATTCTATTTTTGTGATTATTCTCCTCGCTAGACTTGAGGTACTTCAAAGGATGGGATAACTGACACAATGATTTAAAGTTACTTCATACCCAAGGCGATGATCGAACCTTTGACCCTTGGTAAATAGAGGATGAGCTACAACCGCTCAACAACACATTTCTGAGTTTCATAATAATTCACATGTAAGTTTCAAGAACAATAAACAAAAAAAAGAACGATATTTTTTTGGTTGAGTACATCTCTTTTTATATTAACAACGTTATTTATATGTTAAATAAGAACCATATAATGTATATAAAAAAAATCAATTTTCTATATAGAGTAGACATGAAGAAAGTCCCATTACAAAGTTGCAATGCATATCACTTTTCTATGTAGTTCATGCTCACGCTGCATAATAAAATGAACAACATGACGAATTACGATACATAAGTGTCATTTATGAACAACACCCTATTTTTTAAGTCAATTAACATAAAATGTGATTGCCAATATTTGAGAGCGCTAACTTGAAATATGAAGGTTTGCTTATAAAACAAAATAAAATAAAAAAGATAAAACTGAAGAAAAAAAATTGTCAATTAAAAAATGTATAATAAATCATTAAAAGTAAACAACGGAAAAAAAACTATTGTATCATGATCATATAATTAAAATGTTCTATTCTTTCTCAAATTTAATATTGGTCTTCATATATTTGCTTGTGGGTAAATCAGCTCCATCAAGACAAGCTCTCTTAAATGGTACACCATCAACTTTATCTAAACATAAGTCTACGACAACTAAAGCAGTGCTATCTTTGATCTTCTCCTCTGTTGTTTCATCAAGCTTTGTAATAAGATCTTGTGACTGTTAATGCACCAGTTCCCCTCCGAGTTTTAATAATTGTCAAAACACATGGAAATAGAGTAGAATATGTTTAGGCAACAATTGAAATCAACTTGACAGCAAAAAATTATTTTGAAACTTTGAAAAATCAATTTTTAGGTGTTTTGTATCGATACAAATGTCCTGAAACATGTTCAGGCTGATTATCACGCATTTGTATCGATACATAGCACACTTGTATCGATACAAATTGTTCTCATTGAAGTCAGAGGAGTCTCTGTGTTTCGAAACACACCTTTGTGTATCGATACATATCAGTCAATTTCTGTTTTTCTGGTGTATGTATCGATACATACGCATGGATGTATCGATACAAGAACACAAACCTTCCTGCTGTCAACTGCTTGTATCGATACACACGTATCGATACAAGCCTGTTAGATTGTGCCCAAATTTGCTCAATTTTACTTCCATTATAAATAGCTTTATGTGTTATTGTTGTAAGCATGAGAAACCATTATTGAAGAATTCTTTGGTCAAGATTGTTTGAGAGTTTTGTATCAAGGATCATTCAAGAGCAATCATCATCTTCCTTCATTACTTCTATCAAATTGAAGATTGAGTATGGGTTCAATTGGAGATTGATTTGAAGAATTAGAAGGATAACGTTCGAGGAGAATTCGCGGTGAATCAGAATTCGTCGCTCGGGTTGATTGAGTCTTGAAGGTTGGGTTTCTCATCCGGTTTCAAGAGTTTGCTTGAAGGTTACAATTCGGTTCGTTGAGGGAATTATTCTGACGATCATCACGGATTCTTGGATTGGAGATCGCGTGAAGGATTGATCGTTGGGAACAAATATTGAAGACGAGATCGAATTGAGTTTGCGCATTTACAAAGACGGGTTTATGTTGAAGATGGTGAAGACCGAGTTTAGCATCTGTATCTTACATATTTGAGTCGTTTGTAAACTGTGCATTGAAAGAGTTTTTCCGAAGTAAAACTCTCACCTTGTCCATTTGATAAGGTGGGCGGAGAGGTACCGGCCGATTGCGAGGACGTACGAAAGTCGGGAACTCCGTGATCACTCCCTTGTGTATCTTTCTATCCTTTATCTCTTTTACATTTCAATTAGTTATTCACTTCACTTGTTATTTGGATTTGCAATTGTACAATTTGTGTGTGACTCAATTTCAAATAGAATAAGTGTAATTTGAAATTGATTGACTTGGTTAATTCGAATTGCATTCATTGTATCGTATTCATTCCATCGGCTTTTACTACACTTCCTTTGATCGAGGTGCAATAGACTACCGATCTAGGTAGCTTCCGCGCTTACTCGATTATTTTACGAAAAACCGTAGTTGTTGTTTGAAACGCTTTGCTCGTCACATTTGAGCGTAGCCTTGTAGTCTAACAAGTGGTATCACGATCCCGGTTGATTTTTAATAAAATTCAGCGGATTTGTGCAAATTATTAGACAATATGGCTTTTGCACCAAAAGGGGCGTACAATCGCGCTCCAATCTTCAACGGCGAGCATTTCGATTATTGGAAGAGTAGTATGAGGATTCACATCACTTCTTATGATGTTGAAGTTTGGAACATCATCATCAACGGTCCCTTTGTTCCGACAAATACCGATTTGAATGGTGTTGTTACCAACAAGCCTATGGCACAATGGAATGACAACGATAGAAAGAAAGTAGGTTATGATGCGAAGGCACAAAATATTTTACTATCCTCATTGGGGATTGAACAATTTTACCATGTCTCGCATTGTACCTCGGCAAAACAAATGTGGGATACTTTAGTTGACCACTTTGAAGGAATTAATGAAGTTAAGCAATCAAAAATTAACACTTTGACACAAGAATTTGAACTTTTTCATATGAATGATGGTGAAACCATCAATGAAATGCAACAAAGGTTCATAAAAATCACACATCAATTGCATGGTCTTGGAAATCCAATAGCAAATGAAGTTGCTACTAAAAAAATTTTGAGGTGTTTATCTAGAAAATGGCAACCAAAGGTCACGGCAATCAAAGAAGCCAATGATCTCTCTCAATTGAGCCTTACAGCGCTCTTTGGAAAGTTTTAAGAGCATGAGAGTGTGCTCAATGCCTTAGATAAGCATGAGAAAGGATCCAAGAAGGACAAACATGTGGAGAAGGAAAAAGACAAAGATAGGAAGTCAATTGCTCTAAAGGCTTCCGTCTCAAAGTCCAAAAAGGTTGAGCAAGAGGAGAGTGGCGAAAGCGAAGATGACTCCGATGATGAGGAAATGGGGTTGTTCGTGAAGCGCTACCATCGGTATATGAGGAAGAATGGTATAAGAAATTCCAAAGAAAATCTTAAGAAATTTCGGAAAGATAGTGGTTACCGGAAAAGTGAAGGTGGAAGGTACTCCAAGAAAGGCACATGTTATGAATGTGGGCAAGTTGGTCATTTCAAGACGGATTGCCCTAAGCTCAAGCGAAAAGAGAAGGAGTCACCTAAGGTCACTAAGAGGAACAAAGGGAAGAAGGCCTATGTGGCTTGGGAGAGTAGTAGCTCTTCTTCTTCTTCTTCTTCATCAAGTTCGAGTTCTAGCGACGAAAGTGTGTTAGCAAATGTATGCCTAACCAACAATGATCGCAAGAGAAAGGTTCCTCAAAAGGTAAACCAAAACCCATCTTCTTCTTATACTCTTTTGGATTATCATGATTTACAAGTAGCTTTTGAGAAACTTCATGATGAAGCTAGAGAGGCCTTTAAGCGCCTTAAAGGACTTATGCAAGTAAATAAGTACCTTGAGGCCAAAGTATCCGAAACGGAGAAAGATTTAAAAGCCCTAAAGAAATCTATGATTGAAAAGCCTACTTTAAAACATGATGATTATGGTAATAGTTGGACCGGTTGTGAAGGTTGTTTTCATTTGTATAAAGAGTTGAGGGAACTCAAAGAGCAAATGGATAAACCTCCTACACCCGAGATTACATACTCGGTTGATCCTTTGAAATTCAACAAAAATTTCAAACCTAAGCATAAAAAGTATAAGTTTGTTCCAAAGGATCAAAAGAAATGTAATCCCAACATTACTTGTAACTATTGTTGTGATAAGGGTCATACCATTGCCAAGTGCCAAGCTAGAAAAACTTTTGTACCAAAAGGCAAAATGCAATGGATTCCTAAATCCATCAATGGTTTTGTTACTAACCACCTAGGACCCAATGAGAGTTGGGGACCTATTTGCCATGTTTAAAGTTTTAGGAAAGGGTCTTGAACCATTGAAAAGAGACACCGGTAACAATGGAATTCAAGACTTACAAAGGTGTAAATGGATGAGAAAAGATTTGACTCAATATTCATTAAAGTAGTGGAACTTGATCACTTCCTATACTTGACACTTAAGGGAAGATCCTTATCTCAAACTTTATTCCTATCCTTTACTTTGCATTTATATTTTTGTGTGGTTCTTTGTTCATATACATATAATTTCAACTCAATATGAAATTTGGAATGATAGTTGTCCAATCCTCCATTTCCAAAAATTTTGCTCAATGATATTGATAAGTTGTTGAGACTCATATATAAAAATGGGGATTTGACAAAGATCAAGCCAAAAATCATATTAAGTCCATTCTTGTTTGTATATGTTTGTGCATCATGTTTTTTGACTTATTATGCATAATGGATATAAATGCTTTGTCTTGGTACATTGATTGAATTGTGAATTTTTGCTTTAACAAGTTCTTGTCACTTTCATAATCCTGTACCTTGGTGAATATATGTGTTTCATACATACATGATAGCTTAGAGTCATAAGGACTTTTTTTTAAACATCTTTTGTTCGTTATAACTCTATGACTTTAATATCTCAACTTTGTTGTATGGATTTTTTTGTGTATAATGACTTTTGCATGGTTGCATGTTTTTTATTCGTCCGTAGAATATGTTTTGAATTGATTATAATGCCGATGTTTGATAATCATGATATTTGGTTTGGCTTGTTGTTCTACATGCCATGTTTCTCATGATGCTTTGTTTTGTCATTTGACTGTATTCGTGCATATTTTGCTTAATTATTTGATCACGTTATGTTTATCATATAGTGCATTTCGACAAATGTAAGTGCATTATGTGACCTATATGGTCTTTATTTCGGAATTGATACTTCTCATGAGTTTCTTTTCTTCTTTTTGATAATGTCAAAGGGGGAGAAAAGATTGGCAAGCATAAGCTATGGTTAAAGCTTTGAGTCTTCGGATCCGGTATTCAACATTTACGCAAGACGGCATCAACTAAGGGGGAGCTTCGCAAGTGGTTAGCCTTTTGTTGTTTGAGTCTGTAACTTAAAGCTATTTGTAAATTGAATCTTAGGTAGGCTTAGTTAGCTTATGCAATAGTTTTGACAATTATCAAAAAGGGGGAGAATGTTAATGCACCAGTTCCCCTCCGAGTTTTAATAATTGTCAAAACACATGGAAATAGAGTAGAATATGTTTAGGCAACAATTGAAATCAACTTGACAGCAAAACATTATTTTGAAACTTTGAAAAATCAATTTTTAGGTGTTTTGTATCGATACATGTAAGTCTGTATCGATACAAATGTCCTGAAACATGTTCAGGCTGATTATCACGCATTTGTATCGATACATAGCACACTTGTATCGATACAAATTGTTCTCATTGAAGTCAGAGGAGTCTCTGTGTTTCGAAACACACCTTTGTATTTCGAAACATATCAGTCAATTTCTGTTTTTCTGGTGTATGTATCGATACATACGCGTGAATGTATCGATACAAGAACACAAATCTTCCTGCTGTCAACTGCTTGTATCGATACACACTGATGCATGTATCGATACAAGTCTGTTAGATTGTGCCCAAATTTGCTCAATTCTACTTCCATTATAAATAGCTTTATGTGTTATTGTTGTAAGCATGAGAAACCATTATTGAAGAATTCTTTGGTCAAGATTGTTTGAGAGTTTTGTATCAAGGATCATTCAAGAGCAATCATCATCTTCCTTCATTACTTCTATCAAATTGAAGATTGATTATGGGTTCAATTGGAGATTGATTTGAAGAATTAGAAGGAAAACGTTCGAGGAGAATTCGCGGTGAATCAGAATTCGTCGCTCGGGTTGATTGAGTCTTGAAGGTTGGGTTTCTCATCTGGTTTCAAGAGTTTGCTTGAAGGTTACAATTCGGTTCGTTGAGGGAATTATTCGGACGATCATCACGGATTCTTGGATTGGAGATCGCGTGAAGGATTGATCGTTGGGAACGAATATTGATGACGAGATCGAATTGGGTTTGCGCATTTACAAAGACGGGTTTATGTTGAAGATGGTGAAGACCGAGTTTAGCGTCTGTATCTTACATATTTGAGTCGTTTGTAAACTGTGCATTGAAAGAGTTTTTCCGAAGTAAAACTCTCACCTTGTCCGTTTGATAAGGTGGGCGGAGAGGTACCGGCCGACTGCGAGGACGTACGAAAGTCGGGAACTCCGTGATCACTCCCTTGTGTATCTTTCTATCCTTTATCTCTTTTACATTCCAATTAGTTATTCACTTCACTTGTTATTTGGATTTGCAATTGTACAATTTGTGTGTGACTCAATTTCAAATAGAATAAGTGTAATTTGAAATTGATTGACTTGGTTAATTCGAATTGCATTCATTGTATCGTATTCATTCCATCGGCTTTTACTACACTTCCTTTGATCGAGGTGCAATAGACTACCGATCTAGGTAGCTTCCGCGCTTACTCGATTATTTTACGAAAAACCGTAGTTGTTGTTTGAAACGCTTTGCTCGTCACATTTGAGCGTAGCCTTGTAGTCTAACTGTGGCTTGCACTAATAAAAATGTAGAACATATAAAGTATGAATTACACTGATGAAATTTAAAACTTATAAAGTATGAATTGCATTGATAAAAAATTAGTACTTAAAGTTCATGTAGTGGGTAAGTGCTACCTTAAATTTCCCTAGTTCTTTCCATTGTTCAATCATACTATAAATGTCAGTAATTGTTTTAACTTTATAAAATGGTCCAAACGTTGTTCTAGTTGTAGGGTGGTAGATAATCTTGAAAAGGCAATCTTGAAAAGATATGTCTTACTTTGGAGATCTTTTATCTCTTGAGGAAGCACTTGCGGATCAGGATTCTATAAGTATTATAATAGAGATTATATTAAATAACATAGTATAAACATAATTTTCAAAAAAAAAAAAAGTGTAACAAAACTTGGTATAATATGTTAGATAATGTGTGTGCTATTAGATTTAGTAAGAAATTTAGGCTTAAATATATTTTTGGTCCTCTAAATATTTTCAATGTTTCACTTTGGTCCTTTAACTATTTTTCATTCCATTTTGGTCCTTCAACTATTTTTTCGTTCTGTTTTGGTCCTCTAACTTTCATTATGTTAATTTATTTGGTCCTAATTATCGTTAAAAAAAATGCAAAAAAACGTTAATTTTGCGTACGTGACACTTACAGACTTGGTAGATTGGTGTGAGATCCAATAGGAAAACGCCACGTGGCCATAGACCTTCTTCTTCATCGCGTACGGAGCTTCCTCCATCACCGTCTCCGTCCACATCACAGGTGATCTTTCCAATCACGAAAGCTTACGAAACGATACTCCAAAACCTCTCGGCATTCACGCTGAATTCAAATTTGATGTTCGTTTTCTCAATAGAGGCTTCTACCTCTCGTTTTTGACATTTTTCTAACGGTTAGGACCATGTAAGTTAACAGAATGAAAGTTAGAGGACAAAAATGGAATGAAAAATAGTTAAAGGACCAAAGTGAAACCTTGAAAATACTTAGAGGATCAAAAATGTATTTAAGCCAAAAATTTATGTCTTTTTAACTAATTCTACACAAGTTTTATTAAGCAAATTATAAGCATCCATGTTAAACATGACGAAAGTGGTTGAATTTGTCTTATCCTCCACATAAGGAAAAATGTAATAGTACACAAAATTGTTAGTATTAATAAGTTAAGCCGAAAAAATTAATCTATATATTTAATCAATAAGTTAAACCGCAATAATTAATCTATGAAAACTGACTTTTTAAATGAAAACTCTACATAGTACTCGTCTGCGTCAGATTCTACCTTACATTATGTGTTTGACACAATGGATACCACCAAAGTAGATTATCATCAATAAATTTGATTTCAGCCAAGATTATAAACACTGATTCCTACAATTTTTATGCGCAAGGTTATTTGTCAAAGTGTTTTAGTAAAAGATAAAATTATAATAATAATAATAATAATAATAATAATAATAATAATAATAATAATATCAATAAATTGACACTGTAGAAGAAAATTTGATATTGTAGAAAAAAATTGTGTTACTTGTTGACATTTTAGAAGTGTCTCAATATTGCCTTAGGTGTGATTTTCAGTAGGTCGTCTTCGATGGAAAACTTTGGAGATGAATTGAACACTTGTATAGCAAAATCACTCTTTTCATTAGTTCTGAAAAAATTGAAAGAAAAAATTAATAAACAATTGCATATATGCATAAATAGAATTTATTAAAAGTAAATGTTTGATATAATAAAGAAAACATACATCGGTTTTAACGTCGCAGCTTATGGGATATCTGGGTTAAATATGACTCGAGAAGAATCTAAACTGGTGTTCAAACTCTTTGTCCCTATAGAATTCATTTAAATATGTAGGTTAAATTGTCCAATAGAAATAAAAATAATTCATAAGACAATAAATTAATTATAATTAGATTGTTGTTATGTATACCATTTCAAAATCTGACTTTTGCAAAAAGAATTGCAACAACTGCATTTATAGAATTCTCAAAAGTAATTACTGAGTTAAGTTGATTGAATTCAGACCCAAACAATGTAACTTTGAAACAGTAACTGTAAAAAAACATATTATAGGAGTTTAACATTTATCATTAAAAAAAGATGTTAATAAAAGTTGATGGGTCATAATATTTATGTTACTGTTTGTAGTAAAGTTTATTACCCATTGTTATCCAGTTCGACATGATTAAATTTTTCTTTTTTTTTTCTGCCTGTCCGAATGAACGCTACATAGCAATATTACAAAGAACCCCCATAAGATCTGCACAAGAAACAAATTTTCAGTAGCTCTATCCAAACAAAAATATGTATCAAACAAAACTGTAAAAATAAATCAGATCAAAATAAATTCAAACCTCACAACCAATCAACCTCAGATCACAGTTCAGAGATAAAGCTTATCAAAAAAACAAAAAACAATTCAGAGATCAATTAACTCACAATAAATCAAATCAAGAATGAAGAACGTGACCTGTTATCGTACTCGAAACAATTTATTATCTTATCAAATACGGTTAATATATCTGTGAAAATTTTACTTTTAAAAGTGCACAAAAAAAAAACTTAGAGTATATACCTGAGAATCAAGGAGAACACACTCCATTGAGAAGACTATATCAATATTTTTTGGATCAACGACAAACCACTTCTATACAACTCGGACAACACAATTAACATTAATGCACTTAGTTGTGATGTCTTTGATCATAGTATAATCTGGTGTATTCATCTTTGAAGAAAAGTTAATTACTTATTGGAATAAGAGATACAACTGAATTATGCTAAAAATAAATCTCTAAAAAAAATATAAAAAAAAATCATTGAGAAACTTTAATTTAATGTCACATAAGCAAATTTTTCTGAGAATGCACGAGAGAGCTCCGTAGAACTATCGTAACGTATATAATAGTAGAGATAGAGATTTTTGTCAAGAAAATATATTTACTACAACAATGTATATATTTAAACAACTCATTAGATATAATAAATCAAATTCACAATTGAATATTAAAATAAATTAATAAAATAATAATTTAAAATAAACTAATAAATAATATTAGATTAAAAAGGAAATTAATCTACCACTAACAATTAAACTCATATAAAAATCATAAAATCTCCAATCTCATTTGAAAGGTCATCGAAGGAAACCAACAAATAATAGAGCAAAATCATAAACTAACTTTCTTTTACCTTTTGGATCACTCTGACCAATTGCTAACAACTTATTTATGAGACGTTCAAACTCAATAATTTTTTTCTTTTATATAAATATTATTACTACTACTAAGCTAAATTATATTTGTCTCTTAATTTATTTATTATTTTCATTTTAGTCTCTTAATTAATTATTATTACATTTTAATCCTTTAATTTATTTATTTATTTATTTCATTTTGATCTTTTAGTTAGATTATGTTATATTTTAGTCTTTTAACTATGCTTCGTCTGCAAATAAATATTTTATGTGAAAATTTATCAAAAATATGTTAACATTGATTCCTTTTTGGTTATGGGCATTTATGATTTTGATGATGAAAGTGATGAAAGAAGTGGTAGATTTCTCAATTGATGATGAAAAAAATTATTTGCCAATCAAAACATGGCTAAGGGGCAAAAATTTAACAATAATTAATTAAGAGATTAAAATGAAAGAAATAAATAAATTAAGAGACTAAAACGTAACATTAATTAATTAAAGTACCATAATGAAATTAATAAAGTGTTAATGAATTAATATCCCTTGTAAAATATGCAAGTTTTGCAATATCTTCAGTAAAAAAAAATTGAGAATCCTTTTTATAATGTTTGATTTTTTGCAATACCTCTTGGACTTAGTCAACTATAATAACCGCCACAAAATCATTGCTAAAATTATATTTTGCGGTCGTTTAAAACCCCGCTAAAATTATATTTGTGGCAATTTTTTTTGCGGCAATTCCATTTTGTGGCAGTTATATTATGGTTGACTGGTCCAGTTGGTATTGCAAAAAATCAAACATTATAAGAAAATTCTCAATGTTTTTTTTACAAGAATATCACAAAACTTTCATATTTTACAAAGAGTATTAATTAATTTAGCTATTAATAAATAGGATTAATAAGTATATACCCCCTATAAAGTACATGATTTTTGCAATAGTCCTTGTAAAATATTTTTTTTAGAATACCCCCTGTAATATTTGCATTTTTGCAATACCCTTTGACTTTTTCAACCATTACATTTTGTGGGAGTTTTGAACCGCTGCAAATAAAAACCGCCGCAAAATATAATTTTAGTGGGGATTTTAAACCGCAAAGAAAAAACCCCCGCAAAATGTAATGTTTGAAAATATCCAGGGGTTATTGCAAAAATTGAAACATTACAAGGGAAAATTTTTAATTTATTTTTTACAAGGGACATTGCAAAATTTGCATACTTTAAAAGGGGTATTAGCCTATTTTCCCTAATAAATAAGTTAAAGCCTTTTTACAGCCTTTATAGAACAAAAACACAACGGTTTTTAATTTAACGTAGTAATTAACTGTTGTCTTTATCAGACCTCAGTTAAATTCCTGCAAATCCTCAGACGGAGGAGAGAACCCATCTCGCCGCCATTAAATCCTCTCAATCAAATAAGGCGGCAAATCTCCACCCATTTCAATGTCTTCTTCGTTTTCCATAGCTGCTTTCTCCATCCTCAATTTCTGGTAACATTTTCCCTTTTCAACAAACTCATTCACATTCTCTATTACTATTTCTTGCAATTTTCAACTAGAACCCTAATTTACATGTGAATTATGTGTTGTTTTGTGTAGGTTGTAGTTGGGAATTGGAAAGAGAAAGGAAAAAGTGTGTGTTAGTGGCAATGGAGGAAGAGACAAGTCAGTGGAAACAGGCAATGATTAATTCCACAGCTGGGGCTATTTCTGGTGGTATATCAAGGACAGTTACATCACCTCTTGATGTTATTAAGATTAGGTTCCAAGTAAGTTTCTCCATTCTGTTTGTTGAGAAGTTTCAAATCGGTTGCGAAATGGATTGAATATGTGTTTATAAAGTAGAGGCAATCCTCACCTTATAAGTCGATTTTGTAGGGTTGAGTTAGGCCCAACTCTCAATTTTAAGATTTTTCATCACAATTTAAATTTTTTTGTTTGGCCCTTGTTTGGATAAACAAGTTAATTAAGCACATATAATAAGCTATTTCTGTTAACGGGAATATGAATAATGACATATACTAAGTTGTTTTCATAAACTCCGAAACAAAATGTGCTTATGTCAATAGAGAATTTGAAATAAGGTTATCTAAATAAGCATGTAATAAATCTCTTAGTATAATTGGGACTCTTTAACACACCCCCTCACGCCCTGTACAATTGGGGCTTGCTGAGTGGACAGAAACCTGATAGCAGGTGGTCCAACGGATATTGTAGAGGCTCCGATACCATCTTAGATTTAGGAGTTGAGCCTAACTCAACCTTACAAAACCGGCTTATAAGGTGAGAATTGTCTCTACTTACAAACCCATGTATATACCATCTAACTTCGGATGTGGAACTCTAACAAAAACTTTGTGCATATTTGGATTGGCGGTGAGTTTGGAAGAATCATGTGCTACCGTGATTTTAGCAAAAACTAAACTTTAGAACTTTAAGAAAAAATCACGCTACTACCGAAATTTCGTTGAACTGAACACACCAGCAATTCAGATGTATACTTCACCGTTTACTCTTCAGGGGGTTGTTGTTTGTTTTTGGGGGAAAATGGGGTTGTATTGAATTAAGGCTTAAATATTATTTTCGTCCTTGTAAGTACGCAAAATTTTTGTTTTAGTTCATGTATCGGTTTTTATTCTAAATAAGCCCTGAATCAATCAATTTTTTTTGCTTTTGGCCTCTAAAGCTAAAATCCGCAGGAAAATTCGCAAGTTTCCTGCAGATTTTCCTACGAATTTTCCTTCGGTTTTTTGCTTTGGGGACTAAAATCAAAATTTTTGGTTGATTCAGGGACTTATTTAGAACAAAAATCGATGCAGGGACTAAAATTCCGCGTACATACAGGAACGAAAAGGATATTTAAGCCTTGAATTAATTGGATTAAAAACAAGATATGCAAAGACAGGCAGGTTCGAAATATGGTATCATGTATTTTCTACCATATTTATTTTTGAGAGGCATATCTTTGGAAAGTATTGTAGCCATTTGACTGTAAATGTTTTACATGAAAATAATTTTCAATGTTTACTTAATTGGTAACATATACTGGAATGAGCCACATCTCTGGTGCAACAATGTGTCTGTATATGAATACTGATATTTTTAAGGTTAGAAGAGCCAGTTTTACCTGACATGTTGGGGCTTGCTTACAGTTTAACTTGTATCAGTATATTGAAGGAGTGCGTCTATCTAGCACTAGGTTGGATGCAATCTTGGATCTCATAATTTACACAATCTGTTGCGCAATAAATAAATTATGATGTGCTTTCTCTGCCGGAAGTATAGATTAGGGAATCTGTCTTTCAAACTACTTTTTTTCTTTCTTCTTACATGTCTGATTGCGAATAGGGTTAATGCCGTCTTTCATTTCCACGTATCCTTTATTAGATTAAAAAGGGTATATTGACTATTACAAAAATTGATATTCGTTCGTCGGCGATCAAAAGATTTCCATTTGCTATACATATCAGATATTTATCAGTGATTGGCATCATTTTACTTAAAAAATGTGGCCTCAGGATGATTGCATTGACATGGGGCTGCATGATAAGATTTGTGTATGCATGTTGATGTCTTGAAGTTTTGCATGAGATTTAAGTTTTGCATGATAAGATTTGTTGTTTTCTCTATTATAAATGTGAGCAGTATTAAGATGTTATAAACTGTTATTCGCATGATTGGCAGGTTCAACTAGAGCCCACTTCCTCATGGACATCACTACGCAGGGATTTGTCTACACCCTCAAAATATACTGGCATGTTTCAAGCAACCAAAGATATTTTTAGAGAAGAAGGCATACGGGTAGAATAATTTCTCTCCTTCAGTAACCTGTCTCTGTTCCCAAATCCATTGAAAAGGTTTTGGCTGATGGCAACATTAGCATATGTAACAATGCTTGAATTCGGGAATAGAAGATTTTTGTTGACCTTTTTTCTGTGAAAAAAATGTGTATGACCCTTTTTAACCCTTTTTATCTGACATACTATAGGGTTTTTGGCGGGGTAATGTCCCAGCTTTGCTCATGGTTATGCCATATACGGCTATACAGTTTACTGTTTTACACAAATTGAAGACTTTTGCCTCTGGTTCATCCAAGACAGGTATCCTATTTTGTATTTCAACTGTCTTTATCTAGTGTAACATATCAGCTTGATGAGCGTAAACACTAGGTAGGTGTCTGTCTACTAAGTTTTTTGGTTGAGAATTTGTTTGGATTTGCCGAAATGCTATCACTTTAAATATTTTGGTGCATAAGTTCTTCATGTTCTTTATGGTATAATGCTAAGTTAAAATTTTATTTCAATATTTTATTTATTTTTGGTACAATTTGCTGATATACTTTTCTGCCAACGTGCACTTTTGAGATATTATTGATTACTTAATTACCACTGTGTTTCTGATAGAAACTGGCACTGAACAGAAACTACTTGAACAATACAAACACTTTATTGATAGTAATTCTGGAGAATGCTTCTAAACAAGAATATTACAATAACACATTACAATAATTATAGGAAATAGTATAGAATAACAAGACACAAACACACCAAGTTCGAGAGCTTGGTCTCTCCCCTTCCCATATGTTCGAGAGTTGGGTCTCTCTCACTAACCAACCACTTAATAACTTCCTGATCATCCGCTTCTGTCTGGCCCTTTTCCTATTTATAGACAACACCTCTCATTCTTCTAATTAATCAATTAATTCATATTCTAACAGCAGTTACATGACAGTTATTTTCTATAAAAACTGCCTACTAATAATAAACCTACCAAGGCCCATTATTATTGCTATTCTCATTATTGGCCCATATCTAACAGTTTCCTGCTCTAGATTATTTTGTTCATTTTTTTACTTCCTGTTGCTGCAGAGAATCACATTAATCTGAGCCCTTATCTATCCTATGTAAGTGGGGCATTAGCTGGGTGTGCAGCTACTGTAGGGTCATATCCATTTGATCTTCTTCGAACTATATTAGCTTCTCAGGGTGAACCAAAGGTACGGGTACTATTAAATAATCAAGGTTATTACTAGATCATTTTGAAATAAATTACTATCACCTATATTGGTGTTTCAAAGGTCGTTGAAGGAAAATGCCAGCAGCTATCGTGATGAACCTACAATCTCAGTCCTACTTCTTTGCATTTCCGCTTCAAGCCTAAGGGGGTGTTTGTTTCAAGTTTACTAGATTTATTCCTGGTAATAAATTTCCTTGGAATATATAGATGGGAGATTTATTCCTAGGTACTTTTAAAAAAAAGTGTGTAGTTTACATTTATATTATTCCCAGAAGTTATTTTGAGAGAGATTTATGGGTTACGCATGGATTTATTCCCTCCTTTATAAGAACTTTTTTCGAGCTCTTTTCCTTGGGAATAAAACAACTTTCCCATAAATCTTTTATACGCAGGAATAAACCTTAATAAACTTGCGACAAACATAGGAATGCATATTTCCTTGTCTACTTAGTGATATTTCACATGGGATTTGTCAGATCTCATCTCATGTATAAAAGCTTAAACCTCATGTTTAGTGATCCCCTGTATAAGGGAACTTCAACATGTTTAGTAACCAAAATATGTTTCCCTACCTCTGATCTTGAAATGGTTATTTAGAATATGACCCGACCCTCAGATTTGTATGAGATTATAATCAGTAATGAGTAGGGTCTTAGCGCAACGAAGAGTTACTTGCAATTGCAATGTATGACTGTCTCTAATAGATCCAAATAGATTTGAATCTTTCTTAAGCCTCACAATTGTAGGAGCTTAATATAACCAATTTACCATTATTATAATCAGCGACGTGCTAAGTACTACATATTTTTAACATTGTGGGAGATGTGACTGTCGGTCATATAACTCATAAAATCAGTATCAACTACCAAATGTATATTTAACCATAAATCTGAAATTCATAGAAAGAACAAGTTATCGTAGAAATAATGAAATATTATTATTTATCAAATTATTGTGGCATTCTCATCTTGGTATAGAATTCCAAAAGTTGTAAATACATGTAGAAGTGTCCATAAAGTGTTCGACACAGTCATGACACACTATTTGCTTCAGTCATCATGCACTTTGTTTCTGTTTCGCCCTGAAAATTGGGGGGGGGGGGGCTTCTTTGAGTGCATAGTTTGAGGCTGTTATGATCGTTGTGGATTTTTATTTTATTTTTGTATTCATATTATGCTACTATTTCCTTAGCATAGGTTTATCCAAACATGAGGTCAGCATCCATTCATATTCTCCGGACCCGTGGTTTTCGAGGCTTGTATTCCGGATTGTCGCCGACACTGGTTGAGATTATACCTTATGCAGGCCTACAGTTCGGCACTTATGACACATTCAAACGTTGGGCCATGGTAAAATTTCAATCCTTAAATTTTAGTTTAGTTGACATAATATACCATGCATGTATTGGATTGGATGTCATTTGGTTGTTGCGAAACAAAGATATGGTCTTCTTATATTATGTAGTGCTCATCTTCTAGCCTACTTTTCCTTGTCTTGTACAATCATATTACAATCTTCATTGATGGAAATAATTCTAGTCGAACTAATGTCAAAAAATGCGGCAATGAGTTATTTGCAATCCCTTTTTGCAGTAAGTTATTGTTTGTTTACAAGGACTGTTTTATGTTTCTCATATTTCTGTCGCATGTTTGAATCTTACAGCAACCAATGTCTTTTCATAATTCATACTACATAGGATGATTGATCATATGGATCAAACAATGGCATAATATTGTTTCATTTCTTGTATGATATCTACACATGGCTCACTTAATTTTAAATCTATACAACATTTTGTATTCTTATTAAATCTGTATCTGAAACTCTAAGCCATTAATCATGTTCACACCTCACACCTAGATTAGGACTTCCGTGTCTGCATTTCTGCATAATTAAAATATTTAAAAGTGGCTGAAGAAGAAAGGAAACATGGAGTTGTAATACAAATTTGGTTCATTCGTAGATTGCAACATCCATATAGATAGAGTTGCATTCCATGACAGGATTTATGAATGCTTTAATTTTACTTTCTAGTTTATTGTTAACAGTTATCTGACACATGTTCTTTAATATTGTATACAGGCATGGAACCATGTTCAATATTCAAATACTCCTGCAGAAGATAGCCTCTCTAGTTTTCAGCTTTTCCTGTGTGGGCTAGCAGCAGGAACATGTGCCAAGCTTGTTTGTCATCCACTTGATGTAGTCAAGAAAAGATTTCAGGTAGATTTTCGAATACAAAAACATAAAACTAAATCTACTTGTGTTGGCCTCATACTGGTTAAATGATCTCAAAGTTGTTATTCATGTCTTTATTCTTTGTTTGATGCAGATTGAAGGTTTGCAAAGGCATCCAAGATATGGAGCTCGGGTTGAACATCGTGCATATAGTAATATGTTTGACGCCTTGAGACGGATATTACAGAAAGAGGGTTGGGCTGGTCTGTATAAGGGGATAGTTCCATCAACTATTAAAGCTGCACCAGCTGGTGCTGTAACTTTTGTTGCATATGAATTGACATCAGATTGGCTGGAGTCTATTTTGACTTGATTTTTTTTATGCTCCAATAGAAGGGATAGGTTTTTATGATTTTTTCTCCTCATGCTTTCACACTTAATTACCTCGAATTATGAGGTACATAATATTTTAATTCAAATATACAGCATTATCTGATAGGATTCAATTTATTTTTTTAATATGGAAAGCACTTTAAAATAAAAGCTGAGATATTTATTTTCCATTTTATAAATAGTGTGCTTCAGCTATTGAGATGGTTATTATTCTTGTTAATATTATTTTAAATTTCACATTTATCCTGAATTTTCATAGCATTCCCTTCTTTCAACTTTCTATAGGAGTAAATCAGGGTTTGAAGATTTAGCATACAAGGTTTTACAATGCTCAAGTAAAAAATGGTTAATATTGCTCTTTGCTAACTTTAGAACCCACCAAATGGATTTTGTATTCGATGTCGCCGTCTTTCCAGGCAATATAACAGGGATATAATCACACAATGAAATAATGCAAATGTATAAAGAGACTTCAATATGCTCCTGTTTTTTAGAGATAAGAGACTTCAATGAAGCTGTGGATTTGTGAAACACAGGAAAATGAACACAATCTCAACTGTTGGGTTACAAACCCTTATTACAACTCCTTCTCAAGTTAATTTTCATCACAAGAACAAATTTAATCGTCGATATTACAAAAGTCTTGAAAAAACCAAGTACTTGGGCCTCACTAGCACTACTTAATACAGTGATTACAGCTTAATAAAGACCTGAGGCTAGTATTTGGCACTCACTTTTCTGTTGAAGATATCTAAGTATACTTTTCAATGGGCAAAACTTAGTGCACACTTAAAATCTATTTAGAACATCCTTAAGTCAGATAGGAAGCAATTAGCAATGCTGGTAAAGCCATTTATCTTGCTGTTTTGTTCTTATCTTCGCTTTTTCCTTCTGGTGGATGAGACAGGAATTGCAAGATTTTCCGAATCTGACTAACATCGACCCGGAATTTTTCTGCAATCTGGTGTACATCCATAGGGCCATTATGATCATCAGCCTTGCCTTCATGCAAGAGGATGATATGGCGCAACTGAGCTACATTCAAAGTGCCTGCAGCAACTGGCCTTTCCTCATATTGAGCTGAATTTGGTTTTGTATTTCGCAACTTTGGCATGGGCCTGTTATACTTCTCAACCACAGATGCCTATAATAATATTATCAAATCGTAAAATGAGTGTCTCGGTAAACTATTTTTTTAATAAAAGACCATTGAAATTATGTCGGTTTGTTGGTAACCAAGTAATTTTGAAGACAACTTATGTTAAGAAAGTTTGCAAGAAACAAATAACAAGTGTGCTGCAAATGTTGGTCAAATTTGGTGTCTTACTACTTACTATAGCATTGTGTCCTAGTACCATGAATAAACAATAACAGAAACCATAAACTCGACATTTACTATGATAAACATTGTCTATGTGAATTGGAATATTAATATATTATATACATAAAGCATACAACAATAAAGTATTTTAAGCCAATATTAATTCATAACAGACAATCAAGGATACTTCCGCAGATTTATTTTTGTCAGAATTATCTTTGAACTTAATACACGATAGAGAATTATGGCATTGTCCAGCATATATATAACCAAACCCACTAAGTTTTGATAGTTTATTGTTTTTGTTCCTTTTTATCTAAGACTAGTCAATATAGAGAAAAGGGATTTCCTCAGGGTTAAAAAATGTCAATAATACCATCCTCTAAGTCAGCATACAGAGATCAGCTTTTAATAATATTCCACCATAAAAGGGTGAGGAAGAAAACTATAAAATGGATGTAAAAAAACTATAAAATGGCAGAGGTCAGTGGTGTAAATATCAAAATTTGTAAGCATGCATTACATGCAACACCAAATAATTTCTGCATCAACTTCAACTACACAAGTTGTAAATGTAACTTGCATAAACTCACCTCCCCCATTTCAGGTTTTCCCCCAGGCTTTGATGTAATCCTACCAAGCATTTGACCAAGCATAGCATCAAATTTTGGATCTCTTTCTTCTAGGATGTTGTCCAAGTTAGCTTTAGGACGATCATCTTAAGCCAACAGATGAAAACACTATCAACAACCATGAAATATGAAAGTGGTATTACAAAACCTCAAATAAACAGTATACCTATGCAGACATATTGCAAACACACAAGTTATGATGAAGGGAAGCTTTCGCAGTTAAAAATAAGCTACAGCTAGTAAGAGGGTAAGACCACAACATGTAGTGGTGTGTTCTGCAGGCAAGGTGGAAAGAGGAATGAAAATGCGATGGGGTGGAAGATTTGATGTCCATGGGCTGTTACAAAGACTATAAGTGGTTGATGGAAAGTTAATTCAAATTGGCTCAAAATATACCTTGCTTCAGTTACAACTATTCCACAATTTTATTGAAATATGAAACATAGTTAAAATTATAGTTTTACCAAAATTTTCACCTCCCCGTTTTCTACCACCTATTTTCAGCAAAACCAAGCATGCCCTAGGGCAAGGATTAAATCCCTTCTCTTTGCCTTTAAGCTGATGAAAAGATATACAGTATGTTCAGATTGACTTATTTGAGCTTATGTATTATGTATTAGTACAGACACCTGTGAGGCTGTTCGGAAGAGCTAAGAAAAACAACCCATGGCATGTCCATAAGCTCTCCAAGATATGAAAACAGCTTATAGCTTATATGAAAATAGTCTAACTTTATTTTATTCTTTGTTATAGAAATAAAATATACATACATAACACATGATAAGTTTATAGGTTCACATTTCTATATTGTGTATGATGCATCAGTTAGGTTTCCTAAATATATTCACTAAACTTGGTAAAGAGAAATGTGTTGATTTTTGGGGAGATAGGTGATTTAGGACCAGCCCTATAAAGATGCTTCTAGTGTTGAAGAAGGTTCGATTTCTGAATGGGGTAGTGGTGCCGTGGTGTGGCATTGGAATTTTGGGATGGATGGTCTTGTGAATGCTGATATTAAATTGCAAGAGGGTGAATTAACAGGAATACTTATGGGTTTTCTGCATGATGCTAATACGAGGATTCATTAAAGTGAGTTCATGAGAGTGTCAATGGTTTCAGTGTCAAATCATTCTATAAGGTATTTTATTAGGAACTGCCCATATTTAAATTGATCTGTTTTTGTATAAGTCTTTATCTGTCGCACATACCAACTTGGAATGCGCTACATGCAAGAGGAGTTATAGATAGTAACTTCACTTTATCTTGCGTGTTTTATTCTTAAGAGGTTGAAACTTGTTGTTGGTTTCTTCTATTTGGTGGTCTGACCCTTTAGCATATGACGGTGGTTAATTTGGTATTTACATTGAATTATACTTTCTCAAATTTTTATCCGTGTCGACATGTCAGTGTCCGTGTGGTATCCGGTGTCCGTGCTCTTACTTAACTAAATTGTTTATCCAAACAGTAAATTCCAAAAATCAAAACTTTCAAATGAATAGAGATATTCACAAAAACCACCACATTGTTCATGCCCTTAATTTAGGAGTTTGTATAAACTAGACACGGACATAGACGCGAACACTAAACACGACACGGACACTGACACATCGACACAAATATTTTTTTTGAAAAATAATATAATTCAATTCAATGTAATTATAAGTATCGGTGTCCAACATATGTCTGACACTGACACTGGGACATGCCTAATCTAAGGAGTGTCTTGTGCTTCATAGAAAACTCCTCAACATATCACAACACAATTTCAATTCAAAATAAGCCTCATTAGCTACCTTAATCTCTGAGGTACCCACTAACATTTTCGAATCTCTAAAAACAAAATTATTTAAAAGAAACATTTTTTTTTACAAACAGAAAACCAAAAACTCAAAGAAAGAGAAAGAGAAAGAGAAGTTAACTAACTAACTAACTAACTAACCGTCGTTCAATGATTCTTGTTTGACGGCGGCTTTTGAGGTCTCTGCCGGCTTGGTCGGCGGAGGTCGGTGGTCGACGACGGGGATCTTTGATTTGGAGAAGGATGAGGTGTCAGTTTCAGATGATGCCGCACGGATTCTACCAGATGCTCGACGAAATGCCTGACCCATTGTTGTTGTTGTTAAAGTGAATCTATCTTGTTTGGTGCGAAATTGGGTTTTGTTAATTCATTGAAACAAACATTTTGAAAACGAGAAAAGTTTGTAGTACAAAGAAGCATCAACCAGTGACATGGTCAGCCAATAACCCAGTTTCAAAACACCATATTAATATTAGGCTTAAAGTTTTGATTTTTTATTTGGGTTTAAAAGTTTGGAAAATGTAGCAAGTGTGATTAAGAGAAGACTAGAATCATTTATGTCAGAAATGACCTTTAAATTAGATTAAATTGGTGATAAAAACAAAAAAATTAGATTTGGTAGGAGGACCGTAGTTCAATTGTCCATTATTATGTTTAGAAGAAATTAGAATCACTTGATTTTGATGTCAAACTCGTCCTAAATTTTAAACTAAAAGAGAACTTTTTCTACTCTTTGGAAACTAGAGAGTGAGTGAAAGAAAAAAAAAAGGAAAATATTAGGGTACAATATTAAGGGTGCATTTGATATGCTAAAAAATGGGGAATAACTTCTGTTATATTGTATTTGATTTGAAAACTTTCACTGAAATTGGACAAATTGGGGTCAAGAGACGGGACAAAATCAGATATTCTTGTCCCCATTGAACCATGGGACAACTTTTTGTCCTCGGCACAACTTTTCTAAATCACCAAAATAAGATTTTCTCGATCAAGCATCATACAAGACAAAATTTGTTTAATACTGTAAATGTTTGTCATGTGTTGTTCTGCCTTGTACTGTCCTGTACTATTCTATCCAGTGCTTTCATTTTGCAGATCAAACGAACTTTAATGAGATAAACGTAACATTCTCTTCATAATGTGTATTTAATAAATAAAAACTTTTTATATCAAGAAAGTTTAACATGTGTTATTAAGACATATGTTAATAAGATTCTAAAAGTTTTGATCTTTTTAGTTGAGTTTAATAAATATGCACTATCGGTGTAATTTATTTTTACATAAATATCTAATAAAATTTGTTTAAATCTCCGTGTCATTATATTTTAAAAAATAAACTGAAGTAAAATGATGTAGCGGATTATATGATTATTATAGTTTTTTTTTTGACAATATGATTATTATAGGTTGAATATATAAAATCATTTTATAGTGTAAAAATTTTTCTTTTTCTTTTAACATTCAATATTTTAAAATTTAATATTTAGAGTTTTTATTAAAAAATATAATTTATTTTTTGTAATACTTTTTTTTTTGGTCGAGACCGGAGTATCCACCGCCGAACGTAGTGACTAATCCCTCGCTAGATTGAACGCACCTCGAATGGTAGGATAGCTGACCCAAAGATTTAAAGTTGTTCCATACTCATGAGGATCGAACCCTCGACCCTTGGTTAAGGGAGGATGAGCCGCTCAACCACACCCCTTGAGTTAGTTTTTGTAATACATTAATACGCATATTTATTCATTTTATTGAGTAAGATTTTAACTACAAATCTACAACTACTAACAAAAATAGTAAAAGAAATGAAGTGTATAAATAAGATTTATTTTCCACAAAAAAAAAAAAAAAAATTATTTTTTATGATGTTTCACTTGCACAATTACACGACACGTCACTACTCTTTATCTTCATCTTCTGATATGATTCTAAAACACAACAAAATTCATGGAATTATCCAATGTTAAATCCCTACACTTCAAACCCTTCTTTCTAATCCTAAATCCAATCACAAAAATCCCCTTTCAAACCCTAAAATTCAATTCATCTCTTTCAACAACCCATTCTTTCAATCTCATAACCAATTGCACTTTCTCATCACAAACCCCTTCAAAACTCGTCCAATTCGACACTTCCCAAAACCCTAATTCCACAATTTCTATTTTCAGAAGCTACGGTTTCACTGATTCTCAGATTAAAACCATTGTTAAACGAGTACCCAATATTCTTAAAGGTGATCCTAACAAAAGGGTATTGCCAAAGTTTGAATTTTTAGCCTCAAAAGGTGCTTCAAATTATGAAATTGTTGAGATTGTGGTTAGAAGCCCTAGAATTCTTAATTCAAGTCTTGAGAATAGTATAATCCCTACTTTTGATTTGGTAAGAAGGTTTATTCCATCTAATCATAAAGTTATTGAAAGAATTCTTACATGTAAATTTTTCTTTGGTAATTATAATGTTATTAATAATGTTAAGTTGTTGATTGATCATGGTGTTACCGATTCGAATATTAGACATTTGTTGTGTACGAGACCGTCTATATTATTGTCGCATGATATGAGAAATGCTTTGGATTTAGTTAAGGGAATGGGATTTGATGATCCTTCTAAGGTGAAATTTGTTTTAGCATTGTTGGCTAAAAAGGCAATGTCGAAATCTAGGTGGGATGCGAAAGTTGTTGCTTTTAAGAAGTGGGGTTGGTCGGAAGAAATGATTCTTGAAGCGTTTAGGAAGCGGCCTGAGTGTATGTTAACATCTTTGGAGAAAATTAATAAGGTGATGAGATTTTGGGTGAATGAGTTGGATTGGGATGCTTCGGCTCTTGTGAAGAGGCCGGAGATTTTTTTGTATAGTTTGGAGAATAGGATTGTTCCGAGGGCTACGGTTGTTTCGTATTTGATGTCGAAAGGTTTGATTGAAAAGAATGTTGAATTGTCTACTCCGTTTGGTATTAAGGAAAATGTATTTCTTGAAAAGTATGTGTACCATTTTAAGAAGGAAAGACATAATTTGTTAATGATATACCAGGAAAAATTCGATGTTTGAAAAATCAGGGAGCACGGTGTAGCATCTGGAAGCTATTGAATAGTCAACTTGTAGGTTGTAAGCACAAATTTTGTTTAATTCAATGTTCTTATGTTTCTTCATCCCATATTCAAATCAAGTACTTATGTTAACCCTGCCTAAGTTGCAATTGATTTAACTGAATTGTTTCATCATGACATGGTTGGAGCTTGGAGCCCTTTTTCATGGTTGCATTCTTCAATTATCACTTACAGTTGTGATCTTGCGTTGTATATCAACTACTAAATGATTTATAAATGATTAAAGCAAAGGTACAAATTCTTTAATATCCAATGCTTATTTGCTACCTATGCTAGAAATATTCACTAACCATCCTTCAACCTTGTATTTTGAAATATTGTCAAGGGATTTTGAGCATTATTAGGCTTAGATATATAAAAGAATCAGCGAAGATATTAAAGTCTGTTTGACTTTGTGGAATTTGTAATATATAAATGCCCATATTTCACTTATTCCTTGTTGCTTGAATGTCAAGTAAAGATAAAGTTGGAATGATTTAACTATGGCTTTCTCACATGTTAAGCTGGGAAGTGTCTCGGGTTATTTACTTCCAGATTCAGTTTTACAGTTCCTTCACCTTGTTTGATGAAGAAATATGGACTGCTGCAATGATTTATATTAGACTTTAGAGATGAAACAAACTCATTTTTCAGATTATACAAATAAATGTGAAAAGTGCTTATAATTGAAAACGTATGTATGGAAAACTAGATTTAAATATTTAAATTATCTCTACTTAGTTATTTGATTTGTTGAATTTTTTCTTTGTTTTTTTCACTATTCCAACTATCATTATAGTTCATGTTTGGTATCACGGTGGATTGGACCAAGTCATGGTGGCACCGCGATTTTGTTGAAGCGCTTTTGTAAAATCACGGTGGCTCATTGTGATTTAACCAAACTCACAGAAATACCAAATAAGTACATAATGCATAGAAGTTTCACATGCTTTCCTGTTAAATGCTTCTGGTATTTTTTTCTTTGGTTCTCAACATGTTGTTGTTTTAAGGGAACTGGTATTCTTCTGTTCCTTTACCTGTCTGATGAAGAAATTATGCACTGCTGAAATGATTTATATTAGACTTTTGGAGTTGAAAAAAAACTCACTTTTCAGATTATGCAGATAAGATGTGAGAAGTGCTTTAAATTGAAAAGGATATGGGAAAATAATAATTCATGTTTTATCTGATGTATGGCAAATAAGTTTTTTTTTTGGTACATATGGCAAATATAAGATTTAAGTTATTTGTACTCAGTTAATTGATTTGTTGAACTTATCTTTTTTTGTGATTTTTTTTACTATTGAACTTACATTTTTTTTGTGATTTTTTTACTATTCCAAGTATCGGCATAATGCATATTTGGTATCACGGTAGATTGGACAAAATCATGGTGGCACCGTGATTTTGTTGAAAATCTTTTCCAAAATCCTGGTGACTCACTATGATTTTACCAAACACAACGCAATACCAAATAAGCGCATAAATGCATAGAAGCTTCACACACTTTCTAAGTAGTCTTTGGGTCTGGGAGCTGAGCTCACTTGGTACCAATATTGCATTTTGTATGGGTTTGAAGTTTGAACTTCAGGCACTCCACTTATTCACCTTTAAAAGGTGAAATTCTAGCAATTAGGCTATTTGACCAAAAAATATTCTTAGTGTTTTTCTTTTGGTTATCTAAATGCTTCTGTCTTAGACTCTTGGGCCACTAAGACCTATTCAGTCATTGTATTATTCATTTTTTTTCTTCTTTTGTGATAATTTATCCGCATCTTAGATTGTGTACTTTCTCAACGACATTCTAGAGGAGATATTAAGGGTGATGCTAACTAGTGCGCTAGAAAGGTATATTGTTAATAACATCTTAAAGAAAGTAAATTTTATAAAATTTATCATTGGATCGAAAATGATCCTCATTAAAAGCTTAGCCTATTACAATAGAGAACCCAAACCCAATAGCTTTGAATACAACAATCCATCACAGAGTTCTACTAAGAAGGGTACTCCCTTCTGCCTTAATTATAAGTAAATGCCATTTTTTACTCTGCCTACATGAATAGAGTGATGATAGGTTCCACACACCCATGATCTTATTCCTAATTCCCCACTATCAAGTAACTCATCCTTACTCAAAATAAATAGAGGAAATTTGGAGATATAAATGTTCTATTCAAGAATAATATTAGTATATAGAACATTATATACACAAATCTGAAATCGTTTAACATGTTATGACATTGAAAACAAAAAAAAAATGCTATGACGTCCATCTAAATTAAGGTTTATGTGATTTTATTGAAAAATGTTATTTTTATCGATTTTAATAACATCAAATAATTTTAGATTTGTTCAAAATACAAATAGGACGCGCATTAGGAGGATGAATCACTAACATATTAAGAGGATACACATGAATAAGGGACAAGCCTCCAGTTATCTTTCCTCTATGGTCTATTGATAAACTTAAACAATGAGATAAATACACAATCCTCAATGACAGTTCAAACATGATGATAAAGAAAATGAAACTACAACAATGAATTTTATCAGTTTGTTGCATGCATTATGCATTGTGAACCTTACACTCGCCTCCTCTTGCAACTTGTCTCCTCTTCATACTTATCAACAACAGCTTCTAGTGCTTTCATTGATAGTTTTCGGGGTCTTCTACTCTTCCTCGAAGTTTCAACATCTCGATCAACAGCTACTTCTAGTGCTTCCATTGATGGCTTTTGGGGTCTTCTACTTGTCCTCAAAGTTTCTACATCTTGATCAACAACAACTTTTATAGCTTTCATCGATGGTTTTGGGAGTCTTCGACCCTTCCTCAAAGTTTCTACATCTCGATTAACAACAGCTTCTAATGCTTTCATCGATGGTTTTGGGAGTCTTCTACTCTTCCTCAAAGTTTCTACATCCCGATTGCTAAGTTGATTCTCGGATGTTGAAATTTGAACAAAATTAGTAGGATCATCAAATTCGATCTCAGCCACATCATTCACCATAGTTTGATCACCTTCAACTTTTTCTATGGCAACTGGTAAGTTAAATTCAATAGTAGTTCCTTTCGGAGACACTTCTTTTGGAAGATAATTTGATTCTTTTGAGCCATTTTCAGAAGCAAGATCTTTTATTAGTTCAGAATGTGAAACAACTTTAGCAAGGAGATCGTTAACAGAATCAAAATAATGAATGCCTTTCACTAACTTACTTGGAAATTCTTTGACTTCTGGGACGATGAAAAGTGTAGTACACTTAGAAGAAAGAGTTTTATCATTACAACCGCGTTGCTCTGAATGCCAACCATTTGCAAGTAAACTAGGCCAAATGGCTCCTTGTAAAAGATCATTCGCTCGAGATTTACTCATCTGAAAATTGCTTATAAGAATCTGTATTATTTCTGAATAGGAAAGCTTTGACCAATCCTTTTCCTCAAGAGTTGCATCAATGGACTTCATAGAATCTTCATTGAGAATTATAAGATCATTTTCTTTTCCAATTCCAAATGCATTGATAAGAGCTTCAAGTCCAACCAAATCCTTCAAAGCATTAACATAATCTTCTAGAGTCAATTTTTTCCCCTGAAAATTCTTGAATTCCTACAAATTTCAATGCAATTAAGTTTAATTTTAGTAAATAACACACACAATTGTAAGTGAATATTCATTAAAGCAATAAATAGTCTGAAATACTAAAAAAGGACATTTTAACCTCTAAATATTGGTACATAATCCAATAACCTTTCAAGATGTATAATGGTGTAGCTACAAGTTTTTTTTTTAGATTCTTAGAATTGAGTATTGAGTCTAACTCAATCTTACAAAATCGGCTTGTGTTCTCATTTATAAACACATATTCAGGTCACCCTGCAACCGATGCGAGACTTCTTAACTCACCCTTTCGCACACAACACTATTGAGCTTGTGGCACAGATATAAATGGTGGATGACCTGATTAGAAACCTGATAGCAGACAGTCATGTGAAGTGGCCCTCATTTAGACCTCTACTTTAAAAACACAAATTCAACTCATCTCGCAATAGATGTGAAACTTCTTAATAGAGATAAATGGCGAACATTAGAAATTTTAATTAGATTAACCACTGTATATATATGATAAAAAAAATTACATGAAAAATGTTTCAAAATATCATTGCACCATGACAGTGGATCAAATGATGAAATGGCATAAACTTAAAAATAATATAATTAAACAAAATACCTCAAGTAATCTTTTGCAGCATTCCACAGAATGATTGTTGAGCAAACGAGATAAAAGGTTTTGGTGTGTTGATGTTGTGAAAATTGTTTCTTTATAAACAAGTTTTTCACATCCATTTCTTATACATACCACCTCTCTTGCTTTCCTATATAGTTTCCACCTCCTTTTGTGATCCTCATACTGATACTTGTTGAATTTTGTATAGTAGAAAGTTTGTACCTCACCTATGGTTTTGCTACCAATAAACCTTTTCACTTGAGCAAAGCTCTTTCCAAATATATACAAGCCAAGCAAAAAACTTTCTTCTTCAACTTTATTCCAAATATCATTTGAACAATTGCAGAAGGTATGTGTCTCTAGAGAATAGTTGCAGTCATAATTTAGCATGAGAGGTGGAATTTTTGCTTGGTATTTCTTACCAATTCGGTGTCCCCTTTTTTTGGTGACTTTCTGCAATAGAAAAGTTAAATAAATACATTTTAGACCGCACAATGAAACATATTAATTTCAAATCGTCTAATTAAGATTACATGGCTATGGATTCGCTATTGTAACTACTACACGCAATAATTAATTTTGGCCGTACAAATCAGATCAATGGCCATGAAGCATTTAGTACAATTTCGTACAATTTTAATCTCGACCATTGAAATTTAATCGGACGGTGTGGGGTAGTTATTGTGTTAACGCAGTAACTGGATATATATGTTTCCAATATTACACACATATATTTCAAATGCATGTTTTGCCTTATGATTAAGATCACATAAGATGTATGATAATGATAAATATGTGACACCTTTAACTCTAAAATAGTTTTATTTGATTGTCAACAAATTATAATAGTTACAGTCAAAAAATATAAAAATAAAATATAATTGTTAGATAATATAAAGCAAATATAGGGTCTTTGAAAATTATAAATAATACTAAGTAGAACATCAATTCATACTTCTACCAAAAAAAAGAACATCAATTCATACACTCAAAATTACAAAGATTTAAAGAAAAATGAGTGTCTGACACCAACAATAAAGAAAATGATGATGTATTTTAATGCTGATCGACTATGTGTTTTATACATGGCAAGGAGACATATACTTGTGGGGTACCGTCCTCGACTTTTACAAGGTTGTACCACTTTAACGGTTCAATTTGGAGATGTTATGATGTTGGAACGAATAAAAGTATTTTTTTATAATACATATGTTCTGGACTGGACTAATGGCCCATAAGTCCGTTGCTCAGCCCAAGAGGCGAGCGACCCAATTCCTCGAGTCACCGAAGAGTCAACAAGCAAATGCACCTCGCAGAACACGTGTGCCTAAATAATAGGGCACATGCTCAACACGTAAGGTGTAGCGATCGTGCCCGACCCATTCGCTCGAAGGAATTGCATAACCCTTAGTAACAAATTCCACAAGATATGTGTGTGGAAGATCTCTTCCATGTCAGTGTCTATCTCACAATTATTGGGTTAGTACGTGAAATCTTTGCTAAGCCCAATAATCGTGGCTCCGTGTTGGGGGCTATAAATATACTTCTCATGAGAGTTCTATATGTACGTGAAATCTTAACCTCTATCTTTATGTACTTCTCACTTCGAACAATTAATTATTTGATCGTCCGAATGCCTTGTAGATACTGCCCCCCCCCCCCCCCCCCCGCGTCAACAGACCTGTTCTTCTGATCAGGTACGATCAACATATTAAGAGAAAGGGGAGAAAATATCTCTAGTGTGAAAATGTCATTTATACAATGGTGAGAGGAGTTATTTGTCACCATCATATTAGATAATATGTCTAAGATTAAAAATAACATTAAATTTCACACATACCGTTTTCCTATGTGGGAAAGGAAGCCTTCCCTACAGAGGCCAGGAACAAGTATCTATTTTTCACTCCCGTCATAGACGAGTTTGAGAACAGAATATTGTGGACACAAAACATGTCCTCGTGTGGATATTATAAAAAAATTAATTATGACATACAAATTGACATAATCAATCAATTCACAGAGTGAATGAGTCAACTCAGGGCGTTGCAAATCTACTCTATTAGCTTAAAATTTAATTCAAAAGATACTTGCAAGCATATAAGTAACTCAACCAAGAATTTCAAAAAAGAAAAACTAAAGATGTTACAATATGCACTACAACTATAATGAATTCAAATTCAGGCACAGCTCAATATAATATGCACAAAAATTCCTTTTACTTGTTTTTAAATTTCTATACCCATTAGTTCTTTACCAGAAGGATCTTGGGTATGTTATTTTACACACACATAATTTAGTATTCCAATTTCCTAATATCACTCAAAAAGGGATAAAAATATTAAATAAGAGTTAGGATCCACTGACACCAACTAATTTGACGATAAATGTTACACTTCTTGATAACGCTTTAACCGATAATATTTTATAAAATTCATCGTTGGATTGAAATTTTATATTATATATATTATTTGTGTAAAATTTCAAATAAATCTAAAATCATTTAATTGATTTATTGAGACACATAAAAATTAATGATTTGTGTGGTTTTTTGAACGCTATTAATCTTGATTTGTCTCAATAATCAATCAAATAATTTTAAATTTGTCTGGAATTTTACATAAATAATCTATGATATAAACTTTCAATCCTCAAAAACTATTCTTTAAATGTTAAAGAGGTTCACTAAAACTTCATGTGAACATAAATCATGTTTCTTTGAACAGCAAACAATAGATCATTTCAAAAATTAGTATTATTCAAAGCAAAAATTAAAATCAAGTAATAAACTATTGAATTTTATTTTTGAAATACACATCGAAACGACATAAATAAAACTAAAAAACCCCACCATATTTCCCTTGCGTAAAAAGTAAAATAATCCAATGTGATCCAAGAATATTTAGATTATTCATTCGATAATAATATAAAATCGATGATATATATACTACATTAATTTGTACGACATCAATCAAAGTATGATGGCGAAGCTTAAAAAACAAAGGAGAAAATCTGTAAATGAATAAATAAAATGAAGAGAAACTAGTACAGTGTTAATTACCTTCATGGTCGAAGACAGGGAAAGAAAACGAGAAACCCTGAAGACCACGTGAATCAACTAGCTTGCAAAAGGGAGGCTAGCTTATCGTTACACACCTATTGAATTAATTATAGACAAAGGAAAAATGTGAATAAGCAGAGTTTGCGAAGACTCACATACACAATATAAAGGAAGAGAGGTCGATACCTGCTTTGTTAAAACTTCCTAGATACGAGAGAGAGAGAGAGAGACAGAGGGAGATGTGATGGGTAGAATGAAAACAACTATGATATATATAATAAAATTTCAGAAAAGGGGTTTTTGGTCATTAAGACTAGGGATGTCTTTTGCTCCACACGGAGTTATTGCACATGTAAATTACATCAAATAAAACTAAAACAATTCGATTGTAAAAATAAAAAGATGAAGTTTTGTTCCCTATATTTTAAAAACCGAGTTTTTGTTGGTCACTTGTCTTATATTTTGTCATTTTTTGATCATACGATCTATTCATAAATGGCGTGACAACGCAAGCATACTTTTACTAACATGATATTAAAATTCACATTAATATGTGTTGTCATGTCATAAATGAATAGAACATATGATGAGAATTGACTACAAAATATTATGTGAGACCAAAATTAAGAACATGGTTAAATTGGAGGACCAAAATTAAGAGCATTGTCAAAAAAGGGAACATGGTCATATGTCTAATTTTCTCAAATAAAGATGATGTCGATCACGACTAAATTTATGATGGCTTAAATAATTAATTGATTCCTGTAAGTTCGTGTGTTTTTTATTTTAGTTCCTGTATTTTTTTTTTTTTGAAATGCATTCTTAAATGTTAAAATCATTTTAGTTTTATTCCCTAAAGTTTAAATCCGTAGAAAAATTCGAAGGAAAATTTGCAGGAAATATATCCAAAGGAAAATTCAAAAAAAAAATGTAGGAAACTTGACAGTTGCCAATTTTCCTCAGATCTTAACTTTAGAGACTAAAATCAAAATAATTTTAATATTGAGGGTTGAATTACAAAAAAAAAAACATACAGAGATTAGAAACAAACATACGCGAGCTTACAGAGACTAATTGATTATTTAAGCCAATTATGATTGAAGTTTTAGACAAAATTGTTTCATATAGTATATTTTTATCTTTATTTTATTTTTTTGCTCTCGTTCTTACTTTCTTATCTTTTTTTTTTCTGTATTTTTACTTTTTCATGCATTATTATTTATTTATTTTGAACACGATTCATTATTATTTATTATTTTCACTTTATCTCTCTTCTTCTGTCTCTATGACTTTTAAAAAAAAATTGAAAAATTATACAGAGAGATGGAGGGAGAAAGTAAAATAGAATAAATAATAATGAATGAAAAAAAAACTTTTCAATTTTTTATATTTTATTTTCTCTATCATTTTATTATCTTTTTTCTTTTCCAAGTTCACATTTCAATTTTTTTAATCTAGTCAAACATTTCACTTTTTCTTTCTCCATAAATATGTTTTCAATCTCTCAATTTATCATCTAATTATATTATCTTATTCATATATTATCATTGTGTGTAAGTAATGTGGATTCAAAGAATTTGATTTATGCTTAAAAAAAAAGAGTTTGATTTAAATTTCTATTTTTTTTTATTAATATAGACTAAAAAATACATAACAAATATTGTCATTTTATTTTGACGAAAACAAATAATGTCAATTATAAATATTTTTCACTTTTTTTTTACGGAGGTAAATATTTGTCACTGAAAAACATTAATTTATTTCAAACGTACTAAACCTTTTTTGGGGTCCAAGAACCCTCCATTTTTATACTTTTATATTTTTTTTTTTGAAGCAACAAGTATGAAGCGATACTTTAGAGATGTTCCACACACCAAATAAATAGATATTCTATATAAATATTAGACTTAAATGCAATTTTAGTCCCTTATTTCGATATTTTTGAACTTTTAGTCCCCTTATTTTTAAAATCAATTTTTTGGTCATCCTATTTTGAAAGTCAACAAAAAAATTTGGTCTTCCATGTCATTATTATTATTATTATTATTATTATTATTATTATTATTACTATTATTACTACCTCCGTTCCTTTTTATTTGTCGTTTTAGAAAAAAAGACGAAAATAGGAGGGGTTATTTGTCCACCCTATTTTCCTATTATGCCCTTTTTAAAAATATATATCATATTTTTAATCCACCAATAAATTCCTACTTTATCTATTTCCAAAATAATTGTAACAAACTTTATTTAAAAACAAACAAATTTGTATACAAAAAAAAGATTATATTGCTTCAACAAAAAAAATTATACAAAATTTAGTCAATAAAATAAAATAGGAAAGAGAGTATAATAGGCAAAATATAACTTAAATTGCCAAAACGACAAGTAAAAAGGAACAAATAATTTTTTCTAAAACGACAAGTAAAAAGGAACGGAGGTAGTATTATTTATTAAAAATCTCATAAAAGAAATCTATTATTTTTTCCCACCATCATCATCATCATCAATACCAACACTAATTAAGAACAACAAAAATACTATCATCAAAACACCTCTCTGAATGCTTTCACCCTCAAAACTCTTCATTCTCACTCATGTTAATCCAAACTTTCATTCATAGATTAACAATAAACCATAAATAAACAATCATGTGTGAACAATAGCGACAACAACGCTTACTAGAAACTCAAGAACAACAACACGTCCATGAACTAAAAATAGGAGGACCCAAAAGTTGATTTTAAAAATAGGGGGACTAAAATTCAAAATATCAAAATAGGGGGACTAAAAGTGCATTTAAACCTAAATATTATTAATACTACCTTAGGTCATAAATATAAGTTTTTAAATTCATTGATAATCTAATGTTTTTGATAAATAATTATGGATTAGATATATATTAGATTTTTAATTAACTTAAAAAGTAATTTTTCTCTTGTAACACATGAATCCTTTAAATTTTAAAACTGTAACACATATGTCAATCTAGTTAACCTCCGTTACAAAAAAACTAATGAAACTAGAGCGGTGCTATCAAACATCAACAAATAGAGATAAAATGTCTAATCTGCAAGCTGGAACAGTGCTACCAAACGTCAAATTTTTTTATGAAGAGGAAATAAAAAAAGCGGTATGGGATTGTGACAGTTTTAAGAGTCCAGGTCCGGATGGGGTCCATGTTGGCTTTCTAAAAGACTTTTGGCTTGAGCTGAAGGTAGACTTGATTCGATTCTTTCAGTAATTTCATTTGCATAGTCGGCTTGTTAAAGGGGTAATTGCACCTTCATTGTTCTTATTCCAAAGGTTGACGCTCCTCAAAGGGTTTCAGATTACCGTTCGATTTCTCTTATTAGTAGTATTTTTAAAGTGTTGGCTAAGGTCTTGGCAAATAGATTGAGTAAGGTGATTGGGAGTGTGATCTCGGATTTCTAGTCTGCGTTTGTTAAAGGAAGACAAATTCTGGATGGTATTCTAATTGCTAATGAATTAGTTGATGAGGCTAAAAAGAACAAGAAGGAGATGATTATGTTTAAAGTGGATTTCGAAAAAGCGTACGACTCGGTGGAGTGGGGTTATTTGTTCTCTGTTATGTCTAAAATGAAGTTTCCCGCTATGTGGTGTTGGTGGATTTCTGAATGTGTTAGTACTGCTTCTGCATCCGTATTGGTGAATGGTAAACCTATAGTTGAATTCAATTTTGAGAGTGGGCTTCGGCAAGGGGACCCTATGTCTCTGTTTGTTTTTCTAATAGCGGCGGAAGGCCTTAGTGCAATGATGACAACTTCTGTTCAAGCAAGCCTGTTTTCTGGCTTTCATGTCGGGTCGGTGGATCCTTTGCTTGTTTCTCATTTACTTGTTTCTCCTTTACTTGTTTCTTTTTGAGTTGATGTCTGGCCTGAAAGTCAATTTTCATAAGAGTTTGTTGATTGATGTTAATGTGGCGGGGTCGTGGCTGGGTGAGACGGCTAGTATTTTGAACTATAGAATTGGCTCTATTTCTTTTGTTTATTTGGGTCTACCTATTGGAGGTAATTGTAGAAGACACTCTTTTTAGAGACGTGTTGTTGAGAAGATTAAAACATGCTTGTCTGTTTGGAAATGTCATAATCTTTCGTCTGGTTCTACTTAAAGTTTTCTCGTCTTCAATTATGGTATACTTCCTTTCTTTTGTCAAGGCTCCCTCAGGTATCATTTCTATCATTGAATCTCTTTTTAAGTCTTTTTGTGGGGTGAGGACGGGGATTCACGTAAGGTTCATTGAGTCCATTGGGACAAGGTATGTCGAGATAGAAGTCAAGAGGGGTTGGGAGTGAGGAAGGTGAAGGAGTTTAATTTGGCTTTACTTGGAAAATGGTGTTGGATTTTGGTGTTGAAAACATAGGTGGGGGATTTTGGTGGCAGGTTCTTGCGCACAAATATGGGGTAGCTAAGGGGAGATTAAGGATGGGGTTAGTAGGGCTTCAACTTGATGGAAGGATGTAGTCAGTTTTCGTAGGGGTTCTTTTAATGGTGTAACTGAATGGTTTGAGAGTTTCTTATCTCGAAAGGTGGGTGATGGGGAATTGACTTATTTTTGTGATGATCCTTAGTTGGTGGAGGGGATTATTTTGTGGGAGTTGATGACTCACTATTTGTGTGTTATTTAGGCCTTTATTCATGAATTATTTCTTGCCAATATGGTGATCAAACCATGTTTTAATTCAATTTCATTAGTTTATTTACTTTTGAGTCTAGAATTATGTATTAGGAATAATTATGTAATCTGGATGAAAAAGAGTTAGTTTAGAGGCAATTTATGTCAAGGCATGTTATTTGGTTCTGGATCGTCATCAAAGGCATCTACTGATAATGACTGTCAAGGCATCATGTCCGTACAAGTCAACACAAGTCAAGCATTGCTAGAAGACAAAACCTGGGAACGTGCTAGAACATTGTGGAAGGCATCTTTGGAGGATAAGGATGAATTGGATGGCTTGCCAGCTGTCAGCATCACAATGATTGTACTATGATTAAGTGGTCCTTGCAAATGGAATATCCTTTATTCCTTGGGCTTTTTAGTCACAATTAAGGTTGCACCCGATCCAAGAAGGATTGCCATATAAATACACGTCCCTAAACCTAAAAATGCATGCTTGAGACTTGAAGAATATTTCTGAGAAGAAGAAGAGCTACTGCGCCGTTTCAGCTACTCTGTCGCAGGAGGCGACCGGTGATAACGAGAGGCACGACAGTGTCTGTAGGAGTATCTATTGCATTGTAATGGGTATCACTACTTTACTTGTTATTATTGTTGTTGTTTCTATGCTCATTCTGAGCTAAACTCTTTGTAGTTGAGATTATGTGAAATTTAATATATTGGATGAAGTTTTTATGTGAATGAATGATTATTCTTATGTCATCTTTAACCTTATGTTTTTATGAAAATACATTTATTTCTTTGACTGATCAACTTAGATCTAAATACAAGTTGCATGTGTAGAGACATCTAGCATGTTAATGGAAATAATAAGGTTAATAAGGTTAAGTGGGAGCAGACATGTAATCCCTACCTTTTCTTATGGATAAGTTAAGGGCCTTAGTGGGAAACCAAACAAGCAAGTGCGTTTCTGAACTCTAATGGAATTAATAGTGACCTCGACAGAGCCAGTCCATTATACCATGTTTTAATATCTAACGTTGTAGACATACACCACAAGGCAAGCTTGCTCGCAGATGGCATGACAGTAGTTATCATTTACTGAACTTCATTCATGTGTTAAATAGATCATAATCTCAGCTACCATTTCATTCTTGTTTTCAACCATCACTTCACATAACTGTTATTTTATTTAGTAAAAACCAATTATGCTTTGTTACTATTGCAATAAACTAAACACTTTATCTGAACTTAGAATGCATAACTCATAGACTATTCCCTGTGGGTTCGACATACTCTTTACTTATCACTTGCTGCAGTTGACTGCGTATACTTGCGTATTCACAATCACACCAATCAGGAGTTGTATCCGAGGCTAGGAGAGCTTATTGTAGAACTTCGGGTGACAGTTGGCGAGTTGTGTTGGAGGGGGTAGGGGGTGGGCAGTGGGGAGTGGTCTTGGCAGCAACCTCTTTTCACTTGAGAGGAAGATTTGTTAGATGGTTGTTGTGCTATTTTACATGACGTTGTTTTGCAGCCTCTTGTGTCTTACAGGTAGCGTTGACATGGTATCTCCTCAGTATCTTATACAGTTAAAGAAGTTCATTTGTCTATGATTAGACAGGTTGATATGGAGGTTGTTCCAGATAATGTTATTGCGCTACCATGGCATAAATATGTCCTGGTGAAGGTTTTTGTGTTCGCGTGGCGTTTCTTGCAAAACCGTCTTTCGACTAGAGACAATCTGCTTCGCCGAAAAATCATTTTTGAGGGGTCTCATCTTTGTAGTCTTGGGTGTTCTTCTTTGGAATCTCTCTCGCATCTCTTCTTTGTTTGCAAGGAGTCTCATTTGGTTTGGAGAGGTGTGATATAGTGGCTAGGTATTCAAGGAGCTTGGCAATCGGTGGCGGTTCCTCGAGCTCTCTAATTTATAGGTCTTCAGTTCCATCTGGTGAATCCAAAAAATTATTTTTAGGTTTTATGATTAGCGACGATGTGGTGGTTTTGGAAGGCTCGAAATGATGGGTTTTTTCGGAACCACGCTTATCAGGTGCATCAGGTGATTGATTTGATCGAAATCCAGTCTTGATGGTGGTTAAAGACAATGCAATAATGTTTCTTTTGATTTTAGTTTGTGGTATACCAACCTAATGGCATGTTTAGGGTGGAAGGGTGTTTAAGTTTACTGGTATTTGTCGTGTTTGTGTTTTTGCCTTTGTGCTTCTGATTAGACCATTTTGTATCTAGGTTCATTTGGTCTTAAATGAAGCACATCTTGTGATACCAATTAAAAACTTAAATAACCCCTAGCTAGATGCATTTGACCAAAAAATTACTTTCGAAAGATATCTCTGTAAGATTTACACTATTGAGAGTTATATCTCGCTAAAATTACAATACTTAAAGATATCAGACCAACCCCACTTCTTAAAGGCATCAACTTTCTCTTTCCACCGGGTTTTGTTAACCAATATTTTGCCGTGCAATGCTATACCAAAAGCTGGTTGTGAAGGATTAAACCCCAAATCATTTTTCAAATGATTTTCAATTTTTTTAAAACATTGTATGGATAATCTATATCTAAATGATATAAACTTTTAATCTAACGATACATTTTATAAAATTCGTATTCGTTATAACATTATCGACAATTTGTGCACAATGGAAGACTTGGACATAGACTTGGCCAACTAATTAATCTCTAAAATTACACATAGAAATTTTCTTTTTTTCTTCTTTCGTTATTTTTGAAATATTTTTAAGTGTTCATTTTAGTGCAAATATCTTCATCTAAAATAGTATAGCACCTATTTTCTCTATTCAAATAAAATTAAGCTGAATTTTTATTACTCAAAATAGTGAATATTGAATTTTTTAATAAAAAAATATAAGAAGTGGGGTAGTGAATAGTGAATATAAGAATTTTTTAAGAATTAATATAATATTTATAAAAGATGAAATTATGATTTTTCTTATAAAGTTATGTTCTCTAAAATATAATAATCAATAAATAATTATTTAATTTATAAAAATAATTGTTAATTCATCATTTTAAGAATCTAGTGTACCAGTACATTAGAATTTGTCTAATGTACCGTAGAAACTCTCGATTAGGAATTGGATTTAATGTGAAAAGAAAAGAAAAGTATATTTGACAAATTAAACTATTAAAGTCTTAATCTATCAAAACGATATTTAAAGAAACAAAAGAATTGTATTAGATGACCCTTAAAAAGGAATAAAGAAAGTAGTTTTAAAATAATTGATGTTCCCTTTAAACAAAATTCCTCTCATGGAAAGAGGCTCTGGTTTTGAATCAGATTCAGTGGGTATTGGTGAATGTGATCGCAGACTTATAACAAAATGATGAATGAAGAGGTTAATTTGATGTTTTTAAATTGATCAACACAAGTGCATAGAAGTTCAATGCAATTTTATTGTGTTTGTCAGTGTGTGTTGTATCAATTATAAATATGTTTTTGGTCTTTATAAAATTATTAAATTTTGTATTTAGTCCTATAAAAAAAAGTGGCATGTTTTGGTCCGTATAAAATGTTTATCCATGCAATTTCAGTTCTTGCGTATTTTTCAAAAATTTTAAAATTGTTTAATCACCATTAAACTTTTAAATTTTTAAGGCTAAATTGCACTTTTAGCCCCCTATATTTTAAAAACTTGTGATTTTGGCCCCCTATGTTTCAAAATAGCACTTTTAGCCCCTTATGTTTAACCCTTTTTGCAAAAATCAATTTTGACCAGATCAATGCTTACGTGGCAAGTTGCTTATGTGATATGGATGTCACGTCATCACCTAATAATAATTATAAAAAACAAAAAGAAAAAATAAAATTACAATTGAATTAAAGAAACATAAATTCCATAAAAAAACGGCAAATAGAAAAGAAAAACAAAGAAATATTTATGATGTTCGTATTGGATTCAAAACGTTTACGCCTCTGATCGTTTACCTTCTTACCCTACTTCCACCAAGGTTCTTTTTCCTCTCTCATAGCATTTCCACTATTCTTTTTTCACTTAACTAATAAAAATAAAACGGTTTAGTCAATAATGGTTTAGTTGATGATGAGTTTGACCGGGTTACAATATTGGTGAAAATTAGTCAAAGCAATGATATACGCCCAGTGGTATGTAGTTGTAACTATGTATGCATGTTTTTTTTTTGAAATAGCAAATTTATTTATTATACGCAATCACCATTACAAGATGTAATGGAACTATGGAAGGCATAGGGATAACAAGCAAAGGCATACAAGAACCACGTGTAGACACAGCCCAATACAAAAAGTCCCCACCCCTTTACAAATTAAAACAACACGCCCTCAATACAAACTCACGGCTAGAGAGACAAAACAACTACTAATAGACCACCGCCAGCCTCACAGCATCACCTAGGCAAGACCAAGAGCAAAGAAACGGGAGCATGCATGCATGTTGTTAACAGTATTCCGTAGTACTTCAATTTTCATCGGAATATTGAGCGCATAACTGCAAATCTATGAAGCACTATAGATACTGATAATAATGTAAGTAAATGAAAGTGAAAAATTGTAACTACACATTTTTTTCGAAAGGGATTTTCTTTAATCCAATTGCATTTTTTTTTATAATTATTATTAGGTGATGACGTGGCATCCATGTCACATAAGCAACTTGCCACGTAAGCATTGACCTCGTCAAAATTAATTTTTGCAAAAGGGGCTAAACATAAGGGGTTAGAAGTGCTATTTTGAAACATAGAGGGCCAAAATCGCAAGTTTTTGAATCATAGGGGGCTAAAAGTGCAATTTAAATTTTTAAATAATTTTTTTTATACATGTTTTTTTGGTACGTTTTTCATACATGTTTAGAATACTATAAAAAATTTGTTAACAAAAATTTAGAATTTTTTAAAATGAAAATTATTAAATATAAATTTTTCAATTTTTAAGAATTAAGGATAAAAGTAACACAAATCTCGACTTATAAATCAATTTTTTTTTAGTCAAATTGTTTTTGTGTAAAAAAAAAAAATCAAATCTTTTTAGTTCTTTTTTTTCGATGAACTTTTTACGATGTTCTAAATATGTTTACGAAAAATCATTCAAAAATACACATTGATTTAACAGTAGGGATTAAAATTACATGCATAATAAATTTATAAGGATCAAAAGTGGGAAAAATTTAGAGGAACTAAAAACAAAAAATTCAAATATTTATAAAAACAAAAACACATTTAACCCTACAAATTAACAAGTCTCATACAAATGTTTTACTTATATACATACAAAAGGAAGATAACATGTTACTCCCATGTCTTTCTTTTTAGGTGAAATTTTCGGAAATTGATCCCCTTCTATATTTTTTGTTCTGTCCTTTCTTATTTTTTAAATCTAATGGCTAATTGACTACAAAGAAAAAGAAAAAAAACGAGTGCAGAGGAGAGAAAAAAAAAATAAAGAATGACTAAGATGATGACAGAATGAACAACATGAGAAGAAGAACCGTAGAGGATCCTAATCCAAATTCTTAAGTATCCGGTCTTATTTAAATGAATATCGGTATCCGGCATAGATGAATAAATTGGATATTTCCTTAACTATATTATGTTTGCCAAATACTCCCTTTGATCCTTATTATAAGAAGAGATTGACTTTTAGATTCATGAAATGTTGGATGTATCTAGTTGATAATGTAGTTCAGATACATAAAACATTCTATAAATCTAAAAAACAAAATTCTTCTTATAATAAGGACCGGAGGGAGTAAGTACCAACTAGCAACGCAATCTTAACACACAATTTCCACCAACATTCTCTTTCACTATTATTTAAAGTGGGATTTGGATCATCCCCGGCTGCAATGCTGCTTAAATAACCGAGTTCTATGTTAAGCATTCATGAGATACTTTCAAATTTAAGCAATAGAACAATTCCGACACTTATTCTACCTTGATCAAACCCATTCTTCCAACAATATTCAACTATTCCATCCATCTAAGTGCTAAAACAAACAAAACCTATAGTTTAAGTTAGCATTAACAGAAATATAAAGCTCCTTCCAACTTTGAAATTAGAACCCTCTACATCATGCTAGATTGGACACAACATACTTGGTAGCTCTCTCTCTGACATTGTGCTTTGTGTGAGCTAGGTGAAAGAAATAAACATCTACATTGTTGCTGCAGAAGACAAAGAAACTTGTTGTTCAAATCAATGTAGCATCTAATGCATCCATGAAATAATCTACAAGGTTACATATGTCCAGTCTGGACATGAACAATATCCAAAAGCGGTTATATAAAATTGTTCCTTAAAGTTAAATATTCCTGGAAATAATTTGTTGAAGCAATTTCATTGTTCCGTGATTGATGTAGTCATATAAAATATAGAACATTGACAAAATGCCAATGGAAATTAATCAAAATAATACTTATGAACTATGCTATTTAAACCTGGCTCTACCATATTAATATCAACAACAAGCAGCAAAAAGTCAAGTGCAATGTAGAAGAATCTATGGGATAATTCTAAGCAGTGGTAGAGACAGAAAATTTATAAAGTATGGACAAAATCTCAGTTTTAAACAAAAAACAAAAATCTCAGTTTTGTACTGAGAAATCTCATTTATGAACGAAAAATCTCAATTTAGCCCTAAACAGACCCCTAAAAATCACAGTTTTTACCTAAACTAACCCCTAAATATACAATAATATTTTGCCGGAGGCTGGGCAAGTGTTCGGGCTGCCTGGGCGGTGGATTCGCCACTGATTCTAAGGGCATAGCGTTTTCAATAATTGCAGTTGACAACTATTATTGAATTAATATTGAGTTTTGGACTGCAAACATTATTACAAATGCAATTGTCCATACTTATTTGCAAATTAAAGTAACTACTTATGAAGCCCTGATTACTTGATACAACACTTATATGATACAGATACAGTGATATGGGAAAATTTTTTAATTTAAAATATGATACAGTCAAGATACTCTAATAAAAAATTATAAACCCAACTAAAATTGATAATAAAGAAACGTCCACATTACTAAAGTTATCAAAACAAGTCAATTAAATATTATATTGACAAGGGTGGAAGATTTGTATGCATGTAAACAAAATCTTCAGCCCTTTTTGGATCCATTTTATTTCTTTTCAAATAATGGATAAAATTTAAATACTGGATACTTCTCTGATACGTATCGGAAAGTATCGTAGAGGTGTCGGTATTTCTCCATTAAAAATATAAAATTTAAACACCAAGTACTTCTCCAATACGTATTGAGAAGTATCGAACAAGTATCATTGTCAAATACAGTATCTGACACAATACTTGGAGAATTTTGGAGTATCGGGCTTCCTACGTAAATACAATTGCAAATGGAACCTAAAATCAGTCGAACTCAGCAACCTAGTCTCTTATAGCTTAATTTATGTCACAAATTATTGGACTACAACCATAACCAGAGAAATGACACTGTCACAAAAAAAGTATTTCATGCCTGGAAATTTCAACTTTTGCATGTATTATTAGCAAATTTTTATGTATTATTGAGACTGATATACATCAAAAACAATATCAATTTGTCTCAAATCAAATGAAACATATCAATTAAAGGTGCTTATCACATCTTACTAAAAAATGATTTTGTTTTATCAGACACGACTTTTCTTTATAATATATTGATTCAATGAAACAGAAGCTTCTGGCTGTCTTATAGGTGAGGTGAGATGCCTAAGAAAAGATTTTTTCCTTTATAGAGTAAAAAGAACATAAGTGCATAAGACAAACAGGATATAAGACACACAACACAACATGATTAAATAACCATTAATAACATTCAGAAAATAGTATATGAGGTTATACAAGTCCAGTTTTGACATAAGAGTTAAGCAATTCTGTCGTTCAGCAAATGTAATCATATAAAATACAGAACATGAACAAAAGGCCAATGGAAATGAATCAAATAATACTTATGAACTATGATACTTAAACATGACTCTATCATTCATATCCTTATCAGTAGGCCATAATTAATAACTTTAGGGTCTTGCTAACGAGTGCACCTGGTGCACTCTTTAAGCATACTATTTAAAGAAATTTTTTAATCAAAAAATTAAACAGCACAATTTACAATGCATTGACTTTAAACATTTTCTATAAAAACTTACTATTTAAGGAGCTTAAACAATGCACCGGGTGCACTTTTTAGCATTTGCCATAACTTTAATATTGAGTTTTGGGAGCTCTTTTGATAGAGAATTAGATTATGGATAATTAAATATAACTTAGATAATAGTAAGAAATGTAGTATTTTGTGTCCAAAAAAAAAAGTAAGCTGTAGTATTTACATTGTTAATTGGACTTTCCTTATCTATGTCTTTGTTAACATTTCAAAGGAATCAAATAAATGAAATGTTATTATATTTATAATTGTACCGCAAACATTATTACAAGTGCATTTATATATTCACAATAATTTGCATTTTTGGTATTTGCAAAGCAACTACAATAGCAACAGGAACCTAACATAAATTTGAACTTAGCTTAATTTATGTCATAGATCATTGGACTATACAAACATGGATGGAGAAATAACACTATCACGAAAAATGTATTGCATGCAAGAAAATTTCAACTTTTACATGTATTACAGGAAAATTAATAGGAAAATTATATACATTCCGACTGATAATGATAAACATCGTGATTTTTGAAAAACTATCAATCAAAACAAAACAAACAGGTGTCCGAGTAAGAAGTGAAACAAATTAGCTTAACTAGCTACAATCACAGTCTGCACAAAAAATTATTCAAATCAATAAGGAAATTGATAACAAATTAAGGCTAAACTACCTGAAAATTTAATCATGACATGTCACTTTTGTCCTTGGTGTGTGCAAGAGTCAGTTTTTCTTCATAAAGCTTTAATAGATAAGACGATTCTTCGTTATAAGGGATTATATATCTGTCAAGGAACAATTTATCGCCAACTGTAAATGGAGTAGTTAGGCTTGCTTTCTTTTTTAGTAAGCCTTTTTTCAGAAGATATTGTATAACTGCAGCCCTTGGTATGATCTTTCTCTCTAGATTGTAACAGAAAACCGTTGGATTTTTGGCAATGGCCAAAGCATCCCAACCCAGCTGATCAACCCAATAGTTCATTACTAAGTTAATTTTATCAACGGATATTAACATACAATGAGGTTGCTTTTTAAATGCTTTCACAATATCTTCATCAGACCAACCCCATTTCTTAAAGGCATCAACTTTCTCTTTCCACCGGGCTTTGTTAACAAATATTTTGGCTTGCAATGCTATACCAAAATATGATTTTGAAGGATCAAACCCCAAATTCTTTAATTCCATCACCACACTCAGCATGCGATCTGTGGTGAATGCCTGACACCGGAACCGAAGCAATCTTATAATGTTTGAGTCCGCCACTCCATTTTCAATCAGCAATCTAATGTTATTTTTCACATGAGCATTACTAAGTAAAAATGGAATTTTAGATGCAGAAGCAATAGTATCTGATTTCAAGAAACTATAAACCAATTCATAGGTTGGGACTATATGATTCTCTAAACTTGAAGCCAAGAGCAAGGGGTTCTTACTAACAAGCTTAGCAATGTCAGAGTTAGAAGCACCTTTGGAGAGCAAAAATTGAAACTTTGCCAACACCCTTTTGGAGGGATTGCAGGAAAGAAGATCGGGCGCCTTCCTAATGATATCGCGTAAATGGGTGTCAGAGAAACCATGGTTTCTAAAGAAATTGATAACAGAATCAGGTTTTTGGGCAGTTTTGAAATTGACTCTGTAAGTGTTGCAAAGTTTGGAAGCAAATTGTGGGGAGTAACCAAAATTGTTGATGAGGTAAGAGACCGCAAATGAGGTTGAATCAGAAGAAGTTTGAGTGCAGAAATGCAGAGAAAAAGGGTAATGAATTTGGGGATTGTAAAGCATTGAAATAAATTAGGGTTCTATTGTGCAATGTATTGAACTTCAACATGATTATATGAAATATTGAAATTGATGGATCTGATTTTGTTTGTTACCTTGAAGTTTTTCCTTCTGATATGATTAACTCGATAGATTAGAATTCAATGTTTATCCTCCGGCGGCGGTGGACGGCGAAAACGGTGGTTTGATGGTTCAGGTCAGTTGGCTTTTAACGGCGGTGCACAAATGAGCTTCTTTAAGCGCTCAAATGGGAAGCAAGGAAAAAATACCTAAATTCAGTGAATATTGTTATTCCTCCCATATGTTTCTTGTTCTTTCTACGAGAGAAATAAGAGAGATAGACTCATATAAGAATAGTAGAGAAAGTACGTAAATGATCCAACTTTGATAATGAGTAGGATTTGGAGCGGGTTTGACATTACTCAAACTCATAATATCGGATAAATCTAAATTTAAATGGGTTTTTGGGTGGCAAAATAGCACTCAAACTCAAATCCGTTAGTTTGGGTTTTTCTCACTCGAATTTACATTAACAAAAATAAAAAAATACGGAAAAATTTAACGAAATTACAGTCTACAATATACAATATGTTAACATTGTTTTCAACATTAAAGTAAGGATGAAAAATAGTCTACAACGTTAAAATAATCTATAATATGTTAAGATAAAAGAGATAATTATATAATTTAATATATAACGGGTGTGGTTTCGGGTGTGAGTTTGATACTACTCAAACCCGAATCCGAAATATCAGGTGCCACCTGAACTCAAATCCAAATCCAATCAACTCAAGTTTTACCCGTTGACTCGGGTTCGGACGAGCCCCACAAATCTGAGTACTTTTGCTATCCCTAATCCAAATCCATTAAAGTGTAATGTTATTTGGAGAATAATTTTGTTGTTCAACACACTTTGCTTATTATGAGTTTTTTTTTTGTCTCTTTTGAGTCAAATCGATAATTATAGTTATATGTAATGTATTTTTTCTAGTGATGCTAAACCCGTGCGATGCACGGATACGCTAATTATTGAATTGACCAAAAAACTTATATTATGTTATATAAAAAGAAAACAACTTTTGTCAAAAAACAAAGGAAACATCCTATATTTATAAATATAATAATTACTCATATTTTTTGAAATACTCCGGGGTAAACTATATTAAGTGTTCGTTTAGCTTAACTTTGTTTTAGCTTTATTTCTCAAGTCTTGAGTAGAGTCCAACACATATTTTATGAAGCTCTTATTAAAAAAAGTGGCTTAATACTAAAGAAAAAAATATAAAGATTTGTTTCGACAAAAAAAAAATCACACTATGTAGAAAAAAAGATATGCATACTTATATTTTTTTTGGTAATAAAAGATATCTTTTAAACTTTCTAATAATTAAAGTGCATAATCTTCAATACTATATGTTTTATACATGAAAGTACAAAGTTATTATAAACTCGCACAAAAATAGAGAGGTTGAAAATCGAACATGAGTCATGGACATCTGATCTAACAATTAGATATTTTGTGTCAATTGAGTTAAAACTTCTGAACAATAAATTCTTAATTTTAGTACACTGACATGTGCTTTAAGACAAATGTTAACATTTCTTTAAATTAATTTTGGCTAAAAGCTTTTTAATTTTGGGATACTTTTATACTTTCAAATATAACTAATATTTCTCTCTTTTCTATTTTGCATTAATGGTTTATATTACAGACACACAGGAACTACAACAACAAAAATTGCATTTGCTAGTGATTAAATTGGAAACTTTAAATATTTAAAAAAGGACTAAAACAATACTCCAGTCTCCAACAGAATAATTGCTCTTACATTACATGTCTCCATAATACACATCATTTAAGTATCATTATAAGGCAACAAAATAAAAATAAAAGACCTGCATAATTTCTAATAACACTTGTTACTACAATCAAATGCTAAAAACTATACATGAGAGTAAGTATACATCAATTTCAGTGGGTAGATGATTGGCTGTATCAAATCAAAAGCCTCTCATCTCTCACTATGAAAAGATTATTCTCAACCAATGAAAGCTTTAATTAAAGCATATTAAGATACCAAAATCAAAAGAAACTAATGAAAGGGTAAGAAGAACAATCAAAGATGTGCACTAATTGAACCTATCAAAATTTTCTTTCCACAAGTTCCTAGCTTTTCTGACCTCATCCAACTGATCATTAGGTATGCTTGTGTGAGCATTCAATTTATCAATCCATTCTTCCCAAGGAACTCTTGAAGGGTCTAAAAATTTGGAAAAGACCATAAAAGATTACCACAAGCTGTAAAATCATGTGTATGATCATAATAAACACCAAGAAAAGACCAGCCTAACAATCATATAAAATGAGAGAAGAATAGATATGCATACTTCATTAACTCAAGAAGATTACCACAAGCACGAACACAGTGTACAAATGCTGGCTTGTTTAACTCTTTAGCAAGTTCAAGCCCCTGCCTCAATACTTCAACCAACATAGAGACGTCTTAATGCAGTAGCAACCAAAAAACCATCTAACATTCTTCAGCAAGAAAATACCATCTTTTGTCATTGATACAATATTATTGATTACTCAATGTGTTTCATATTGAAGTTACAGCTTCATGTCAGTTTCTCTTCAATAAGCTAAATAACAATCTCCTTCAACAGACATATCAATTATTAGCCCAATCACATATATTAACAAAGGTTATTACCAATTAATCACAATATTAAATAAAAATCACAGCAAGAGTTGCAAAACTAAATAAGTTCAACAAAAATTACTAACAAACTAAAAACTCATAATCATGTGTGTGAGCAAGCGTGTGGCAATAAACTTCAGCAAAATTAGTCAAAGATAATCCATAATTAGATATAGCTGAACTCTGGGAATATGCACTTTTGTCTTAATCTAAAAGATGAGTTTGTAGGAATAGAGAGTTGTTCAATAATAACAATTTTGAGGAGCAACATCGAACAAACAAAAAATGAAAATTAACATAACCAACAAAAATTAAACGTTATTTTTATAGTTAGTATGAAACAAAAAACATTGACATACAAACTTTATCCCGGTCATTAGTGAATTCCACAAAAGATCTCACTGCCCTGTTAAAATTTAGCAAAATCTTCGTAAGCAAAAAGATAATATTGTAATAAATAATTGCTTTAAGGTTTGTATGTACACAACAGAACCAATGACACATGCTAACTTACTCGAGAGCTGCAACTCGAACTTAGTCGCTAGTCTCATTCTGCAAGCACTTGAGTAAAAGAACTTGCAGATCCGTGAAATGCAGCCGAAAAGCATTTTCCAATTGTTTCAGTTAAAGAACTGAAGAGAATTAATGCCACCTAATAAAATTCCAAAATCAACAAAAGCTAGGTCAGATGTTGTCTTCTCTAAAGATCTAAGTGAGTCATTCTCAAATCCCATTACAGATTTCACATAGCAGCACCAAATAATGAAATAGCCAATGCAAATGTTGAATACAATAAATCCAATTTTAACATAGTTATATGCTATAAGTGTTCTCATCTAGTTTTATTCCCGGAATATGAATTTGTTAAGTAGCTAAATCAAAGGGATATCATCAATCCACACTGAGCCTAGGATATCCAAAGCAAATTAACATGAATTAAAGTAAAACTAAGACAAAAGCTACTAATCTTCTTACAATCCACAATCTCCTAACCAAATCGAGCTAATTGTACACTATATCACAATAAGTGTGAAATTTACAATTCCAAATTAAGCAAGAAAGTACAATTCAAATAAAACCAAAACAAATTAGAAAATTGTAACTTACCTCTCGATGATCCTCTTGTGGACTCTGACGGCATTGAAAGAGAAACAGAAATAAATCCAGCCACTCACCGGACGGAACAACATACTTTGCAACAATGCTAACCACATTGGCACCCGCTTTCCTAACAGGAGGACTGCACATAAAAAGATTAATTAATTAATTAATCAAATAATCAATTAAGCTAAATTGTGTGATAAATTGATAATAAAGTGATTGAGAAATGATTTGGTGGATAATGAGAAAGCAACCACATTCAAAAGTGTTACTTGTTCTGTTGTGGCAACTCTAATGGAGTGAGCTTGTGGTTACCAAGCTTCAATCAAACCAAACTTAATCTAAAACAATAACTACAACACATTCCAATCATCATTTTTCAACAACATGTAGAAGAGAAAATGATAACTATCAGCTCAAACATTTTGGCTTTTTTTGTGTACAAACACAAATTGATGGCATAAAAATTCATATAATAAAATGGATTGAATCCAATACCTATATTTATACAAATAATTCCAACTCATTTAAACATATTCATGTTTGTAAATTGAATTGTCTGAAAGATTTTTTATGTGAATACATCACTTTCTCTAATAGCTCCCTAAACTATATAGAATATAACTAAAACTAATGCAACACAATGTAGCAATTAGCAAAGGGCAAAGAAAAGTGCACATGAATAGCAGCTTAGCTAAAGCTATAACTAAATTGAACTATATGTATATTATTGTCTACCCAAAACTACTTTTAAGCAAGACTTTAATTTTGAAACTAAAAATAATCATAAATAGTTTATGCATCTCACAGTACTTTCTACAAAAGTGCTTTTTTATCCCATTTAAGTCACCAAGTGCTCTTGAAGGATCATGATGATTAACACTACTTGATAAAAGTCATAATATTTAGGGAGGTGTTGAGTAATAAAGTTGGAGTCCAATACATAATAATATATACACCATGGACAAACACCTCTAAGTAAGCAAACTTGATAAGAATGATTAAGCTTGGAAAGGGTTGGGAGTTCACCGCTTTCTAAAATAAAGTAATTTTGTCATACCTGAATAAATAATTGATATGCTTTTTTGCTACTTTTCTCAATATGATATAAAACTAATATTAAGAACCTCCCAATATTATTCACCATTTCAAGAATTCAAGCCATTTTAATGGTGTGCATATTTACAATCTACGACCCTGCAAAAGAAAGGTGGGGATTATGAATTTGGGAGTATTAACATCAAAGAGATACCACAAATCAAAGAAAAATTTTCAATCGCCCCCCCTTCATTCTCTTTTCCCCTCTAACTACCGATTTTTCTCTTAGAGGGGTTTTGGAGGGTATATGCACCAGTTCGCCATACTACTCACACTTGACACTTCTTGAGTTTCAACAATGGTTAGACTCACTCGTTCTAAACATGAAGAAAAGAAGAGTCATTGCATATCAATGTCTTTGCTGCTATCGTCCGAATTGTATTTACAGGATGAGACTCATGAGAATTTTAAGTGTTTAGAAAAATGTGTTAAAAAGTACATTGCAGGATTATTATTGCTGGAATTTAAAATGATGAGTATTCATTCATTTAAATTGATAGAGTACATTAGAGTCAAGTAAAATTTCAACATCGCTAAAAACGAAAAGGATAAATCTGCAAATAAACTCATATCATCAAAGTTAATAGCATAAAACGACATACTCGTGCTTACAAATAATGTGAAAAAAATTAAAGTAACCGAAATATCTATGTTTCTGGATCTACATCGTTGACGAACTTTGTCACTAGTTGAATCAGTAGTTGATCAAAGTTCATCTCACTCAATCTGAATCAAACGAACACTGTAACAAGATGGAAAAACAAGAACATCAAACAAAAAGGGAAAACAAGATAGCTGCACACAAGTCGAGAAAACAAAACGTCACACTAAAACAACTAAATCGCACAAAAACAAAAACAAAAACCCCTATCGATGTACATGGGTGATTTTGGGTCAAGAAAGAACCCAAAATCACCCATTTTCAATAGAGCTATTGGAAGAACAAAGATACACAAGCATATAATTAACTTATACAAAAACTATCAAACACAAAAAAATTGAAGTGGATGTTACAAAATGCAAGAGTTTCCCATCCATAAGGAATTCAAATCCATCTTTCAGTTGTTTGTAAATTTCTATATCAACTAGTTATTTAATAAAGATATAGGATTTCTTTTTTGATGCAAATATAAGATACGTTATTTCACATACACACATAGACATATCACATATGTTAACTTCCTTCACCATATTAGGACATAGCTATATCCCTTTATTTGCACATACTTATCTATTTAGCTGTATGCTCTTTCAGCAAAGACTCAATGCAAGTGATAGAATTAACTAAGAAGACTTAACGGTGTTAACTTGAAGGGGAGATGGTTGTCACTTTAATTAAATAATTAGGGAGGTTAGTGATTAGTTAAAAATTAGAGGTAGGGGGTATGAGTCTAAAATAGTTCCTAAAATTAAATACACCTGAAAGTAACTTGTTTTAGCAATTCTGTTCTTCACCAAAATGACAATGACAATGGCAATTAATCAAAATATATGATATTTACACATGACTCTATCATACCCTTATTAGTAGGCCATATAATATTACAACCTAAATATTGAGTTTTGGGAGCTCTTGATAGAGATTTAGATTATGGATACAAACATGGTCCAGTATTAGAGATTACAACCTATTTTTTCTTCTTATAAACTATTATATTGTGACAAGAATTAAGTTTATATAGTTTAAAAGTTTATTTTATGTCATTTTACTCTTTTAACTTTTATGGTGTTATATTTAAGAAGCTTTTGTGCTTCATATGAGAATTAATCAAACATTCAACAAAAATTTTGTTTCTCTCAAAAACTCTCAATAAATACTATAATTTTGCATAATCTTTCATTTGTACCAGATTATATTCTAAATCATTAAAATCTTTACTTTGAGACTTGAATTTAATCAATTTGTCCCTAAAATCCATTATTCCCGTCTCATACATACTCTTTATTTTTTAAACTAACTTCAAATTAAATAAATCTAACTTCAAATTAAATAAATTCATATATGAAACTTAAAACCAAATAAACTACGTAACATAATTATGTTTATTATTTTATTAGGCAAACAAAAAAAACTAACATAATTTCATTTACTTGGTAAAAAAATAGTATACATTAAACCATATTATTTTCTCTAATATTTATAAAAATAGTATCTGTAAGAGTTTCGATTTAGTCCATTAGTCTGTAAAATTGAAGTAAATTGGTTTTCTTCCAATGGTTTGGTTTTTAATCCAAACCAAATTAGATCAGTTAATTTACAATTTGATTTGGTTCATTGGTTTAATCGATTTATTGTGATCAGCTAACACCCCTACTCTTACCAAATATCTCAAATGATTGATCTCTAATAGACTGAAAAAAAATCATGCCGAATCAGTGTTACATCTGAGACGAAACATTGTTACGACTGTGACAAAATGAAAATAGGCATATAATTCCTTCTTTTTTTTTCATTTGAGATGAATAAAAAATATACTTTTTAATCAGGCAATATTAAATTTTATAGATTCACTGCTGTAAACTTTTCACACAGTTTCAGCCAATATTAAATTTTAGCAGTTCATTAAAGATTAGAAGGTTCTGGTGTTACTCAGTTTTATGCATTAAAACAATCTCAATCACTAATTTTAGATCGGACAACTTACATCAATTATAAAAGAATGCAGTAACTACAAGAAATTGAGCTTTCATAGTTGATGAAGACTAAGGGAGCCAACATAGTTGAGATGTCTTAACCTCTATTGGCTATGTTAGTTTATTTATAAAAATAAAAAACTACGAGAAATCATGTTCTGCCAGAAAAAACATGATGTCATCATCACCTTTGGCTTTGGGTTCAAAGACTTGAAAATTGCAATACTACTCATAATTCAGTCTCCAACAATTGACACCATACAAAATAGGCAGAAAATTTGGTAAGACTTGACTCTTGCAGGTTTTCAAGGATTTCTATGCAGAAAATTTGTAAATTAGTTTTTGGCATTGAAAATTTGTAATCCTACTTATTAATTTGTACTCATAGAATCGTTGCATTTCATATGAACTTAATGAATATATTTTCTTTCATTCATTACAACTGCTTCTAATTACATGATAGCTGGAACCAATAACTAGTAATAACAACAACAAAAAAAGGACTATAACTTCCGATTCGTTAAGCAACTATGGAAAAGCCATTTCTACTTGGAGCGACATCGTTTTCCACAACTGTGTGTGACTGGTATTTTGCAAAAAGCAGCAAGGTAACTTGTGATTAAAAAATTTATGTCATTGAATACAAATTCCGCAAAACATAATCCTAAAAAAAAAAGCTTAAATAATCGAGTTCTATGTTAAACATTCATGAGAAACTTTCAAATTTTAGCAATAGTATTATCTCTCGTATAGTTGGGCACCTGCCTATTTAGAATTCGGAGTTTGAAAGAGTCATCTTATGAACAATAGCTCTTTTGAGATCTGACATTTATGCTACCTTGATCAAAACGATTCTTCCAACAATATTCAATTATTCCTATTCCATCCATCTAAGCGATAAAACAAACAAAACCTATATAGTTTAAGTTAGCATTAACAGAAATATAAAGCTACTTCCACCCTCTACATCATGCTAGATTGGACACCACATACTTGGTAGCTTTCTCTCTGATCTTGTTCTTTGTGTGAGCTGTATGACCCTCTACATCATGCTAGATTGTTGCTGCAGAAAACAAAGAAACTTATTGTTCAAATCAATGTAGCATATTAGCATCTGATGCCATTTTTGAAAAATTTGGCATTTTTCAGACAAACATTTACATCCAAAAGGGACCACATAGCAATTTTCGTAAATACGTGAACGTGACCTCTAATGGGCGGCAACGGCACTAGCAACTCGCAGTATAAATTCTTAGCTGTTCACTAAAACATAAATACATCCAATTGCTAATAGATTTGATTCACCTCTAAACTATAAGTTAAGTTACTTCACCTAAGAGATATTTTCTTGTCCTATCCGATTAAAAGTGTTGCCACATCATATGCAACATCTGAAAAATGATTATGTAAACAGAAGATTCTTGCTGCCTTATAGGTGAAATACTTAAAAAAAATCTCTCCTTCACAGGGTAGAAATTACGTGCATAAACAAAATAGGATATAAAACACCACCGGTTCAATGACACAAATTAGTAAGTGGTTCAAGTATTAAATAACCACTAACTGCATCAATGAAATACTCTACAAAGTTATATATGTCCAGTTTGGACATGAGACAATATCTGAAAGTGCTTATATAAAATAGTTCCTTAAAGTTAAATACTCCTAAAAATAAGTCGTTGAAGCAATTTTGTTGTTCAGTGAATGATGCAGTCATATAAATTACAAAACATGGACAAAATGCCAATGTCAGTTAGTCAAAATAATACCATTACCAACACTTGTGTGAGTTGCAATGGGAAACAGAATCAAATTACATTAACTAGCTACAATCACGGTCTGTGCTAACTGCCAAAAAGTATTCAAATCAAATACAGAACAAGATAACAAATTAAGTCTACAATACCTGAAATTTTTTTCTTGACATGTTAATTTTGTCCTTGGTGTGGGCTAGATGTAGCTTTTCTTCATAAATTTTTAATAGATAAGATGATGACTCCTTATAACGGTTTACATATATGTCACGGAACTTCTTATCGGTGGCTACAAATGAAGTAGTTAAACTTGCATTCTTTTTCCACAAACCTTTCTTTAGGAGATATTGCACAACAGAGGCTCTTGGTATTATCCTTTTCTCAAGACTGACCCCAAAAACCATTGGATTTTTGGCAATGGCCAAAGCATCCCAACCCAGCTGATCGACCCAATAGCTCAATACTAAGTTTATTTTATCTACGGATGATAACATACAATTAGGTTGCTTTCTAAATGCATTAAGAACATCTTCATCAGACCAACCCCACTTCTTAAAGGCATCAACTTTCTCTTTCCACCGGGTTTTGTTAACCAATATTTTGGCATGCATTGCTGTACCAAAAGTTGTTTTTGAAGGATTAAACCCCAAATCCTTTAATTCCTCCACCACCTTAAGCATGTTATGTGTGTTGAGTACCTGATACGCCATACGAAGCAATCTTATAATGTTTGAGTCCGCCACTCCATTTTCAATCAGCAATCTAATGTTATGCGCCACATAACAGTGACTAAGTAAATATGGATTGTAAGTAGCACAAGCAATAGTGTCTTTATCTGATTGAAAGAATCTATAAATCAATTCATAGGTTGGGACTATATGATTCTTCAAGCTTGGAGACAAGAATATGGGGTTTTTACTAACAAGGTTAACAATGTCAGAGTTAGAAGCACCTTTGGAGAGTAAAAATTGAAACTTTGGCAATACCCTTTTGGAAGGATTGCACGTAAGCAGCCTCGGTTCTTTCCTAATGATATCGCGTAATTGGGTGTCTGAGAAACCATGGTTTCTAAAGAAATTGATAACAGAATCAGGTTTTTGGGCGGTCTTGAAAGAAACATTGTAAATGGAGCAAAGTTTGGAAGCAAATTGTGGGGAGTAACCAAAATTGTTGATGAGGTATGAGACTGCAAATGATGAAGTTTGAGTGCAGAAATTCAGAGAAAATGGAAATGAATTTGGGGATTGTAAAGCATTGAAATAAATTAGGGTTCTATTATGGCGCAATGTATTCAACTTCAACATGATTGATTATATAAAAGTGTTGAAAATGAAATATAAAATATGAAATATTGAAATCGATGAATAATTTGTTACCTTCACATTGAATGTGTCTCCGGAGGTTTCATGGTTCAGCTCAGTTGGTTTCCAGGTTCTGCAATTATGTCATTGCCATATGGGATTTTTGGGAATGGTTTTTTTAGTATATGGCTCAATTTGAGTTAAGGTTCGATGACAAATATTTGGGTCAATTAATTATTTGGCTAAAAATTTGATGTTTATAACTCTAATTATTAATCTTTGAAATTGAGTGCGGAGAATATTGAGTTTAAAAAAAGTCTTTCTAAGAAAAATTGTTCTCGTAAAAGTCTCTTTTTTTTTTATAAGCAAAACAATATTATTAATATAAAGGAGTACAAGGGGTACTCAATCCCTTACAAAATAACAATAATTAAGAGTTATTGGAGAAAACTCAAGGAGCAATACACCATTCAGAAAAAAGAATACAAGAATGACGAGCAAAACGCCCACTATACCATAACCAAGAATAAAACTTAATGTCATCCAGTAAAGAGGACACCGTAACTGTAATTCCTTGAAAAATCATGTTGTTGCGATGCTTCCATAACGTCCACGTTGTTGCCAACCAAAACAAATGATTGATCCGTCCTCCTCTTGACCGCTGAAACCAATTACCAAACCGTACAAAATGATGCAAGACATCCTCGTTTGAATCCATGCTTGTACCCAGCCACCCTAGAACACCCCGCCACACCTCCTTGCTAAGAGTACAATGGAGAAAAAGATGATTGCAATCTTCAAGAAAAACATCACAAAAAGCACAAGACAAATCTGTTGTGTTAAGCAAAACCCCGCGATGATGCAGCGCCCCTCGCGTTGGTAGACAATTCAATAAGAGACGCCAACCAAAAAACAAAACTTTAGAAGGTATATCATTTTTCCAAAGACTACGAACAGCGGACACCACCTCATTACTTAACTCCACTTGTGGGCGAGTGCCTAAAAGAGAGTTATAACAAGAACTAACCGTAAAAGAACCCATGGACTCGGGTATCCAACGCCATCTATCAAGAATTAGAGGCTGCAAGGAGAAACCAAGAAGAAGATCTTGTAGATTGATCAATTGTTGCTCTTCAAGCTCGATCAATGGAGTAATCCACTGCCAACACCAATTATGATGTATACCAGAGCCAATAATACGTTGTGCAATCAGCACATCGGGAAAGACCTCCTTAGCAAACAATTCAGGAAAAAGAGAATTAAAGGATTGATTTCCATACCATTTGAATTTCCAAAAACCAATATTAGCGCCATTACCAACCATACAACCAACATTCGACATAAACAAATTCGCCGCTACACCTCCACCTTCTCCAACCACATCCCTCCACCACAATGAAACTCAAGCTCTAGGCGAGATAACATTCCCTCCCACAAAATGTGTTGGTAAATGACCATAACGAAATTGTAATAATTGTACCCATAAGGAGTCAGACTCAGTTAAACACCGCCATTTCCATTTGTTTAAAAGAGCTAAATTAAAAAGTCTCTGTTTTGAATAAATGGGTAATGATTTTTGACGGGAATAAATTGGTATTGATTGTGAAAATATTGTTTTTTTTTTTTACCAAACATAAAGATATTCATTCATTCAAATTGATAGAGTACATCGATGCAATACAAATTCAAAATAGCTAAAAACAAATAGGATGAAACTGCAAACAAACTCACAGTATCCATGTTAATAGCATAAGACGGCAAATTGCATATGCCTACAAATGTGATTATATTGAAGTGTCCGGAATATATACCCAAGCCTCCGGATCTGTAGCGTTGATGACACCAAAGTCATTGATTGGATCTGTAGTTGATCGAGATTAATTCTTCAATTCTGAAAATAATGAACACCGCACGAAAGACGGAAAATACACCACACAAAGACGACGGGAAAACAATACACCGTACCAAGACGGGAAAACAAAATCACACTAAGATGAGAAACTTAATATGTGTGAAAATCACTTATTTTGGTAAAAAATAAAGCAAAAACAATTTGGAGGGGGTGATTTCGGATAAAAAATTAACCCTAAACCACCCTTCTTTGATGGATGAAGAAGAAAAAGGAAAAATAGGGTTAAGGGGTAAATACCCCAAAATCATGAAGGGGTATACAAAGTGTCACATATTTTTTTTATAAATTGATATTTTTATCAATGTAATAATTACAACATTTTTTATACAAAATTCATTCTTTTGATTTTGTAATCAACACTTTTAAAACACTCATTAATATTTTTATTACATTTATAATTTATAATTGTGTAATAAATTAATTATTTAAAAACAATAATATCACATAAGTGGGGTCAAATAGCATATAAATATATATATTGACTAAAAAATATAACAAGCAAGTGGGGTCAATTGACCCCGTTGCCCCCATGCTAGATACGTCCTTGTCCCTTAATTTAGTTGATAATTGCGTAGTCTATGAGGGCACAAGTTATGGTGTATAAGTCATATGCTTATGCACCATGTATTAATTGTTTAGCGCAATCCCAAATTTTTATGGGGTGCGATAGAAATTTGGGGAGTAGTTAAACAATCTGAGAGATGTGCTAAGCAATTTATAATACATTAAACAATTTTCATTATTTATGCACGGTGCATAAAGAAAAAACTTATGCACCATAATCACATCCGTCTATCTATGAGGAGTGCCCGAATTTTATGAAAGATCTAACTAAAAATATGAGATACTTTTTTTATGCCTATGGGATACTGATTATCTAACTAAAATATCTAACAGTTATGATATAATATTGAATTATTATGCCTATGGGATACTGATCATCTAACTAAAAATATTTAATGCAGATAGTTCAGGGAATTTTTGATAAAATCTACTAAGCTAACTAAACTTTTTTTTCTTTTTGACTAAAACAAAAGTTCATTCAAACAAAATCGTATGAACATCGTAGAATATATCACATATCACAAATTTAATATTGCTAAAAATATAAAGGATGAATTTGCGAATAAACTCGCAACATTCAAGGTTTAGCATACAACAACAAAATCTCAACAAATATGACAAAAAAGAAAGTGTTTGAAACACCCATGTTTTCATATCTGCAATGTTGACGATGCCAGAGTTATCGATTTAATCTATGTTAGATCGAATGTAATCTAAGAATTTAAACAGAACAAACACCACATAAGACGGGAAAGAAAAATTTACAACACCGCACCAAAATGATGAACAATACAATATCACATTGTAAGACGACGACGAAATCACAAAAGAAAAAACATAATATATGTGAAAGTCACTTATTTTGATAAGAAGAAAAGGGGAAAATAATTTAGAAAGATGCTTTCGGATCCAAAATTGACTCTAAACCACCTCTATCCAAGAAAGTTGTATGTAATAATAATCTCCAATTTATGCTAATAAAGAGTGAACGAAAAGAATTAAATTTATAAAAAGAATGGTGTTTGTTTTATTTTGACAATTACCAACTTCTATTTTCAAGATAAAATTGTTATTTGTAAAACCCTTCACCCATATGCTTTTAGAGAGTTGATTAGCAAAACTCACCTTTATAAGCAATTTTATAAGCAATTATGTATTATTAAGTTGCATGGACATAGATGCAAGATGGAGTATATCTTGATATAAGAATTTTTGTGCATCAATTATCAAATCAATGTATGTGATTTTGTGACTTTTCAGCAGCAAGTGTATACATGTGTAAAATTAGGAAAATGAAGAATGGAAGTGGAGCCATTGATCCATAACTTGAACACACTTGAACACTTATGTTGGAAGAAAATTTGTAAAGTAGTTTTGGGCATTGAAAAATCTGCAATCCTACTTAATTAATTGTAACTCAGAATAATAGCAACTCATTTTGAACTTAATAAAAAGACTCTTTCATTCATTACATGATAGCTGCAACAAATAACTACTTACTTCTAATCAACTCAAAGGACTATAACTTCCAATTCATTAAGCAACTATAAAAAGTCATTTCTACTTGGAGCAACATTGTTTTCCATAATCTTCAACTAATTCTATTCCATCTAAGTGCTTCTTTTAATTGAAACTTTAAACACAAGTTTTTTCTCATCAATCAACTCCAAGAAACAAGTATCTCCAATCTTCAATTGGCAATCTTTCTTAAATATCTTCCAACCTTTATAAAATCTATTGCCATGTCTACTATTGTAATAATACAATTTTACAGACCATGATTCTCCATCCACATTCAACTCTGCAAATTTTCCATGACATTCTCCAATTCCATAGCTACTCAAAACGTTTTCTGGTATATACTGCCATGACAAACAAATTGTCATTTATATATAAATTAGTTCAATATATATAATACCAAGTCACTATGGTTTACATATGTAATCTTACCGGGTATGCGGACCTCACAACAATCTTGAATGTCTTCTTTGGGTTTGGATTGTTGTTATTCACACCTAAAAAAATTATACATATTCTCATCAAATGGACAATCACATTCTTCAAAAAAAAAAAAAAAGGAAAAATCCTTAAAATTATCTCATCAAAGTTAAGTACATAGAAGTTTTTCCTCTATCTTGTGATAAGAGTAGTTTTTCCTCTCTACTGCAATAAACCAATCATAAACTTCAAAGTAATTATTTCTCTAAAAAGATTATTTATTTCCTTCTAAAAAATATAACAAACTACACTTAATCTAAAAAAAATAAAAATAAAAAGGCAATTTGATGAACTCACCTGAGAACTTTTGTTGTGTAGAATCCAAATCCATATAAATTTTTCTCTTGACACTTCTTGTCCTTTGAGGTTGCTTGGCTATTTCACACTCATCTTCACTCTCATCACCACTCTCATCTTCACTCTCATCTTCACTCTCATCACTCACTTCAATAACTTCTTCACTTACAGATTTTATATTGGAATAATTTATTTCTAAAGCATTGACACCAAATATCTTAACCTTGAAATATGATCCACCTATGTATTTAAAACTTAAGAGATATCCACATTTGATAGACTTTGAAAATGGATTCCAATTTTTTTGAAACAAAATATCACCATTGCTCTCCACCCAAAATATTTCTTGTTGAACACCATTTGGGAATCTAAGAAATATTGGGTTTAATATTCCTTTCCAATATTTCTTCACATATTTCTTGGGAATACACTGCAAATAAAATCTTAAAGATATTAACAAAAATATATAAATATGAAACATAATGTAAATATATAATATAATATAATATATGCTTACAAGTTTCTTATCTTGCAATATTTTCCTATGAAATTCGGGGTAATGTTGAAATGACATGATGATTCAAGAAGAAATAAATTTAAAACAAAGCTAGTATTTTTGTTTGTGTTGAGACTTGAGAGCAGATGTAAGTTAAGGGTTTGATAAAGAAAAACAAGTTTGTACGATAGTGGTGGGTGGGAAAACGTTTGTATAATAATGAGTACTAATTAAGAAGAAAAATACACTAGCAAACTTTCACTAAAATGGAAAGAATTGGAAAGTGAGTAAAGAAAGTAAATTTATTTGCTTTATGATTTGTTATGTTGTTGAATGTTTATTTAATTGGGAAAAGAGATTTATTGATTTGTGGTTCATTTCATTGAAAGGGAAAAAATTGGGATATGGGTATGCAAGAACTGACCAAAGTCACAAGTTTACTTTGTTTGTCTTCTTTCATTCAACACATGGTTGGATTGGAACCAATTGTGTGTTGGACTTGGTTTCATTGTGTAGTTGTATTTGGATGACACTAAACTTTAGAAAAATGTGCTTTGAGGTATGGCAAAAGTTTGATTGTAATTTGTATGAAATAAAATTGATGAAATATCAACAATATAATTTGGAACTTTAATTTAATAACACTCCACAATATCAATTACATCGACACGACAAAGTTCCTAAATGAAATCTATATGCAGATTAAATGATCCGGATATTACCTCTCCGCATGATAAAATGTCCCACCATTAGACAGTGTCTCACCATTGGACAAAATGATCCCCTTCAAGGATCGTGTAGTACCAACCATGTGAACACTACAAACTTATGCTATGCAACACCAATCACCAAAACTCATGATGACACCATAATTCTAAGTCTAGACAACACATAAACTCATGCATCATTTAATAATGTCAAATATGCACACCATACACATCACATATAACAATCATTGTTGCTTACCTTCTTTGTTTGGTTGTAGTAGTATCAACACAAACTTTGTTCTTCAATTGAGGACACTCACATTTCATGTGTCCAGGTTGCTTTGCTTGCACAAAAAACATACACCTTTTCCTTTCATATACTCACCAGCATGTAGGTTTCCACAATTCCGGCATGGTTGAGGCTTCCTGGAAGACATACTTTGTTTCCCTTTGTTTGGAGAGCTCATTGGCTTCAACTGTTGGTCATACTTTCTTGATTCTCTTCTTCTTCTTCTGATAGCAATCCCTTGTTCAGCAACATAAGTCTTTAAAACCAATTCTGCATAAGTGTCAAGTCTTGTTGAGATATTGCAAGTGCTATGTCACCCCTCAATGCATATTTATAATGATTGATCTTCCATTCTTCATTCGTGGCATACTCATTATGCGAGGAATATTGAGCGAGGTCTTCAAACTTTTTAGTAAAATCCACCACTAAGAAGTCGCCTTGTTTGAATTCTAAAAACTCTTGTTCCATCTACACTGTGAAGGTCTTTCGGGATATATTTGGGATATATTTTCAAACCACTTTTACACCATTATTCTCTCTCAAACTCCTCTCTAACTCTTTCAAATTTCTCTTCTCTCAATTACTATATTTAACTTATTTAACTTATATAACAGTGATCCGAGAGAGTAGAATGTAATACTCATTTTATTAGAGAAATATTTAAAGGACTATATTTATTAACTTATATAAATGGTTGTTTCAACATAAAATATTTATCTTATAATAGTGATCCAAGAGAGTAGTATCTATTATTTTTACAGATATGCTAATGTATGTGATTTTGTGACTTGCAGCAGCAGTCATGTGTGTAAAATTAGGAAAATGAAGAATGAAAGTGGAGTTAGCAAGCTAGAATAATTGAGTTCATAGGAAAGAGGAAATGCAAAGTTTATGCAATATGCATATGAGACATCAAACGCGTATCAGGGACATTAAGATTAAAAGAAAAAACATAACTGCAATGAATTAGGCACAGGAAAGGACTGCAGATTTTCTATTGTAAACTTTTCACGCAATTTCACAACATATTAAATTAGGCACAGGAAAAAACATCAGCCGTTCATTTGATGTCGAACGGTTCTGATGTTACACAATTTTATGCATTAAAACAAAATTAGCCACTGATTTTAGATCATACCGCTCAGATCAATTACAGCAGGACAAAGTAACTACAGGAAATTCACCGGAAAGGCATGATATTTGACATCATCTTTGGATTCTATTGAAGAACTGTATTCTGTATAATGTTGTGTGTCCAATGAGACTACACTAAATCTTTATTTATAATCATATGGCATGTATACAATAAGGTAATGTAATCAATACAATAAATACAATTCAATACTAATTGATTCTTAACAGATTCCAACTTCAATGACTTACAATACTATTCAAAATTCAGTCTCCAACAATTGATATCATACATTGTAGGCAGAAAATTTGTACTTAAATTGAATGCAGAAAATTTGTAAAATAGTTTTAGGCATTGAAAATTTGTAATTCAGAATCATTGCAACTCAATTTGAACTTAATGAATAGACTTTCTTTCATTCATTACAACTGCATCTAATTACATGATAGCTGCAACAAATAACTACTTTTAATAACAAAAAAAGGTCAGTAGCATCCGATTTTTTGAGCAACTAAAAAGAAGAAATTTCTAAGTGCTAAAACAAACAAAACATACTTGGTAGCTCTTTCCAACTTTGTACTTTAAGGGGCTGAACAGTTAGAAATTAGAACCCTCTACATCATGCTAGATTGGACTTCAATTCAAATGGAAGCACTTCCTCTGGTTGGACACAACATACTTGGCAGCTCTTTTTCCGATCTTGTTCTTTGTGTGAGCTTGGTGTAAGAAATAAACAACTACTTTGTTACTGCAGAAGACAAAGAAACTTGTTCAAATCAATTTAGCATCTGATGCTATTTTTGAAAATTTTGGCATTTTTCGGACAAACATGTACATTCAAAAGATACCACATAGCAATTTTCATTAGTATGTGAACTCTAATGGGCTACACTAGCAGCTCGGCAGTAAAAATTTCTATCTCTTTACTAAAACATGAATATATCCAATTGCTAATAGATTTGATGCATCTCTAAACTATAAGGTTATACATGTCAAGTCTGGACATGAACAATATCCAAAAGCGGTTATATAAAATAATTCCTTAAAATTAATTATTAAACACTCCTGGAAATAAGTTGTTGAAGCAATTTCATTGTTCAGTGAGTGATGTAGTCATACAAAATACAGAACATGAAATGCCAATGGAAAAGACGCTATCATGAAAAAAGTAATTCATGCCAGGAGAGGAAATTTCAACTTTTGCATGTAATATTAGCAAAATTTTATGTATTATTAAGATTACGATTTTGAAACAAAAAAAAGCATAACTAGCTACAATCATGGTCTGTACCGAAAAGTATTCAAATAAAATATAGAACAAGATAACAAATTAAATATAAAATATACCTGAACATGTGTTAATGACATTAGTTTTGCCCCTGTCGTGTGCAAGATCAAGTTTTTTTCATAAATCTTTAATAGATAAGATGACTCCTCTTTATAACGGTTTACATATATGTCAAGGAACTTCTTATCGGTGACTACAAATGAAGTAGTTAAGCTTGCATTCTTTTTCCACAAACCTTTCTTTAGAAGATATTGCACAACTGAGGCTCTTGGTATTATCCTTTTCTCTAGACTGACCCCAAAAACCGTTGGATTTTTGGCAATGGCCAAAGCATCCCAACCCAGCTGATCAACCCAATAGCTCATTACTAAGTTTATTTTATCTACGGATGATAACATACAATTAGGTTGCTTTCTAAATGCATTAAGAACATCTTCATCAGACCAACCCCACTTCTTAAAGGCATCAACTTTATCTTTCCACCGGGTTTTGTTAACCAATATTTTGGCCTGCAACGCTATACCAAATGTTGTTTGCGAAGGATTAAACCCCAAATCCTTTAATTCCTCCACCACCTTCAGCATACCTTTTGTGCCGAGTGCCTGACACCGCATACGAAGCAATCTTGTAACGTTTGATTCAGCCACTCCATTCTCAATCAGCAATCTAATGTTATGCGGCACAAAATGGTCACCAAGTAAAGATGGATTGCCAATTGCACGAGCAATAGTGTCCTTGTCTGATTGCAAATATTTATAAATCAATTCGTAGGTTGGGACTATATGATTCTTGAGGCTTTTAGATAGAAGCAAGGGGTTATTACTAACAAGGTTAGCAATGTCAGAGTTAGAAGCACCTTTGGAGAGTAAAAATTGAAACTTTGGCAAAACCCTTATGAAAAGGTTGCACGAAAGCAACCTTGGATCCTTCCTAATCATATCGCGTAATTGGGAATCAGAAAAACCGTAGTTTCTAAAGAAATTGATACGAGAATCAGGTATTTGAGCGGTTTTGAAGGAAACACTATAAGTGTTGCAAAGTTTGGAAGCAAATTGTGGGGAATAACCAAAATTGTTGATGAGGTATGAGACTGCAAATGAGGTTGAATCAGAAGAAGTTTGAGTGCAGAAATGAAGAGAAAAGGGTAATGAAATTGGGGATTGTAAAGCATTGAAATAAATTAGGGTTCTACGGCGCAATGCATTGAACTTCAACATGATGATGATTGATGATAAACAGTAGTATTCAAATATTGAAATGGATAAAGATTTTGTTACCTCCAAACTATTCCCCCGGCGGTGGACGGCGAAAATGGCGGTTTCACGGTTCAGCTGAGTTGGGTTCACGGCGGTGCAACAATGGGCATGCGGAAGCGCTCAAATGGGCAGCTAAGGAGGAAATACCTAAATTTTGATTGAAAAGGCTAAACGTTAAGTTTGTTATGTGTTTGACCGACTTATTTTCTACTTTTTTTTTCATTAAAAATATAATAATGAAAGAAAAAATTATGTTTTACTGTATTTATATTTTTTTTTTTTTTACTTTATTTTTCTAATACTTTTAAGAAGAAATATGACTAAATTTAATTTTATACTTTTTTATTTCATTTTAAAAAAATAAAAATAAGTTAGGCGAAACGAGACTTTATAATAGAATAAAAAGGCTTCTATATTATACCAGTCACAGTCAGTCACTGACCAATTTCACTTTCATTTAAAAAATGTTAATAGTATAACTATATTTTTTTTTTTTGGACAAAGGATTTTTAAATTAATTGTTTTCTTATTTTTTTTAACAAAATGAATTTTTTTTACTTTCTATAGCAGATGAAATATATATTTTCTTTACAAAAAAAATGAATTATATATATATTTTACAAAACAAAACAAAAAATAATAATAAATATATTTATTTTTAATGTATGATTTTTCTTAACAAATTAAATGTACGATTTATTTTAAATGTACGATTTTTTCTGTATAAATATATCATTTTATTTGTACATCATAATAAGTTTTATGCAAATAATTTTATTTTTTTGAGAAGATCAATTATTTCTTATTTTACGCAAATAAAACAGTTTTATTTTTATTTCTTAAAATTATTTTATTTATATTTTTCAACAAATGAAATATTAATTTTAAAAGAAAAACACATGAAAAGATAAATATTTTTTTTTCCTAGAAGATTGTCTTTTTGGAATCCTGTCATTGCGAAAATTAAATCTCGGTTGTCTCTGTGGAAATGTCGCAACTTGTCAATGGGTGGTCGCCTGGTTCTGCTCCGCGCTGCTTTGTCCTCTATTCCGGTATACTTCCTTTCCTTTTTCAAGGCTCCTCCAGGTATCATCTCTCTCATTGAATCTTTATTTAAATCTTTTTTATGGGGTGGGGATGGGGAAGCTCGTCGAGTTCATTGGATTATGTGGGATAAGGTGTGTCTTCCTCGTGATCAAGGGGGTTTGGGGGTTCGGAAGGTGAAGGAGTTTAATTTAGCTTTACTAGGAAAATGGTGTTGGCGTGTTAGAACTGATGGGGGGGCTTTTGGCGGAGGGTACTTGTGCATAAGTATGGTTTGGAGGGTGGGTTGATTTTGGATGGCGGTAATCGGGCGTCAGTGTGGTGGAAGACTATTGTTGGCATAGGTAGGAGTGAGGTTAATGGTATTCCTGGGTGGTTTCCGAGTGCATTATCACGGCAGCTGGGGGATGGCCTGACGACTAGATTTTGGCATGATCCTTGGTTGGGAGAGGGGGTTATTTTGCGGGAGATTTACCCGCGGCTGGCTAGTGTCACCGCCGAGCCTCAGATCACTGTGGGAGAGGTGTGGGGCCGGGGGTGGGGAGTGGCTGGTGGTGGGTGGTGTTGGCGTCGATCTCTTTTTGTTTGGGAGGAAGCATTACTAGCTGATTGTTGTGCTATTTTACCCAATGTTGTTTTGCAGTCTGGTGTGTCTGACAGGTGGCGGTGGCATGGTCTTCATTCTGATTCTTACACGGTCCGAGATGCTTATTTATCTTTGACTAGACATGTGATTGCTCCGGCGGTGCCAAATCATGTGTTAGCTTTACCGTGGCATCCTAGTGTTCCAATGAAAGTATCTGTGTTTGCTTGGCGTTTCTTGTGTAACCGTCTCCCCACTAGGGATAATCTTCTTCGGCGTGAAATTTTGCCTATTGGTTCCCATCTGTGTAGTCTTGCTTGTCCTCAGGTGGAAACTCTCTCCCATCTCTTTTTTGTGTGTGATAAGTCCCATGTGGTGTGGTGTGGCATACTCCGGTGGCTTGGTATTCAAGGTGTTTTGCACACAGCGGCGGTTCCTCATGCTCTTCAATTCATGGGACTTCAGGTTCATTCGACCAAGCCTAAGAATAGTTTCCAGGTCCTGTGGCTGGCGACTATTTGGTGGATTTGGAAAGCTCGTAATAATGGTATTTTTCAGAATAGAGATTTTGCAGCTCATCATGTGATTGATCAGATCAAAATTCACACATGGTGGTGGTTCAAGTCTAAAACTAATGGTGTTTGGTTTGATTGTAGCTTGTGGTTCTCTAACCCGATGGCCTGTTTAGGGTGGTCGGGGGTTTAATTCCTCTTTTTGATTTGTTTAGCTTTGGATGGTTGACATATTAAGTTTGTAACTTTATACTCTTTGTCTAGACTTTGCACGCCTTGTGCTAGTCTAGCCTTTTAATATATATATTCATTTTGTCGTTTCAAAAAAAAGATAAATATTTTTTTGACAACTAATGATGACATGCTGAAATTTTTTACCATGGAAGAGTTTAGACATGTGTTGTTTCATATGCATTCAGATGGAGCATTGGTGATGGTTGTAATATTAGTGTGTGGAAGGATCCTTGGATAAAACATCAAAATAAGATTGTTAGATTAAATTATACTACCTCCGTTCCTTTTTACTTGTCGTTTTAGAAAAAAATATTTGTTCCTTTTTACTTGTCGTTTTGGTAATTTAAGTTATATTTTGCCTATTATACCCTCTTTTTATTTTATTTTATTGACTAAATTTTGTAAAACTTTTTTTGTTGAAGCAATATAATCTTCTTTTTGTATACAAATTTGTTTGTTTTTAAATAAAGTTTGTTACAATTATTTTGGAAATAGATAAAGTAGGAATTTATTGGTGGATTAAAAACATATATTTTTAAAAATGACATAATAGGAAAATAAGGTGGACAAATTGCCCCTCCTATTTTCGTCTTTTTTTCTAAAACGACAAGTAAAAAGGAACGGAGGTAGTATGTCCTATGGGCTGGAGCACATGAAGGCGGCATAGCTAATCGATGAAAACACCAGTAACTGGAAAGTTGAATTGATAAAAAATTGCTTTGATGTCCAAGTTGCAAATCGCATAATATCCATGCCAATTTTCAAAGAGGTGGGTGAAGATTAATGTGTGTGGTCGGCTTACCATTATATCATGGAAGATTTAATAGATAATAGAGATCTTAGAGTCCCCCGTGATTGGATGAAAATTTGGAACATGAAAATACCAAAAAAAGTGAAAGTGTTTTTGTGGCGTGCGGTGATGGGCTGTCTACCTACGTGGGAAAGGCGCATAACTAGAGGAGTCCAATGTACGGATCAATGTGTACATTGTGAAAGTTCTTTTGAAAATGATTGGCATGCCTTTTTTTGTTGTAATAAGGTTGAGGAGGTATGGGCTGAAGCAGGATCGTGGCATGTGATAAGCGATAAACTGGAAACTGCGGATGATTTTGTGTTTTTGTTTTTCCAAATGTTAGAATTACTGTCCCAACAGAATTTCTATATGTTTGCAATGACTATGTGGATCATTTGGAAGCGGAGGAATTATAAACTTTGGAATGATGTTGATACCCAACTTGCTGTGTCAGTTATGCTCACGTGCGAATCACTTCATCAATGGCAGCTGGTGCAACAAAAGCAACGACATACAGCAGCAGCAGCAGCAGCAACTGATGCAAATAGAAGCACAGGTATGCTGCAGAACAGAAACAGCACTCATAGATGGGAGAAGCCTGGTCCGGGAGAGGTAAAATGCAACATAGATGCGGCAATTTTCAAGGAGCAAGGATGTTACGGTGTTGGCATGTGTCTTAGAGGTCCAAATGACGATTTTGTAGCAGCAAAAACAGCCTGGTTTTCTGGTCTTCCACACCCACAAGAAGTGGCAGCATGTGGTCTAAAAGAGGTGATAATTTGGCTTGGCACTAGAAGTCTAGAGGCGGTGTCTATTGAACTTTATTGTAAGAAAGTAGTTGACGGCATCTCCAATAACTTTAGAACCACTTCCGAATTAGGAGCTGTTATAAATTCTTGTAAAGCTTCACTTTCATTGTATCCAAACTTTAAGATAAGTTTCATTAGGTGACAAGCAAACAATGCCGCTCACATTTTAGCGCAAGCATCTTTGTCTTATGCTAGTTCCCAAAATCATGATCACTTGCCATCTTGTATTGAACATGTTATTATAAATGAAATAAGTTGATTTGGTTCTTGTCAAAAAAAACTTATAATAGTGATCCAAAAGAGTAGTATCTAATAATACTCCTATTATTTTTACACATATGCTAATGTGTGACTAGCAGCAGAAATGCATGCATCTGTTATGTGTGTAAAATTAAGAAAATGAAGAATGAAAGTGGAGTTATTATCAGGAATTAGTATGCTAGAATAATTGAATTCATAGGAAAGAGGAAATGCAAAGTTTATGCAATATGCATATGAGACATCAAACTCATATCAGGGACATTGAGATTAAAAGAAAAAACATAATTGCAAATTTAAATAATGAATTAGGCGGAGGAAAGGACTATAGATTCTCTATTGTAAACTTTTAACGCAATTTCACACTATTAAATCTCAGCCGTTCATTTGATGTCAAACGGTTCTGATGTTACACAATTTTATGCACTAAAATAACATTAGCCACTGATTTTAGATCATACCGCTCAGATCAATTACAGCAGGACAAAGTAACTACAGGAAATTCGCCAGAAGGGCATGATATTTGACATCATCTTTGGATTCCAACTTCCAAAGACTACAATGTTCTGCCGGAAAAACATGATATCTGTCATCGCCTTTGTGTTACAAGACTTGCAATACTACTCAAAATTCAGTCTCCAACAATTGATATCATACATTGCAGGCAGAAAATTTATACTGTTGCTGGTTTTCAAGGACTTGAATTGAATGCAGAAAATTTGTAAATAGTTTTAGGCAATGAAAATTTGTAACTTAGAATCATTGCAACTCAATTTGAACATAATGAATAGACTTTCTTTCATTCATTACAACTGCGTCTAATTACATAATACTATTATCATAATAGCTGCAACAAATAACTACTTTGAATAACAAAAAATGGACCGTTGCATCCGATTCTTTCAGCAACTAAAAAGAAGCAATTTCTAAGTGCTAAAACAAACAAAACATACTTGGTAGCTCTTTCCTACTTTGTACTTTAAGGGGCTGAACAGTTAGAAATTAGAACACTCTACATCATGCTAGATTGGACTTCCATTCAAATGGAAGCACTTCCTCTGGTTGGACACAACATACTCTTTAGCTCATTTTCCGATCTTGTTCTTTGTGTGAGCTTGGTGTAAGAAATAAACAACTACTTTGTTGCTGCAGAAGACAGAGAAACTTGTTCAAATCAATTTAGCATCTGATTCAATTTTTGAAAAATTTGGCATTTTTCGGACAAACATTAACATTCAAAAGAGACCCCATAGCAATTTTCATTAGTATGTGAACTCTAATGGGCTGCACTAGCAGCTCGGCAGTAAAAATTTCTAGCTCTTCACTAAAACATGAATATATCCAATTGCTAATAGATTTGATGCACCTTTTCTTCATATTTACTTATCTTATCCAATTAAAAGTGCTTATTACATCTTAAATGCATCATCTGAAAAATGATTTTGTAAACAGAAGATTCTTGCTTCCTTATAGGTGAGATGATTAAAAAATCTCTCCTATACAGACAGGGTTAAAAATATATGCGCATAATCAAAATATGATATAGAACATTGGTTTAATAAAGGCCACAATAAGTAAGAGGTTATACAAGGTTAGTGAAAATATATGCGCATAAGTAAGAGGTTGAAGGATTAAATAACCATTAACTGCAACCATAAAATAATCTACAAGGTTATACATGTCAAGTCTGGACAGGAACAATATCCAAAAGCGGTTATATAAAATAGTTCCCTAAAATTAAATACTCCTGGAAATAACTTGTTGAAGCAATTTCATTGTTCAGTGAATGATGTAGTCGTATAAAATACAGAACATGGATAAAATGCCAATGGAAATTAATCAAAATTTTGGGAGGTCTATACTCAACCACAAAAGCTAGCTTACGAGTTGAGGTTCGCACTACCCTTATAAAGGCTATCTATGCCAAATCTCTAGCCAATGTGGGACTTCTAACAATTGCATTAATACTGAGTTTTGGGAGCTCTTCAAAATTAGACTGCAAACATTAATTACAAGTGCATTGTCCACAATTATTTGCAAAGTAACTACAATTGCAAATGGAACCAAAAATCAGTTCTAATCCAGCAATCAATCTTGTATAGCTTAATTTATGTCACAGATTATTGTACTATACAAACATAGACGGATAAATGACGCTATTGTGAAAAAAGTAAATCATGCCAGGAAATTTCAACTTTTGCATGTAATATTAACTAGCTACAATCACGGTCTGACCGAAAAGTATTTAAATAAAATACAGAACAAGATAACAAATTAAATCTAAAATACCTGAACATGTGTTAATGACATTAGTTTTGCCCTACGCAAGATCAAGATTTCTTCCATAAATCTTTAATAGATAAGATGACTCCTCCTTATAACGGTTTACATATTTGTCAAGGAACATCTTATCAGTGATTACAAATGGAGTAGTTAAGCTTGCATTCTTTTTCCACAAACCTTTCTTTAGAAGATATTGCACAACTGAGACTCTTGGTATTATCCTTTTCTCTAGACTGACCCCAAAAACCGTTGGATTTTTGGCAATGGCCAAAGCATCCCAACCCAGCTGATCAACCCAATAGCTCATTACTAAGTTTATTTTATCTACGGATGATAACATACAATTAGGTTGCTTTCTAAATGCTTTAAGAACATCTTGATCAGACCAACCCCACTTCTTAAAGGCATCAACTTTCTCTTTCCACCGGGTTTTGTTAACCAATATTTTGGCCTGCAATGCTATACAAAAAGCTGTTTGTGAAGGATTAAACCCCAAATCCTTTAATTCCTCCACCACCTTAACCATGCTATGTGTGTTGAGTACCTGACATCGGATACGAAGCAATCTTGCAATGTTTGAGTCGGCCACTCCATTCTCAATCAGCAATCTAATGTTATACGGCACACGATGCTCACTGAGTAAATATCGATTGCCAATTGCACGAGCAATAGTGTCCTTGTCTGATTTCAAAAATCTAAAAACCAATTCATAGGTTGGGACAATATGACTCTCCAAGCATGGAGACAGGAGTAAGGGGTTCTTACTAACAAGGTTAACAATGTCAGAGTTAGAAGCACCTTTGGAGAGTAAAAATTGAAACTTTGGCAAAACCCTTTTGGAGGGATTGCAGGAAAGAAGACATGGTGCCTTGGGAATGATATGGCGTAAATGGGTGTCAGAGAAACCATGGTTTCTAAAGAAATTGATAACAGAATCAGGTTTTTGGGCAGTCTTGAAAGAAACATTGTAAGTTTTGCAAATTTTGGAAGCAAATTGTGGAGAGAAGCCAAAATTGTTGATGAGGTAGGAAACTGCAAATGATGAATTAGGGTTCTATTGCACAATGTATTCAACTTCAACATTATTATATTTAAGTGTTGAAAATGAAATATAAAAATGAAATATTGAAATTGATGAATCTGATTTTGTTTGTGTCTACGACGGTGAACGGCGAAAAATGGCGGTTTAATGGTGCAGCTGAGTTGGTTTCACGGCGGTGCAAATATGTGGTTTTGTGAATGGCTCAATTTGAAAGGTCCGCTAGTAACAAAGGTATTGATGAAAAATATTTGAGTCAATTAACCATTGGGCTAAAAACTTTATCTTTAACCTAGGTGAAGGGAATTCTACTTTTCTATTTTTTTAAAATGAAATAAAGAAATATAAAATTGAATTTAACCATATTTCTTTTTAAAAGTAGTAGAGAAATGAAGTAAAGAAGTAAAGATTAAAGATAAATAAAGTCAAACACAATTTTTTTCTTCTTTACTATTTTTAAGGAGAAGGAAAAAAATAGAAAATAAGCCGGGCCAAACAGACACTATGTCAATGTGGATATTATCAATGCATTATATTTAATGATAAGACATTATATATCTGTCAAAGGTAAATGGATTATAAATAAAAGTTAATATTATAATGATGCAACGTATTATTATTTTTACAAGAATGAGGCAAACTTTAACTTTCCTATATATAAAATAAAAATCAATATGTCCTATGAGCTTAGCTCAATTGATTGGACATATTGCACGAAAGTGCTGGAATCCAGGTTTGAATTCTAGTACGTCCACTTATTCATCTTTAAGAGATAAATTTTCTAGCCATTAGGCTACCTGACCAAAAAAAAAATCAATATTATAAAAAAAATTGATGGCTTATTAAACATAAGAAAATGTCAATAATATTATTTTATAAAGATTTTTTTGAAGCAATTATTTTATAAAGATTCAAATTATATTTAATTAATTTACTTATTTTATGTTTGAAGATCACTTAAATTTTACCTTTAAATTATATTTATATATATATATATATATATGTTATGAATATTGTATTTAGTGGATGTCCACTCTTTGTCTTCCAATTCCACTACACTCCCACTAGTGAGTGGGTAGTAAATATTGTTGCTCTTTCATCTCTCCTCTTGTATCCTATAAATAGGACTCATGTTATGTTGTAGTATTATCTAAGTGAATAGTTGAATACAAAGTTCTCTACTTCTCTATATCTCTATTTTCTAGTTTAGTAGTTTATTTCTAACACGTTATCAGCACGAGCTTACCAACTGAGGTACGCAAGTTTTAATATGAAACCATGAGTAGCTTTTGTTTTGGTTATTATATAATGTAATACATTTGAGTTTTCGATGTTGTTTATGCTTCGTTACCGACATTAGTACAGTGAAACATAACATCTTGATCATCCAAATGAACATATTGCATGCCTTGTTAATCCTATAATCTAGTATTGTTAATTCATATCTACATGTGGCACGCTTTACATATTCCATGTATATATTTTATGTGAACTTGTGTTTTTCATTGCATGTTATATTTTCCACTTAAATTCCAAAATTTGGACAAAATTATTGTGGGTTGGTTTCCACTTCCTTTTACACTTTTAATTTTCATTCAAATCCATCAAACTTTGAAAACTTTATGTTTTTATACGTTGTGTTAATTGTATGTCAAATCCACTTATAGTTAATTAAAAGAAAATGTAGATGCCACATGATTTGTTTGTGTTAATTATAAGGGAAATTCTATGGTACTTTTGCCAAATCCATTGTATTGGTACTTAACCAATAAAATTATATATTTTATCCAAGTCATCATTTGTATTTTATATATTAATAATATAATAAGACATATGTTAAATAGTTATTGGTCAACATGTTTAGTGTATCGGTACATGACAATTTTTCCATTGTACCGTAGCATTCCCCTAATTATAAACTATATATTTATTTGGGTGACTGTTTATGCTTGTTGTGCTTAACCACTTGAGGCCTATATATAAAAGCTTAAGTTTAATTTGGTTGTGAAATTTATAATAATAATAATAATAAAAAAAAAAAACGTAGTATGTGAATGATTTACACATACACGTATTGCTTGTTTAGTATTGTGAATCATGTATACGGGTATATCACTGTATATATTATTTGTTTTGTTAATTTTCTTATGCGACATTCGGTTATTACTTTCAACTATAACTCATAAGCTATCCTTTTTATGTTTAATGTGTTTATGACATATAAATCATCACCAAATGAATTTTGACAATCCAGATTCATGCCGAATATTTTATATACTGTTATGAGTATTTGTTTCCAATTTATTTTGTTGAGACTTATTATTAAAATGAAAGGACTCTCAATATCAATTTTGTGATTACTAATAATTTAATTGTAATTCTGAAACGATTGATATTCGGATTTTATATGTTAGGATTAATAAAGATTACTCTTGGTTCTATCTACTTAATAGATATATACACGGAAGAAAATTTGTATATGTTAGTGTTAGACTCTCGGATACATAAGATATTAAATAAATAGATTTGAAAGTTTTGTATATCTTTAACCTTTGATTTTTATACTTTGTGATCAATATTGGATTTGCTTTTATTTACGCGCTAAGAGACTCAGGTAAGTATCTATAACTAATCTTGATAAAATTCCATTTTATTTGTACAAGTGATGATTTATTTGAGACAAATAAATTATAATGTAGTTCTAGAAGAACACATATAATTCTATATGAATTCCTGAAGAATTCACAAGAGTAGTTCCTGAAGAACTCCATAGTATTATATATGAATTTCAGAAGAATTCAAAAGGGTTAATAACTTAATGATTGATAATCAGAAGATTTGAGACATGGTTCATGGAGAATAAATAAATTAATATCAAGCATCCCTGAAGGATTGCGTAAAAAAAATGATTTATAAAGATCTAAAGAAAATATTTGTTATATAGTTCCTAAAGAACTAAAAGTTTGATATATTAAAGCATCCCTGAAGGATAGCTCAACTAAGTTTAAAGTTTTTAATTATTTGTCGATAGTTCATGAAGAACTAATTAATAATATAATATCAAATAAATCCCAGAAGGATTGCAAAAATCATATAGATCATGAAGAACTAATAATTTAGCATCAAATATATCCCAGAAGGATTGCAAAAATTATGATGAATGTCATACTATTAGAGGTCAGTTGTGCATTTATTTATTTATTTTCTTGTGACTAATTATATATAATTGCATAAAAGGAGAAAATTGTTTTTAATATTATTTGCTCATATTGAAAATTACTTTGTTTTTTTTTTCGGACATTGATTTATACATTCTCTGCAACAATTGTTTAAAATTATTTTTTATACTACAATCAAATTATTGAAAGCTCCAGAAGAGCTAATATATTATTAAAGGAGAACAAAGTTTACTTTGAGAATATATATATTTACTAGTGCATTTGAAACACAAATTATTGTAAACCAGAAGTTTAGAAAACATATTAAGTTTGGCAAGACCAGTTGGGTTATCCCGGATCTATTATGATGCGAAAAATATATATTGGACATGTATTGAAGAGCCTGAAGATTCTTCAATCCAATAATTGATGTTATTAGTTGCCAAAGGAAGTTGAAAAATTGAGTCTCTCACAATTTAAGAATGTATATAAGGTTTTATTTGTAAATCATTTAAATGGTTAGACAACTCACAACCAGAAGTTTGTGAAATTGTTTTATGAAATAATTTGACAAAGAGCTCATTTTCTAAATTTTCGGAAAGTATTTGATAAGTATCATATGCTAATAATAAAAGAAAAATATGGACCTGAAGATTCATTCTTTAGACGTCTAAAGTTATGCGTGATTAATACTTATGAAATGGTAAGTTCGAAATTATACTTTGGGAACATGCGATCATTTCAATTGAGTTTTTGCTTCGCATCAAGCCAATAAGTTATTATATGAAACTACTCCCCTTAATTTGCAAATGAGTTTAGGTTTATAACCTAATATTTTTTTTATATATAATTAAGCATTTTTTTTTTAATATGTTGTGCAATATAATGCACTAAGATGAATTCTTAAAGAATATTGGGAAAATGAATTTAACATGAATCTCCATATAAAGTATCTTGAGCTAAAAATTGGAGACTTGTTTACGGCCCAGAAGGCTTATTATTAAGTGAGAAATTAATTTTTTCAATATTAGGGGGAGAGAAGAAGCAGCTGAAAATTTGAACCAGAAGTTCAAATGAATCACTTGAATTGAATTGAATTATTATTGTCTCATCTTGATCCTCAGATAAATCATTTGCAAAGTTTATGAAATAAACTATCAGCTGCTAATGCTCCGATTAAATTTGCAAATGAATCTTAACCACCCTGAAGCGTGGTAGTGCAGTCGGTTCCAAAGATTAAAAATCCTCGAGTGAGAAAATGAGCTAAAAAGAAAGATAACCCAAGTGAGGATATGAAAAGAGTAATTGACATAGTTGATTTTTTTAAGTTCCAGAAGAACTTATCAGGTACTTGAAATTTATGAAAATATTGAGATCTCAACAAATTATGTCATGAATGAAATATGAAGGAACCGAAAGGAAGTCAACGTTGACGATGTTTTTAAATATAATATAGCGCTATTTTTAATAAATGATAGTGAGGATCATGAACGAAAGTCTACTAAAGAATGTAGACAAAGTGAGAATTGGCCAAAATTGAGAAATTAGATTGAAATATAATGAAACTCACTTTTCAAGCAAAATGTTTGTGGACCTGAAGTCCAGACACCTAAAAGGTGTGAAATTATAATTGCATACAAATGAGAATGATGAAATAGTGAAATAAAAAGCACGACTTGTTGCTCAAGGATTCACGTATTATTTTGGTACGTAAGATGCCTTGTAGCACATGGAGAGCTCAATTTTCACCTGATGATGAATGTTGTTACAATATATTTATATTGCTCATTTGATAGACATGATTATATGAAGGTCCCTGAAGGATCTCCTATTAAAAGATTCTAAATGACTGAAGATGTAGAGAAATATCTTAAGATAAATATTTTGATAAAAGTTTATCTCGATCTGCAGATTGATTAATTAGCTAATTGAATCTTGACAAATTATATCTATTGAGTACATGATATTAGTGTCAAAAAAAAATATCAAATAACTCGGTCTTGAAGATTTTAAATTTGCATGCATTTACTTAAATCTTATTTTGATTGACGTGATAATATTATTTTTGTTAGTGAGTTAGGATTTATCACCAACCAAAATGCATTAGAAATAATGTGAAATATATGTTTTCACGACAGAGTTAAAGAATATTTGTTCGAGTTGAGGTTCTATACTCAACCACAAAAGCTAGCTTACGAGTTGAGGTTCGTACTACCCTTATAAAGGCTATCTATACCAAATCTCTAGCAAATATGGAACTTCTAACAATTGCATTAATACTGAGTTTTGGTAGCTCTTCAAAATTAGACTGCAAACATTATTACAAGTGCATTTGTCCACAGTTATTTCCAAAGTAACTACAATTGCAAATGGAACCTAAAATCACTTCTAATACAGCAATCAATCTTGTATAGCTTAATTTATGTCACAGATTATTGGACTAACCAAACATAGACAGATAAATGTCGCTATCATGAAAAAAAGTAATTCATGCCAGGAAATTTCAACTTTTGCACGTAATATTAGCAAATTTTTATGTATTACTCAGACTAAGATTTTGGTGAAAAGAAAAAAAAAAAAAAGCTTAACTAGCTACAATCACAGTCTGACCGAAAAGTATTCAAATAAAATACAGATAACAAATTAAATCTAAAATACCTGAACATGTGTTAATGACATTAGTTTTGCCCCTGTCGTGTGCAAGATCAAGTTTTTTTCCGTAAATCTTTAATAGATAAGATGACTCATCCTTATAACGGTTTACATATCTGTCAAGGAACATCTTATCAGTGATTACAAATGGAGTAGTTAAGCTTGCATTCTTTTTCCAAAAACCTTTCTGTAGAAGATATTGCACAACTGAGGCTCTTGGTATTGTCCTTTTCTCAAAACTGAGCCCTAAAACCGACGGAGTTTTAGCAATGGCCAAAGCATCCCAACCCAACTGATCGACCCAATAGCTCATTACTAAGTTAATTTTATCAACGGATATTAACATACAATGAGGTTGCTTTCTAAATGCTTTAAGAACATCTTCATCAGACCAACCCCATTTCTTAAAGGCATCAACTTTATCTTTCCACCGGGTTTTGTTAACCAATATTTTGGCCTGCAATGCTGTACCAAAAGCAGTTTGTGATGGATTAAACCCCAAATCCTTTAATTCCTCCACCACCTTCAGCATGACTTTTGTGCTGAGTGTCTGACACCGGATACGAAGCAATCTTGTAATGTTTGATTCCGCCACTCCATTCTCAACAAGCAATCCAATGTTATATGGCACAAGATGTTCACTGAGTAAATATCGATTGCCAATTGCACGAGCAACAGTGTCCTTGTCTGATTGCAAATATCTATAAATCAATTCGTAGGTTGGGACTATATGATTCTTGAGGCTTTTAGATAGAAGCAAGGGGTTATTACTAACAAGGTTAGCAATGTCAGAGTTAGAAGCACCTTTGGATAGTAAAAATTGAAACTTTGGCAAAACCCTTATGGAAGGGTTGCACGAAAGCAACCTTGGATCCTTCCTAATCATATGGCGTAATTGGGAATCCGAGAAACCGTAGTTTCTAAAGAAATTGAGAACAGAATCAGGTTTTTGGGCAGTTTTGAAAGAAACATTGTAAGTGTTGCAAAGTTTGGAAGCAAATTGTGGGGAGAATTCAAAATTATTGATGAGGTATGAGACTGCAAATGAGGTTGAATCTGAAGAAGTTTGAGTGCAGAAATGCAGAGAAAATGGAAATGAAATTGGGGATTGTAAAGTATTGAGATAAATTAGGGTTCTATTATGGCGCAATGTATTAAACTTCAACATGGTTATATTATAATAATTCAATTGATGAATCAGATTTTGTTTGTTACCTCTAAACTTTTCCTCAATCTCTTTGGATCATTATTTCACTGATATTTTCCAATTTCATTACAAAAGCTTATGACAGTGCCGCTTTTAGGATGCGTGGATCTAAAGCGAGGCGGCGATGGCGGCGGAGGTAGAGATCTCCGGCGCCGGTGAGAGAAAACGTTGCCGTGAAGAGGAAGAGGAGGTAGTAGAAGTGAAACCGGTGGTGAAAAAGGAGAAAATAACAACTGATAAAAGTGTGTTAAAGAGTGTGATCTTAGCCCTTCTCTTGTTACCACTAGGCTGGCAATGAACATAACCATCTCGAAAATAGGTGTTCATTCATTCAAATAGATAGATAGATTACATCAGATGTTATTGCAAATTCAACACCCCTAAAAACATAAAATGACGAAATTGCGAAAAATCTCATAGCATCCAAGTTAATAGCATGAAACGGCTTATTTTTGCAAAACAAACAAAACACCGTACAAGACGGGAAAGCAAAACAACGACGAACAACGAAACGCCGCACCAAGACGACGAACAACAAAACGCCGCACTATAAGACGACGAAATCACAAAAAAAAATACTAAATACTATGTGAAATTCACTTATTTTAATAAAAAAAAGAAAAAACAAATTATAGGGGTGCTAAAATCACCCCCTTTCGGTGATGAAAGAAGAACAAAACTAGGATAAGAAAAAATGAGGGAGAGCGGTAGGGATGTTTCATTTCTAAATTGGATTAAATTGTTTAAAAAGAGGTGCAACACAAGGATTTTTCAAGAGGTCACTCATCCTAATACTACTCTCGCTCAAGCACGCTTAACTGTGGAGTTTGTTTGAACTATATACATAATGTATGAGTTAGAATGAGTTTCTTCCCTTCTTTTCTCTCCACAAAAGCTATCGACTATCGACAGGAATTTAGGGTGTGTTTGTTTGAGATTAAAATAAAATAGCTTTTTTTTAAAAAAATCTATTTTTAAAAAATAGATTTATTTTGTAGAGATTTTAAAAAAAAATTAAAGTTGTTTTCTATTTGTTTACAATTATAAAAATCATTTTTGAGAACAAACACATGGTCCTTGATTTTAAAAAAATAGATTTTGAGAGAATCACTTGAAAATAGCCTTTCATTTTGGACTCAAAAATAATTTTTTTGACAAAATGATTTTTATGAAAATCTGAAACAAACACATCAAAAATGAAAAAAGTGATTTTCTTAGAAAAAATCTCAAAAAAAGACGCCTCTGCAAACAAAAAAAAGATCATCAGCAAAAAGAAGATGAAGTATTTGAGGGTCATACCTACCTACACGCATGGATTTCCAATATTTAGCATCCACCTGATCTGCAATAATATGAGACAATCTCTCTATACAAATAACAAAAAGATACAGAGATAAAGGGTCTCTTTGTCTAATTCCTCTCGAGGGTGTAAATATATCTGTTTTCTCACCATTCCATAAAATTTTGAAAGATGGAGACGAAATACAATGTTTAATAATATAAATGAGGTTATGAGGAAGCTTACATTCGTTTAAACAATTTTTCACAAAATTCCAATTAATACGATAGTAAGCCTTCTCAAGGTCAATTTTAATTGACATAAACATCTTATTCTATATAAGGAGAATTGTAGTAACGCTAGATTAATTAATTAATTAATTATTGGGGCTAATCTCTATATAATATATTTAAGGATGTCTCTCTCCTGATTTTTTTCCTACGTGGCATTCTCTCAATGAACATAATCCTACGTGTTATCTCCTCCTTATTTTATACTACATAGATTTAGTTAGGAGTTTTAGCAAGAGGAACATGGTTCAAATCCCACCAACAACAAAAAATCTATTATTTTACTTAGATTTAGTTAAAAGCTTTAGCAAGAGTACATGGTTCAATCCGTACCAACAACAAAAAATCTATTTTTATGATATATATTTTTTTACTTATACTACATATATTTAATTATGTGTTTTAGCAAGAGCAACATAATTCAATTCCAACCAACAACAAAATAATTATTTTTATGATGCATTTTTTTACTTAATTGTTACTAACCATAATTTTTAAAAAGTTACTAATCTCTATAGTATATATTTACTAATGTCTCTCATGAACAAAATTGCACGTGACAATCTCCAATGAATTAAAGCTTATGTGTATCATCTATGTCTCTGTCACGAATAAAATTTAGTATGAAGTACATGGTTCGATTTCCACTAACAGCTAAAACTATATTTTTATAGTATTTTTTGAAGCAATTTTTATGATATTTTATTTTATTGCTTATGAAAAATATTAATACTTATATTAAGATATATGACTGTATTTTTTATTTTAATTTACACAGGATCAATATTTATATATATTGATACAGGTGGCTATATATACGTGAGATTTATATTTATATTCATATACTAATACAAAGACATTTTTTTTTGTAATTTTAAGAGAACATATATTTCTATGAGAGTTTATATTTTTACCCATATATTAATATGGGGATAATTTTTTTAAATTTCTACAGGAGCTATATTTATACTCATGTACGGTTTTTTTTTGTAATTTTTACGGAATTATATTTCTACGAATGTTTTAATACGAAATTTATTAATACGAGACGAAAGATTTTTTTATATAGGAATTTAAATATTTATAGACATATTAATACGGGAACACTATTTTTTTACTATGACTTATATTTACAGCCATATTAATATGAGTGCCTTTTAATTTTATAATTTACGCGAGGACCAATATTTATACTCATATATTAATACAAGATCCTATCTTTTTTGTAATTACACGGGGACTAGAAACGAAATACAATATTGTTCGAAACGGGGATCGGGAGATCACTCTGCACCATATTTTATTTCTTTAAAATCGCTAAATATATATTATTTTCATATTTAAATAATAGAAATATAAAATCAATTTTCCAAGTAGTTGAAAAAATAAATATTACTTGATAAAAAATTCATTGATTATTAAATTAAAAAAATTAATATCTAAACTAATTTACTTTAAGGTTAATAACTAATTTACTTTAAGGTTAATAATATATATTATAATTTTGATTATTAACCCGTGCAATGCACGGGTCAGTTATACTAGTCTATATATATATTATTTGAGACCTTTTTTCAAGGATTTGTGTACACATGTCATTCCCATATTAATTCTCTTCTCACAACAATTTGATATTCAATGCAAATTTCACAATGATTTTATATTTATTATCATTAACCACATTTATTTTAATTTCAAAGCCATAATCATCAGCATTATTATTATTATTATTATTATTATTATTATTATTATTATTATTTTGTTTTTGATATCATTATTAGCAATATTTTATTTTATTTTATAGACAAAAAACTTTTATTTTTTTCTTTATTATATTATGTGACTTATCTTTTCTTCATTGTAAGGTAAAATATAATTCAACTTTATATGATATATTCACTTTTCAGTTCTTACATTAAAAAAATAATTCAATATATTTAATTTTTAATTATATTGATTTTAATTCATTTTTTTAAATGGTTTGTTAAATTAACACATCTAATGCATAAATTATGTTAATTTTTTCAATAAAAAAAAACTAATGCAATTTTTTTTACCAAACATGTATTCAAAATTAATTTTATTTGAACTTAAAATTAATTTTTGTAAAAAAAACTAAAATTAATTGGTTTTACAGCACTATTCAAAATTAATTGTTGTTATTCGTTCCTCTATTTTCTTCATTTGAAATTTGAAACTAATGTATTAAATGCATAATCTTTTATTTTTGGTAACAAAATGTATAATCATTTTTTTTTCAATGATTTAAGTAATACGTTTAAAAAATGATTTAAAAAATATTATAAAAGAATATATATAGAAACAAAATCAATGCATTTAATATTAACATTTAACACATATCAAATTAGTTTTAACGTTTTTTTTGAACGGCAATTAATATTGACTTGGCCAATTGAATTATATTGATTCAATTAGTGTCAAATTGATTTAGGTTCCTTTTATTTCATTCCTATATATAGCCATAATATTCCACTAAGAATAATGCTCCAGTTTTTCTTTTCTCATCAACTACATAATTTATAATTTATATCAGTCATTTTATTTCATTCAAACTTTCTTTGCATGTTATTTTGTTTCATTTTTTAATTCTCTTGCAATGGGGTGGGGTGATATATATGGATTGTTATTCGAACAAACTATTTGACTAAATTGTATTGATTTGTTGTTTTTTTGTTTGTCTAGATTGATTCAAAGATAGATCAAGTATGAGACTACAAAAAGTAGAAGTATGAAACAACAAGAGATGAAGTTGAGGCAAAGTAAAAATTTGTACAATTATATATTTTACAAAGTTGATTAAAGTTTCAAATGTTATTTACAATTTAGAATATAAGAATTACGTGTAGTAATAGTAGTAGTAGTTTGTATATGTATTAGTTTGTACTATGAGATGTTAAAGATACGAGCGATAGTAGTGATATTATATTGTTGCAAGTGTTTAATTGATCACAATTTTCACGAGCTACTATTTTTTCAATATATATATAGTATTTTCTCTATTCTTTTATATAAACAACAATTCATATTTTTTATTGAATACTTGATGAGCATAATTTACATTATAGACTCTCATTTGTCAATGTTATTTACAAAATTAATGTTGCGTCTTCTCAAATTTGAATATCAAATCAAATGTTTCTCATAAATAATTATATTGTAGATGAAGATGAACTTAATGATTCATCTTGGATTTTTTTTATCTTTCTTTATCAGTCTTAGATATAATTTCTTCATTTTTCCATTTTGTTTGTAGACACAAATTAAAAAAGAACACCAAATAAAAAAGGGAAAAAATGTTATGGAAATGATTTTGCTTCTATTTTACTTCTATCTAATGTTACATGCATTTGGTATGATGAAATGAAATGCAAAAGAGAGAGAATTAAGAAAGCGGGTGCAGTCAAAAAATGCTAAGAGAGGAATTGCCGAAGAAAATGGAGGAGAAGGAAATTTGATTAGATGAATGTTGTACAAGTAGATCCAAATTATTCAAATTGTCTAAAGTATTTTTTATTCAAGTTATATAACTACAACGCAATCAATCACTATTTTTACATAAATTTTATTTACAAATTTTAATGGCAATTAAACACGATTCTAATGTTGCAGACAATGCTCCCATAAAGAAAATTGAAACTTGATGGTTTGTTTTGTAAAATTTTAATATGTCAAAGATTTTGTTTCGAATAACTTATCATTTTCAATGAAAATGATCATGATACACAAGATTGTATGTTTATTGTATTAGATTCCTATTTTTTTTAAAAGTGAGAGACAAGTTACCTTTTTTTTAACTATTTTATTTTTTTCATTTTAAGGGTGTACGTATTCATTCCATTGTTCTCTGAACTATCATATACAAATATGAAAATGAAATGAAAATTACTTAATTTCCATTATTTACAAATATGAAAAATTAACAACCTTGAAACAAATACTATTGACTAAAAAAATTGTATAAATTGATAAATATTTATGCATATTTTTCTTTTTGTTTAGAACATGCATGCATGAATTAAGGTGATAACTATTTTGAATTGTATTGTATATGATTTTTTGTTTGTTGAGAGAGTACATATCATGTTGTTACTTATATATGTTGATTCATCTAATATGAACATGATTTAAAGTTTAAAGTTGATAATTATTTTAATTTTTTTAACAGCTTATGCTTATGCATATGGAATACTGCTTTCATTTCTTTTTATTTGATCCTTTAGAAAAAAAATATTTATTTCTAATTATTTGTTGTTTAGACAATTTAAAGTTATATTTTGTCTATTTTGTCCTTCCTAATTTTTCATTATTGACTAAATTTTATATTTTTTTTTATTGTATCTTTATTTTTTTACTAAACTTATTCATATAATTTTTTTTTTCAAGTACTAATTCAATATCGCTAAAAAATAAAAAGAATGAATCTGCGAATAAACTCACAACATCCAAATTAATAGCACAAACGACATACTCATGCCTACAAAAATTGTAATATAACTGAAGTAACTGAAATACATATGTTTCTGGATCGGCATCGCTGACGAACTAAATCATTGTGTGAATAAGTAGTTGATCAAAGTAGCTCTAGCAATCTAATTAAACGAACACTGCACAAAGATGATAAATCAGACAAACACCGCACGAGGACGGGAAAACAAATATATCGCACAAAGACGGGAAATCAAACTTCACACTAAGTTGACGAAATCACAAAAAAAAAACTCACTCTATGTCTACTACCACAATAAAAAAAAAGATATTTTAGTAAAAGTCATATTCTCTCTTTTATTTACAAACTTTTCTTAAAGTGTGTGATTTGGTCAACCGTAAAACTTAAAATGGGACGGAGAGAATATATTTTTAAAAAAGGTATAATAAGAAGAATAGGTGCAAAAAAAACACTTCCTTAATATTTTTCTTCCCAAACAACAAATAAAAATGAATAGAGAAAATACTAGACAAGTCACAAGACATGTCTAAGTTATTTAGTAATATCTTTAGATTATTTTTGTTACATGATTATCTTACTATTAATACTATGAGATCAGACTAATTTAATTTATTTCAAAATTTATTTGTGGTCAAAATTTACACACACACACACACATATATATATGGGGGCTGCTAACTGGAAGTTAGCAAGCCTCCTCTCACAAGTTTTACTCGCGCACCCCCATATACATGGGGTGCGCGAGAAATGGGGGGTGGGTGGAGACACACGAGAAATGTCTATATATACAGGGACTATTTTTATTTTGTAATTTATACGTAGACTTTTTTTAATTTATTATATGGGACTTATATTTTAAGAAATTTCCATGGGAGGAAGTTAGCAAGCCTCCTCTCACAAGTTTTACTCGCGCACCCTTCATATACATGGGGGTGCGCGAGAAATGGGGTTGGATAGGGGTGCGCGAGAAATGGGGGGTGGGTGGAGACGCACGAGAAATGTCTATATATACGGGGACTATTTTTATTTTGTAATTTATACGTAGACTTTTTTTTTAATTTATTATATGGGACTTATATTTTAAGAAATTTCCATTGATTATTTTTTTGAGTCATATTAACCGGTGTTAAAGATTGAAATATCTCTAAAAGTTCAATAATTAATTTATCTTTTTTTGTTAGCATGGGGGCTTTTTAAAAAACATTTATGCGAAATCTTATATTTTCACTCATATTTTTTTTTGGTATGATTTTCACTCATATATTTTTTTACGGCGTCTACGTTTTTTTTTTGTAATTTATATGGAACCTATTTTTTTAATTTATAACATGACAGGCTATATTTTTTTAAAATTTATACGAGTGTTTTTCGTACTAGACAAGTCATTTTTATGCATATTTTAATATGATAACTATATTTTAATTCATATATTTATAAAGAGATCTGATTTTTTATTTGAAGGGCATTGATGTGGAAATTAAATAATATAAGATATATTCGAGTAATTTGTTATGTAATTTTTGTTTCATATTTATTTTGCTACATATTTTATGAGATTAATTTGTTTTTTTTTGTTTCTTTAGGGGATTTTTTTATAAAATATATAAAAATATATTTTTATAAAGTATGTTTAAAAATCAATAAATCTACAAATGTATTTTTTTTCCGTGCATGGCACGGGCTCACAAACTAGTTTATTTTATATGGCCTTTAGTTAATTTTTTTTATCTCTGTATGGTTTATGGTTCATTTAATTTAATTCCAAGTCGAATCGAGTTGTTCGTGAGCTTATGTCGAGTCGAGTTCAAGCTTGAAAAATAGCTCTTGTTAAACTCGAGTCGAGTTTTCAGCCGAATTAATTCTTATCGAGTCGAGTTGAATTAAGTTCAGTTCGACTCGACTCATTTCCACCCCTAGACTCACCACTAGTGGTTGTGTGAGAATTTCTAGAGATGAGAAATGTACATTCATGAAATGAAATTATTTCATTTATTCATTAAATTTCTGTTTGATATATTTCAATTTTCAAGTGCTACTTAATCATTTTAAAGTCACAGTCCAATTTAAACCTTATCAAAAAAATATTACAAAATGAATTGAGTTTTTTTCAACATTACAAAGTTAACTACTTTTATCCCACCCATCGAAGTGCCTCCAATCTAGCGAGGGATTAGTCACTGCGTTCGGCGGTGGATACCCCGGTCTTAATCAAAAAGCTAACTACTTTTAAATTACTTACTTGATATGTATAACAAACAAAGTGTAACATAAACAAAAAAGAGGCCCAACAAAGCTAACTACTTTTAAATTACTTACTTGAATATTAGTATTTTTAATCTAGTGTCCCTGTAGTATAACTTAAGTGGTAAGAGTTGAGAGATATATAGGTTGAGTAAGGGAAGATCTAAGGTTCAATCACTGGTGGGAACAATTTATATTTCCGAAGTATAAAAAAAAGTATTTTTAATCTGGTAAATGTTTAGGTATTCCGAAGTGTAGTTGGGTACCGGTATTTAAGGGTGTACATGGGTTCGATAAAACCAGAAAAACCAATCAAACCATATCAGATTGACCCAATTTGATGATCTGAGTCGGGTAAATGAGTTGTAAAATTGGAAAATCAGATATAAAATACAAGTTACAGTTTCATCTGGTTTCACATTTTAACCATAAATTAGAAAATTATTTGGCCTTCACAACATACATAATTTAGGATGCGTGATTTAGGTACCAAACTGCAGTTCAAGTTTCACGTCCCCCCTTGGTTGATTAACTTCGTGAGGTGCAAACATAAGTGCAGTTTCGTATCTAAATCACGAAATTCCCTTTCAAATACTAAAACTCATATCACTTTTTCAAACTTCTTCCATACTCAATCATATTATCTCCTAAAAGCTCTCTCGCGATTTTTTCTCTTGGTGGTCAAAAATCAACATTGGAGTTGTAGTTAGGGTGTGATATACTATTTGAATCGTTAAAATAAGGTAAATTTCACTTTCAACCGTCTCTTTTGTGTTGTTGTAGATGTTTTTCTGTCTGTCACCTACTATGTCAGTCTTGACCCTGGTTTAGTTCGGTGATTAGAAACCGAATTTGGATTCAAATGATATGTCCCGAAGCGTTGTCTATGTTGGTGCACACCAGGGCAATTGTTATGGTATGTTATGGATAAGCGGTGGTTCTGGTTGTGGATACCGAACCGCTGCATCCAGCGGCGGAGCCAAGAATATTAAAGAGCCCGGGCAAAATTTTAACCACAATTCACATGTCACATAATAAATAAATAGTAATAAATCAAAATAAAGCGACTTGTCATTTTGTCAACATAAGTACAATTTAAAATAAAAGATACCAAATGTAAATAAAATCACGAAGCAAATGCTCTTTCCAAGACGGTAAATGTTCGAATAATATCGACATCATTAAGTGATTTATAGCGTAAATATTATCGCGAAATTGTCCCAAATGTGTTGTCAGTGGCACCCACATGCAAGATTTACTTTAATTAACTTAATTTCACTTTAGTAATAAATAAATCCACTGTCTCTCTTCTCTCTCATCTCTTTTTCATCTTCAATCTTCAACCCCAAAACAACAAATCCCTTGGTTGTTTCTGTCCCTCTCTCTTTTTCTCTTCTTCTCTATGCATTTTCAAAATTTTCTTCTACCAAGCTTTTCTCAAATTCTTGTGAAGATTTTGATAAGAATTTGAATTTATCTCTGTTTTTTAAGATTTTTATTGATGGAGATGATTGTAGTGTTAGTTGTTGTGGAAGAGATGAAAAGCCTTACAAAATAGTTGCCAATGAATTAGTGATTGTTTACTCTCTTCTTCTGTTCAATGTTCTCAATCTGCCCTTTTTGTTTTTTCTGTTTTGCTCTTTTTTTTTATTTTTTTCAACTAAAAAAAACACTATTGGGCTGAGCCCGGGCTGTAGCCCTGCCAGCCCTGATGCTAAATTCGCCTATGGCTGCATCCTGCATGAAAATATTACCTGTTTTTTGCTATGGAAGTTTTTGTGTTAGGATGGACGATTTGGTGAAGAATGGGTTATGGAAACCGAAATAGATCAAAATAGCGAATGAGGGGCTTTTTAATTTGTTATGTTATATTTAGAGAGCGATTCGGATCCTACGTACCGAAATGTATTAGACCATGGTTCGTTCCCACGCACCGAAGTTGGATTCGTGTTTTTGATCCCGAACCAAATTTTTTGGCCCATTTCAAGGACAATTTGGAATTTTAGAGGGTAATATAGATGGATGGAGGGGGAAAGAGAAATTTTCACTACTATGATAGGCGATTTTTAAAAGAGACCCAAACAATAGTTCCTTTAATGGTTCGGTTTAAGTCAAAATCAGCCTAAGTCTCAGTGGCAAAATTCATTAAAATTTTACATTTATTTTAATGTAAGTTAATATTTTCCTTTTTCTTATATATATATATATGAGATATAAGTACATAATAGGTATGCCTAGTCTAGAGATGCCAAAGTTAAATTGTTTATTCATACCTTAAAGTCTAGATGATGATATAAAAACTAGATGATATAATATATGGAATTATGCCTATACGAAACTAATATCCAACTAAAGTTCGGGTATCAAATTCTTCATCTTTTAATATACACGTTCATTTATTCAGTGAATTTTTTATGAAATCTACCAAGCTAACTATACTTTTTTTCCTTTCTGACTAAAATAGAAATTCAATCAATCAAAACCGTAGAATACATTATAGTATAAATTCAAAATTGCTAAAAATTAAAAGGACGAATTTACTAATAAATTCACAACATTCAAATCAATAAAATATAACGACAAAATGACTACAAATATGTTAAAAAAGAAATTGTTTGAAACACCCATATTTTCATATTTGCAATGTTAACGGCGACATAGTCATTTATTTTATTAGCACTAGATCGAATGTAATATAAGAATTTAAACAGAACAAACACTGCATAAAAATGGAAAACAAAATTAACAACATCATAGCAAGATGATGAACAACACAACGTCGCACTATAAGACAACAAAATCACAAAAGAAAAAACATAATATATGTTAAAGTCATAATTTAGAAGAATGATTTCGGATAAAAAATTAACTTTAAACCACCCCTCTTCGGTAATCCAAGAGAGTGGTGTGTGATAATAATCACCAATTTCTTTTATTGAGAATTCTAATAAAGAGTGAACTAATAAGAGAAAAGTAAATTTATAAAAAAAATGTTGTGTTTTATTTTGACAATTACCAACTTCTATTTTCAAGATAAAATTGTTATTTGTAAAACCCTTCACCCATATGCTTTTAGAGAATTCATTAGCAAAACTCATATTTTATAAGCAAATATTAGTGAAGTTAGTGGTTACCTTACTTTTTAGATAGAACATATACGTCCTCCTTTTTAAATGTAATTGAGAATTTGAATTGGGTTTAAAAACGAATTTGGACTATCACACCATTTGCAATTATGTATTATCAAGTTGCATGGACATAGATGCAAAAGATGGAGAATATCTTGATATAAGAACTTTAGTGTATCAATTATCAAATCAATATATGTGATTTAGTAACTTTGCAGCAGCAAGTGTATACATGTGTAAAATTAGGAAAATGAAGAATGGAAGTGGAGCCATTGATCCATAACTTGAACACACTTGAACACTTATTTGGGCATTGAAAATTTGTAAAGTAGTTTTGGGCATTGAAAACTTGTAATCCTACTTAATTAATTGTATCTCGGAATAATAGCAAGTCATTTATAACTTCAAATTCATTAAGCAACTATGAAAAGTCATTTCTACTTGGAGCAAGATTGATTTCCACAATTTTCAACTAATCCTATTCCATCTATCTAAGTGCTTCTTTTAATTGAAACTTTAAACACTGAGTTTTTTCTCATCAATCAACTTAAAGAAACAAATATCTCCAATCTCCAATTGGCAATCTTTCTTAAATTTCCTCCAACCTTTATAAAAGCTATTGGTATATCCACATTGATAATACAATTTTACAGACCATGATTCTCCATCCACTTTCAAGTTTCAACTCTGCAAATTTTCCATGACATTCTCCAATTCCATAGCCACTAAAAAAAAAAAATTTGGTGCAAACTGCCATTACAAACAAATTGTCATTTATATATAAATTAGTTCAATATATATAATATATCTAGTCACTACACTTTACATATGTAATCTTACCGGGTATGTGGAACTCACAACAATCTTGAATGTCTTCTTAGGGTTTGGTTCCTCTCTTGCTCGGATAATAGTAACAGTAAATGAAAGTGGTTCAAATCGAGTCATCTCAAACTTACAAACATCATCAATTTGCAAGTTATTTTCCTTTGCAAATGTTTTCCAACCATTGTTCACAATGGAGTTTTGTTTTGCAGAATCATATTTCACGATCAACTCCCAAGTCTTATCCTCATGATCACCAACCTTTAACATTGCAATCCCTTCAAAGCCTTTTATATATTTTCTTGAAAATTCAGTTGGAATCCTCTGTTTCAATTAATGGCTTATTAGAAGATCGATAAAATTAATTAGTAGAAATTTTCAATAGTAAACTTACAAATAAGTAGCCTTGGGCATAAGTTGATGTCATTTTGAGGTCAAAACTTGGATTGTTGTTATTCACACCTAAAATAATTAAACAAATTCTCATCAAATGGACGATCTTATTCTATTGTGACAAGAGTAGTTTTTCCTCTCTACAGCAATAAACCAATCATAAACTTCAAAGTAATTATTTCTCTAAAAAGATTATTTATTTTCTTCTAAAAAATGTAACAAACAACACTTAATCTAAAAAAAATAAACAGAAAAAGACAATTTGATGAACTCACCTGAGAATTTTTGTTGAGTATTCCCCAAATTCATATTAATTTTTCTCTTGACACTTCTTGTCCTTTGAGGTTGCTTGGCTATTTCACACTCATCTTCACTCTCATCATCACTCTAATCATCACTCTCATTATCACTCTCACATTCACTCTCATCATTGATGAGAGTGAAGATGAGAGTGATAATGAGAGTGATGATGAGTCATCATCACTCACTTCATTAACTTCTTCACTTACAGATTTATATTGGAATAATTTATTTCTAAAGCATTGACACCAAATATCTTAACCTTGAAATATGATCCACCTATGTATTTAAAACTTAAGAGATATCCACATTTGAGAGACTTTGGGAATCTCTAAGAAATATCACCATTACTCTTCACCCAAAATATTTCTTGTAGAACACCATTTGGGAATCTCTAAGAAATATTGGGTTTGATATTCCTTTCCAATATTTCTTCACATATTTCTTGGGAATCCACTGCAACAAAAATGCAAAAAGATATTAACAAAAACATATAAATATGAAACATAATGTAAATATATATATATATATAATATATGCTTACAAGTTTCTTATCTTGCAATATTTCCCTATGAAATTCAGGGTAATGTTGAAATGACATGATGATTCAAGAAGAACTTAAATGAAAAACAAAGGGAGCATGAAGATTGATGTGATTTTGTGACTTTGCAGCAGCAGTGTATACATATAAAGTAGTTTTAGGCATTGAATGATAAAGGGTAGTTAACTAGTAATGAAATTACTGCTAGAGTGAGTAATTTATGAACCTGCTGCATCACATGGGTCTTCTAATGAATAGGTGGAGAGTGAGAGTGATCATATCATCTTTTTCATATCATGAAGATGGTAAGAATTGCATTTGCAGCAATAGGGAAAGAAAGCCTAAGCAAAAATATGAATAAATAGAGAGTATATGACAGCTATCATATTGAATTCTTCTCTCTCTCTTTCTCTCTCTCAGGCTGTGATGTGATTTATTTCCTTTCCTTGCACTAGCTTTTGCTGAATTGTTACTGCATTTTTCAAACTTTTCCATAAAAGGCTTTGTCCTTATTTGCTTTCCATCATCATGTCCATAATCTGTCAATAAAGACTCGGTCAGACAATCAAAAGAATACATCACTCCTCCAAACATCCAGTAAGAAATTGATCTAAATTCAAATAACTTGGATGCATACCAATTAAAAGTGCTTATCACATCTTATCTTATCTTCTATGCAACATTTAAAAAATGATTTTATGTACAGAAGCTTCTTGATGTGGAGATATGTAAAAAAAATTCTTTTTTACAGGGTAAAAAATATATGTGCATAAACAAAATAGGGAAATGGATTCACAGCTGTAGAAATAACCATTAACTGCATCCATAAAATACGATTAACTGCATCCATAAAATACTCGCGACATAATTCTAATATCACAAAAGAAAACAATAAACCTATTAAAATATTGTTTTCTCAGGCCACATGTTGTGCAGAGTATTATCAACTATTAGAATTTGTCACAACTAAGTAATTTATACTAGCACAACCTACAAATAGATCAATTTATAATTAAGAAAACATACAATGGGTATCAAGAATTTGACTTGCTTACCGAAATAAACTTTTTCATGTTAGCAAGGATCAAATCCACATTGAGAAACAGAACCACAATGCATCAACAAGGTGTAGGAAATCAAAGATATATAGCACATGAATACATTACCGCAATAAACTTCTTCAAGTGATGGAATGTCAAAGAGTATGCTCTAAGATAAAGATAAACAAATGTTTTATGCTCACAATCAGTAGTGTCTGACAATACATTACCTTCAATTTTAATTTTCCGCTTGTTAACTTGGGTTAAAAGCAACCTCATATTATTTCGAACTATAACTTCTCACATGACAAATATATAAATTCTTTTGCTTAAAGAAGCCGATCATTAGTGCCACAGAGTATGTATATATCCTGAAAGTCGTGATAATAATCAATGTATGTTTATCAGCATAATTTGAGAATAATCTATCATTCCAATCAGTTGGTCAATAAAGAGAACTAAAAATGCAGAGTCCAAACAAATTCCAACTAACAATACCTCTCAATTGGTTCTTCGAGTATAACTATATCCGTGAAATGTATAACCTGCAAACAATAAAAAGTTTTGATCGCAATGTTGCTAAAAAGTACAACCATAAGAACTATCATTGCTTCTAAACAACCAAAGTAAAAGAGGAAATATAAAGCCAAAAATTCTACAAGCAATCAGTACATGTAATTTGGTTAAAAAAAGTCTTAAAACACAAGGGAACTAAGAAACCGCCCGGTAGCTCATAGTTACCAACAAACACAACACATTTTAAGAACTATCAAACAAAAAGGAATTCAACACAAATATATTATGAACTTACATAACCATCAGAAATGGTAATTCACATTTAGAATGCTTTCCTACACTTTCTAAAACTCCATATCCAACACATAAACACACAATGGACATTTTCCTACAATTATAATGGTAGAGATAAAATTATGGATTTCAGCTACTATTTCAAAAACAAATTTCCCCAAGAGTGTGACTCTATTTCACAAAACATACCGAATATTGAATAGCAGATTAAAGTACCTTATCAAAAGCACCTCTTTATACCTTAATTATTTCATCTATTTAACTAGAATAATTACCATTGATATTAAATAAGGTATTGAAAACTAAATCAGTGGATTAATCTACAAGTCTAATCACAAATTATAGAGAAAACTAAATAAGGTATTGAAACCCCAATTGAGATAAAAATAGTTGGGAGCAACATACTGAAGAAATACAGATACCTATAGGTTGGGGGGGGGGGCGGGGTTTGTGGAGAGGAGTCAAAGGTTTTGTTGCAAAGAGGGAGACAAGTTTGTGGCAGAGAGCGTATAGGGTTCAGTTTCTATTGTATTTTTATTTATTGTTTAATTATAAAATGTTTCTTAAGTCAGTTGGATTGACTTAACATTACTTCTTCAATTTTGAAAATTACCAAGCGTTTCCTGTCTTCTAACTTTTTAAATCAAGTGGATAGCAATTGATTTAAAATCCTTGCAAATGGAACCTAAAACCAGTTTGAATTCAGCAATCTAATCTTGGATAGCTTAATTTATGCCACAGATTATTGGACTATACAAACATAAAGGGAGAAATGGCGCTATCATGAAAAAAGTATTTCATGCCAGGAGGAAATTACAACTTTTGCATGTATTATTAGCCAATTTTTATGTATTATTCAGACTATGATTTTGAAAAGATATCAATCAAAAGAAAACCAAAATTTGTCCGAGTTGGGCACAAAAAAATAAAAATAGCATAACTAGCTACAATCAGGGTCTGTACGAAAAAGTATTACAGAACAACATAACAAATCACCTGAAAATCGTTTATGACAACAGTTTTGCCCTTGTCTGTGCAAGATCAAGTTTTTCTTCATAAATCTTTAATAGATAAGATGACTCCTTCTTATAACGGTCAACATATCTGTCAAGGAACAACTTATCACTGACTAGAAATGGGCAAGTTAAGCTTGCATTCTTTTTCCTCAAATCTTTCTTCAGAACATATTGCAACCCTAAGGTTCTTGGTAGTAATCTTTTCTCCAGACTGACCCACAAAACTGACGGAGTTTTGGCAGTGGCCAAAGTATCCCAACCCAACTGATCGACCCAATAGCTCATTACTAAGTCTAAAATAGCTGAAAAATTGTTCATGCCATATCAGTTTTGTCCCTGGTGTGCGCAAGATCAAGTTTTTCTTCATAAAGCTTTAATAGATAAGATGACTCCTTATAACGGTTTACATATCTATTAAGGAACAACTTATCGCTGACTACAATTTGAGCAGTTAAGCTTGCTTTCTTTTTCAGTAAACCTTTTTTCAGAAGATATTGTATAACTGCATCCCTTGGCATCACCCTTCTCTCTAGATTGTACCCAAAAACCCTTGGTACTTTGGTAATGGCCAAAGCATCCCAACCCAACTCATCGACCCAATAGCTCATTACTAAGTTTATTTTATCAACGGATGTTAACATACAATGAGGTTGATTTCTAAATGCTTTAAGAACATCTTCATCAGACCAACCCCATTTCTTATAGGCATCAACTTTCTCTTTCCACCGGGTTTTGTTAACAAATAGTTTGGCCTGCAATGCTATACCAAAAGTTGTTTGTGAATGATTAAACCTCAAATCCTTTAATTCCTCCACCACCTTAATGCGATATGTGTTGATTGCCTGGCACCAGATACGAAGCAATCTTGTAATGTTTGAGTCCACCACTCCATCCTCAAATCAGCAATCTAATGTTATGTGCCACATGATGGTTACTAAGTAAATTTGGATTTTGAATTGCACAAGCAATATGTCTCCAAGACGGTTTTGTAGGGTTGAGATAGGCCCAACACAATTTCTAACACGTTATATTCAGACTGATATACATCGTGATTTTGAAAAAACAAGCAGGTGTCGGAGTAAGAAGTGAAACAAATTAGCTTAACTAGCTACAACCGCAGTATGCACATAAAAGTATTCAAATCAATAAGGAACATGATAACAAATTAAGGCTAAACTACCTAAAAATTTATTCATGACATGTCACTTTTGTCCTTGGTGTGTGCAAGGGTCAGTTTTTCTTCAAAAAGCTTTAAAAGATAAAACGATTCTTCCGTATAAGGGTTTATATATCTGCTAAGGAACAACTAATCGCCAATTGAAAAAGGAGTAGCAAATAACTTGGTGGAGGTCGTTTAAATAATTTCAAATCTTCTTTGCCTTAAATCAAATGAAACATATCATTTGTTTTCTTTAAATCAAATGAAACATACCAATTAAAAGTGCATATCACATCTTATCTTATCTTATATGAACATTTGAAAAATGATTTTTATGTACAAAAGCTTCTTGAAGTCGGAGATACTTAAAAAATTTCTTCTTTACAGGGTAAAAATATGGTGGCATCTAGGATGAGGGCTTAATTAAGTCCCTCACCAGTGAACCACAACAAAAATACCGTTAGATTTAATCAATGGTTTAGATTTGTTTAAAATAAAGATGAGAACATTTACACATTTTCACATACAATTTCCTCCCTATCTCTTCCCCTTTTCATCTTCGTCTTCTCCAATTGTACAAATATGATGCCAATGACATCCCATATACTACAAACGACGAGTTTAAGTTCTGATAGATGCATTCATTGAATTCTAGAAGAACAAAACACATTGAATAAGAGATTAACCAGATTTAAAAGGATTGATACTCTATTTGTGTGTTGAAGCAATCAAAAAAAGAACCGCACATAACATTAATCATGACCACAGTTTGATTTCACCCCCAACACACAAACCCAACAAAAATGTGTTTGAGCAATTCGATTGTGAAACACGATACAATTCAACAATATGAAAAGAATACCAAAATATGTGTCTTATCACAATGTTTTGATTTTCAATAACCAATTTTGGCAGAATTTTGAGGAGGTTGAGAGGATGAAAAAATGGAGAAGAGACCGGGCTAATTGTATGTGAAAGTGTGTGTGTGTGTGTGTGTGTGTATTCTCCTTTTAATCTTGAGCAAATCAGACCCAAAAATTAGATCAAGTGGTAATTTTACCATGGTCCACCGGTGAGGGACTTAATTAAGCCCTCATCCTAGAAACCACCTAAAAATTTATGTGCATAAACAAAATAGGGGAATGGATTCAGTGCTGTAAAAAAACAACACCGTTTTAATCCCGACCATTGGATGGGTTCGACAAAGTTATAATAATACTACCATCCAATAAAGATCCAATGGCTATAGTTGAAAACTGTGTTGTTTCACTACAGCAGCAAATCCTAGTTCACAAAATAGGATATAGAACATTGGTTTAATAAAGGCCACAAATTTGTAAGAGGTTGAAGGAATAAATAACCATTAACTGCATCCATAAAACACTCGGTTATACAGGTCCAGTCTTAACAAGAACAATATCGAAAATCGGTTATATAAAATAGTTCCTTAAAGTTAAATAGTCCTGGAAATAAATTGTTGAAGCAATTTCATTGTTCCGTGATTGATGTAGTCATATAAAATATAGAACATGGACAAAATGCCGATGGAAATTAATCAAAATAATACTTATGAACTATGATATTTAAACCTGGCTCTACCATATCAATATCAACAAGCAGCAAAAAGTCAAGTGACAAGTATAGTGCATAGTATAGTGTTTTGAATAATTGCAGTTGACAACCATTATTGCATTAATATTGAGTTTTGGGGGCTCTTCACAATTGGACTGCAATCATTTTTACAAGTGCATTTGTCCACAATTATTTGCATCTTTGGTATTTGCAAAGTAACTACAATAGCGAATGGAACCTAAAATCAGTTTGAATTCAGCAACCTAGTCTTATATAGTTCAATTTGTGCCACAAATTATTGGACTGTCCAAGAATTAAATTAACTTAACTAGCTACAATCACAATCTGTGGCAAATAGTATTCTAATCAAATACAGAACAAGACAATAAATTAAATCTAAAATACCTGTAAATTTGTTCATGACATGCCAATTTTGTCCCTGGTGTGTGCTAGATGCAGCTTTTCTTCATAAATCTTTAATAGATGAGATGCCTCCTCCTTATAACACTTTACATATCTGTCTAGAAATGGAGAAGTTAAGCTTGCATTCTTTTTCCGCAAACCTTTCTTCAAAAGATATTGCACAACCGAGGCTCTTGGTATGATCTTTCGCTCCAAAACCCTCGGCGTTCTGGCAATGGCCAAAGCAACCCAACCCAACTGATCGACCCAATAGCTCATTACCGAGTTTATTTTATCAACGAAAGTTAACATACAATGAGGGTGCTTTCTAAATGCTACAAGAACATCTTTATCAGACCAACCCCATTTCTTAAAGGCATCAACTTTCGCTTTCCACCGGGTTATGTTAACCGATATTTTGGCCTGCAATGCTATACCAAAAGCTGTTTGTGAAGTAAATTTGGATTTCGATAACCAATTCATAGATTGGGTTGTTACTGACAATGTTAAAAATGTCAGATTTAGAAGCACCTTTGGATAGTAAAAATTGAAACTTTGGCAATACCCTTTCGGAAGGGTTGCACGAAAGCAGCCTCGGTTCTTTCCTAATGATATCGCGTAATTGGGTGTCTGAGAAACCATAGTTTCTAAAGAAATTGATAACTGAATCAGGTTTTTGGGCAGTCTTGAAAGAAACATTGTAAATGGAGCAAAGTTTGGAAGCAAATTGTGGGGAATAACCAAAATTGTTGATGAGGTATGAGACTGCAAATGAGGTTGAATCAGAAGAAGTTTGAGTGCAGAAATGCAGAGAAAATGGAAATGAAATTGGGGAATGTAAAGCATTGAGATAAATTAGGGTTTTGTTGTGGCGCAATGTACTGAACTTCAACATCATGATTATATTATATTGAAATTGATGAATCTGATTTTGTTTGTTACCTTCAATTCAAACTTTTCCTACTGAGATGAATAACTTGTTGGCTTAGAATTCAATGTTTTTGCTCCCGGCGGTGAACGGCGAAAATGGTGGTTTCATTGTTGAGCTTAGTTGGATTCACGGCGGTGCAAAATCTGATGTTTCAAATCAAATAATAAATGTTGATTGGAAGGAAAGAGAAGGGTTTGGCCGAAGCGTAAAAATAGAACATTAGTGGGTTATCTTTTTCAAATGGCAACCCCATTTCTTTTTCAAGTAGTATATTTTAACCGATGATTGACGTCAGATTTAATATAGAGGATGGAGACTGGAATCACTATTCATTATATATCACAATTTATTCCGAACTCTGTACTGAATTACTAAAGCCTTTTTCTTAGGGTCTGTTTGGTTCAATCGAGGAGGAGGGAAGGGGAGAGGGGATGAATTTTTAAGGAGGTAAAGTGAGAGAAAATACAATTTATTATGTTGACAAAATTACCCACATTTTTTAATTAAAATCTTAAATTAAATTTAGGTTTTATTTTTTTGACAACAAAAAAATTTAGGTTTTCTACTCGGTAGATTTTTTTTTGGTTATATATATTCATTATAATTTAATCCTTATTTTTTTTAGTTAAGGATAAAAAAGTAAATTAATCATTCCCTCTCTTCTCCTCGTTAAAAATTTGAACCAAACATAAAAATTTAAAATATTCCCTCCCCTCCTCTCCAAAAACCTCGAACCAAACAGGGCTTTAGGAATTGAAGGATGAAAGTTAGAAAAACAATTTAATTTGAGTCATTTGTTAGTTAGATTTAGATGCGTTAGATTAGATAGAGAGTAGTCAATTTAGCTAGTCTAGTAGGGATGGCAAAAGTACCCATACTCGCGGGCCCCGCCCGAACCCGAAACCGAGTCAACGGGTAAAACCCGAGTTGATTGGGTTTGGGTTCGGGTGACACCCGATATTTCGGGTTCGGGTTTGGGTAGTGTCAAACCCACACCCGAAACCTGAAATCACACCCGTTATATATTAAATTATATAATTATCTCTCTTAAATTAGTATATTGTAGACTATTTTAACGTTGTACGCTTTTTTTCATCCTTATTTTAATGTTGAAAACAATGTTAGCATGTTGTAGACCGTAATTTCGTTGAATTTTTCGTATTTTTTTTTACTTTTGTTAATGTAAGTTCGGGTTCGGGTGGGAAAAACCCGAACACAACGGGTTTGGGTGCTATTTTGCCACCCGAAAACCCCTTTGGGTTCGGGTTTACCCGATGTTTCGAGTTCGGGTTTGGGTAGTGTCAAACCCGCGCCCGACCCTACCCGTTGTCATCCCTATAGTCTAGTGAGTGAAATATTGATGGTAAAAAAATAAAACTCAATTTAGGCTCTTTTTGGAAGCTGATAGTGATAGCACATGGCGTATGACTGATAGTTAATAAATTAATAGAAGTATTCGATAAAATTAACGATTGAACTAGTTGATAAATGTAAAATTATATAAAATGACATTTTTAATTCATTGTAAAAAATTATAATAAAATAAATATCAAATTAATTTTTAAAATATTTAGAATTTAAAATTTGAACATAACAATTTTTAATCAAAAGAAAAAATTTGTAACAAAACTAAATCAAAGAAAAACTCATGTATCAAAAAAAAATCAAAGAAAAACTCATAAACTACAATCCGCGAAGAAGAAAGGAAGCGGAAGCTCCAACATCGTTAAAGTTGAGTAGGGGAATTTCGACGGTGTTGTATATAAACTACCCTTAGTAAAAGGCGCCAATTTTCGCAGCTTCAACCTCGATAGGAAATAAAAACGAGGATAAATGACATGTGTGGATTCAAGATAACTGTGATCAGTTCCAGAGTGAATCGCCGGAAATGCAGTTGCTCGGAGCATTATCTTATTTGTTAGTTACTACAATCATTGTGGTTAGTAAGCTTTGGGAGTGCACTATTGTCGGTTGATCAATGGGAAGAAAATATTTTTCAAATAATTTACGATGACAACTTGGGTATCCCTTCAAGGTTTAAGCTTGGCTCGAGCCCTCACGAATTTATCCTTTGTAAAAGGCGTCTCGTAGGTGTTGTATATAAATTACCCTTAACCTAAAATTCCATGCAGTGTGAGACTTATTTGATCTACCGAAACAGTTATGAATATGATAGCGAGTGGCGACAATAGTTATGAATATTGATTTAATAAGTAGATGTAGATGAAAAAAATTGATTTTAGACCAAGATCTATACCTACTGCCAAGCTCTGTAGGTAATAACAAAAAGTTTTGCCATCAGTCGAAATTCCATGACTATAGTCTATCGTGTCGAAATTCCATCACTATAGTCTATCGTGATGGAAAAATTCCGTCAATATAACCTATAGTGACGGTAAATCTCTGTGGGTGTAGCAAACTACAAGGTACGGAAGAATCGGCCGTCAGTATATGCTCCAGTATATGCTTACGGGGAGCTTGTGTTACATCCCTTTTCATTTGTTTATTGAGACTCTGCATGTTTAGGTTATTTGGTTAGTATACAATTCATGCAGGAGGCTCCCACCAGGTGAAGTTTCGGGATGTAGATGTACTTAGTCATTCCTCTGCAATGAAAGCAGAAGTGGCTAGGAACGGCCTTATAATTGCAACATAGCTTCCCCTTCTATCAACTATTCCATGCAATGGCTCAAATATGTGGAAATCTGCCCACACTAGTACACGAAAAGAAAAAAAAAGGATTTTTCCAACCCCCGCCTCCAGAAATTGAGAATAAAGCTTTTCGGGAGTACAACAATAGCCACCCACCAACGTTTGAAGGATACCATAATCCCAAAGAAGCGAGGAGTTGGGTCAAGCGCACGGAAAAGGATCATTCAATGATATATCTTGTCAATGGCCAAACTTTGTGGGAAAAACAAAGAGACAACCTGGGAGGCCTAAGAAAAAGAGAACTAGAGGAGCTGATGAATTGCAAAGAGACGATTCAACATTGAGGAGAGTAACTCATGAGATTAAGTGTGGTTGATGTAAACAAGTTGGACATAACAAATCAACATGTAAGTTGCCACCACAACCACCACCAGCAGATCCAAATTAACCATCATCATCTCAGCCTGCTATTGCTACTCAACCTGCAACATCTCAACCATCAACAACTCAACCATCTGCTACTGCTGCTACTCAACCATCAACAACACCTGCTGCTACTGCTTCTCAACCATCAACAAGATCTGTTACTGCATCTAAGGCTAGTGCTTCCAAGGCACAAACAAGCACTAAGAAGGGATCAAGGGATAAGGCTACTGCTACCAGTTCAAAAACATCATCTCAACCTGCACTTTCTAAGCCAACAGTGGATACAAACAAAAAAGGAAACCATCACCATCTCAGCCTGCAACAGCTCAGCCAGCAGTGGATACAAGCAAAAGACAAAAAAATTCAATTATAAGGAAGAAAAAATGAGCTACAGAAGTTGCCATTTTAGATATATTAATATGAAGTCATATGTCCACATAGTTAAAACACTTTGACTTCAAGTACACTTTTTGATCAATTTTAAACGCCAAATTGCCACATGTACCTACGTCATGCCTACCAATTTTTGACACACCACTGCCACCATGTTCAGAACCATGAACCTGCCTAAACATATTAGATTTTTAATTTTAACAAATAGTTAGGTCAAAAAATAGGGCTATTGAATAGTGTAAATTACACTTGAGAGAATCTATTCCTGTGTATGACAAAACAAGACTAATTGAGCTTGGATCATGTTCAGCATCATCCTTGGGCAGCAGAGGTTGCTCATCCTCTCGACACGATGACTTGTGTAAAATTACCGAGAATACATTCATCAATGTACCCTTACAATTATAACTGAATCACATAATTAAGAATATTGACTAAATTTCTCCGTCATCACTATCTCCTCCAAATAAGGAAGCCATTCTCATAGCTAGCTTGGCGGCCATTTCCCGTCTTTGAAAATCAGGCATCAATCTTAAGCCTGAGCGCATATTCCCAATCTCAGACATCAATTGTTCCAAATCCTCTATCTCGAGACATTCAATGTCGTCTAACTTCTTATCTCCTTCAGAATCTACGATATTGTGCACCACAGCCGCGTCAACCTCATCCTGAAATGCAGTGCTTGAGGTTGTGTGCTGCAGATCTTTATCGGATTTACTTCCATCATCATGTTCACAAGATGTGTTGGGATTGTTTTGAGGAACTGATGATTCCCCTGCATCTAAGGAAGTTGCAGAAATCCATCCTTGTTCATTTTTGTCCCAATCTGCTGAACCAGCTGATAAAACCTCATAATCTTGCTCATAGTCAGATTCTTCCGAAGATATCTCTGACAAAAAGAAAAAGTGTAGGCCAAAATTAGTGCAAATTTATTCTTAATTACAGGAAGTGGGTAGCAACATGATGCAAAGAAAAATAAAGAAAATTACCTTCTATCTCAGGAAATGAAGGTTGGCTTATCCTTTCACCAGATTTCAATACCATCCCAGGCCACATATGGGCAGATAATGCACCATAGATACGTTCAACTCCTTGTAAATCACCGTCTACAGACAAGCCTGTAAACAACATTTCTTTTATCAAGATATAAGCTAATAGATATAATGAAATTGAATCAATTTAAACTAGTTTTCCAACATTCATCATTCAAATCATAACCTCTGTATCACCAAGACTTCTCATTGAAGGCGTGTTTGTTGTCACTGACACAACACTGACACATAAGATTACAGATTATGTTCAATTAATTTAATTCTTCTAAATTTTATCAGTGTCGACGTGTCTATGTCAAAGCGGTGTCCGTGTCAGTGCTTCACAAACCATCAGGCTGTAAATTAGCAGAAAAATGTCAGATCATGACTGAGTTTCTATGATATTTTATAAATCATCTTTCAAACAATTCATTGCTATCTAAACCCCATCATCTTTGATTAATAATGTATTATAAAATTTATAAATTCTAACTATGACTCATCTATAGGTAAAACTGAGCATTTCTCAAAGAAAAGAGTCAAGAGTTATGTGCAATGTATTATAGATTAGCTCAATATAATAGGAAGTAATGTTTTACATTTATCGAAATCGGCATTGGAAGCACAAGCCTCAATGAACTCAATATTGTGCTCAGCACACCATTCCAAACACGACTTTCTGATGTCCAAGGACGGTTCTTCCTCCCCCAACAAACTAGTTCCTTCAGTTTCAGATATTCCATACTCAGAGAATTCAGAATAGAGATCCACAGCAGAGTCTTCAAGTTTCAGCAACCGTCTTCTGTATTCAACATGAACTGGATGATCTGGAACCAGGTCCACTTTATTTCCAATACATAGTAGTATTTCAAAATTTTGGATATCCGTGTGAGATACCCAGCTTTGAAGTGCAGTTAGCGAAGATAACTGCACATAACATGATGTCATAAATATACATAAATTACATGCAAATTTAACTGCATTATGCATACTAAAGCCACATGTAAAACAAGAAAGTACTGCCACCGTCCCAAATAAATGTTGTGTCAGAAAATAAAAATTATTCCAACTTCCAAAATAACTGTTATTTTATTCAAACGAAAGAATTGGACTGAGTTGCATCAGAGTCCATTTCAATACTATTTTTGGAGCATCGGTTTCGAGATTTGTTTCGATAGAGTTAGTTCTGAAGAATGCTTTTGCAAGATAGTTAAAAGCTGTTAGATTGTTTGCGTCAGCAAAAATTGCTTTTCCAGTGTTTGCAAGCTCTTTTTGTGATGTATCGAAGAGGTTTTTGTAACATGAGTGAAACTCAGGGATGAAGTGGCTGCTTTGAGTTTTGAGGAGGAAAAAGATGCATGTGACTTGGTCGTGTTTTGGTTTGCTTGGATCAAGGTAAAGAGAATTCTGTAACCACCAGTGAGTTCAGTTGACAACATGAAAGTTCCGCCGTGTGATTGTGTGCATGTTGCCACTGCCTTAACAGGTCACGGCCTACCACTACCAGTATGGACTATAGAAACAGTGGCCGACTTTTCATAATTTGGAGACAAGTCCTACACAACTTACATTACATGGTTCACCATGTTTTCAATAAAAGACTATAATCCTACTTCTGTCTCTCGAAATTAATCTTGTGCGCATCACTTTTAACTAGTCATTGTAAAATCCCACTATGCATACATTCACGATTTCATGAGGACAATTTTGAAAAATAAATTGTTACACATATTCATTCATTTATTTATTGTTTTTCTTAATCTATCTATGAAAACAAAATTAAACAATCAATCATAAACCATAAAGTGAAGAATTCACTAACATCATTGATGTCGAACACCATCAGCAAAGCAGTCATTTGTTGAAACGCGGGCACATTGTCAACAGAAAAATCATCATTAAGATGAGCCATCCAAACAGCAACATCAGCAGTATAGTACTTAGTGTTAATAGTCCACCTATTAACAATTCCATGATCAATTCATTAATTACACAATAATAATTAAATTCATATAAACAATGATTTGAATAAAATAATTGATAAAATATATACTATACTATACCCATGGAGATTTAGTTGAGAAGCAGAATCAAAATCGTGTTCTTCAGAATCAATAGAAAGCAATCCTAGACATAGCATCAATTTTCACCACATAAATAAATAAATAAATAATCATAGAATTGAATTCCAAAACAATAAAATAAAAATCATGGATCATAGTAAGAGGCGGTGGTTACGGGATAGGAGGGTGCGTTTTCCGACGGAGGAGGATCCGATGATGAAGATTCCGGGTCGGGTTTGGAGAGAAAGTGGATCCGATTGTGATTGGGTGGAATCCATAATGTGATTGGGTGCGTTTTCAGTAGCTTAGTGAAGTAGAAATTCATTTTCCTACAATATGAACAAAATTGAAAGTGCAGTATCACTTTCATTCATTAATAAACGAGGGTATATGAGTTCGAACTGTAATTCTACACTTACACTTTCATATAATATGTTCGATCAATCGAGATAAATTTATGGGACATTGTATTTTCATTCTTATCAATTTTATTTATATTATGAATAATTATATGTATAATATATTCATTAGTCATCGGCTCATATTTAGGAGTGTGTAAAAAATTAAGTTAATCATAACTAAATCACTAACTACATGTTATCCAATTTTAATATCACAAACCATTTAAAAAAAACCACATCTTAACCACTTTTTAATATTGGTTTTAAATTGACCCCAATAATAAGTTAAGTCTAAATAACCAATTATAATTTTATTTATTTTACAATTCAATTATATTAATATTAATATTAATTAAATAAATAGATAATTGAAAGAAAATTTCTTCCCACACCCCAAAAAAACCTAGTTACACCTTTTTTATAAACCTTTTTTTAATTTTAATTCTATTTTTATAAACCTTTTTTTTCTTTTCAATTTTAATTTTATTTTTATACCTCTTCTTCCATAGCTTTTCTTTCAAACCACATAATCCCTATCAAAGCTTTGAAGATTGGATTTGAAGACCTTCAATTAAGATTTTATTCCATAGATTAGTAAAAATTTATGTTTTTGCACTAGTAAATCACATAACATTCTCTGTTGTTTGATACAATTTTCAATTTTAAAAACTAACAATTTAGGTATATCTAAATCAATAGTCCGCAAACTGAGTTTACATATAGTACACAAACTGCTCTTACATATGGTACGTAAACTGATTTTACATGTGGTACGCAAACTGAGTTTACATATGGTACGCAAACTGAGTTTACCTATGATATGGAAATAATATTAAGGGTAATATAACCATTTTGGGGTGTAACTTAGATTAATTGAAGTGTAGGAAGAAATTTTCTAATTGAAATGGTTGGTGGACCGGTGGTCAACGCTAGACCATCGGCGGCCGCGAGATAAAAACAAAAGTGAAATACTAAAAGTAATTTTTTTGGGAAAAAAAAACTGAAACAAACGCACCCATAGACGTAGGGGTAATCTCAGTGTGGTTCAGTTCGACTTTGAAAATAAAAGTTAATCTAACCGCGAGATAAAAATACATGCGATTCATTTTAGTTTGGTTGACTTTTGAAAACTCATCCAAACCGATCCAAACGAAACCAATGCGGTTTGGATCAGATCGGTTTCCGCGGTTTATCCAGATATAAAAAATATGACAATATTATCAACTTATTACAAAATAAACGTATAAAATATTAGTTTTTTATTGTTTACTTTTACATGAAATAATACAGTATGTATATACAAAAATTGCATTTATCCTAAAACTTTTTTATATCTTATAAAAAAAGCTTATTTTTAATAGCGACATTACAGTTCTTAATTACATAAAATGATATATTTCGACAACCTACTATTTTATAGACAACCTAACCAAACCGCATGGTTTAGTAGAAAAATGATTCGTGCGGTTTTAATTAAAGGCATTTTTTTGCAATTTTCGTTTTGAATTAGTTCGATTTACAATTTTACTTTTGGATTGGTTAGGATACGATCACCCATACATAGACCATCTATTCATGAGAGAAATTTTGCTTAAATAAAGGGAACATCAATTTTTTTGAAATCCTTGATTTATTTTTAAGTGTCATTATAGCATTATTTTTTTGTTTCTATTTAAATGTCGTTTTGATGAATTAAAATTACAATTTATCAATTATACCCTTCTTTACTCATTAAGTCCAATCCGCAATTTCCATAAAATTCTTCTTTAATGACATTTGAAAGAGTGTTGTGCAAAAGAAATACATTACATATTAATAAACACACTTGAGGTGCTAGTTGAGTAGTAAGAGTCTAACATTAGTCCATGAAGCTTAGCTCAATTGGTTGGACATATTGCACGAAAGAGCAGGAATTCGAGTTCGAACTCGGATACACCCATTTATTCACCTTAGGCTTAAATACACTTTTGGTCATCTAAGTATTTTCAAGGTTTCACTTTGGTCCTTTAACTATTTTTCGTTCCGTTTTGGTCCTTTAACTTTCTTTCGGTTAACCTACTTAGTCCTAACCGTTAGAAAAATGTCAAAAATGAGAGGTAGAAACCTTTTGACCTCAAATTGACACCAACTTATGCCCAAGGCTACTTATTTGTAAGTTTACTATTGCAAATTTCTACTAATTAATTTTGAATTTAATTAATATCGATCTTCTAATAAGCCATTAATTGAAACAGAGGATTCCAACTGAGTTATCAAGAAAATATATGATAGACTTTGAAGGAACTGTGATGTTGAAGGTTGGTGATCATGGTGAGGATAGGACATGGAAGGTGGACGTGAAATATGATTCTGTAAAAAGACATTGCATTGTGACTAGAGGTTGGAGAACATTTAACATGGAAAATAACTTGCAAATAGAAGTTTATGTAAATATGATATACTATGCTTCTTGTATAGTGTTATGAATGTTAACCAACCAAATCAAAGAAAGATACCAAATAAATGAGACATTTAATTGACTAGTTATTTTTTGACAAGGGAATTGAATTGATTATGAAGTTGTTTTAATTGGACTAGTCCTTAATTAGTTTGAGTCACAATTTACAAACATGAGCAAGAAAGTTTGCTATGAATATATTCAACACGAATCATACTAAGACAACCTTGAATATTAAAACACCCAAACTGATTAAGGACAACTCCAATAAAAACAACTTCATCAGCAAAAATTATAGCATATTATATTTACATATACAGTTGAGTTTATTCGTGTTAATTCATCGCTTGTTTAAATTAATCTGAATAGGAATGGATACGAGCTGTTGCGCTTAGCGCTGTAGGGCTGATTGAATTTGTCATGATATTAACTGTGTTTTATGTGACATTTGTTCGCAGTCCATGGTTAGTTGAACACATGAGATGCTTAATCGAATGAATTCATATAAAACTGATTGTCGCTTGTATAATTAGTTTTATAAATCAACCAAAGGATAAATAGTTGAACGAATATCTCGAGTTACCTAAACCAATGAATCAATCATTCTTTTATTAATTGAATTTCTGATTCTCTTTCAATCTAAACAAACCGAAAACCGTACCCCTCATTTAATTGTGTTATTCATAGTTTCTTAGTTTTGTTAATTGTTAAATTAGAGGTCCATGTGAGACGACAAAGGTTTAACTACCTTGTTACTACATTTTATAATTTTAATTAGTTTTAACCGCGTAAGACAACGATCAAAAGGCTCCTAAAATAAACTAAGAATCATTTAAATCTAAAATGAAGTCATCTATTATTTCTAAAGTTTTACTTTTGATACTTAGACAAAACTATAGTAAAACTATCAACTTTAATTTGAACCATTTGATTAAGATCGGATGGTCCCTGACATACCGAATGCGTGGAAAAATTGTCTGCTGAGTATTCAATTTTCACAAATAGTGTCATCACAGTTACTTAGAGTTATGCAGCAATTCCAAATTGGTCAGAATCTTCACAAATTTGATCTATCTCCCATATGTTTCCCATCTTATTGTACACCTCAAGCATAGTAGGCCTTTTTTCAAGGAAAGGATGAACACAATCACATGCAACTCTAAGAAGAGCATGCACCTCATCTTCAAATTCTATCTTGTTCAAAGATTTATCCAATGCATCATAGAACCCAAAATGGTCCTCCAATAGGTTCATAGGATTTGGATATGTGTACGTCGCGAACGGAACATTATTATTGCTTAAATAACCATGTTTTAGGCCAAATTTCTTTCCCTTAATCAACTCCAAAAGTAAACAACCAAAGTCATAAACATCCTTCTTCTCATATCCTATGTTTTTGTTCAAATCATTATTCATAAACACGGCCCCTCCAAAATTTGATATTTTCGGCTCGAAATTGTCCTCTAACAAAATACACGTTGAGCTTATACTAAGATGAACCATACGCAAGCTATGATGAAGACAACATAAACCTCTTGCTACACCAAGTGCAATTTTAATAACCCTTGTCCATCCTAATTTTGTAGTATCATCATTCAACCAATCAGAAAGTCTTCCATTTGACATGTATTGATACACCAAAACTCTTTCATTTTTTTCTTCTTCTATGCAGAAACCAATCATTGGAAGTATGTTTCTATGACTATATTGTCCCAAAATCATTATTTCTAGCTCGAACATTTTGATACACAATTGAGAATGATGTAGTTTCTTAACTGCCAAGAAACAACCGTTGGGAAATGTTGCTTTGTACATTATGCCAATAACTCCCATCCCAATCACATTGTCCTTGCTAAAGTATTTAGTTGCATGACAGAACAAATAGACAACAATGTTATGTCATTTCAGAAGTATAGATTATAAGTATTCATAAAAATATTTGTATTCTTTTCTCTAGCAACTCCCCAGGCAACATTTTTTCTTTTTGTGACTTTCTTTAGTTTCTGTTCATTGATATGTCCCAATAGATTATTAATAATGGGTGAGGCATAAGAAATGAGAATCTTTTATCAACAACCAATGAGAACAGCCACAAATTTGTATGTGTACCAACAAACTAATTCCTCCGTTTTAAAATGAGTATTGCTTTAGCTATTTGCACACATATTAAAAAATAATATCATTATGTCAAAAGTAATACTCCCTCTCTCCGGTCCTATATATAAGAAGAGTTTGACTTTTTAGATTATTGTCTAGATACATAAATTCTACAATGAATCTAAAAAGTCGGATTTTTCTTATATATATAGCACCGGAGGGAGTAGCACTTTTACTAAATTATCCATACATTTTTTGTTTGTTTCATTGAAAATAGTGTATAAAGTAATAATAAGAAGGTAAAATTGGAAAATGTTGCATTAAAAATTTAAAATGACACTTATTTTAAAACAATTTTTTTGAACTAAAACAACACTCATTTTAAAACGGAAAGAGTACCTTTAAACTAACGTTTACCTCACAAGCATATATATATATATATATATATATATATATCACTTCTATTGCTTGTTCTTATTTGTTATTGGGTAAATAACCCCTAATTCTTCAAGGGATAATCTAGAAAAAACCATTAAAAAATAGATGCATTTCGATGAAAAATAGTCTTACCTACACTAACATCCGATATGCACTTTATTGTATTCCGCCAAATCACAAAAGTATTTTCAAATATATATATTATCGGCACATACCCATTAAACTCATATAAATTAGTGTGCGACACTAAAGAAATGAGCAAACCAGCAATAATAAATCAAAAAAATAGTCAAAACGTGCAGAAAAGAGAAATTTAAAAGGGAAAGTGTACCTCTTTGAATTTTTATTGCTTCAAGTCCTGATTAGGAAAACTAGGAATGAAAGGTTTGGCATACAACCCTTTGGTCTATTTGGAAAATCAGGAATGAAATTATCTTTGCGAATGGCTCATTTAATCTAAATGCAGTGGTTGAGGCTATAAAAATTTTGAGTTGGAAATGGAGTTTGGCCAAATTGAAGATGCCTCCGTGCTTAATTTATGAATGGTGTTGGGATCCGGAAGATTGCCTAATGCGTCGCTAGCTAAATGCGCTTGGTGTTTGTTTGTTTTAGTTTTATGTGGTATTCGTATGGTTGTTGCGGGGGTTTCCTTGCTTAGGAGTGTGGTGTTATTGTTTTTGTGGAGGTGTTATCCTTGCCCATGCTTCTTTCTTTTCAAGGGCCTTCTTGTATTCCTTTTCTTTGATACCCATGTACCTCTTGTTGTTATTGAGTTCATTAATAAAATTTTGCCATTTCAAAAAAAAAAAATGTCCTGATTAGGTAATTTACTCATCTCTTTGAACTTTTTCTTATGTCTAAGGTTATAACTTTTTCTCATCTTGATAATTTGTGCGGGTAGACAATAGGACATATAAAAAACAATGACAAAAGTTGCTGTGAAACAATAGCCAACAATAAGACCTTGTCTAAATGAATCTTTGAATTGTTTAGAGATTTCCATGATTCATTCCACCACAATTTTTCTTAGTTCACTACAACAACATCAAGATTAAAAAATTATTATTTTACAAAAAACATTAAAAATTGTCAAGTACATAAAATATTATAAAGTGTATATATATTGAAATCTCACAAGAGATAAGTAGCGATACTTGAAAAAAATCATGTGATTAGAATGCATGCATTCAGAAATGTTGTTTGATATGAATCTCATTTCTTGGCAAATTGCTAGAGATTGATTCTTGTATTATATTATATGGAATTTTTTAACCCTTTTACCACGTGTAGGAAACTTTATGGGGGTTTCCACTTTCCATGTGGTTACTAGTTTCCCCTTGTGACCGTCAAAGCGTGTATAATTCTAAACTTAGCTTTCGGTAGAAATCTTCCAAACATGTTAAAATGAATTTTATGTCTTTTGGCTTTACCTAAAAATACCATGAAAGATAACACGCGTAGTTTATCTACTAACAATTATGGGTGTTTTGCGTATAGTTTTTGATATATCGAAAAGGTAAACGGTATTTTTGTCAGAAATTTATCTCTAGACCCCCTCTTAATTTATGTCTTTCAGTTCATACCATTTGAGCTATACGGCACATCTGTTATGTAGTTCCGTTTTTCTCAATCTCTGAACGTCTTGTGCAGAGATCGGTTATTAATAACAATATTTTGCTGTTCAAAAAAAAAAATTGAGCTATCCTACGGGACGATGTTTTGCATATTTGAATTTGTTCAATTTTGAGAGGAAAAAAATTGTCCTCTCTTTTATACTTCGATTTTGTTATTTGATAATGGTAGAAATATTTTAGAAATTAATCTAAAAGTGATATTATGAAGTCATTAGATTGAATACTATAATCGTATGGGCCAAAACGACTCAATCTAAGAGAGTTGCTTTTCGCGCCCTCAGAGTCTTGCACACTCCCCCTTGCCCTGTCAATTTTACCCCCTTGTTATTATTTACAAAGCGAGTGTGTAAAATAGCAAAATTTTGTCAAACACTGTTTGCATTCTACATGGCGAACTATGTTCACCCCTCTACAATCTACAAAATGAATTGGTTGGCAGGGAAAAAATAGCTTCTATGGAGTCAAAATTAATTGTCATGTGGCCAAATATGATTGCCAATGTGAGAGGGAGACAATTTTTATCTTTGACAAATTTTTTAAAAGCACGATTATAAGTTATTACTACCTCCGTTCCTTTTTACTTGTCGTTTTAGAAAAAAAGACCAAAATAGGAGGGATATATTTTTGCACCTTATTTTCCTAATATGCCCCTTTTTTTTAAATATATCATATTTTTAATCCAAAATAGGAGGGGTATATTTTTGCCCCTTATTTTCCTTCTTTTTCACAAACATTATCTATTTTCAAAAAAATTGTAACAAACTTTATTTAAAAACAAATAAAATTTGTATACAATAAAAAAGATTTTATTGTTTCAACAAAAACAATTATACAAAATTTAGTCAATAAAATAAAATAAGAAGAGGATATAATAGGCAAAATATAACCTAAATTGCTAAAACGACAAGTAAAAAGGAACAAATATTTTTTTCTAAAACGACAAGTAAAAAGGAACAGAGGTAGTATTAATTAATTTATATTTCACTGGGAGATGACAATTTCGATGATAAAAGTTTTTAAATCACTAGCTATTATAAGTTATTAATAATAAAAGTTTATAATTCACGGAGAGATAACAATTTGGATCGTTAATAAAAATTTAAAATCACAATTACAAGTTATTATTGATAAAAATTTATAATTCACAGGGAGAATGACAAGTTTTTTCGTTGATAAAAGTTTAAAAATCACTATTACAAGCTTATAAAAAAGGTTTGGTCGATTCTATTTAAAAAACGGCCTAGTCTGGGCTTATATAGGCTGAACCATAGACCCCAGTATATCGGTCTGACCTATTCACACCCCTACATGTAAGTATTTGTAGATATATTTTATGAACTAACATATAAAAGTGGCAATATATATGATGTGTTTAGATTAGATGCATGTGTAAAAAAAATTTATACCGTCAATGCATAATGATTAATAATCTATAAAAATATATACTATTTTTTGTTATCAAATATTATAAGTCACTTTACAATAATAATAAAACATTTAATTTATTGTTATCAAATATGTGTCACTTTAAAATATATACTTTTTGTTTTAATTTATCTTTCTCATACCATTAATAAAGTACAAATTTATAAATTAACTCAAAATTTTTATTTTACATACAATATTAATTATATTTCTTAGTTTTATTTGAACAAAATTATACTACTTAGTTTAATTTGTATAATACTATGATCTTTACTAGACTTTGCACCTGTGTGTTGCACGAATTTTCTAGAACATTAACATAACTCAAATAAATAAGTTTATCTTTCAAAGTATTAAATCCAACATATAATCATTAATTATGTCGAAAATGGAAATTTTTAGGAGCTATATCTCAAAATAAGAATGGATAATTCTTCATGTTGTGCAATTGATTTGGATGCATGTTGATACAACTTTGTTTATCAAATAAAACAAAAAAACTTTGTTAAATTTTACATACAATTAACATTGTTATTCATCTCGCACATATAATCACATTTACTCAATTATAATCAAAATCAAATTTTAGCTCTTATAATAATAATAATAATAATAATAATAATTAAGAAATAGTATAACAAATGGTATTCCTGATAGTAGTATCATAGTATTGCAATTCAAAAGGATTTAATTTTTATTTTAAAAAGTCAATAAATTCAATAGTAGTTAAACAATTTTGTCAAAAAAAAAATAGTAGTTAAACAAAATGACTTTGGTGCAAGGAGACCATAAGCCACTACAAAGATCACTTAGTACAATTTTTTAAAATCAAATATTTATTTAAAAAATCTGCATATGAAATAGAAATGAATCAATAGACCAAATACATAAAATGCAAATATGAAATAACCAATGTATCTTAAATTGCTAGTAATCTTTTGGCATGAGAGCCAATAAAAGGCACTTTTGGCTATATTCACAAATTGGAATTCAAAATTACGTTCACAAATTTAGAGTTGTCAAGATTATTGAAATTAACAAATTTTAGTGGATTGACTAATTGACCAAAACTTAAATATATGCATGAACCATCAAAATAACAATAGTTAGTGGAGAGAATAATTAATAAAAAATTGGGAGGGAAAACTCAAAATTTAGGATTAAATTGATGCTTGAGTTTCAAGCATAGTAACAAACATATAAAATAAAAGATATGAAGACAATTGAGCTAACGGCCATTCAGCTACCATGACCCTTATTTATTTCCCAATGAAAACTGAAAAGACAAATTTGAAACAAAAAAAAAATGAAAAGACAAACCGACCATAAATAGTGAAATACGGTACTAAATAGTTTCATAGAATAATACTGCAAGATATCATAAGATACACCAGTTTTGAGACACTAGCAAGCATTATTTCTAATTTCTTCATGAGTCATCATGTACTTTCAACAATTCCCCGAATTTCATAGAATAATATTGCAAGATAAAAAACTTGTAAGTATATATTATGTTTACATTATGTTTCATTTATATGTTTTTGTTAACATTTTTATGAATTTTTGTTGCAGAGAATTCCCAAGCAATATGTTGAGAAATATTGGAAAGGAATATCAAATCCAATATTCCTTAGATTCCCAAATGGTTTTGAAAAAGAAATATTTTTGGTGGAGAGTAATGGTGACATTTTATTTCAAAAAAATTGGAATCAATTTGTAAAGTATCTCAAATGTGGATATCTCTTAACTTTTAAATACATATGTGGATCATATTTTAAGGTTAAGATATTTGGTGTCAATACTTTAGAAATAAATTATTCTTATATAAAATTCATATGTGTAAAAGTTGTTGAAATGAATGATCAATGTGAAATTGCCAAGCAACCTCAAAGGACAAGAAGTGGCAAGAGAAAAATTAATATGGATTTAGATTCTACGCAACAAAAATTCTCAGGTGAGTTCATCAAATTGTCTTTTTAAATTCATATTAATAAGGATTTAGATTCTACACAACAAAAAAGTTGTTTATTCATATTAATTTTTTTTTAAAAAAAGTGATTTTGGTTGTCTTGAAGATATGTATATGTTTTTCTTTAAAAATTTTAAAATATTTTCACTAAATTATCAATATTAGATGTCAATTTATTTTTTTAAGCAGTCAAAATAATTTTTTAAACTTCTTAAAATATTCTCAATAATTTTTTAACTTCTAAACTATTCTCCTATTTTGCAACCAAAAAAATGTCAATTTTTTTAATGTGTGAAAAAGGCACATAGAACATAGAGGACCAGAGAATATGTATAATGTACCTCGCAAATTACGATGTTTTACTTAACTTTGCAGGTAGTAATGAAGTAGGCATGGTGAAGAAGTCTAAAAGATGCTCAACAACTACAACGATTAATGTGAGACAAAATAATCAAAAGCCCTTTTTTGAAGTTGGAATTAAAAAATCTTACTTGGATAGTAATTACTTGGTAAGTTGTTATTATTAGTGACATTTTATTTTTAGAGTTTGTTTGATCAAACGGCCAAGCTATTCCTTTATGGTTTTTTTAATCTACTTATTCAAGATTTGAGGATATTTACTCAAAAATATTTTAACCGATATAAATTTTTATAAAATATACTTTTATATTGAAAGTTTATATCATATAGAAGGGGCAGATAAATTGTCACCTTCCTTTTTTTATATTTAGAAACCGGTCTAATCAATTTGGTTTATCCGGTTTTCTTTGGTTTAGTCGTGGTGACCAGTGATCCAATGGTTTGAACAATGAATCAATAATCCAGTATCCCACCAGTTTGATTATCTGTCCAATTTTTAAGATTGTCATGCCTTATTCTTTATTTCTACATACGTGAAGAATATTAAATTCATGCCCTAATACAATGTGCCTTATAAAACAAATCTACTAATTTTGGCTTTAATTATTATCTCAAAAAAATTAGCATGATTTGAATCAGGGGATACCAAGTAAGTTTAGAAGAGAACAGTACATGAACAATTTTAATGGCATTGCAACCCTACGGGTTGGTGAAGACATGGCTATGCAAGTGAGCTTGAGGTCTTATGATAACAAGAAAACTGTTATTAGTGGTGGTTGGAAGGCCTTTACCCAAAAATATAACTTGCAAGTTGATGATGTTTGTAAGTTTGTGATGACTCAACGCCGACCACTTTCATTCACTGTTACTATTAATTAGTCGAGCCTGAAAGGGACAAAGTTCTAAGAAGTTTTCAGGTTTATTTTTCTTTCTTTTTTATTCAAATTTTTGTTTTTATTTTTTATTTTATTTTATAAAAATTTTTATTATATCATATTTGTTTAGCATCTATAATTCTATATTGCTTAATTTCTTTGTTTAGGGATCTCTTCTTCTGATAATAATTGTAACATCCCGATTTTTTTTTACTATATTTTTTTTCTTCTTTTCAAACTGATAATAAAACAAATCAGTTTGTAAACTTCTCCTAAACATTTCATCGAATAATTATTATAATCATGATTACACCGATTACCAACGCAATGAATGACTAGCCAACCGTTAATTCAAAAAAAATCCAGCAATTATCCAAAATCAAAGCCAACTATAATCACAAATGCATAGTGACACTAATTCAACATAATAAACTTCAACAAAAGAAATCTAACTAAACTCAAGTCTATAACAAAAGAATCCTAAAGCTGATCAATCTAAGTCCTATACTACGCCGGACTCAAAATTCCTCCTAAAATGCTTCACGGTCGGCATAATCATCATCTTCGACTAAAATCATCACATTAGTCCCCACAACATGATCAGTCCCGGGATGGTGAATTAGTGCCATCATCTGGTCCAAAAGTAAGGGTCATCTCCATATCTCAAATATAATAAAGTAAACATGCTTATATAGACATATAATTGTAAAACAAGAATATGAACCAAACAAAGGTTCAGTACACCAACACCACAAGAACTATATCAAAAACACTAATACAAATATAATTAATTCAATGGTTATCAACACACAGTATGAAAACACCACTAATGCACACCCCACCAAGTCTATTTCTTGATCTACAGGACAACTAATGCACTTATATGATCCGGATATCACCACTCCGAAGAGTAAAAGTCCCACCTGGACTATGTCCCCCTTAGACAGTGTCCCACCTGGACACAATACCCCACCTGGGTATTAAGGTTCGGTACCCCACCTGGGTATCCGAACCACAACAAAATCAATGCATGAATGAATGGATGCACCTCTTTTAGTCAATTACACCAAACTAAGAGACGCCATTAAAACCGCTAACGACTAATTTTACCAATGATAATACAACCCGATTGGTATCACCCATGAGCACAACCAACATACACACCATATAATACTTTCACAGCAACAGCACTAATCAACAACAATAACACCAAGCAACACATTGCAAATAAGAAATTAAAGCACATGGGGTGATGCCCTTACCTTAGCCCAATTGTTATTAATCCTCAACACAGCGTTCTTCGCTCCACTATCTCTAAATTAACCTTCACAATTAAACATTAACTCACTTAGTTTCAAATCATATTCACTCCTTCTTCTTACTTAATGATTTGGGTTCGATTAATATATCGTATACCACTAATTAATTATTCCTCCAAAGATAAGACTTTTTTTTAATTATAATAACTATGACTACCAATAGAATGTAGCTATAAAATATATCTAATGGTAACACTTAGACAAGGATGATACTACTTTAATTACAACATTGACAAATCAAATATTTTGGGAAAGATACGTTACTATCATATTGGCAAATGGTCTAGTACCCATATCATCTTAACCATGTTATATACCTTCTTTCTCTTCTTTTCCAGTACGTGTTTTAACCATGTTATATACCTTCTTTCTCTTCTTTTCCAGTACGTGTTTGTGTTGTTGTTAGAGCCCTAAAGGCCAATACTTTTAAGTACTTGTATCGGATTATTTATTAATAATATAATGTTTTATTTATTAATAATATAAGGCACTTCTTTATTATGTTTGTAGGAGTCCAAAATAATAAAGTCCCTAGAATAGATCGTCCGTTTAATATTAAGTGTGACTTAATCATGAGACAAAATTAAACATAAGGACACTATTCTAAAGTATCCGTAGTCGAGCTTTAAGGTGAAGAGGGATAACCTTAAAGCATAAAGACTATTATGAAGATAGACTGATGATCGCATCTCATGGATCATAGGATAAGGAGTTATCAAGTCTTGACATAGATATAAATATTAGGAGTAATATTTATATTGGATTGACCCGCTATGAGCGAACTACATGGAATGTTATGTAATGTGTCATAAGTTACTCTCATGGTGATAATGGTGTAAACCACCCTTCGACCTGAAACCACTATGTACCCTAGATGTAGAGTCAAGTGCTTTATCACTGATCTAACGTTGTCCGTAACTGGATGATCATAAAGGCAGTAGATGGGTACTTTTACAAAGCATGCTGAGGGGCAGTAGTGACCTAGATGGAATTTGCCAATCCTACATAACAGGATAAATGTCTATGGGCCCAATATTGAACTGGACAAGGATGACACAGTTTATGCCTTGTGTTCAATATAGACATAAGGGCAAAGGGGTAATTGTACACAACAGATATTATCACTGAATGTTTTTGTTAAGATCACATAAACATTCCGTAACATGGGTAGCATTGATGTATTGCTAGAAACCTCTCAATGTTTATAATATTAAATAGTTGATTTATATTGTCATCGTTACGAAAACCTACAGGGTCACACACATAAGGACAATATAGTGAGAGATAGAGAACACCGTAAGGTACGGTGTACTTCAGAAAAATATGCATTGTGATAAAGTATCACAAATTAATGAAAGGCGGTACACCATATAGTATGGTGGGCGCGCGCACACATGAGTATGATGACTCATGGGGCGCGCACCCTAATAAAAAGATATGATGGGTTTTTATTTTATTTTGTTTGTTTGTTACAAACAAATCTTGTTGTTTATTTTGTTTGTTTTTGTTACAAACAAATTTTATTGGACAAGAAAATATATTTATCTTGGAGAGCAAGATAATAAACAATATAAATAAAGACCTAGTGAAAAGAGTTTCACGTGTGAACAAGTGAAAAACACAAGAGACTTTCATAACAATATTAGGGTTACGTGAATCCTAATATTTTCTGAAGTATTCTATCACTCTCATTGTTACTCTTCATTCACAAGCTAGCACTTGGATTGGAGAAAAACTGTTCGTGTGGACTAGTTAGAGACGTTGCGGTTCATCCTTCAACGTTCGTGATCGTCTTGTTCGTGATTTGAAGGGTTCTATTCTACGAGAGGTAAAACCCTAAACACATAATCATGACCCTTCATAAGGATCTCTTGAAGACAATTTTTGAATTCCGTTGCCTTTACTAAACCTATTTTCCTTCAGTTTGAACCAACAATCACAAGCTTTCAATGATTCCAATACTAACTTCTATTTTATTCCTAGGTACCCTATGGTTAATCTACTAAGTCATGACTCATCTTGACAATTATCTATGTATCAGGCTAAACAATTTGCACACTTGCTTTACAATAATTACTAGGTCCATAATCCAATTTACTGATGGCACACTTTAGAGTCCTAAATTATAAAAACGTGAAAACCATAATTTAAGAGAAATTGCAAAGACACTTGAAGAACTCAATTTTTTTCCCTCGTTTAAACGGACACAGGTGACTAGAAGAAACCTCTGCTTATGCTAGATTTCAGTCCTAATACTCTAACTCCATTCAAGTCAGATATTAACTAGTTAATCTCTATGGAATTACTAAATCCAGAATTTTCACAACCTAATTTGATTTTCTAGTAATAGATCGATATTAAGAAAAGATTGAATAGCAAGAGTAAAATATTCTTACTTGTGGTGATCAACTAGATGACAACTCCAATAATTTAATCTTTTACTTGATTCACTTTTTCCTCCTAATGCCACACCCGGCGGTTCCAATCTGAAGATTTGTTCTTTGGTTTTTTTTCCAAAACGTGATGTGAATGGGAAATTGGTCACTGATGACCCTTCAATTTAAAAATAAATTTTGAATTAGTTATAATTAAAAATATTTTGAATATAACAAATAAAAATTTGAGTATAATAAAACAAATAAAAAGAACATTAAGAACTTTTGTCAAAAAAAAAAAACATTAAGAACATTAAAATTGAGAACATTGTTATCTCTCCTATCACGCTAGTTTCTCCAATCTATCTTACATTACTTGAAACTATTGATAGTTACTTTTTGTTTGATTACTCTGATTCAAACCTACATTGGCAAAGAATGAAATTCAATTAAGAGAGAAAAAATAAGAGAGAGTGAGAAATGGCTCTGCTAGGGTTTCATGGCGATCGCTTTTATAACCGGGAAACACCGTCCAGCCGGAAGCCATATCATGGTCATGGTGAGGTAAACACTGGGGGGATAGGGACAATCAAGGGCAGCGAAACACTTATGAGCGATGAGAGGTTCAGGGTGAATGGACTGAGGTGAGAAATCGGAAGAGGAAAGCATTTCAACCGGGTTTCAACAGACAAAGCGGCGACGATGGGTTCAGGCAAGGCTTCATCAATGACAGGTTTCGCAAGGGTAATCATTGGCAGGGTACCGAAGGTGTGTCATCGTTCTATTTCACTAATTTTCCATCAGAATTGCACCAGGAGGAATTGAGGGATGAGTTTAGGAATATTGGCAGAGTGGTTGATCTCTTTATTACACCGAAAGTTAATGCAAGAGGCAAGCGGTTTGGTTTTGTGTGTTTTGACAGTGTGAAGAATATTCCCAAACTGGTTGCGGCGTTGAATAATATTTGGTTTGGTTCGTATAAGCTGTGGGCGAATGTCGCTCGTTTTGATAGGGAGAAACCTAAACAACGTGATCCAGTGGTGCAGCCTACGCAAGCTGGTATGACAATGAAGGATGTTCCACCGGTGGGAGTGCACCATTCTGTTAAATCTTTTGCTGGTGCACTTAAGGATGGTGGAGTCGCGAAGGTAGGGCCAGTTTCTGCTGTGGCCAACGATCTGATGTTACGCCAGCCAGAGCGGGTGGTTCGACGGGAACAGATAGTGTTTAATTCATTACCAGAGGACAGGGAGTGGGTTCATCGAGGTTTGGTGGCAACTGTGTTAGCAGTGAATGAGATATGTACGCTTCAGCAAAAATATATGACGCCGGATTCGTATCCATTCGTGTTGTCCCATTGGGAGGCGACAAGGTTTTTCTGTGTTCCAATGTTATAGAGGCAGACATTAAACTTGTGCTTGCTAGTGCTTTGCCTTTTTTTGAACATCTTTTCAAGAATGTGTCAGCATGGAATAACTCTATGTCAACAAACATCCGACATGCATGGTATAGAATTGTCGGGGTTCCATTGCATGTTTGGAATGTTAATTTCTTTCGCAAAGTGGCAGTATGTGTTGGGACTTTTGTTTGTGTGGATGTTGATACAGAAGTTAAGTCACGAATGGATTTTGCTCGCATACTAGTTTCCAATCCGTCTTTGCAAGGGTCTGAGATAATGCTGGATGTGGTGGTTGATGGTGTAAATTACTCTTTGAAATTGGTGGAGGACTGGCTTTATGATCCGCAAGCTGTGTTTTTGAAGTATCGTGCGTTGCAAGGAAATGGGGATACTCCGTCTCCAGGGACAAGTTTTTTCCCAAATTCAAACTTGTCTTTGGACTGTAGAGATGTCAGTAGCAACGCCAACATTAATGAAATTGCCAAAGACTTAAATGACGAGTGGGAGAATTTTCAGGTGAGGGAGGAGGTTGCCAACTTGGTGAGTAGTGCATCAGTTGTGAAGGGAGCAGGAGCTTCTGGTAATTCATTATGTGGGCATGCGAGTGGTATCAATGGGAGTGTCTCTCTGAATAATGTAGACAAGGGGGGTGTTTCTTCAAAGGGTGTTGTGGTAAGGGAGGTGGAGGACGGTGTGGGTGATTTGTCTAGGCCCACGACATGTTCTGTTTTGAGTCCAGTTTTTAACGGGCAGGTCCTACAGGTGGGGGGTTCGCAGAGCAATAAGGGAGTGCCAGACTTGGAGTTTGTGAATGGGCCAGATGGGGTAATTGAGCCCAATGCAGGGACACATGTGAATATCATTTCTTCTCCTGTACATGTGTCCGCTGGCGTTGAAAACAACAACACTTTTATGCCTCTTGCTGATTTGTGCCAATCTATTGAAGTGGTTGCATCTACCCCTTGCAAATCAGTACCAAGGAGAGGTGTTTGTGATGCGGTGGAGGCTGATGGTGTTATTCCGGCGGTAATTCCTTCGCCGCGACCGATTCCGTTAGCAAAGAGTAGAAGAGGGCGAACATGTGTAACTTTGAAGAAGTTGGCAAGAATGCCAGAGGAGGATCGTGGCAAGGTGTGGAGACGAATGGAGAAGAACAAACAGAAAGTCTTACAACATGTTTCAACTACCAATTCATCACATACGGATCCAATTTCTTCGTTTTCAGCAACTACGTCAAAATGTCGTGATTGGAAATCTTTGATGGTGCTAAAGGGGGATGGTGGTCAGTTTGCTCAGGATGTGTTAGCATTTGGGGAAAAAATCAATCTGAATTTTACAGGTACCCGTACAGTTGTGGCGAAGCAGGTTGCAGTGCTAGCTAACCAAACGCGTACGGTGGGGTTGCCAGCGGGTTCAGTAGCCCGGTAACTCTGTTTTGGTCGTGGTTTTTGTGGTTGGAGTTGTTTTTTGTCATGAAGATTATTTCTTATAATGTGCGGGGTTTGGGAGGAGCTTTTAAGCGGAGGGAGGTGACAAAACTTATTCGTGCGGTGTGTCCGGATATTGTGTGTTTGCAAGAAACAAAAATGGAGTGGATAGACTCTTTTGTGGGGGAGGCATTATGGGGTGACCGTGGGATTGGTTTTTCTTATCGGCCTTCGGTGGGGGCTTCGGGAGGTATTCTTACAATGTGGAATATGAGCAAGGTTTCTATGGTTTCTACTTTATCTCTTAATCATCTTTTATATGTTACTGGGTTATGTTCTTTATCTGGCCAGATTATTAATGTGGTGAATGTATATGCTCCTTGTGACTCACGGGGTAAGGCAGAATTGTGGATTTCTTTGTCTGGTTTGCTTCAGGCCGATAGGGAGGGCTGTTGGTGTATTTGTGGTGATTTTAATTCTGTTAGGGCGGTGGGGGAGAGGAGGGGACGAGGAGTGGGAGTGGTAGCGGCTGATGTTAGTCGATTTAATGATTTTATTTCTGATTCTGACCTTATAGATCTTCCACTGTCGGGTCGACAATTCACTTGGTATCGTTTTGATGGTATAGCTATGAGTAGGCTGGATCGATTCCTTTTATCTGAGAAATGGGTTGAGATATGGCCTGCTTGTATTCAAGTTGCTTTGACACGGGGGGTTTCTGACCATTGCCCCATTGTTTTACGTGAAGAGGTACTAGACTGGGGCCTTCGCCCTCTTCGTATGCTGAAGTGCTGGTCATCTTTTCCGGGTTATCATATTTTTGTTCGAGACAAATTGAATACGTGTTTGCTTGGAGGTTGGGCTGGTTATGTTCTCAAGGAAAAGTTGAAATTTATTAAAGGTGAATTAAAGATATGACATTCTCAACACGTCAGAAATATTCCAGGCCGACTTTTACAGGCTAAAGAGAGACTTGCTGCCCTGGATCAGCAGGGTGAGATTTCCGTTTTGTCTGAGCAGGAAATTACGGAACACCGGAATTTGACTTCAACATTATTCTCTTTGGCTAAGGCGGAATGTAGTATTGGGTGGCAACAGTCACGTTTCCGGTGGCTTCGCGAAGGTGATGCTAATTCTCGTTTTTTTCATGGGCTGGTAAAGAATCAGAAACGTAAGAATTTAATTGTTATACTTAATGTGGGTGATGTTCAAGTGGAAGGGGTACAACCTATAAGAGATTCTATTTATCAACATTTCTCTTCTCATTTTCAATCTTCCCGGCAGGCTAGACCCGATATTGGTGGTTTGCAGTTTCTTTCTCTTAGTGATGTTGATGCTGGTTTATTGGTGACTCCATTTGGGGAGGATGAAATCAAGCAGGCGGTATGGGATTGTGATAGTTTTAAAAGCCCAAGGCCAGATGGGGTACCTATTGGTTTCCTACAAGACTTTTGGAATGAATTGAAGGGTGATTTTTTGAGATTTTTTGCGGAATTTCATCAAAATTGTAGGCTGGTCAAAGGTATTAATTGTACTTTCATTGTGCTAATTCCTAAGGTGGACAATCCTATGCGTATTTCGGACTATAGACCTATCTCCCTAATTAGCAGTATATATAAGGTTTTGTCGAAGGTGTTGGCTAACCGTTTGAGCAGAGTTATTGGGACTGTGATTTCTGAATTCCAATCAGCTTTTGTGAAGGGTAGGCAGATTTTGGATGGGATACTGATTGCTAACGAGGTGACTGATGCAGCTAAAAAACAAAAAAAGGAATTGATCATGTTTAAGGTGGATTTTGAAAAGGCATATGACTCAGTTGATTGGGAATACTTACTTTCTGTCATGGCTAAAATGAATTTTCCTGCTCTATGGTATCGTTGGATTTCAGAATGTATAACTTCCGCTTCTGCTTCCGTCCTTGTTAATGGATGCCCGACTGAGGAATTTGTGTTTCAACGGGGACTTCGTCAGGGAGATCCTTTGTCTCCATTTCTTTTCCTTATAGCCGCCGAGGGGCTTAGTGCCATGATGTTAGCAGCAGTTCAGTCTAATCTTTTTTCCGGTTTTCCTTTGGGGGTGGACGGATCTCTATGTGTCTCTCATCTACAATTTGCGGATGATACTTTATTGTTTGCCTGTAAGACGTGGGAAAACTTGCGAATTATCAAGTCGGTTTTGATTCTCTTTGAGCTGATGTCTGGTCTCAAAGTGAATTTCCATAAGAATATGCTGGTTGGTGTGAATGTAGCAAAGTCTTGGTTGACAGAGGCAGCTAGTATTTTGAATTGTCGAATTGGATCTATTCCTTTTATCTACCTTGGTATTCCGATTGGCGGTAATCCTCGACGTCTTTCTTTTTGGAAACCTGTGATTGACAAAATCAAAGCCCGGTTGTCTGTATGGAAATGTCGGAATCTGTCTATGGGGGGTCGTCTGGTTCTTCTCAAAGCCGCTTTGTCTTCGCTCCCGATTTACTTTCTTTCCTTTTTCAAAGCTCCCTCAGGTATTGTCTTCCTTATTGAATCTCTTTTTAAATCGTTTTTGTGGGGTGGGGATGGGGAAGCACGTAAGATTTGTTGGATAAAATGGGACAAAATTTGCTTACCTAGAGGGGAGGGAGGTTTGGGGGTGAGAAAGGTGAGGGAGTTTAATTTTGCTTTACTTGGTAAATGGTGTTGGCGAATGAAAACAGAAAGGGACAGTTTTTGGTGGCGAGTTCTAGCAAGTAAATATGGTCTTGTTAATGGGGAGTTGAGGGATGGGGGCACTAGGGCGTCAGCCTGGTGGAAGGATATTGTGGGAGTCCGTCGGGGTACTTTTGGTGGTATAGAGGGCTGGTTTGTAGTGGGTGACGGTTAGACCACCTCTTTTTGGAATGATTCTTGGTTGGGTGATGGTGGTCCGTTGAGGGAGCGTTTTCCGCGGTTGGCCAGTCTTTGCTTGGCGCCGGAGGTGACGGTTGGGGAGATGTGTCGACGTGGTTGGGGGGTTGGTGGTGGAGGGTGGGAGTGGAGGCGTCCGTTGTTTGTCTGGGAGGAAGGGTTACTAGGTGCATGTTGTACTCTCTTACTTGATGTTGGTTTGCAGAATCATGTGCTTGACAGGTGGTCCTTGAGACTCTTATGCAGTTAGGGAGGCTTATGGCTCTCTGACCAGACAGGTTGTTCTTCCAGCAGTTCCGGCAACCGTTGTTGATCTACCATGGCATAAAGTTATACCGTTGAAGGTCTCTGTTTTTGCCTGGCGACTCTTGCATAATCGTCTTCCGACTAGAGACAATCTTTTATCCAGGGGAGTTATCCCAGTCGGCTCCACTGGGTGCAGCTTTGGTTGTTCTTTTGAAGAATCTGTAGCACATCTTTTCTTTGTCTGTGAGTTCTCTCAACAGGTGTGGCATGGGTTACTCCAGTGGATGGGTATTCAAGGTGTCTTACATTCTGACGCTCTTATGCATGCCAATCAATTCCTTGGGTTGCAATTACATCCCGTCAAGCCTAAGTGCTTTCTTCAAATTTTGTGGCTGGCGGCGATTTGGTGGATATGGAAGTCTAGGAATGAGCATATTTTCCAAAACAAACCTTTGGATGTTGGTCATTTGTTGGATTGTATTCGACTGCATGTTTGGTGGTGGTTGAAGGCGAAGTGCAAAACATTCTTAGTTGATTATTCATTTTGGTATTCCAATCATTGGTTATGTGTAGGCTGACATGGCGGTTGATTCAGTTTTTTTTTTAATTTTCCTTGTATTGTCGCTTTGTGGAATGGTTTTTGAACCACTTTGTTTTTGGCATTTATATTGTAATTGACATTTTCCGCCTTAGGTAAGCACACTTTGTGCTGACCTTTCGTGTAATATATAAAACTTTCTTTGACCTCTTCAAAAAAAAAAAAAATGAAATTCAATTAAAAATTTAAAACCTACCAACAATCAAGCATAACGTTGATTTTAAACTCAAATTTTTTGAACATTCACAACAAAAAGAAATTAAGGTTTATTATGTTAAAATGGTTAGACAATAAAAGTAGTCCTCTTCAGGTTTATTAAGACACTAACCCATAATAACCATGAATGATTTTTTATAGTTTTTCTTAATGCAAAATCAAACGCATAAATTTTTTTAATAATTTGTCTTTCGTTGAATTGCAAATTTCATATAATGAAGTTATTTGAACATATAATCCTTGGCAAAAAAGAATTGAATTAAAATAAAAGTGATTTTACATTTAGAACTTCTACTTATTTAATTTATTTTCTTTATTTTAGTTGAACTCGAAATTAAAGTAAATCTTACTCAAGGGGATGGGAGATATCCTGTGTTAAAATAAAACCACAAGAAATTACATGACAACTATCATAAACTTTTTGAAAGAAGGTTCCTTAACACCATAAGCAAATAGACAAATAAAAGTCCAAACTCTTTGTGAATGGATTATTTGATATTTGTCATCATAAGCTTCTAATAAGATAATCTTTTTCTACATTCTACAAAATAATAAATAGGCACTTTAGAAAAAAAGTGACAATTAATATATTAAATTAATTACCTAGAGCAAAGTCTTTCTTAAATAGCTAAGAAAATCACTGCAAAAAATATTTCCTTACAAATACACATTGACCAAACATATATCTAACCTGTCACACAAAAAAAAGGTGAAATGTCAAATTATAGAGAACACACAAAGAGGTGAAATGTGAGTAGAAAAATAATGTGGCGTGGGAAGAAGCTACAATGTAAGAGTAAAATCAAAATTCAAGCAATTGTTAATAAAATCTTCATATATAATAAATGAATAAGAAGATCAGTAGGGTGTTGAATGTTGATTCATTCATCTTTCTGTTTCAATAGATAAAAAATAAAGATGATATTTTTGGAGGGAAAAGATAAAGATGATGTTAACCTATAGCCTATAGTAGTACATGACTTGCAATTGAAAGATAAACTCCATTGAAACTTCCATGAGTAAAATGTGTGAGAGAAAATAGTGTGAATGAAAGTTTGAAAAAGCTTAAAAATAAATGAGAGAATATGGAAGAGTTTTAACAAAGATTGGGAAAGTTTATTTTTGAAAAAAAAGATTGGGAATGTTGAAAAGTAAATAAATGAAAGAAGAATGTATAATTCCAACATTCATGATTATTATTGGAAGGATTTTTCTAACCTGTGCAATGTTGCACAGGATAAGAAGGTTAATTAATGCATTATTTTATGATTATCACCAAATTGCATTAATGATTCAATTGATTATCAATTTTTCAAAACCGGTTTTTTGTCTCTCTCTTTCCCCTATCCTTTTCATTTCTCTCTCTCTCTTCACTCCAAATCCTCGTTGTGCTTTCCATGCTGCTACTTAACAAAGATTTTTGTTCATCTTTTTCTATTTCTATTTTAATTCATCCTCTTTGTTGAAACGGTTAAATATCCATAATATAAATGTTCTTGTTCTGTGTTTTTTTGATCTGGTGGTGCGGTGATGGTGGGTTGTTGGCTGATGAGAAAGAACCATAGTTGTTCTCAGATCTGGTTTAGAAACTGTTGTCTTTCTCATTCACTTTGCCATTATTTGAGAACCATGAAGAGGGGTGGAGAAAAAATGCATATTGTATAGAGAGAAGGGGGCGGCAGTGGTGACCGGAGAAGAAGTTGATATGAATTCAGTGAAGATGGTGGTGATGAGAATGGAGTTTATTGAGGAAGGTGTTGGTGAGATGTGAAGCTTTCTTAGAAATAATAGTGTTTCCAGGAAGTTGCAGAGAAATGAAAAGAAGTGAAGAGAGAGAGAGAAAATTGGTTTTTTTCAAATTAATAATCAATTGACTAATTAATGCAATTTGGTGATAATCATAAAATAATGCATTAATTAACCTCCTTATCCTGTGCAACATTCCACAGGTTAGAAAAATCCTTATTGGAAAACCAAAAGGCAAAGGAAAAATGAATACTACTACCCTAAGATTTAAATAAGAAACCGTGTATGTAATCAAAAACTAAATAAACAAATAAAAAATAATTTAAATAAATAATCATAGGTCATTACTAATAATAGAAAGTTTATAAAAGTTAAACACTCTTATAAATGATTCTCATTATCACTCCCTACCCCATTATATACATACCTAACCGTCCCTCTTTTAATTTATTTATTTATTTATTTATTGTAACCATCCTTATATCCAGGGGCGGACCCACTCACAAGTGAGAGGGTGCACTTGCACACCCTGACTTTTTTTATATTTCTACCTATATTCTATACCATTATTTGTTTTGAACCCCCTGGAATTTCTTACTTTGCACCATGATCAAAATCCTTCCATCTTCTAAGCCCAACTTTTTGTTTTTATTTGATAATACTAGTCTAGGCCCAACTTTTTCCTTTTTTATTTTAATTCTTATTCTTAATTGTTATTATAGGTAAGATTTAAAAACGGAACGTTGAGATTTGACCTAAAGATCTGCATCTTTTATCCTAAAATATTAGGCCAACAGGCCATTTAATTATATGTGTTAACTTTTGCAAATATAATTTGTTTTTTGAATGGCACTTTTGCAAATATAATAAAATATCATTTAATAAATTGTTACTTTATTTTGAAAGAGTAAACCGTTAATTATTTTTCAACTTTATAAAACACTTTCAAATTTATGTCTTCTTTTCTATTTTTCTTTTGTCCTCCTTTTTATAGTCAGGTGGTCTAATTGTCAAAAATCCGTCGATAAGAGTGAGTAGGTATACGTACCACAATATAAATTTTGGTCCCTCTACATCACATACAATGTCTTCTATATGGTAGATATTAAAATTTATAATTTGTTCAAAAGTTTATGGAAGTTACAAAGTTTTATGCAAATTCACCTACTTAATTGGAAAGAAAATGATAGAATTAAAAATTTAGTAGTTTGAATAAAAGATAAATTAAGAAGGAAAAATTACCGCATAAAAATTAGCTATCTTCAAATGGGAGTTAAAAAATTTGCACCCCCGACCTAGGGTCCTAGATCCGCCACTGCTTATATCTCCCTAATTATTTTTATTTTGTGAACTTTCACCTATAACTATTTTTCCTCTATTTCAGAAACAAAACAAATATATTAGACCATAAAAAAAACAATATTTATCAAATAAGTTGTGAAAAGGAACAACCAATGTCAATCACCAAAAACACATTCAATAAATTAGTTTAACATACAAAAAAAAATAGAATTAAAATACCCTGATCTTACAATAATAGTGTAAAGATCAAAGGTATTGGAGGAATGAACTTCTAGGAAAGGTCGAAATGTACATATTCTTGAGGGTATATTCTTCTAACTTAATTAGTTTTCTGATCAATAAAAACAGTTTTGAACTTTATCCTTAGTGTCCGTTTGTTATAGTTTTTTTTAGAAAATAATCCTTTATTTTTAAAAAATAATCACTTTTAGAAAATAATCTAAAAACTGCTAAAAATCTGAAGCTGATATTAGTAGCTTTTTTTTATAGAATTTTTTTAGAGGAAAGAGAAAACAAGTGTAAAAAAGTTTTAGACAAAAATATCCTTAATATTATTTTAATATTCCAATAATATTCTGTTCATAATTTATAGGATTAGTTTGTTATTTTTAGATGATAAAATTTAGAAATTAGTTTTATTTCTAGCTATACATATAAAGTCATATTATCATAATGAAAAACAAGAATATGAGTATTTTTCATATATTTATTTTATATTTGAATAATTATACTGTATGGTAATTTTGTGATGCAAAATCACTTTTACCAGGTTGCATCCAAACAAGTTAACTATTATTTTTTGATAAAAAGTAATTTTTTTAATGGTAAACAAACACAAAATAGCTTCTGATTTATTTAATGTCAAAATCACTTATTTTTTAATCTGTAACAAACGAGCCCTTAAACTTTACTCCATCCAATCCGTTGTTAAATAAGTGTTGTTGGAGTTAAGTGCGCACTATTCATATAACATATTTTGATTAATATATAAAATTAAATATTAATGTATATGATATTGTTCAATTTTTTCGATAAATATTTTTAAAATATGAAATTTTTAGAATTTTTTATAATACATATATAATTAAATATATTAGTGATTAAAGATGTGCATTGACACACGTGAATTGGTCAATTGTAACAATTACAATATTTAATAACGGAGGGAGTAATTTTCTATAACATGTGAATTTTAAATAACTTTTAATTATGCTGTTGAACTTTTAAATCATTTGTAATTTTGATTGGACCTTACAAAATATGTAAGAGTTCAAGAATTTGTTCAGAGACATAATTAACATTTTTCTTTTTTAATTTTAGAGACCTGTTTAGAACCTCTATAAAATTTAGGACCTTATTTTTATTGTAAAATTATATATTGTCATTTCTAATTTTATATAGATTCAGAAGGTCGTGATGTGATGAAATGTAACACATTCAAGGTTTTGGTGAATATCAAAAACCTGGTAGGATTAATGACATAAGATATTATTTTGATATAATTTAAGGTTAATTATCTTTTACTTAATTTATAGTCTAGCTCCGCCACTGATGGGATGATGAACTTCATCTTCATTTTCCAATTTTTTTTTTAATTTTCAAAACCTACGTAAACCGGATGATGCACAGACTATTTAGCAAGGTTTTAAATAGCCGCAAAATAGAATCTCCGCTTAATATAATAAAACCTCCGCTAAATATAATATAACCGTTGCAAATTATATTAAAAACCGCCTCTAAATAACAAATCTATAAAAAAAAAGCTGAGTTGGTAGAATTTAAAAAATAATAAAAATGTCACGTATGTTTCATTATATGTTTTTGTTAATATTGTTACAAATTCTGCCCAGTTAGTTTTTATTGACTTTGACAAGGGGTAAAACAAAAAAATTTATATTACAGGAGGTAAAACAACTTTGACCTATTTTCCCTATAATTTATTTTATTTTGTTTGAATCATGATAAATAATTTATAAAGATAGTGAATTAGTGATGTTTGAACTACATAATATATAAATAACATTACTTTTTGTATTTGCAAAATGTACCAAAGGAGTTTATGAAAAGAGGATGTCTTGAAAATTTTGTGGTGTTAAAAATGAGGGGAGAATCACGGTTGGTAAAAGTGAATTATTATCGTAGTATTGAAGGCAGTAGGTTTGGCAAAGGTTGGAGGCAATATATGGAAGAATTCAAAATAGAGATTGGAGATATTTTTCTCTTTGAGTTGATTGATGAGAAAAAATTTGTGTTTAATGTCTCAATTGTAGGAAAAAACCATTAGGTTGTTTGTTTACATTGTTTTTTCAAGGTACTTGCTAAATGTTTAGTTGAACATTTCTTTGTTCTGATCCTTAATTTATGTCCTAGTTGTTTTGTTGAACATTTTTATGGCTGTGTTGTGTATTATTTGATATGCTTGGTATGATGTGGTCTATGGAGTTATACTATATGGATATGTTGGTAATGCTTTTAGTATTGCACATGGAAAAAAAACACCCCCTCTAAGAGTCTAATCTTTGTTGGCGAGTTTGGAGGAGAAGGGAAGATTTTGAAGAAAAGGAAGGAATAAGTGGAAGAAATAGAGGAGTTTAGAGAATTTTTTTTAAGATTAATAAATCAATACCCTCTTGTAAGTTTTTTTCTTTGAGAATATCTCTTGTAATATTTGTATTATGCGGGGTTTTTTTTTTGCCCCGGTTTAAAACCCGCGCTAAATTTGTATTTTGCGGTGGTTTTTATTTGCGGCGGTTTAAAACCCTCACTAAAATTATATTTTGCGGCGGTTTTTAGCGGCGGGTCTGTTTTGCGGGGGTTATATTATGGTTGATTGTGTCCAAGAGGTATTCTCAATTTTTTTTTTACAGGGGAGTATTGCAAAAGTAATGTACTTTGGGTATATACCTATTAACCCTTTTTTTATAACACAAAAATAAGAAGTTTAAAATAATTTACTCATGTTAAAAAGTTTAAAATAATTTACTGTGTTTGTTTTGATTTTCGTCTTCATACAGGGTTTGTTTTGTTTCAAATTTATAGATTTGTTTCGCTTCAACTTCAGAGTAGATTTAATCAATGACTTTAGAGCGTTTTTAACGTTGCAGATTTGGAAACATGATTACTCTGAACATTTATATTTTGTCATATCAATTGTAGATTTTATCATTTGACCGTTTTATGCTATTAATTCGGATATAGTGAATTTGTTCGCTGATTCATCATTTTTAGGTTTTAGCGAACTTGAATATGTTATGATGTCGACGTCGATTAATTTATTTTACAAATTTGAATAAAAAAATATTGTTTTAGTAAAAAAAATTGTTATATTTTAGTCAATTTTTTTTTTTAAAAATAATAAAATTGTATTAAACCTTAGGCCTTGTTTGGTTCAATCGAGGGGGAGGGGAGGGGAGGTGAGGGGAGAGATTTTTAAGGAGGTGAAGTGAGAGAAAATATAATTTATTATGTTGACAAAATTACCCACACTTTTTAATTAAAATCCTAAATTATCTTCGTTGAAATATTAAAAATTTAGGTTTTATTTTTTTGACAACAAAAAAAATTTAGGTTTTCTACTCATTAGATCTTTGTTTTTTTAGTTATATATATCCATTATAATTTAATCCTTATTTTTTTGGTTAAAGATAAAACAGTACATTAATCATTCCCTCCCCTCCCCTCATTAAAAATTTGAACCAAACATAAAACTTTAAAATATTTCCTCCCCTCTAAAAACCCTGAACCAAACAGATCCTTAGTGGGTCGGTTCAAAATTTACTATTAGTCCAATCCAATCCAATCCAATCTAATTTTTCATTTTGTACACATCAGATGGAAGAAGAGTTCCAGAGAGTGGAGACTGGAGATTCAAATCAATGCATTATTATGAAAGAGTAGCTCCTCCTCCACCACTATGATTCATCACTCACTCACTCAAATCAATTTTTACTTGAACCTTTTTTCTTCCATCTAATCTAAGGTATAACATATTCATTACCCTTTTCTTAATTTCACATTTTGTGTTTCTAGGTTTTTCAATTGCAACAATTTCTTCATTACCCTAAACATTCATTCATATAACAAATACCTTTTAATTCCCTCAAAAGTAACCAAAATCAATTTTACAATGTTGAATTCATTTCGCCACAGAATTTTTCTCTACCTCAACAATGCCTTAACTTTCCCAAACCCTAACCCTAACCCTAATTTCCAACATTATCTATTACCCTTTTCTAAGCATTTTTCCACCAAAAATTCAGATTCAAATTCATTTGCAGTCTCATACCTCATCAACAATTTTGGATTCACCCCACAATTTGCTTCCAAACTCTGCTCAACCTACCGTGTAAATTTCACCACTGCCCAGAAGCCTGATTTAGTTCTCAATTTCCTTAGAAATCAGGGTTTATCGGATTCCCAAGTACGCGGTATGATTGAGAAAGCACCGTGGTTACTTTCGTGTGACCCCTTTAAAAGGGTGTTGCCAAAGTTTGAATTTTTTCGCTCCAAAGGTGCTTCTACCCCTAACATTATTAAACTTGTCACTAAGAACCCCATGATCCTGTCTCCAAGCTTGAAGAATCATATTGTCCCAACCTATGATTTGCTTTATAGATTCTATCAAACGGATAAGGACACTATTGCTTGTGTAATTGGGTATCCGACTTTACTTTGTAACCATCATGTTCCGCGTAATATTAAAATGCTGATTGAGAATGGAGTGGTGGACTTAAATATTACAAGAATGATTCAGATGCAGTACAATGTATTTTGCACAGCTAGAATTTTGAAGGCAATGGAGGAAGTGAAGGATTTGGGGTTTAATCCTTCGCAATCGTTTTTCGCGATAGCTTTGATTGCTAAAACAATGGTGAACAAAACTAAGTGGCAAGAGAAAATTGATATCTATAAGAAATGGGGTTGGTCTGATGAAGATATTCTACAAGCATTTAAAAAGCAGCCTCATTGTATGATGGTATCGAATGATAAAATTAATTTAGTGATGGGATTTTGGGTCAATCAGTTGGGTTGGGATGCTTTGGCCATTGCCAAACTACCAAGGGTTTTTGGGTCCAGTTTAGAGAGAAGGATGATACCAAGGGCCGCAGTTATCAAATATCTTCTAAAAAAAGGTTTACTAAAAAAGAATGCAAGCTTAGCTACTCCGTTTGTTGTCACCGATAAGAGGTTCCTTGAGAGGTATGTTAAACTTTATAAGGAGGAGTCGTCTAATCTATTAAAGATTTATGAAGAAAAACTTGATCTTGCACACGCCACGGACAAAACAGATATGTCATGAACAAATTTTCAGGTATTTTAGACGTAATTTGTTATCTTGTTATCTTATTCGATTTAAATACTTTTTGGTACATGCCGTAATTTTAGCTAGCTAATTTGGTTTTGTTTTGATTGATATATTCCTTGTAATACACGTAAAAGTTGAACTTTTCTTGCATTTATGGGCATAGAACACTTTTTTGTGATTGTCATTTCTCCATCCATGTTTGTATAGTCCCATAATTTATGGCATAAGTTAAGCTATACCAGATTGGTTTGCTGACTTCAAACTAATTTCAAGTTCCAGTTGCTAATTGTAGTAGCTTCAGTTATTCAAAACTCAATATTAAGGTTGTGATTATGATTATCAGCTGGAATTATTCAAAACACTATGCTGTCCATAGCACACTACAGGGGAATAGCGTAGCAGTGGTAGGGTTCGGTACGACACCATCTCCCCGCGAGATGCCTTCAGTAGTGGCAGTGGTAGCTGCCGCAAATTGCGGAAATCCTACTATCTGCCATACTAGATTATGTAGATGGGATGTCATTTATAGTACTACATCATTTTGATAAAATTTAGAACTTATTTTGAATTTTTGATAGAAAATGACAAAGTTGATTATAATTAAGTATGATTGCCCCTTTAATTTTGTCTATTTTTCTATTTTTTGTATTTATGTATCTTGTTGGAATTTATGTTTACTTTGTACATTTGTGTCCAGTCTTCACAATATCAGCTATCCTGCTATCCGCTTTACCGGTATAGCATTTTTGGGGTTCGGTGCTATGCGCTGCTATCTGGGATTAACAACATAGCAATTAGCATTATGACATAGTCTATCCTTGCATACCGCTTGACTTCTAATGCTTGTTACTTTTACCTTTTGGCCTACTCATATTGATATCATACAGTCGTACTGCTAGAGTCAGGTGTAAATATCATAATTCATAAGTATTCTATTGATGATTGCCCATTGGTATTTTTTCCACGTTCTGTATTTTGTATGACTACATTCATTCAACAGCATAATTTGTCTAACAACTTATTCCCAGAAGTTTTTGGGGAAATATTTTACTTACCACTTTTTGGATATTGTCTCATGGCAAAACTGGACATGTATGACATTGTTATTAAATTACTAAATTAATAGCTTCCTATGTTGTTTCTGAACTTATATTTTTTACTCGATCTGTAAAGGAGTTTTATGAAGTATCTAGCCTTTTTCAAAATCATTTTTTCAATGTTGCAAATAAGATGTGAGAAGCACTCTTTTTTCTGGTCAACATGCGAGAATCACTCTTTATTATATAGTTTAAGGAAATATAAAGAAAACAATAGGTGATATGTTTTGTTTGATTTAAAGAAAAGATTTCATTCAATTGAAATTATTAAAACTACATCGAGAAAGTTATTGGGTTTGTTGAACTCACTCATCTTTTGTATGTCATACTACTCCAACTAACAATGTAAATTTATTATTGCAGGTTCACACAACCTTATTTCAAGTGAAGATTTAGAATAGAATTACTGAGGTACAATGAGATTCAAAAAAGGTGGTGTCTTCTTCAGCTATTGAGGCTCGTTTTATTTCAATACTGTTTCAGATCAAATTTTGGCTGTCTCTATTCTTTTTACGGATCGAGGTTTCTGTTTGATTGACATTCTGCAAAAAGAGTATCATCATCTACTTTCATTTTGAAGTTGGTTGATTAGTTCTATAATAGTATCAAACTTGACGTATAGTTTAGATGATAATGTATGTATTAGTTGAGATTTTGATAACTGGATAATTTTTCCTTTATGGATGGTTGACAAGTAATTCTAAGCAGTGTTTTAAAACTTGGACCGGCCGGCTGGTCTGACCTGTTCGATCGGGAACTAGAAGTATTGGCGGTTGGTCAGCTCATCAGATCGGATTTGCAAACAAACCGGTGAATTTTTATTCTATATTGCAGTTATAAAATTTAATTTATGAATTTTTTTATATAGACTGGGTTAACAATCATGCGGTCCGATCAGTGACCCACTGGCCACTGGTCCGATCAGTGAACCAGTGACATGGCCGGGTCGATTGCCGGTCCGGGTTTTAAAACTATGATTCAAAGAATAGAAATTGTAACACCCCGATTTTCAGGATATATTTTATTAGGTTGTTTTTAATTATTATTTGATTATTCTTATGTTTTGCTATTTTATGGTTTTGTTTATTTGTGGGGTACTTTAAGGGTTTATGTATGATAGTGGAACTTTTACTAGTTAAGTGTAGGAGTTAAGAATTTATGTACCTTAAGAGACAAACTTAGTATATTTACTTATTTTATTCAGTTAATATAGAAATAAGAAATTATGATGATAGAATTATTTGTAAAATGAATTTGGAATTTTAGAAAATAAAATTATAAGAGAATAAGTAGTTAGAAATTAGAAAGAAATAAGAAAGTTTAGGGCACGTAATAGACAAAATTAGTAAAATATAAATATGTATATTTATTGAGTACAGGAAAATAATATAGAGATTTGGGCTTGAGCTTGTAGTAAGTAAACTTGTAAAAAGAAAAACAAAATCTGATCGGGCTTATTTTGGTAACATAGTTTAGCATATAAATAGAACATATAGAAGTCTTGGTTAAACACACTTAACCTAAAACTAAAAGAAAACAGAGAAAAATTAGAAAGTGAGAGAGAGCAAGAGAAAGAGGAGGCGCAGCCCTAGGAAGGAGAAGAGAGAAAAATTCTGCAGCTTAGAATTAAAGAAATAATTCATCAAAACTAAGGTGAGGGATTAGTCTTGGTATTATGTATGGTTGTTGAAATAGGATTATGATTGAATCATATTCTTCCCTTTGATTCTCTCTAATTCTGTGTGCTTATGTTATAGATGTGGTTGAGAAATTTTTCTTCCGTATTAGCTTTCCTTCTGGCATTTTTTTCATTACCTTATGTTTGAAAATATGTCTGTGCTTTTATGTGAAATATTTTTGTGATTTGTGAACTTAGCAGAATGTCAAGCTTTACGGCTGATCTCAAAATCTCAATGTTTGCTGCGAGTCTTTAAATGTATGTTTCTGATCTATACATCGATTGAGTATTTCGTTGCATGAGTCATGTGTTGGTAAAGCACCAATTGGTCATAGATATAGAAATATGTGTTTCGGTAGTTTTTTTTTTAATTTTTTTTTATATATAATTATATATATGAGAACCTTTATAGTGTTGATAATATTATGATGAATCTAGTACCAAATCTGCACTTTGGTGAATGCATTATGTAACTAAAAAGATGTTTAGAAATAGAATATAAGTGTTCTTGTTTTGAGTCAATTTGAAAAGGATAGTGTCCCATATGTATTCAGAGAACAAGAACAAACAAATAAACCAAATTTTAAGAAAAGTGGTAGTATGTTGTAGCTAAATTTGTGAAACAGAGAGGTTTAAACATAGGTGGCGAGTGAGTATTAGGCCCAGTTTGGCTCAGCTTTTTTTCTTCTTTTTTTTCTTCTCCTTAAAAATAGTAAAGAAGGAAAAAATTGTGTTTGACTCCATTTCTCTTTATTCTTTACTTCTTTACTTAAATTTTTTAATACTTTTAAGGAGAAATATGACTAAATTCAAGTTTATATTTTTCTATTTCATTTAAAAAAAATAGAAAAGCAGAAAATAAGCCGGGCCAAACGGGGCCTTAGTATGTGGCATAAGTATTTAAAGCTGATTGTGTGTGAGTTTGAGCTTATCTGGTGTTGATTTAATTGGGGTTGAGGCGTTGAGCTTATTTGTTTAGATGCTCAATTTCCGTCCCTAGAGAGTAACATGAATCATTGGTTTAGAATTAGGTACATGAATGGTAGGTACAAGTAGGAAAACTGATTTTAACCTTTTGATTTGAATTTCATGATTTGTTTTAATTTCTTTTATGATAATGATTTGGGTAGCAAATTTAATAAATAAAAATATTGATGTTGAACTCACCTAGTGTTGAATTTAATTGGTGATGTAAATTACTTGGTAATGCGATTAAATTGGTGATGTATATTAGATTTAATTGATATTGTGATATATGTAACTTGAGTTAAATTGATGATGAATAACTTGTAACTTTTGATTTTTTATGAATGAGAATGAGTTAGAAATTTGGTTGTTTTGAATTTTGATTTTTTTTTTTAGACTTCTCAGATTTGAGGTTTTGCAGTTGAGTGGTGGTGGTGTTGAACTTGTTTGATATTTGTGAATTTTGCATTTGTTTGGGTAACCTTGACATGCATACATTCATGTTAGTGCTTATGCATAGTGACATTGATTTAGTGCTTATGCACAACGACGATGATTTAGTGCTTATGCACAGTGATGTTGAGAAGTGTTCAGTAAAATAATTCTGACATTCGACCATGGTACCACATGCATATTAGAAAGTCTTAGAATTTGGCATATCATTCATAATTGTCGTTAACTAGATTGTTTGTGTTTGTGTTTTTGTTTTTGTTTGTGTCTTGATATTCTTTCTTGTCTGAATATTCTATTATGTTACTATTAAATTATTATTGAGATGTTGCGTATTTTTGAATCGAAAGAAATAAATTGTGTCGTTAGGTTTATACGTGACACTCTTTTCAGAAATTAATACAATTTTATATCAATAATAACTAACCAAGATTTGAGGGTGTTACAAATGACCCCATTTAAATTATGTTATTGCTTTTTATATGAACTCTTTTTTTTTTGATCAAGTAGTCTAGTGGCTAGAAATTCACCCCTTAAGTGGGCACACCAGGTTCGAACCCCGGTCCCTGCACTTTTGTGCAATATGTCCAACCATTTGAGCTAAGCTCATGAGACTATATGAACTCTTTAATATGATCATGAAAATGCTTCAATGAACAAAATAATAGAAAATAATTCAGTTATATTAATTGAAAAAGAAAGTAGAAGTTGGTTTAATGGTGCTTGACGCTGGATTTGTTAGAAGAGACCACAGTTAGATTATCTGCAACTACGTTTGGGAGATGACTAAAATCATTTGATGTCATAACTTGCCCCCAATACTGGACTAGTAGGGTTTTCTTTTCCTAAGAATTAGAGGGTAAAAGCTAAAAAAAAAACTCACCCATATCAAACATGACTATACACCTTGAAGACTTATTATACTTTCAAAAGTCTATAGTGCATACAAAATTGATTAATATGATAACTTAAAAAAAGAACCTAAAATTGGCTAATAAGAGAACTTAGTAAAATGAATAAGTAACAATTTAACACTTTTATGACCGTTGAAGTCCTCAATTTTGTCTGGTATTTTTGAGATAGTATGTTGAAGTATTAATCACTTCAAATATTGTCTTTGGATATGCTAATATTTGCAAGACTTGAGTTTTTTTTTCTCGATAAATTAAGAGCTTATAGATATTATAGATATTAAGGTAGTTGAAACTTCTATTCTTCCCCATCCTCCTTTTATAGCTCATATTATTATTAAAAAAAAAATATATATATATACAAACATTGGGGGGACTTATACCTAACCCAATACGTCCACACAAAGAGCATAGGACAAGAAAATATATCAATTTCTGATTAACCCTAAAAGACAAAAAAGAAGTTTTAGAAAGGCGATTGAGCCAACCGTCAACACATGTCAACACAAAAATGGTCCATGTACCCACTACACACTACCACAAGCAGCAAACAATGATGCTTTTTCAAGCAAATTAGTCTGTAATCAATGAATGATATGAATATTGAATATCAACCTTTGACAGAACAAGTATTGTTGAACATCCAAAGCAACCCAGAACCATTTGAAAGCCCAATCAAAAGATGGTCGATCAATTGATCTAAAGACCACGAACATGAGAATCGCCAAAATAACCATCGAACCTTTAGTGCGATGAACGACACTACCGCCAACACGGCGTATCTACACACCTATCTCTTTCGAACATAATTAGGTCGAGACAAGTATTGATGAATCCATATTGTGAGTGGATTCCAACGAAACATCACACAGAGATATGAACTACCCAAACTAAATATGAATTTTGTTCTGATTCACCTTAAGTCCCACATCGCTTGAAACTCAAGGCTAACAGTAGGTTATATACAACACGCCACACTCCACAAACCAACCGAGACGTCTTTTCTACAAAGGAAAAAACCATGACGGGTTAACCACAAAGAGGACAATCTCTCGGAGATGTGGACTTGAGGTCGGGTCAAAACATACCCTCATTTATGCCCTACGGGTAAATCTGAGTTCTATCTGAAATAGTGGTGCCGTCTGTGGGAACGATAAAATTTGTTCTCGAATCCACAACCTCTTAGCCTTAGGGGGCATATGTTCTTACTCACCTTAAGTCCCACATCGCTTGGAACTCGAGGCTAACTGTAGTTTATATACAACACGCCATCCTCCTCAAAACCAACTAAGGCGCCTTTTCTACAAAGGACAAAACTGTGACGGGTTAACCCCAAAGCGGACAGTGTCTCGGAGATGTGAACTTGAGGTCGGGTCAGAACATACCCTCATTTATCCCCCGCGGCAACACAAACCCTCTAGTTCTTGTAATTCAAATAAAACAAACCACTATCATGTACATGGAATCATGGTTGTCCTCCACAAAGCATGAAGCAACTTTATAGATTCCCATTTGAAAGCACCGATCTACAGGTCTGAAACAATCTATTGTACTTTCGAGACCAAAACTTCAACGTTCTACACCAATCTCTGCACTCAATACAATTCTGCACAACTGTGACCATGAATGGTCCAATCGGAACCGTCGGCTTCTGGGCATGAGAATGTTTGAGGCAGTGGTGCGGAGAATGTTCTTGTCACACCCCCATTCTGTGAAGCTACCATCGTTGCAAGACTTGAGTTGTGTGTAGTACCCCAAGGGTAAATTAAAAATATTCTCAATATAAATGATAATAATTTTATTTTAATTAATTATATTTATCGCCATTTTTATTTTTATTTCGGAATCTAAAACTTAAAAAATGTTGGTCGCACCATACTCTTTCAGATCTTCCATTTTCAACATCATCCCAACTTGTATGTTGTTGTTTTTTTTTTTTTTGAACAAGCCAAAATGAGATATATATATATATATATATATATATAACCAAAAAAACAATCAACCCCCTCAGTACAAGGTGCGCTCAGGCAGGCCGAAGAAGTTTACATCAAGATCCAGACAAAGATAAAAGTGAGAATACATCAAGCCGACACTACATCAAATGCCCAAACTTAATAAAGGATTCATCCACCAACTATGCAAATTAACCTATATCTCTGGATTCTGTGTCCTCAGCCACCAAAAGGAGTACTGCTTGATCAAGTCCAATAGATGAGAAGTCAACTGCGCTGAATTGTTGAAAAGATGCCGATTGCGCTCTGTCCACACAACCCAGACACAAACAAGCCAGATGAGCTGCATAAAAGATCTCCGAGCCCGGCTACCGCCTACTGCAAAGAAAAACTGTGTAAAATGAGCTAAAATAGATGCAGGATCCACCATCTTGAAACCAATCCAAGACCTGACCATCGTCCATAAAGAGCGAAAGACGTCACATGTAAAGAATAGATGATGCGCCGACTCAGAGCCGCCACAGCCAGAAACACAATGTTGATGCTCAGGTAAAAGAATGCCTCGTCGAACCAAATTAGTCTTCGTAGGCAGCCTGTCTCTCAAAAGTCTCCATGCGAAAATGGACACTTTCAAAGGAACTTGTCGATGCCAAACTAGATCTGCCGCATCATCTAAAATAACTGCATCTTGAGTAGTCAAGAACTGATAAGTTCCACTAACAATATACCCGATCTTTGGATCAAATCGCCACCTCCAAGCATCTGAAACCTGCTCTTGCAACTGAAAATCCTGATGTAAGGCCTGACACTCCCCCAACAACTCCTCCTCCCACACCCACAACCGTCGCCGCCACTTCCACGCCCCCTCCTGCCTCCCACCCTAATGAAAACATCTCCGCAACCGTATGCCGCTTGGTCTCTGCCAAATCAAATAGACGACCAAACCGTGCACGAAACAGAACCCCATCCAGCTAGGGATCCAACCAAAACAAAGTAAAACAAAGTATCTCTCACATGCCCAACTCGTCTCTCCACACCCTCCCAAAACCAACCGCCGCCAACCCCAGCCACCTTGTCCCTAATCTTCACTATTTCCCTCCACTACGATGACCCTCGCCTCCCCCCCTCACGTAACCGACCATCCTCAAAACCATATCGAGTCGTCAGCACTCTAAACCACAAACCCCCCATCCACCAACAACCTCCAACACCATTTCCCTAGAAGAGCAATATTAAACTCCCTCAACTACCTGACCCACAAACCTCCATACACTGTACGCATACAAATAGATTTCCAACTTATCCAACAAACTCTCCTAGACTCCTCACTCCCACCCCAAAAAAAATTAAGCAAAAGCGATTCAAGGAAAGAAATGATACATGAGGGAGCTTTGAAGAAAGAAAGAGCATAGACAAGAAGAGAGGTCAAAACGGATTTGAACAAAACAAGACGCCCACCATAAGAGAAGAAACGATTTTTCCAACCACATAATCTCTTTTTAACACGTATCAGCACTGGTTCCCAAAAACAGACAATGGGAAAGACCAAACAATCTCTTTTGTATGTTGTTAGTTTTAAAAACAGAGAATGAATGAGATGAAGATGAGTGAGATTAAGCAAATGGGACAAACCCTAATTACGGTATTATTCAAATACATCCACTCATTGGTGGAGCCAAGAACCTTTTATTTTATAATATAAAATATTTATTGAAACTTTTATACATTATAAAAAAAATAACTTTTTATTTTATAATATGGAATAATTATTGTAAAATTTTGATAATTAATATTTATCTTATAAGTTTTTATATTGCATATTAATTAATATTTTATAATGAACGTTTCAAGCATACACAAAAAATCAGATTCAGTCGTGCGCGGGACAATTTATTTAAACGAGAACAATAGGCAGGACAATTTATATAGAACAACAGTTGTAAAGGTAATACTTATCTTGTATTTGCCGAATAAGTTAAAATATATACAAATATGGCAAAAGAGTGCCATTTTTTTTTACATTGAGTTACCTACCATGTAAATCATAAAAAATAACTTATGATGCAAATCTCTCGATCTAGAAAATATTTAAAGTTGCAAAAAAGAGAACCGCGTGCTAAGCCATGTCACAAGATGAGTGAGAATATACACACACAAATTGGCTATAAAATTACCCCTTCACGCCTCATTTCAGTGTGTCATATCTTGCTACAAAATAACAAACACATTTACCCTTTAGTTGTGCCTTCTCTCTTTTTGTGCTTCAACCATGTCAAGCGGAAGGAAAAGTCTAGGTCGCCAAAAGATTGAGATGAAAAAGATGAGCAATGAGAGCAACCTGCAAGTGACTTTCTCGAAGCGCCGTAGTGGGCTCTTTAAGAAAGCTAGTGAGCTTTGCACTCTTTGTGGTCCAGATGTTGCTCTCATTGTATTTTCACCTAGTGAGAAGGTATATTCCTTTGGTCTCCCCAATTTTCATACGGTCGTAGATCGTTATCTCACACGGGTCCCACCTCAAAACAATGGTACCATGCAATTCATTGAGGCTCACCATAGTGCCAACTCGCGTGAGCTCGATACTCAGCTGACTCAGAACAACAATGAGCTGGACATCGAGAAGAGGCGTAAAGATGAGCTAAGTCGCATGCAGAAGATGACTGAAGCTCAGTTTTGGTGGGCTTGTCCCGTTGATGGGATGAATAATGCTCAACTTAAATTATTCAAGAAGGCTTTAGAAGGGCTTAAGAAACTTATTGCTCAAAAAGTTGCTCAAAAAGATGCTCAGGAAGCTGATCAACAAGTTGATAGGCTTGTTATTCAGGGTACTCCTACCCAAACTCCACCTTTTCTTGTTGAAAACGGTTCATCCTCTAACATGCCTCTTCAGCCAAATCCTCAAGAAGCTCAAATGTTTTCAACACACTTTTTTCAAAACCCTATGTTGCAACCTCATTTGTTTGATTTCAACAATATGGAAGGAGGGGGAGGACATGGACCCTCTGGATTACTTTAATCCAAGGGCTTATATCCACCATAGATGCCCTTAATTATTAATTTAAAGTTTTATGTTTCATGTTGTTTTTAATTTGTTTCATTTAGAGCACACAGACTTAACTAATTTCATGCATGTGATTTGGTTAAGTCTGAATCTTAGAGGTTTGGCATTTTGTTGTTTCTGTTATGTATTTGAAGTTGTAGTCATGTTGTGTTATGTTTTATTGAATAAAGGGCATCTTATTTATCTATATTTCGATATATATCCAAAATTTTAACCTTTTAAGTTCGATGAATCTATTTCATTCCTGTATCTTATTTTTTTTAATTATGTAGTTGAGACTTTTTCAAATTTACTATCTAGTATAAAAAGTTGGCATATAATAATGATTAATATTTGTTTTTTTCACTAATTATTTTGTTTTAAAATCAGCTAAACGCAAATGAATAATTTACATTAAATCTTTGCAAGATGATGATGTATAAAATTAATTGCTAAAAGCTTGTAATTTTAAGGTAAAACTACATTAATGATTTTTTATCTTATTTATTTGTATAACTTTAGTCCCTTATATTGTTTTATTTTTCCATCTATATCATTTATCTTAATTTATTTATAACAATTTAATTCTTTATCTTTTTTGTTTTTCATTTAGGTTCTTTATCTTTTTATAATTTGCATTATAAACTTTTCTTATTTTTTTAAGTCTTAAATATTGTTTTGGTCCATTAACTAATTTTGTGGTTTCATTTTGGTCCCCTAAATATTAAACGTTTTATTTAAGTCCCTTAAGTAATTCTTTTATTAATTCATTTTTATTAATTTTTCTATTCTTTCTTATATTTCATTCTTCTTCATTGTTTTATTTCTTCATCTTACACCTTTTTTTCTTCTTCTTTATAAATTACTCCATCAAACTTAAATTTTCAACCAACTTCAAACAAATTTACAAATAAAATCTTAAATTTATAAAATTTTAATTTCTATCAAACAAACCCAAAATTCCCAAACGTTAAAAATCCCATACCATCAACATCAATATGAAATTGATAAGTACAACAAGTTCAACCAACTACAGCAAACTGGAGTACATTCGTGAACAAAAAAAAACAAGTACAAATCAAACAAAGAAATAGAGACAAAAACATACAACCACACCACTAGCAGCATTATCTCAAAATATGTGACCCTTCTCACCTTAATATTGTAATTTTTTGCGTTACTAATATTTTGTAAATGCACCAGTTCACCCTCGTATTTTAATAATTTTCAAAACGCATGAAAATAGAGTAGAATATATTTTGGCACCACTTTACATGACTTGACAGTGAAAAAACTTTTTAAACTTTGAAAAATTAGTTTACAGGCCATTTGTATTTGTATTGATACACATGTTATTTGGAATGATAAAAATGTTCTATAAATTTTTCTGACTGAAAGTGCAATATGTATCGATACAACTCTTGTATGTATCGATACATAGAAGATCACACTTGAGCAGAGAGGCTTGGGTGTATCATTACTCAGAAGATCATTCTTGAATGATCTATATGATATAAACTTTCAATTCAACATTAGATTTTGAAAAAATTATATTCGTTATAACGTTATTGAGCGGTGTGTCATTACTCAAACGTTACTGAAATTCCTGGCACGCTAAGCACAGTGTGTGATACAGTGTGCTGAACATTTTATCAAACACTTTATCAAATATAACACGTAACAAAGCAACGTAAATAAAAACAAAACAAATAAAGGAGACACAATATTTGTTGACCCAGTTCAGGCAACCTAATCTGGGGGATACCAACCCAGGAAGGAATATCACTATGATGGTCCTAGTTCTAAGTTATCAGCAAACGCCCCGTTTACAACTTATAGTTCTAAGTTATCAGCAAACGCCCTGTTCACAACTTATCACCTAGGCACGACCAATGACTCTTCAACCTAGGAACTCCTAGATCAGAGATCCCATCTCTCTTCCTTACAACCTTACAGACAGCAAGGATTTCAACAACACAGAAACAAATACTTTTTGGAAACACTCCTAAAACTACACACTCGTACCTAAAGGCTTAGAGTGCTATAACCACACAAATCCTAACTCCGTACTTCACAGCTTAGGAGAGGATCACAAACATTACGTTACACAAACACACAGTCCTAAGCTTGCATCAATGAGACACAAGAAAGGCTTACAAATAAACACAAACGCAAAACCTAGAATCCTAGACAAGAACAACAGGCGTGAACAAAACTTCCAGTAGGATTAGGCTTAGCTTCTCCTTTAAATAACTAGTAAACCTTCTTGATTCACAAGTAACATGGACTTGTTAAGTTTAGCCCGTCCAATTACTCTATAATAAATAAAAGAGATCTTCTGGAAAAATATGCTTCATGGAGATTCTTGATAAAAGGATATTTGACGTGAATCAGAAGCAATAAACGCGCCATGAGAGAGAAACGGATATTCCATAAATAGAAAACGCGTGAACTGCTAGTGTCATGATACAATGTTTGAAGCATTATATCGCACATCTTGGTACAAGGTTTATCACACCAAAAATGCAGCCAATACCAAAGAACTCAACAAATTCCCCCTTTTTTCACAAGCCTTTCCTTATTTCTTGTAATGGTTCCATTCTCATCTGACTTGTTCTTGTACACCCATTTTGTTCCAATAACATTCACATCTTCAGGTCTTGGAACTAGGTCCCACACTTCACTCCTTTCAAATTCATTCAACTCTTCCTGCATAGCCTCAATCGAGGCTCCATCAGTTAGAGCTTCCTTCACATTTTTGGGCTCAAATAGAGATACAAAACATGATTTTGCAATCACATCATTTTTCCTTCTAGTGGTTATGCCTTGTTCTGGATTCCCAATAATCAGATCTTTGAGATGATTCTTCTGAACACGTACTGAGGGACCTTTGCTTTGAGATGGAGGTTCAGTTCTTGTATCAGCTTCCACTTCAGTTATCTCTTCATTAGATTTTTCATTATTGGAATGTTCGGATGCTTCAACACTGTGTTCAACATTTTCACCTACAGAGGTACATTGATCTATGTTATCATCCTTTTCTAATGGTGAATCTTTCACAACCACATTTATATATTCCATCACAACTTGAGTCCTTGAATTAAAGACTCTGTAAGCTCTACTGTTTGTAGAGTACCCAAGAAATATTCCCTCATCACTTTTAGGGTCAAGCTTTCTTCTTGGTTCTCTATCAGCTAAAATATATCACTTACTTCCAAATACATGAAAATGTTTGACAGTTGGCTTTCTATCTTTCCATAGCTCGTATAGAGTTGAAGAAGTACCTTTCCTCAGAGTCACTCTATTGTGTATGTAGCATGTAGTGTTCATGGCTTCAGCCCAGAAATGATAAGGAACCTTTTTGGCATGAATCATGACTCTAGCTGACTCATAGATGGTTCTATTTTTCCTTTCAACTACATCATTCTGTTGTGGGGTGATAGGAGATGAATATTCATGCTTGATCCCTTCATTGGCACATAACTCATCAAACTTGGAGTTTTCAAACTCTCTTCCAAGATCACTCCTAATTCTCACAACATTGTTTCCTTTCTCCCTTTGGATTTGAATACACAGTTCTTTGAAGACATCAAAGGTATTTGATTTTTCTTTAATAAAATTAACCCAAGTGTATCTATAGTAGTCATCTACCACAACAAACGCATACCTTTTGCCTCCCAGACTTTCAACCTACATGGGTCCCATAAGATCCATGTGAAGTAGATCCAGAACTTTGGAAGTTGTATGATGTTCCAACATTGGATGCGACACTCTGACTTGCTTGCCAATGTGGCATTCACCACATATATTGCCTTCAATAATCTTCAGTTTGGGCAATCCCCTAATAGCATCAGCTGACATAGCTTTCTTCATCCTTTTAAGGTTGAGATGACCTAGTTTTTGGTGCCATACTTGTATTTCATCTTCTGTGGTGAGAAGACAGGTGGCTGTATGAGCTTCTTCTTGAGACTTCCATAGATAACAATTGTCTTTAGATCGAGTCCCTTTCATCAGCAGCTGTCCTTCATCATTATTGACAAGACACCCAGACTTGGTAAAATTTACTTTCAACCCTTGATCACATAGTTGACTTATACTGATTAGGTTAGAAGTAAGTCCTTCAACAAAAAGTACATTCTCCAATTTGGGTAAAGCTTGATTGGTCAAGTCACCAATTCCTAATATTTTTCCTTTGGACCCATCTCCAAAAGTTACAAAGCCAGACTTGTGAGATTTCATATTTGTAAGGTACTTCTCTACATCAGTCATGTGTCTAGAGCATCCACTATCAAAGTACCAATCATCACTAGAGGAAGCTCTGAAAGATGTCTGAGCAATTAAACTAACACTTTCAGTTTTAGGCTTCCATTCCATCTTGGTAGTTCCTGTTTCCTGCACTTCATTTGGTTTTGACCCTTGGTTAGGATATCCACAGTGATGACACACCCACTTATGATACTTCTTCAGGTTCTTGGGCCTATGGTGATCATGAGGTTTTGAACTGAGGACATATTCTGGAACTGGGTACACTTTATGGTGTTGAGTATGATGTTGCAACATCTTTTTCCCAGTATAAGGATCAAATGCATCTTCAACAAGAGTGAACCTGGTTTCATGGTTCTGTTGATATTGATTTAGACTTGAATAGTCAAATCCAATTGCCTTGGCTTTACCACTTGGTACACTCTCCAGAATTTCTTCAAGGATGTCAGTTCCAGAGTTAAGCAGACTTACACGTTTTCTCAAGTCATTCATTTGGATATTGACTTGAGTAACTTCATCCTGAGCTTTTGAGGCCTTTTCAACTTGTAAATTCACTTCAGCTTGGAGCTTGTTGATGGTTTTCTTCTGTTTCTCAAGGATCTTGCACAATTCATTGTATCTAGTAAGCAATTCTTTGTAGGTGCATGCAAGTTCTTCATATGACATTTTACCATCTTCATTTGACTCACATTCTGAACTACAGATTCCTGTGAAGGCAGTTGCATGTCTAGCTTATTCATTTTCTTCCTTTGACTCTCCATCTGACCAAGAAGCATTTAAGACTTACTTTTGCTTTTTCTAATAAGTTCCACATTCAGACCTTATGTGTCCATATCCTTCACACTCATGACATTGTACGCCCTTGCTTTGACTGCTCTTTTCTTCAGGTTTGGTCTTCTTCACACTATTTTGCTGCTTATTGATGTCGAATCTGATGTTCTGCCCATTTTGTCGATTACTACCATCAATTTTTCTCATCACCTTCTTGAACTGTCTTCCAAGCATGGCAATGGAATCAGCTATGTTTTCTTCACTTTCTTTACTTTCCCCTCTATCATTTAGGACATTATCAAAAGTTTGGAGGGATCCAACCCGTTCATCCATTTTCATGGTGGAAATATCATGTGCTTCCTCAATAGTTGTAACCTTCATATCAAACCTCTTGGGGAGGGATCTAAGAAATTTTCTTGATAATTTCTCATCAGTTATCTTCTCACCCAAGGCTTCAAAGGAATTTGCAATGTCTAGTAGACTTAGATGAAACTCTTGGATACTCTCTTCATCTTTCATTCTCAGAGATTCAAACTTGGATGTGAGACGTTGAATCTTTGACTGCTTTACTTTAGTACTTCCTTCATAGCAAGTTCTCAATATCTCCAACGCATCTTTAGCTGACACACAATTTTTAATAAGTTTGAATACATTGGTGTCTACACCATTAAACAACGCATAGATGGCCTTGTTGTTATATTGAGCTGCGGTTTCCGCATTTGTACTCCATTCTACTTCAGGTTTTAGTACCCCCATTGAAGTACCTTCCTTGTTGGCAATAGTAGGTTGATCCCATCCAGTCAGCACAACCTTCCATACTTTGCTATCAATGGATTTCAAAAATGCGGTCATTTTAGATTTCCAAGAATCATAGTTGCTAGATCCATTGAGCAGAGGTGGCCTTTTTATGTATCCTATTTCCTTATCCATGATGCCAGAGAATTCAGGTCCTAAATCTCACCCTAAGAACAGGCAGGGTGCCTGCTCTGATGCCAATTGAAATTCCTGGCACGCTAATCACAGTGTGTGATACAGTGTGCTGAACATTTTATCAAATATAACACGTAATAAAGCAACGTAAATAAAAACAAAACAAATAAAGGAGACACAGTATTTGTTGACCCAGTTCAGGCAACCTAATCTGGGGGATACCAATCCAGGAAGGAATATCACTATGATGGTCCTAGTTCTAAGTTATTAGCAAACGCCCCGTTTACAACTTATAGTTCTAAGTTATCAGCAAACGCCCCGTTTACAACTTATCACCTAGGCACGACCAATGACTCTTCAACCTAGGAACTCCTAGATCAGAGATCCCATCTCTCTCCTTTACAACCTTATAGACAGCAAGGATTTCAACAACACAAAAACAAATACATTTTGGAGACACACTCCTAAAACTACACACTCGTGCCTAAAGGCTTAGAGTGCTATAACCACACAAATCCTATTTCTGTATTTCACAGCTTAGGAGAGGATCACAAACATTACGTTACACAAACACACAGTCCTAAGATTGCATCAATGAGACACAAGAAAGGCTTACAAATAAACACAAACGCAAAACCTAGAATCCTAGACAAGAACAAAAGGCGTGAACAAAACTTCCAGTAGGATTAGGTTTAGCTTCTCCTTTAAATAACCAGTAAACCTTCTTGATTCACAAGTAACATGGCTTTGTTAAGTTTATCCCGTCCAATTACTCCATAATAAATAAAAGAGATCTTCTGGAGAAATATGCTTCATGGAGATTCTTGATAAAAGTATATTTGACGTGAATCAGAAGCAATAAACGCGCCATGAGAGAGAAACAGATATTCCATAAATAGAAAACGCGCGAACTGCCAGTGTCATGATACAATGTTTAAAACATTATATCGCACATCCTGCTACAAGATTTATCACACCAAAAATGCAGTCAATACCAAAGGACTCAAACAGTTACACTGTTGTAATTTGATCTCTCCCCATATGTTATATGATATGTTATTACTATAGTTTTATTTTAAAAATTAAATAAATATTTAGTTCTTATATTTCAATTTTAGGCTCTTTAAAAAATTTCAGCAAGTTTTAGTTTTGTGAATGTTTTTTATAATGGTATTTAATCATTTTTTTTAAGTCAACTCATGTGTAAATTTTCCCACAAAACTAGGTGGTTCTTGTACTTTCCCACAATATTTAATTTTGCGAATGTTGTTTATCACAATATTTAGTAGTTTTAATTAGTTCTTGTATTTTTATTTATAATATTATAATAATTTTTCCCACAAAAATTTAAAACTTTTTAACAAAAAAAATATTTTTTTATGTTACAATAAAGAAAAAAAAAAGAAACTACTCAAGGATAAATACAACACCCCGCACATCAATAAGAAGAGGTTTAGAAAGGTCCCTAAGAGGACTAAAAATTTTGAGTAAAGAAGAGTCAGATAGATGACCCATCTTATCCAACATATATGCACAGGCATTTCTCTCCCGAAACGTATGATCTACCATAGCCTCCCAATCTCTAATGAGAAATTGACGAATACTAAACTCTTCATTTGCGAACCGGTGATGAACAGAAACTCCTTCCCAAATTAAACTAATTATCTGAAGCTAGTCCGAGAAACAAGTGATAAGTTTTGTTTTGATGATTGCCCATTGGTATTTTGTCCATGTTCTGTATTTTATATTATTGCTACATTCATTAAACAACAAAATTTCTCTAACAACAAAAGTATTTGGGGAAATATTTTACTTAACCACTTTTCGAATATTGTCTCATGTCGAAACTGGACTGCTGGACATGTATGATACTGGCGTTGCAATTAAGTACTAAACCAATAGCTTATCTCCTATGTAGTTATGTGCTACTTATATATTTTTACTCGACCTGTAAAAGAGGTTTTTTTATAGTATCTCACTTACCTATAACAAAATCATTTTCATATGTTGCAAATAAAATAGGCTTAAATACAGTTTTGGTCCTTTAATTTTTTTTAAAGTTCCATAATGGCTCTGTAATTAGTTATTTATTCCGTTTTGATCCATTAACTTATTTTATAGTTTCATTTTGGTCCCTTTATTTTACTTCCATCAGTCATGTTGATCCCTTCCGTTAGTTTTGTAGAAAAACGTTAAGTGATGTCCAGGTGTCATTCTTGGGTTGGCTGAAACCGAATCTCTTTCTTCTCCAAAATTAGGGTTCTTTCTTCATCTTCTTCTTAATAAAAACAATTTTCAACCCAGAAAAAAAAATCTTCATCTTCATTTACTTCTTTCCCTCTCTAAAACCTCACTCTATCTCTCTAGACTCTGTTTCATATTACATGATCGGTTTTATTTCCATATTCAATTTCCATTTACGGTTTAAACCATACAAAATTGATATGTGATTTTATGTTTTGAGTATTAATCTTTATTACTTGATAAAAATGAAGAATTGCAGTGTGTGAAGGCTCTGCAGTTTTCATATCATTCATAGTTCTTATAAATTTCATGGCTTCATCTATTTTACCAAAATGTGTTGCATACTTAACTACCATATTAATGAAAGTGCTTCTTGAAATTCTAAGATCCACATGGAAGTTTATCAGCCTGATCTAAGGTTGTTTCTTGTTGCTTATTTTCCAGATTCCTATAATGTCAATTTTGTTGTAGGATTTAGAGATTTTGTTTTAAGATTTGAGATTTTAAAATAAGCTAAAAATTTTTAATTTTGGGATTGTTCTGGGTTTGTTTAAAATTATGAGTTTGATTGATGAATTTATGAAGAAGATAGAGAAGAAAGGGAGGAAGAAGATGAAGAATTGGAAAAATAATTTAGTTGTCGATGATATACCGTTAGATCTAGTGCACATACAAAATCTAATGATAAAAAAATCATATGGTTAAAATTGAAATTTTATTAAGGTCTATGGTAGACCACTTACAATGTTATGTACTTTATATATTTGGGTTAAAAATTAACGGAAGGACCAATATGATTGACAAAAGTATAATTAAAGGATCAAAACGGAACAAAAACTAGTTAAAAAATTATTATGAAACTTCTAAAATAGTTAAAGAACCAAAACTGTATTTAAGCCAATAAAATATGAGAAGCACTAATTAGATAGACTAAGGAAAAAGAAAGAAAATAAGTTATTTGATTAAATTGAAATTATTAAAACTACATCGACATAGTTATTTGCATCGTTGACCTCACTCATCTTTATTCTTTTGTATATGTCTTACTATTCCAACTAACTAATGTAAACTTGCTTCAAAAGAAAAATCTAACTAATGTAAACTCATTATTTCAAGGGAAAATTTAGCATACTAAATATTAGTTGGTCTAGTGGTGATTGACGATGAATTTAATAGGGAGGACCGTGATTTGATCCTTGCAATTATATTTAAGAGGAGATTGAAACAATTTGATGACAAAACTCGCCCCAAATTCCAAACTACTAAGATCAATGTGCTATTATTTGCAAGATTGATGTGTAGTACCCCAAGGGAAAATTAAAATTATTCTCAAAATAAATAATAATAATTTTATTTTAACTAATTAGTTTTATTGCTATTTTAAATTTATTTGTGGAATCTAAAACTTAAAAAACGATGGTCGCACAATACTCTCTCAGAACTTCCTTTTTCAACATCTTGCCAACATCTTGAAGCTGAATATACAGCAGATAAAAATAAGAATATAACACAATGAAATGTATGTACCTTGTTCATTTTTCAAAAATGAGAATGTATGAGATGAAGAAAATGAGTGAGATGAAGTAAATGAAACAAATCCTTATTTCGGTCTCATTTTAATACATCCACTCATTAGTCGAGCCAAGAACCTTTTATTTTTTTAATATGGATTAACTATTGTAACATTATATTTTAAAAAATAACATTTTATTTTATAATATGAAATTATTGTAAACCTCTGATAATTAATCTTTATCGTATACTTTTTTAAATTGGGTATTAACTTTTATAATTAAATAATGTTTTGGTCTCTCCAAGATGTCGTGTTTTTAGTTTTAATCCTTAAAGTCAAAATATATAGAAAAACCAATATATTTTTCTACATATTTTCCTTCAATTTTTCTTGCGGATTTTAACTTTAAGAAAAGATACAATAAATTTTGAGAAAATAAGAAAAAATGTTAGTGTTATCATTTACTCATTCCGATATAAGAATTACTTTCAAATTTCAACTTAGGCAATTTTCATTGATAGTTTCATTTACAATTGATTATAGTGTTTGGTTACAATTTAATTCATATACTATAATCAAATTTAATAACATGTTTTAAAATACCCTTGCATCGCATGGGTGTAGGTCTAATTCTAATTGTAAATGCTCCAGTTCCCCTCCACGTTTTAATAATTATCAAAATGCATGAAAATAAGGTAAAATACATTTTGGCATAACTATACATGACTTGACAGCTAAAAAGCTTTTTAAACTTTGAAAAATCAGTTTACAAGTCATTTGTATCGATACACATATTATGTGGATCGATACATATGTTCCATAAAAATTTTCCTACTTGAAAGTTTTATATGTATCGATACATATCAGGTCTATTTTAAAACGGAAAACTCAAAGTGTATCATTTAAATTCCTATTTAATATATAATTTGGAATAATTATTGTATCATTTATGGAATAATTATTATAACTTTATATTATAAAAATTAAATTCCTATTTAATATTTAATTTGGAATAATTATTGTAAAATTCTGATAATTAATATTTATCGTATAATTTTTATGACAAGTAAAGAAAAATTTAACAAAAAAACACAATGAATACTCCAACTATACACAAAAAATCAGATTCAGTCATGCGTGGGATAATTTATTTAAACGAAGACAATAGGCGGAACAATTTGTAGAGAACAAGAGTTGTCAAGGTAATACTTATCTTTTATTTTCCAAATAAGGTAAGATATATACATATATAGCAAAAGATCACCATATTTTTTACATTAAATTACCTACTATAAAAACAATAAAAAAAAGATTTGATGCAAATCTCTCGATCTAGAAAATATTTTAATGTAGCAAAAAGGTGCACGTTTCAAATAAGATCACCACGTGCTAAGCCACGTCACAATATGGGTGAGAATATACTCGCACAATTTGGCTATAAAATTACCCATTCACACCTCATTTCAATGTGTCATTTCATGCTCTAAAATAACAAACACGTTTACCCTTTAATTTTGCTTTCACACCTTTTGTGCTTCAACCATGTCAAGCGGAAAGAAAAGTCTAGGTCGCCAAAAGATTGAGATGAAAATGATGAGCAATAAGAGCAACTTGCAAGTGACTTTCTCGAAGCGTCGTAGTGGGCTCTTCAAGAAAGCTTGCGTGCTTTCTACTCTTTGTGGTGTGGAAGTTGCTCTCGTTGTTTTTTCACCTAGTGAGAAGATATTTTCCTTTGGTCACCCCAATGTTGCTACGATCATAGATCGTTATCTGTCGCGGGCCGCACCTCAAAATAGTGGTACCATGCAATTCACTTGTGGAAATACTAAGCTGACTCAGATCAACAATGCGTTGGACATTGAGAAGAGGTTTAGCGATGAGCTGAGCCGCATACACAAGATGATTGAAGCTCAGTTTTCTTGGGATTTTCCCGTTGATGGGATGAATAGGGTTCAACTTGAATTATTCAAGAAGGCTTCAGAGGCGCTTAAGAAACTTATTGCTCAACGAGCTGATAGGCTTGTTAATCAGGGTACTCCTACCCAAACTCAACCACCTTTTGTTGGTAACAGTTCATCCTCTAACATGCCTCTTCATCATCAGCCAAATCATCTACAATTTCCAATGTTTTCAGCACCGTTTTTTCAAAACCCTACGTTGCAATCTCATTTGTTTGATTTCAACAATATGAGAAGAGGGGGAGGATATGGATCCCCTGGCTTATTTTAATCTGACAGCTTAAATCCACCTTAGATGCCCTTAATTGTTAATTTACATTTTCATGTTTCGTGTTTTTTTAATTTATTTTAATTATTGCACACAGACTTGACGAATTTCATGTATGTGAGTTGGTTAAGCCTGAATCTTAGAGTTTTGGAATTTTGTTGTCTTTAATATGTATTTAAAATTGTAGTCATGTTGCATTATGTTTCATCGAATAAAGGGCATGTTATTTATTTATATTTCTCTGTAAAATTTTAACTTTATGAAGTCCAATGAATCTATTTTATTTCTGTATCCTTTTTTTTTAATTGTGTAGTTGAGACTTTTTCAAAATTTACGATCTAGTATACAAAAGGTTGATGATTAATATTTTTTTTTTCTAAAATAATGATTTTGTTTTAAAATAAGCTAAAAGTTATTGAATAATTTACAATAAATCTTTACATGATGTATAAACTAGTAATTTTTAAAAGCTTGTAAATTCAAGGCAAATCTAAGCCTGAAATTATGGCGCACGCTAGACAGATGTTACATAGGATGTTCCAACACCAACAAGATGTTGAGTCTAATGCTTCAACATGGTAGCGACGTAAAACACAATAAACAAGGTAAACATAAATGATAAAACATGTTGTTTGTTAACCTAGTTTAGTGCAAATTCACCTACTTTGACGAATACCAATCCAGGAAAAAAAATCCACTATAGTAATGCTAGTTCTAAGTTCTCAGCAAACACTCCATTTACAATTTATCACTTAGCCACTACTCTTACAAACTTCTACTTAGGAACTCGTAGATATGAGATCCCATCTCACTTCCCCTTAACACATAACCATTGTATTCATACAACACAATCAATACAAGAACACGAACAGGAGACAACCTCCAATGACACAAACACACTTGTACTATTTGATAACATCAATCGAGAGAAGAGAGACACATGAGATTTTATACAAGTTTGTCTCACAAACTGAGAGTTGTCCGGTCCCCTTTCACTTCTAACTTCTGAGGAATTTCACTAATATCACCTAGATTACAATTGTCCAAACACACTAGTAAAAAAATTTCTAACGCTCAAGCTCACTAACAAAAGACTTCTTACACAAAATGATAATAGAAAGTTGTCAAGATGAACACTTGATCTTAAATCAAGAGTTCATAGAAAGTTACAACACAAATGACAAGACTCTAACACTTGAATCCTAAGAAATCCGTAAGATAGTTCATTTTTTCTAGCGAAACTAGGAAGCTTATCAAGTAGGATTCATAAAATGAGCTCGTTTTTGAATCCTAAGAAATCAAAAGTAATGAAAATTATGAATTGAAAATCAAATTTTGAGCTCGTATTTTTTGGAGGAAATTTTTATGATGTTTTAAGCATACTTATGAAAAAAATCATTTAAAAATACATGTTAACTTAACAGTAAGAACTAAAACTGAATGTAAGATTTAGAGTCTAAAAATATAATAAAAATTAAATAAAACTAAATTTAGAATGACATTATTTTATAGGGACCACTAATATATTTAACCTTAAACATATACCTCATTGTGTTGAACCGATTATTATGAATGAAATGTGTTGATTGTCTTTGTTTGAAAAATAAAATTAAAAGAGTAAGTTAACTCATGTGATAAGAGTAGAAGACATGTGGGTTGGATATCGAAAAAGGTATTAATTCCTTGAACAATTTATCTTCAAATTATTTTGAAAGAATGATAAAAAAATTTATGTAATCATGTCATGTGAGGGAAAGTGCAACATGATGTTGAATACTCGACGCCTTCTTCTTCTCCATCTCAAAAACCCTAATCCTCTTTTCCACCATTTCTGCACCAACACTTCAGATTCAACCTCATTTGCAGTTTCCTACCTCATCAACAATTTTGGCTTCACCCCACAATCTGCTTACAAACTCTGCTCCACTTACAATGTTCGTTTCAAGACTTCCCAAAACCCTAAATCTGTTCTCACATTCTTTACAAACCATGGTTTCTCACAAACCCAATTACATAACATGATTGCAAAATCACCATGGTTACTTTGCTGCAATCCCTCCAAAAGGGTATTGCCAAAGTTTCAATTTTTTCTCTCTAAAGGTGCTTCTAACTCTGACATTGTTAACATTGTTAGTAAGAACCCTATGGTCCTTTCTGCAAGCCTCAAGAATCAAATAGTTCCTGCTTATGAATTGGTTTTTAGATTCTTGAAATCTGACAAAGAAACTTTTGGTTTGTTGAATTACAGTCCAACTTTCTTTGGAACAAGTCATGTGGTGAAAAACATCACAGTGTTGATTGACAGTGGAGTAACGGATTTAAATATTGCGAGATTGCTTCGGACGCAGATTAAGTTGTTTTACAGAAATGACTTGCTTGAGTTGGTGGAGGAATTAAAGGAATTGGGGTTTGATCCTTCAAAATCAATTTTTGCAATAGCATTGAGTGCTAAAACTTATGTTACCAAAACCTTGTGGAAAGAGAAAGTTGATGCCTTTAAGAAATGGGGTTGGTCTAAAGAAGATGTTCTTAAAGCATTTAGAAAGCAACCTCATTGTATGTTAACGTCTGTGGATAAAATAAACTTAGTAATGAGCTATTGGGTCGATCAGTTGGGTTGGGATTCTCTGGCAATTGCCAAAACGCCGAGGGTTTTTGGGGCTAGTTTGGAGCGAAGAATCATACCAAGAGCCTCGGTTGTGCAATATCTTTTGAAGAAAGGTTTGCAAAAGCGGAATGCAAGTTTAACTTCTCCATTTATAGTCAACGAGAAGGTTTTCCTTAACATGTATATAAATCGTTTTAAGGACGAGTCTTCTTATCTATTAAAGCTTTATGAAGAAAAACTTAATCTTGCAGAAACTAACGGAAAACTAGCATGATATGAACAAATTTTCTCAGGTATTTCAGCTTTAGTTTGTTATCTTATTACAGCATTGGTTATGAATACTTTTTTACAACTTGATTGGAGCTAGTTTGAGATAGTTTAGTTAACTTGTTTTATTTCCTACTTGCACAAATGTTGGTTTTGTTTTGACTTTTGATTGATTATTTTTCAAAATCATGGGCATGAATACTTTTTGTGATAGTGTAGTTTAGTTTCTCTCCCGATGTTTGTCTTTTCCAATAATCAAAATGCATAAATTCAGCTATACTGGTAAAAGTTGCTGGATTCAATATGGTTTAAGTAGCGGTTGCAACTGTCTGTACTTTGCAAATACTAAACCAGAAAATAACTGTCTGTACTTTGCAGTTACCGTTATGGCATAGTCTATCCCTATGCAGCGTTTGATTTTATCATATATTTGGCTGCTGGTTCTTATATTTACCTTTTAGCCAACTGATATGGATATGGTCGAGTTGTTGTATAGGTGTTTGATTAACTTCCATTGACATTTTTTCCGTGTCCTGTGTTTTGTCTTAATACATTATGCATTGAACAACATAATTGAACTTGTTCCCAGTTGGACACGTATAAACTGGAAGTTATGAAGCATAGACACTTCTTAGATTAGGCTTGTCCCGGTGTCGGAGATGCATCGTGTCTGTGTCGACGTGTCTGTGTCGTGTCCGGCATCCGTGTCCTTTTTGGGTCCGTGCTTCATAGCCTTGAAGGTTTTTTCCTGGATGGTTGTTATTTAATCTTTTGTTCTCTTACTCATGTGTGGCCTTTACATAGAAACAATATAAAGAAAAAATGGGTCCTACGCAGCAAAATATTTTATAAGATGCTGCAATTAAGATGTGAGAAACACTTGTAGTGATTGGAAACAATAAGGAAAAATAAAGAAATGAATAATTGATATGTATCATTTACTTTAAGGGAAAGTAACGCATGAAAATACTTTGAAGACTTTGACAAAGTTATTTGATTTGTTGTTAGTTGTTACTTATCTTTTGTATGTGTGTTACTATTTCAACTCTCACTAAAACATATGAATTCATTATTGCATTCTGCTGAAAGATTATCAGCATTTTCGTCAACTATCATTTTCAAGTTAAATTATAAGTTCTATAGTAGTATCATGGAGCTCATATTGCTTGATAACTATGTGAGAATAATTGGGATATAACTCTGTCTATGGTAAGAGAATTTAACATATGGTTTAGAAGTGAACATCTATGAATTTTATTATGACCTGTGTCATGAAGGGAAATATCCAAGAGGTCACAAATGACATTACAACAAATTTGTTGACAAATAACAACCAAGGACAGATGTCAATAGATCCGACATCTGTGCAGATGAGGAGAGGCACGAGGGAGAGAAGGCCTAACAGAAAATATTCCCTTTTGTCAGCTTATAAAGGGGATCACTGAAAGTTAGAGGGTGTGGAATGATTTGGTGAAATATTCTCTTCTCATCTCTGTGTGCTCAATCTTTATTCTATCACTTTATTTCAACTCCTCCAAATAACACTTTATGTTTGCTTTGTACATCGTTCCTTAGTCTTCAAAATAAGACGTGAGAAGCACTTTTAATTGGATAAGTTATTTGATTCAATTGAAATTATTAAAATACTACATAGGCAAAGTTATTTGAGTTGTTGAAGTCGCTCATCATTTTTATGTCATACTATTCGAACTAACAATGTAAATTCATTATTGCAGGTTCACACATCCTTATTTCAAGGGAAGATTTAGAATAGTATTACTAATGTACAATGAGATTCAAAAAAATTGTGGTCTTCTTCAGCTACTAAGGCTCGTTGTTTTATTTCAATATTGTTTCAGATCAAATTTTGGCTGTCTCTATTCTTTTTACGGATCGAGGTTTCTGTTTGATTGACATTCTGCAGAAACAGTATCATCATCATCATCATCATCTCATCATCTACTTTCATTTTGAAGTTGGTTGATTAGTTCTATTATAGTTTCATGGAGGAACTAAACATATGGTTTAGATGACAATGTATGTATTAGTTGGGATTTTGATAACTTGATGATTTTTCTTTCATGGATGGTCGACAAGTAATTCTAAGCAGTGTTTTAAAACCTGGACCGGCCGGTCTAACTGGTCCGATCGGGAACCAGAAGTATTGGCGGGTTCGTTAGCTCATCAGACCGGATTTGCAAACAAATCGGTGAATTTTTATTCTATTTTGTAGCTATAAAATTTATGAATTTCTTTTTTAAAATAGATTGGGTTAACAATCACGTGGTCCGACCAATGAACCAGTGACATGGTCGGGTCGATTGCCGGTCTATGTTTTAAAAATATGATCATAAGAAAAGAAACGACCCCGTTTAAATTGTGTTATTGCTTTTTATATGAACTCTTTAAGATGATCATGAAAATGCTTCAATGAACAAAATAATAGAGAATAATTTTTTTTTTATAAATGAACAAGTAAAGTTTATGAGAGGTTAAGACATCCCAACTATGTTGGCACCTCTCAACCATCTCCAAACCAAGCAGGTTCCAAATTTATTAGTAAAAAAAGTAACGTAAAACAGAAACTTGGGGGGCTAAACCAAAACCCAAGTAGGAGCTACAATGAAAGATCAACTGTCTCATTAATATAATTCAATTGTATTAATTGAAAAAGAAAGTAGAAGTTGGTTCAGTGGTGATTAACACTGGACTTGGTAGAGATGATCACAATTTAATCGCCACAACTGCATTTGAAAGCGGACTGGAACCACTTGATGTCATCTCACTCCATACTCTTGACTACTATGATATGATCCTCTTCCCTTATGAATTAGAGGGTGAAAGCCAAAAAAATAATTAGCCCATATCAAACATGACTATACACCTTGATGACTTATTATACTTTCAAAACCTATTGAACTTAGTATGATGAACTTGGTGCATTCAAAATTGATTAATATGAGAACTTAAAGAAGAACTTAAAATTGGCTAATAAGAGAACTTAGTAAAATGAAGTCCTCAATTTAACGAGTTCACGAATATAACAGTTTTATGATCGTTGAAGTCCTCAATTTTCTTTGATATTTTGAGATCGAGAGGGTATGTTAAAGTATTAATCACTTCAAATTTTGTCTTTGAATATGCTATTATTTGCAACACTTGAGTTGTGTGTACCCCAACGGAAAATTAAAAATATTTCAAAATAAATGATAATAATTTTATTTTAATTATTTATATATATCGCCATTTTTATTTTTTTTTGGAATTTAAAACTTAAAAAATGGCGGTCGCACCATACTCCCTAGTCCCTCAGATCTTCTTTTTTTTTTGGACGAATACTCCCTCAGATCTTCTATTTTTAACATCATCCTAACTTCTTATGAAGTTGAATATATATCACATGAGAATATAAAACAAATGAAATAGATGTACGTTGTTTATTTTTAAAAAATGAGAATGAATGAGATGAAACAAATGAGACAAACCCTAATTTAGGTCTCATTCAAATACATTCACTCATTGGTGTAGCCAAGAACTTTTATTTTTTAATAGGAAATAATTATTGTAACTTTTTTTTTGTACATCGGAAAGATAAATGTTCCCATCAGGATTTGAATCATAGACCTCCCCTTATCCAATCAATGTCCCCCAGTTTTTACCACTTGAGCTATTCTACGGAGACGAATAATTATTGTAACTTATTATATTATAAAAAAATAAATTTTTATTTTATAATATGAAATTATTATTGGAAAATTTTGATAATTAATATTTAGGCAAAAATACATCATTGGTCCTTTATCTTATTTATTTGTAACATTTTGGTCATTTATCTTTTGTTTGTAACAAATTAGTCCATTATCTTTTATATTTGTAACATTTTGGTCATTTATCTTTTGTTTGTAACAAATTAGTCCTTTATCTTTTATAACATATTCATATAAATTTATTTTCTCATTTTTTTTATTAAAAAAGATGATACTTTTATTTTTGATAATGGACCAAAATGTTACAAATATAAAAGATAATGGACCAATTTGTTACAAACAAAAGATAAAGGACTAAAATGTTACAAATATAAAAGATAATGGACCAATTTATTACAAACAAAAGATAAAGGACCAAAGTGTTACAAATAAATAAGATAAAGGACCAATGATGTATTTTTGTCTAATATTTATCATATAACTTTTTATATTGAATATTAATCTTTATGACAAGTAAAGAAACATTAAACAAAAAATACAATGAACACTCCAAGAATGCACAAAAAATCAAATTCGATCGTGCGCGGGACAATTTATTTAAATGAGGACAATAGGGGGACAATTTGTATAGAACAAGAGTTGTAAAGAAAATACTTATCTTGTATTTGCCAAATAAGTTAAGATATATACGAATATGGCAAAAGAGTGTCATTTTTTTTACATTGAATTACCTACCATGCAAACCATAAAAAATAACTTATGATGCAAATCTCTCGATCTAGAAAATATTTTAAAGTTGCAAAAAGGAGAACCGCGTTCTAAGCCAGCTCACAATATGAGTGAGAATATACTCATACAATTTGGCTATAAAATTACCCCTTCACGCCTTATTTCAGTGTGTCATTTCTTGCTACAAAGTAACAAACATATTTACCCTTTAGTTCTGCCTTCTCTCTTTTTGTGCTTCAACCATGTCAAGTGGAAGGAAAAGTCTAGGTCGCCAAAAGATTGAGATGAAAAAGATGAGCAACGAGAGAAACCTGCAAGTGACTTTCTCGAAGCGCCGTAGTGGGCTCTTCAAGAAAGCTAGTGAGCTTTGCACTCTTTGTGGTCCAGATGTTGCTCTCGTTGTATTTTCACCTAGTGATAAGGTATATTCCTTTGGTCACCCCAATTTTGATACGGTCATAGATCGTTATCTTTCACAGGCCCCACCTCAAAACAGTGGTACCATGCAATTCATTGAGGCTCACCGTAGTGCTAACTTGCGTGAGCTCAATACTCAATTAACTCATAACAACAATGCGCTGGACATCGAGAAGAGGCGTAAGGATGAGCTAAGGTACATGCAGAAGATGGCTGAAGCTCAGTTTTGGTGGACTTGTCCCGTTGATGGGATGAATAGGGTTCAACTTGAATTATTTCAGAAGGCTTTGGAGGGGCTTAAGAAACTAATTGCTCAACAAGTTGCTCAACGAGCTGATAGGCTTGTTATTCAGGGTACTCCTACCCAAACTCTACCATTTGTTGTTGGAAACAGTTCATCCTCTAACATGCCTCTTCAACATCAGCTAAATCCTCAAATGTTTTCAACAGAATTTTTTCAGAACCCTATGTTGCAACCTCATTTGTTTGATTTTAACAATATGGGAGGAAGGGGAGGATATGGACCCCCTAGATTCATTTAATCCGAGGGCTTATATCCACTTTAGATTATCAATTTACTCTTTTATGTTGTTTTTAATTCATTTTAATTAGAACACACAGACTTAACTAATTTCATCTATGTGATTTGGTTAAGCCTGAATCTTAGAGTTTTCGGATTTTATTGTCTTTGTTATGTTTTTGAAATTGTAGTAGTGTTGCATTATGTTTCATCGAATAAAAGACATCTTATTTATTTATATTTTTATATATCTCCAAAATTTAACTTTATGAAGTCCGATGAATCTATTTCATTCCTGCATCATTTTTTTTAATTATGTAGTTGGGACTTTATGTAAGCATATAATGATTAATATTTTTTTTTTTTTACTAATGATGTTTATTCAAATAAGCTAAAAGTTATTGAATAATTTACATATTGAATCCTTACATGATGATGATGTATAAAACTAAATACTAATTTTTTTTTGACAAAAATACTAATTTTTAAAAGCTTGTAAATTCAAGGCAAAACTACACTGGTATATTTTATCTTTTTTTTACAGCATGTTTTATCTTATTTATTTGTAAGTTGTAACACTTTAATTATGTATTTTTTAATTTCATTTAAATTATTTACAGTATGCTGGGCATATATTGATTAATATTTGTTTGCTAATGATGATTATTCAAATAAGCTAAAAGTTATTGAATAGTTACATTAAATCCTTACATGATGATGATGTATAAAAATACTCAAAAACATATGATGATGGTGTATAAATTCTTACATTTATCTTAATTTATTTGTAACACTTTATTATAATACCTAAAAAAAATACTCAAAAAAATGTATATTATATTGAAAATGTATCTACTAATATATAGATATCTCAAAAATAGTTAAAATGTGGACCATTACCTTTTTTTGTATGAAAAAAATAAAATTATAAAAAGTAGTTTAAAAGAAAAATATATTATGAAATAAATATTACATTCATTTAATATAAGGCTTTTAATAAACAATTCTGAATTTTTTTTTCTTTTTTTTACAAAAGTAAAAGGATGTTCATTCATTCAAATAGATAGAGTACAAGTACAAATCCAACACCGCTAAAAACAAAATGGATGAAATGTGCGAACAAACTCACAACATTCAGGTTAATAGCATGCAAAAACATACTCATGCCTACAAATAATGTGATAAACATAAACTAATCGAAATGCATATGTCTCCAGATTTGCATCGTTGACGAACTGGATCACTGGTTGAATCAGTCGCAAAGTTAATCTATCAATTTGAACCAAATAAACACCACAACAAGATCGGAAAACAAGAACACTAAACAAGACGGGAAAATAATGAACATCGCACAGACACAACAAAAACACTAAAATAACACTAAAGGGAGAGCTATTATGAAGGTTTAATAATTCTGACTATTACTTGTATTAACCCATTTGATGCTTTGAACTATAATTATTTGATATACATATATGTTTTTTTACATTGAAAAGATAAATTGCGCTCTCTCCAGGAATTGATCTATGGACCTCTTGCTACCCAATCCATATATCATTTAGTCCTTAATACTTGAGCTATTCTACGGAGACATATATACATAAAATATTTATAAGGGCCAAATGCATCTACATGTCCTTTAATACTTAAAAGACATATGTGTTACAAAAAAACTTAAAGAACATATGCGATACAAACTGAAAACTTAAAAGACTTATGTGTTACAAAAATAACTTAAAGGACCTATGTGGTACAAACCATAAACTTAAAGAACTCATAAATGCATTTGACCTAATATATACTATGTATGTTATTATTATAGTTATATTTTTAAGAGTTAAATAAATTTTTGGTCCTTATAAATATGCTATTTTTCAATTTTAGTCTCTTTAAAAAATATCAGCAAGCTCAAGTAATAAAAGCTGAGGGACATATGAGATAGGTAAGGAGAGATCCAGGGTTCAATTCTGGAGGGAGCAGTTTTTCGTTCCGATATTAAAAAAAAAAAGTCTTCCACATTTTTTTATCATGATATTTAGTCTTTTTTTAAGTCAACTCATGGGTCAACTTCACATTTATTAATTGAATCTTATATTTTTATTTATAATATTATAAAAATATTTCTCACAAAAAATTTGAATTTTATTAACAAAAAAATTGATTTTTTGTTGTTACAATAGAGAAAACAAAAGAAAAATAAAAAAAGCAAAGAAATACTCCAGGATAAAGACTACACTATGTGCATCAGCGATAAGAGACATAGAAAGGTCCCCTTAGAAGGCATAGAAATTTTTACTAAAGAAGACGAGTCAGATATGGCATCCATCTTAGCCAACAATCCGCACATGCATTTCCCACATGATCTAACATCACCTCCCAATCTCTACAAGAAGTTGATGAACACTAAACTCTTTAGTTGCGAACCGGTGATGAGAACAACCAAAATTAAAATCACTATCTAAAGCGAGTTTGAGAAACAAGTGATACACCTAAATCCACTCTCCCAACAAATTGCAAACCATGTAACACTGCCATAAGCTCAGGGAATAAAATACTTCTAACGATAGCAGTGTTAGACTACTTGGCTTGTCACTTAAAAGGAGGGGTTGAATAAGTGACCCGAGATACAATTAACGATTTTTAGTTTTTCTTAAAAATGAGTACGCGGAAGGCCACCGGATCAGTAGTCTACTTTGCACCTTTTGACCAAAGAAAATGTAATATAGCCATGGAGCGATTAATGATAAAAATAGTGCTTAATCGAAGTTTCGCAATCAAGTAATCAAATCAAATGAGTTTATTAGTTTGAAAAACGTTAACACAATGTATTTTATGGTCTAAGTACGTTATTGCAACAAAGTACAAAACAATAGAATTTAAGCAAACACTTGGCGTGCGCTAAATTCGACGTTTATTGAAATTCAATATCAAAGCGAAAATTAAGAGTAAGGTTAGAGAAAACACACACAAGATGATCTGGGAGTTCCCTGGCGTTCGTGTCGTCCTCGCGTTCGGCCGATACGTCTCCCCCCAACTCGTCAAACGCACGAGTTGAGATTTTATAGAAAAATCTCGAATTTACAAATGCACAAATCTTCACGAATACAATACACGAATATACAACAAGACTCGATCTTCCTATATCCGTCGTAGCTTCTATGAAATTTATGCGAACCTCAACACAAATCACGACTTCTACCTCTGATTCCAGCAATTGCTCCTCACACCGTTCTTACCCCCAAGAACCTTTGTGACAATCACCCAGCTGATTACCTCGTCGTATTGTGTGGATCCTTCAAGCAAACACGTTTCTTGAATCCTTGATGAGAAACCCCTTAAAGCCAATTTTACCCGAGCATGATCTGATCCACCGCGATATGTCTCGAACGTTATTCTTCAATCGAACTAGAACTCCATGATCAAACCCATATTCAACCTTGAAGTAATTGAGAATTGAAGAAAGATGAAGAACTTGACTTTAATCCCCTTTTGATCCAAAATTTCCACAAAACTCTGATCAAAAGTGTTTTCCAATTGTTTCTCATTGTTACAACAAAACCCTATGTAGCTATTTGTAGACAAAATAGAATGGAGTAAATTTAGGCACAATTTAACTGATATGTATCGATACAAGTGTTAATTTGTATCGATACTAGTCCCTGACAGCGTACAAAATATGAAGTTTTTCAGTTATATATGTATCAATACATACACCAGTAAGATTAAAAACAAAGACTGATATGTATCAAAACATGAAGCATGTATCGATACATGACGTTCTCTCTGGTTTTAAGAGAAGCTGAGGTGTATCGATACATGCAAGCAGTGGAGGATGCACATAGTAGAAATTGGGGGCTCAAGCCCCCACCGAAAATAATAATTTTACTTTAATATTAGTATTAATATTATTTTTAAGCCCCCATAATTAGGTTTAATATTCATTCATCATAAATTTATCTTCTTATTTTTTGACTACTCTATTTATATAGAAACATCAACTTTTGCTTAGAAACATAACAGAATAGCCGCCCTCCCTTCTCAAACCCTAGTTTTCTTTTTCCTTTTCTTCATCTATCAAGGGGGTGGTTTTAGGTCTTTTTTTGATCTAAAACCACCCCTATTCATCTTTTTTCATTGTTTTTTCTTATCATCTATTTAAATAAGTGTGATTTCACATATTTTTGAGTTGTTATTTTTTGTTTTTGTCGCCTAAGTGCGGCGTTGTTAGTTTGTTTCGTCGTCTTGTGCGACGTTTGTTGTCCCGTCTTATAGTACGGTGTTTTGTTTTTCGGAGTGATAGATTAGTTTTGACTCATTTAAAATTCAATGATATATAGATTCAGAGGCGTGGATACTATAGCTCGTTTAAGGGGTTTATGGCGGTTATCACTAAAGTCAATTTTCTCTCAACCTCGCATATATCTTGTCGGTATGTGGCAGAATCAGTCATCTCAGAGACCACGCATAGTCGATTTTTTGTTCGAACACATGCAGATATCTTTTTTCCGGAGTTGGAAGCCATCAAAGACTGTGGATCTACGGAAGGTTTTGCCAAGGTTGTTAGGATTTAGATATTGGTTTGTTAACGCTATTTTGTCATTTGAAAGTTTTATATGTATCCTTGGTGAGTATTTAACTATCTTCATCTCTTGTACTATTGTTATTTTAGCATATGAATGAATGAATTTTATTTCCTTGTCAAAAAAAAAAAACATCAACTTTTTCTCTTCCAACCATTTTTGTCTGTTTCTCTTACTTTTACTTCCCTTAAATGATTATTTAATTACATATATAGTGACAATTTTTGTATTGTTGGTAGTGAAAAACTTCATATAAAGACTAAACTTGCGGTGCACTAATTAAGGAAGTTAAAAGAACCAAAATTTGCATGTACTAATTAGTATGACCCTAAAAAAAACCTCAAAAATACATAAAGCCTTATATAAATTACAATTATCAAATTTATATATAAACTATGAAAAAATTTATTCATACTTTAAAAGTATTATTCATACTTTTAAAAAGTATAATACACAAGTTTTGATTTTTATTTACCATATTTAGTTGTTTGACTAGTGTACACCGAGTGGGTGGATTAGTTAGCATTTTTTTATCACTATAATTGTGTATTTTATAAAAGTTCGTAATATATTTATTTAGTCGAAATCTATACACTAATTTTATTCCCCACCAACAAAAATTTCTGGATATGCCATTGCATGCAAGCATGTTTCGTTACACAGGACCTTCTCTGTCCCTTTGAGAACCACTTTGTATCGATACAAGGAAGTCATGTATCGATACAAATGCGTGAAAATCAACCTGAACAAATTTCAGAACATTTGTATCGATACAAATGAATTATGTATCGATACAAAATACTTGTAATTTGGTTTTTCGAAGTTTAAAATCATTTTTCGCTGTCAAGTCAATTATAATGTTACCAAAATGTATTCTACTGTATTTTCATGTGTTTTGACAATTATTAAAACATGAAAGGGAACTGGTGCATTTACAAGCAGATCCGTAGAAACCCAAAATAAAATCACCATAGTTATTGCAGAGCAGTCCATCATCACCAACTTTATTAGTAGCACCCAGTAAGCTTCCATCGACGTTGAGACACAGAGTAGTAAATGAGCATCAAAGCAAAATTTTGGTACTCCCTCCGTCCCAACAAAATTGACGTAGTTGACTATTATACACATGTCGAAGTACAACTTTGAATATTAATATCTTTAGTTATATATATTATTAAAATTATAAAAAAAATTACTAATTTTTTATTTTATAAAAAGTTGATAATTAGAAAATATTCATCAAGACAAATTGAAAACATTTTATACGATGATATTTGTTGTTATATATTAATTAAAAAATATAACTAAAGTAGGGGCGAATGGATTCTCTCATGTGTGATTTAGACATGAGAGAATAATGTGCGATCTTTTACCATTCATCAAGAGAAAGAAATGATTTCATCTAAATTTATTATGTGCTTTCTCTTTCTTTATCAATGGTGAGAGATTACACTTTATTCTCTCATGTTTAAATTACACATGAGAGGATTCATTCCACTAAAATTAGGTTATGTAAATAGTGGAAAATAGTGCACATGATACAACTATGAGAAAATTGTTTTTCGCGCCCCCACCATTTTTTGTGCCACCAAAAACGAACAGAATACTCCCTCGCTACCAAATTAGCAAACTCCATCTGCACCCTAAGTAACGAATGACACTTTATGATTCAACACACTCGTTGCGCCTCCCATGAATGAAAATATTATGAAAAAAATGCAGTTCACTATCTAAGTAACAAACAAACTCAATCACAGTTCGCTGACTACACAACGAACTCAAACATAGTTCCCTACCTAGGTAATGAACTCAAACATAGTTCACTGCCTAGGTAGTGAAATCAAACACAACTTGTTGATTAGGTAGCAAACTCAAACTCAGTTTGATATCTGTAAGTTGCGGGGGATCGAACTGTGATCTTCCCTACCAAGTTCAGCGTCAATTACCACTGAACCAACTAACGATTGGTTTCAAGACAATATTTTGATTGACACTAGACTAGCTTTAATATTGTATCTACCAATCACGCACTGTATAATTCTATAAATTGAAGAAGAAAAAAATTAATCACTCACTAGTTTTTATAAATTGAAATATTATATAATTATATATATGTGCATGATCTTTTAATTTGTTTCATGATTATTATTATCTAATGGTATTAACCAATGTCACACATACACACCGTAGAAGGAAATGTTCAAATTACTAACATAATGAAGGTGGGAGCGCAGAAAGCGATTTTCAAATTATAACATAACTTAGCGTCAAAAAAATTATAACATATCTAACAATTTTGGCCATTGGAAGCTCATCGTCGCCCCCGCCATGAAACCACCTCAACTGGACAAAAGGTAACAACAACACTGTTCATCTTCATCTCTTTTATATTTCAAATTTCAACCATTTTGTTTCTCATCAACTCATAATCATCATCGTCATGTTCAAATTCAACAAAACCCTTTTCTATTTTCTCAACCCACTAAACCCTAACCCTAACCCTAACCCTCTTTTCCACCTTTTCCCATCATCACTGTTTTCTCTCAATTTCTGCACTCAAACTTCAGATTCACCATCATTTGCAGTTTCCTACCTCATCAACAATTTTGGTTACTCCCCACAATTTGCTTCCAAACTTTGTTCCACTTACAGTGTTTGTTTCAAAACTGCCCAACAACCTAATTCAGTTATCAATTTCTTTAGAAACCATGGTTTCTCTGACACCCAATTACGCGATATCATTCCCAAGGCACCACGTCTTCTTTCCTGCAATCCCTCCAAAAGGGTGTTGCCAAAGTTTCAATTTTTACTCTCTAAAGGTGCTTCTAAATCTGACATTGTTAACATTGTCAGTAAGAACCCCATATTCCTGACTCCAAGCTTGGAGAATCATATAGTCCCAACCTATGAATTGATTTATAGATTCTTGAAATCAGACAAGGACATTATTGCTCGTGCAATTGGCAATCCATATTTACTTAGTCACCATCTTGTGGCACATAACATTAGATTGCTGATTGAAAATGGAGTGGCGGACTCAACCATTACAACATTGCTTCGTATACGGTGTCAGGTATTCGATACAGATGGCATGCTGAAAGTGGTGGAGGAATTAAAGAATTTGGGGTTTAGTCCTTCAAAATCCACTTTTGGTGTAGCATTGCGTGCCAAAGTATCTGTTCGCCGGTGGAAAGAGAAAGTTGATGCCTTTAAGAAATGGGGTTGGTCGGATGAAGATATTGTGAAAGCATTTCGAGTGGAGCCTAATTGTATGTTAACATCCGTTGATAAAATAAACTTAGTAATGGGCTATTGGGTCAATCAATTGGGTTGGGATGCTATGGACATTGCCAAAGCACCAAAGGTTTTGGGGTCTTGTCTAGAGAGAAGGATGATACCAAGGGCTGCAGTTATGCAATATCTTCTAAAAAAAGGATTACTGAAAAAGAAAGCAAGCTTAACTACTCCATTTGTTATCACGGACAAGTTGTTCCTGGACAAATATGTAAACTGTTATAAGGAAGAGTCATCTTATCTATTAATGCTTTATGAAGAAAAACTGAATCTTGCACTTGCCAAAAACAAACGCGAAATGTCATGATTCTCATCAACAATGTTTCAGGTATTTTAGCCTTAATTTGTTATCATGTTCCTTATTGGAATACATTTTTGTGATAGTGTCATCTCTCTCTCCATCCATGTTTGTGTAGTCCTATAGTATGTGACAAAATTTAATCAATATGAAAGATAATTTGGGTTTGTTTTTTCTTTCTGTCTAGAGGAGGGATGTATTCGTTTTGTGGACTGAGGTTGCTTTCTGTTTGATTGACTCTTTGCTGAAAGAGTTTGGACAATTTATTTGGACTGTTTGTATGGACATGATTTACTTTCATTGAAGTTGAATTACAGCTTCTACACTTGTCGTGTTTGAAAACTGCCAAATTCTTAAAAAATGCATCAGAGTTTACATAGATTTAAACCACAAGTTTCTGTCTTCTGCAGCATTAATGTAGATGTTTTGTTCTTTCACCATGCTCGCACAAAGAACAAGGTTGGAGAGGGAGCTACAATGCATGTCATATCTAACCCGAGGAAGGGCCACCATACCGATTGAAGTCCAAACCAACAGAATGTTGATGGTTCTAATTTCAAACTGACCATCACCAGAATCATGGGCAAGATGGGGGCGGAGAAAAATGTATTCCCAATTTATCAGTTGGAAGATATATTTAGAAGGAATGACTATGTATATAGTTCGAATTTTGACAACTTTCTGACAATGATATTTGATTTTACGAAAATTCTACAATTTAATCTAGTTGGTGTAGTGTAGAGTTTGTGTGAAAATCTGTAATCTCCAAAGTGTTGGGTTCAATTTTTGCTCATTAAATATTTTTGGCTAAATTGCCTTTTGGATTTAAATTGTTTGGCTAAATTACATTGTTGTTCCCTTATGGTAATTTTAGGTTTCACTTTGATCCCTTAAGTTTTTGTTGTTTCATTTTAGTCCCTTAAGTTACAAACGTGAAGGATTTTCATATACTTAAGAAACTAAATTAACAAATTCATCTACTTTATGGCGAACTATTATTTTTATATAATTTAGTGACTAATTTGAAGAATTTTACTTTTGTGACTCAATTGATAGTTTATTCAAGTACAAATTTGGAATGTGCTTTTATATTTATGTTATAATGCTGGTTCAAACCACATGGGTTTTGTTTGTTTATGAAATTATATTAAGCAGAAGTTAAGTTATCTGGTTATGAAAGTATTTAGTAATGTGTTTGTTTTTTGGACTATGTTGCTGAGTTAGATGTTCAGGTTCCTGTAGCGCTTCAGATTCAGAATGCTAAAGTTGCTGACTTAGTAGATAATGATGGTAATTGGAATTGGATTATGTTGCGTGATTGGACTATATGAGTACTGATATGACAATTCATGGAGAAGTTTCAGTTTCAGGTATGTTCAAGCACTTATGTAACTTTAATTTGCATGAAGTTGACCATGAGTGGAAAAGTATTTGGAACCTGAATGTCCCAGAGCGAGATAGAACATTTATTTATCTTCTTAGACATAATAAATTGTGGACAAATTTGCAAAAGAGCATCATGGGAATAGGGACTGCTATGTGTGATTATTGTGGAAGCATTATTGAAGATGCTATACATGTTATGAGAGATTGTCCTCTAACCATGCCTCTTTGGTTAAATATAGAGAGGGTTTTGGTGTCCAGTCTAGAGAGAAGGATCATACCAAGGGCCGCAGTTGTGCAATATCTTTTGAAAAAAGGATTACTGAAAAAGAAAGCAAGCTTAGCTGGTCCATATTTACTCACCAATAAGTTGTTCCTTGAGAAATATGTAAACCATTATAAGGAAGAGTCATCTTATCTATTAAAGCTTTATGAAGAAAAACTGAATCTTGCACCTGCCAAAGACAAAATTGATATGTCATGAACAACGTTTCAGGTATTTTAGCCTTAATTTGTTATCGCATTCCTTATTCGATTGGAATACTTTTTGGTGACTAGTTAAGTTAATTTGTTTCATTTCCTACTGTGATACTTTTATTGGAATACATTTTTGTGATAGTGTCATCTCTCTCTTCATCCATGTTTGTGTAGTCCAATAGTATGTGACACAAATTAAGCAATATGAAGAAAATTTGGGTTTTTTTTTCTTGCTTTTTTGTGGACTAAGGTTGCTTTCTGTTTGATTGACTCTTTGCTGAAAGAGCTTCGACAATTTTTTTGGACTATTTGTATGGACATGATTTACTTTCATGGAAGTTGAATTATGGCTTCTATACTTGATCTACTTTAAAAAAATGTTATGTGGTCCTGGATTGAATGTAAATTGTTGTGTTTGAAATTTGTCAATTTTTTTAAAAATGAATCAGAGGTTACATAGATTTAAAACACAAGTTTCTTTGTCTTCTGCAGCAACAATGTACATGTTTCTTTCTTTCACGATGCTTGCATAAAGAACAAGGTTGGAGAGGGAGCTACAGCCTACATGGTAAGTCATATCTAACCCGAGGAAGGGGAGCCATACGGATTGAAGTCCAAATCGACATAATGTTGATGGTTCTAAATTAAAACTGACCACTTTTTCTATATTTTTTTTAATATTTGCTCTTTCAAATTTTGTAACCAGAATCTTGGGGAAGATGGGGGCGTGAGAAAAATGTATTCTGAATTTATCAGTTGTAAGAAGATAGATTTAGAGGGGATGACTTCCTGACAATAATATTTGATATTACCAAAATTCTATACTTTATTTTAATCTAGTTGGTGTAGAGTGTGTCAAAATTTGTAATCTCTAAACTCCAAAGTATATTTGGCTTAATTGCTTTTTAGAGTTTTGGGTTCTTTAAATTGTTTGGCTAAATTATGTTGCTGTTCCCTTAAGGTGATTTTAGGTTTCACTTTGATTCTTTAAGTTTTTGTTGTTTCATTTAAGTCCCTTAAGTTACAAACGTGAAGGATTTTCATACACTTTAGAAACTAAATTGACAAATTCATCATCTAACTTTAAAGACTAGCTATTATTTTTATATAATTTAGTCACTAATTTGAAGAATTCTACTTTGGTGACTCAATTGATAGTTTATTCAAGTACAAAGTTGGAATGTGCTTTATATTTCTGTTATAATGCTGATTTAAACCACACAGGTTATGTTTGTTTTCACTTACATGAAATAGGAATAGTTGAATATTGTTGGTAGAATTAGGGGTGGGCATACAGTCATACGGTCCAATTCAGGCCTGAGTTTTCATCTAAGTAGCACTCTATTTGACCAAGGTCGGGTGGGCACTCGAGAGTGCTACTCTCTTTGGCCCTAATTATAAACTACAGTACTACTAAATTACAGGTGGAAGTATATCAATTTTACGAATGCTTAACATTGAACTTGATTATTTGAGCATTAGTTTCTCAAAAAACTATGTTGAGCATAAGTAAAAATATATAAAAAGTTCAAACAACATGGATGAGGTTCTTAGTCAAGTCCTTAAACTGCTTATTGTTACTTCCTTTTCTAGAATGAATCATGTTATGAGCACCTGACACCTAGTAGAGAATATTTGACTTATCAGTTATTAAATAAATTTGAAAAGTGAAAATTTACTTATAATTGTGGTTGGAGGGAGTATATTAATTTATGTAGGGTTTCTATTGATGTTTACTTAGAGATTCATATTCATAAATCATAAACAACAAACAAAAAAGAAGTTAATTCTTAAGAATTGATTGACGAAGATATTAATTTTTCTATTTTGTAAATTTAATAACTGAATTGTCCGAATGATATAATTTCTAGGGTAGATTACAATCACCTCTCTTAAGTTATACTTAATTATTATCTCCAGTGTGATTTAATGAAACTTACCCGTTTTCCTTCCCACCTTGGATCTCATATGCCTCTACAAATTGACTTATATGACTGGATTTTGAGTTGGCTTACATGCAACGATACTTTAGGAACTCAACTATTTTGTACCATCCTCTGGAGTTTTCGGGCTGCTAGAAACAATGTAATATTTTTTTTTTTTTTTTGAAACTGCGAATTTTATTAAAACAACAATCTCCCTAACCAGAGGTTCAGGAATTGAGAGGGGACCAAAAGATCCAACAAACTACAAAAGCATGCCAAAATGAGGCATACCAAACAACAACAAAAAGGGGCTGTGTTTCTCTTCCTTTGATCACCATCATGCCACCGGTTTCAGGTCTTATCTTTTTCCTGTTTTTGTAGATGTTGGATGCAATTCAAATGGCCCTACTCAAAAATCAGGACAACATCATAACTTGTAGTGCCTTGAAGTGTGCTGACATTGCAATGGATCCAATTATGGCTGAAGTGTTGGGAGTTTGCTCGGCAATCCAATTTGTTCGTGGGCAAGGTTTGGCCTTTGTTTCCATCGTTTCTGATGCAGCAAATGTGGTTGATTGCATCTCTTACAAGGTGAAGTTTGCAGCCATTGAGATGGTAGTTCAAGATTGTAGGGATTTGTTCTCTAGTTTGTTTAATGTTAATGTCTCTTATGTTAGAAGAGATCAAAATGTGGAGGCTCATAACTTGGCTTCTTTGGCTAGGCTAGTAGGAAATAGAACTTGGGTAGGGGCAGCTCCCAATGCTTCTGTTGTTTTAAATTATGCAGAAAATAAAGAGGCAACACTCACACCCGTTTGTCTAACTTCCGTTTATTGACGGAACAAAGGAATCTTTTTGGCAGTTTGGCCACTCATCTAGTCTTCCGGAAGCGGTGGGCAAAGAAGCCATGGTTCACGGAGGAGCTAAAAGAAACACAAACCAAAAAACGGAAGGATGTTATTTATTTTATTTTTTTTGACAGAAAAAAACGGAAGGATGTTAAATTTTTTAAAAATGTATCAGAGGTTACATAGATTTAAACCACAAGTTTCTCTGTCTTCTGCAGCTACAATGTACATGTTTCTTTCTTTCACCATGCTTGCACAATGAACAAGATTGGAGAGGGAGCTACAGCCTACAAGGTATGTCATATCTAACCCGAGGAAGGGGAGCCATACGGATTGAAGTCCAAATCAACATAATTTTGATGCTTCTAATTTCAAACTGACCACATTTTCTATATTTTTTTCTAATTTCTGCTCTTTCAAATTTTGTAACGAGAATCTTGGGCAAGATGAGGGCATGAGAAAAATGTATTCTGAATTTATCAGTAGTAAAATGATAGATTTAGAGGGAATGACTTCCTGACAATAATATTTGATTTTACCAGAATTCTATACTTTAATCTAGTTGGTGTAGTAGAGTGTGTGTGTGAAAATCTGTGTGAAAATTTTTGTAACCCACTTGGGTTGGCTTGGTGGTATTGACTTGGGATCTGGGAGTGTGCTCCTCCTGGAGGTTTCAGGTTCGATTCTCTCTAGTGGCAATTTAGGCGGGCTAATTTAGCTTCTTCAAAAAAAAATTGGGTTCAAATTTTGCTCATAAAATATATTTGGCTTAATTGCCTTTTAGAGTTTTGGGTTCTTTAAATTGTTTGGCTAAATTATGTGTTGTTCCCTTAAGGTGATTTTAGGTTTCACTTTGATTCCTTAAGTTTTTGTTGTTTCATTTTGGTCTCTTAAGTTACAAATGTGAAGGATTTTCATATACTTTAGAAACTAAATTAACAAATTCATCATCTAACTTTAAAGACTAGCTATTATTTTTATATAATTTAGTCACTAATTTGAAGAATTCTACTTTGTTGACTCAATTGATAGTTTATTCAAGTACAAAGTTGGAATGTGCTTTATATTTCTGTTATAATGCTGATTTAAACCACACGGGTTATCTTTGTCTTCACTTACATGGAATAGTAATAGTTGAATATTGTTGGTAGAATTAGGGGTGGACATACAGTCGTACGGTCCAATTCAGGCCTGAGTTTTCATCTAAGTAGCACTCTCTTTGACCAACGTCGGGTGGGCACTCGACAATGCTACTCTCTTTGGCCCTAATTATAAACTACAGTACTACTAAATTACAGGTGGAAGTATATCAATTTCACGAATGGTTAACATTGAACTTGATTATTTGAGCATTAATTTCTCAAAAAACTACGTTGAGCAGAAGTAAAAATATTTAGAAAACTGTGTGTTTTTCATATTTTAAAAGTTCAAACAACATGGATGAGGTTCTTAGGCGAGTGCATGTTCTTATATCTAATTGAGATTTAGAGACTTATTCAGTTAATCCATGGATGATGCGCTTAGACAAGTCCTTAAACTGCTTATTGTTACTTCCTTTTCTAGAATGAATCATGTTATGAGCACCTCACACCTCTTCTAGTAGAGAATATTTGACTTATCAGTTATTAAATAAATTTGAAAAGTGAATATTTACTTATAATTGTGGTTGGAGGGAGTATGTTAATTTATGTAGGGTTTCAATTGATGTTTACTTAGAGATTCATATTCATAAATCATAAACAACAAACAAAAAAGAGATTCATTCTTAAGAAATGATTGACGAAGAGATTAATTTTTCTATTTTGTAAATTTAATAACTGAATTGTCCTAATGATATAATTTCTAGGGTAGATTACAATCACCTCTCTTAAGTTATACTTAAATATCATCTCCAGTGTGATTTAATGAAACTTACCCGTTTTCCTTCCCACCTTGGATCTCATATGCCTCTACAAATTGACTTATATGACTGGATTTTGAGTTGGCTTACGTGCAACGATACTTTAGGAACTCAACTATATTGTACCACCCTCTGGAGTTTTAGGGCTGCTAGAAACAACGTAATTAGAGGGGACAAAATGGAACTTGTTTGTTTGGTTGATAAAGCAATGTCATTTGTCTAGGAATTTAATGAAGCAAATCCTTCAAAAAGGGGCCGTGTTTCTCTTCCTTTGATCGCCATCATGCCACCGGTTTCAGGTCTATCTTTTTCCTGTTTTTGTTGATGTTGGATGCAATTCAAATGGCCCTACTCAAAAATCAGGACAGCGTCATAACTTTTAGTGCCTGGAAGTGTGCTGACATTGCAATGGATCCAATTATGGCTGAAGTGTTAAGAGTTTGCTCAGCAATCCAATTTGTTCGTGAGCAAGGTTTGGCCTTTGTTTCCATCTTTTCTGATGCAGCCAATGTGGTTGATTGCATCTCTAACAAGGTGAAGTTTGCAGAGATGGTAGTTCAAGATTGTAGGGATTTGTTGTCTAGTTTGTTTAATGTTAATGTCTCTTATGTTAGAAGAGATCAAAATGTGGATGCTCATAACTTGGCTTCTTTCGCTAGGCTAGTAGGAAATAGAACTTGGGTAGGGGCAGCTCCCAATGCTTCTGTTGTTTTAAATTATGCAGAAAATAAAGAGGCAACACTCACACCCGTTTGTCTAACTTCCGTTTATTGACGGAACAAAGGAATCTTTTTGGCAGTTTGGCCACTCATCTAGTCTTCCGGAAACGGTGGGCAAAGAAGCCATGGTTCACGGAGGAGCTAAATGAAACACAAACCAAAAAACGGAAGGATGTTATTTATTTTATTATTTTTGACAGAAAAAAACGGAAGGATGTTATTAATGGCTACATCATTCACCAAAAAAAAATTATAGCAACATCAACGACAACATTGATATTGGAAGCACCAATGTTGTGTACCTTCTGTTCCAAAAACATATAACTTTCTCATGCTCCAAAACACTAACACCATATAGATCCTCTCTTCCACAACACAATTTACTTCTTATTAACAACAACAACCCTTTTGAAATGAGTATCAAAATGAACTACAAGTTTACAACACTTCCAATTCCTCTGTTTTTACTTTTTATGGGTAGAACTCTTAATCTGAGCTAGTTCTCTCTGATTCACGAATTCGAAGTCCCAACAGCTGTTGCGCTTTCCATGCTTATTGAGTTAGCTGAAGGGGCGAGCAGATGTTGGTTCATTTTAACGGCATTTCAACAGAGTTGATGTATAGGAGAATTAATGCTTTCAAAAAATAGAGGGGGTGTCTAATACTTTAAAGGGGCTGGATTAGGCGAGGTCAATGTAATTTTTCTTATTTCCTAAAATCAACATTGAGTTTTTCTTACCAAAACAAATTTAACTCATCATTAATCAACAAATGTTCTATACAAAAAGGAATTGTCTCGAATCTATGGAAACTAGTCTAAGAATTGACCGCTATAGCAAGTGTATGAGCAACTAAATTCTTTTGTTTCCTATCAAACTTAATCTTAAATTTACAAAAGACAACATAATATTAATTAGTGAGTAGAAAGAGTTTTACAAATGTTGCAGTTGGTATTGATTTAATGGTTGTGGTTCAAGCCATTCAATGTGGTAGAGTAAAGGGTTATTCTTTACTCAAAAGAGTGCATAGTATGCTGGATAGAAAATGGAGTGTCGAAATTATGCATGAATATAGGGAAGCAAACATATATGTGCAGAATGCAGATACTTTGGCGAGGACTGGATGTTCTTTGGAACATAGGGTGTGTCTGCTAAAAAAAAAGGGGACCGAACATGATAATTTTTTGTATCCTGTTTGATTTAAAAATTGATTATGGGACTTGATAAAATAGGTAACAAGGGACAGGACAAAATCTTGAATTTTTGTCCTTCACTAAATCACAGGACAACTTTTTGTCCTCAGTACAACTATAAAAAATACGAAAATACCCTTTTTTATTTTCAAATATAAAAAATTATCTCCCTATCTCTCTTCGATACAATTTTGTCATGTCTTGTACTATCTTATTTTGTCATGTACTATCTTGTTCTGTTCTGTACTGTTATGTCATGTACTTACTACTTTGCGAATCAAACGCACCCATAGACTGCTACTCTGACTCACTACAAGCGGTTAAATTAATTCGAGAAGGTGTTACACATTTTCACAATTTTGTCATGATTTTTTTTCAGATATATCTAAAATATTTCTCCTAGTTAAGATATCTATGATTGTTTTGTTCTTTTTTTGTCCGTTTTTGTGTAGTTTCATCTTTTCTTGTTTCTTCAAAATGTAACTTTGTTGCTTCGGTGTTTTCTATGATTTGGTTATCAAAAGTAAGTTAATACTACTAAAAACTATAATAAAAACTAGCTAAAAACATCATATAGATTATCGTCATCACTCATCAGGTGCTCAAATCCAAATTCAAAAAAAAAAAAAAAAAAGCCGAATTGATGTCTTTGGTCCACCTTATAGTAAAACAAATTCATTTAGATTGAATTTTGGATGGCTTCATGAGAACGAACTGATTCAAACTGAACCGATGAACCGATGTATGTGTCATGAACCCCAACTATTTATCTATTTCTTTTATCACAAATTTTTTTCTCTATTTATAAGTTACGCTAAATTAGAAACAATTTTTCCTTAGCAGTAGCAACATACAAAAGAAAAGAGTTTATGTTCTCTCTTTTGTTTCGTTTCCTTTGTATCATCGTCTCTCAATTCATCACTGTCTCCCTCAAACCACTGTTGTCTCACTTAGTTCTCTATTAGACAATTACGTTTTAGATCTAAAAATATAATTATTAGTTGCTTATAATTTTATTAAAAGTTAATGTATATTTTTTACATTTACAATTATTTATGTCTTTTTGTAAAAAAAAAAAAAAAGGTATTTATATCTTGTTTATTTAAAAACCGAATAAAATCAAATAAAATTGAACCAAAGTAAATCGCATAAAATTCGATTGAATTGGATCAGATTTTTTTTTTAGTTATCCAAAAACCGAATAATATCACGCACTCTTTTTTCTTTAAATAGAATGATTTTTCTTTTATAAAAAAAATTAGGATGACTTTTTGTCTCCTAACCGAACCAAGAAAACCCTACTTTTAACCCACTTGGGTTGGTCTAGTGGTGTTGGCTTGAGTTCTTAGAGTGTGCTCCTTACAAAGTCTCAGGTTCGATTCCCACTGATGTCATTTTCGGTGGGTTAGTCCATACAAAGCAAAAACTCTGTCTTTAAACGGGGTCTCCGCAAGTGGGCGGTGAAATTGTTCCACTCAGATTAGTCGGTCTTAGACCCCGTTTAACCCAGTTTATTTTCTACTTTTCTATTTTTTAAAAATGAAATAGATAAGTATAAAATTAAATTTAGTCATATTTCTCTTTAGAAGTATTAGAGAAATAAAGTAAAAAAAAAAAAAAAAACAGAGAAGTGGAGTAAAGGGAAAATAAAGTCAAAAACAATTTTTTCCTTCTTTACTATCTTTAAAAAGAAGAAAAAAAATAAAATAAAATAAATCAGGTCAAACGGACCTTAGATCGGATACCGAGCTTTAAAAAAAAAAAAAAAACACCCTACTTTTTAGCATCACAGTTTTGAATTTCTGCTTGGCCGTTGGAAGCTCATCGTCGCACCTCAACTGAACCATTTCTCTATCTACCGCCGGGAGGAATAGATTCAAAAGGTAACAACAATACTATTCATCTTCAACTCAACTGTTTGTTTCTCATCATTTCATAATCATCATCATCATGTTCAAATTCAACAAAACCCTTTTCTATTTTCTCAACCCACTAAACCCTAACCCTAACCCTCTTTTCCACCATTTCCCTTCATCACTATTTTCTCTTAATTTCTCCACTCAAACTTCTAATTCACCATCATTTGCAGTTTCCTATCTCATCAACAATTTTGGCTTCTCATCACAATCTGCTTCCAAACTTTGCTCCACTTATAGTGTTTGCTTCAAAACCGCCCAAAAACCTGATTCTGTTATCAATTTCTTTAGAAACTATGGTTTCTCGGATTCCCAACTACGCGATCTTATTAGGAAGGATCCAAGGTTACTTTCCTGCAATCCCTCTAAAAGGGTTTTGCCAAAGTTTCAATTTTTACTCTCCAAAGGCGCTTCTAAATCTGACATTGTTAACCTTGTTAGTAAGAACCCCATGTTCCTGACTCCAAGCTTGAAGAATCATATAGTCCCAACCTATGAATTGATTTATACATTCTTGAAATCAGACAAGGACGTTATTGCTCGTGCAATTGACAATCCATATTTACTTAGTAACCATCACATGGCACATAACATTAAATTGCTGATTGAAAATGGAGCGGCGGACTCAACCATTATAACATTGCTTCGTGACCGATGTATCGTACTCAACACAAATGACATGCCGAAGGTGGTCGAGGAATTGAAGCATTTGGGGTTTAATCCTTCAAAAACAAATTTTGGTGTAGCATTGCGTGCCAAAATATCTGTTTGCAAATCCCTGTGGAAAGAGAAAGTTGATGCCTTTAAGAAATGGGGTTGGTCTGATGAAGATGTTCTTAAAGCATTTAGAGTGGAGCCTCATTGTATGTTAGCATCCGTTCATAAAATAAACTTAGTAATGAGCTATTGGGTCAATCAATTGGGTTGGGATGCTTTGGCCATTGCCAAAGAACCAAGGGTTTTGGGGTACAATCTAGAGAGAAGGATGATACCAAGGGCTGCAGTTATGCAATATCTTCTGAAAAAAGGTTTACTCAAAAAGAATTTAAGCTTAACTACACCATTTATAGTCACCGATAAGTTGTTCCTTGACAGATATATAAACCGTTATAAGGAAGAGTCATCTTATCTATTGAAGCTGTATGAAGAAAAACATAATCTTGCACTTGCCAAAGACAAAACCGATATGTAATGATGGACAACGTTTCTGGTATTTTAGCCTTAATTTGTTATTGTGTTCCTTATTCGATTTGAATACTTTTTGGTACAGACCGTGGTGACTAGTTAAGTTAATTTGTTTCGTTTCCTATGTGGACAAATGTTTTTTTATTTTGTTTGATATTTTTTCAAGATCATGATGTCAGATGTTTATCTGTATGAATATAATATCAAATGATTTTCATGTTATAATGCATGCAAAAGCTGAATTTTTTTAATTGGAATACATTTTTGTGATAGTGTCATCTCTCTCTCCATCCATGTTTGTATAGTCCAATAATATGTGACACAAATTAAGCAATATGAAGAAAATTTGGGTTTATTTTTTCTTTAGAGGAATGATGTGTTGCTTTTTGTTGACTAAGCCAATGCTCCGTGTATGTATTATGAATGGTATGTTAATCCTTTCGATTGTATAGCCTAGATAGTTTGTATGGTGGGACTAGCCATACTATTTATCGGTAAGTAGTTATGTGCTATAGGGTATTTTGGTCTGAGTACTATATGTACTTATCCTACATGGGTGGGTAGAGTACTTCTCGTACTAAATCCATTGTATTCTGTCTTTTATTTTCCGTTTATATATATTATAGCTCTTTTGCCGTCTCAAAAAAAAGCTTCTGTTAGGAACCAGAATTTCAAGTAGTAATTGTGAATGATATAACAATACTGTGAGAAAAGTATTCAATAATACAAGCTTCCTAGTGCCACAGGGCTCAGCCCCTACAGAGAGCTTGAGCTCTACATTCTAACAAACTCCATTCTAACTTTTTGGTCCAGTAAACAAGGTTGGGTCCTAACAGCTTCTATACTTGATGTACTTTAAGAAATTGCTATGTGGTCCTGGATTGAATGTAAATTGTTGTCTTCGAAAACTGTCAAATTTTTTAAAAAAGGCATCAGAGGTTACATAGATTTAAACTACAAGTTTGTTTGTCTAATGTAGATGTTTCTTTCTTTCACCATGCTCGCACAAAAAACAAAGTTGGAGAGGGAGCTACAAGGTATGTCATATCTAATCAAAGGAATGGCTGCCATACTGATTGAAATCCAAACCAACATAATGTTTGATGGTTCTAATTTCAAATTGACCACTTTTTCTATTTGTTTTTCTTCTAATTTTTGCTATTTCAAAATTTGTAACCATAATCTTGGGCAAGATGAGGGTGTGAGAAAAATGTATTCTGAATTTATCAGTTGGAAGATAGATTTAGAGGGAAGGACTGTGTATAAAGATGGAATTTTGACAACTTCCTGACAATGATATTTGATTTTACCAAAATTCTACATTTTAATCTAGGTGTAGAGTGTGTGTGAAAATGTGTAATCTTCAAAGTCCTGGGTTCAACTTTTGCTCATCAAATATTTTTGGCTTAATTACCTTTTGGATTTTGAGTTCTTTAAATTGTTTAGCTAAATTACATTGTCGTTCCCTTAAGATAGTTTTAGGTTTCACTTTGATACCTTAACTTTTTGCTGTTTCATTTTAGTCCCTTAAGTTACAAAAGTGAAGGATTTTCGTATACTTTAGAAACTCAAATATCAAATTCATCTACTTTAGTTTTTATTTTAATTTCACCACCAATATCCGGCCCACTGGGTTGACTAATCCGGTTCGGGGCGAGTTATGGCATCAAGTTGTTTCCAGTTCCCTCCCAAGCGCAATTGTGGGGGATCAAACCGTGGTCCTCCCTATCAAGTTCTACACCAATCATCACTGTACTAACTAACATTTGGTAAATTCATCTAATTTTAAAGACTAGCTATTATTTTTATAGTATAATTTAGTGACTAATATGAAGAGTTCTACTTTGGTGACTCAATTGATAGTTTATTAAAGTACAAAGTTAGAATGTGCTTTATATTTCTGTTATAATGGTGATTTAAACCACATGAGTTATGTTTGTTTTCACTTGCATTGAATAGGAATAGTTGAATATTGTTGGCAGAATTAGGGGTCCGGTATAGAGGTGGTCAGGTGGGCACTCGAGAGTGCTACTCCCTTTGTCTGTAATTATAAACTACAATATTACTATATTAGCAGGTGGAAGTATATCATTTTTACGAATGCTTCACACTGAACTTGATTATTTAAGGATTAATTTCTCAAAAAACTATGTTAAGCAGAAGTTAAGTTATCTGCTTATGAAAGTATTTAGAAAATTGTTAGTTTTTCATATTTTAATTTAGTTCAAACAACATGGATGAGGTTCTTAGTCAAGTCAATGTTCTTATGTCTGATTTGATTGGCCACTTGAGCCGATCAAACCCTCAACTCAAGATTGAACAGGTCCGCCCGGATGGTTTGAGCTGAATTTTAAAAAAGTGTTTCATTTTTAGACACAACCATGTAATCATATATTATAAAAGTTAACATTGTTTATCTTAATGACCATTTTATATAATCATTCTCTTAAAGATTTATCTTTTCAGATTATAAGGTCAGGCTCTTTATCACTTGTAGAAAACAGACAAACTAACTTGATACATAATGCAGGCATTATAATATACTTGCTAGTATTATTCAAGAAATTAGTGTTTTTACTTGGAAATCCCTACGTGATCCCTATGATGGCAATCTGAAACTGTCCCAGGTTGAACTTTGAGTACTTGGAAACCCAAACAACATGTTCTTGTGTGAAAAAGTGATAAATCGGAACACTACCACGTTGAACTTTGAGTAATTCGAATGCGAAATGTTTCGCATTCCATTGTGATGTATCAGTATGACATACAGCAACAGCTTTAATTCTGTTTCCATCAACACCTTCCAATGGGACAGAGTAAACTTTAGTTCCATCTATTTTGTGACAATAAAACACGGCATAAGGATAATTCACTGTGACACACAACAACTTTGTTATCCTCTCCCAATTTCTTCACTCCTTTTGATATCACATATTGTTGTATATCACTACTTTCTTTCTTCACTTCAGTTGAAACAGCTTCAACATTGTTTCCGAGTTTCAAAGTAGCGAAATCAATCATCGACTCCAATGATGTTACACAAGTCTTTACCTCACCTTTCATGTCAGGAGCTTCACAATAACTAATAGTGTTTTTCACAAATTCACACTCTTTTGATTCTTGCTTGATAGAAAAATGGTTAAGGATGTTTTCAACTTTGTTTGATGAAAAAGGTATGGAATTAGAAACTTCACGAGTCAAGAATGTTGTTCCATAGTTTGAAGTCTTCATGAAATGTAAGTTCAATTTTGTACCATGATGCAAGTCCTTCTCCAAGAAGAACAAAGACACATTTGGATTATCATGTAATTGTGTTTCGTTTGCAGCGCGATAATAAAGTACAAGACAATCTGGCTTAATTTTCCCAGTTGATTTTTCGTTACCTGTGTTGTAACAATTTTAAAATTAACATCATATATATAACCTTAAATTTTTTAAAACAACTAATAAATAAATTGTAACAAATTTTTTCCTAAAAAAATTAATAATTATGTACTAACTAGGATGAAGGAGATCTGTGATGGCTTTTGGCATTTGATTTGTGGGAAGTTTGGACTTCCAATACAATTCAGGGGGTAAGGCAGCATGGGTTGCCACAAGTGCAAGCTGCAATATTTGAACATACATTACATTTTAATATTTATGAAATGAAATAATTAAAGGAACTAAAGAATTAATATTAGGCACAAGCTAAGCTTAGAATATAAGTTTTGAAATTGATGCTTACATTGAGTGAGATAAAGATAGATAAATAATGAAACTTCATTGTGGAAATAAAGATCGAGATGTACAGGAACTGAAAGCAAAGATAGAATGAAGAGTCTCAAGTGGCTTCACACATCATTTATAGAGAATACAAATATTGTTGGGTCTTATATAGCGGTGGGAATAGTTTAGGTCGAGTTATACTTTGTTAAGTCTATGTCTGGTCTGTCAAATAATTAAATGTCTATGTTTAACTTGTAGTTTATTATAAGTTTGATTTTTAAGTCTGATGTCTGACCTTTGGGAAGCTGGTATGGTCTGTTAGTCTGTCTAAAAGCTTCTTTCGTATGAACATATTTAAATAAGAAATTATATTGATATATAAATAGACTAATCAACTAATTCATCAATGAGTCCCATGAACGAAGCTCAGTTGGTTGGACATTTGCACGTAATGTGCAGGGACAGGGGCTCGAAAATTGGTACGCCCACTTATTCACCTTTAAGGTTGAAATTCTAGCCACTAGGATAACTGTCCAAAAAAAAAAGTAATTCACTAATGAGATTAAATTTTCTTTTGATATTTCACATTATACTTTAGATAATTTGACTAGGTATACATCATATTTCAATTCTAGTTCATAATAATACATTTATTTATTTTTTGACAAGCATAATAATACATTTACATATGCAAAGCATTAATTCTTTATAAATTTCGTAGAATTAAAATTTAGTTCAGAAATTAATATTTAATATTAAATAATAAAAGTATTATTAATATTTATTGAAATAAATTAAATCGGCCAAGTAGGCTTAAAACACTTTTGTTATGACATGTAACCTTGCCTTTTTTGCTCGATAGGCTTATAAAAAAAATCTTAGTATGTTCAATTTTAAAAAAGTTTGACCCGAACCTATATAAGTTAGGCTAGACCGTAGACCCATGTAAACCGACCTGACATATTCCCACTTCTAGCCATATATGCTTTTTATATCCACAGTTCACACAATTAGTGATTGTTCAATCTCGATAAAAAACAAATTAAATTTTACGTAAATATTAATTTTTTACAAAACATTACATTATCGAGTTTGAAATGTGACTTGTCTAATACTACCTCCGTACCAAAATATAAGTCGTTTTACTTTTAACCATATTACACAAATTAAGAAATGTAATCATTGTTGTATAGAAAAGATAAATTATGAGTTAGTTTACAAAATTGTCCTTCATTAATGATATGGAAAAGATAAATTGAAGAAGTAAAAGAAGAGAGAGTAATAAATAGTTAAGGGTATAATAAGAAAAATAACATTAAATGCTTCATTAATGTAAAACGACTTATGTTTTGGTACAATTTTTTTTCTCAAAACGACTTATATTTTGGTACCGAGGGAGTAGATTATTGTGGTCCTATTTAGTTGTACTTCGCTTAAAAAAAAAACTTACTCCGACTATTTCAAAATGATTCACCTACTACCTTGGTCTTAAATATAAATAAAAGTTTGTCAAAGAAAATTAAGCAAAATTTTTTAGATACATCGAAAAGATAAATTATTACCGTCAGGAATTAATCTCTGAACCTTCTCCTATCCAACTCAAATGTCCCTTAGCTCCTACCACTTGAACTATTTTACAGGGACAATTAAGCTTAAAGTTAAAGCTTTCTTTGATTAATTTTTTTTATTATATGTATGAAGGATTATTTGCTAAAAAATTGACCTAAAATGAATGACTCGATTAAATTTCAATATAATATTTTTTATTTATTAAATGTACCATCTAATTAAGATTAATTGCATCAACAAAAATTAATTCACGCTGAATTTGATAGAGAGGATCACAGTTCAATCACGGTTATGTGAATTATTTGGGAATTACGGTTATGAATTAGTACTCTTCTATTTTTTTTTAAATTGAAGATCCCTTTTGTAATTTGTTTATGTCAATTATTTCTCAATTTATAGTCACAATCCTCCAAATGATGGAGGTTATCCCAAAATGTGGATTGTGTTGATTTTGCTGAAATAAAGTAAGAAGAATAGAGTGTTTACATTCAAAACGAAAGAAAGCTAGCAAATCAATTTATGGTGGATTGTAAACTTGGTGAAAACTTTAGTCCTATTATGAAAAGGGACAAAATATTAATTGATTTTGTAATTTGTTTCTGCCAATTATTTCTGTCTATGGTTAAAGTCAGGATCAATGTATCCAAAAATAAACTTGTTTATGTCATGCTCTAACAACTTCAGAATGGTGTTGTCACAATATTGATTACATTTGATTTTATGACACAAGTCACACCCTCTGTTATATACACATGTGACACTAATTTTTCATTATGCAATTTTTATTTTTTTATATTCATGCAAAACTTTTATTTTTGGTAAATCAAAGATATCCTCCGCGCGCAACTGCAGAGACTAATTCACTCAAAGTAACTGAGATCCATTTAAGAGGTTGATCTCTTTGCAAAATTTATTTTTACTATTGAATAATAAAGTATAACCATTACGTCATATCTAATTTGACTCACTTATAAGAACTATTGATTCAATGGTGAAAAAAAAAATTGTCATGAAAAAAATTAATTGTTTCTTTTGGGGGGAAGCGAGGAAAATAGCATGGATCAACTAGGACACTATTTGTTCCAAAAAAGAAAATGGCGGCTGGGGTGCGGAGGATAAAAGAATTTAATTTGGCATTAGTTAGCAAATGGTGTTGAAGGATGCTGGTTAAAAATAGGAGTTTGTGGTATCAAAGTTTTAGCGGCGAGATATGGGAAGGTAGGAGGAAGTATTGCATATGGGGCCCGAATTAATACGTTTGGTAGAATAATTTGATTGAAATTAAAAGTGGTGTAGGTGTGGGAGTGAATCGGCGGTTCGATGATAATGTTGGGCGGAAGGAAAGAGATGGAAGTTATTGGATTTTGAATAAAGAGAGAAGAAAAAGATAAACACTTTTGAATGGATTATATGATTCATGACTGCTTTTCTACTAACTACAATACTTTCAGTGTATTCGGAAGCGCGATCGATAAATTAGCCTTCGAACACACGGCCTGAGCAAAGCTACAACTACAAGCTTCTATGAAAACTATTTTCTAAATCCACATATCAGTTGCCTCCAATGCAAGAAATGTTGATGAAAGAAACAATAAGCAGATTTCATAAAACAGCTTGATATTAATTTCTGCAAATAATAAGTTACAACAAGCATAGTACCTGCAAATAGCATAAAAATCAGCAATGTCAATAACAATTGATATGGAAAAGATTATAGGTTGAGATATAAATGGAAAAAACTTTATAAACTCGGATAACGATTTCAGTACTAAATAAAGAGATAAAGATTTTGAGATTAGCAAGTTAATTAAAGAGGACATAATAACAGTCACCAAGGACTATAAAATAGACATGGTTAAGAAAGAAGTTATTTAGTTAGAAGGCAAAGAGGGATAACTGATTTACACAATGTAAAAAATCAAAATCAACAGCAACAGTTGGTTATCAATTATTTTGTTGGCGTAAACTAGGTATCTTTTGCCCGCAACTACAGAAACTAATCCATCGAGCCTCGTGAGACCCAAATGGACGGAAAACTCTCCTGTAAAGTTTTAACATTGTTGCATGCCCAAGTCAGGAATCGAACCCAGGAGGTCAAGACCTTGGTTGAGCTAGAAGGGAACCATGCCGTCTCATCTAAGCGCTTTTGGCTAGCGAGTAATCATTTTAAGGCAAAATACATTCATAGGTCTTTTAAGTTTTACGTTTGTAACACATAAGTGCTTTAAGTTTTGGGTCATGCTAAACAGTGTCCCCGAAACACTTGTTAAGCATACTAAAAAAGGAAATAAAAGATAAAATTAAGGCACTAGTTCCAAGACAGAAGTATTAAATGCACAAGTTCAAAGACAGAGTTTCCTTTTTAATAAGCTTAACTAGTGCCCAAGGGGCACTGTTTAGCATTTATGTCCTTTAAGTTTTACATTGTAACAAATAGGTCCTTTAAGTTTTTTAAATAACAAATAGATCCTTTAAGTTTGTACTTTGTAATATCTAGGTCCTTACAGTCATTCTTTGTTAATTAAACAATAGGACATATATGTTACAAATTACAAACTTAAATGACTTATTTATTACTTAAAATACTTAAAGGACATATCTGTTACAAACTTAAAACTTAAAGAACATATGGATGCATTTTACCTCATTTTAATTATAACAATTGAAGACTAGAAGCATTTAACACAAAGTGAGATTGAGAGAAGATACGGAAAATGTAACGACAAATTTACGATTTTCAACATATCATATAGTAAAGGATTTAGAAAGGATACTAACACACAAAAAAACATTGATTAATCCATCATGATGAAGAAGCCATTTAATACATACTCCCTTCGGTCACTATTATAAGCAAAAAAAACTAATTATGCGGTGTTTAAGAAATTTAGTAAAGTGTAATTAATTTTCGTGATTTGATGTAAGACATCAATTAAATTTACTGTACCAAAACATAAAAGTGGAATAATTGTCTAAAAAGTAGTAGAATTAAATAAGGGTATATTTGAAATAGTAATATTAATTATTTCAAAAGTAGTTAACTTTTGCTTATAATAGTGACTGGAGAGAGTAGCAAACTAACACACAACAAAATTTTGTTCCATATCAGTTCCAACTGAATCAAAGCTTCTTCTTTATAAGTGAAGTTCTATAAAAGTTAGTAAGAGGTCAAGCAATGAAATTCCGAAAAACTGCATCAAGAAATTCAAATGACTCTACCAGGTTATAAGTAACCAAGACAGTAGACAATATCCAAAAGCAGTTATGTAAAACATCTGTTCAAAATATACATGGGAACAAGGTACTTAGGCCTATGCGATGTTTAACGCATAATGCACTGACATAAAATACAGAACTCTGATATTTAAACCCGACTCCACTATATCCATATCAGTTGGCCAAAAAGTAGGGATAACAACTATATTAGACAAAATTAAGTGCTTTGTTAGACCTGATATGACAATAGCATAAGGCTAACTGCCAAGTTTTGTAAATAATTGTAGCTTCAAATTCAATATTGAAGTTTGAGAGGTCTTCACAATTGTATCACAACCATTGTTAAGCATGCATTTTACTATAATTAGTTTCACAAAAGATGTTTGTAAAGTAATCTCAACTGCAAATGCAATTTAAAACCATTTTAAATCAATCAACTTATTCAGGTATAGTTGAATTTCTGCAATAGATTATTGGACTAAACAAACAAATAAGAGTAAGCGATTTCCATATTGTCACAAAAAATAATTCCATGGCTACAAATGCGAGAAAATTTCTTTTTTTTTTGTCAGATAGCCTAGTGGCTAGAATTTCACCCTTTAAAGGTGAATAAGTGGGCGTGCCATGGTACGAACCCCGGCATTGCATATTTCATGTAATGTTCCTACCAACTGAGCTAAGGTCCAGGGGACGAAAATTTCAACTTTTACGTGTATTACCAGCGAATTTATAAGGTATTACTAAGACTGATATACATCAAAGTTTTGAAATAATATCAACTACAAAATGCTAACATTAGTCGAAATAAGCAAAGGAAACAAGTTAGCTAAACTAGCTCCAATCAAATGATGTACTAAAATTCATTCAAACCGAATAAGGAACAAGAATAACATTAACTCTAAATTACCTGAAAACCTCATCATGGCATGCAAGTTTTGTCAGTAGTGTATGCAATATTAAGCTTTTCCTCATACAGCTTTAACAGATAAGAAGACTCCTTCTCAAAAGGTTTTATAAACATATTAAGAAACCTCTTCTCAGGCACAACAAATGGACAAGTTAAACTTGCATTCTTTTTTCGCAAACCGTTCTTCAACAGAAATTGTACAACCGGGGTCCTTGGAATGATCTTTTTTTCAAAACTACACGAAAAAACCAATGGATTTTTCAAAAGGGCAAGCACATCCCAACCCAACTGATTGACCCAAAAGTTCATCACTAAATTAATCTTATCAATAGATATCATTATACAATGTGGATTCCTTCTAAATGCTTCTTTAACATCGTCATCAGACCATCCCCACTTCTTAAACGCATCGACTTTCTCTTTCCACAATTTTTTGCTTACAGATAATTTAGCTTCCAATGCTATACCAAAGGCAACTTTCGAAGGATCAAAACCCAAATTTTTTAATTCCTCCACCAACTTCAGCATGTTAGATGTACTCAACCACCGAGTCTGCTTCTGCATCAATCTTGCAATGTTCGAATCAGCCACTCCATTCTCAATAAGCAATCTAATGTTAACAATGGTAAATTGGTGAATCGTAAAAGCAACAATGTCCTTGTCTGGCAAGAAACGATTCGCCAATTCATAGGCTGGAATTATATGATTCTCCAAGCTCCGAGACAAAATTTTCGGCTTTTTAGCAACAATATTAACAATGTCAGTTTTAGAAACACCTTTGGAGGTAAAAAAATTAAATTTTGGCAAGACACTTATGAAAGGGTCACATGTAAGTAAACCTGGTGCCTTTGAAATCATTTCACTTAGTTGAGAATCTGAGAAACCATAGTTTCTAAAGAAGTTGAGAACTGAGTCAGGTTTTTGGGGGGTGTTGAAATGAAGATTGTAAGTGGAACAAAATTTTGAAGCAAATTGTGGGGTGTACCCTAAATTGTTAATGAGGTAAGAAACTGCAAATGATGATGAAGTTGAATTGGAATTGTTGGTTGAGAAATGAAGAGAAAATGGTAAAAATGGGTTTTTTGGGGATGATGAGAATAATGTTTTGAATTTCAACATTATGAATGATGATTTGGTGAAAATTGAAAGCACTGAAAGGGTTATATTATATAAAGATGTATATTTTGTTACCTTTCAATCATCAGCGGTGGAGGGAGAAAACGGTGGCTTGAAGAGCATCATCCCCACAGCCTTCACCAAAACGTTAGGGTTGGACATAAATCTCTACTTGTTGCTCATAAATTGTATTAAAGAATAAATATTAGACACAAGACAAAACGGTACAGTATAAAATAATAGGGAGTTTCTATGGTAGTATAATTCAGTAAAAATAAATTTGGTTAAAGAACGTAGTGGTTAAAAATTCACCTCGATGAATAAATGCGTATACTGAATTTGAACTTCAGTCATTTTATAAATGTGCAATGTTCTTTACCAATTGAGTTAGATTTATGAAGACAACTTTAATAAAATTCTAATGTAGCGATACACTTGAATTTTAAAATCATAAATAAAAAATTATTTAATAAATTAAAATGTTATTATTAACATTTATATTTTAGAAAAAATAATTTCATAAGAAATAATCACAAATTTATTTTTTTATAAACATTATATTAAGTTTTTAATATTTTTTCATTAAAAAATTCAATATTATTTATTATGAATAATAAAAATTCAAAAACAATAAACCAAAATTAAACTTTTTTTTTTTACAATTTTGATAAATAACATTTAGTTATTATAATTTTTTTAAAAATAGAAGAAAAAAAACTCATTCAAAATAGACTGAATTTCTATTAATTTTACCATCTATTGTACTGATACAATAGAATTAACCAATTGTACCAAAAAAATTCCCAAAATAATAAGAGTCTTAAATTGTATTTTTTTTTACAAAAGTAAAAGAAATTTATTCGTTATTCAAATTTATATATGTAGTTTTCATGCATTTCAAAAAACTAAAACAATAATTTTAAGGTTAAAAACTAAAATAATTTTAACATTTGTAGATGAATTTCAAAAATAAAAATAAAAATATATAAACTAAAACAAAAACCACATCAAAAAATTATGACAAATGCTAAATAGTATCCTTTGGGCACTCTTTAAGCACTTTAAATAGAAAGTTTGTATAAAAATATGTAAAGTGAACGCATTAGAAATTGTGTTGTTTAATTTTATGAATAAAAATTTTCTTTAAATAGAATACTTAGGCCCTGTTTGGTCTGACTTATTTTCCTCTTATTTTCTTCTTCTTAAAAATAGTAAACTAGGAAAAAATTATGTTTGACTTTATTTCTCTTTATTTTCTACTTCTTTTACTTGATTTCTCTAATACTTTTAAAAAGAAATGTGGTTAAATTCAATTTTATAATTTTGTTTTAAAAAAATAAAAAAGTTGAAAATAAACCTGCTTAAAAGAAGTCTTAAAGAGTGTACCAAGATACTCGGTAACAATACCCAAAAATTATCTAAGTCAAAAAAAAAAAAAAACTAATCTAATCTAAATATTTTGACAATTTTAAACCCTCCGTGCCAAGTGATAGTTTCTTAAACCCAGAAATCATCTCCGCTACATCCAAACCCCTTCCGTCGCACCACCGCCGTGAAGCTACTTAGCTCTACTTCAAGGTAACAAAAATAGTTTTATTCTTCTCTTTCACATTTCAAATTTCAAACCATTTTTCTCTGTTACTTTCAATTCAATTCAACAATATCATGTTCAAGTCCAATACATTGCGCCACACAACCCTAATTTATCTCAAACCTTTAACTTCCCCCAAAATCTTACAATACCCTAACCCTAACCCTAACCCTAACCCTATTTTCCACCGTTACCCATTATCATTTTCTCTTCAATTATGTACCAACAACACTAACACTTCCGAGTCAAATCCATTTCCTGTGCACTACCTCATCAACAATTTTGGATTCTCACCACAATCTGCTTCCAAACTCTGCTCCACATACCGTCTTTGTTTTAAGAATTCCGATAACCCTGACTCTGTTCTTACATTCTTTAGAAACTACGGTTTCTCAGATGCCCAACTTCGCCATATCATTGCGAAAGTACCGGGCATACTTTCCTGCAATCCCTCCAAAAGGGTTTTGCCTAAGTTTCAATTTTTACTATCCAAAGGTGCTTCTAACTCTGACATTGTTAACCTTGTTAATAAGAATCCTAGAATTTTGTCTCCAAGTTTGAAGAATCATATTGTTCCAACTTATGAATTGGTTTATAGATTCTTGCAATCGGATAAGGACACTATTGCTTGTGCGATTCAAAATCCTAATTTATTTTATGCGAATCTTGTGCCGCATAACATGACAATGTTGATTGAGAATGGAGTGGCGGACTCGAACATTGCAAGGATTCTTCAGCTTCGGAGTCGAATATTTGAGTCGCGTGACTTGCTGAAGTTGGTGGAGGAAGTAAAGGGTTTGGGGTTTAATCCGTCGAAAATAACATTTTCTGTAGCTTTGTGTGCGAAAGCATCTGTACGTAAAACCTTGTGGAAAGAGAAAGTTGAAGCCTTTAAGAAGTGGGGTTGGTCTGATGAAGATGCTATTGTAGCGTTTAAAAAGAAACCTTATTGTATGTTAACATCCGTTGATAAAATTAATTTAGTGATGAACTTTTGGGTTAATCAGCTGGGTTGGGATGCTATGGCCATTGCCAAGACGCCATATATTTTGGCGTTAAGTTTGGAAAAAAGGATCATTCCGAGGGCTACTGTTGTACAATTTCTTCTCGATAAAGGTTTGTTAGATAAGAACGCAAGTCTAACTTATCCCTTTGTAGTGTCTGAGAAGTTGTTTCCTGATTTGTTTATAAAACGTTTTAAGAATGAGTCTTCGTATCTTTATAACTTGTACGAGGGAAAACTCAATCTTGCATACACTAATGACAAGACATGTATGTCATGATTAGATTTTCAAGTCTTTTAGACTTAATATGTTGTTACTGCCTGTGATTCAAGCTAATTTGTATGGTATTGGTATCGCCTGTTGGTTTTGTTTTGATTGTTATTTCTTCAATATATTATTGTTTATCAGCCTTAATAACAACAAATAATTTGCCTGTAACATATCATTTCTTCAATATATAATTTGCCAATACATTTAAAATTTAATTGTCGTGAATTTATGGGCACGTAATGCTTTTTGGAGGGACATTTCTTCGTCCATGTTTGCATAGTTCAATAACCTATTGCATAAATTTAGCTATACCAGAATATGTAGTTCGATTTAAAATAGTTTCAACTTTTAGTTTAATCAAGTACAAATGCAGCCATAATGGTATCTGTGCACTTATGAAGACCTCTAATACATTAATATTGAAGTTAAACTTATGGTTTCGGATTTGTGGACCACAATTATATAAATTGTAAAATACTTCGCATGTTAGCATTATGCACCAGTCAAGGAAGGTCTTACATAGCACTTACGTTTTTTTACAAACTGTCTTCTTGCTTGTTATTTTCCCTGCTGGCGAATTGATTTGAATATAGTCGATTCCGGTTTAAATATCAGAAGTTTTTCTTTTTAAACCATCGTTGGCATTTGTTCATGATCAGTGTTTTATTTTATCACAGTACACTGTGTTAAACAGTGCGTTGAACTGCTGGATTTTGGGTATATTTTTTGACAGACATTTTACTTAACTTCTTTTGGATATTATAACCGTGTAGAGAAATTTCGGGATGCATCATGCATGTAATGGGAATTTAACCTTTAGTCTGGAGACTTCTTACTAATTTTTTGGCTTTGAAAGGAAAGATTTTTTTAAGAATCTCACCTATCATGGAAGTTTTGTCTTAATTGAAGCAATATGAAGTAAAATCATATTTGAAATGTTTCAATTAAGATGTGGAGTGCTTTTGATTGAAAAGGACGCAGAGAACAAAAATTGATCTATTTCATTTGATTTAAGGAAAATAATATTTAAATAACCTTGACTGAGTTAATTAATTTGTTGAAATTTTCTTTATCATGTTATGTCTTACTACTGCAACTATCAGTATAAACTCATTGCAGGTGTTAGAAATAATGGTATCAGAGCCATTTTAGACTCGTCGTTTATATTTCCATTTAGGAGTATATCTTATGCACCTCTTAGATGTACTTTCTCTATTTGCTTTCTACTAATATATTCTCCATTTATATGAATTATGTATCTGTTAGTTGGAATTTTGAGAACTTGCTGATATTCCCTATAAGTTGCAGGGAGTTTAACTTGTGTTTTTGAAATTTCTTTAAAACACAATTCAATTCTTGTTTTTGACAATGCCGATATTTCTTTTTCATTTTTCTTGATGAGTTAATGTAAGATTTGATGATGCTTAGCAAATATGCTTTTTGAAGTCTTATTTCAATTTGATGTGTTTGAATGACTTGCTTGCTGGATATTCTAAGAAAACATTAGCTTTGTTGTCTATTCAAAAGAAAAAAAAAGTCAAGCTTGATGTAGACTAAGACGTAATTGTAAGTCACTGTCGTTGGTCTAACCTATTTCCACTTCTATTCGGCAAATATTTCTTTTAAGCCTTCTTTGAGTTTTATGCATTTGAATGATATCTTTGTGATTAATATGTAGTTTTTAAACAGGTGCTTTGATCAAGTTGTTACACTCAGGTGCATATGACGTTTCAATACTCTAAAAAATATTCACAAATATTGAAGTTACACTCCTGGTTTATTTTATCCGAGTACACTGTGTTAAACAGTGCATACGCTTGAACAGCTGGTTTTTGGTTATATTGAGAGACATTTTACATAACTTCTTTTGGATATTATAACCTTGTAGAGTAATTTCAGGATGCATGTAATGGACTTCTTACTAATATTTTGGCCTTTGTGTTCTTACTATTTGTTCACTTTGAAAGGTAATTTTTTATAAAGAATCTCACCTATCATAGACTGATAGAAGTATTTTTTTAATTGAAGCAATATGAAGCAAAATCATATTTGAGATGTTTCAATTAAGATGTGTGGAGTGCTTTTGACTGAAAACGAAACAGACAAAAAGAATTAAGATCTGTTTCATTGGATTTAAGGAAAATAAGATTTATATCTATTTAAATTACCTTGACTGAGTTAATTAATTTGTTGAAATTTTCTTTATTTATGTCTTAAGAGTATCTCCAATGGTGATACCAATTTGAGTTTCATACGTTACTAACAGGTGGTCCATACAATGTCATGTAATATATTTGCAACTCATACATGTTTTGCACCAATGGTACAAAATTATGCTACTCATATTCATATTTATTTAGAAAATATTTATTATGATATGATCCACTAAATAAACCAATATTAAATTGATGATACAATTTCTTATTTAAGGTACTGAAATCATTTTTTAGATATCCACTCTATCACGTCATGGTTACTCCGTCATGGTTACTCCAATGATAAGAAAAAATAAGGTACATATCATTAGCCTATGAAACTCTCTTAGATATCTGCATTGGAGATATTCTTACTACTCCAACTATCAGTATAAACTTATTTTCAGGTTCACACAATTTTCTGAGATGCGCTCATGCTGTAAATGTTTAGTTATAGGGAAGATTTAGTGTAGTTTCTATTGCTGATATACAATTTGGTTATCTTCTTGAGCCATTTAGATTCATTGTTTATATTTCCATTTAGGAGTATGTCTTATTCACCTCAGAAAATTGTTTTATCCACCTCAAATTTAGATGTACTTTCTCTATTGAAATTCAAGACATTCTTCTTATCATCCAAAAAATCCCATTATTACCATTTTCTCTTCATTTCTCAACCAACAATTCCAATTCAACTTCATCATCATTATCATTTGCAGTTTCTTACTTCATTAACAATTTTGGTTACTCCCCACAATTTGCTTCAAAACTTTGTTCCACTTACAATCTTCATTTCAACACTGCCCAAAAACCTGATTCAGTTCTCAACTTCTTTAGAAACTATGGTTTCTCAGATTTTCAATTAAGTGAAATGATTTCAAAGGCACCAGGTTTACATTCATGTGACCCTTTCAAAAGAGTCTTGCCAAAATTTAATTTTTTTTACCTCCAAAGGTGTTTCAAAAACTGACATGGTTAATATTGTCACAGAAAGCCGAAAGTTTTGTCTCGGAGCTTGGCGAATCATATAATTCCGGCCTATGAATTGGCGAATCTGTTCTTGCAAGATAAGGACATTGTTGCTTGTACAATTCACCATTGTTAAACTGCATTTGCAGTTGTGATTACTTTACAAACATCTTTAGTGCAAGTAAATATAGTAAAATTCATGCTTAACAATGGTTTGTGATACAATTGTCAAGACCTCTCAAACTTCATATTGCTGTTATCTCTACTTTTGACCAACTGATATGGATATGGTGGAGTGAGGTTTAAATATCAGAGTTTTTTTTTCATTCTAAAACTACAATACAGCCACATTTTGTCAGTATTCTGTATTTTATGTGAGTGCATTATGCGTAAACATCACATAGACTTGAACACCTTTTTCCCATGTATGGTTTGAGGAGATGTTTTACTTAACTACTTTCGGATATTGCTGTATTTGTTAGTGGTCACTTATAAGCTATAACTTGGGAGAGTTATTGTTTTTGTTGAGAATAACCTGGTAGAGTAATTTCATGATGCAGTGTTTGGGAATTTAATTGCTGGACCTCTTACTAACTTTTGGCTTTCAATACTAGTATTAAATAGTCCACAAGTCCTTGCTTAACTAGCAAAATATTGCCAAAATTGTTAGGTTGGACGCCATCTCCAGGGTTCGAACCCCGGCTCCCTCACTTGTGTGTGTGTGTGTGATGACTTTGCCATCTCGTCTGTGTACCAAAAAATCATAGTAAACCAATAGCTTAATCCTATTTTGTTTACCAGTTACATTTTTTCACTCTGAAAAGGAAACATTTTTTATAGAAAGCAGCTCATTGTTTCCATATGAAATGGACGTGCACATGTTCATGCTTTTCAATAAGCATATGTGCCACCTTAAATTAATTATAATTATGGAACAAAATTATGTTGAGTGTAAGTTTGTTATGTATGAATTATGAAATGTGGTTTCCTCATCATGAGGGATTAATCAATGCTTTCTTTTTCGGCAACATTATGTAGTATCCTTTCTAAATATATGATATTGTTGAAAATTGTAAATTTGCAGTTTCATTTTCCACATCTTCTCTCATTCTCACTTTGTTTTAGATGCTTCTAGTCTTCACTTGTTATATAGTTAAAATGATAAGTAACCAGATCTTGCCATTAATTTTGATTTCTTACATTGTATTAAGTTCCTATTTTTTTGAAGGCACTCCATGTTCTTATTTTTCTTAAGTTGATTATATGAAATCAATTAACATATATAACTTCTTTCCTAGTCACATCTAGTTTATAACTGTTAGTTATGTCTTCTTTAATTATCTTGCTAATCTCAAAATCTTTGATTCATATATAGTTCTGAATTTGTTATCCGAGTTTATAAAGTTTTTCCCTTTTATATCTCGAGCTAGAATCTATTCCACATCCATTGTTCTCAGCATTGCTGAATTTTGAGCTATGCTATTTCAGGTACTATGCTTGTAACTTATTACAGTTACCAATTTGCATTTGCAGAAATTAGTGTAAAGTTGTGTTCTGAAATCTGCTTATTGTTTCTTGCATCAACAGTTCTTGCATTGGAGGCAACTGATATGTGGATTTAGAAAATAGTTTGTTGTATAATTATTATTAATAATAATTAGTTATAATATATTTCAAAAGTTAGTGTTATTGGTTTTGTTTGGTCAATACACGTTTTATTAGTTTCCTTATTAATAGGAACAATTATGCTATATCATTATATACTGCCATATTTATGGGAACCTCTCTAACCTCCTTTGTTGAATATATACCGTATACTGCATTCACATATAGGGGTTGAGAAAGAACGGAGTATCAAAACAAAATAACATGTGTCAATATATTTCTCCTATATTTGAGTCTTTGAGTTTAACATCAACCTGTGATCTTTGAGATGTATTCTTGCCAGTTCTGTAACCTCAAAGTATGATCCATACTTGGGATGAACCTGTTGAATCCTGGAGTATTGACCCGGGTATTTCCAGTTTTAGAGGATTGATCAGAAGCACAGATGGAGCCTGGGTCCATGGGTTCAGAGGATTGATCAGAAGCGCAGATGGAGCCTGGGTCCATGGGTTCACCGGGAACATTGGTTTTTCGAGTACCCTTTATGCTGAATTATTGGCTATATACCACGGTTTAAATTTGGCTTGGGGGTTGGGTATTGAGGTGCTTTGCTGCTATTCAGACTCAAAGACTGTTATTCAGTTGATCTCTGATCCTATAAATGAATGACATCACTATGCACTATTTAACAAAGCTTGGTACTAGCAACCTTGAAGTTTTTTCTCCTATAATAGTAATTCCATTTGGCGGCATGAACCTCGGATGCTAGTGGGACTTTCTATTCTAAATAGTTTGTTTTGCTTTGTTTTCTCTGTTTTTTTCTCTCTTGTACCAAATAAAAATAATCAAATGTGCTTAGATCTTCTTAATCAACACTTCTCTTATCTTTTTTTTTCTTCATTATTTTTTTACCGTTAGTAATCTCTCTCTCTCTCTCTCTCAATGAAAAGAGATAGAGAAGACTAAGATTTAAGAGAGATCGAGGGAAATTTATATTCAGATGATTCAAATCCTCATGCTCATTAGAAATTGAGGTTAAAAATAAACTCATCATTCTCATTCTCACAATGACAAAGAAATGTATTATAATATTTAATATTATTGTAATTTTTAATGTATTTGATTTTATCATTAATCAATAGATAAAAAGCCACATAACATGTAGCCAAAAAAAAAGCAGCAGAAATGTAATTGTTAGATGTTTATAAATAAAAAGTGATGGCTAGAAACCAATTCAAAAAAATAGAAATAATGTCTTGATATAACAAATTTGTTGTTGAGTATGTTGTTAAGTGTTTTTATGTTTATTTTTAAATGCCAATAACACTCTCTAATAGTCTCATTTTAGTTTAACTTTTTTTAAAATCAAAAAGCTTAACAACTTTCATTATGAATTAAAGAAACAATACAAAGAGGTACATAATTAAATAAGTGGTGATTAGATTAAAAATGGCTGCCCGAGTCAATGTGTGAGCGACTATATTTCTTTGTCTCTTAACAAACTCAACCTCAAAAATTGACATACTGGCCAGAGTATCTCTAATTCTAACACTATTGTTCATTTTAATTGATTAAAGTTCAAGAGTTTCTATTATTTTATGAGGACCTATTTTCAAGTGTTGCTATGGTCACGCTCTCTAAAACACTCCAATTAAAATTAGTCACATCATCCCATTTTTTCATTTATTTTTTTATTAAAGAAGTGTGTTAGAGAGTATGATCATAACATTTCTTTTATATACATTATAAGTATAAAACTATTGTACATATACATCCAATAACATATTTACTACATCTCATATGATATTTAAAAATATTTATTTATTTATTTATTTATTTATTTTTGGTCGAGATCAAGGTGTCCACTGCCGAACGCAGTGACTATTCCCCTCACTAGATTAGAGACACCTCAAAAGATGGGATAGTTGGCCCAGAGATTTAAAGTTGCTTCACACCCAAGACGAGAATGAACATCGACCCTTAGTTAAAGGAGGATGAACCCCAACCGCTCAACCACATTTTCTAGGTTATATGATATTTAAAAATATGATATGTCATATTTATTAAATAATTAAATAATGTGACAAAATATATCACTACAAGAATTTTCTCCATTTCCCACGAAATTTTTCCTCACAAATGGACCAAATTTCGTCACAAATGTACATTTGCGAGGACATTTGTGAGGAAAGCAGTCGTTGGTAAATTAAAGGCTGTTCGGACGACATTTGCGAGGAAATTTCCTCGCAAATGGTGTCAGACCATTCTGCATGACATTTGCGAGGAAATTTCCTCGCAAATGTCATTTATGACACTCACGCGCCTTCTAGCTGGGGGACAATGATGTGACATGTCTGCACATACATTTGCGAGGAAATTTCCTCGCAAATGTATTAAATTAATTTTTTTTTTTTAAATAATAAATCAGAAATTAATTTAATTATAATTAAAATAATTATAATTTGTAAAAATAATAATTAAAATTAAATTAAAATTTTAATCAATATTAAATTTTGGTGGTAAATTTTTTTTAAAAAATTGCAAAAAAATTTTGCGGGAAAAATGAAATTCGAATTTTCGATAAAAATTTATTGCGGGAAAAAACGAAAATTTATTGCGGGAAAAAATGAAATTTGAATTTTCGTCAAAATTTATTGCGGGAAAACTGAAATTTGAATTTTGCGCCAAAATTTTCGCTGGAGACATTTGCAAGGATATTTCCTCGCAAATGTGAATAATTAAAAAAAAAAACAGAAAACATTTGCGAGGAAATTTCCTCGCAAATGTAAAAATAAAAAAAAATAAAAAAATAAAAATCGCCAAAATAATAATAAAATCATAAATTTCTATTTAATTTGTTAAAATATGTTTTAAAATATTTTAATTTGATTAAAAAATTGATATTTATATTTTTCGAAAAGAAATATATACGATATATATTATATATAAAAAATAAATGAATGAAATGATAAAAATAATAGATGAAAAAGTTGTTAGAAATGATGTTGAAAAAATAAAATGATAAATAGAAATAAAAGTTGAAAAAGTTGTTGGATATGAATGTGTTGGAGATGTTGTTGAAAAGATGAAGAAAGTGTTAGAGATATTGAAAAGAAAATATAAATGTTGTTAATGAAAGTGTTAATGTGAGAGATGTTTAGTAGATAGTGTTTTGAAAAAAAGCTTTTAATTAGAAATTGTACAAAAAGAAGAAAAAATGTTGAAGAAAGTGAAGAGAAAAAAGAAAAAGAGTTGAAGAAGTTGAAGAGAAAGAAGAAAAAGGGATGAAGAATTGAAGAGAAAGAAGAAAAATGGTTGAAGAGTTTGAAGAGAAAGAAAAAAGTGTTTTAGAGATTGAAGAGAAAGAAGAAAAATGGTTGAAGAGTTTGAAGAGAAAGAAGAAAAGTGTTTTAGAGATTGAAGAGAAAGAAGAAAAATGGTTGAAGAGTTTGAAGAGAAAGAAGAAAAGTGTGAAAGAATGAGTATTGAAGAGTAGATAATGTGGTATATATAGAAAAGTTGTTGGAAGAATAAATAATATAATAACATTTGAGAGGAAATTTCCTCTCAAATGTCTTCAGCAAATTTTAATAATTAATTTTGCTTAATAAATCGAAAATTCGAATTTCAATTTTTCCCGCAATAAATTTTACCGAAAATTATAATTTCAATTTTTCCCGCAATAAATTTTTACCGAAAATTCGAATTTCCAATTTTTTGACCGTACTAATGTTATTTTCAAAAAGTTTGGTTATCCCCTATCAGTTTACGATGAAATTAAAATTTTTAATTTTTGCGTCTAAATATACATAAAGTTAGTTTCTCTATGCAATTTCAATTTTTCCCGCAATAAATTTTTACCGAAAATTCGAATTTCCAATTTTTTAACCGTACTAATGTTATTTTCAAAAAGTTTGGTTATCCTCTATCAGTTTACGATGAAATTAAAAAATTTAATTTTTGCGTCTAAATATACATAAAGTTAGTTTCTCTATGCAGAAAATTATCGTAATTAAAGTTAAATTATCGTAATTCAATTTTTATTACACTGTTACATAACATAAAATATCATTATTCTTCATTCCTCCGGATCAGATTCCTCTTCATAATACCCTTCTTCCGGATCAGACTCTTCCAATTCGGGGTCTTCAAAACTTGGAGCAGGGAAATATGAGGTCGATGGTCTTTGTGTCGCAGGATTGTTTGAGTTACGTATATGTTGCATCATTTCTTCCTGCCATCTTAATCTATCGGCTCTTTCTTCCTCATATTGCTGTTGCAATCTTTGAGTCTCTAGATCCCTTCTCCGCAACTCCTCCTGAAATTTTTGCCACATTTCTGACTCAGACATCCTTGGCTCAGGGCAATCGTCAGGACCAGGAACATGATATAGGTTGGTTCCTCGATGAAAGTTAACGGCCAACCTCCCTAGACCAGGGAACCTATGTTCTCTTCCTTGAAGTCCGAGTGCTTCGGTAGCCTTTCTCCAGAGCTGATGCTGAACTTCAGATGGTAAATGACTGTAGGAGTCATACTCAGGATGTTGAGACAAATAGATTGCAACTAAGCGATCATTCTCCGCCTATATATATATATACACATAAAAAAAATTGTGAGAAAAAATTTAGCGAATGAATAAAAAATTTTGAAAATAAATCTAAAATATATATCAAATTATAAATTTACCGAAAGTTGTTCAGAAATTGGATGAACCCAAGCACCGTCTCTCGTACTGCTGATGTGAGTTTGTCTGTACATTTCGGTGACGAAAGGTTCTCTCTCGAGAGTGCTTTCCTAATTTTTAATTTCACAAAATATTGATTAATATTTAAATATATAATTCAATATATTAAAAAAAATACATTAAATATATGTTTATACCAAGTGTCGAGCATGAGTAGAAAAGTTGACACATCCCCCAGTGTGCAAGTTGGTACCCTTGGCATTAGCCCTATTTTTCTTGTTGACTTCACACCTTTTTAGGTAAGCCTCATCTTTAGTCCAATGCTCTACAAATCTGTCCCAGACATCCTCTCCGATGAATTCTGGACGATATTGGTCTGGACGTTGTAGATAGCGCTTTTTCTCGGTGTAAAGTTTCTGCGAGAATCGGGTACTACATGCTTTCATCCAGTTGTCCTTAACCATTTCGTCATGGTAAGGCTCCCAGGTACAGTATCTCTGAAATAAAAAAATATAATTATTAATTACATATAATAAACATTTAAATCTTAAATTTAATTATTATATATGTAAACATGGAAATATTTGTGTTTACCTTAAATTCATCAAAAAGATTCTTCCTTAATACCGAATCATTCTCAACTAACTTTTTGAAGCTGGGGGCAAAGTGTTTGAGGGCGAGTTTGACAACAAAAGCTACCGCTTTGGCTGCATCTTTAGATGGCTCCAAACTACACATAATAAACATTAATTAATCTTTTAATTAAATTGTACATTTTAAAGAAATTAAAAATAAAATTAAAATTAAAATATACTTACCCATCGCCCTGAGGGTATATGACCATTTTATCACCCAATACTCGAACTCCTTCAGTGAAGCAACGCTGTGGTGGTCTGAAAGCCACTGGTCGCTGTTGCTCCTCCTGTGAGCCTTGTGGTTGTGACGACGACGAACCATCCTGATGTGGTTGTCGTCGTTCTTGTTGTTGTTGTTGTTGTGGTTGTTGTTGTTGTTGGCTGAAAGCTTCATTAGGTGGATATGCCATAAAACCCAATAAATCATCATCATTGGCATCACCAAGAAAAGGCATATTCCAATTTTCATCCTCAGGAATATCATTCAAGAAGCTAATATCAGGTCTATATGCTGGTGAGGGTGTTGAATACGAAGACCTCGGAACATCAACCGAAGACCTTCGTGGAGTCGGTCTAGAGTGCACATCAACAGTCGGCGAAGGTGCTGGATGAGAAGATCTTGGAACATCAATAGAGTTCCTCCGTGGGGCTGTAGGTGGAGTAGGTGCCGCAGAAGTCGGTTCTCGGATAGAAACTCCTTGATTCTGACGAGACGACAGAAAACTCGGTATCATACTTCGAGCGATCTTTTTTACATATTTTACCGGCTTCTTTCCCTTTCTCGAACCTTTCTCCTGATTATTTTGATCTGCCATCCCTGCATAAAATAATTTTAAAAGTTTGAATAAAATTAACAAGATTAAATAAACGAGTAAAACAATTTAATTAAAATTAAACAATTCATGACAAAAGATTAATAGACACTATGATAATAAAAGTTCCAATTGGATTTATAATTCATTCCTAATTAAAGATAAATAGTTACAATATGATAATAAAAATTTCAATTGGATTTAAAATTCATTACTAAAGATAAATAGTTACAATATGATAATAAAAGTTTCTCAATTGATTTAAAATTCATTACAAAGATAAATAATTACAATCGAGATTTATTCATCATCATCGTCATTATTATAATATGTATCTTCATCTTCATTGTCTTCATCTTCATCTTCATTGTCTTCGTCTTCATCTTCATCGTTATTGTTATTCACCACTGCAATCAACTCCTCAAACTCAATTTGATCACCATCAACTTCTTGGTTAACCAAATTTGTAATGTGATCGACTTCAATCATCGCGGGAACTCTTGACATTTCATCATCTTGGTAAGGCACTTCTATATCTAGAACTTTTGTTTCAATTTCACCTCTTGGTTTTGTCTTGATAGCTGAACACCATCCTCGTTTACTCGGTGATGAGAAGGATAAGGTACATAATACACTTGAGAACACTTAGTAGCCAGGATGAACGGATCAAATCGATTATACCTTTTATTCATTAGTATGTCAACAAGTTTGTGCTTTGGATCAATTTTTGTCCCATTAGTAGTTGGGTTAAACCACTCACAATAAAATAACACAACATTGTTATCTTGACCCTCATAATAGTAACTCAATTGAAATATGCGCTTAATCACACCATAGAAGTCATCTTCGCCACCATCGCTGACCCCTTTAACATAAACTCCACTATTGATTGTTTTTTTGCGCACTGTCCATGAATCAGTTTGAAATTTATATCCATTGACAATATATGTGTGCCATTCATTGACATTTCTCCGAGGACCTTCAGCTAATCCTCTGAAATGTGTCATTTGTTCGTGTATTGCCACTTTACCATTAAACCATTCTGGAAAGTTGGTATATGTGTCTCCAAGTTGTTTCCTTTCAAAAAATTCAATATATGGTCCAACTTCAATGCAATTAATCAAGACATGAACTTCGGCTGATCGCAACTCTTCATCGTTCATCCAGTACTCTTTCGCTGCCCCTGAATAACGCCCAGAAACACGAAATACTGACAAAGCGGAAGGGTTACTTTCATCAGGAACATCATTCCGCGTTCTTCTTGGTTTTAACATCATGTGGTTGAAATAATGAGAGCAAAAATGAGTGGTTTCCCGATGCAAGTAAGATGCACATATTGACCCTTCAACTCTTGCTTTATTTTTCACTGATCGCTTTGAATCACCCATGAATCTTTCAAAAGGATACATCCACCTATACTGAACAGGTCCACCAAGCATAGCTTCATACGCGAGATGTACCAGAAGATGTTCCATAGAATCAAAGAAAGCGGGGGGGAAAACTAGCTCCAATTTACAAAGTATTGTAGCAATGTTCTTATCCATTTTAACAAGTTCATCCCTCCTGAGCGTTGAAGCACATAAATCTTTAAAAAATTGACTCAATTCAGTCAATGGATTCAAGACATGGTTTGGTAATGAACAAACGCAATTGGAATTAAGCGTTCCATAAAAACATGTGAATCGTGACTTTTCATCCCCCGCAATCTTCCTTCCTTGACGTCGGCACACTTGCCAAATTCGAAGAATATCCGTCCGGCATTCTCACTTCTTTTAACCACTGACAAACAGATTTTGCTTCATCGGATGTTAAACAATAAACCGCCTTAGGTTTTAGAACTTTTCCATTTGGAAGACTTTTTAGATGCAGTTCCGGTCTATTGCAAAACTTCTCCAAATCAAGTCTAGCCTTCTCATTATCTTTTGTTTTACCGGACACATTCATCACTGTGTTGACTATGTTATCACAAAAATTCTTTTCAATATGCATAACATCAAGATTGTGTCTCAGTAAATTGTCCTTCCAATAAGGGAGGTCCCAAAAGATACTTCGTTTTGTCCAGTTGTGCGTCTCGCCATATCCATTGTATCTTACTCTATTTCCAACATCTGGATATTTATCTAGGCCGCTCACAATTTGAGATATGTCATACGAAGATACGTTAGGAGGGGGACCATCTCTTTCTACCGTTTCTTTCTTGAACTCATTCGCCATCCTCTGAAATTGATGATTTTTAGGTAAGAACCGACGATGACAATCAAACCACGAAGCCTTTCCTTTTATTTGAAATGCTTTGGTGTCACACATACAATGTGGACACGCCAATCTTCCATGAGTCGACCAACCAGACAACATGCCATATGCAGGAAAGTCATTATTGGTCCACATCAAAGCAGCTCTCATTTTGAAATTCTCCTTCTTTGCAATATCATACGTCAGTTCACCATTCCAAAGCCTCTTCAAATCATCTATTAACGGCTGTAAGTATACATCAATGCCATCGGTTGGATTCGACGGTCCCGGGACAATACAGCTCAAGAACATGTATGGTTTCGTCATGCACATCTCAGGAGGAAGATTATACGGAGTGACAATAATTGGCCAACAAGAATACGACGATGCAGACGCTTGGATATAAGGGGTAAAACCATCAGAGCACAATCCAAGTCTTACATTACGTGGATCATGCGCAAAATCAGGATACGTTTGATCAAAATGTTTCCAAGCCAACCCGTCACATGGATGCCGCATCTCATTTGAATTTGTTGCGTTGTCATGATGCCATGTCATTTTGCTCGCAGTTTCCAACGATGCAAACAATCTCTGCAACCTCGGTATTAACGACAGATAAAACATTGACTTAACCGACACCCGCTTCTGCTTACGATGCACATCACCGCTGCGGACCTGATACCTCGGTGCACTGCAAAATTTACACTCCTCCAAATCGCCGTCATTCGTACCGAACTCGTTGTCGTAGAACAACATGCACCCATTAACGCAACAGTCGATCTTCTTAACTTGCAATCCCAACTTCGACACCAACTTCTTCGCTTCATAATAACTAGATGGCAGATTTTCTAGTACATGCGACACTCTCAACACCAGCTTGTTCATGAACTCCAAGCAATCATCAGGTACATTCCAATTTGACTTGGTGGCTAAAAGGCTCACGCACACCGATAACTTTGACTCATAAGACCCTTCATACAACGGCCGGTTCACTTCCTCCATCATTGCATAAAATGCGCTTTTTGGTTCGGGATTATTTCCTCTTCGCCGCTTCCTTCATACGACCGATTTACCCCAAGAGCGTCACCAACCATATCTTCCATCCTATCAAAGTTTTCACACTCCGCATGCGCTTCACTGCCCGAAGCCTCCGCATTGACATCGTTCTGCTGGGTGTTAATATCCGCCGGCTCTTCTTCACCGTGATGTCTCCACACGTAATAGTCATTCATAAATCCATTTTTTCTTAAATGAGCTGTGACATCTTCTGGACTCTTAATCAATGTACACAAACATTTGATACACGGACATCTTATCCCTCCTTCCGTCCTAAAATCTTCTAGTGACATCGCATACTTAATAAATTGTTCAACTCCTTCCTTAAATTTCGCTTTAATCAACCTCATACCCGGATATTTTCTATTGTACATCCAACTTCGTTGAGATCTAATTTGATCCATCTAGCTAGAGTCGTTCCCAATAATAAAAATTAATCAGGTTCAATATTTTATCCATTAATTAATACATTAAAGTAAATTAACGATTAACTAAATATTTTTACTAACATATATTTATAGCACTATCCTTTTATAAAATTGTTTTCATAAATTATAAAATATCTTTTTATAAACTAAAATATTAATTAAATATAAATATTTATACTAACAATATTTTTTACTAACAAATACATTTAAATATTTTCTAAGTTAATATTTTTAGTCAAATTTACGATATATTTAAATTTAAACTACGTACAATACATTTAATTAAAAACTAACACTATTTTTAACCACTAATTAATATTTTTTAGTCAAAATAAACTAACAACACATAAATTAACATATATTACTAATTAATAACTAATTAAAATAAATAAGATATACTAACCTCAGATAATTATGTCGGTGAGTTTAGAAGAAGGAGAAAACACCAATTCAACAATCAACGGACAACAAACAATCACTCTAAAAGATAAAATTAAAGATTATAAGAAAACATCATATTTAATTAATTTTAACTAACTAATTTGGAGTACTTTTTTCCTAACTAATTTAACTAACTAAACTATTATAACAACTTTATTTTTACAAATTAAAATTATTTTTACTAACTAATTTTCTTACGTTTAATTTTTTTCTCTTTATATTTACTATAACTAATTTTTTTTCTTCAATATTATTTTTACTAACTAGTTTTGTTACTAATAATGTTTTCACACTATTTTTACCAACTATTTTTTTAGTCAAATTTACGATATATTAAATTTAAACTACAATACATTTAATTAAAAATTAATATTATTATTAACCACTAATTTTTTTTCAGTCAAAACAAAATAACACATAAATTAATTAATAACATATTTAACGAATAACTATTTAAAATAACATATGTAAGTAATATTTACTAACTAATTTGGAGTAATTTTTTTCAAACTAAGTTAAACTATTATAACAAATTTATTTTTACAAATTAACATTATTTTTACTAACTAATACATAAACAATATATATATATTATTAAACATTATTTTACAAAATTAATTAACATTATTTAATTAATATTTTTAAAAGACTAACATTATCATATATTTAACTATACAAAATTAATTAACTACTTAAATAAAATACTTAATTAAAATAAAAAATAATAATAAAATAAATTATAATTAATTAATTATGGGGTGGGGGGAGCGTACAGTTTTTTTAATGGATTGGGGGGGAGGGGGGGGGGGGGGGGGGGGGGGGTTGTATAATTAATTAATTCATACATACATACATACATACATACATACATATATATATATATATATATCTAATATGTGTTTATTTCAATTTTTTTAATTAATTTGTTATTTTAAAATTATAAATAATAATACTAATAATTTATCATTTTTCTTAACTATCTCTTAAAATATAACATGTTTTGAAAAGTATAAATTTTTTTATAAACAACAATATAATAACATTATTAACCAAACACTTAAAAATAAATTAAGCAAATTAAATTACGAACCTCAATAATATGATCAATGAAGAGATGAGAAAGAGCTCCAAAATAGTAACAACAACCAAACAACAACAACAACCTTAAATAATAAAATCATAAAAATGTGTTAGAAAATATATATAATCACAAAGGTTTAGATAATATACAAAAAATTTAACATAATTTATGAAACTAACCTTAATTAGTAACACTACTAGAAATATTGCATTTAGAGACCGATTTAGCGACCAAAAATTTTTAGTCACCATAGAGACCAAATTAGAGACCAAAATTTTGAGTTCAAAATAAATAAAAAATTGGTTGCTAAATCGGTCACTAATATAAGATAGTGACCGATATAGAGACCGAATAATCAGTCACATGATAATAAATAATTTTGTCTCTAAATCAGTTGCTAATATAATATTAGTGACCAATTTAGAGACAGATATTTAGTGACCGATTTAGAGACCAAAATATTTATTATTATGTGACCGATTTAGAGACAAATAATTAGTGACCGATTTAGAGACCAATAATTACTATACTTAGTGACCAATTTAGAGACATATAATTGGTGACCGATTTAAAGACCAATAATTATTATATTTATATTAGTGACCGATTTAGAGACTAATAATGAGTGACTGATTTAGAGACCAATAATTACGGGATCGGTTATCATCCATAAACATAATGTTTATGTACCGTCCATAAAGCCTTTCATTTTCCACTAAGCCCAATTCAACCAGCCCAACCCAAACAAAGTCAGCAACAGAAACCTCACACGAAATTGCACGAACTCACTCTCACTAAAACACGATCGCACGAACTCACTCGTTGAATCACCGATTCCGATCATCATCTTCAACACTGCAATCATCATCATCATCATCAACACAATCGCTGCTTCCCGACTCGGATCCCCCTTCCATTTCTGTTGTGATTCCTGACTTGGATTACGATTTCGATTCTGATTCTCCTTCCAACACGATTCTGTCGTGTTATTCATTGTCTTAGCCATCACAGATCTTCATCATTCAAACTAAGGAATGGGTTCATCACCATTCAACCCATTCAAACAACTAAATGGAGAAATCAAAACAGGTTAGTGTTTAAAACTAGTATAAAAAATATTTAAAAGATTGTAAATGATTGAAATAGTTTCATATAGTTTGTTTAGTTTCATATAGTTTCTAATATTCTTATTTTCAATCTTCCTAAAATGGTTAAAGAGAAGAGATATTATGTTTGATATTCCAACTGTTTGATATTATGTTTGTGCACTCCAACTGTTTGATATTATGTTTGTTTTAGTTTTTCAATGATTGGATGTTGTAAGAATTGAATTAAGCAACTGGGATGTTTGAACTAACTTATTTTAACTAGTTTGAGTTTGAATTGTTGCCCTCTTTGCCTTAAAATAGTAGTCCTAAAGTTTAATATACACAATCAATAGTTTGAGAAATGTTTATTTGAGATTCATGAATTTGTGGTTTATACTAAGTAGGTATGCTGACATTGACAAATTAATCAATGTTATTAGGTATCTTTGATGTATGATGGATTTCATATATTTTGAAAGTCATGTTAGAATAGATGTGCTTAAAGCTCAAATTTGAAATAAGCATCAATCAATTGTAATACTCTTTTAGTTCATTTTTAGTTATTTTTTTCTTAGAAAGTTTTGTTTCTACTACATATTATATAACTAGCTAGCTTATTTTAACTAGTTTGAGTTTGAATGTTTGAGAGGAAGTTAAGCTTGCTACTTGTACATAATCATCTTCATTTTAACTTGACTGTTATGTGTATGGGTCTTCGTGTATTTGTGTCTTGGTGTTCTTAGTATATCCTATAACTAACGCAATCCTCGTATTTTGGTTAGGAATCATTATCAATGAATTATCTGTGTTGTGCAATATATTTATGTTGAGTGTCGTTAGATGAATTGTAAAATTATGGAAAATGTGTGAGATTGTTGGCTCTTGATAATGGAACTACTTTTATATGTAAAACTAGACGAATATGTATTGTTACTAATGAATATGCGATTGCCGAACTTCTTACTTATGTTTTATATGGACTTATTTGAGCTCATGTAGTCATCACTCATGAGACTAGGTAGCTCTGTTTGGGTTGGAACTTGAGTATGTTCGACGTTAAGATTGGTGTCCTTCAGATTAGTTGGTCTTAGAACTAGATATCAAACATGGCCTAAGTTGCTCAGCTCTTGTGTTATTAGTATGTCCTAATAGTTTTAGTGTAATAATTATTTTTCTTTGATTTAGGTGAAAAAATTTAAAGACCAAGGGATAATGCATTCCTTTAGTCTTGGATTGACACCCGAGGAGGAAAAGAGGAATATCGCTGCTTCATCTACATCATCTGGTGGTGATAAAAATCAGCAGCAAAAAACGCGAGAGGTAATTTGTTAATTCGTTTAAGAATCATATTATTGTGGTTTCAATACACTAAACCCATTTTTATATTCAATATAATCCAGTTTTTGATCTGTTTTGAATTATTGTGATTAAGTAAGTGAAACCATTAATATTGTTAAATGGTTTCAAGATGTTATACACTGAAACCATTAGTATGTCCTAATGGTTTCAGTGCATAACATCTTGCTCCAACATTGTCAAACGTGATTTGATACGAGTTTAGATGTTTAGTTACTTTGAATCAAAACTAATTTTGTCTCTAAATCTTGGTTTAACTACAACAGATAAAAAATTACTATTGTATTTGCTACTCTATTTAGCTTCAGCTCTTGTGCTATTAGTATGTCCTAATGGTTTCATTTAAATGTGGTGATAAATAATTTCATTAAAATTTGATTCAGGTGGAGAAATCTAAGAAAATAGAGCAAAGCATAAAATTCAATCTTGGCATGACATCATCAGAATTGGAAAAATGTGTCATTGCAATGACACCATTGGAGGAGGATAATAGTAATGTCGCTGCTTCATTGAGCCAACAAAATATCAAGGTAATTTGTTAATTTGTATGACTAGGTGAAACCATTAATATTGTTAAATGGTTTCAAGTAGTAATCCACTGAAACCATTAGTATGTCCTAATGGTTTCAGTGCATAACATCAAATTCTGAATGAAGTTGAACAATATGAAAGAGGCTTTCACTTTTTGTTTTTTGATTATTTTTTTCCATTTTAAATAGTCATATCATACTATAGTCTTTTTTTCGCCTAATGATTATTTGGAACTGTGATGTCATGCTGAATTTTAACTACTCTTTGAGATCTGTCTAACCTTGATTCACACATTCATGTAATTCATTCAAAATACTTAAATTTTTGTGAAACCAGTTGGTTGATTGTTTAACTGTGGACTATTTGGTGAAACCAGTTGGTTGATTATTTAAAAGCCTTCAATTTTATTCTGATACACCTACTGAAACCATTATCATGGTTAAATGGTTTCAATTGGATCAAATATTGAATTTCTAACCAAATATTCATGAAAGGCTTCACAGAGTTAATCATGAAAGGCTCCTCGCTATGTACATTTGCGCTAGCCGTGGAATCAAAGCCGAGAAACAATTATGGGAAATGAAGCTTGTAGGTAAAGAAGCTGGTGGAGGTCTCTATGACATTGTCTAGCCATTTATGCTTCGCAGAAATAGTCCGCAGCCACAGCGAGGCTAATGAACAGTTGAAAATGTGGTCATGTTTATTAAGAGGTTATATTAAAGGTGGTCATTTTAATGAAGCAGCAAAAAGTGTGATCAAAATGCTTGAATTAGGATTCAATCATGAGTATTTAGATAGAGTTTCTGTTTTGCAAGGTTTAAGGGAAATGATTCAGCATCATGGAAATTTAGATACTTATATCAAGCTTTGTAAGTCACTTTGTGAAGCAAATCTTAGAGGACCTTTTCTTGTGTATTTGTATAATAGAAAATATAAGTTTTGGGTTGTGAAAATGGTTTAAGAAAATGTACTTGAAAAAATGTTGTCAGTTTTAAACTTTTGGTTTTGGAGGAATAAAAAACAAATTCTTCACGTCTCAGTTTTGTTTGGATACAATTCTTCTTTGGTTTTTCTATTGTCTTTGTTTAAATTATCTATTATGGAGGAAATGATTTAGATCTATTTGAGATAGTAATAGTAATAGAGGTTTTAGTTTATAACATCTTGAAACCATTAGACCATACTAATAGTTTCACTGTATTACATATTGAAACCATTTAACAATATTAATGGTTTCAAATATTTATTCTAGTATATTTTCGATAAGCTGGAGAATCTCTTCAATTCTATTATGTCTTGATTGCTTCTTTCTTTATATTGATAATTGTAAATTTCTCTCTTGTGAATTTCTTTGGCTGAGTTGTAATTTCCTCTCTTAAATTCTTTATACCGAAAAATTTAAATAGTTTTAAACCTTTGGTTTTGGAGGAATAAAAAACAAATTCTTCATGTCTCAGTTTTCTAATGGTTTTCTAATAATACAAAAGATCAAATGTGATAAATATTTAAAACCATTATTTTTGTAAAACCTCATCATCTCTCTTTTATTTCTTCCATTGTAAAACAAATTTCTACCTTTGTCTCGCTTTTCCAAAATCACTTTAAAAATAAATTAATTGTGGTTTAATGGTTTTGATAGTCTTGTATGTCAAACCAAAATAATTGTGTAATGATTTCAAATAAAATAAAAGAACAATGAAATTATTATTGTTAAATGATTTTAAATAATGATTATGATTGAAACCATAAAAAACATCTTGAAACCATTTAAATGGTCTAATGGTTTCAAGATGTTATACGATGAAACCATTAGTATGGTCTAATGGTTTCGATACCACAAAATAGTAAAATAGATCTTTGAAACCATTGATATTGTTAAATGGTTTCAAGATGGTATACAGTGAAACCATTAGTATGATCTAATGGTTTCGATACCATAAAATAGTAAAATAGATCTTTGAAACCATTTATATTGTTAAATGGTTTCAAGATGTTATACACTGAAACCATTAGTATGATCTAATGGTTTCGATACCATAAAATAGTAAAATAGATCTTTGAAATCATTCGTATTGTTAAATGGTTTCAAGATGTTATACAATGAAACCATTAATGATTTTTCTGCTGGATTCTTTCAAAATGATTGGAAGTATATGCCTTAGATTTTGTATGAAATTGCTAGATTGGCTAGATTAGTATGAGGTAATTTAGTGTAAATCATCAAGGTAAATTGCACTGACATTTGACTCATTACCAAGATAAATAAACTTGATTTTGTCAATCAGTTTCGCCTGATATCTCTTTTTAACGCCTCCTATAAGATTATTACAATTTACAAATATTACGGTGAATAGATTGAAAACTATCATTGCGAAGGTGGAGTCTCCATTCCAAACAATATTTGTCCCGGAGATGAATTTATGTGAGAATAGTCATTGTTCAAAGAGATGTAGCACATTATGGCCAAGATGAGAAACAAGACATATGATTGATTCAATAACAACTCATTTTGGAGTATAAACATGAAGAGACAACAAAACAATGGTTACATTAATAAAATTAGTTCAAATAAAACAAAACCCCAATATTACAACATTGACTAATCTATAAAAAAAAAACTTATAATCATTTTCATTATAATTTTAAAATCTTGCGTGAAGCCTAAAAGAACAGTCCAACTGAATGAAAAAATGGGCAAAAAGATTCGATTGCCTTCTTCAAACATATTTCATTGCCTTCCTCTTCAAAGATTCGATTCGTTCTTCATCCCCTTGTGACTTCTCATAATCAAGATAATTTTTAAATAAGAACTGCAAATCAGGACAACAAAGTCCCAAGTTAGTTTTAACATAATACAAATATCAACAAAACCGATAACACACCTTCATCTTTTTAGGTGGGAGGCTCGGACTAATTGCCCTTTCAAAAAGTGTCCGGGTTAAGTCTTCATCTTTAAGTTTAATCTCCTATAAAGAACACAAAAATGTTAAGATCGCATATACAAAAAAGAAAACCAAGTGACTATAGTGGCAAAGGGTGTACTTGATCAAGATAAACACTCCACATGTCTGTTCTCTTTGGGTATTTCCGCAGAATTTATTCAAACAAAAATCTATTTAACAAAGTGAGTCCTTAAATATGGTGGTTACATGATTCAAAACAATATCTAAACCTTTTTTGAGAGTTCCCATCATCAGCATTCAGCACCATATAAAGCAGCATTTATTAGAATTATTCTGCTAAAACATAGTTATTACTAGTAGAATGTTGCAATCTAGTTAACAAATATTTTTCCCAGGTTAACTCTAAAAACACAATTGCTAACAAACACTATATATGCTAACCTATAATCAAGGCTCAAATACTACTCACCACAACTGATGTGTGTCTATTGTCTTGGTTATTTTGCCATTTTCTACAATTCTATATCTTTAGATCAGGCCATTGCTTAGTATTCAAGTGTAACAGAGAGCTATGTTATTATAAACTATTCTCTCAATTAACCAATAACTCACATTTACAATAGATGCGGACTTCGAGTTTTAATCCATCTCACACACATTATTGTCCTAAAATCCTTAATGTTGACATTCATTGATAATTTAGGGAACTATTATTCTACCTAAACTAATGTTATCATGCATAATTTAATTGGGCAACTAAAAGTGCTAAACTATACTAACAGTTAAGCTTCTAAGGGAACCCACCTGAATATGGCATTTGAATTAACCAATGACGACTTTGTAACTTGTAGAAACACAGAATTCACTGCTGAAATGTTAATTCCGTAGCAGAATTTCTGCATAATTCTACATTAGAGCACCAACTTCGGAAATACCCTTAGTCCTCATTTCATGGCCAAATTCCACGAAATCCTATACCACAACGAATGGAAATTCGCCAGCTTTTCAACGAAATAAGAATCACTTAATTATGAGTTAGGAGGAGAGAGCTCTTACCATTTTAATCCAGGTCTTTCCAATGCAATTCTTGCATTCTTACTGCATTTGATGTCCAACTTCAAAAATTTGTACATGCCTTATTCCTCGCTCAAAATTCTCGTGTCTGGTACTGAAATGACTGGGATTATGTTAGCTATCCATAGAAACTGGAATCAATTCAATCAGAATTACAGAGAGGGAGTTCTTACTGTTTTAGTACGACCCTGTCCCAAAAACGGGTTTATTCTAATTTCACCTGAAAATCACCAATTCAAATCCTATTGCTGCAACTTGGTATTTAACCCCTTTATCCTTGATTTCTAGACTTCCAGAGGCTCTAAGATTGAGATAATCACAGATGCAATCACTAGTTAAGAGAGTTTAGCTAAATTGATCATTCCAAATTAGTGTCATCCCAATATTCATCACTCCAAATTAACACTACCATACATTACATACATACCAAAAGAAAAACAAAGGAAATAAATACTTGTGGTTGAGAAAATAGTTTACCTTCTTCTAGCCTTCAACAATGGTGACAAAGGTCCTTCAATCAACTTTTAATTTGGGATTTAGGGTTCAAATTGGGGTTTGAAAAAGTGATTATGGTTCAATCGTAGGTGAATGAAGTCATTCTGGGTCGTGAGTGAACAAGAGGTTCGTATGAGTGAACAAGAGACTTTAGAAGAGAATAAAAGGTTCGTGTGAGTGAAAGAGAAAAAAGTTCGTCGGAGAAGAGGCTTTGCCGGAGAAGAAGGATTCGTCGACGGAGAAGCTTCTGGGTTCGTGGGGAAGGAGAATGATTTCGTGGGGAAGAGATTCGTATGAGTGACGAAGGATTTCGTGAGAGTGTGAGCTGAGGAGAGGGTCTAGGATTATAACACCTGTAATATAAATCTAATGGCTGGGGAGTGTTTATGCACCATACATAAACAAAAAGCTTATGTATAATAACTCTTGCCAATAATTACTATATTTATATTAGTGACCGATTTAAAGACTAATAACTAGTGACCGATTAAGAGACCAATAATTACTATATTTATATTAGTGACCGATTTAGAGACTAATAATGAGTGACTGATTTAGAGACCACTAATTACTATATTTATATTAGTGACCGATTTAGAGACTAATAATTAGTGACTGATTTAGAGACCAATAATTACTATATTTATATTAGTGACCGATTTAGAGACTAATAACTAGTGACCAATTTAGAGACCAATATTTACTATATTTATATTAGTGACTAATTAATCAGTCACATAATACAAAATATTTTGGTCGCTAAATCAGTCACTAATATAATATAGTGACCGATTTAGAGACAGATAATCAGTGACAAATTTAGAGATTGAATATTATTGACCAATTTAAAATTACTATATTTTTAGTCCAAAAACCTTCCATCTCAAAAGAAATATATTTTTTCAACTTACAGTAAAAAAAATTAAAATAGGAAAATATATATATTTAACTAAAACCTCAATACTCAGTTAAAACAAAAAAAAATTAATTAACTAACAATGTTTCTGTGAAAAACTAAAATTTGTTATATATATATATATATAGTTGTTACATATATTTGATATATATTTGATAAACTAAAGTTAGAAAAACTAAAATTTGTTTTTAAAACAGAGTTTGTTACATTTAGGTAGTTAAACAAAGTTTGTTACATATAATAATAGTTGTTTAGTCTTTATCCAATAAAAAAATAGTGATTCTATGAAGGGGTAAAATTCTATAAATAAGATGAGTAGAAATTGTTAAAAAATTTAAGTGCAGAATTAAATAACAAATCTAAGAGAAAAAAATAAACAAAAGACTCATGAATGTTCAAAAGGAAGAAATAGTGGAAGACTCATTGGAACCGTCGATAAGAAGTGAAGAGGGAGAAATAGTTGAAGACTAGTTTGATAAAATACAAGAAAAATATGACGATGAAGGAGAAGTTTCATCAATTTTTCGATACACCAAAAAAAAAAAGAAGTTTCATCAAAAGTATCCATTAATGTTCAAAAAGAAGAAAGAGTTGAAGATTCATTTAACGATATACAAGAACAAAGACAAGATGACATTGGAAAAGGAGAAGAAACTTCCCAACATATTGAGATTTCACAAGTGGTTATAGAGATGTTGCATATCTATTGTCCTAAATATTTTTGAAGATTTTGTTATTTTTTATTTTGAATTTATTGTAAAAAATAACTTTAAATTAAAGATTGCAACTTTGAATTAACAATTGTGTCTAAAATTTGTTGACTTACATGAGTTAAAGATCCAATTTTTGGATTTATATAATTCTTTAAAGTTGTATTTTGTTTTCAATGCAAAAGTTAAAGATCCATTTTGTTTTAAACTAATGACACTTCAAGATTTTATTAATGACATGTCGTAAAAATAAATTTACTTAGAGTATAGTATGTGACATGAACTTTTATAAAAAAGAATTTAAAAAAAATTGCAAACATAAAATTTAGAGAAAAAATGTTCAACGAAAATTTTATATGACGAAAAATAAAAGTTGATATATTCAAAAGAAAAAGAATATAAATTTTTTTAAGCAAGTGAGCGAAGTTTTCAATTTATGATAATTAATTTGTGACAGTTAAGATATAAAAAGTACAACTAAAAATTGTTGAAAGAAAAAATTGAAGGAATCCAGAAACGCTTTAATTAAAGTAGACATAACGTCTCATGAGCTTAGTTCAATTAGTTGGACATATTGCACGGAAGTGCAGGGACCAGGGTTCGAACCTGGTATGCCCACTTATTCACCTTTAAGGGGGTGAATTTCTAGCCACTAGGCTACCTGACCAAAAAAAAAAGTAGACATAACAAATAAAAACTAAAAATTAAAGTAAAGATAATTAATTTGTTTAAAGTTCAACGAAAATTGAAAACATAACAAATAAAAATTGTTTTAAAAAATAAAATAAATAGAAGTAATTCTTTAAAGTAGGACACAAGGGAAAATTGTTTTGGAAACCAAAAAACGCAATAAAAATTGTTTTGCAAACCCAGTACCTTCTTGAAGACATACCTTCTTCACACAAAATCTGCAAACCCAGAAACGCTTCTCTTCGTACTCGCACGATAAACCCAGTACCCAGAAATCCCGTTCATTGGCTGCAAACCGCTCTATCATTGCAAACCCAAAAATCGCCTTCTCTTCTTTCTCTCACGACAATCTGTTCGATCGAATCAGTGCAAATCTCGTTTTATCCCTGGAATCTTTCACAGAAATCTTCAAATCCTTCGGTCACGTTTCACTTAGAAACTCCTCGAATCTTTCTGGAAGGCACTACTCATTCATAGGTATGTAATTTGTAAAACCTAACTTTTAATTTTGTTGTTGATTTGAATTGGATATATAATGTGAATTTAAGTTCTCTTTAAATCAAATTTAATCTATTTTCCATATTCTACTACTACTTCTATATGTATTTGAATGTTTTTCTTTTGATTGTTTTTCTTTTATTTTAGAGAATATACATCAATATAATTCCTATTTCATTTGGATTTCATTCACTATTACATTACCTGTTCTTAGCTTAGTTACTACATTGAATCTATCAGACTTCTATTTCTATACCTTTAAAGTAGCTGCTCAATTTATAAGTCTTTGTAGCTGATTGGTTTCTTCTATACCATTGCATTTTTGGTGATTAAGTTAGTCAATACCAACAGTTCACCCAAGTAAAAGGTATTAGCCTTGTCATGATATCGTTTAAGTGTGTAACTAAATATAAAGTTGTTGAGGTTTGACATTGAAATTAATCTCATTTGTAAAATATGTCTTCTCGTTTATCTTCCCGGCCATTATTAAGAGCCATCCTCCTAAACATCATGTTGTCTATTTCTTAGCTTTTTTTCTATTGACATTGTAGATATTTGGAATAAGAGTACTCTACATTTTGTGCAAGGACGCAAGGCAATTTTTTTGAATCCAATATTAGCCTCGGTAAGATTCTTTAGTATTCTCTTGAATCCAATATTAGTTTCATATATATTGTAGGCCTTATATTAAATACCATACATGAGGTAATCTAAAATTATAAATTATTTATGCATTTTTGTTGTCTAACTGAAATACCATACATGACCTATATGTTTTGTTTATTTTATATTACAGAATATATAAACATGGACATCCGACTACAGCGTAATTGGATGTATAATAGGCTAAATCCTAGCCGAAGGGGGTACCCAGATGAGTTTCAAAAAGGGTTAGATGAATTTGTGTCATTTGCACTCCAACAACAAGACATAACTAATGATGAAATTAGATGTCCTTGTTCTAAATGCAAAAACGTCCCTTTCAAACACTTCGAAGAAGTTAAAGTTCATATTTTTCAGAGAGGGTTCAAACCTGATTATTGGTATTGGACACGTCATGGAGAAAGTGATCCCGAGTTGCTTAGAGAAATTAATAAGGAAAAATCTGCACAAGACGGTCATAGTAGCCACTGTAGTAGATTTGAGACAATGGTGTATGACGTTGTTGGACCACAACAAGAAATGCAATGCGAGGAAGAAATTGAAGAGTGTCCAAATATTGATGATCAGAAGTTTTATGATTTACTACTTGCATCACAAAAGCCATTGTGGTCGGGATGCAATGATCACACAGAATTGTCTACTGCTGTTAGATTGTTGACGATTAAGTCCGAGGGGAACATTTCTCAACGGTCTTTTAATCAAACGGCGGCTCTTATGAAAGAGACACATCCTCCAAACAATCTTGTTCCTACAGATTATTATAGGGCGAAGAAAATAGTTTCAAAACTTGGTCTCAGCGCAGAAAAAATAGATTGTTGTGTTAATGGTTGTATGCTATATTACACTGATGAATCTAAACAATTAAAAGAATGCAAGTTTTGTAATGCACCTCGTTATAAGAAAAGAAAGATTGGTAGAGACAGATTCAAAGAAGTACCTATGAAGAGAATGCATTATTTACCCCTAATTCCGAGACTTAAGAGATTATATGCTTCAATGAGCTCAGCTCCACATATGAGATGGCACTATGAAAATAAACGAGAACCAGGAGTGATGTGTCATCCATCGGATGGAGAGGCTTGGAAACATTTTGATGAAACTTATCCCGCATTTGCTGCCGAAGAGGGGAATGTAAGATTGGGTTTGTGCACTGATGGTTTTACACCATTTAATTATACTGCCTCACCTTATTCATGTTGGCCGGTAATTGTCACCCCTTACAATCTTCCTCCAGAACTATGCATGACAACTCCGTACATGTTTCTCACTTTGATTATTCCCGGACCTCATAATCCAAAGAACAAGATAGATGTGTATTTACAACCATTGATAGATGAACTCAAATATTTGTGGAATGTTGGCGTGTCTACATATGATATTTCCAGAAAAAGGAATTTTACAATGAAAGCTGCATTAATGTGGACTATTAATGATTTTCCTGCATATGGAATGTTGTCTGGTTGGAGTACAGCGGGAAAATTAGCATGTCCATATTGCATGGATAAGTCCAAAGCTTTTTACTTACCCAATGGTGGCAAGTGTTCTTGGTTTGATACTCATCGTAAATTTTTGCCTATAGATCACGCATTTAGAAGAAATAAGGATGCATTTATCAAGAATCGAATAGAAACGTCTCAACCTCCAAAACGATTGACCAGTGATGATGTGTGGAAAAAAGTTTCTGTTCTCCCTAAAATAACCGAGGTTGATTCTTGCATTTGTGTCGGATTTGGTGATTCCCATAATTGGAAAAAACAAAGTATATTTTGGGAGTTACCTTACTGGAAAATCAACTTAATAAGGCATAATCTTGATGTGATGCATATTGAGAAGAATGTATTTGATAATGTCTTCAATACTGTGATGGACATCAAAGATAAGACCAAAGACAATGTTAAGGCAAGAATGGATTTGAAGCTTTATTGTCGAAGAAAGGAGTTAGAATTACAAAAGCAATCTAATGAAAAAGTTTTAAAGCCTAAAGCAAAATATGTCTTGTCCAGTGACCAACAAAAGGTTGTGTATAAATGGGTTTCTGAGTTAAAAATGCCTGATGGTCATGCTTCAAATTTGCGTAGATGTGTTCCTAAAGGAGAAGGGAAACTTATTGGAATGAAAAGTCACGATTGCCATATATTTATGGAGCGATTATTACCAATTGCTTTTAGTGCACTTCCACATCAAGTGTGGAGTCCTATAGCCAAATTGAGTAAATTTTTCAAGGATTTGTGCTCAACAATTTTGCGAGTGGACGATTTGTTGTTGATGGAACAAAATATAGTGATTACAACTTGTAAATTGGAAAAAATATTTCCACCGGGATTCTTTAACTCCATGGAGCATATTCCGATTCATCTGCCTTACAAAGCAAGGGTTGGGGGTCCTGTGCAATATCGTTGGATGTATCCATTTGAGAGGTAATCATTCAAATTGTCCAATTTATAAATATACATCTATATGGTTTTTTGTAATTAGTAGTTAACAATATTATATATCTTATTATTTAGGTACTTGAATAAGTTGAAACAAATGGTTAAAAACAGATCGCGTGTAGAGGGGTCAATTTGTGAGGCATATTTATGTCAAGAGACTTCTCATTTTTGTTCATATTATTTTGAACCTCATGTGCAAACTTTGAGAAATAAAGTAGGTCGAAATGATGATGGGGGTCAAGTTGATGTAGCTGAACAAACTTTATCAATTTTTAATCATCATGGTCGCTTAGCTTGAACCCGTAAGAGTCGATATTTGGATGATAGAGAGTTAGCTGCCGCACATTTGCATATCCTTCTAAACTGTGAAGAAGTCCATCCGTTTATTGAGTAATTAAATTAAATATGTTATTTTTTAAAAGGTAAATTAAATATGTTATATATGGTATAGTTATGATAATAAAATAATAACAATAATTATTATATATGTTAGATGCTTTGTGCAATATTTGGAAGAAAGTCATCCAAATATAAGTCGAACTGCCGTGGACCGTAGGATTGCATCTGAATTCCCAAATTGGTTTCGAGCACATGTAAGTGTCATATGATTTCAAAAGCTATTTCAACTATATAATACTTGACTTATCTTGTAGTTGTGAAATATAATTGAGTTAATATTGCATTTTGGCAGGTACTGGACAAAACTAACATGGTGCAAAATTTAAATTTGCACCATTTAGCATATGGTCCTAAAAGGAAGGTTTATACTTGGCCTATTTATTTTGTCAATGGTTTTAAGTTTCATACGGAACAATGGAGTGTTGGTAAGACAACCATTAATTGTGGAGTCTGTGTCAAGGGTGATGATGAAGGAGTTGAGGAAAATTATTATTATGGGAATGTTAAAGAGATTATGCAAGTTGAATACTTAGGAGAACCAATCAAGCAAATAGTTTTATTTAATTGTGAATGGTTTGATGTTGTTGCCAAACGTGGAATGAAGTTTCAACACCAATATGGAATTGTGGAGGTTCATCATCGTAGAAGATATGCAAATTATGATCCTTTCATATTTGCAACAAATGCTATTCAAGTTTATTATGTACCATATCCGGGAAAATTAAAAGAAAAGATTGATTGGTGGGTTGTCATTAAAACCAAACCTAGAGGCAGAGTTGATGATCGATATACATTGGAGGTTGCATATCAAGATTCAACAACAACTACAACAAATGTAGATTTTGTAGCAAATGATGAACTACTTGGTCATTTAAGAGATGGAGGGGAATATGAGGAAATAGAAATGAATATCGAGGAACTAGAAAAAGTAGCACACGATGAGAATGACAAGCACAACCAGGATGAATTTGATTCAGAAGATGATTTAGATTTCTCGGAGTATTATGATGACGACGACACTGACAACGATCTTGATGATGATGATGATGAGTATAGTTATTATTAAATTGTAATATTTTTTATTTTGTGGAAGCTGATGTACTTTATTACTATATATATACTTTATCAATATTATTTGTAATTGTTATTCCCTTGGTTGTTATACATTTTGTGCGCATCATCTCAACTACTAGGGGCGAATCTGTGTGAGGCTAAGTGTGGCTATAGCCACACCTGCCCAAATCAAAAATATATATTTTATTTACATAGAAACAATCACATAGGCATACACAACGGTAAGCCCGACACGCGTACTTCCTTCACGCACCACTCCGACTTCACCGCCGTCTATATTGTTTTTACATAAACATAGTAGGAATTTATTGGAAAATAATAAGGTGCAAAAAAAAACTCTTCTAATTTAGTCATTTTTTTTTGTATGACGACAAGTAAAAAAGAACGAAGAGAGTATATGCAAAAGAGGAAAAAAATACTACCTCCGTTCCTTTTTACTTGTCGTTTTGGGGATTTAGGTTATATTTTGTCTATTATGCCCTCTTTCCTATTTTATTTTATTGACTAAATTTTATATAATTTTTTTTGTTGAAACAGTATAATCTTTTCATTGTATACAAATTTCGTTTGTTTTTAAATAAAGTTTGTTACAATTTTTTAGGAATAGATAATGTTTGCGAAAAGTAATAAAATATGATATATATTTTAAAAAAGGTATAATAGAAAAAACAAGGTGCAAAAATACACTCTTCTATTTTGATCTTTTTTTTTCTAAAACGACAAGTAAAAAAAAAATACGGAGGTAATATTAATTTATTTAAGCAACTGAACGAAGTTTTTTTTTCTTGAAAAGTAGATGATAAATAATTTGTGGCAGATTGATTAAAAAAAAATAATTTGTGAGAGATTTAGTCAAAAAATTTTGTTTGTGGTAGTTAGTTTCGATATGCTTTGTAAAATAAATAAAAAATTAAAGATTTTGGTTGTGGTAGTTAGTTAAGACTTAACAAATAGACCGAACAAAACATTATTAGAAGAAGAAAAAATAATATTAAACTAAATTGTAATACATTGGAGAAATCCAACTACCGAAAACTTAACAAATTATTTTTTTTTAAAATAAAATATGTAATGCTTTAAAATAGGAAACAAAAATAATTCTTCTCTTTTATAAGTACCTACCTAAAACCTAGTTTAGTAAAAAAAAAAGAGTATCTAGAATCAGTATTGATAACCTTCTTCACGCTAGAAAACTCAAAAATACTTCTCTACGACAAATTCATCTTTCCCGTGGGACAAATTCTTCTTTTTCGCACGACAAATTTGACACCCCTCTAATCTTTCTGGAAGGGACTACTCATTCATATGTATGTAATTTGTAAAACCTAACTTTTAGTTTTGTTGTTGATTTGAATTGGATATATGAAGTGAATTTAAGTTCTCTTAAATCAAATTTTATCTATTTTCCATATTCTATGTACTACTTCTATTTGTATTTGATTGTTTTTCTTTTGTTGTGTGCCGATATGTACTTCTCCATTCTCATAATTAGTAGTGAGTTGTTGTTGCAGCCTCTCTTCTATAAGTATTGTTTTCTGGGCAATTATATTAACATGTTTGTTTTATTTGTTTTGTTTGCTACACGTTTTGTATATGGCAACAGGTGGTTAGTAGTGTCACTCAATATTGTACTAGTATTAACATTCAACAGGTTAGTAGTTACTCATGCTTGTCCATCATGAGTTGTTAGTTTCAACGTTGAAAAAAGTTGGTCATTAATTATCGTTCTTAATTTTGAAACTAACAACTCATTAATTATCCTTCTTAATTTTGAACGTTGAAAAAAGTTGGTCAATAAGGAAAAGATCTCTAGAAGGATAATTAATGCGTTCCCCATCATAATCTCTAGAAGGATAATTAATGAGTTGTCCATCATAATATTTCCTTAATTATAGTTACTCATATATATTAAGAAGGATAATCAACGTTGAAACTAACAACTCATAATACTAGTTACTCATGCTTGCCCATCATGACCGAAATTTTGTATTGATCTTTTCCTTATTGTTACTTCAATATTATTATATACTAGTGTGTTATAAGTTCTCTTTGAATTAACTTAAAAATAAAATATTTTATACTTCATATTCTAAAGAGGAATTTCAAGACTAAAAATTAGATCAATACAAACTAGTAAAGTTGTAAAAGATTAGAAGAGTAAGAGGTAGAATTTGAGGACGCAATATATTATAATCAAAACGTTCTTGAGTCTTAACTAAAACCAAAATACATTAAGATTTTTATTGAACTAATTTTTGCACTTCATTCAAGTACTGATAATGTTCAATTTGTCGAAGTTAGTAATAAAGAATAAAATTCGATATAGCTTTTATAGACTCTTTTGTTAGGTGATACTGACTTATTTTTAAAATTGCAGAAAGCCAAGTGCGAGAACTTGGAGAAGTTTGCTTATAAGGTATGTGTCCTCAAATTCTACCTCTCACTCTTCTAATCTTTTACAACTTTACTAGTTTGTATTGATGTAAATGTGAATGTTTTGCTATTTGATTGCAATTTTATCTTACTATAGTAGTTTATGTTATTTAAACTATGACTCAAATTATATTGCAGATGACTGATTTAGATAAACCTAAAGAAAAGGCTTCAAAGATTCGTAAATCACAACATCTCAAACGTTCAACTTCACATATGACATCTCATGATGCACCTCCTCTTGTTTCACCTAAATCAAAACATCTCAAACGTTCAACTTCACACATGACATCTCATGATGCACCTCCTATTGATTCACCTTTTATGGTTTCACCTGCTCATAGGGTATTTAAATCTCTTCAGAGTACATCTAATGTGCATCCTTCTCATAATGCATCTGCTGCTAAGACATCTAATGTCCATCCTTCTCATAATACATCGGCTGCTAAGAAATCTAATATCGATCCTTCTCATAATGCATCTTCAAAAAGAGGGGTAGCATCACTATCTAATTCACAACCTTATGATTCTGATGGAGCACAAACCGCAAGATCAAGTGAAACTGTTGTTCCATCCATGACACAAAGCAACGACGGAAAACAAACTTTATACCTTGATGGACATGGGTATATAAATATATTTACATGTATATATTTTTTGTCCTTGTCATATACTATATAGATTTCAAAACTATTAATATGTATTTTTGTAGATTTTTGCATTCGCATGCTGCAGCTAAAGGGATTGGAGATATCATGAGGAGTAGTTATAATGAGCCATGGAGCTCATGGAAAAAAATACACATTGATATAAGAGACTTGTGGTTTAAAGAGTTTAAGGTATGTTTCTAATTTGAATCGAATTGGTGTTCTAACAATATATATCTGATCTACACTCAATCCAATCATCAACTTTATCTCTTTGAAGGTACAAACTTAAATGTTTTAAACTCAGTCACTAAGAATTAAAAAACAACAAATATCGACTCTTTCGCTCACATGTTCAGATCAATACAACAAATAGCCAACACAAATATCGATTTAACTGACTGAGTTAGTTTATTTTTTTGAATAAGCGAAATTTTATTAAGTCAGTTTCTTTACATAAGTAGTACAACAAAAACCTCAAAGAAAATGGTCAAAAGACGGATAATAAGAGCTGGCCCGAAAAAGAAACAGAAGGGAAAAACCAGCAAAGAAAAAAACCACCTAATTAAAGCACTAGTTTTAACTCAGTCAGTTATTTGTTGTTTAATACATCTAGCTACACTATTTGTTGTTTTAACTCAGTTAGCTATTTGCTTTATGAATGGAGACAAGCACTAGTTTTATGTATGTTAAGATAATAGTAAGAATTATAAGAATTAAAAAAGCCTCCTAATAAAACTTTATATCTTTCGGTCACATGTTCATATCAATACAACAAATAGCCAAAACAAGTATATAATAAAAGAGAAGTATATAGTTAGTATTGGAATACATTATGTGAGATATAATCTAAGGTGGAAAAAAGTTGCCCCCTGTTTTGTAGTACTTGTCGAAGAAAATTTGGGGGATAATGTAATCTAAGGTAGAAAAAAGTTGGTGTTTTGTAGTACTTGAGTTGTTCATGTTTTGTTGCAATGTATCTTTATCAATAAAAATAATAAATGTATACACTATATCATTGTATGCTTGCTATTTATCTAACCCTATGTTTTTCTATATATTATCTAGAAAAAGTTTAATTTTTGTCCACCGGACGATGCATGGGCTAGAAAGAACTTTGAAAGACGAGGTGCAACTGTAATGAAAAATAACTTAAACAAGGTTCGTATCACATGGAAAAGACCAAGTTGGATTACCTCAGATTTGTGGAATACATTATGTGAGCATTGGAGAACTTCAGAATATAAAACAAAGCGTATACAAGCAAAAACAAATCGAGCATTTGACCATGAAGGTCATGGAATGTCCCTTCACACTTGTGGCTCTATCACCTCCTCCCAACATAGAGCTAATTTGGTAAAGTTTATTTTGTTTGTCTAAATATGGCGTTTATGTTGCATATGTTTGACCTCATTTTATGAGTTGCAATTCTTTAAATCTAAGATAGGTCTTTATGAACTTTTATATATGTTTATAGTTTAAGATAATAGATATCTATTACACATGCATCTTTTCTTTGTTGAGTTTATGATAGAAATTGTAAACAACGCTTATTAGTGTGTCTCTTTATGGTTTATGGTTAAAAAATAGAACAAAACACAATATGGAATTGAATTTTGTTAAGATGTTAAATTATTTTTAATTCATTTTTTTTTGTTAGACGGAATTGAATGGCGCTCCTCCAACTCCTTCAGATTTGTTTGTTCACACACACCAACATCGCAAGAATAGCACTTGGGTTGATCGAAAATCGGAACATGTCTATGTAATGAGTTCTCAACTTTAAATTGTACTATTTTTTTTTATTTTTCACGTTGATTTTATTTTATTTTACTTGATTTTAAAATAATAATTAGTCTTATATTTGTGTCAATAGGAAATGTATAAACGTAGATGGGAAGAATTAACTGAACAAGCATCTTCGCAAGGAACTCCACCGCCAAAGGAAACAGATGTGTGGTTTGAGGTTGCGGGAATAAGGAAAGGACATGTATATGGTCTTGGGAGTGAATCTTCTTTATTTGTAGGCAGACGAAATTACCGCGGTTCTTCCTCATCAACTGAGTGGGTGCAAAGACATGAATTTGAAGAACAAAAAATAGAAAGCGAAGAACTAAAAAAAGAAAGGGACGAAATGAGAAAGGAAACAAATGAACTTCGTGATACGTTAAGACAATTGATGGACAGCTTAAACTTTCAGCCGAAGCCACATACTCTAGATCAAGTTCATCAAGATAAGGTGTCTAATGATAATGAAGATAATGTGGCTAATGATAATGATGATGATGTCTGTGATGATAATGATGATTGGTCTGATGATAATGATGATGGTGGTGAGGATATAGATCAATAGAGAATGGCAGTAGCTAGTGACATACTTTAAAATGCCTCTTTTTTTTCTTTTTTTTTTGGTGAACAAAATTCTTTTTTTTTATTATAAGTGTTTGGTAATGCTTAAATCTATATGTTAATATTGTTGTGTGCATGATTAATTCTTTAGTGCTATGAAATATTTTTAGAGATAATAAATTAGATTTAAAAAAATTGCTTTAAAAAAATTGCTTTAAGAGATTTTCAATTATAAATAATAATAATTGTATAAAAATTATAAATTAACAAAATAAAAAAAACTCATTAGAGACGGAATTAAAGACCGAATTTAACATACAATGTTGTTAATTCGGTCGCTGAATCGGTCACAAAAAACATATAAATTTATTTTAAATTGGTCACAATAACGGTATCTATTAAGGGTCACTAAATCAGTCGCTGATAACGTCGTTCAAGGCGTCGCACGTCACATCACTTGTAGTCTCTAATTCGGTCTCTAAATTTAATCTCAAATTGAGTCACTAAAGTCAGTCACCGTTTTGGTCTCTAAATTCAATCTCTAAATCAGTCTCTAAATTAAGTCTCTAAATCAGTCTCTAAATTCAGTCACTAAATCAGTCTCTAAATTCAATCTCTAAATCGGTTTCTAAAATCAGTCTCTAAATTGGTCTCTAAATTTAGTCTCAAATTGTGTCACTAAAATTAGTCACCGTTTTGGTCTCTAAATTCAGTCTCTAAATCAGTCTCTAAATTCAGTCTCTAAATCGGTCTCTAAATTCAGTCACTAAATCGGTCTCTAAATTCAGTCACTAAATTGGTCTCTAAATTCAGTCTCTAAATCGGTCTCCAAATACGGTCTCTAAATTGGTCATTAAACTCAGTCACTAATTCGGTCGCAAAAAATTGGTCACTAAATTGGTCACAACAGATTAGCTACCTAGATTTTTTAAACTAATTTTAATTGGTCTCTATATCGGTCACTAATTGATTTAGTGACCGATTTTCATTAAAATTGGTCTCTAAACGCGAATTTTCTAGTAGTGTAATGAGATGAAAAAACAGAAGTAGATAAATAGAAGTAAAAATATTTTGAAGAGAATAAAATTTTTTTGAGAGAAGAAGAAATTATATGAATGAATGAATGAAGTATGTGAAAGAATTATGAAGATATATATAGAGAAATGAGGGAGAGGAGAATGGGGGAGCGTACGCGTTATTATAGCCGTTACCAACGTTCTGATTTTTCACTGTGGGGCCCAGACATTTGCGAGGAAATTTCCTCGCAAATGTAAATTCACCATATCGTGTCAAACACGCGCCAACGGTCCAGAGAATCTCGTCAGTTGCTGGGTCCCACTACAACATTTGCAAGGAAAATTAATTTAATTTCATCGCAAATGTACTTCCGTGTCAGAAACGAGTCAAAGCATTTTTCTTCATTAGGTCCCACTATATTTGCGAGGAAATTTCCTCGCAAATGGTTTACATTTGTGACGATTCCAGTTTCCTCGCAAATGTTGGTAGCAAATGTGAAAAATTCTTGTAGTGTATATATATATTTTTTGGTGAACAATGTGACAAAATATTATTAAATGTATCTATCAAATAACGTTACACTAACTATGCATGTTAATTAAACCCTATTATTTTTTTAAAATATAGTATTTTTTAAATACACACAGTAGCATTTTTTAAAGAAAGAATGAGTGGACTAATAAACTTTGTCAAATTTAAATTTCAGGAGAGCACCACGTCGGGATTCCGCCTTTGCCGCCGTGAAGCCGCCTACGCTGTATCATGAAGTGACCATTTTCTCCCTCCACCGCCGGTAACAGTAACACTCTCTCTCTCTCTTTTAAAACAATAATAATGTTGAAGTTCAATTCATGGCGCCACAAAACCCTAATTTATTATCTCAAAACCCTAACAACCCCACAACCATTACAATCTCTAAATCCATTTTCACCATTTTCTCTTCAATTTTCCACCACCACTTCAGATTCAACCCCATTTCCTGTCACCTATCTCATCAACAATTTTGGATTCTCACCACAATTTGCTTCCAAACTCTCCTCCACATACCGTCTTTGTTTTAAGAATTCCGATAACCCTGACTCTGTTCTTACATTCTTTAGAAACCACGGTTTCTCGGATTCCCAGCTTCGCGATACCATTGCCAAGCTACCAGCGCTACTTTCCTGTGATCCCTCTAAAAGGGTTTTGCCAAAGATTCAATTTTTACTCTCCAAAGGTGCTTCTAACTTTGACATTGTTAACCTTATCAGTAAGAACCCTAGAATCTTGTCTCCAAGCTTGGAGAATCATATTGTCCCAACCTATGAATTGGTTTATAGATTCATGAAATCAGATAAAGACACTATTGCTCGTGCAATTCGAAGTCCAGATTTACTTTCTGCGCATCTTGTGCCAATTAACATTAGATTGCTTATTGAGAATGGAGTGGCTGACATGAACATTGCAAGATTGATTAAGAATCCGACTCGGTGGTCGTTCAATACACCTAACATGCTGAAGTTCGTGGAGGAATTAAAGGATTTGGGTTTTGATCCTTCAAAAATAGCCTTTGGTATAGCATTGGAAGCTAAATTATTTGTAAACAAAAAATTGTGGAAATTGAAAGTCGATGTGTTTAAGAAGTGGGGATGGTCTGATGACGATGTTAAAGAAGCATTTAGAAGGAATCCTCATTGTATAATGGTATCTATTGATAAGATTAATTTAGTGATGAACTTTTGGGTCAATCAGATGGGTTGGGATGTGCTTGCCCTTGTGAAAAATTCATTGGTATTTTCGTTTAGTTTTGAAAAAAAGATCATTCCAAGGGCCCCCGTTGTACAATTTCTGTTGAAGAACGGTTTGTGGAAAAAGAATGCAAGTTTAACTTGTCCATTTGTTGTGCCTGATAAGAGGTTTCTTGATATGTTTATAAAACCTTTTAAGGAGTCTTCTTATCTGTTAAAGCTGTATGAGGAAAAGCTTAATCTTGCATACACTACTGAACAAACTTGCATGCCGTGATCAGGTTTTCAGGTAATTTAGACTTAATAAGGTTATTGTTGTTCCTTATTCGGTTTGAATAAACTAGGCTCTCACCCGCGCGATGCGCGGGTTATATAAGCTGTTAAGTGTATCAAAAAATTATTTCATAAAAAATATATATAATATTAAAAAGTTGTGAGATTTTTAATAAAAATATTATAAGATTTTATAATAAAAATGGTAAGACAAATATAATAATATTAATTTTGAAAATATAAAATTAAACGATAAAATGTAAGACACATGCATTCAATATTAATTAATTTTCGACAATTTTGAAAAACTTCTCGAGCACATTAGAATTACAACACTATTGTCGGTTATTTAATATCTTTAACTATTCTCATAAAGTTACTTTTGATACAAAAACATATTTTTGATAATTCGAATGCATATGAGTTTATTAAAATTTAAAACAAACTCTAGACTATTTAAATAAAATTTTATTTCAGTTTTCAAGTGACAGTGAGAAAGTTCAGTTTTGATATATTGTATTCACCAACTTTTGCAAAAACTTAAAATGAAATAACATATACACAAAACTCTCAAAAATAAGAAACCAGTCAATACTCGTGAAAAAAAAGGAAATAGAAAAAATCATAGACAAACAATTATACCAACAATGAAATCACATTTAAAGAGGATATTAAGCATTTAACAACTATCATCAATATCGAAACATGATTAAAATATAAAAATAAGTTAAAGTAAATTTCTATTATTAAATGTTAGTCTATTTCAATAAGGATAAACCTTGAGATACTAACTTTTTCAAAATGATTGATTGCAAGGTCAAAAATAAAACATATCCTTAAAAAATCTAAAAACATTAATTAAAAAAATAGTATTAGTAAAAATGTTGAGAAGGGAGAACATCGTGAGAGAGAACGGTGAAGAAAAAGTTGTTATTTTTATCATAGAAAATGTTGAGAAGTGAACGGAAACATGTTGAGAAAATGAAGACAAAATAACATGTTTTTTTTGTTCCATGAGAAGTGGATTTTTATTTTTTTTACTAATAAGAAGTGGGAAAAATTGAGAAATGAAAATTAGTATTATTGGTAGTTGAGAGTAATTAATGCTATAGTTTAGGAGAGAAAAAGTAGGGTTAAGTTGTTGCTAACCTAACAACATTTATAAATAAGAGATGTTTAGTACATAATTTGATTGGAGCTAGTTTAGCTAACATGTTTCCCTTGCTTATTTGCACAAATGAATGTTAGTGTTAGTATTTGAGGTAGTAGTGTTAGTTTAGAAAGTAGTTTGATGATTTGACCTTAGTTGTTTGTTGAATGATAGTAGTGAGTAGACAAGTATAGATTGTATTGCTCTCAACTTTGATGACAACACATTAGTATTCAACTTAGTGTAGGAGGAGATATATAGTGTGGTGAAGCCTTCATTGTTATTGACATTCCTTCTCAATGGCTTGAATACAATTGTACATGTGTTTGCCTATTTATAGGTTTGAGAGGTATATTCTAGATACTCTACAATCTAGAGTTTTCATGACATTTCCTAGTACAAATGTGGTATTAGTTTATTCTATGCACTACTAAAGTATTCTAGAAAACTCTAGACACGTACATCATTGCTTGACAAGTAATAGTGATTCTATAAATTACTAATGCATTCTAGAAATATCCAGAAATGTGCATCATCCAAACACTTAATAAAGCAGAAGTCTCCAATAAGACTTCAAAGTACTGTTGCGCTCTCCTATTAATTTAAGTGCATCGACGTGGTCTTCCTACAATTTGAGAACTTCCCCACAATGAAAGTTGAGTTTGAAAATAAATTTATAGGGGGTGTCCCACTTAGAAACCCTATTAGACCTATTTTTATGTCTATTCCACTTTTCACTGTTCCAATCTTTCTCTCTCTTAACTTTGAAACCTTCTGCATCGTTGCAAACAAATTTAAATTGTTGTATAAAATTCAATACTACAACATTTTGAGAAATGATGAAAGGCTGCAACCAAAACTCCGGCACCAGAAATATAAAAAAGACGGCGATCGGTTGCTGACCAGCGCGGATGCGCCGCCGTGCCGGCGCCGGATTCTGCATTACTGAATCCTTTGTTACTCACTTACTTGATAAAAATCACAGGTAGAATACTCGCATAAATTTCTGTTTCGGACTCGCCTAAAACCAATTTCATGACTTAAAAACAATATACTTTGATTTAGGATAAAAGAAAATTTTGACAGATTAAAGAATCTAATTTTTGGACTTAAAATGTTTGGTTAGATTTTGGATGTTTTGAGGCTTGATCTATAGTATATAAGTGTTAGTTTGTGGTTTATAATTGATTTGGGGTTGATTTTGGAATTTCTGGACAAACCAGAAATTTGAGATGAAGGTATGAGTTTTTCCGTTGAAATTATCAAAAACTGAGCTTGGCGGTACGGCAGCGAGGCAGCCGGAAACTGGGTTGGGACGGTGGTCCGGTTGAGTTTCAACCGGTGTTCTTCAAATATGAAGAACATATGAAGAGAGAGAAGAGAGCAAACGAGATCCGGTGTAAGCTTCATGGGTTACAGAAACTAAACGGATAAAAGAAAAGTAAAAGATGAACAAGATTGGTGTGGCCATTTGAGGGTAGGTCCGCTGGAGTTTGTACGGTGGTGAAGAGTAGGTGCTGCTAGGTTTAGCCAAAGAGAGAGGAAAGTTAGCAAACTTGAAGAGAGAGTTACTGAGATAAAGTTAAAAAATTAAAGTTACAGCATTCAAAATAAATTTGATCCAACACGCGGATTTCAAACTTTATTCAATTAAGTTTTGTTTCCTTCCAAAAAAAATTGGTACAAATTATCCTTCAATTCAATTAGTGTGTGAATAAAAATCCAAAAATAAAAAGTGGGAATGTAATTGTGTGAGTACAAAGAAAGGAATTGAGAATTGATTGGTCAAAGAAAAAGTGTATATGATATAATGTTTTAATTTAGTAGTGTATTTTATAAAAATTTAATATCAGTTAAAACATTATTCAATGGTTGAAGGTAAATATTTTTTAATTTTGAAGAGATAGATAAGTTGTCACCATTAATTGTATTTCTGTCAAAAAAAAGTATTGATTATTTTGTTGAAAGAGTTTTGCCATTGTTTATGTTTCCATTTGGTTGAAAAGATTAATCTCTGAATTTTTTTTTTTTTTTGACGAGAGATTAATCTCTGAAATTGTATGCATATATATCCGATTCAAAAAAAACAGTTACAATTGTATATACTAATAACTAAATAACTAAATTAAATGTAATATATTTGTATACAATTATTCAACTGAATTAATTTTATTTATTTTTTTGTAAAAAAAAACTCAATCAAATGTTGTATCAATTTACAACAAAAGGGATATATAGACTACAGAGTACAGAGCGGTGTGGGTGTAGCTCATTAGTGTTTTTTTATAGTTATTTTGATTATTATTTTATTTTGATGGGACCGTATTGCAAATATGTGATTGAGTTTCGATTCTTAACTCAAGTGTATTGAAAAAATTAACTTGAATGCAAATAACTCATCGTATGTGCCCTAGATATTTTCTGACATAAATTAATCATCATTAATGACGATGAAATTGCTTATTTTTTTGAGATTTCAACGGTCATTTATAGTTTTACTCATACATTAATTCGAAGACTTTTAAATTATAATTTCAAAGGGGACCTAATATTTTTAATACAATTTTATGGGCACCTAATTTTTTTTAAATAGTTTTTTCTATTTTATAGTATATATTATTATGAGACATAGGTTCGGTATAGGAATGTTGGTGCCAACATAGTTGGAATATCTACTTCTTTCTTATTTTTATTTTTTTACTAACCTTTCTTGAAGTTTAGAAGCTCTTAACTTATCAATTTTTTTGTTATTTATTTCAACAACGACTAAGATTAATACTTATGTATTTCTAATATTTCTAGAGCATTTTTTGTATTTTAAAATGTTTTTTTTGTCAAATAGTTTAACGGCTAGAAAATCCACTTTTTAAAGTGGAAAAGTGGGATGACCGGGGTTCGACCCCCCGCCCCCTGCATATATAATGCGGTGTCCAACCAATTGAACTGAGCTCATGGGACGTATTTTAAAATGTTTCTGAACGTTTTTTTAAATGATGAATATTAGTTTTATTCTACTTTATATATAGGATGTTAATTTGGATCTGATAACTGATTTATCGGTGGGGATTATTTGCATGAGGATTCAAAGTTGCGGATTTTTTCATTTGCGGGGACAGGGGATGGAGGAAGAAATTGCCTTGTGGTTAATTCGAGGTGAAGAATGGGGAATGTCCCTCCGCCACCACATATTCCCCGACCACGACATATTATTTAAATTATATAAATTTATATGTTTTTTATTAAATAATTATGATTATATATGGCGACAACAAATTGAATGAGATGTTTATTTATTTTTTACACAAATAAATTTAGAAAGGACTTTCGCATTTTTTGGTTATAAATACAAAATATAATTTTATTTTTTAAAAGTGAAAATTACAAAGAATGTATATATTTTTTAGAAAAAGAAAGAAAGAAACAAGATATTAGTGTCATATCTTTGATTAAAAAGTATAGTAATTTTGTTCATTTTTTATGTTCGTGAAACTTCGTTGATACTATGGGGACCCGTGGGGATGAGGATGGAGGAAAATTTACACCTGAAGCGAGGATCGGGGGCTAGGAACTGGAAGACGGCCTCCTCACATTCTCTGCTCCGTTCACATCCCTATGTACATGACAATTGAGTTGTAAAATTCTATTGAACCATAAACATTAGTTGGTTAAGTAGTGATCGATGCTAGACTTGGTAAGAAGACATAGTTTGTCTCCTACAACTGTGTTTTGGAGTAAATTGAAACACTTGATTTCCGATTTGTTAAAAATCAGATTAACCGATCTAATAGGTTGGATCTTGGTTTTGAAAAAAAAAACATATTTTTAATTAATTAATATTAACATATTAAATCTAAACATGATATTTTTTACAACACCACATTTTGTTTAAAATCAATTTTAGAAGTATGAGTTATTAATAAGTGTGTCCGATTACAAAAACATCACCTAAAGTTGCTTTAAATACCAAAAGCTTCTAAAACAAAACAACTAAAGACAAATGCAAAGATAGATCAACAAGATAATAACAATACACATAATATACTCAAAAACAAATATCAAACTCAAGAAGGGAATAACATTCATAGTGTTTCTCAATGAAATAAAACATTTTCATCATATATTTCTCATTTTTAAATTAGCTTAGATAAATTACATGACTTCCTTTAGAGAACTGCTATTTGGTACGACTCAATTGCATACGAAAAGTAACGATGGACTTTAAAAATATGTGGATAAATAAAATATTAAAATTAGTCAAAAAAATTTTAAAAGAAATAAAAAATCCACATATTATTAATGTAACCCGGGTATCCGCCACACTGTACCCGCCATGCCGCAAACTGTTTCAAAACCTCAATAGTTCATCTCTTCCCTGTTACCATCCTTGCCTTGCCACCATAGATTTTTCATCCAACAACAGCAAACCAAGAAAAGGAGTGTTGAGGCAAAAAAATTTATATGTGGTATATCGTACCAAATAGCAGAACTCTTAAAAGAGAAATGATTTATTAGTGCAAGAAAGATTTGGGCAAAATCACAACAACACCAATTGAAACCTTTGCAACACCACTGCCAAAATCACAATCTCCTCCTTAATCCAAAAATCCTAACCACAGTTGAACCTCTTCAACACCACCGCCAAATTAGTGAACTACAACATCCTATTTTGATTAAAGTGAGAGGAAGAAATAAGTCATGAGAGGTTTAATTTCATGTAAGATTTGAGTAAGAAGGTTGAATAGCAGCACCTATAGAAGATAAACCAGAGAGTATTGTATGAGTTGAGACTTTTTTATTTTATTTTATTTATATAATAAACAGTTTTTATCTTTGTAAAGAATAGGTTTTTTTTTTGTGAAATGGATTAATTCAAGGAGCCACGTCATTTGTCGTATGAATTCGTATGTGTTATTTTTTTGGTTTTCACCATCAGTTTAATCTGGTTCGGGGATCAATTTTGGCATCAAGTGGTTCCAGCCTCCTCCCGATCACAGTTGTGACGGATCGAACCGTGGTTCTTCTTACTAAATTTAGCGTCAATCACTACTGAATCAACTAACGATTAGTAATTTGTAAGTGTTATGTCACACCACATGTCATTTCCCCTTCCTTTAAATGTTTCAAATCAAGTGTCTTAACATCCTCATGGATCTCAGTATAGTAGGTGTAAGTACCTAGAAATCATTTTCGATGATACGCTTTATCGCTGCAGCAATTGTTATAAACGTAACACTTAAAATGTCTCATGATGCTTTTGTCCTAAAAATTATTATATTGAACTTTAATGTCTTAATTAAGACATATTTTGTAATTTATGTTTAAAAGCGTTTTTTACTTTTTTGAAAGGTTTCAAAGTATATTTTTAAAATTATAAATATTAGTTTTAATATATTGTATATGACAATTGATATAAATTTACCTGGAATTGTAAAATTATATTGAACTACAAACATTAACTAAGCAAATAGTGATTGACACTGGATCTATAGAAAGACACATTTCAATCCTCCACAATTGTACTTGAGAGTAATTTAAAACCATTTAAATTCTGAATTCATCCTAAAAAAAAGATTAATCAATTCAATAAATCAAATATTAATTTTTAAAACCAAATAAAACTTAACACCCGTGCAACCGCACGGGTCTACACACACTAGTATTTCAACAATTAGATTGTTGTAATTGATATTATTTCAAAACTTTGATGATCAATCTCAATAATACCTTGTAAATTCGCTAGTAGTACACGTAAAAGTTGAAATTTTTGACCCCTTGAGCTTAGCTCAGTTGGTAGGAACATTGCATGACCGGGGGTTCAAACCATGGTACGCCCGCTTATTCACTTTTAAATGGTGATATTCTAGCCAGTATGCAACCTGACAAAAAAATTTGAAATTTTCTTGCATTATAGGCATGGAATTCTTTTTTGTGATAGTGATAGTATGGAAATGGTTTACTCTTTTTTGTTTGTTTAGTCCAATGATCTATTGCAGAAATTCAACTATACATGAATAAGTTTATTGATTTGAAGTAGTTTTAAACTGCATTTGCAGTTGTTATTACTTTACAAATATCTTTGAAGCTACAATTATTTACCACACTTGGCAGTTAGCCTTATGCTATTGTCATATCAGGTCTAACAAAGAACTTAATTTTGTCATAAATCGTTGTTATCCCTACTTTTTGGCCAACTGATATGGATATAGTGGAGTCAGGTTAAAATATCAGAGTTTTTTTTCTTTCTTTCTAAAACTATAATTCACTGGCATTTTGTCAATGTTCTGTATTTTATGCGAGTGAAATATGCGTTACACATCATATAGGCTTGAACACCTTGTTCCCATGTATATTTTGAGGAGATGTTTTACTTAACTGCTTTCGGATATTGTCTTTTGTCTTGGTCACTTATGACCTGGTAGAGTAATTTGAATTTCTTGATGCAGTTTTTGGGAATTTAATTGTTGGACCTCTTACTAACTTTTATAGAACCTCACTTATAAAGCAGAAGCTTTTATTCAGTTGGAACTGATATGGAACAAAATTTTGTTGTGTGTTAGTTTGCTATGTATGAAATGGCTTCTTCATCATGATGGATTAATCAATGTTTTGTTGTGTGTTAGTATCCTTTCTAAATCCTTTATATGATATGTTGAAAATCGTAAATTTCTGTGTATCTTCTCACAATCTCACTTTGTCTTAAATGCTTCTAGTCTTCAATTGTTATAGTTAAAATGATTACTACCTACACAAAAGCGCTTAGATGAGATGCCGTGGATCTCTTCTAGCTTAACCAAGGTCCTGACCTCATGGGTTAAAACTTTATGGGAGATTTTGCCGCCCATTTGGGTCCCACAAGGCACGAGGGATTAGTCTTTGCAGTTGCGCACAAAGGATTAGTCTTTGCTGTTGATTTTCATTTCTTACATTGTGTAAATCTATTATCCCTCTTTGCCTTCTAACTAAATAACTTCTTTATTAATCATATCTAGTTTATAGCCCGTGGTAGACTGTTAGTTATGTCTTCTTTAATCTGCTAAACTCGAAATCTTTGATTCATATATTTTTTAGTTCTGAAATTGTTATCTGAGTTGATAAAGTTTTTTCCGTTTATATCTCAAGCTATAATCTTTTCACAGCTGTTGTTGTTCGCATTGCTGAATTTTGAGTTATGCTATTTGCAGGTACTATGGTTGTAACTTGTTATTGTTACCAATTGCATTTCCTGCATTGTTATCAACTACTCTACAGAAATTAGTGGAAGTTGTTTTCTGAAAAGATGGGATATTGTTTCTTTCATCAAACCATTCTTGCATTGGAGGCAACTGATATGTGAAATTAGAAAATAGTTTTCATAGAAGCTTGTAGTTGTAGCTTTGCTCTGGCCGTGTGTTCGAACTTCGAAGGCTATGAAGCACTTCTTTGGACAGATGGCTCACTGATATGGGCATGTGGCATGTTTATGGGACAAATATGACCAGGGACGAAAATGATAGTACAAAACATTTTGAATCCCTATATTACTTCTCTCTTCATCTTCTACATTTCTCCTTTTAAGTTAAACCCTTTAGCTTTTGGGAATAAAAATCGGCTACCCACAATATAAAAAACTACAAAGATGTTTATTTTGAAGAAAAAAAACAAGATGTTAAAGATGGAGGATAAACATTTCTGGATTTTGAAGTGTTTACACTATATCAGCGAACCATATGTCATATCATCTTTTTTAAGGTGACTTCTAAGGTGAGGGAGCAATTAAGTCCCTCACCAGTGTACCACTAACAATACACCATTAGAGCTATTAAAATAAGTCCTTTAGGGCAATGTTTATCATTTTCCTTAAAATAATTCAAAGGCTTAGATTTGTTAAACACAAAGAAGTAACATCTAGGCCTTTTTCCATTTAATCTTTGCATATTTTTTTTAATCATTTTTTTTTCGTAGAAATATCTCCCGAAAACTTTTTTCTACGGATTGTAATTTTAGGAACCAAAAACAAAATATTTAGCTGTTTTAGAGAATTATTTAAAACAAAAATTGATATATGGAATAATATAGATTCAACATAAGACAAGTTTTATGGTACATTAGACAATTTTTAATGTACCAGTACATGGTTATCAAATTAATAAATAAAATGAATATTTTTTTAAGAGAAATTATTTTTCTATCATTAAAAACATTATAATAATCAAATATCATTAACCAAAGTTGTCAAAAATATAAATTTTGATATTTTTAAAATTTTTAATCTTCATAATAGTCAATATTCATTTTTTTATTGAAAAAATGTTAAAATATTAGTTTAATCATTATAAACAACTAGCGGACCAAATGGATACGTTCCGTCAAGGACGGACCAAGGATTAAATTACCAGTGTGGCTAATTATTTTTACAGGAAATATGGTTAAATTTTTTTGCCAAATAAATATAAAAAATAATAACATATGTATCAACCCGAACAAATCGTCAATCACTTTGTTCCTTGTTTAGTGATATTGTTCATATATATTTTAGTGGAATTTAATTTTTTTTAATTATAATTTAAATAATATCATAAAAAGGATTAATAAAAAGGATTAAATAGTTTAAATGAAGGTTAAATTTGGAATAAAAAATCAAAAAATGGGTCTCACCTATATATAATCAATTAACTTTGATACTGTGAGTTTGTCCATAAAATTTGCAAGTGTGAAATATAAAAACACAAATATCTAATTATCCGAGAATCATTTGAGATATGTGAGTTACCATTTGAAGCATGGATGGGAGAAAATTATTACAGGAAGAAGAAAAGACTTACAATTTATGTTGTTTTTGCGTCAAAAATTTTTTATGCTGTTTTTATTAATTCTTTGAAAAAAATAAGATTAAAAAGGCATGAGTTGGGACTTGAACACATGAGAGCAATGTGATGAAAAACAAGGCATGCCACTAGGACAAAGTATACCTATTTGATTAAGCTTTCTCAATAAAATCTATATAGTAATTAAACTATGCTATGCATGAAAAAAAATGCTGCAGACACCAAGGAGAAGGTGATTTCATAATCTTCTTTTGTATCTTATGTAATGTAATGTAACATTAGCTTATTAGATCTTGAATTTGAAGTGATAATTATTCTTTCTAGGCTAGGATAATCTTCTTTAAAGAAGTGATTATTCTATTATTTGATTATAACTTGCACCAAAGTGTCGCCTTTGGTCATAATAGTACCATTTGGCTGATCTTATGCATTGTTTCTATTACTCATACAATGACATTAAGCAGTTTTGCAGCTTTTTTGAATTTTGACAAGCCATGTGTCTCTGTGTTCTTTCGATTTTGGGGAATGTTTATCTACTCTATCGACTTTAGATATTTAGAAAATGTATCCTCTTGTTTTATAAAAAATCTGAGCCTACACTCCTACTATATGTAAGAGAGGACTTTGAACCAATGTGGTTGTTTGATTTTGTGCTGAAAAAAATTTGATTTTCGTAATTTTTTTTCAATTTCTTTAAATTATCTTGATTGAGTTATTGAAATTATGTTTCTTATGTGTTACTATTCCAACTGTCAGTTAAAACTCATCGCACATTCACACAATTTCCTAAGAAAGACTTGTCGATTTTATTTATAAGAAACTTTCAAATGATTTTGGTGTTTTTTTTCCTCTACACATCGCGCAGTTTCTATAATTTTTTCGTTTTTTTTTCCTCATCACATTTTTCTGTGTTTTCTGCAAGTGTTTTTGCGTTACTCGTGTCTGCACTGTTGCATTTTGATTGTGATTCTGCAAGTATAATTTCACATGATAAAAAACTTGATTTTCTATGAACAAGTCCTGAATTTGAGGTAGAATGTATTCAATGTTGTTTGATTATCTTAATCAACATATCTCTATAATAATACCTTATGATTTATCTTCTGCAATATACTATTTAGTAGATATATGAAAGTTGAAAATGGACTTGCATTTATATGGTCAGGGAATGTAGGAGGTATTCAAATAAAAATCATTTTAGGTTAGATGCAAATGATGAGAACATTCCAAATAATTTTTGTGTGCAATGACTGCAGTTGGATTAGTATGTAGGATGTTTAGAACTTTCCAAATTATTTCTCCCAAAAAAATTAAAAACCAGGGTTTCTCGATTTATTTTTTGATACAGTCGTGCAAAGACTCTATATAGCACTGGTATTGGCATGCGAGATTTTGTGGTGATGGAGAAGGGGACTGCAGTAGAAACCCAACTAAGCACGTTGTGTAAGGAATAAACCAGTCTTTCTCGGTATTATTTCAACTCCAAGAAAGTGACGTGGTTGACCCAAATCTTTGAGAGAAAATTGATCTGCAAGTGCCTGTTTGAATTGATCTAGAAAATTAGAATTGTTCCCGCATAGTAATAGATCATCGACATACACTAAAAAATAGGCGGTTGTAGAACCGGAGTTGTAAATGAACAGGGACGTGTCACTCTTGGAATTAACAAATCCATATTGTAGTAGAGACACCGATTTATGACTCTGTTATCATCAGCAATGTTCTCGCAGTGGTAGCCGTGTTCTTACGGGACAAGGATACATGATTTCCAACACTGGAAAAGTACATCTTGGTATCGGAATGATAACGACAAACCTGAGCTGAGCACATAGGAATACTCGTTACGATCTATTATTCATTAATATGATTGAGCTTTGCAACAGACAAATCTATTACATTTGATACCATTCTGCAACATCTGCTCAATTGTAATGGCAAAATTGCAATATTTCTATGAAACAGTTTGGCAAAACTGAAAAATTAACAAAATTAAAAAAATTAACAGTTTTCCCCATCGCCTTACTCACAGATTCTCACGGTACCCGCCTGGCTCCCAATCCCAAACATAAAAAAATTAACAAAAATTATGTATTTTAGAGTTTCGAGCAGATAATCACACGGATAAATTTGTTACTAGATGCAAATTGACATCTTTAATCAAAAGTAATAGAATATTGTATGTGTTTCTTTTTTCACATGACATAAAAATAACAAAGTTCTAGATTTGTAATCAATTGAACTTTATGTTGAGTTAACAAAATGAATTAAAATAGTATGATCACCGTACAATGATGAAAAAAGCCAAACAAACTTTGTATAAAGATGAAAAATTTAATAATTTTTTTTAATAAAACATAGTACGAAGATAAAAAATCAAACCAATCAATTTCACACAATGACAGGAGTAAAACAACAATAGACACATACTCACTCCGTTCTAAAATATAAGAGAAAAAACTCTTTTTTATCTCTCCAAAATAATCATTTATCTTTTGCAAGAAAAAATTTACTTTCTCTTTTATCTTTTTCAATAAAAATTTACTTTCTCTCTCATATTTTCCATAACCAATAATCAATAAAACTATTTTATATTTTTCAATTCAACTTATTTGAACTATTTTATCTTCTCGAATTACTTATAAATGAAATGCTTTGATTTGGTTTGTGTTAGAAAAAAGTAATATACAAAAAACTAATACTCTCAATCACAATGCTTAAATTAATTTTTTTTTATATAATTTGGAATTCAAGGAGTAAGATCACAAGAAAAAATTCAAACAAATTTTAAAAATACATTGAAATCACTAGTTTAAATAAATATAAAAAAGGTAAATAAGCTCTAGGAAGGAAGTAGACAACTTTTGTTATCTTCTTCATCTTCCAACATTCCAAACAATGAACATTGAAATGGTTTCTCTTCCAGAATGTTGTTTAAGGTTTCATCACAACACAATCAACAACCCCAAAATCATACCCTCCTCTTCTTCAACACTCTTACTCCCTCAGATTCTTCATCACAACAACAATCCCATCACAAGAATCAGAAACATACCAATTCGCTTGAAACTCATCAACAATGCACAACAAAGTTCACTATACCCTATTCCCACCTCAGAATCAACATCAGAATCAGTTACATACCCATTTGCAGTATCATACCTCATCAACAATTTCGGTTTCTCAACTGAATCAGCTCTAAAATCATTCAACCAAAAACAGGTTAGTTTCAAATCTTCAGATAAACCCAATTCAGTAATCACCTTCTTCAAAAACCATAATTTTTCAGATTCTGATATACACATCATCATCACAAAAGCACCATCTTTACTTTCAGCAGAACCCCATAAAAATTTATTGCCAAAGTTTCAATTTTTTCTATCCAAAGGTGCTTCTTCATCTCATATTGTTTCATTGTTTACAACAAACCCTAGAATTTTACAAATTAGTTTGGAGAATAGAATTATTCCTATGTTTGAATTATTTAGTAGATTCTTCAAAACCAATAAGGATATCAATGTTTGTTTGATTCTACATTCGACCGTGTTTATTAAATATCGATATGATGTTATATTGGCTAATATTAATTTGATGGTTGATTTTGGAGTTTGTGATGCTACCATTGCTAGATTTCTTCAAACAAAACAATCTATATTTGGTTCAACTGATTTGATTAAGTCATTGGAGGAAGTTAAGGGTTTAGGGTTTGATCCTTCAATGTATACTTTTGGGACTGCTTTGTTGGCTAAGAAATGTTTAGGGAAAAAACTTTGGGATGAGAAAGTTGGTACCTTTAAGAAATGGGGTTGGTCAGTTGAAGCTGTTATTCAAGCGTTTAGGTCGCATCCGAATTTGATGTTGGCTTCTATTGATAAGATTAATTCGGTGATGAATTTTTGGGTCAATCAATTGGGTTGGGATTCTTTGGCGCTCATTAAATGTCCACATATGTTTGGCTATAGTTTACGCAAAAGGATCATTCCGAGGGCCTCAGTTTTGCAATTTCTTTTGATGAAAGGTTTGCGAGAAAATAATGCAAGCTTAGTTAAACCATTTACTTATTCGAATAAATTGTTCTTGAGTAAGTTTGTTTTTAGCTTTAAGGAGGAGTCTGATTGTCTATTGAAGCTATATGAGGAAAAAAGGAAACTTACATACACAGATGAAAACAATGGCATGCCACTCGCTAAATAGGTGACTTCTTAATCTTCTTTTGTTTTGTAACCTTATCTTGCTAGTTAGTTCTTAAAATTTAAGTGCTTGTTCTTGATGTGCCAAGATAGAGGATGATTTATCTTATGCCTTATATCTATCTTGTAGAGATACAAAAGCTCAAATGGTTTACATTTATATGGTCAATTGCCATTGGTCAGGGTGTGATTTGATCAAAGTGTGCCATTTATATGCCTTATAAGGTGCATTTATCTTGGAGTGTTTTCTCATGGTGTTAGTTTTTCTTCCATGTTTGTTCAATCAAGAATCCGTAGTACTGTAGTAGTATTAACAAACTTTGAAGGCATGCCTACTGAGTTTAATGATTGAAATTTTAAGCTTGAAATTATCATGTTATTTGCCTAGCTGTTTTTCCCATGGTTCTCTACACTTCCTTTTAAGCACACTCTAGGTGCTAGCTCAATGGTAAGAGTTTTGCATTGTATCCTCAAAGTGCCGAGTTCAAATCTTGTCAGAGACAGTTGTAAAATGACCATTAGTGTTAATGATTAATAATAAAAAGGTATCCTTGTAAGCAAACTTTTTTAATTTTTGAATGTTGAAAACGGTAAGACCCCTTCCCGGAAAATCGTAAGCGGGAGCTTTAGTGCACCGGGTTGCCCTTTTCTTTTACTCAAAACAATGTTATTAAACAATTTGGCGGCCTTTTTGAATTTTGACCAGTCATGGTTCACTGTGTTCTTTAGTTTTCTATTTTGAAGAATATTTATCTTTTCCTTGAATATTTACGTCGTTGGGAAAACTGTGTGGTTGTTGTTATGACTTCAATAAACTCGGACATTGTGTTCGTGTTGTTTTGCTGAAGAGTCTGAAGAGTACTCTGAATTATTAATCTGCAACTAAGATGGCTTTGCTAAATTAGGCCATATAACCGTTTTGGGTGATGCCAAACCTCATTAATTTTGACATATTATACAAGTTGAATGCCTATTGATTGTATTTGTGAAACAAAATTATTTTTAACCTCTTTGTTGTTTAGTTTTCATGTTTCCTACTTATTTTTGCATTTTCCATTTTTGAGCTTAACAGGTTCCATAAACATTGACACACATTCCTTTGCCTTTTAAAAATATTCTTGAATACATAATTCTAATAAGAATATTTCTGTCCATCAGATGTACACTAGTAGATTGAAGAGAATCATCTCTATCACTTGACCTGGCTAACAAATACAACAATAAACGAAGAAGAGATAACATGTTTGCTTCAAATAGGAGTGTAACCTTCGACCCTCCCCCCGGTGTGCGTGGGAATAAAGTACAATGGTGTGCGTGGGAATAAAGTACAACGATAAGGTCAAAGAGGCCTCATTGAACCAGAGAAAAAACATTAGCTTATGAGGTGCTTTTATTGGCCTCACATATAGTAAGCAGAAGAAGTGATTCATTAAAATTGAGCTTCAAATGAGTTTAAATCAGATTGAGTGGTTAAGTGAACAATATACACCTTGCAGCTAATAGGTGTGAAGTGTGACCAAGATGCTTGTATATATGATAGTTCTCAAAAATCACTTGCCTCACTTTACACACTTTTGCTCTCATAAATTTTACTACTAATTTTATGAAAATACTTACCTATTGTTCCTTACACGCTGTTCATGCTGATTTGAACTGATATTCAAGAAAACTGCCTAAAACAGTGTCACAATCCATATATGAGATACAAGTCTTTATAGAGACCACCTATAAAGCCCCGATATTCTAAAATTGATCAAGTATCGTGTCAGATACCGTATCTGATACCGATACGCGTCAGATACTTTCCGATACGTATGGGCGAAGTATCCAATGTATAAATTTTATTTTTTAAATAAAAAAATACAGACACTTCTGCGATACTTGTCTGATACTTCCCAATACGTATCAGAGAAGTATCCGGTATTTATATTTTATCCATTCTTTGAAAAGAAATAAAATGGATCCAAGAAAGGCTAAGTATTTGGTTATGTGCATACAATTTTTTAACTTTTGTCAAAGAAAGATGAAGGGAGAGGAAATGAACGACAAGATTATAGGACATCAATTTGAATAATACTTAAGATATATAATTCAATAGTTTTGATAATTTTAATAATATGAATGAAAAAAAATTTAATATGAATGTTTCTTTATTATCAAATTTAGTTATGTTTATATATTTTACATTTATATATTTAATTTTTTATTAAAGTATCCTAGCCGTATCATATCTTAAATTTTAAAACGTATCGCCGTATCTGTATCGTATGGTATCCGTATCGTATCTCGTATCAGGACTTCATAGGAGACCACAAACAACCTGAAATTCATCATCTTTGTGAACATGCATTGAGCACCACAAATATATAGGAGTATGTTGTTAACCACTTATTTTACATCATATATTGTCATTCATAACACAAATAAGGATAATGACTTGCACGTTAATGAAGTAGTGAAACTGGTTAATGAGATATATGTTAAAAAATTGGCTTGTGTATTTGCTTTGAACAAGAGTTTTACTTGTTTTGAACTAAAGTATTTCTTGTTTTTTTTTGAATATGCTATTCTTTTTTCCAATCTTTGTTTGATGTTACAGTTGGCTTAGTTTGGTAGTTGTTTGCCTTGCCTGTTTGCAGTTTAGTTCTCAGCTGGTAGACTTGTGTGCAACTTGATGGATATATGTAATTAGGTTTGACAAAATTAATTGATCAATCAAACAATTAACCCTAAAGTGAAAAGGTAATCTTAATATATATATAGCCTTTCTAGAATTATTTTTCAAAGTAAGGAAACTAAGTCTAAGTGTAAGAGCTACACATTTTGGAATTTTTTTTTTTATCATAGTAAACAAATAGAAAGTAGCCATAAAATCATATTATTTAAAACTTAAAGAAACATGCCCCTATTTTATAGAGAAGATGAACGGGAAAAAAATGAGAGTAGTGAAAAGTATTTTAAGTTTTTGGGCAAGTGGTGCAAAACAAAAAATTTAGAGGCGGCAAAATACAACACCGGCCCTGCTTATTAGACAAACTCTATAAATTACATTGGGAAATAAAATGAGTCGAGCTGCTGAGTCAAACTCAGGTTTAACTCGGCTCAACTCGATAGCTATCATATTAACACGAAATCCAACTAGTCTTTGTAACAAATTTTTTCCAACTCAAGTTCGGCTTGATTCAAGTGCGTGAATAACTCGTTTCAACTCGAATTAAATGAACCACGAACTACAAAGATGAATAAAATTATACTCCTTGAATTTAAATGAGCAATGGTTATTACTCCTTCCGTCCTAAAGTAATTGACCTTGTTTGACTATGTGCACTATTCACATAAGTTACTTTGACTCTATTTTTCCACTAATATATAAATGTAAATATTAACATATAAGATATTATTTGATTAGTTTCGATGAATATTTTAAAAATATAAAATTTTAATAAAAGATATTAAGATTACCTTTAATATCTTGAGTTATCTTTATGAGGGAATTCAATGTCTTCTATGTTGTAGTATTATTACTTTTCTCAACAATTATAACATAAACTCAAAGTCTCGTACTTATAGTTAAAAGCTGAGGGACTTATAAGTTAAGTAGGGAGAGGTCCAGGATCAAATCCTAGCGATAATAATTTATTTTTTTAATGTACTAAAAAAATTTTCTCGTACTTGTAACTTTAGTATTCTAATTTTGTGTGACAAATTGAAAATTTACAAAAAAAAATAAAAGATAAATTTATTACATTTATTATCTAGTATCTTAATTTTCTTGAAAAAAAATGTCTTTGTTGAAAATATTTAACTAAGACATAAAAAAACATTTGAAATAAAAAATAAAAGGATCATACCAACACATCATTCTATGACAAATTTTCTTGTTTGTACTTCAAGTCTGTACGAGACCCCAACTCATTATTTTTTTTTTCTTTTCACAAACTTATTAGATGTTAATATTTGCTTATAATATATTTTTTTAAGCATTTGACGTAAGTATGAATTGAATCAATGTCTAAGTTGGTTGGATTGTGATGTTAAATGGTGTGAACGGTCCAAAGTCTTAACTCCAAGAAATGTAGTCACGGTGGTTAATGGTGGTGACGACGGTGGCTCAACTCCTTGAAAGGGGGGGGGGGGGGGGTTCTTGCACAAAAAAGGACTCCGACGCTTGTTGTACCCAATTTTGGACCTACAAATCCAATTCGCATTATATTTATAAAAAATATAAAAATATTTACTTTTTTTATTATACATGTTTTAATTTCATTTTCTTTACATATTTTCTTATTTTTCTCATATTCTCGAAAAAAGTCAAAATAATAAAAAAAATAGTTTTTGGTTTTATTTTACGCTTTATTCTAAAAATGTCAAAAAAATAGTTTTTTTTCAGCTCATGATGTTAATTTTCTTTTAAATAGAAAAGTTTAAAAATATGAAAAATTAGCGTTTTCTATTTTACGTTCCTTTTATATTTCATTTCCGTATATTTCAAAAATATGGATAATTTACTTTTACACATTTTATTTTATTTTATTATCATTTATATTTTATTTTAAAAAATATGCCAAGAGGAGGAAAGAGTAGAGCACAAGTTGCTCTATCTCTATGACTCACAATTTCATCTCATTCTTATCCCTTTATCATTTTACTAAAAATCAAAAAAACCATTTTCTACCTTAACCAACAAATTGCTCCACCTCACTTTTTCCCATTATTATTCTATTTTCTATTTTTCTTTTTAATCAAATTACCCTTTTCTATCATTTTTACCCAATTATCTCACCTTTTATCATTATTCCCCTTCTATCCCTTAACCCTAATTTTTTATCTATAAAAGAAACCTCACATCACACTCACACACACACATTCACACATTCACCAACTCCCCAAAAAAATTCTTTCTCTCCAACCACCAATCAAAACATCACAAAATAACAAAAAAAAATAGAAAAACAAGAAAGAAAGAAAAAACTACTTCACGTTTTTCTACTTTTTCCAGTAAACAACAACATACACACCTCCATCGTATTTAACCAAAATCAAAACTCCAAATCTTCAAATCATTCATCAAACTCATATCTAATCCTTCTATCATCACTCTTACTCACTCTAGAACCAGAAAACGTGAACAAACAAGCTCGAAAACGACCCAAAATGTGTCAAACCGAGTAAAACACATACAAACTTGAGGTTATGATTTCTCCCTCTTCGTAACTCCGCTTTGGTTGATCTTTGGCTCATTGAACTCGCGAGAATCATACGAAGCTGATGTATGTATCAGTTTTCGTCGATTTCGCGTACAAACCATTATTGATTTTTTAGATCCAAACTTTTAACTTTCGTTTTTAAAAATCTAGACATCTATTTTGAAAACTAAGCATAGATTTAAAATCTACGCGAGAAATCGAGTGAAATGGACTATTCATATGAATTTTTTGGCTCGGTTTTTGAAGCTTTCTCTCATGACTCGTTAATGGCGGACAAGTCACTGAGTCACTGAGTCAGTGACTCGCCCGCGTGAGGGAGAAGGAGTATAATATAGACTGTTTTCTGTTATTTTTAATCATGATCGTCCGATCCGAAGTCATGATCGCGCGCGTTCATTTGTTTTTTAAACCAGATCTGTTTGATTATAATCAAGTGATGATGGCGATGACCTACGGTGAGCCATCGCTGCCTCGCCATTACTGAATCCGCGTGTAGAATCCTAGACTACCCATAGATCAATCTGATCCGACCCGGTTCAGTGGGCTGGGCCTCATTTTTTTCATTTCTTTTTTCTATTTTTGTACTCAGTACACCCTTGTTTCACTAATACCCCCTACCTATTATTTTCTTTTTTTCCTTCTTTTTCTTACGTTTTTTTCTTTCTTTACCTTCATTACTCAGTTTTTTTTATTTTTATTTTATTACTTTATTCATTTCTTTATTTTATTTACTACTCTATTCCATTTAGTTAGTTTACTTCCTTTTATTTAGTTTATTTATTTTTATGCCATTTAAGTTACTTGCAATTTATTTTATGATATTTATATTATGTCATTTACATTTCATACTATTTATTATATTTTGCATCATCTTTATTCTTTGTTTCTATTTCATTATGTTTTGAATGCTTATATTTTGTGACTTTGGGACCTAAATTAAACCTAAGCCTTAAAGGAGACGGACCAAGAAAAAGAGTAGTGTTAGAACAAAAAAAAAATTAGTTTAGTTTAGTATAGTTTTTTTAGTTAGTTTATTATAATTCCGTCGGACTTGTAATTTATTTTATGTCATTGCATTTTCATTCAAATGTTGCATCATTCATGTTTAAATTCTTGCAAATATCTTAGAATGTAAATAGGCGAAAAATGTAACCACAAAGTGGATGTAAAAATTGCATTGCATGCATTTTATTTTTATCGCTTTCCGTCAAAACGCTAAAAAACAAACGAACGCGAATCTTTCATTTCCAAAGGGGTATGAATAGTAAATTCCTTAGAAAAAAATAATAGAAAACAAACAAACATATTCTCTTTCTCAAAATAAAAATTCTTTAGTCCAAAACACCTATTAGTCGCACGCTTAGACTTAGGTTTATTTTCTAACACTTTATAATTATGCAACAACCTTCTCTTCTCAATCCAATCTCCACTTGCACACACAATTCTATCTATACTACTTCTCCCTCTATTTCTTACCACTTCTCTCCCATTTCTTCACATTAAAAATAAGTAAACAAGCAATAAATTAGAGGTTACTATAGGATACTATAGACGCTTAAGACGCTAATCCCTTCCCTAGGTGTAATCAACCCCCGAACTTAGAATTTCTTTAAAAACGGTTTTTGATACTTTCCCCTCTTTGGAAATGAAAGATCATTGTAGTGGTGGAAATCCCAAATTCCCCGCAACAGAAAAATGGCGACATCACTGGGGATCCTCCTTAAGAGGGTTAAGCCCACCTAGTTTATTTCTTTCCTAAATGCTTAATTGATTTACTTATTATGTCATGGGCTTTATGAGAGGTGAGACAAACACAATACCCCTGCTTGAGAGAACAAATAGGATAAGATTTGTGGTGAAATCATAGCGGTTATGTATAGAGTAGTTTGTGCATAAACGCAAGTGATATGGCTACGCTTGGGTGGAGGGTTCATGAGAGGTGGAATAGTTGGCTCAAGTAGTTGTGTTGGCAACACCATCTTTTGTGGGTCCCGAGAAGCTCAAGGATCTTTTAGATACATTTAACCCATCTTGGCCTTTTAGGATGTAGCGCGATGGCTAAAATCATGAGTAATTTTGGCTTTGGTTATTCCGCGATGCTACGCCCAAACGAGATTTTTTCTTTGGATATTTCAGTGGGCCATGAGTCACATGGTATTCAAAAGAGAAGTTGATGACCTTGGGAATTTCTTAGAACCCGTGTTACAAAAAGAGAGAACCAATAGTTCATACATTGTGGGTGGTTCACCTTTAACTCCAATCCAATGCTATCTTAAACCAACCATGTCTGCTTGTGTTTGTGCTTGTTGCATCATTACATTTCATTCATTCATCCATGAAGAAAATTTTCTTCCAATTGATTTTCAAAGGATTTAGAGGAATTTCTTTACAAACCTCACAATCATCATAGTCCTTGAAAAAGAAAAAAGAAGAAAAAAAGATTGCTTTGAAAACAAAAAGAAATTTCTTTTGAATATACACAAACAAAAAATAAGGTCTTTTATGATTGATATCCTAAAGTCCTTTGAAAATCAAAGAAAAAAAAAGAAAAAAAAAATAATAAACTTTCTTTCTCATGCATCATTTTGCATTCATGGTCTTCTTCAAAAAAAATCTAAGCTTCATGTCTTTCTCTCAGTGGTCCGACGTTCTTGTTCAAGTCAACTTGCAAGTACAACGCTCGTGTTAATCAAGTGAAAAGAATGGAAACAATAGAACAAGAGAACCTTCGTCTCCGTGAAGAAGTTGATACACTCCAGTCAACTGTGGATAGGTTGACTACTATGATGGAAACTTTGTTGAATGCACAGAATCAGGCATCTCAGCCACCTCTTCCTTCTCAGGCTTTGACAAGTACTGTGTTAGAGACTTATAACTTCAATGACAACTTTCATCCCAATGTTTCTTGTATACGGATTCCTACTTTGACAGTTCGTCAAGTTACTGTGCCTGTCACATCACCATTTTTAACTGTTACAGCTCCTGTGGTTCACACTACACCGCAAGATAATGGACCTGTTTATAATGTTGGACAAGCTCAAAGTGTTAGAGCATATCATGTGGATGACTTCAAGGATCACTTTGATAAAGTACATGACATCAAAACTCTATGTGGGAAAGACTTGTTTGGGAAGAGTGCTCATGAACTGTGTTTAGTGCTGAATGTCAAGATTCCGCCTAATTTCAAAGTGCCCAAGTTTGAAAAGTTTAATGGGAATTCTTATCCTCAGTTGCATCTTGCGATGTATGCTAGAAAAATGTATGCTCTAACAAAAGATGATCAACTGCTAATTCATTTATTCCAAGATAGCTTGGCTGGTGCTGCTTTGAAATGGTACATGGGTTTGGATAGTACCAATGTTAAAACGTTCGATGACTTAGGCGCGACTTTCGTTCGCCAGTACAAGTATAATGTTGATATGACACCAAATAGAGATCAGCTTCGAGCCATGGCTCAGAAAGACAAGGAAACTTTCGAGGAATATGCTCAGAGATGGAAGGAGGTTGCAATTCGGATTAGCCCACCTCTAGAAGAAAAAGAAATGACTAAAATCTTCTTGAAAACTCTTGATGCTTTCTACTTTGACAAAATGGTTGCTTGTACACCTCGTGGTTTTGCCGACATGGTAGAAACAGGTATGTGCATTGAGGAAGGTCTCCGAGAAGGATGTTTGACAAGAAAGACTGCTTTGTCCAATGATACAAGTAAGCTTGGGTTGAACTTTGATATGAAGAAAGAACAAAAAATAAGTATGGCGCCTCATGGAAAGCCAAAGAGGAAACAACAACAACAACATCGTGCTGCTGCTGTAACTCATGCTGTTCAGAAGAGGGCACCTCAGTATGATCTAATTCCTATGTTGTATGTAGATTTGCTACCAGCTTTGATTGAAATGAAGTATGTTCAGCTTAAACCACCTTTTCCAGTACCTGACAAATTGCCTTCATAGTATAGATCTGATCTTTCTTGCATTTACCACTCGGGATCACCAGGCCATGATGTTGAACATTGTTATGGTTTGAGGAATGAGATTAAAAGATTGATGAAGACCGATGTCTTGAAGTTCAAAAATGCCAATCCTAATGTGCAAGCTAATTCATTACCAAATTATGAGACATCATCTGATGACAAGAGCACCAAAAAGGGGGAAGCACCCATGTCTTCTTTGAAGGATGCGAAAAAAGTGATACATAACAGGTTGCCTATAGGTTGGGGGCATGTTGTGGCTCTGCCAGAAAACAAGTATTTTGAAAATTTGGGCTTCTCTGCATTTGCCAGAACTGTTAAGCCAGGTGATGTGATCAAGTCCATCAGAGATACCTTCTACAATGCTGAATTTGTTCAATTTACCCCACCAAAAACTAATGTTGTGATTGAAGATGATTTTGAAGAGGGTTCATCCAGTTTTATGACACATGGAATGATTTGATTGAGTTAATGTTGGCGTTATTTCTTCTACTCTTTATCCAGTTGAAATCAGTGATGTTAGGAACTTATTCCTATAATCACTAGGCTTTTATTTTTCTCCTGTCAAGCATTTGTTTGTTTTTAAAATTAGGTCTTTCATCAAGTACTTTTAATATAATAAACACACATGTTTTTGAAACCCATCCATCTGTGTTCATTCTCCTTCTTGTTTCATCACTTACAAACTTGGAGTGAGGATGACGAAAGTAAATAACTGACTTTTGTTGATATATGCTTTCACTGGTAAAATTTCTAGTTGATGATGTAAGGCATTGTTTCACTTCCTTTCACTGTTGCATAAAATAAAAACAAAACAAAAAAAGAGTTCATGCTAAGTTGAGCCACTCTTGCATATGTTTTCACTGTTATCTGATTCTCCCAGATTCTTGAAATATATCTTTTTAAGAAAAGCAAACAATTTTGGTTTGATGCTTGACATAATACTTCAAGAGTATATAGGTTGTTTTTGCACTTTAGGCTGCATTATGAAGGTTCAGTAATGATTCAATAAAATCGGTACTGTCTTAACACCTTAGACTCTTAGAAGTATGCAAGATTAATTTGAGTACTAATTTTGACAAAGTCTTGAATTTAAGTTTTAAAGTAACTCTTAGTAGTTTATCTCAGCAGTCGGCACCATCTTGAACACAAACTAAGTGGGAAATCGATGAACATAAGTGAATGATCCAAAAATGAAAGTTTGTATACTTTGGTTGATTTCAAAAATGGAAATACACTTATTAAGTTAGATGAATCTCACTCGGTTGTCTAAACCAACAGTTGCTGAACATACAAAGAAAAACCATTGTAAATACACCCATTAGTGGTTGGTTTAGAGGAGTCTGATTCTGAACTTGGTAGGGCGGGTTACGATCCGATTCCCCACAACCGCATTTGGAAGAGAAAAAAAGGGGGTTTACCAAACTTTTGTTATCAGCATCCCTCGATATATGATCATAATCACTAACAGATTTTCTACCATGAGCGTGTTCAAGATAACGGGCTTAATGTGATTGCACTTGAATGAAAAGGGTGAATAAAGCTTAAACAAAAGTTAGAGTTACAATAAAATACTTCAGATTTTCTTTTATATGATAGGAGTCTTTGACTACAATGTGTGGTTTTGTGTTATTATAGTACTCTTGGTTTTGATGTCAATTACTTGATTTTCATACCTAGCCGGCAACCACGTATGATTAGAGTTGTCATGTCTTGTTTCAAACTTGTGCTAAGAAAAAGTTACTATTTTTATGCTTAAGGATAAGCAATGTTCAAGTGTGGGGGAATTTGATAACACAAATTTATATCTGTTTTTGGCTTGACTTACATGAATTTTAGCCACATTTATAACCTTCAAAAGACCTAATTGAAGCTAGATTTGTTGAGTAATCACAAATGATCTTTTGTACACATCATATATGTTTCCATTAAAAAAAAATACAAAAAAAATATATATTCAATTTCAAAACTTACATGTGCATTATATCAAAAATACTTTTCAAAAGAAATAATTTTACTTACAAATCAATGTTTGACATCAAAGAAATTTGAGCTATGGTCTGATTAAGGGGAAAAATGAGTTGAGACGCTCCTAACCAGGGGCAAGCTATCTATGAATTCTGCCAATCAGGGGCAAACAATTTGTATTCTGCTTATCAAGGTTGAAGTGGTTCAAGATTTGGTTTCATTACAGATATCAGTTGATCAGGGGCATACCCTTCAAGATTTCAAGCACTTGGGGCATACTATGTCAAGATCATATTTTCCTGAATAGTTACATGTTGTGGAATAATGGCAGATTTGTGGCTGTTAATATCATGGATGATGAAGAGTTTTTACTCTCAATGCACGCTGCTACAGTCAATAGATACAATGTTTAATGAACAAGGTCAATCAGTCACGTTCTCTGAGCGATGGTTTTCAAAGTCTTATCAGACTGAAGCAAAGGGTCAAAAGCAAGGGGCAAGTGGTCCCCATTTTTTCAAGTTATTCATCAGCAGTTAACATGTTTTCTCTCAAAGGGATGTCGACAATTATCTAAAGAAAAAGGTATATCTCCAATAAAAGCTGACAATTTTATCTTATCAAGTTTGAATACATATCGTTTTGGTTTAAACGGTCATTTCCCCAGAGAAGTTGTGTCTTCCCCAAGAAGTTTTCTTGCTTCATCTACAACAATAGATACACCTTGTTGAAATATTTTTGAGTTACAATACGGTGTTGGCTTGCTTCCAGTCTTGTTCGTTTGTCTGTTTTGTCAGCAAATATTCACAATATACATACATACATACATACATACATACATACATACATGCATTCAAACATGACATTTACATGTGCCATAAACATTTACATCATTCATACATTGTTACATCACATACAAATTTTTGTCTCTTTTGTCTTGTTTGTGTCTACAAAATAGAGTCGGGATGGGCATGTTGTTCTTTGCAATTAGAGTGTCAGCTTAGGTAGATAAGTGTACATCTCTTGTTTCAAAAACTCCCCACTAGACTCCTCTCTTGTGGAAGATGGTTGTTTCAGTTTTCCTACAACAAAAGGAAATTCCCAGTTTAATTTATTCTTCAATTGGACACAGAGTCTTGCTTTACAGTTCCCCTTCGGTTTGTCCCCGGATTGGACATCATTCAAAACAACAAGCGACAAGCTATCCACACAAGAAGCTTGTATTTTACCAGATACACTTTACTTTTTCTCAAGTGGTTTCATCCCAGTGAATCATATCAAGATACATACCACAAAAGATTACACAAGTCTTTTCTTTCTACAAATATAAATACAAAAGATCATACAGATCTTTTCTCTTTACACAAAAGACATACAAGTCTCATACAATTCAACCTATCTATGTTACTTTTTGAAGTACTCCGTAGAGTTGTTTTCTCCCCAAGTGGTTGGTATTACCTTTTTCACATCACTGTCAGTCGGATGATAGTTGATTTTCAAATGGTCGTATGTTAGTGTACGCCATTCCAACTGTCGGTCAGTCGATAGTCTGTTGATTAAAATGTTGTCTGTCAGTGCATAACATCCTTCTTATTGGTCAGTCGATAAGTCTTTTGATATCCAATGGTCGTATGTCAGTGTACGCCACTCCAGCTGTCGGTTAGTCGATAGTCTGTTGATTTAAATGTTGTGTGTCAGTACATAACATTTTTCCTATCGGTCAGTCGATAGTTGATCTTATAAATGTTGAGTGTCAGTGCCAACATTCTTTGCTGTCGGTCAGTCGATAGTTGATCTTATAAATGTTGAGTGTCAATGCCAACATTCTTTAATGTTGGTCGGTCAATAGTAAATGTTTTTTAATGGTTGTATGTCAGTGTACGCCATTCCAGCTGTCGGCCAGTCGATAGTCTGTTGATTTAAATGTTGTGTGTCAGTGCATAACATCCTTCTTATCGGTTAGTCGATAAGTCTTTTGATATCAAAAGTGTCGTATGTCAGTGTACGCCATTCTAGCTGTCGGTCAGTCGATAGTTTGTTGATTTAAATGTTGTGTGTCAGTGCATAACATCCTTCTTATCGGCCAGTCGATAAGTCTTTTGATATCCAATGGTCGTATGTTAGTGTACGCCATTCCAACTGTCGGTCAGTCGATAGTCTGTTGATTTAAATGTTGTGTGTTAATGCATAACATCCTTCTTATCGGTCAGTCGATAAGTCTTTTGATATCCAATGGTCGTATGTCAGTGTACGCCGCTCCAGCTGTCGGTCAGTCGATAGTCTGTTGATTTAAATGTTGTGTGTCAGTGCATAACATCTTTCCTATTGGTCAGTCGATAGGTTATTGATATCAAAATGTTGAGTGTACAACATTCCAGCTATCTGTCAGTCGATAGTATGTTGATCCTATAAATGTTGAGTTTCAGTGCCAACATTCTTTGTTGTCGGTCAGTCGATAGTTGATCCTATAAATGTTGAGTTTCAGTGCCAACATTCTTTGCTGTCGGTTAGTCGATAGTTGATCTTATAAATGTTGAGTGTCAGTGCCAACATTCTTTGCTGCCAGTCAGTCGATAGTCGATCTTATAAATGTTAAGTGTCAGTGCCAACATTCTTTACTATTGGTCGGTCAATAGTAAATGTTTTTTAATGGTTGTATGTCAGTGTACGTCATTCCAACTGTCGGTCAGTCGATAGTTAATCATATAAATGTTGTGTGTCACTGCATAACATTCCCGCTGTCGGTTAGTCGATAGTTTTGATTTTCAAATGTTCTATGTCAGTGTACAACATTCCTGCCGTCGGTCAGTCGATAGGTTCTAATATATAAATGGTTGTATGTCGGTATACGCCATTCCTAGTGTCGGTCAGTCGATAGTTGATATTTTGAAAATGTTGTGTGTCAGTATACAACATTCTTGCTGTCGGTCAGTGATGACACGAAATCATATCGTATTTTTAGCTTAATTTATGTGAACTTTAGTTGCATTTTCATATGTTTTTTATTTCATTTATGTTTTTTTATGTTGGTATTTGTTTTCTTTTCAGTAATGTCAAATAAAATAGGTCGGAGAAGAGAATTGAGCAAAGTGTCAAAAACGGAGCAAAAAGGGGGGTGCAAAGCACAAATTCGCGCAGCCCACAAAGGAGCCTAGCAGAAAGGGGCATTTGCCCCCATCGGGCTTGTGGCGGGCGCCACAGAAGTGGTGGCGGGCGCCACCAAATCCAGATCCAATTGAAACCAATTTTGCGAGACGTGGGGAGAAAGTACGCGTCTGTTCCTAATCGGATGGCTGTTGGATGAGATCAAAAGTGAAGCATATCCTCCCTATTTTTATGGATCGTATGAGGCAAAATTCTCCTATAAATAGAAGCTCAAAACTCAGACCTCCACACGCCTTTTTCTTCTTTATTTCAGTCAGTTTATATTTTCCGTTTTGTTAACTGTAACGGTATTTCCACATCGGAAATCCGTTTTTAATTCCGTTTTCACATTCCTATCAAGAATTCTGTACCGGTTATTATCTTCAAGTTTAATTCAAGTTTATTCAGAATTTTATTTCCAGGTTTTTAATGGTTTTATTTAATTATTTATTTATTATGTCTTATTTAATTTTCTGTTTTTATTTGTTTATTTCTTTTATCATGTGTAGCTAAATTCCTAGATATCGGTATGTAATTCAATTCTCCGAAGGGGATTTAGTAATGATTTAGTGCGCAACACATAAACTATTTTTTCTGATTCAAATTCCTAATTTAATTCAAAGCTTTTGAACGAAGGTAAAATAAAGCAACTAAGGTTAAAATCAATAGAGCGAGAGTTTGAGGTTTTAACTAGATAGTAGGAATTTGATATTAATTTTTGAACAAGCGAGAGCCACGTTAGAACTAATTAGGACTTATTGATTTTCAAAACATGCTTTCGAAACTAAGGTGGTAGAAAAGTGACAGTAAAACTCTTAGTCTAGAAAGTATGGTTTTTATCAACAAAACGAGAGTGTGAGGTTTAAACCTTGAAATGGAGAAAGTCATTCTGAAAAATAAATCCTTTTTCGCGCGCTATTAATTTATTAATTCCTCGATGGTTAATTAATTACATACCGATATCCCGCTTTAATTAATTTTAAAAGTTTAATTTAATTTCTCTTAAATTCAAAGCAATCCTAAAACTAAAATCATCTGCCTTAGATTTACATCGTAACGACAGAATTACGGTAGGTCAACTATTGGTCTCTGTGGTTCGATATTTTATAAAACTACACGACGAGACTGTGCACTTGTGGTCAAGATCAAATATTTTATACACAAATCGTCGATCAAGTTTTTGGCGCTGTTGCCGGGGACCAATTTAGTCGATATCGTAACTCCGTAGTTACACCGTAGAGACTAAGGCAATTTTAATTTTCAGTTAAAATTTAAAAGAATAAAAAACAAAAAAAATTACCCCTCTTGGTTTGTCGATTGCATGCCAAAAACCCGTTCTCAAAGCGACGAATTAGAACAACCAATCGACAACCCCGAGCGTCTACTAAGTGTACGACGCCGAATTGAAGCATATAGGGAAAGATACATAGTTCCTCAAAATCAAATCATCTTTCCCGACACAGATTCAGAAGAATCTGAAGAAGAATCATGGAAATAGGACCACAAAACCGCCCCTGAAGTACTACGCTACCCCTTCTGATGCTAAACCATATAACAGCATTGTTGCCCCTGCGATAGAGGCAAACAATTTCGAGCTTAAGCCTTCCTTGCTCTCAGCTGTTCAGCAGAATCAATTCTCGGGTAGCCCTGCGGATGACCCTAATCTCCACCTCTCCGTCTTCCTGCAATACGCCGATACAGTGAAAGCTAATGGCGTCAGTCCCGAAGCGATCAGGCTTCGACTCTTCCCCTTCTCTCTTAGAGATCGAGCCCGTGCTTGGCTCCAGTCTCTACCTTTAACTCTGTCACCACGTGGGAAGAGTTGAAGAAAGTCTTTCTGGCTAGGTATTTCCCACCCAGCAAGACTGCTATGCTAAGAGCCCAAATCAATGGATTCAAGCAGAAAGACAATGAATCTCTCTACGAAGCATGGGAGAGGTTCAAGGACATGTTGAGGTTATGTCCCCATCACGGTCTAGAAGAGTGGTTGATCATTCACACCTTCTACAATGGTCTCCTGTACAATACAAGGATGACAATAGACGCTGCCGCGGGCGGCGCACTCATGGACAAACCTTACAATTAAGCCTACCAACTAATCGAGAGTATGGCTCAGAATCACTACCAGTGGGGAAGCGAGAGGACCCCCCACAGAAAAACCTCAATCAAGAGGTGGAATGCATGAGATAAGCGGCCTTGACCATGTTAACGCCAAGGTTGATGCTCTCACTCAGAAATTAGACAGCTTACTCAACATTCCTTCTGCTACCGTAGCAGCGACAGTCTCGAATTGTGAAATATGTGGCACTCCTGGGCATGCTATAGCTGAATGCCAACTTCTGACCGGAGTTTCCTCCGATCAAGTGAACTACGCCCAAGGAGGCCCATATTCTAACAATTACAACCCAGCTTGGAAAAGCATTCCCTATCTTTCATACAAGAGCAACAATGCACTTTATGCACCCGGCCAAGGACCACCCTCTGGTCCGCCAGGTTTTCGAAAGACTTCTGTTCCTAATCCTAACAACTCTGGGAAGTCTAGTCTCAATGTTATGTTTGAGACCTTCATGGCGTCTCAACTACAAACAAACGAAGGACTTAAAAATCAAAATATGCACTTCACTAAGATGTTTGAGCAGTTAAACAACAAAGTAGACGTTTTGACCACCCATCATAAGATACTAGAAACTCAGGTTGCACAAGTGGCTCAACAACAAGCATCTACGTCTGCTCCTGCAGGCATATTTCCTGGCCAACCTCAGCCTAACCCTAAGGCACATGTGAACGCTGTGACACTGCGAAGTGGAACACAGTATGATGAAACAGTTGACCCTAGGATTGAGAGACCAGCCATGCAGCAAAAGTCCGATGAGCCGGTTGAGAAAGATAGTGAACCAAAAGAAAAGAAAGGAGATGGCGTCGAGGCACCAGAAAAAGAGAAACCCTATGTGCCTCCGCCACCCTACAAGCCACCTATTCCATATCCTCAAAGGTTTGAAAAGACCAAAAGCATGGGGCAATTTAAGAAATTCGTGGAGCTTCTCAAGCAGTTGAATATAACTATCCCATTCACTGAAGCTATCACTCAAATTCCCGCATATGCTAAATTTCTTAAAGAGATCTTAACCAACAAAAAGAAGATCGAGGATTGTGAAACTGTTATGCTCACTGCCGAATGTAGCGCCATCCTCCAAAACAAAATGCCACCTAAACTCAAAGACCCATGAAGCTTCTCTATACCCTGTGTCATTGGAAAGTTTGTCATAGATAGGGCCCTATGCGATTTAGGTGCCAGCATAAGTCTCATGCCCATGACCATATGCGAGAGATTAAAGTTAGGAGAGTTGAGACCAACTAGGATGTCTATTCAATTTGCTGATCGTTCTGTCAAGATGCCTCTAGGTATTCTAGAAAACGTTCCTGTGCGTATAGGTCAATTCTTCATCCCGACTGACTTCATAGTCACGGACATAAAAGAAGACTCTAACACGCCAATCATCTTAGGAAGGCCATTCCTAGCTACAGCTGATGCGATAATTGATGTAAAGAAAGGAAAGCTCACTTTTGAAGTGGGAGATGAAAAAGTTGAATTTATTTTGACTCAATTTCTTAACGCACTAGCCATAGATGATACTTGCTATCTACTAGACGTCATTGACGAATGCAAAAAAGAGATGGAGAATGATCCAACTGCATACTCTGAAATCCTAAGATCTTCTCCAACACCAACTCTCGAAGTTCAGGATTACGAGCTTGGTGAAGTCTTTGAGATTACACCAAGCCCGACGCCTTCTCCTGACCAATCCTCTTTAGAACTCAAATCTCTACCTGAAACCCTAAGGTATGAATTCCTTGATCAAGAGCTTAAGCGCACTGTGATTGTGTGCGCCGATTTAGGACAGCCAGAAACTGACAAGTTACTGAATGTCCTAAGAAAATACCCAGCTGCTTTAGGATATAGCATCTCTGATCTAAAAGGGATAAGTCCTTCTCTTTGCATGCATCGCATCTTCCTCGAGGAAGATTGCAAGACCTCTCGAGAACCGCAAAGAAGGATAAATCCCATTCTAACTGAAGTAGTTAAGAAAGAAGTAGAAAAGCTTCTAGATGCAGGAATCATATACCCGATCTCCGACAGTAAATGGGTCAGTCCCGTTTATGTCGTGCCTAAGAAAGGTGGGGTGACTGTAGTTACCAATGAGAAAGGAGAGTCTGTAGCACAAATGGTCGTAACAGGAAGTAGAATGTGCATTGACTATAGGAAACTCAACAAAGCCACGCGCAAAGATCATTTCCCTTTGCCCTTCATTGATCAAATGCTTGAGCGTCTGGCTACTCACTCATATTTCTGCTACCTTGATGGTTATTTGGGATTCTTTCAAATCCCTATTCATCCCGATGACCAAGAGAAAACGACCTTCACTTGTCCTTTTGGTACATTTGCATATAGGCGAATACCATTTGGATTGTGCAATGCCCCCGCGACCTTCCAAAGGTGTATGACGGCAATCTTTGCCGATTATTTTAATGACATAATGGAGGTCTTCATGGATGACTTCTCCGTGTGCGGATAAAGTTTTGAAGGATGCTTGACGAACCAAGAGAAGGTACTTGAAAGATGTGAAAAAGTCAATCTTGTACTATACTGGGAAAAGTGTCATTTTATGGTTCATCAAGGTATTCTTCTTGGATATATAGTGTCCAATAAGGGGATTGAGGTAGATAGAGCTAAAATCCAAGTTATAGAGAATCTACCACCTCCCAAATCTGTGAGAGAAGTTCGAAGCTTTTTAGGTCACGCCGGTTTCTATCGGCGATTTATTAAGGACTTCTCCAAAATCACAAAGCCCTTAACCGGGCTGCTAATAAAAGATGCCGAGTTCATTTTTGATGAGGAGTGCCTAAGGGCATTCCAACAATTAAAGGCAGCTCTCATCTCTGCACCCATCATGCAGCCACGTGATTGGAGTTTACCATTTGAGATCATGTGTGACGCTTGTGACTATGCCATAGGCGCAGTCTTAGGCCAAAGGAAAGATAAGAAGCTTCATGCTATCTATTATGCTAGTAGGACCTTAGACCCCGCGCAGATGAACTACGCCACCACAGAAAAGGAACTCCTGGCTGTTGTGTTTGCGGTCGACAAATTCCGTTCTCACCTAATAGGTGCCAAAATCATTGTCTACACCGACCATGCAGCAATTAGGTACCTTGTGAACAAAAAGGATGCCAAACCAAGGATCCTAAGATGGATCTTGCTCCTTCAAGAATTTGATTTAGAGATCAGAGACAAGAAAGGAATCGACAACACAGTTGCGGACCACTTGTCAAGAATGGAGGGAATGCTGCCTGAAAAGGTGCCCATAAATGACGATTTCCCATATGAAAGGCTAGTAGCCCTTATGGAGAGCGTCACCTCCGAGTGCCCTTTGCTTGATGACAACACTGAAGTTGTCAACTCTGTCTGCACGAGGGGCTCGTTGCCATGGTATGCCGACTTTGTCAACTACCTAGCGGCAAGAGTTCTTCTGTCTGATCTGACCTACCAACAGAAGAAGTTCTTCAGTGACCTGAAACATTACTATTGGGATGAACCTCTTCTTTTCAAGAGAGGTGCCGATGGAGTCTTCCGTCGATGTGTCCCCGAAGAAGAGGCGCAAAACATTATTTCTCATTGCCATTCTACGCCATATGGGGGACATGCAAGTACTTCCAAAACTTGCGCTAATATTTTGCAAGCCGGCCTTTATTGGCCCACTATTTGGAAAGATGTCCACGCTGCCATACGGAGTTGTGATCAGTGCCAGCGCGCTGGTGGCATCTCTAGGCGCGATGAAATGCCTCAGCAAGACATCCTTGAAGTGGAAGTGTTTGATGTGTGGGGGATAGACTTCATGGGACCATTTCCATCTTCTCTTGGTAACAAATACATACTTGTGGCTGTTGATTACGTGTCCAAATGGATCGAGGCTGTTGCCTGTCCAACTAATGACGCCCAAGTAGTGATTAAACTTTTTAAGAACCAGATCTTCCCTAGGAGAACTAGTACTTCTTTTTAATTCGAGACTTAAACTCTTTCTCGGAAAACTTCGCTCCAAGTGGTGATACATTCACAGTTAATGGACAGCGGTTAATGGAAATAAAGAGTGAAACTGGTGATACATTCACAGTTAATGGACAGCGGTTGAAACATTACAATCTTAAGGATAGTGACACTGCTTTTGCAAATTTTAACCTATCCGCCCTGTCCGCTAAAACGTGAACTTGGTTCACCCTCTTTGAAGTCGAGCTCACCGACATTAAACAAAGCGCTTGGTGGGAGGCAACCCGCTGATTTTGATTCTAATGTTTTCTTTTTAGTCCATTTTATTTTGCAGGTAATAAAGAGATAGCACGCTCAACGACTTCATAGTTGTGGAAGCTTAGCTATTCAGTTTTTCACTTCCAATCTCACCTTTAGTCGTTGCATTGGGGAGAATGCTCGATTTAAGTGTGGGGGAGGAAGATTTATCGCTTTTCTTTTACTTTCAGTCATTTAGTTTGCATGCATAATAAAACCTTAGGATAGTTCACTTAAATTGAGTTGATTTTGCGTGTTGTTTTTGTTATTGTCTGATTTTCCCATTTCTAGAGCTATACCAAAAATTTTCTTGTGAAAAGCAAAGTGCTGAGTTTTGATGCTTGATATTGATTGTTTGAAAGTATATAGGTTGTTTGCACTATCTAGGCTATTTTGTGAAATTTGGGTAACGGTTAGATAAAATCAATACCGCTTTAACATCTTAGATTCTCAAAAGTGTGTAAAACTGATTTGAGTACTAGTTTTGACAAAGCTTTGAACTTGAGTTTTAATGAACCCTTAGTAGTTTATTTAGCAGTCGGCACCATCTCAAGGCACAAACTAAGTGGGAAACCGACGAATATAAGTGAATGATTTTGAATATAAATGTTTATGAATACTATTGGTTGATTCTTTGAAATAATTGATGAAAATTCAACAAATGTTGAAACATGCGAAAGGAAAAAATACCATAGTATAGAAACTCATTAGTAGTTGGTTCAGAGGTGTCTGATTCTGAACTTGGTAGGGCGGGTTACGATCCGATCCCCCGCAACTGCGAAGTGGGTAAAGCGAATAGGGGTTACCAAACTTATGTTATCAGCACCCCTCGCTATATGATGATCATAATCACTAACATGTTTTCTACCATGGGCGTGTACGAGATAACGGGCTTAATGTGATTGCGCTAGAATGAAAAGGGTGAAAGAAACTTAGGTGAAAGGTAGAGTCAAAAGGAAATGCTTCAGGTCTGTTTTCATATAATGGGAGTCTCTTGTGTCATTACGGTATTTTTGTTATTTGTACTGTTATTTGATTTTCATGGCTTAGCCGGCAACCACGTATGAGTAGGATGATCTTGTCATGTGTTTTTACTTGTGCTATGCAATTCACTATTCTTTTATGCTTGAGGACAAGCAATGGTTCAAGTGTGGGGGAATTTGATGACACGAAATCATATCGTATTTTTAGCTTAATTTATGTGAACTTTAGTTGCATTTTCATATGTTTTTTATTTCATTTATGTCTTTTTATGTTGGTATTTGTTTTCTTTTCAGTAATGTCAAATAAAATAGGTCGGAGAAGAGAATTGAGCAAAGTGTCAAAAACGGAGCAAAAAGGGGGGGTGCAAAGCACAAATTCGCGCAGCCCACAAAGGAGCCTAGCAGAAAGGGGTATTTGCCCCCATCAGGCTTGTGGCGGGCGCCACCAAATCCAGATCCAATTGAAACCAATTTTGCGAGGCGTGGGGAGAAAGCACGCGTCTGTTCCTAATCGGATGGCTGTTGGATGAGATCAAAAGTGAAGCATATCCTCCCTATTTTTATGGATCATACGAGGCAAAATTCTCCTATAAATAGAAGCTCAAAACTCAGACCTCCACACGCCTTTTTCTTCTTTATTTCAGTCAGTTTATATTTTCCGTTTTGTTAACTATAACGGTATTTCCACATCGGAAATCCGTTTTTAATTCCGTTTTCAAATTCCTGTCAAGAATTCTGTACCGGTTATTATCGTCAAGTTTAATTCAAGTTTATTCAGAATTTTATTTCCAGGTTTTTAATGCTTTTATTTAATTATTTATTTATTATGTCTTATTTAATTTTCTGTTTTTATTTGTTTATTTCTTTTATCATGTCTAGCTAAATTCCTAGATATCGGTATGTAATTCAATTCTCCGAAGGGGATTTAGTAATGATTTAGCGCGCAACACATAAACTATTTTTTCTGATTCAAATTCCTAATTTAATTCGAAGCTTTTGAACGAAAGTAAAATAAAGCAACTAAGGTTAAAATCAATAGAGCGAGAGTTTGAGGTTTTAACTAGATAGTAGGAATTTGATATTAATTTTTGAACGAGCGAGAGCCACGTTAGAATTAATTAGGACTTATTGATTTTCAAACATGCTTTCGAAACTAAGGTGGTAGAAAAGTGACAGTAAAACTCCTAGTCTAGAAAGTATGGTTTTTATCAACAAAATGAGAGTGTGAGGTTTAAACCTTTAAATTGAAAAAGTCCTTCTGAAAAATAAATCCTTTTTCGCGCGCTATTAATTTATTAATTCCCCGATGGTTAATTAATTACATACCGATATCCCGCTTTAATTAATTTTAAAAGTTTAATTTAATTTCTCTTAAATTCAATGCAATTCTAAAACTAAAATCATCTGCCTTAGATTTACATCGTAACGACAGAATTACGGTAGGTCAACTATAGGCCTCTGTGGTTCGATATCTTTTAAAACTACACGACGAGACTGTGCACTTGCGGTCAAGATTAAATATTTTATACACAAATTGTCGATCAGTCAGACGATAATCAGTAACACTTTTCCCCAGTATTTGCTTAAGTTCCCAAGTAGAGATCGTCCCGATGAACTCAGGGTATATCTTGCTGTTTTCCCAGTCGGGCCATGTTTTGTTCTTCCCAAGTGGAGTCTCAACTATATTTTCATTTGTCTGCCTTTTATAACATTCATACAAAATTAAAAAAGAAAGTCAACATTTTGCATACATTTGCATAATGAGCATTGCTAGAGGATTTTTAGGTCCAAAAATGGTGCACGTCTTATAGGGGCAGCACGTCTTAGACAAAAAATTACACTTTTCATCTTTCCTGTTGAAAAACTTAAATAGGGGCAGCTGTTGTACCATAATTTTGAACCTACAAATCCAATTCGCATTACATTTATAAAAAATATAAAAATATTTACTTTCTTTATTATACATGTTTTAATTTCATTTTCTTTACATATTTTCTTATTTTTCTCATATTCTCGAAAAAAGTCAAAGTAATATAAAAAATAGTTTTTGGTTTTATTTTACGCTTTATTTTAAAAATGTCAAAAAAAATAGTTTTTTCAGCTCATGATGTTAATTTTCTTTTAAATAGCGTAAAAGTTTAAAAATATGAAAAATTAGGGTTTTCTATTTTACGTTCCTTTTATATTTCATTTCCGTATATTTCAAAAATATGGAAAATTTACTTTTACACATTTTATTTTATCTTATTATCATTTATAGTTTATTTTAAAAATCTATCGAGGGAATAGTCACCGCGTTCGGCGGTGGATACCCCGGTCTCGACAAAAAAAAAAAAAATTATTTTAAAAAATATGCCAAGAGGAGGAAAGAGTAGAGCACAAGTTGCTCTATTTCTATGACTCACAATTTCATCTCATTCTTATCCCTTTATCATTTTACTAAAAATCAAAAAAACCATTTTTTACCTTAACCAATCAAATTGCTCCACCTCACTCTTTTCCCATCATTATTCTATTTTCTATTTTTCTTTTTAATCAAATTACCCTTTTCTATCATTTTTACCCAATTATCTCACCTTTTATCATTATTCCCCTTCTATCCCTTAACCCTAATTTTTTATCTATAAAAGAAACCTCACATCACACTCACAAACACACATTCACACATTCACCAACACCCAAAAAAAATTCTTTCTCTCCAACCACCAATCAAAACATCAAAAAATAACAAAAAAAAAAAGAAAAACAAGAAAGAAAGAAAAAACTACTTCACGTTTTTCTACTTTTTCCAGTAAACAACAACATACACACCTCCATCATATTTAACCAAAATCAAAACTCCAAATATTCAAATCATTCATCAAACTCATATCTAATCCTTCTACCATCACTCTTACTCATTCTAGAACCAGAAAACGTGAACAAACAAGCTCGGAAACGACCCAAAACGTTTCAAACCGAGTAAAAACATACAAACTTGAGGTTATGATTTCTCCCTCTTCGTAACTCCGTTTTGGTTGATCTTTGGCTCATTGAACTCGCGAGAATCATACGAAGCTGATGTATGTATCAGTTTTCGTCGATTTCGCGTACAAACCATTATTGATTTTTTAGATCCAAACTTTTAACTTTCGTTTTTAAAAATCTAGACATCTATTTTGAAAACTAAGCATAGATTTAAAATCTACGCAAGAAATCGAGTGAAATGGACTTCTCATATGAATTTTTTGGCTCGGTGTTTGAAGCTTTCTCATGACTCGTTAATGGCGGACGAGTCACTGAGTCACTGAGTCAGTGACTCGCCCGCGTGAGGGAGAAGGAGTATAATATAGACTGTTTTCTGTTATTTTTAATCATGATCGTTTGATCCGAAGTCATGATCGTGCGCGTTCATTTGTTTTTTAAATCAGATCTGTTTGATTATAATCAAGTGATGATGGCGATGACCTACGGTGAGCCATCGCTGCCTCGCCCTTACTGAATCTGCGTGTAGAATCCTGGACTACCCATGGATTGATATGATCCGCCCTTTTCTGTTTTTGTACTTAGTACACCCTTGTTTCACTAATACACCCCCTACCTATTATTTTCTTTTTTTCCTTCTTTTTCTTACTATTTTTTCTTTCTTTACCTTCATTACTCAGTTTTTTTATTTTTTTATTTTATTACTTTATTCATTTCTTTATTTTATTTACTACTGTATTTCATTTTGTTAGTTTACTTCCTTTTATTTAGTTTATTTATTTTTATGCCATTTAAGTTACTTGCAATTTATTTTATGATATTTATATTATGTCATTTACATTTCATACTATTTATTTTATTTTGCATCATCTTTATTCTTTGTTTCTATTTCATTATGTTTTGAATGCTTATATTTTGTGACTTTGGGACCTAAATTAAACCTAAGCCTTAAAGGAGACGGACCAAGAAAAAGAGTAGTGTTAGAACAAAAAAAAATAGTTTAGTTTAGTATAGTTTTTTTAGTTAGTTTATTTTAATTCCGTCGGACTTGTAATTTATTTTATGTCATTGCATTTTCATTCAAATGTTGCATCATTCATGTTTAAATTCTTGCAAATATCTTAGAATGTAAATAGGCGAAAAATGTAACCCCAAAGTTGATGTAAAAATTGCATTGCATGCATTTTATTTTTATCGCTTTTCGTCAAAACGCTAAAAAACAAACGAACGCGAATCTTTCATTACCAAAGGGGTATGAATAGTAAATTCCTTAGAAAAAAATAATAGAAAACAAACAAACATCTTCTCTTTCTCAAAATAAAAATTCTTTAGGCCAAAACACCTATTAGTCGCACGCTTAGACTTAGGTTTATTTTCTAACACTTTATAATTATGCAACAACCTTCTCTTCTCAATCCAATCTCCACTTGCACACACAATTCTATCTATACTACTTCTCCCTCTATTTCTTACCACTTCTCTCCCATTTCTTCACATTAAAAATAAGTAAACAAGCAATAAATTAGAGGTTACTATAGGATACTATAGACGCTTAGGATGCTAATCCCTTCCCTAGGTGTAATCAACCCCCTCTTTGGAAATGAAAGATCATTGTAGTGGTGGAAATCCCAAATTCCCCGCAACAATGCTCAAGTCAGTGTGTGTGCAAGATGAGAGAATTAGGGTTATGAATCGTACCATGAGGTGGTGTGAAACCACCTGTTTATTAGCGTTACCCTTCAAGGATAAGAATGACTCCGTGTAGGAATCAGGGCCGTTGGGAGTTGTGCAGGTTTATCTAACGGTTGAGATTAGAGCTCCCAGAAGCTTCCGCCTAGGGCGCGTATACAATAGCTTTTTGGTGGAAAGCCCTTGGAATCCGAGACGGGTCCCCACGTGTATTAGACCTGGACATGTGCTTGCATTGGGCCTTTGGCCAATCCAAAATAGTTGCCCCCGCAGTCAATTGCTTGAGATGGAATCTAAGCATTGACTTGAATATGTCCTTTGTTGATATCTTTCCTTAAAAGTTAATTCGGTAACAGTAACGATATGCAAAGGAAAGAAGAAGGGTTTAGAAGCTAAGCGTACCGTTTAGGAGTACTGTACCCTATTTATATTCCCCCGGGTACAACATCCTTCTTGCCGGTGTGATGAAGTGTTTCGTTGTGAAGAGATTTGATTTGTTACCGGGTCCTTTTAGGAGTGGTAATGATTCAGAATTTGTGAAGTTTCAAAACGTCTTGTCTTCCGGTTGGATGTGTGACATCTGTCGATTTTGAAACGTCGTTGTAGCATTAATGACGGAAACATGCCTCTTCTCTTGCGCTTTTATTGCGCGTGCGTCACTAGCTATAACTAGGGTACTCGTTTTTCCGTTGTTTCGAGGTAACATCTGGACCGTTGATTTGAATCTTTCAGATTCCTTTAATCCGGTCCGTTGAAAGTGGCTCCAATGGTTTATAAATACCTGTTGCTTATCTCACTTGTTTCTTTTCGCATTCCTATTTCTAAAATCCTTATTTCTTCTCTCGCAACGATTTCATTGATTCCAGTCTCTCAGACTAGTAACCACTACTTTCGTCCGAAGAATCTTCAATTTCTCAGAGGTAACTTCCTTCTCTTTTACTATTATCATTATTCTTTTCTCTGTTTGTATCATTATGGCCAATACAAAGGGTTCAATGAGTTTGAATGTTGATAATGGAGTGCCATATGAACTTGCTCTTTGCTCAGAGCGAGACACTTTCACTTTAAATGCAAAAATCTTAGAGTTAATCTTTCCAAAAGATGTAGATCGTATTTATTACGATGGGTTGAGTCACTCTTATTTTGGTGATCATGATGAAGAATACATAGTAATTAGGTTCAACAATGATAAGGTCCAACTTCGTAAGCGTAACTTAGATGCACAACTTCAATTAAAATTGAGTAATCTTGAATTTAAGAGGCACCTTCATGATATGATTTGGACCAAACTTAATGGTGCTGCTGAACTTGCTAGGCTTCAGGAAGAAGAAAGGAAACGTCAAGAAGATATGGTGAAGAGGGGTAAAAGTGAGCCGGATCTCCCCAATGATGCTGGTAGGTATAATTGGGTCCTGGAAGATGTTCTTGGGACTCCTTCCGTCTTTTCAAAAATCAACTCGTTAAAGGGTGCTAAGAAAGACATAGGGCTCTCTCAAGATTGGCTGCTAAGAAAGACTCCTTCCTCTTTCATTGTACTGACCAATTTTCCTATTTTCTTTTTCAGAAGATATGAAGTTCAACAATGCCAAGATCAAGCAAGCTATGGAGCTTAAGTTGAAGAAGAAGCAGGAACAACAAGCTCTTCTTCAAAATAAATGTGAAGCTATTGTTCATGAGGCCCTGGACAAGGCGTCTGGTGAGCTCATTGATGAAACTGCCACCAAAGTTCTTAACGAGGAAAGTCCTCCTGAACCTACTATTTCTAAGGTTCAAGTCATTGCTGATGCCGGTGTTGAGCTCAATGATTCCGGCAAGGATAAAATTCCGAAAACTGTGAGGGGGAAAGCTGTTGAAACTGTCAAAGAATCTGACCCATCTACAACAGAGACGATGTGAGTTTTCCTTCCTGGACCTGATCCTCCAGTTATGACAGGAGGTTCTTCCGCGGAGCAGTCCATCAACATGATGTTGACTATGTACTGTCACAAAATGCTGCTTCTTGTCAAGAACACTTGGTGGAGACGGCTTACCAAATCCAACAAGCCAACAACTATATGTTCATGGTGGCTGGTGAGGAGTATGATATCTTGACTGTGAAATTTTGGCTACCAGACAGACAAACGCTGTGAACAATGTAAGCACAACTGTCCGAGCGCGTGTCTAGCTCAGGACAAACACACAATTAAAACATAATTAAAAGCAGCGGAAAAGTAAATAACAGTAGGTTTGTTAACCCAGTTTGGCGCAACTTGCCCTAATCTGGGGATACCAATCCAGGAGTGAACTCACTATAATAGTTCTAGTGTAAGGACCAACGTAGCCGCACTACTTGTCTTCCACCTAGACCCTACCTAACGTGACAGCCCAACCTACAAACTCCTAGATATGAGACCCCGTCTCACCTCCTAACCTAAACAGCCCTACCTAGCGTTGCTTTTACTTTACTTTTCTTCGTTATGTTTTCTTTGGACAAGTGACACACTCTTCCGACTCAACACAACTCCGTACGTAAAGGCTTAGGAGAAGCACAATTACAACTCAACTAAAGACGTCGTTAGCTTGACCAGCGATGATACAAGCAAGGCTCACACCAATAAACAATAAACTAACAAACTATCAAAGAAGACTAAACCTTAAACACACGGTTTAGAACACACATGGTTTAGCTTGAATATATGTTACAGCATCTGACCCATCATCAGTGATCATGAGAAACTGACCACACATCTGGCTAATATATGTTTTTGCACAATTGTAGCCAATCTTCAAAAACCCGACACACTGGAAATTTTGCTATCAACGATGCTCAAAGGAAGAACAAGATTATTCAAGACCTTCAATCTGATTTAAAGAAGACTCAGGATAATTTGGCATTGGCAGATAGCAAACTAAAGGCGAAGTTAATTGAACTCCAGTTGTTAGAGGATAAAGTGAAGTCGAGGGATGCTGTTATCGCGAAGAGGGATGAAAAGCTTTCCAAGGAGAAGAAGAAATACCAGCTTGATCTTGATTCCGCCAAGAATTGATACAATGACCTTGCCAATAATGAGGAAAAACATTATAATGAAGCCCTTCAAGCTGAGCAGAAACGTCATGTTGACGAGTTGAAGGCGGAGAAGGAGGTTAATGATGCTCTGATAGCTTCTTTGGTTGAGTTTGTTCGTGAGCAAAAAACTTATGGTACTTGGTCATACTTAGCTCAAAAATTGGCGGCTCTTGAAAAGGAAAAGGTTGAGTTGGTGGAAAAATTTGCTGCTATGGAGAAAAAGAATCTTGAACTCCAGGAGGAAGCTAATGATGCCCTTGCCGGAACTGGGGAGTATGGAATGAACTTGGCTAACAACGTTCTTGACTAGGTGGAGCTATTTCACCCCGGTATCAAAATTGACCGGAGTGGTCTTGATTTCTTTGGCATGGTCAAGGACGAGAAAGTTGTGTCTGCTGATGCTGAAGAAGATGAAATTATTGAGAAGCCCGTCAACAGTGTTGCTGATGTTCAAAATGATATGAACAATACTAAGCCTGCTGATGGTGCTCCTACTTCCCAGACTCCTCCTGTTGAGAAATCCAACGACCTTGTTGATGGTGCCAGGGAAAAGAAGAATGAAGAACCTGGTGTTAATCCTTCTGTTGAGGAAGTTGTTACCAAGGCCCCTTGAAAGATTTGTTGTAATCACTGGTAGAAATTACACTTTTAACATCAGTTAAAAACAACTTTTCACATCAGTTTCAAAACTGATGTGAAAAATGCAAATATCATATCAGTCCTAAACTCCACTGACGTGAAATGTGAAATTTTAATTTAAAACAAATTTAGTTTTCACATCAGGTTTTTAATTCTGCTGATGTGAAATATTTATTTGTCACATCGACTGTTTTTCCAACTGATCTCAAAAGCCTTTATTTTATGAAAAAAAAAACTGCTCCATTTTTTGCTTTTTTTATAGGCTAAATTTTACTGATAAAACAAAAACTAGAATGAAACCAAAAGAAAAACTACAACATATAAAGCAGGGCTAGACATGTTATTATGTGACTTATAAATACACACAAAGAACATTAACAAATAGTGGTAGTTGAACAAACACTTTTATACAACAACAAGAATCCAAAGGTAACCAAAATAGAAATGCAAAACAAAATAAAAATCATTCTAAAACAATAATTCTAAAATACAAGTGTTATGATACTAAAGTATTAATGTTTTTCTTCATTTGTGTAGCATCTACAGAAGGCAAATATATATGAGACATAATGGTTGTGACGTTTTGCACCAGACCCCCTTCAATCTATAAATGACAAATCAAACACAAGGGTTAAGTCGTCAACAACCTATATAGACATAACTTATATAGACACGACAATACCCCAAATTAAGCTAATATACCTTAAAAACAATTTAAGCTATAGGAGTCTACCTTGTGGGATTAAGGTCAAAAGAGTTCAGTGATGGTGCTGATAGTCGAGGGCAACAACAAAGTAGTTGTCAAACCTTAAACATATTAGAAGTTTTGGTTAGTCAACAAGCATATAAAGTAAAGAAAGAGAGATTTTTAATTGCATTTAAAAGAGGATGTATAGTCACTACAGGTAGGTCAAGAAGACACCCATCTTCACCCATCTACAAACTCAAATTATAGATCACCGAGTTCAGTGATTAAATCACTGATTTCCATGTTGGATAATCGAATTGAAGCCATTGCATCATGAATTTCCTCTCCTGTTGTATCCATACAATAGTCAAGTGATTTCGCTGCTCTCTTGAAATCCTTCATTACACACGTTCTTACTATATCATATTTTTAATCAAGCTACTTCAAAAGCTATTGATTACTATTACCAAACAATGCTTTAGACAAAACACAAACCCGATGAGTGGGGGTCGCAGAACAAAACAACCACGTGTATGGTTAACATTTCCCTATATATTTCTTTTCTTGCACTTTTTCAACTTTCTCAAGAAATATAAGCAATAATTTACTGCAAAAGAAATAGTTAATGAAAAAATGAGTATGTCATCTGTGCATATATGTATTTCAAACAGCCCTCTCTAATTTGAACTGCCCCAAGGACTTAATAATAAAAGGAAGACAATAAATGAGTATAATTTAAAGATTTCATGCAAATTTTTCAAATTGGTTAAATGAATACCACTATTATGAGATTAAATAAAAATTAAAGGGATGAGTTTCCACATCAATGGAACTATTGACCTGATGTGTAATTTTTTAAAACAAAATTTTCAAGTATTTACGAGATTTTCCATTTCAATTGTTCCCATCTTAGGGGTTTCTTTGACAGGTGCATTTATTTAGTTCCCCGTTTAGGGAATCATGCTAGTGTCTTCCTTAAAGGGTTATTTTTCCATGTTATATTTCAACATCTTGTTCGATTCCATCTTAGGAACATTTTAGCTCGCTTGCTGTTTTTGTTTCTTATAAATGCTATAATTTACAAATGTTGCATGTGAAATCCCATCTTAGGAATATTTTCACGTTACGTTTGATTCCGTTTTGGGACTATTTCCGTGTTAACTGTGATTCCGTTTTAGGAATGTTACACGTTAAGAATAATTCCTTCTTAGGAAGATCTCCATGTTAAGAGTGATTCCAATTTAGGAATCCATTGTTTAAGTGTGATTTTATGCCTCTCTTGAAGGTCCTTTTGTAACATTTTGTTAATCCTTTTTTTAAACCTTTTTTTAAAGGATCTTTATAAATATTCCGCTTATAGAATCAAGTTCTTTTTCCCGATGACATTTATGCCTACGTTTCATAGGTCTTTTATTTTTGGCCTTGTTGTCTAAGGTCTTACTGGAGTCGAGGGATAATCTAGACAAGAGTTTGCTTCTCTCTGATGAATGTGTGCTACTTTCTGGTGGCTAACCAGAAAAGCCATTCATCCAATTGCCCCCGTTGAGAGAGGGTCTTTAGCCTTTCTTTGAAGGTCTTTTACGTTTCTTAACGTGAGTTTATAGTATAGTGTCTTAGCACTTTAAATTTTGAGTTTTAACAAAACTTTCTTCACGACGATATCTATCTTAAGACATTTAAATTTGCTGAAGAATGAAGAAAAGAGATAATATTTCTGAATAGTCATCATTTCATTATGTTCTTGCCATGCTACTACATAAGACTTCCGTTGCAAGACGGGTACATAAGCTTCCATTCTAAGACGGGAAAACAAACTTCCGTTCTTAGACAGTAAACAAAGATAAATACTTAGTTAAAATAACTGATTTTCAACTGTAATACTTCTTCAACTTAGCATCATTCCAAGTTCTTGGGATGGGTTCCCCTTTGAGGGTCTCAAGTTTGTAGGCTCCTTGGCCAGTAGATGCAGTGACCTTGTATGGTCCTTCCCAATTTGCAGCAAATTTCCCATTAGAAGCATTCTTTCTACGTACATCAGCGCAACAAAGCATAAGGTCTCCAGGATGAAAATCCTGTGACCGAACCTTTTTGTTGTACCTTGAAGCCGTTATTTTCTTAACGGCGGCTTCGGTCAGAGCAACATAACATATCCAAGAAGTCAAGTTCTTGTTGGATGGCCATGGTATTTTCCTCCTCTAGCTTAGCTCTCCAATCTCCTCAAGGATCACAACTTCTGTCCCATAAGTCAATTTGAACGGGGTCTCACCCGTTGTGGAGTGGGGCGTGGTTATGTAAGCCCACAGAACATGGCAGAGCTCTTCGGCCCAGTTCCCCTTGGCGTCTTCAAGTCTTATCTTTAGCCCCCTGAGAATGACAGGGTTAGCTGTTTCAGCTTGCCCGTTAGTCTGGGGTGTTCAACGGATGAAAAGTGTTGTGTTATTTTGAAGTCCTCCATGAGTTTCTTCATCTTGTTATCAGCAAACTATGTCCCGTTATCAGTAGCGACAAAATGGGGGACTCCAAATCTAGCCAGAATGCTCCTCTTGAAAAACTTGATAATATTGGCAGCTGTAATTTTGGCTAAAGCTTCAACTTCTATCCACTTGGTGAAGTAGTCCACAACAACGATAAGGAATTTCACCTGTCCGGCAGTCATTGGGAAGGGTCCCAATATGTCCATTCCCCATTGGAAAAAGGGCCATGGGATGGTCAAGTTGTGAATTTCTAAAGATGGGAAATTGTATATATCTCCGTGTTTTTGGCATTTTTCACACGTCTTCATAAATTCTTTAGCATCGGTGGCCATTGTAGGCCAATAATATCCAGCACGAAGTATTTTTCTTGATAAGGCTCTCCCGCCAAGATGTTGACTAGCAATTCGTTCATGTACTTCTTCTAGGGCATTTGAGGAGGGGTGTAGAAAACCCTCTTTTGTAGAGCTGGCCTGCCACGATGGTATGGGACGGTGCTCTTCTCTTCACCAACGAAGCTTCATCTTTATTCATTGGCAGTTTCGCGGTTTCAATGAATTTCATGACAGGTTGAATCCAAGAAGTGTTGCTGCTGTTTTCTTCGTCAAGAACCATAACCATCAAATTTTCAACGACGCTGGGCATTTCTAGGGTTTCTTGAATAAAGAAGTGGTTCACTCCACTCTTTATTGTGCTTGCCAATTTTGACAAAACGTCAGCTCTTGTATTCTGTTCTGTAGGAACGTGCATGATCTTGAAATCTTCAAACGAATTGATGGTTTCCTTTATTACCAACAAGTACTTTTGTAACAATGGTTCTTTCGCTTGGGCCTCGCCTTTGACTTGAGTAACCACCAGTTGAGAATATGTTCTCAATTTCAGTTCCTTTGCCCCTTGCTCTTGGGCTAATTTCAAGCCGGCAATGCAAGCTTCGTACTCAGCTTGATTGTTGGTGGTGGCAAACGAGAACCTCAAGGATATTTCAATCATTAGACCTTCACTGCTTTCTAGTATCAATCCTACTCCGCTTTCTTTGCTGTTTGACGAACTGTCTGTGAAGATGGTCCATTTGGTGCATGGTTCATTTGTTGCCGGCGTCATTTCTGCCAAGAAGTCTGCAAAGGAGATATCAAATTTTGAGAGCTCCACGGACCACTTGGTCATCCGTCCGACCAGATCCGGCCTGAAAAGCACCTGCTTGAGTGGTTGGTCCGTCTTGACAACAATTGAGTGTGTAAGGAAGTATCTTCTCAATTTCCTTGCAGTAGGGACTAATGCCAATGCTACCTTCTCAATTTTTTGGTATCTAACTTCAGGACCAGCTAGAGCTTTAGAAACGAAATACACCGGGTTCTGGCTAGCTCCACTTTCTTTTACCAAGGCAGCACTTACAGCTTCCGCTGAGATTTCCAGATACAAATACAAGATTTCATCTTTCATTGTAAAATGGTAACGCATGTTGTGCAAATATGGAAATGAACATGTTCAAGTCGATTAGCATTTCGTTAAGCTTCATGATCCCCTGCTTTGTAGATGGTGCTTCCATCTTGATAACGGCATCATATTTGTCCAGGTTGGCTTCTATTCCTCTCTCTGTCAGATGGAATCCTAGGAATTTCCCCGCTTTGTCGGTGAAAGTACATTTCTCCGGGTTCAACCTCATATTGAATTCTCGTACTTTAGTGAAAATTGCTTCCAAATGGGAACTGTGTAGAGTTTCTTTAGATGATTTGACAATCATGTCATCCATGTATACTTCCAGCATCTTCTCAACTTCTCCTTCAAAGACTTTGTTCATCATTCTTTGATACGTTGCCCCTGCATTCTTTTGTCCAAATGGCATCACATTGTAACGGTAATTTGCTCTTTTTGTCATAAATGCTGTTTTGTCACGATCCTTGACAGACATGGGGATCTGGTTATACCCGGAATAAGCATATAAAAAACTCAACAATTTGTAACCTGCTGAATCATCAACCAGCTTGTCAATGTTGGGGAGTGGGTAACAGTCTTTGGGGCATGCCTTGTTTAGATCTGTATAATCCACGCACATTCTCCACTTTCCAGAAGATTTCTTCACCAACACAATATTTGACAACCACTCCGTGTAATGGATTTTTGAGATGGACTTAGTCTCCACTAGTTCGTCAACAATATCTTGTGCAACCTTCACCTTTTCTGGGGATTGTTTTCTTCTTCTCTGAACCATGTATGGGTATCTCTCATTAACATTAAGTTCGTGGCAAGCCACTTTTGGGTCAATCCTCGGCATCTCGCTAGGTGAGCAAGCAAATAAGTCAGCGTTTTTTGTTAAGCATTGAATAAAATCTTTCCGAACAGTTGTTGGCAAATTCATTCCAATCTTAACTTTCCTATCCGGGTGTTGAACTAGCTGCACTTCTTCAAATTCTCCGTTTGGCGTAGGCCTACTGAATCCATCGGGTAGCAATTTATGTTGGTAACTCTCATCGCCATATGCGCAGTTATTAGAATGTATATCGATCCTTGCGACATTGACATCTATAAGTTCGGATCGTGGCGGTGTTACCTTCACTGGCACATCTACCTGGTTGATCACTTCAGGTTCTGCCATCTCTACTGCCTTTACCTCCTTCTGTAACGCCTTGTAACAATTCTTTGTCCCCACTATGTCTGCCATAATGGTCACAACTTGCTTTTTCTAGCCATGGTATTTCATCTTCAGGTGAACTGTAGAAGGGACTGCTCCAAGGGCAACAAGAGTAGTTCTCCCGAATATGAAATTGTAAACAAATTTGCACGGCACCACAAGGAATTGGACGGGGATGATAATTTCTGATTCCGCATTCTTCCCGTCTCTGAAAGTCACCATCAATGTTAAGAATCCCCATGGTCTTGTTAAAGATCCATTGAATCCCCTCAAGTCTGACCCTTCATACGGGAAAAGTTTTCCTTCTTCAACCCCATTTTTTCAAACAAATCTTCCTACATGATATCACATGAGCTTCCTTCATCAACTAATATACGAGATACATCATAACCAACAATTGTTGCTATGATTATCAGGGAAAAAATATCATTTGGCTTGTTTCCCACTCTTTCATCGTCAGTAAACCGCAACATGGGTCTCTTGGACACTACACTTGTTGACGGGGTATCTTCTCGGGTATTAGAAAACATTTCTGCTATCTTCCTCTTAACGGAAGCTAGGTAACCTCTGGTAATAGAGCCAATAAAGGGACTCTTGCCCTTGCTTTTAATCGTTTCTTCATCATTCGAGCTGGTATCTACCTTCTCTTTACTTTTCTTCTTAGACACTGAATCTATTGCCTTTCAGCTAGATTCTTCCTTTTGAGGTGAACGTTTCCGCTTAGGGGACTCGCTCCTCCTCCGGCTTCTCTCGTTACTCTCCCGGTAACGTTTGCCATCTCTTCTGTCCTTCTGTCTGTCTTTTGTAAAGCGGCTCAGCTTCCTCTTTTTGATCAAGTCTTCAATGGCGTCTTTCAGGTGGATGCAATCATCCGTTTCATGGCCATAACACCTCGTAGCAGGTCACTCATGCTTTGTGGCTCTTCCAACCCCATCTTTTCTTTGACCATTTACTCTGATTTCGGACCCTTTTGAAAGATAAAATATTTCAGTTTTTCATCATCTCCTTTTACATCCACAGCTACACAAGTAAACCTCTCAATATACTCCCTAAGGGTTTGCTTCTTCCCCTGAACGATGGCACTCAAGGTGGCAACAAATTTGGGTTGTTTCTGCCTAGAAGTGAAGTGTGAAGTGAAATCTTTGCAAAGCGTTTTCCAAGAGTCTACATAGCCATCTGGTAATGCCTTAAACCATGTCATGGTAGAAACTTTTAGTGTTAATACAAACAACTTACACTTCACGGAGCCGCGAGCGTCATAATAGTCAAGGACTGTATCCACGTGCTCATTCGGGTCTCTGGTTCCATCGTAGCTATCCAGCTTGGGGGGTTTTTCCAGAACTTTGGGTATCTTACAGTAGAAATTTTGTTGGCGAAAGGTCCCCGGCTTGGGTAAGGGCGCGCTGGGTGAGAACGTCCTTCTCCGTGTTCAGGTATATGGGAAGGCAAACCTACCCTATTTCCCCCAGCATGACCTTTCCCACCGTTACCTCCACCATTTCCGCTGGCATGTTCGCCACCGCTACGGTGCTTGGACAAAAGCATACCGTTGTTCTTCGATTCTTGGGCCCTCAATGACTCAACTTCATCTTCCAGCTTTGATTTTGTCTTTGCCTTACCGGATTTACTCCTTGTAGATTCCGGGTAGGCAGATTCACTGTTTGCTCTGGCTTGTAATTCTTCAACTATAACAAGCCTCTCCTTCTCTTCCTGAACGAGACTCAAGATAGTCGCCAACGTGTCATTGTTTGGCGCGGTAGTCTCAGATACTGTTAAGTCCATATTTCCCCCGTCGTTTCGCTGCTAAACAGTTGGAGCCTGTTGACGGGGACATTGTTCCTCAACTGGAATCTGTCCCTGAGCGGTTTCGTCGTCTCCTACGACTCTGATTTCGCTGCAATTCTTTCGGTACTGCAAGTGGTCATGGACGGAGTTGAATGTGTTTCTTTTGGTACTGGTGACAGGATGTGTGGAAGTGGTTCAGAGACGTTTCGTGGGTTATAAGAAGAAACTCCTCTAACGGTTTTGGTTCCTTTTGATTCGAGGATGGTTAAGATAGGATTCATTGCCAACAACATATTATCAGATATGAACTGATAATGAAATGAATGAGTTCGCGAAAATCAATAAGTGATCCCCACAGACGGCACCACTGTTGTGAATGGTCCAAAGTCTTAACTCAAAGGAATGTAGTCACGGTGGTTAATGGTGGTGACGATGGTGGCTCAGCTCTTTGGAAAAGGGGGGGGGGGTTCCTGCACAAAAAGGGACTCCGACGCTCAAGTCAGTATGTGTGCAAGTTGAGAGAACTAAGGTTATGAATCGTACCATGAGGTGGTGTGAAACCACCTATTTATAAGTGTTTATACAACGGTTGAGATTAGAGCTCCCAGAAGCTTCTGCCTAGAGTGCGTATACAGTAGCTTTATGGTGGAAAGCCCTTGGAATCCGAGACGGGTCCCTACGTGTATTGAGCCTAGACATGTTCTTGCATTAGGCCTTTGGCTAGTCTAGAACATTAAACAAAAACTATTTGAACTGCATTGTATAGTTTTAAATGTTTCTATTATTTCTTTTATAAACATATTTTATTTAGATTAATGAATTTTAATTTAGATATCTTTATATATAATAAGTTAGAACTTATTATCTTTCTCTCTTCTTTAAACTTTTCTATTGTAAATGATTTATTATTATTGTTCTTTTTTTTAGATATCAGTGTAAGATATTTTTTTGGAACATAAACAATTGAAATTCATGAAACAATTTATTTCTTTTTTGTCTTTAACATCAAATGCGATTAAAAGTTTTTTAATATTTTTTTTTATCTTTATACAATTACAAGTATCATGGATACATTTGTAAATTAAAGAAGTTTCTTTAAAAATTATATACACTCCGTATATAACATAATATGTCATATTCTCTCTTTTATTTCTTCATCTATGTATAAGTCTTTTTTACATAAGTTTTTTTTTTGTTGTTAATTATAAGATTTGAACTTTGGAGAAATTAAAAGAAAATCGTGAGATAGAAAAGATAGAAAATCACCAGATGATGAGAGATGAAGTTTGAAAATGAAAAATAATAAAATTTTATTGGTTAGAAAAAAAAATGAATATGGACCAACCTTTTAAGTACAACTGGAACCACTTCACTGATTTAACCGGTTTCCAATGATTTTCAATTCATTGGTGTAAAAAAAATCACTAGTGTATTATAAATTATCTAAACTGGTGAAAGATCTAATTTTCGATCCAACCGACTAAATTAGAATGTCCGATTTTAAAAACATCGACTTAATAACTCTAAGCAAGTAAATATATTACCATATCATCTTAAATTATAATTTCAAAGCCCGTTTGGTGCGCAGAATTAAAAGATAATAAATATATCGTATCTTACTTAAATATTTTGTTTGGTGCACCAACATGATAGAATAAATTAAACTTATTGTTAATCCTATCTCACCGAAACTTTGTTATTTTAATCCTTATTATAAGCTGGGTTACCAACCTGATAGCATAATTATCCAATACACTATTCATTTTCATATCTCCACAATTATATGAAATTAGTTAATTATGAGTATTTTTTAATTTACGTCAATTAATCAATAAAAAAGTCTATTAAATATATGCTTTTTTTTAATTAACACTATTGGGTTTTTGTATGTTGACAGCATTTTGCAAAAACAACTACTAGCCAAATGCTGAGACAAATGTTGTACCATGTGGAACAACATTATGTGATCTGCCAGCTCGCACCAGCCCGCGTTTATTATTCTATGCAATCTTTTATAAGATTCGCTTTGGTTTTTCTTTTAACCATTACTTGGTGATTAAGTCACGTGTTCTGAAGGAGTCTAAGGCGGTCAAGCCTAGATATATTTTAAGAAGTGATATTGATTTATTTTTCAAGAAGATCTCTTGTTCTAGAAGATTCAAGACTTGGACCTCACAACGTCCAAAGGTGTCTGAAGCCCATGTTGCTTGCAAAACATGTTCTTGCTGAAGCTATATATTCAAGGATGTAAAACCTAAAGAGCAGCGAAGCCAATATTTACAAAATGTAGTCTTTAGGGTTTTCGTGGTTAAAGCCTTGTGCTTTAACGTGTGTACTCCTAAGCTTTTAAGTATGGAGTTGTTTGTGATCCTCTCCTAAGCTGTGAAGTACGGAGTTAGGACTTATTGTGGTTGCAACACTCTAAGCCTCTAGGTACGAGTGTGTGGTTTTATAGGAGTGTGTCTCCAACAAAAGTATTTGTGTATTGAACTTAATGCCAGTGCGAAGATCAGTGAACCAGAGGTTGTTTGCGTGGAAGTCTTCAAATTGAGAGGAAGTAAGGCGGGGCGCCTTTGATCTAGGAGTTCCTAGGTTGAGTTGTCATTGGTAGTTGCTAGGTGATAAGTTGATAACTTTGAACTAGGGCTATTTTAGTGGATTCCTTCCTGGATTGGTATCCCACAGACTAGGGCAGTTGCGCCGAAATGGGTTAACAAACTCACTGTGTTCTTTATTATTCTGTCACGCTTATTTTACTTTGCTACGCTGCATTTTATTATTATTGTGTGACAAGTGCTCGGACAAGTGCTCTAACATTATGCACAGCATGTGTCTGTCTGGTTGCCAATATATCATGAACCTTTGGACAATGCCTAGTATTCTCATGACAAAAATAAACATTTGAAATATTAAAAAAGTTTAAATAATGTTCAGGTCCCTGTAATTTGTGTTTTTTTGATATAAATCTCTGTAATTTTTTTTGTTTTTAAGTAAATCCTTGCAAATTATATGTTTTTTTTAAATTAGTCCTTAAAGTCAAAATCTGCAGTTTTCGTGCAGATTTTCTTCCAAAAATTTTCTGCGAATTTTCAATTAAAACAAAAAAATTACAAGGAATTATATCCAAAAAGTGTGAACTTACAGGGATCTGAACATTATTTAAGCCTATAAAAAATAAAAGGTTTAAAGTGTTGAGAATAATAACTAAATATCTTTTGAAGATTTATACTTAATTTTTTTTATATTTAATTATGTTTTAGATTTATATTTCAAATAGATATATTTAGAATATAAGATTTATATTTCAAATACATATTTCTCTCCAAGTAAAAATTATATATCCCACCAAATTTGCGATACAAAAATGACCCTTCACAAAGCACGACATCCTTCTAGGGTTTAAGGTATAGCATTAGATAAACTTTCTTCTTTACTTCCTTCCTTATTTTGTGTTGCAGAATGTGGACCGAATCAGATTGGCTGAAATTGGAACAGAAAGAGAATTTGGATCAGGAACTGAAATGGTTGATGACATGGGAATCGAATTGGGTGAAATCAAATCAGGAATCAAATTGGCTGAAATCGACTATGGAATAGTCGAATTGGCTGAAATCGACTCTAGATATTTAGAAAATGTATGTATCATTTTATAGAAAATTTAGAGCGTAGAATCCTAGCACATAGTAAAACTCTTTGCGATCTGTTTATTCATTAATCCAAATGATTGAAACTTATTAAGCTTGAAATTATTCTTTTATTTGCCTTTCCTTTGGTTCTCTATAGACTATATGTCAGTGTTTTAAAAACCGGACCAGGTCTGGTTATTGGATCGGATATGCAGATAAACCGGAAAAAACCGGCCGATTTAGTGCATTTCACCTAGATTTATTTTTTTTTTAAATTTGAAAAATTTTATTGATATTTTTTTGTGGACAGGATTTTTTTTTTACGCTTTTTTTTTAAATATGGCCCATTTTAATATATTAAAATAGGGCTTTTTTTGGTAGTAATATAAAAAAATTTAATGCTTAAAAACATTATAAAATTGTCATTAGGAAGTTTTGAACAATTGACCACTTTGTAAAAGAAGAAGCATAATACCACTAAACTATGTTGTTTATTTGATAATAGTTTTACTTTGTATTAAATATATTACATCTATTTTTGTATTACTATTTTTTTTATATAAAACAAGTTTTCTCACAACAAGTATTGATTTGTTTTAAATGCACATTTGATTTTTGTTTCAATGACTTTAGATTTTATCTATTGTTTGTCTAATATTGATTTAATTGTTCAACATTTTATACATTTATAATAACTATTACTTCTGCAGTAAAAAAACACAAATGATTTCAATTTATTATATTTATAATTAAAATACATATGTTATAATTAAAATATATATGTTATAACTTTTCTTTTTAAAAAACTAATATGTGTATATTCTCAGATTAAATCTAATTTAATACATATAATTATTTTTTATATAAACTGAGTCATTTGATTGAATCAGGTTTGATCGTCCTAATTTATTTAATTTTTTTTTAACACTTTGCAAATGGTAAATATTTTTAAAAACTTATCTTACTTATATTAAAACATATGTGAAAACATTTACTTGTTAGACTACTTGGCTTGTCACTTAGAAGGGGGGGTTGAATAAGTGACCCAAGATACAACTAACGATTTTTTTTTTGTTTTTCTTAAAAAGAGTACGCTGAAGGCTACTAGATCGGTAGTCTACTTTGCACCTTTCGACCAAAGAAAATGTAGTATAGCCTTGGAGCGATTAATGATAAAAACAAATGCTTAATCGAAGTTTTGCGATCAAGTAATCAAATCAAATGTGGTTATTAGTTTGAAAAACGTTAACACAAAATCACGACTTGTACAACAAGACTCGATCTTCCTATATCCGTCGTAGCTACTATGAAATTCATGCGAACCTCAACATAAATCACGACTTCTACATCTGATTCCAGCGATTGCTCCTCACACCTTTCTTTACCCCAAGAAACCTTGTGACAAACGCCCAGCTGATTACCTCGTCGTATTGTGTTTATCCTTCAAGCAAGCACGCTTCTTGAATCCTTGATGAGAAACCCCTTAAAGCCAATTCTACCCGAGCACGATCTGATTCACCGCGATACGCCTCGAACGTTATTCTTCAATCAAATTAGAACCCCATGATCAAACCCATATTCAACCTTGAAGTTATTGCAAATTGAAGAAAGATGAAGACCTTGACTTTAATCCCCTTTTGATCCAAAATTTATTAAAAACTCTAATCAAAAGTGTTTTCCAATTGTTTCTCATAGTTACAACAAAACCCCATGTAGCTATTTATAGAGAAAATAGAATGGAGTAAATTTAGGCACAATTTAACTAATATGTATTGATAGAAGTGTTGATTTGTATCGATACAAGTCCCTGACAGCGTACAAAATCTGAAGTTTTCCAGTTATGTATCGGTACAACTTCGAATATGTATCGATACATACACAAGTAAAGTTAAAAACAAAGACTAAGATGTATCGAAACATGAAGCATGTATCGATACATGATGTTCTCGTTGGTTTCAAGAGAGACTTCATGTATCGATACATGATGTTCTCGTTGGTTTCAAGAGAGGTTGAGGTGTATCGATACATGCAAGCATGTTTTGATATACAAGAGCTTCTCTGTTCCTTTGAGAACTACTTTGTATTGATACAAGGAAGACCTGTATCGATACAAATGCGTTATAATCAGTCTGAACAAATTTCAGAACATTTGTATCGATACAAATGAATTGTGTATCGATACAAAATACCTGTAATTTGGTTTTTCAAAGTTTAAAATCATTTTTTGCTGTCAAGTCAATTATAATGTTACCAAAATGTATTCTACTCTATTTTTAAGTGTTTTGACAATTATAAAAACATGGAGGGGAACTAGTGCATTTACATTCTCCCTCTTTTTGATAATTGTCAAAACTAATTGCATAAGCTAACTAAGCCTACCTAATATGCAATACAAATAGCTACATGTTACAGACGCAAACATCAAACCTACCCACTGTTAGCCCATATTTTGGTTAAGTCAAAATATGCACTAAATGTTCGGTTGAACATAATTAATTAACCTTCAATTATGGAAATTAATGTTTCCAGGAGTAAAAGACATTTAATTCTTCATTGTGGAATGAAAATGAAGAGTAATGTTTTTTAAGAAGAATCTCTATGAAGAATATTCAAAAGTCCAAGAGAAGACAAATATCAATAAGTGTTTCTGTCTTCGGGTTCCTAAGAAGTTCGAGTAGAGCACAAGATTACTCGAAGTAAAATGTTGATTTTACACTTAGCAGATTATTGTTAGACTACTTGGCTAACGCTTAGAGGGTGGTGAATAAGCGCCCCGAAATAAAATAAACGATTTTTTAGTTTAAAATAAGAATGCACGGAAGCTACCTAGATCGGTAGTCTACTTTGCACCATTCGACCAAAGGGAGAGAAGTATAGCCTTAATAGTTGATAATGATAAGACGAATGCAATCAAAATGTTTCGTGGCAAGCAAATTTGTCCAATTATTTTTATTGCTTTGGAAACTTATCACACACACAATTATACGGAATTTACAATCTATTGCAACCAAAGTATCAAAACTTGAATTTTGTCGAACACTTGGCGTGCACGAAAAATCAAGTTTCACAATTCACAATTAAACGGAATTTAAATGAATTAAGGGATAGATAATGCAAACAGAGATGATCAGGGAGTTCCCACAATCCTGGCTTTTACCTCTGATCCTTCAAGCAAGCGATGCCTCCTGAATCCGGGTGAGAAACTGATCCTTCAAGAACAATTCAACCCGATCGTAATTCTGATTCACCGTGAATTACAGCGAACATTAACTTCCAAATCCTCTAAGAACCCTTGATTAAACCCATATTCAATCTCAAATTGATGGAGATTTGAAAGAAGATGATGAACTTGTCTTGAATACACTTTGATCAAAAATATCTCAACAATTATGATCAAAGGAGTGTTTTCCAACTGTTTCTCATAATTACAACAAATCCCCATGTAGCTATTTATAGAGAAAATAGAATGGAGTAGATTTAGGCACAATTTAACAGAAGTGTATCGATACATCCATCAGTGTGTATCGATACAAGTCCCTGACAGCGTACAAAAAATTGAAGTTTTGTATGTATGTACCGATACAACGACGATTATGTATCGATACATACACCAGTAAAATCATATTCTTGACTGATATGTATCGAAACAAGCATGTATGTTTCAATACACAAAACTCTCTCTGGTATCGATACATGTGTATCGATACCAGTCTACATGTGAATCGATACTTTGCAAGCATGTTTCGATACACAGAGGCTCCTCTGACTCCTTTGAGAACTATTTGTATCGATACAAAGGTGCTATGTATCGATACAAATACGTGGTAATCAGCCTGAACAAGTTTCAGGACATTTGTATCGATACAAAGGTGCTATGTATCGATAAAAAATACCCAAAAATTGGTTTTTCAAAGTTTCTAAAATATATTTCGTTGTCAAGTTAATTTTAATTGTTACCAAAATATATTCTACTCTTTTTTCATGTGTTTTGACAATTATTAAAACTTGGAGGGGAATTGGTGCATTTACATTCTCCCCCTTTTTGATAATTGTCAAAACTATTGCATAAGCTAACTAAGCCTACCTAAGATGCAATTACAAATAGCTACACGATACAGACGCTAACAACAACTAGGCTAACCACTAGCGAAGCTCCTCATGAGTTGATGCCATTTTGCATATAAAGTTGAACAACCGGTTTCGAAAACTCAAAGCTCTTCATCCATAGCTTATGCTTGCAACTCTTCTCTCCCCCTTTGACAATATTAAAAAGAAGAAAAGAACACACATGAGAAGTATGGAAATTCGAAGAAAAAGTATAGTCATAACGTGCACTTACATTTGTCAAAATGCACTTTATGAGAAAAATCCTGATCAAATAATTAAGCAAAATATGCCCAAAATGTATTCTAATGACGAATAAACCAAATCATGACAAAAATGGCATGTAGAACAACATGCCAAACCAAATCACATGATTATCAAAACATCGACATTATACGCACTCAAACATATCTTACGGACGAATTGAAATTCTGGCAACCAGACAGACAAATGTTGTGCACAATGTTAGAGCACTTGTCCGAGCACTTGTCACACAATAATAATATAACGCAGCGTAGCAAACTAAAATAAGTGTGACAGAATAATAAAGAACACAGTGAGTTTGTTAACCCAGTTCGGCGCAACTTGCCCTAGTCTGGGGGATACCAATCCAAGAATGAACTCCACTATTACAGTTCTAGTGAAAAGCACAACGTAGACTCACTACTTGTCATTGCACCACGACCCTACCAATGGCTGCTCTACCTAGGAACTCCTAGGTATGAGACCCTGTCTCAATTCCTACTAACAGTACAGACAGCACTGCTAAACACAAACTTGTTCTTTTGTTTGTATAAGAGACACACTCTAAAGACACAACTAACTCCGTGTTTAAAAGCTTAGGAGCAGTACACCATTACAACTCAAACACATAGTACTTGACTTGAATCAGGGAGATACAAGCAATACTCACAACTAACAAGAAAACCTAAAACCTTAAGACACACGCTTTAGTACACACACGGTTTTCACCACACAAAACTAGGGTTTGTGTTTGCATATATATAATACTGAGCAGTCAATGGTTTGGGCTTCAAAACACAGCTTGGACGTTGTCAGGTCCAGCTAACAATTCTTCATGAGCAAGAATATTGTTTCCAAAAATATATCAATATTAATTATGGAAATACACCAAGGCAAGACAGCCTTTTACAGCTTATTCAACCTACGCGTCTTGATCAGCACGCTAGGTTAAATATAAAACTTCATAGAATCTCCAGAAGATCTTGCGCAGAAATATAGCGCGTGTTGGCGCGCAACAATCAGGTCACACAATGCTGTTCCACTTGCTACAACATTTGTCTCATCATTTGGCTAGTAGTTGTTTTTGCAAAATGTAGCCAACATACAAAAACCCAACAATCTCCCCCTTTGGCAAAATTTTGGCTAAAACAATATATAGCCAGCTCTTGGAGAGATACACAGAATTTCTTCAGTCCACATCAGCACACGTATTCATATATCAACTAAAAAATCATGGCATATAACGAAACTACTTCCAAGGGAACTCTTTGAATAAAGATAACTTGTAAATAGTATCAGAGGCATTCATCATCAATACTCATAATACGCCTAGCCTCACAGAAATAGCCAGATAAAAAGAACATATATATAGTGGGTTCATATAGAGAGATGAAAACATACTCTTGAATAGATAATTCCACAACATAGAGGAGATAATCAGATATAAGCGCTCCCCCTCAAATCATGCACATTCTCATACCATAAGTGCTCCCCCTCAAAACATGCAGACATATAACATAACATACTTACTTCAATGAGAAAAATGTCAGAGCATCTGTCCAAGCGTCTTCATGCATAATAATAACATAACAACTGCTAGAGCATGTGTCAGAGCATCTTCAGTCATAAGAAAAATAATTTCTAACATCTATTCTACTCCCCCTTTTTAGCCATAAATTATGACAAACATCAATATTGCATAAGAGAAACCATAGAGTAGCACATCAGTTCACATAGGTCACAGAGTCAGAGAGGCACAGAGAGGCCACAAATAAAGTTATTACAGACCATAGGGCACACACAGGTGCAGAGTAAATGAATAAAAGAGAAAAAAAAATTACACAATCATTGGTCAGAGGCAGTCTCATCAGAGACAGTTGACACTTCCTCAGTATCACCAGCAGCAGAAGCATTTCCTCCTTCTTCTTCCTTGTCCTGACCTTGTGCAAGAGGCTCATCCTCAGCTGCAACCTCAGCTTTCAAAGCAGCTACAACCCTGTCAACTTTCAGCTTCTTAGCACCCAGATCCAAACTAACCTCTGTAAGCTCAGCAATCATATCCTGCTTACTCATACCACCAGATGACTGGACCGAAGTGCCAGCCAAATTATCAGCACGTGGCTGGGATATCAACCTGCAATCCAAGCCAAGAGGACTAGGCCTTCTAACAGGCTCATCTGTGCTAACCAAAATATCAGGGTGTTGTTGCAGAATAACACCAAACACTAGGGTTGGAAATGGAATAGGGAACTTAACAGCAAAAGATTTAGCTTGCTCCAAAAATTGATGATAAATGTAATAACCAAAATCAAAAGCAGATTTAGTTTCAACTGCATAAATGAGCTTACCAAGCACAGTGGCCACAGAATTAGAATGAGTAGTGGGGGACCAGTTATTAGCAGCAATTTTCTTCAAGGCAGCATATAGTGGAGTCAGTTTTGCAGAGGAAAAAAGCCCAGGCCAGTGGCTAAGCTTATTGCCTGTGATTGCCTTGTAGATGGTATCATCAGTGACCTCCAACTCAGGAGTGTCTTCAACAGTTTTTCAAGATAAGCATTAATAACTTGAGGAGAGAAGTTGACATATCTACCACGAACAAACACCTTCCTGTACTCAGGGTTTCTAGGATCATCACATTCTTCAGGTATATTGACAATAAACTCTCTCACCAACTTGTCATAGCAGTGACCCAGATCCTTCACTGTCTTCATCAGCCCAGCAAACTCCAACACATTGTTTACACTGATTTTTGGTAAACAACCGCTAGTTTGAATGAAGCGTTGCAATGGTTTGAATTTTGAATCTTCAAAAATGTTGATAAATAACCAAGTTACAAAAGTCTTCGAGTTCGAGTGATTCTTATGGTTACTCGAAATGCCTATAACTCGAACCAAGTCTTGATTTACTACTTGGACTTGTGAATGCTTTCCATCTTCTGAAATTCATGAATATTTTCTTATAACAATGTTCTTTTTTGCTTAAATGCATTACCTTTGACCTTCATATGAAATTAAATGATATGGAAATATTAATTTCCATGATTGAAGGTTTATTGATTGCATTCAAAGAACATTTAGTGCATATTTTGACTTAACCAAAATATGGGCTAACAAATTGCCCCCAAAAAATGCCAAATTCGATTCGAATCGAATCGAATGAGTGGAGAACTTGGCGTTTTTTATTCCACAATAATGGCACGTTGATAATTCTGAGGATAATGGTTCATGAAAGACCAAATTTTCCTTGATTTCAATCAACTTATTTAAGTTTTCTGGAGAAACTTTGTAACCAGAAGCTATTTGAGCCAAGTCATTAGCTTCCTGATTCTGTAGTCTAGGAATATGTTCAAATTCCACAGACTCGAATCGATCCACTAAGGTACTAGCAATCACAAAATACTTAGCCAAATGTTCTTTAATACATTTGTATTCTTTTGTTAATTACTTAATTACCAATTCTGAATCACCTCGAATGACAATGTTCTTTGCCCCCAAGTCTATTAATAGTGCAAGACCTGCTATTAAGGCTTCATATTCTGCCTCATTATTGGAACAAAAACCATTGATTTTATATTTAAACTTAGTTGGAATTTGTATTGGAGATATTATTAAAATCCCAATTCCAGTTCCATGCTTATGTTTGGAACCATCAAAATACAAAATCCAAGGTTGTGTTTCCACATAACTTAGTGGCATTTCAATCACTGAATGATCAACTAGAAAATCTGCCACTATTTGACCTTTTTTATCTCTTAAAAGTTTATATGTTAGTGAGTATTCAGTTAGAGCTAGAGCCCATTTTCCAATTCTACTATGTAAAATAGGTTTCAGAAGCATATGTTTAATGACATCAAAATGAGAATAAACATAAACTTCAATAGGCTTTATATAATGCTTAAGTTTGATACAAGAAAAATATAAACATAAACATAATTTTTCTATAGCACTATATCTAGTTTCAGCATCATTTAATACTCTACTTAAATAATATATAGCTTTTTCAACACCATCTTCATCTTCTTGGGCAAGCATGCTACCAATAGTTGAATCAGATGCTGAAATATACAACTTCATTGCCTTGTTTCGAATAGGAGGCATTAGCGTTGGTGGATTAGCCAAATAAGATTTGATGTCTTCAAACGCTTTTTGTTGATCTTGCCCCCAATGAAATTGATCACCCTTTTGTTTTCTAAGTAGTGGAGAGAAAGGATGAGCCTTCCCACTTAGATTCGAAATGAATCTTCTCAAAAAGTTGATCTTTTCCAATAGGGATTGAAGTTGTTTCTTTGTCTTTGGAGGCTGAGTTTCCATAATAGCCTTCGTTTTATTTTGATTGATTTCTATGCCTTTCTTATGCACCACAAAACCAAGGAAATCCCCTGCATGTACACCAAAAGCACACTTCAGTGGATTCATTTTTAATCCACATTTTCTCATCCTTTTGAATGATTTTCTAAGATGACTCAAATGATCATTACTAGAAGAGGATTTCACAACAATATCATCAATATATACTTGCATAAAGGCATCAATAAAGTCATGAAAAATTAAATTCATTGCTCTTTGATATGTGGCACCAGCATTTTTTAGACCAAATGAAAATTTGGTTATAACCAGAATAGCCATCAAGCATGCTCAGGTACTCGAACCCTGCTGCTGAATCAACTAGCATTTCTGCCACTGGCATTGGATATTCATCCTTAGGTGTTGCATTATTTAAATCTCTCAAGTCTATGCATACCCTAAGACTACCATTTTTCTTAATAACAGGCACAATATTTGCTAACCATTCAACATACCTTGTAGTTCGAATGAATTTGCTTCTCAACAATCTTTCAATCTCACTTTTGATCTTTGATAGGATCTCTGGGTTGAATCTCCTTGGTAACTGCTTGATTGGCTTTTTTCCTGGTTTGAGTGGTAGTCTATGTTCCACCAATTCTCTACTCAATCCTGGCATTTCATTATAGTCCCAGGCAAAACAATCTTTAAATTCTTTGAGTAGATTAACCAGTTTCTGCTTTAACTCGAAATCAATATTGGCACTTATATATGTTGGCCTTTTTATGGGGCCATTTCCAATATCAATTTCTTGCAAAGGGTCTTGGGCTTGCATTTTTGGATTCGAACTCAATGGGTCTTTTTCAAATCCTAAGGGTTCATCATCATAGATGCAATCCAACTTTTGCTCATTTGGCAATAGTTTGCCATTATTTTCATCAATGGTTTCTTCAACCATATTTAGTTCGAGTGCGACCTCTAAGGCCGTTTCAAGCTTTTTCTCGGCAACATATGCCGTTATCTTGGCCTATGCAGAGGGCTCATACATTGCTTGATTCTTCATCATCATCCCAACCAGATGGTGGGATTACTCCATCTTCAGAAGGGAATTCTTCAATCACTTCCCTTTCCCAACAGAAACCATGTGTTGGATGGAGTTTTATGGAATGGTACACATTATTACTGGTGGCTCCTCGAAAGCCACTATCTTTCTCCCCACAAGGAGAAATTAAAGCTAAGATTTTATCAAAAGTTTTCTTAGTAATGTGATCCACCTCACACATGTAAAAACTTTGATCAGCTTCTATATTTTCAACTATTCTATCTTCCCTCCAAAGTATTAATCTTTGATGAAGGGTGGAGGGTACAGCACCCACTCCATGAATCCACTCCCTTCCTAGAAGCAAGTTGAAACTAGCTTTTGATGGCATTACTATGAATAAAGTTGGCCTAATGGTGCTGCCTACAACAACATCCATTTGAATGGCACCCATAGACTTGCCACTTTTTCCCTCATAATTAGAGAGAACAATGTTGTGAGAATGCATATCAATATCATACATTCCCAACTTCCTCAGCATGAAATAGGGCATTAGATTAACTACAGCACCCCCATCCACCAGGACTTTGTTCACACCAACACCACCAACTTTAGCCTTAATGTATAAAGGCTTTAGGTGGTTCTTCATACCCTCATGAGGCCATTCGAATGAGGCCTTCTGTTGTTCTATGCATCCATTATTCATCACATAGAAGCACACAGGGGTATAGTCATCTAGGTCAGGTTCGTCAAACTCCTCTTCAGGGTCAGAAGGTGACCTAACATCATATTCTCGTGGTAAAATGGATACCACGTTGACCAACACATCAAAATCTGGTTCAAAGCCAGATTCGAGTAGATCCTTATCCACTATATCATCTTTCGTATTGTCATCAGGAAGTGATATTCGTTCTTTAACAGGCCTCTTCGAGGAAGAGCCTTGATCACCAATTAAGGCTTTCTCAACCTTATTGGGAACTTGCTTATTGTTCCCAGAATTGGTTTTGTTGCCCCCAGCATGGGCAACTTTGTTTTTGTTATCCCTAGCATGGATAACTTTATTAGTGTTGCCCCTAGCATGGGCAACTTTGTTGATGTTGCCCCCAGCATGGGCAGCTTTGTTAGAATTGCCCCTAGTTTGGGCAATTAGATAAGATTTGCCCCCAGCTAGGGCCATCTCCCTCTCTAACTTATTTTGGCGTTGATAGCTACGCCATTGTGTTCGAGTCATTGGGTTCTTTCCCTTATAATTGTTATTATAAGAGAACCTCTTGGCTTCAACATTGTTGCTTGAAGCAGAATGACTCGAGCTCCCAATCTCCATCTTCCTTTTCTGGAAGGCTTGGTGTTGGCCAGATGACGATTGATTGATTGGGATCCTATTGGAAGGAACATATGTTTGCCTCTTTCCTAACCTGTCATGGATGGAAGGGCCTTGCTTCACATAGTTTCCTTTGTTTGGTCTAGCATTAGACCATTTGTTTTTGTTATCCACATAGGGCATAACATTCTTAAGGCCTGCAGTAGCCTCCTTGTCACACACAGCACTGCAACGAGGGCATAGCATGACTTCAGTATTACTTAACTTGCACCTATTCAGAAAGTCAATCAATTCCTCTTTAGCCTGAGGATAGACCTTCTGAATCATTTCTTCATACTCCTTCTCAGTTACAGCTCAAACTGGAGAAGCTTCCATGGCATCCACCATCAGGCACTCGAATGGCTCAACATAGGATGATTCTGCCACTTGAAGAGGATCAGTATCCACCTTCATTGGAGGCTTGGATTTTTCGTCAAATTTCAGCCTTCCCTCACCTAATGCCTTCTGAACAAGATCCCTGAAAACAACACATTGAGAAGTTTTATGACCCAAAAAATTATGAAATTTGCAATGACCTCTTTTCTTTCTTTGTTCTAATGCAGGAACTTTTAATCCTTTTTGAACAACTATTTGGCCATCAACAACCAATAAATCAAAAATTTCATCACATTTAGTTACATCAAATGTGTAGGTTTTTGCAACATACTTATCATTTTTAGGTTCAACTGGATTTTTTCCATTCGAGGGTTTTAACAACTTACAAATATAAGGAGGCCCTGGCTTTAATTCAGCCAAATCTATTTCATTTTCCTCAACCTCTTACTCTAACTCGAAGTCATTATCACTCTCATAATGTCCAACATAGGCTATTTTTTCCTTTGATTTATGAAACTTAGAATTTCTAGCCTTTTCACTTTTAAGCCTCTCAACTTGTCTAACTCTTTCAGCAAGTTGGGCCATGTCCCTAAGATGTTGAGTATCCAATTTCTTTTGAATTGAATAGTCAAGGCCACCAGCAGCCAATTCTACTAACTCATGTTCAGGAACTTGGGTAAAGCATCTTGCTTTAAGGAGCCTAAACCTATTGAGATAGTCATCAACAGACTCTGGTGCTTTGCGCCTCACACTTGCTAATTCTTTGAGGCTAATCTTAGTTTGACCCATATAGAATTGTTCATGGAAAAGTCTTTCCAATTGGGTCCATGTATACACAGAATGGGGAGGCAATGTTGTGAACCAAGTACAAGCATTCTTGGTTAGAGAATTTGGAAAATATTTCATTTTCAAGTTCTCATTATTTGCTATGTCCCCAGCCTCTGTTAGATACCTAGCAATGTGCTCAACTGTGGACTCAGTGGTGTCACCAGCAAACTTAGTAAATTTTGGGGTTTTCATACCCCTGGGTATTTCTGTTTGCAACACAAATTCAGTTAAGGGTGACACAAAATTTGGCCTATGTAGGCCCACATTAAGACCATTTTGGGTAGGAATTGCCTCTACTAAATTGGCTAAGTTATTCTGCCCATAATCATTTTGTTGGGCATTTCTCAAAACCTCATCAGCATTTTGGTTTCGATTAACTAACACCACTTCAGGTTCAATATTCCTTTGCACAGGCTGTTCTATCACTCGAGGCACTGGTTATGGCCTCTTTAATATTTCATTTCGAGCCTCTACAACAGGTTCAGGCTCTGGGCCTGTATTTGTTGAAATGGCTGCCTAGGCATTTGAGGGCCACCGAAGAAATCTGCTATTCTACCCATTTGGGTGGCTAGTGCCTGGTAACTATTGTTAGTATCTCGAATTAATGGGTTAATTACCGTACCCATTTGGGTTGTGAGTAAGTTCACCATTTGATGATTACTCTCATCCATTTGTTGCCTTATAGCCAACATGGAATCTGTAGTAAAGGTTGGTGCACTTCCTCGAGTACGGTTGTTATTAGATGTTTGTCCCCCATGGAGTGGGGATCGAACCGTAGCATTATCAGAGTATGTAGATTGATGTGTGTACAAACCCTGCATGAGTGAGGTTGGCATCCCATAGGGATTTGGCCTACCTGAATGATATAATGACCCTGATTGACTCCTAAAGTCAAATGCTGGCCCTGAACTGCCATTGCCAGTCCCCATTTGGGAGGAAATTATGGTAGGGGCTGTTGAAGACTAATCCAATAATGTTGTGGATGCATTCGAACTCCCTGAGGGGTTGGTAGACCCCGTAGGTATTAACACAAGAATTTCTTGTGCAGTCCCTGTGGAATTCGAGACTTGATTTGGGCCAGTCATGGCCCTTGATGTGCCAAACTCTATTGTTGGATGGCTATCATCGAAGTCTTGATCATCATGTGGATCATTATTTTCATTATTATTATTATTAGTATTATTATTATTGTTATTGTTGTTGTTATTAGCGTTTGTTGCTCTGGCTCTCACCATTTCTGGTTTTATTCTACCACTTCTTAAACGCATACACTACACAACAATGAATTTGTAAACTTTTCTAGAAATTTTTTTTATGCAAAATGCAATGCTCATGCACTAACAATACTTTTTTCAGAAAAATTTGAAATAAACTATTAAACTAAAACACACAAAACCAGTCCCACTGGGCGTGCCAATTTGTTTACACTGATTTTTGGTAAACAACCGCTAGTTTGCAATGCTTGAGAGACCAACTAGAGAATCTCGGAACATGTTTTGTGCATTCATTGTTTAAGTTTGAAAATAGCAATGTTCATTAACGCAAATGAACAAGTTTGTTTGACAAAGTAAAGTAAATGAAAAATAAATGACTTGATTGACAAGAAATATAAAAATACTCAAAATGAGTACGTATTTTACAAGAAAAAGTAAATGATTCAATGAAATAAAATGCAAAGAATGTAAATGAAAACAAGTAAATTGCATAAGAATGTAAATTGCATTGAATTAATAAGAAGTGATCACAAGATCATACATTATTTCCTCTTGTATTCCTTTCGCTCGAACGCTTGGGTACTCAGAATTTGTAAGGATTTTTAGTATGTGAATTTGTGATAGGAGTTACATCAAATGAACTAGTATTTATAGATAAATTCTACAACTATCTAATAACGACTATATAACATCCATTTGACAAGTGTCTTGCCACCTCTTCTTCATTCTTGAACGCCAATAGTTGCCAAGTTTGAATGAAGCGTTGCAATGGTTTGAATTTTGAATCTTCAGAAATGTTGATAAATAACCAAGTTACAAAAGTCTTCGAGTTCAAGTGATTCTGATGGTTACTCGAAATGCCTATAACTCGAACCAAGTCTTGATTTACTTCTTGGACTTGTGAATGCTTTCCATCTTCTGAAATTCATGAATATTTTCTTATAACAATGTTCTTTTTTGCTTAAATGCATTACCTTTGACCTTCATATGAAATTAAATGATATGGAAATATTAATTTCCATGATTGAAGGTTTATTGATTGCATTCAAAGAACATTTAGTGCATATTTTGACTTAACCAAAATATGGGCTAACACACATCAACCAACTCTTTGCACTGGAACACATCAGCTTTCAAATTCCTTTCAAGTCCAAGTCTCCTATGATAGACAAATTTCCAGCGAATAGCTCCACTTTCTAGATGAAAGGAGACATTATCCAGAGGAGCTGATGGAATATCCAAAGGAACTTTCATTCCCTTGACAGTTTTTCTAGATGCTCCACCAGATGGGGCAGCATCTGTCACAGCAATGTCAAAATCAGAATCACTTGAGGGGTGATCCTTTCTTTTGAGGCTCTTCTTCTTCTTCTGATGAGGTCTAGGAGTCACTTTACTCCAAGATTTTGGGGGACCAGTCATAGGCTTCTTCCCAGTATCAGCAGTTTTCTTCTTGTTACCCTTAGCATCTTTACCAACAGTAGATGCAACATTTATGGATTTGCTCCTTGTTCTGCGAGCAACACCAACAGTAGGAGTCTTTTCCACAGAATTACCTTCAGACTCTACTACATCACAATCAACCACATCAATTGGTTCATCATTCACAGTCTCAGTTTGACTAACAATTTTCTGAATTTCAGCATTCTGATCTTGAGACTTGGGGGGGTCATTCTCATGAGTACTCACAGTCTCAGGAGTATTTGGAACGTCCAAAAACTCCACAGTGGCTTGTGCCAAAGATGCTGGAGCATCTGGCACAGTGTTATGGATATTGGCAGAGGGATCAACAGGTTCCTCTGTCACAGCAATGTTCTCAGCCATGTTCACATCATTAGCAACAGTCTTATCACCAATACCAGGATTATCAGTATTTTCAACATGCAAGTTTTCATCTATCCTAGGATTAACAGAACCTAGGGTTTCATCAATCGCTTCAGTACCCTCAGAGAGTTTTTCATCAGATCAGTGACATTAGTGTCGACATATGGTTCTACAACAGTTGATTGAAACGGATTTTCTTTATAGTACAGATCATGCATGGTGAGACCTACACGCTGAACAGCAGGAGAGGATTTCTTACCTTTTGATTTTGAAGTCTTCTTCCTTGATGATGAAGTTGACCCTTTTTTAGTACTCTTTTTCCTTGCAACCAACGCTTTGGGACGCTGTTTAATCGGAGTAGAATCAGTAATAGTTGCAAGCTGTTGAACATCCATTACCACCGGTGAAGTGGTTTCTGGAACAGTGGGGGAAGTTTGATCGTTTGCGATTGGTGATTGAGTGTTTGTTGAAGTGGACATGATGATAGAGAAATTTGTGAGTACTTGGATGATTGAGAAGGTTGGAACAACGATGGGAGTAGCAAGTGAGAAGATGAGCAGTTTTGAAAAACTAGGAGAAAGGAAATAATGATGAATGCGTGTGATTGTTTTGTTTAAGGGAAGTTGGGATACTCTTCCTTGATTTGCGTGCATAAAGCGGTTGAGGAGGGAGAAAATAACTGCTGCACGCCTCCCATTAAATAACTGCTACAATTCCTCAATTAGGCAAATGCCTAACCGCCTTCTAAGCTTTTCAAATTGAGTAATATCAAGAGCTTTTGTAAAGATATCTGCTAATTGCTCCTCAGTTGAAACATGCTCAATAGAAATAATTTTTTCTTCAACCAAATCTCTGATGAAATGATGTCTGATATCAATGTGCTTAGTCCTACTATGTTGTATAGGATTTTTAGAAATATTTATTCCACTCAAGTTGTCACAATATAATGTCATAGCATCTGTCTTAACATTGTACTCACTCAGCATCTGTCTTATCCACACCATCTGTCTTATCCACACCAATTGTGTGCAGCTACTCCCTGCTGCTATGTACTCAGCCTCAGCAGTTGATAAGGAAACACAGTTTTGTTTCTTACTAAACTAGGATATGAGATTGTTACCTAGGAAGAAACATCCACCAGAAGTACTTTTTCTATCATCTGCACTTCCAGCCCAATCTGCATCACAATATCCTACCAACATAGTACTCTCTCCATGAGAATACAACAAACCATAATCATTGGTACCGTTCACATACTTTAGAATTCTCTTCACTTGAGTCAAATGGCTAATCTTTGGTTCAGCTTGGTACCTAGCACATACTCCAACAGCAAATGTGATATCAGGTCTACTAGCAGTCAGATAGAGAAGACTTCCTATCATACTTCTGTACAAACTTTGATCTACATTTTCTCCCTTGTCATCTTTAGATAATTTGATATGTGTGGGAGCAGGAGTTCTTTTGGTGGCAGCATTCTCCATACCAAATTTCTTGACCATATTCTTAGCATACTTACTTTGAGATATAAATATAGTATCTTCCATTTGTTTTACTTGAAGACCTAGAAAGAAGTTCAGCTCACCAACAAGACTCATTTCAAACTCAGACTGCATTTGCTGAACAAAATACTGTACCATCTGGTCAGACATTCCTCCAAAGACTATATCATCGACATATATTTGTGCAATCATAAGCTTTCCTCTCTCATCTTTCACAAAAATTTTCTTGTCATTACCTCCCTTCCTGTAGCCATTGTTCACCAAGAACTCAGTTAGCCTTTCATACCTAGCTCTAGGAGCTTGCTTCAATCCATATAAAGCTTTCTTTAACTTGTAAACATGATTTGGAAAGGCTGGATCAATGAAGCCCTTGGGCTGTTCAGAATAGACTACTTCATTCAAATAACCATTCAGAAATGCACTCTTGACATCCATTTGATACAGCTTGAATTTGAGAATACATGCAATTCCAAGTAATAGTCTAATAGCTTCAAGCCTAGCTACAGGGGCAAAAGTTTCACCAAAATCAACTCCTTCAATCTGAGCATAACCTTGAGCAACCAGTCTAGCTTTGTTTCTAGTGATAGTACCATTTTCATCTGACTTATTCTTGTAAACCCATTTTGTACCTATAATATTTGCATTATCTGGCCTAGGGACTAGATCCCACACATCACTTCTCTTGAACTGAGTTAGTTCTTCTTGCATGGCATTTATCCAGAACTCGTCAGTCAAGGCCTCTTTAACATTCTTGGGTTCAAAATTGGAAATAAAACAAGAGTTTGATACCTCATTATTTGTTCTTCTTGTTGTGATTCCTTGACTAGGATTACCAATGACTTGATCTATTGGGTGATTCTTCTGAACTCTGATAGATGGCCCTTTGTTATCAACTGTATTTTCAGAACTAGTCACTCCACAATCTTCCTCATTGACAACTTCATCTTCTGTCTCTTCTTGACGATCACATGCTGGGTCAAATGTACTATCATCTGGTGCAGCATCATTACCTTTATCATCAATTACAACATTTATGGACTCCATCATGGTATTAGTTTTGGAGTTGAATACTCTATAAGCTCTGCTGTTGGTTGAATAACCTAGAAATATGCCCGCATCACTTTTAGCATCCATCTTCCTTCTTGGTTCTCTGTCAGCTAAGATATAACATTTACTTCCAAACACATGAAAGTGTTTCACAGTGGGCTTTCTATCCTTCCATAGCTCATACAGAGTTGTAGATGTTCATTTTCTCAGTGTTACTCTGTTATGTATATAGCAAGCCGTGTTCATAGCCTCAGCCCAGAAATAAAATGGTAACTTCTTAGCATGTAACATTACTTTGGCAGATTCTTGTAATGTTCTATTCTTTCTCTCCACTATTCCATTTTGTTGAGGAGTGATAGGTGCAGAGAATTCATGAAATATTCCTTCAGTAGTGCAGAACTTAGAGAATTTACTATTCTAAAACTCCTTCCCATGATCACTTCTGATTCTAGCTATACCACATTCCTTTTCTCTTTGAAGTTTTAAACACAGATCCTTGAATTTCTCGAAAGTGTTAGATTTCTCCTTGATGAAGTCAATCCATGTATATCTAGAAAAATCATCTACCATGACAAATGCATACTTCTGGCCACCTAAGCTCTCAACTTGCATAGGTCCCATCAAGTCCATATGCAACAATTCAAGTACTCTAGATGTGGTCAGATGTTGCAGCTTCTGGTGAGGCATCTTTGTTTGTTTTCCTATTTGACATTCTCCACATATACTTCCTTCTTGAATCTGAAGTCTTGGTAAACCTCTGATGGCTCCTTCAACAATAGCTTTGTTCATACTTTTGAGATTTAGATGTCCAAGCTTTTGGTGCCATAGTTTCACATCATCCTCTTTGGTTATTAGACACGTAGACAACTTAACTTTGTCTTGAGAGACCCATAAATAACAGTTATCCATTGATCTTTCTCCCTTCATTAGTAGATCACCTTTGCTATCAGTAACCAAGCATTCATTCTTTGTCAAGTTGACTTTTAGACCCTTGTCACATAGTTGACTAATGCTTATTAGATTAGAAGTCAGCCCTTTTACATGAAGGACCTTGTCAAGTTTAGGTAGCCCTTCACTGATAAATGACCCTATACCTTTAATCTCCTCTTTGGCTCCATCACCAAAAGTCACAAAGCTTGTAGCATATGGCAAGACATCTGTCAAGTAATCTCTATTTCCAGTCATATGTCTTGAACATCCATTATCAAAATACCAATCACTACTAGATGATGCTCTTAGTGAGGTATGAGCAATTTGAGCAATCTCCACGCCTTCCGGTTCTGCTTGTTTAGGATCACCAGTATTACTCTTATGCTTCCATTCTTGCTTGACATTTTTCATAGTAGGTTCAGCTTTTGATGAATGAGTTTTATCAGGGTACCCATACAATTTGAAGCAGTAAGGTTTGATGTGTCCCTTTCTTCCACAGTGATAACAAACCCAACCAGAATATCTTTTCTTTGATTTGATATAGTTTCTCGTTGTCTGTTGTCTCACCGGATGCCGAGACATCTGTCTTGACATAGTTGGATTATAGGTACTAACAGAAGGAACAAACTTCTTTACAGGCACAATTTTCTGATGAAATAATGAATTGTGGTTGAAACCAATACCTCTCGTATCATTAGACTTCTGTCCTACCTCTAGGATTTCTTCTAGCATATCAGTACCTGTATTCAGCATCCTCAATTGCTTGTTCATGTTGTCAATCTTGGATTTGTATAGAGTAATATCACCATCCAGTCTTGAATTTTCTTCCAGACTTCTTTTTCCTTATCACAGTGTTACCAACTTCTACGCTTTTGAGCCATAATCCCTTATAACAATCAACCAATTCATCATAAGTCATTTCACCATCGTGTGATTCAACATCAGATGTACATACTCCAGTTAGAGCAGTCACATGTTTGGCAGATTCAGATTCTTCTTCAGACTCATCTTCATCTGACCAAGAGACGGTCATCCCTTTCTTTTGCTTCTTAAGATACGTTCCACATTCAGTTCTGATATGACCATAACCTTCACATTCATGGCATTGAACTCCTTTCCCTAGACTTGTCTTGTCATCTGTTCTTGATTTCTTCAGATTGTTGACATTCTTATTTAAGTTGTGACCGTTGTCTGGAGCATGTGTCTTGGCATGTCAGTCAAACCGTTTGAAAGCTTTATTAAATTTCTTACCCAACATCACAATAGTTTCAGATAGACTATCATCAGCCTCCATATCACTCTCCTCAGATTTAGAGGCAAAGGCAATACTCTTTGTCTTCTTTTCAGATCTCTCATTTGCAGACATTTCAAACGTTTGTAAAGACCCCACTAGTTCACCCATTTTCAATTCTTAGATGTCCTTGGCTTCCTCTATGGCAGTAACTTTCATGTCAAACTTCTTAGGTAGTGACCTAAGCATTTTCTTTACCAGGTTTTCTTCAGAAATATTTTCTCCCAAAGCATCAAATTGATTATCAAAATCAAGTATTCTCATGTGAAAGTCTTGAATGCTTTCATCATCCTTCATCTTCAAGTTCTCAAACTTACTGGTCAATAGTTGCAGCCTTGAGCTTTTCACCTTTTAGGTACCCTCATGAATAGTTTGGAGTATCTTCCAAGCATCCTTTGCAATAGTACATTTTTTTATCAATTTGAAAATATGCACATCAACTCCATTGATTAAGGCATTTAGAACCCTTGAATTTGCATTGGCTAATGCTTCTTCATCCTTGCTCCATTCCTCCTCAGGTTTCATCTTAGTGGTAGTCTCCCCTTCCTTACTAGTAGTAACTACAGGATGTTCCCATCCTACAACAACAGCTCTCCATGTTTTGTGATCCATGGATTTCAAAAACGTAGTCATTTTAGACTTCCAGTCATCATAGTTAGCATCACCAACCAAAAGTGGTGGTCTATTCATTAGTCCTCATTCTTTGTCCATCTTAGCCAGAAATATCTTCCCTGGAGCTCACCCAATCAGGCAGGGTGCCTGCTCTGATGCCAATTGAAATCCTGGCAACCAGACAGACAAATGCTGTGCACAATGTTAGAGCACTTGTCCGAGCACTTGTCACACAATAATAATATAACGCAGCGTAGCAAAGTAAAATAAGTGTGACAGAATAATAAAGAACACAGTGAGTTTGTTAACCCAGTTCGGCGCAACTTGCCCTAGTCTGGGGGATACCAATCCAGGAATGAACTCCACTATTATAGTTCTAGTGAAAAGCACAACGTAGAATCACTACTTGTCTTTGCACCACGACCCTACCAATGGCTGCTCTACCTAGGAACTCTTAGGTATGAGACCCTGTCTCAATTCCTACTAACAGTACAGACAGCACTGCTAAACACACACTTGTTCTTTTCTTTGTATAAGAGACACACTCTAAAGACACAACTAACTCCGTGCTTAAAAGCTTAGGAGCAGTACACCATTACAACTCAAACACAGAGTACTTGACTTGAATCAGGGAGATACAAGCAATACTCACAACTAACAAGAAAACTTAAAACCTTAAGACACACGCTTTAGTACACACACGGTTTTCCACACACAAAACTAGGGTTTGTGTTTGCATATATATAATACTGAGCAGTCAATGGTTAGGGCTTCAAAACACAGCTTGGACGTTGTCAGGTCCAGCTAACAATTCTTCAAAACACAGCTTGGACGTTGTCAGGTCCAGCTAACAATTCTTGATCAGCACGCTAGGTTAAATATAAAACTTCAAAGAATCTCCAAAAGATCTTGCGCAGAAATATAGCGCGTGTTGGCGCGCAACAATCAGGTCACACAATGTTGTTCCACTTGCTACAACATTTGTCTCAGCATTTGACTAGTAGTTGTTTTTGCAAAATGTAGCCAACATACAAAAACCCAACACGAATAATAAACAACCCATCATGCATATAGAAATCCATACATGAGATAAAATAAAGTCATACAACAAAGTAAAATATGCCTAAAAGTTGGCATAAAATTATCTGTACAACCATATTGAATCAAAAAGATAAAAAAGTCATAGAGTTATGAAAATAAAAGACAAATATTGTTCATGAGTTAAAAAGACTAAAAGAAAATACAAAATATGCTTCCACTTCATTCATTCATTTCATCGGGGTTAGGATTGAGGTAGTTGTCAACATCGGTTTGTTGGTTAACATAGGCATCAAGTTGAGTTTGGAGATGATCAAAACGAGATGCAATGTATGCTTTCATGTTGTCATATCCTTGTATTAATCTCATTTTGAAAGGAAACTTGCTTCATGCTCATATCCTTTAACAATTCCATGATGTCCAACATGTTAACATTTGTATTTGCCGAAGATCCTTCGACATTTTCAACAACACTAGGAGTTTCCCTTGGTCTTTTACCTCTTCTGCTAACATCCTCTTCAATAGCTTCCTCTTCTTCATCTTCATTCCCAAAGAACTCATAATCTTTTAGGTCCTCATTCCACTTATAGTCCATCCTCTTCATTATAGTTAGGCTGAAGATTTGTTCCCTCTTTGATTGATTCCATATTCCACCCAAAGATTCGGTAATCTTGAAGTAGTCCAAGATGGTGGAAATCATGCATGAATAACAAAAAAATTGGTCTTTTGTAGAATCTTTCAAAGCAAAGAGTCGGCTAACAATAAAAGTTGACCAATCCACCTTCTTTTTCTCCAACAAAAGATACATAAGATCGATGTCTTTTACGTCAATCCTAGAATAAGCACCACTCCTAGGCCTAATTATGTGACAAACAATACAATGTAAAACTCTAGGTATCTTAGCAAGTTTACTAGCCTTATAGTCAGGACTCTTTCCATTTCTAGTTAACTTTAGCTAATATTCCTTCATCTAATAATTTGGAGTGTCGGAATCGATGAATTTCCTCAAACTAGAGTCACTAGATAAACCAAACAAGGTGAACCAACGCTTCTTAGTGACCTTATAAACCTTCTTACCCATACAAAATTTAAACTCAGCCCCATTTGGTTTTTGTAATCCGACATAGAAAATCTTAATCAAATCCTCAATATATGGTTTTCTCAAGTTGCAAAAAGTTACAAGTTTTTCTCTTTTAAGAATCTCAGAAATTTCCTCTAAATGAATCTTTTCCAATTGTTCAACACAAACAACATTAGGTTGAACTAATTTCTTACTTGTACAATTTTTGATGTAAAAGTTATAACAATCAGGATGTATGAAATTCTTTTCCTCAAAGATGTTATCAGGTTGTTTATTTATAATGATTCCACTAACAACTTTGGTACTAGACTTAGATGCCAGTTCGAGAAAAAAGATAGAGGAGAGTTACCTTGTATTGATAATGAACAACTCAATCTTTGAACAATGTAGAACCAATAGAGAAAAGCAATTGTAATCCAATGTAGAACCAATAGAGAAAAGCAATTGTAATCCTTCATATACAAAAAGTACCAATTTGAACCCTGTCGCGGGTTTTTAGGACATACCCCACTACAGTTGATTTTTTCATTTCCAATTGGAGGGGAAAAGATCGAAAACCTAAGAGAGATTCTAGATACGGGGGTTAATTGCGCAAAAGGAAGGTGTGTGCACCTTAAGCGCCCATGGTATCCCATGGTACCCTCTTATAAACTTCTAGTGCTTATCTAAACATGCCTTAAGAATGGAGGGAGAAGTTGTATAGAAGAAAGAAAAAGAAAAGACTAGTGTCATTTTAAATTTCATTCTTTAAATATTCAATATAAACACACTAAACCGTTCCCTTTTGTAAAGAGAACGATTGAATTCTTGCAATGTTTATATGAATATTTAAAACTTGAAATTAAGAATGATAAAAGTCTAATGATTTTATTTAAAAGAGTGAAGATAGAGAAAATTTCAAATTTTGTTAGAAAAGAAAAGAGTAGTGTAAGTGTTGTGTTTGTAAAATATTGTTGTGGAGTTAAGAAGTTATGAAAGAACTTGTAAGAGAAAAAAGTAATTGTTGTTGTGTAAGAAAAAGATTAAGCATTGTAAGATAAAATGGCGTTGCGACTAAATGGACCTACGCGCTTTTTTTAAACACCTTTTTAAATATCGCGTTTTGGGTAGGAAAGAGATTTTGCCGCGAGAGATCTCATAACCAATTGAAATTTGGTTACAAGTTCTCTCGCTTGAAAAATGATTTTTTATGGCTTAGTGTGTGTAGTGTAAGCTAAGAAAGCAATAAAAAGCAATAAATAAAGTCCTATGCTATTACAACCCAATTGAATAATTAATATTTACAACCATATCGAATTTGAGCGAATAAATAATAACAAGCAGTAAATAAATAAAAGGGGCGATGCATATAAAAGTAAAATGCTAATGCGGAAAATAAACATGAGGATGGAATGCACATAAACAATCAAGAAAAGAAAATCATAGCAAGATGTCATATTCTAAGTGGAGTGTGTGTAAAAAAATGGGTCTGAGGTGAAAAACATAGTAATGACACTTTTGAAAATCACTCACAACAACAAACGATTCTAAATAAAACACACAAGCAAAAATGCATTTTAAATTAGCAAAAGAAGAGTTTGTTTTATTTTATTTTTATGAGAATGAATTTAGACCAAAAAGGTCCTTCACTATTAATGCCAATTGTTAGAGCTCAATGATTTTATAAAAATAAAATATTGTCTCTAACATGCATTTTTTAATGATGCAATGTCCTAACCTAAATGCAATGCATGTATGCATGAAAAAATGCATAGTAAAATTGTAGTGTGATGCAAAAATTTGTGTCAATGTCATGTAAAAATGCAAAGAAGTAGATTGTGATGTAGTAAAAAATGTAATGTTGCAAATGCATGTATGCATGTAATTTTTAATAGAAGCATGTTATGTGTTTCATAAAAATGAAATTAAATGAAGACATAATCATGTTATCAACCATAAAAGAAAAAAGAACAAACATAGCATAATTCAATTTTTTAGTATTTTTAGTTGTTTTTATATTTTTTAGTATTCTAATAATTAAAAAGAAAAGTGAAGTCATGACAAATAAACAAACATTTTTTTACTTTTTTGACATTAAAATAACTTAGAAAGAAAGTTTTTACTTAAAGAAGAGTTTTTTTTTTTAGTCGTAGAATTTTTATTTTTATTATTATTTTTGCACTAACATTTTAACTTAGTAAATTTGCAAGAAAAAAAAACAAACAATAAAACTCACACATAGATGTTTTTCATGGCAAATTGATCATTAGAGTAAAGCAATCATATTAAAAAAAGAAAATTAAGTAAATAAAGTAAAGTGATAAAAACAACATTAATCGCACACAAACAAAAATAAATAAATAAAAGAAAGGAAAAAACAAACTGGGCTTTTCAGCTTAAGCCCAGATCCATATCCCCCTCACTCAGCCCATGGGGGGCGCGCGCAGCAGCCAGGGGGGTGCGCGGAGTAATTCGAAAATCACAAGTGGGGGGTGCGCTGAGAAGCCTGGGGGGCGCGCGCAGTAAAACGGATAGGGGGGTGCGCGCAGCAACCCTGGGGGGTACGCGGAGTAAATCAGGATGGGAGGTTTATTAATTGTTTTTTTTCTGTTTTTGGCAAAAAAAAATTTCTCTTTTCTTCCTCTTCTTTCTCACGCTCTCTCTCCCTCTGTTCTTCTGTTTCCTTCAATTTTTTTCAAGAGCACCACCAACTCATGAACCCTAACCCATAAATTGTTCAAATCAAGAAACTCAAAACATGATCCCTACACTAAATAAACCCCTAAACACGAATCCGGCAACTAAAATCACAAACAAGCAAGCAAATGGCCGGATCGGGTCTCTCAAATCATGAAACCCTAACCCCCAAATTCGTTCAAATCATTCAGATACTCATGAAATTAACCATATAAACCAGTAATGAACAGATCTAAAACCATCATTCAACATGGAAAAAAAAAAAAAAGTAAATCTAAAAAAACCTAGATCTGAGTTCGAGTTCGGTCATTATGATGTGAGTATGAAGGCGGTGAAAAAAGGAAGAGAAAATTACCGGACCGGCCGTGAATCTTGAAGGTAAGCTCCGTTCTCTCCCTCTCTGATTTGGCTTGGCTGGGTTTTGTTTGCGAGGTTTTTGATGATGGAGGCTAAGATTGGAGAATAGACAAACCTGTTCACAGTGTGTGAAACAATTTGTTTTTGTTCGATTTTTGATTCTGTGATGTTGTAAACTGTTTTGTTTTTTGGTTTCTGTCTGGACGTTTTTTTTTTAATTTGTGTTCTCTCTATTTCTGCCGTTTTCTAATGTTGTCCCAAAACCTCCCCCGTTCTGTGAATGAATGGTATTCTTTTGTATAGTAAACATTAGGGTTTTGGAATTGAAGAGGAAACATGGCAGAATTGCCTTTGTTTGTTCAGTATTGGTTTTGAAAATTAGTGATAAAAGGAGAAAGATGACAAAACCATGTCATTTTCATGTTCTGGTTTTTCAGTAGAAAGTCTTGGATCCTTTTTTCAATTTTTTTTTACTGTTATGTTCATTTCTGTTTGTAACCGAGTAAAAAAAAGGTCAAAGAAAGGGTAAAATATAATAAAGACTTTTTTTGGAACAATAACAAAAGTATTAATAATAATAATAATAATAATGATAATAATGATAATGATCAGTAATAATAATAATCAAAACAAGAAAAGAAAAGAATAGTCTTTTTTTTTTTTTGTGTTGACCGAAAAAGAAAAGAAACGTCAAAAAAAGAAAAGAAAGAAGAAAAAGGACCAAAGAAAATAGTAATAGATAATAATAGGTAAAAAAGTAAGAATAATGATGATAATAATATTAATAACAATGATCAAGGATAAGAGAAAAAAGATGATAAATAGGCGGACATAAAAGTACGACGATAAAATATGCGATAACGAGCACAAGTGATGCGGCAAAAAAATGAATGGATGCATGATATTTATTAATATTTTTTTTTTACAAGACATTTTTTGGGTATTTTATAATAAGAAAAAAAAGAAACGGATTTTAGGTCCAAAATTGGGGTACAACAAACCCTAGCCTTGAATATGGAAGATGGAGGAGGTTAACCACGAAATTGATGGGTGTAATGTAATGGGTAAAGAATTTGATGTGGTTTAGGTTCAAGAAATTTTGAATTTGGTTAAGTTTTGAGGGAGATTGAAGATTTTGGATATGGAGGTTATGAGAGGTTTCTGGGCGGGTACAAATGAAGAGTTTTGTGGTTTTGTGAATGAACGATTGAAAATAGATGTTTAAAGCAGTTTTTGCGCGTTTGTATCGATATAAACCAATCGTTGTATCGATACAAGTTCATCTTTTGCAGCATGTATCGATACAACACACAGTATGTATCGATACATATCAATTTAGCTTTCAAATTATGTAGAAAACTTACTTGTATTGATACAAAATCATTTTTAATCGATGAAAAATGCATTATTTTCAATTTTTCTTCAAACTCATGAATTCAAATACCTTTCAAAATCATTTTTATGACTTATCAAACACATATATGTATGAAAAACATATATTTACCAAGGTACATCAAGTATACATGTGACCATAACTATCAAAGCAAATCATCAACATGAGAACACATGCCAATACACATAACGCATGATAAACTTTTCACATTTTAAACATCAAGTACCAAGATATCATTTCACACAATATGCACAACAACATATACAACATATACAAGCAAAGTATAAACTTAATATGACATTTGGCTTGATTTTTGTCAAATCCCCATTTTCAAATATGAGTCTCAACAACTTATTACTATCATTGAGCAAAATTTTGGAAATGGAGGATTGGACAACTAACAATCCAAATTTCATATTGAGTTGCAATTATATGTATATGAACAAAGAACCACACAAGCAAATGTAAAATGCAAAGTATAAGGAATATGAATAAAGATAAGGATAAGAATCTTCCCTTTGAAGTATCAAGTGTAGGAAGTGATCAAGTTTCATAACTTCTAGAGTGTCAAGTCAAAACTTCTCCTATATCTTTATGCCTTTATGAGTCTTGAATGCCATTGCTATCGATGTCTCTCGTCAATGGTTTAAGACGCTTTCCTACAACTTTAGACATTGCAAATAGGTCCCCAACTCTCATTGGGTCTTAGGTGGTTAGTAACACAACCATTGATGGATTTGGGAATCCATTGCATTTTGCCTTTTGGTACAAAAACTTTTTGAGCTTGGCATTTTGCAATGGTATAACGCTTCTCACACTAATAGTTACACAAGATGTTGGGATTACTCCTCTTTTGATCCTTTGCAACAAACTTATACTTTTTATGCTTAGGTTTGAAATTTTTGTTGAATTTCAAAGGATCAACCGAGTATGTAATCTCCGGTTTAGTTGGTTTTTCCATCTTGTCCTTAAGTAATCTTAATTCTTTGGACAAGTAAAAACAACCGTCACAACCGGTCAAACTATTTCCACAATCATCATGCTTTAAAGTAGGTTTTTCAATCATAGATTTCTTAAGGGCTTTTAATTCTTTCTCCGTTTCGGATACTTTAGCCTCAAGGTACTTATTTAGTTGCATAAGTCCCTTTAGGCGCTTAAAAGCATTACTAGAAATTGTGCATTTAGAGATCGATTAAGCGACCAAAAATGTTTGGTCACTATAGAGACCGGATTAGAGACCAAAATTTTGAGTTAAAAATAAAAAAAATATTTGGTTGCTAAATTGGTCACTAATATAATATAGCGACCGATATAGAGACCGAATAATCTGTCACATAATAATAAATATTTTGGTCCCTAAATCAGTCGCTAATATAATATTAGTGACCGATTTAGAAACAGATATATAGTGACCGATTTAGAGACTAAAATATTTATTATTATGTGACCTATTTAGAGACTGATGATTAGTGACCGATTTAGAGGCCAAAAATTACTATATTTATATTAGTGACCAATTTAGAGACAGATAATTAGTGACCGATTTAGAGACAAATAATTACTATATTTGTATTAGTGACCGATTTAGAGACTAATAATTAGTGACTGATTTAGAGACTAACAATTACTATATTTATATTATTGACCGATTTAGAGACTAATAACTAGTGACCGATTTTGAGACTAATAATTAGTGACTGATTTAGAGACCAATAATTACTATATTTATATTAGTGACCGATTTAGAGACCAATAATTAATATGTTTATATTAGTGACCGATTTAGAGACTAATAATTAGTGACTGATTTAGAGATCAATAATTACTATATTTATATTAATGACCGATATAGAGACTACTAACTAGCGACCGATATAGAGACAGATTAATCGATCACATAATAAAATATATTTTATTCGCTAAATTAGTCACTAATATAGCGACCGAATATTAGTGGCTAATTTAGAGACTGATAATTAATGACTAATTTAGAGACAAAAAATTACAATTTTTTCTGGTGCGTACCACTATTATTTTTTGTTTTTTTTATTACGGACACTACTAGTATAAAACAAACTTTTTTATAAAACAAACTCTACAAATAAAAAAGGAACTTTTAAACAAACTTAAACAAATAAAAAAGGAACTTTTAAACAAACTTTTAAAACAAACTTAACGTACCAAAAATCTAAAATACAAACTTTTTTATTATTATTTACTTTTTACTAAATAAACTTTTTTATCATTATTTTTTTTTTGACTCTTCTCCTTCCTAATTCGTGGAACTCTGTTTCAGTGAATCTGCAGTGCATCTATTTCTTCTCCATCGTTTCTGGTATTGTTGGAACATAGAACATATTTATGTTTGAATTGAAAATAAAATTATATTGAGTTCCACATCGGATAATAGAGAATACTAATTTTTTTTAATATTTTCTTGACTAATTACACATATCTATTTAACTCTTAATAAAGAGTGATAAATTGGAACTAAACTTTAACCTGAAAACCCTATTTTAAGAGTGCTAATTGAAAACAACGGAATTTCGCATAACACCACACAAGTAGCCGTCACAGCGTCACCGTCCAGGTAAAAACTCTTCATCGTATCTTGTAATTTGCTCGCAACACTAACACATGTCAGTAGGTATTGCCATTATTCTTTCTAAACATTTAATAGAAAAGGTTTTGTTGTTTACTTATTCTTAGAATTAAGAATTAAGATAGTTTGGTTGTGATCAATTGCATGCTAACATTAGGTTTCAATTTTTGAACTTTGGGTACAAATTTTAATTTCTATATTAAATCCTAGAGGTATAAATTGCACAGAAATACAGAGATAATCAGTTCAAATTTTCAAATTAAATTTTTTTATGTATCATTCAAATTTTTTTCTGTTGAACTTGATATACTGATTATCAAGTTCAAATTGTGGTGGATCATTCAAACCATTGTAGTTTTCACTTTCCATAATAGAAAGATGCTCTGATTAAATATTTTGTTCCACTAATTGCATTTATTTTGTAAGAATTTTTCACTCCAATAGAAAAGCTCCTAACATATTAATTGTAATTGTTGTTAAATAATCTCCTTTGTAGGTGTTAAACTCTTACTCTTACTACATTGAATTATAGGTTAAAAAAGTCGCAATAAACATGATGTAACTTCATTGTCTTATTGTGATCACCCATTTTCCCATACATCACATTTAATTTCTTTTATTATTAAAATAAAACAGTCTAACTATTTTGACCGAAGTACACTGAACTAAGCGCATGTTTAATTTTCATCTCTTTATCTACAAATCAAAGAATTTGAAAATACACTCATAAGACTATTGTTATACTTTCTTAACTTATTTTTCTATTGACATTGTAGATATTTGGGATAAGAGTGATATACATTTTGTACAAGAATTTTTTAGTATTCTCTCAAATTCGATATTAGTCTCATAAGATTTTTTAGTATTCTCTTGAATTTGATATTAGTCTCATATATATTGTAGGCCTTAAATACAATATCATCCAATACTAATTTTTATTGTTTTACTAATTGTAGATGACTGATAAAGTTATAAAGAAAAGGCTTCCAAGAATTATAAATCACAACATCTCAAACGTTCTACTCTACATATGACATCTCCTGATGCACCTCCTCTTGTTTCAAAAAAAAATTATAAACAATACTCTCTTCTTCCTTTTTATTTGTTGTTCTAGAAAAAAATCAGTCACCGTTTCAGTCTCTAAATTCAGTCTCTAAATCGGTCTCTAAATTCAGTCACTAAATCGGTCTCTAAATTTAGTCTCTAAATTCAGTCTCTAAATCGGTCTCCAAATACAGTCTCTAAATTGGTCACTAAACTCATTCACTAATTCGGTCGCAACATATTGGTCACTAAATTGGTCACAACAGATTAGCCACCTAGATTTTTTAAACTGATTTTAATTGGTCTCTATATCGGCCACTAATTGATTTAGTGATCGATTTTCATTAAAATCGGTCTCTAAATCAGTCTCTAAACACGAATTTTCTAGTAGTGAAGCTTCCCTAGTTTCACTATGAAGTTTTTCAAATGCTACTTGTAAATCATGATAATCCAAAATACTATATGAACTAAATGGGTTTTGGTTTATCTTTTGAGGAACAACTTTCTTGCAATCGCCTTTGGTTAAGCACACATTGGCCAACACGCTCTCGTTGCTAGAACTCGAACTTGATGAGGAAGAAGATTAAAAGCTGCTACTTTCCCATGCCATATTAGCTTTCTTCCCCTTGCTCATCTTTTTGAACTTGGGCGAGTCCTTCTCTTTTCTCTTGAGCTTCGGACAATCCAGCTTGAAATGACCAACTTGGCCACACTCATAGCATGCCCCTTTCTTGGAGTACTTACCACCCTCATTATTTCAGTAACCACTATCTCTCCTAAACTTTTTAAGGTTATCATCAGAGTGTCTTATCCCATTCTTCCTCACTAACCTATTGTAGCGCTTCACGAACAACCCCATTTCTTCATCATCAGAGTCATCTTCGCTTGTGCTACTTTTCTCTTGCTCAACCTTTTTAGACTTAGATATGGAAGCCTTTAGAGCAATGGACTTCATATCTTTCTCTTTTTCTTTCTCCGTATGCTTTTCCTTCTTGGATCCTTTCTCATGCTTCTCCAAGGACATAAGCACTTGCTCATGCTCCTCAAGCTTTCCAAATAGCGTTGTAAGGCTCAATTGTGAAAGGTCATTCGCCTCTTTGATGGCGGTGACCTTAGGTTGCCAAATCCTAGACAAACACCTTAAGATTTTATTAGTAGCAACCCCGTTTGCAATAGGATTTCCAAGACCATGCAATTTGTGTGTGATTTTTATGAATCTTTGTTGCATTTCCGAGATGGTTTCACCATCACACATGCGAAAAAGTTCAAACTCTTGTGTCAAAGTGTTTATTTTAGATTGTTTGACTTCATTAATACCCTCAAAGTGAGTAATTAATGTGTCTCACATTTCCTTTGCCGAACTACAATGCAAAACATGATAGAATTGCTCAATCCCCAAAGAGGAGATTAAGATGTTTTGAGCTTTCGCATCATAGTTCACTTTCTTCTTATCATCATCACTCCATTGTGCTATAGGCTTATTTGTTACCACACCATTTAGATCGGTATTCGTCGGAACAAATGGACCGTTCTCAATGGTGTTCTAAACTTCACTATCAAAAGAATTGATGTGAATCCTCATACTACTTTTCCAAATTTCACCAAAATCTATATCTTCCACTTGTGTATAACCTTTTGCAAAAAGACGAGCTTTGTTTCTAGTAACATTACCTGATTCATCAGACTTGTTTTTGTACACTTACTTGGTACCCATGACATTTGCATCTTTGGGTCTTGGTACAAGTTCCCAAACCTCTTGTATTCTAAATTGACATAGCTCTTCTTGTATTGCATTGATCCAAAACTCATCAGTCAAAGCTTCTTTGATGTTCTTTGGTTCAATCATCGATACGAAGCAGGTGTTGGAGATCATCTCTTTCAGTCTGGTGATGACACCTTCATGTACATCTCTAATAATATTGTCTTTGGGTTGATTCTTTTGGACTATGGTTGAAAGGCCTTTGTTCTACTTTGGTGGTTCTTCTGCATCAGACGTGTCAGACAACATGCCTGAATCATCTTGCTCATAATTTTGCTTTACAGGTTCTGTGTTGTCAATTGGAGTGTCTTCATCATCACTCAGTGGTATTCAAATTAATCCTTGATGATGACATTTATAAACTCCATTATGACGTTGGCACGAAGGTTATATGCTCTAAAAGCTCTACTGTTAGTTGAGTAGCCTAAAAATATACCTTCTTCAAATTTAGGATCAAGCTTTCTTCTTTACTCTCTGTCTATCAGAATATAGCACTTGCTTCCAAAAACATGGAAGTGCTTGACATTAGGCTTCTTTCCTTTCCATATTTCATAGTGAGTAGTGTTTGTTCCAGACTTAGGAGTGACCATATTGTGAATATAACAAGTTGTGCTCATTGCTTCAACCGAAAAGGGATAAGAAAGTTTCTTAGCATGAAGCATGACTCTAGCACATTCTTGTAGAGTTCTATTCTTTCTTTCCACAATATCATTCTGTTGAGGTGTGATAGGAGCAGAAAACTCATGAGCAATACCTTCGGAGACACAAAATTCAGTGAATTTGAAGATTTCAAATTCTTTACCATGATCACTTCTAATTCTCAAAATATCAAAACCCTTTTCTCTTTGGCCATCTTGCATAACTCTTCAAAGGCTTCAAATGTTTCTGACTTATCTTTTAAGAAATCAATCCATGTGTACCTTGAAAAGTCATCAACACATACAAAAGCATACTTCTTTCCTCCTAAGCTTTCTGTTTGCATAGGTCCCATGAGATCTATATGAAGCATTTCAAGTATCCTCTATGTCGTGGCAACTTGTTGGAGCTTCTTTTGTGACTTCTTAGTCTGCTTCCAAATATGACATTCACCACATATTTTTCCATCTTCAATACTTAGATGTGGTAGTCCTCTAACTTCTTCTCCGGACATGATTATCTTCATGCCCTTAAGATGTAGATGACCTAGCTTTTGGTGCCAAAGCTTAGCTTCATCTACTTTAGTGATCATACAACTCAGCACTTGATCTTTGATTTGAGAAACCCACATATAACAATTGTCTCTTGATATGGTGCCCTTCATAATAGGTGATTGATCTTTGTCAGTCACAATGCATCCACCTTTGTTGAAATGAACCTTAATTCCTTGATCACACAACTGATAAAACATCATTAAGACTGGGAGAATCTGGGCATCAAAGTTTTTCAGTGCCTTTGATTTTACCTTTCACTCCATCACCAAAAGTTACAAACTTGTTTCCTTTTGATGGTTTGATCTCAATCAAGTAGCTTTCTTCTCCAGTCATATGTCTGAAGCAACCACTATCGAAATATCAATCATCTCTTGATGTAACTTTGTAAGATGTATGAGAAATTAAGCTTACAACTTAAGTTTTGGGCTTCCACACCTTTAGGATTGGTGAAGTAGTGTCATACCCCAAATTTTACCCACCCTTATTTAATTATTATGTCAACTTTCATTTGAAAACAAAGGATAATTGAGTTGGTAATTATTTGAGAGTAAGGAAAAGCAGCTTGAGGTCATGGGTTCAAGTCCTATTGGTGACCTTTTTGGTATTTGTTTTGGTTACTATTTGTTTTATTATTTTATTTTTTTTGGCTTTATTATTACTATTACGTCTTTTGTCATTATTATTATTATGATCATTTTTTTTTATATATGTACATAAACAAAACAAAACAAAAAATCAAATAAAAAAGGGAAAAGGGAGTAACCGAAAAAAAGGGGAAAAGATAGATAGAAACAAGAGTCACAGTAGAAAAAACAAACACAAGAGAAACAAAATCAGAGCCAAATTCATCCGACAATATCCGATTGCAACAAACTCAACAAATTCAGTAGAAAAAGGAGTGGATTTACACAAAAACTCTATCTAAATTCTCTCAAAAAAAAAACAGTAACAAACAAATCTAATTAACTAATATAAATACATGAGTTGTTCTCACTTAAAATGGGACACAAAAAAAATCTGAAAAAACAAAACCCACCGAAAAGGCTTCTGCGATCCGAAGCAAAACATCAATCCCAGAGCAAGTTGATTTTCTATACACAGTAGAAAATCAACATAAAAAAAAAACAGCCTCCTTCCCGTTCCGGTCACAGTGATTTCTCGTAAGGCAAAAGAAAAAGAAAAGTCCGGATCGAATTAAAACAAGAGCACGAGACCGATTCAAAGTCAGGAAAACTTACCCGGTTCGAAACGCACGATACGGCAAGGTTAGTATCTCTGTACTGCGATTTTGCGTTTGAAACGTGATATGAAAATTAAGGATAGGTTAGATTTCGGTTTCAAACTCTTTGGCGTGTGTATTCTATGATTTTGTGGTACGATTTGTTGTTTACATGCTTCAATTCATGGTTTAAAAAAATCAGTTTAGAGTAAACTTTGTTTTAGGAATTTAGGGATTTAGGGATTTTTGTATTTGTGAAATTTTGACGTAATCTTGTGTTTTTGAGACTTGATTTAGGTTTAGAAGAGAGTAAATTGTATTTTAAAGGTGTTTGGGGCGAATTTTGGCGAATTTGAGGGGTATTTTCGGAAAATTCTGGATTGGTATGAAGGTATGAGTGTTCTTGATGAACACCATGAATATTAATGGAGTGTTCTTGAATTTGGGAAGAGAGAGGAGAGAGTACCGAGAGAGAATGGAGTAGAAGAGAGAGAAAAAACTTGTACAATGAGAGAAAAATCAGGTTGGCAACAATATACACCCCACCGTATCACACGCGCGCGCGCCCACCATAAGTATCATGCACCCTCAGGCATTGGGCTTAGTATTTTTTCTGCTTGCACCCCTCTGCTTTACTGTTTGCACCTCCCCTGGTCATAATTCTTTAACAAATTTCAGCAATTAAAATGATAAATTGGATGAAAAAGAGACGGCTTGGCGTATGCCTCTTCTTCTCCGATTATTTAAATTTCTCGGTGTATACCGAGCAATTTAAATAATCGTCATCTCTCTAAAAAATTTAGAAAAAATATTAATAACAATTCAAACAAAACGAGATGGTTTGACGTATGCCTCTCCTTCTTCGATTATTAAATTTCTCAGTGTATACCGAGCGATTGAAATAATCATCATCTTTCTAAAAAACTTTAAAAAATCATAATGATTCGAATAAAAATGAGACGGCTTCGCGTATGCGTTGTTTTCTCCGATTGTTTAATTTCTTGGTGTATATCTTGCGATCAGACAATCATCTCTTTTCAAAAATGACAAAATACCATAATAATTTAAAAGGAAGGAGGAGATCTGGTGTATACCTTTTCTTATCCGGTTATCTAAATTCTTGGGGTATATCTCTAATTTAGATAATCCCCTTCCCTAAAGATTTTTCTCGAAGTAAAAACATTAAAAATCACTCAACACATCAAAAACCCTTTTCAAAACAAATCATAATCAACTCAAAACATTTTCGTAAAAGAACTGTGCTTTATCCAATTCTAACGCAATACAAACAAGCGCTTAAGCCTCCAACATGCGAGCATACAAGCCATACGTTTAACTGCTAGAATGCGACATAAACTTAGTTCTCTAAAAAACACCAACCAACAACACTGACGCCATGAACTACGAAGCTCTGATTTCTCATTGCACCTGAGAATACGTAGGAGCAGGATTCAACATCCTGTCGAGCCCAATAATAAAAAACTAAAAATTCCCCCACTTATAATAAATGCAATAAATAAAATAATAATAAGCAAGCAAACTTTAAAACACTCTTCATACCCTAAAATTAATAAGAAGGTTCCCGTTGAGTACAACGGATGTGAGGGGTGCTAATACCTTCCCCTTGCATAACCGACTCCCGAACCTGGAAACGGTTGCGAGGACCGTCTTTCCATTTAACAAAAGGGTTTTATCGATATTTTCCCTTAACAAATAAAATTCGGTGGCGACTCTGTAGTCATTCCGAGCGCGTATACGCTCGCGCGTTTTTCGAGACGCGACAAGTAGCATGGTGATTCCTCTTTGCTCTAGATCTTCTTTCATATGGGTATCCATATAGCTTGTAACAGAAGGGTCTGATGTGACCATATACATCACAATAATGACATCTCCAGCCAAGATTCTCAGGCTTGTTGTTTTTGCACATTGTTTGAGACATCTTGTTTGACATGGTTTCAACAGGTTTGGACTTAACAAAACCTAAACCGTTTAAATCCTTATTGGACTTACCTGTCACTAGGATTTGATCTAACACATCTGAACCTTTGTTAAAATTCCTAATAGATTTTGACATACTATCTATTTTTTATTTCAGTAGGATGTTTTCTTCAGATAAAACAGAGATAGTATTAGTCAGCTTCTCTTTCTCAGCTATCAGACCACAAATTGTTACCTTTTGTTCTTCAATAACCTTATTATTCATGACACTTTTTATTCTTACTTGGCTTGTCATCATCTGTTGATATTCTTTGAGAATTGCTTCCTTTAGACTTATTAGACAACTTGTAAGGCAACTTGTCTCTGACATTTTGCCTAGTTCTTCTGTTTTGGCGGTGTCTGTTGATTTTGTTGAGAAACGTGATTCACAGGAACTTGAAGAGGATATCCTTGAAACTGTTGATGTTGGGTTGCACAGAAGTAAGGGTGAGGAAGGTGGGGAGATCAGACATGCATTGTTAGCGGAGCCTTATCATCTTTAGGAGTAACAAAACTTGTTTCTTATTCCTTGAAGAACAGTAACTCTTGATCAATAAGCTCTTGAACTTGGCATTTGAAGTCTCTGCAATTTTCAGTAGAATGACCCATTGTACCAGCATGAAATTCACACCTAGCCCGGATATCATACCATGCTGGGAACGGTGGATACAAGGGCTTTAGGGCCATAGGGGTTACTAATCCATTATGCACCAGATAAGGAAGGAGTTGACCATATGTCATAGGAATTGGATCAACGACCTTTCTAGCTTGTTGCTGAGTCTTTTGTGATCTCGACTGTCTCGAGATGATATTAGAGTTATTGTTTCTTAGCCCTTGAACATGTCTATTAGTTTGAGGGGTACACCCAACTGGTAAACCAAAATGCGATCGTGCTCCACTGGATCGTGAGGGTCCTCCTTAAAGATTCATAACAGTAGAAACTGCAGCTTCAGCCACAACTGGTTTTGCCGACACATTCTGATTAGTCAACATCTTAAGTATCAAATCCGCCTTTCTAGTTAATTGAGCTACCTTGCTTTTCAAGGCGTTATGCTGATCTTGCCAATTTTCCATGTATGGATCAACTGTAGCACAATTGTATCATCTGGCGAACTTGATCTCAAAGTCACACTTTTTCAACAATTCGGTCATTTTCAAAAATGGAATCTCTGAGGCCAAAAGTCCAAAGTTACCTGTAACCCATCCCTCTCACATGTTGTTCTAGGTTGACGCGGTTCTCAAAATCACTAATTACTTTTTCCCAGAAAGCAACCTGATCTGAATGAGATTATAATACCAACTGGATGAGTCGACATTATAACCTCGACACATGTTCTAAACGGTGGTCCCTAGACAAGAGTTTCGGACAGCTAATAAAGGCCACCAGAGTCTCAAACCCATCAAGAAAACATGAAGCCCGCAAGACGCCAGTCAAGGAGTCCACTTATTCCAAGAAGATCTATTCTGGTCGAGACCGTTATATCCAAGCCTAGAGACGTTCGTCAGGGAGCCCAATATAACAATCCCTCATCTAATCCAAAGTATCTCTCTAGCTCGGGTACGGAGCATAATCACACTATAACCAAGAACCAAGCCATGAAGGCAAAAAGAAAAAAAAGGAGTAGAAGAGAAGACAAAGCCAACAAATCCAGACAGTTCAATATTTGCGGTAAAGTAAAAGATAGGAAAGATACGGCTAACCTAGAATAAGCAAACCAAAAGCCTCAAATTAGGCTTAACTCACTATAATTTATTGTCCCCAGTGAAGTCGCCAAACTGTAACACCCGGCATAAGCACAAAATAATTTTGCAATGAAGCCGCCACCATATTTTATTTATTCCGTGAGGGGAAAGGAAAATAATGATAAAACCTTTGAGAGTTGGGTTCGGGAGTTGGTTACATAAGGGGAAGACGTTAACACCCCCTCATATCTGTTGTACTCAACGGGAACTATTTGAGGAAATTAGTTTGTTTAAAAAGGAATAACCGCATAAAAAGATTACATAACCGCATATTGAACAAAAGAAACAAAAAAAAGAGTTTTTTATTATTTGGCTTGAAGAGATTACGATCTCGCTCCTACGTATCCCCCAAGTACAATGAGGATGTCAAAGCTCACGTAGTTCTTCCTGAAAAAAAAAGGTTTAGTTTGTTGGTTGTTTTTAAGGAACAACGCTTATGTCGCATTCCACTGATACGACAGCTTGCTTGTATGCTCGACTGAGGCTTAAGCGTTTATCTGTATCAGGAGAATAGATAAAACATCGTCCTTTTAAGAAAATAAAGTTGAAAAAGAGTTGACTGCGCAAAGCAGTTGAAAAAAAGAGTTGATTGTGCAAGGGCAGGAAAAACAGTTGTGTGAGTTGAATGTCTTTTATGATTTTATTAAGTTGTTTTGATAATGAGAATGACCCTAAATCACGAGTCGTTCGACAGCGACCGGGTCAATCGGGCAGAGACGAGTCGTTCGTCAGTCTCCCCCTTTTTCATTCAGTTTATTATTTGAACTTTATTAATTAAAGTGAAATAAGCCGAATGCGAGTCGTCAGTCAGGCTCCTTTTCATTTCATTTAATTAAAAAGCTCCATTTTAATTGGTATGAGAATAACTCGAAGTCACGAGTCATTCGACAGGGACCGATTTATTTCCATTCCATTTTGAAAGACAAGTTTTCACGATTCAGATTTCAGGCCAGAAAAGAAAAGAGAAAGGGTAGAAGGAGAGAGGAATGCAAATGCGTGATGAATGACAATGACAGTATAATATGATGACAATATAAATAATGCGGTAATTAAATAATGCTCAATAAATATGCGAATGTACATAAATAAACAAGCAATTAAATAAACAGGCACAAGTCGTTCGACAGGTTCTCACTTATTTCTACGTTCAACATTAATTATATTAAATGAAATAAAAATAAATTCAAGACACGAGTCGTCAGTCAGGGTCCAATTTATTTTTATTCTACTCAATAAGGCAAATCAGCCAAGCAGCAGAGATAGCATTTAATTGTGACGTTATAAGCCGAACGTGGAATATATATTTAAAACCTACACACTATTAAGTGATTAAGAAAATGAGAGAAAGAAGATTTATTCAAGAATCTGAGAAATTGATTATTTAAACGACGTCAAATAAAATAAAGTAAAACTGAGACGAGTCATTCGACATGCTCTTATTCACTTTACGTTAATTAACGCATTTAATTTATTCAAAATAAAACATAAATCAAGGAAATTACTATTTCAATGACGTTAATTAAAATAAAGTAAAACTGAGACGAGTCGTTCGACTGGCTCTTATTTACTTTACATTAATTATCGCGTTTAAATTATTCGAAATAAAAAATAAATCAAAGACGCGAGACGTACGTCAGAGTCCAATTTATTTTTCATTCCGAATACAAGTTCTAAATGTTGAATGAAATAGCATATTTCATTTAAATCATAAATAAATTCATTTCAGCATGGGATGCAGAAGCAGCTAGGGAGTTATGAATAACAAATAAAAAACAGAAACAAAAACAAAACCGGCCCAACAGAAAAGGCCCAGACCCAAGTCAAAGGTTGACCGGGTTAGTTTGACCCATGGGTCAAACCGGATCCAACGAAAGGATCCAGTGCGCGTTCGCACGCGCGTTCTATTGTGTACCTTCACACTCATCCGCTTGATCAAATCAAGAAAAAGATCACGCGGTCAGAAACCATTTGAACCAGAGGTGAGGGTGCAAGATGCACCCTCGTCTTCCTCACGCACGCAGACGGCGCCGGAACGGCCGCGCGTCACCGTAGAAGCGAAACCAGTCCAAAAAAAACGAAATCAGAGTCTATTCCATGTAAAATCAAACGTAGAACTCAAATTTACAATCAAAAACAACAATTAATCACAGCATAAACATGAATCGAGCGAAATAGAAACGAATCCGAAAATTTAGATCGATGGATTTTCCATGATATTTCACGAAAGTATGTACACAATCTGGTTCGGAAAGATCTCAAACGTGCAAATCTATCATCGTCTACCTTCGTTCTCGCACGAGACGTTCGGATCGAACGATTGAAGTTCTAGTTTATTTTCGATCGTAGTTTTGAATGCCTTGCCATTGTTGTTTTGCGATTTCGGTTCTAGATTTGGATTCAGTGACGTTATTAAATTAAGAAAGGTGTATTAGATTTTCGATTTTGAGATGAATTGAAGGTGGTTACCGGCGGTGAAGGAGCGGCGGAGGGAGAAGTGAGAGAAGGTGTAGCTCTAATTGTGAACTGTTCCTTTCTTTTTTTCTAGGGCTTGTAATAAATGGCTCCTTTTATACTACAGTCTAAAAATTGGGGTTATTTCATAATATTTGTATATTTGTGGGTAAAAAGTAAAGATAAAAATGGGTGAAAAATCTAATTGTTCTTAAACAGAAAAGATGTTGTGTGAAGGGAAAAAAAAGGTGAGGTGGCAACAATTGATTGGTCACAAAAGAGAGAAACTCGCAAATAACTAAAAATGAAAATAAAATTATTAAAAAGGTAAGAAAAACAAACAAAAATATAAAAAGTGGAAATAAGAATAAAATTAACCAAAAAAGATAAAAGCTAATGTTAGCATTTTTGTTTATATATAAAAAAGAAAAATAATTTGCATTAACTAAAAACTAACAAGAGAAGAAATAGAAAAGCAAGTATATGAATTTTCTAAAATTCTTTTTGATATTTCTTATGCAATAAGAGATAATTTTCAAAGATAAAATATTTATTTTTAAAAAAAGTGAAAAATTAGGTATTACAGCAGGTTGATCTTTCTTCTCCTCAGTGTCTGATACAAAAGCTATACTTTTGTTCTTTTTCACAAAATTATCATTCAAACCCATTTCAAAGGATTGCAGAGAGCCAAGTGGTTCATCTAAGCTGATTGTACTTATGTCTTGAGATTCTTTAATAGCAGTTACCTTCATATCAAACCTCTTAGGTAGAGATCTGAGTATTTTTCTTGCTAATTTCTCAGTTGGTATCCTTTTTCCTAAAATGAAGGATGAGTTTGCAAGTGTTAGCTCATATTTTGGTTAAGTAAAAATATGCCATAAATGTTCTTTGAATATAATTAATGAACCTTCAGAGATGGAAATTAATGTTTCTATAACGTTGATTTTTATAAAAAGGTCAAAACTAATATATTTAATAAAAGAACATTTTAAATAAGAGAATATTCATGAATTTCATAAAATGGAAAGCATTCACAAGTCCAAGAAACAAATCAAGATTTGATTCGAGTCATCCATGTTTTGAGTAGCTATCAAGAATCATTTGAGCTCGAAGACATTTTGTAACTTGGAGATTTATCAACATTTCTGAAGATTCAAAATTCAAACCATTGCAACTCTTCATTCAAACGTGGCAATTATTGGCATTCAAGGGTGAAGATTAGACAACAAGACACTTGTCAAATGGATGTTATTTAGTCGTTATTAGATAGTTATAGAATTTATCTATAAATACTAGTTCATTTGATGTAATTAGGATCACAAATTCACATACTAAAAATCCTTACAAATTCTGAGTACCCATGTGTTCGAGTGAAAAGAATACAAAAGGCAACATGTATGTTTTTGTGATCACTCTTTATTGAATTCAATGCAATTTACTATTTCATGCAATTTACTTGTTTTCATTTACATTCTTTTCATTTTATTTCATTGAATCATTTACTTTTCTTTATCAATACGTACTCACTTCGAGTATTTTTACATTTCTTGTCATTCAATTTACTTTTCTTGTCATTTAATTTACTTTGTCAAACAAACTTGTTCATTTGCGTTAATGAACATTGCTATTTTCAAACTTAAACAATGAATGCACAAAACATGTTCCGAGATTCTCTAGTTGGTCTCTCAATCATTGCAAACTAGCGGTAGTTTACCAAAAATCAGTGTAAACAAATTGGCACGCCCGGTGGGACTGGTTTTGTGTGTTTTAGTTTATTTTATTTGTTGCAAAGTTTTTTCTGAAAAGTGGCATTAGTGCAGATACATTGCATTCTTTTCATAAAACTTTTTAGAAAATCATATATTCATTGTTGTTTAGTGTATGCATTTGAGAAGTGGTAGAATAAAACCAGAAATGGCTAGACCCAGAGGCACAAATGCTAGTAATAATAACAATAATAATAATAATAATGAGAACGTTGTACCAGACGTCGAACAGGAATTCGAGGATGGGCAACCAGTGGTAGTAGTTGGCGCATCCAACGCAATGTCTGGCCCACATCTTGTTTCTAGTTCCATAGGAACTACACAAGAAATTCCTGTATCAATACCCATGGGGTCAACAAACCCCTCAAAGGGTACAAATGCATCAACTACATTGTTGGTGCAATCGTCAACATCCCCTGCCATAGCTTCCTCTCAAGTAGAAACTGGCAACCCATATACTGGGGCATCATTTGATTTTAGAAGTCAAACTGGACCTCTCTATCATTCGAGTAGGTCTTACCCTTATGGAATGCCAACATCTTTGATGCAGAATGTGTATACACACCCTTCTACATTTTCTGATTCCATGACGGTTAGATCTCTATATAATATGGGACAGACTTCTAATAATAACCGTAATAGAGGAAGTTTACCAACATTCATTATAGATTCCATGTTAGCCATAAGGCAACAAATGGATGAGAGTAACCATCAAATGGTAAATTTACTCACAACACAAATGGGTACAATAATTAACCCATTAATTCGAGATACTAACCACAGTTACCAGGCATTGGCCACACAAATGGGTAGAATTGCAGATTTCTTTGGTGACCCTCAAATGCCTAGACAACCATTTCAACAATTACAGGCCCAAGAGCCTGAACCGGTTGCAGAGGCTCGAAATGAAATACAGCAGAGGCCACAACTAGTGCCTCGATTAATTGAACAGCCTGTGCAAAGAAATGTTGAACGTGAAATGGTGTTAGTTAATCGAAATCAAAATGCTGATGAAGTACTAAGAAATGTTCAGCATAATGATTATGGGCAAAATAACTTGGCTAATTTAGTAGAAGCAATTCTTGCCCAGAATGGTCTAAATGTTGATTTACATAGGCCAAATTTTGTGTCACCTTTATCTGAATTTGTATTGCAAACAGAAATACCAAGGGGTTTGAAAACCCCCAAATTTACTAAGTTTGCTGGTGACACAACATAGTCCACTGTAGAACACATTGCTAGGTATTTAACAGAGGCTGGGGACATAGCCAATAATGAGAATTTGAAGATGAAATATTTCCCCAATTCTCTAACCAAGAATGCTTTTACTTGGTTTACCACATTGCCTCCCCAGTCTGTGTTTACATGGACACAATTAGAAAGGCTTTTTCATGAACAATTCTACATGGGTCAAACTAAAATTAGCCTTAAAGAATTAGCAAGTGTGAGGCATAAAACACCAGAGTCAGTTGATGATTATCTCAATAGGTTTAGGCTTCTCAAAGCAAGATGCTTTACTCAAGTCTCTGAACATGAATTGGTTGAAATGGCTGCTGGTGGCCTTGATTACTTGATTCGAAAGAAACTCGATACCCAGCACCTTAGGGATATGGCCCTACTTGCTAATAGAGTTAGACAAGTTGAAAGACTTAAAAGTGAGAAGGCTAGAAATTTTAAGTTTCATAAATCAAAAGAGAAAATAGCCTATGTAGAACATTATGTGAGTGATAATGACTATGAATTAGAATATGAGGAGGTTGAGGAAAATGAAATAGATTTGGCTGAATTAAAGCCAGGACCTCCCTATACTTGTAAGTTATTAAAACCATCAAATGGGAAAAATCCTATTGAACCCAAAAGTGATAAATATGTTGCAAAAACCTACACATTTGATGTTACCAAATGTGATGAAATTTTTGATTTATTGGTCACTGATGGCCAAATAATTGTTCAAAAAGGTTTAAAAATTCCTGCTTTAGAACAAAGAAAGAAAAGAGGTTATTGCAAATTTCATAACTTTTTGGGTCATAAAACTTCTCAATGTGTTGTTTTTAGGGATCTATTGCAAAAGGCATTGAATGCGGGAAGGCTGAAGTTTGATGAGAAGTCCAAACCACCAATGCAAGTGAATACTGACCCTCTACAAGTGGCTGAAACTTCTTATGTTGAGCCATTCGAGTGCCTAATGGTAGATGCCATGGAAGCTTCTCTAGTTCGAGCTGTAACTAAGAAGGAATATGAGAAGAAGGTTGAAGAAGTGTATCCTCAGGCTGAAGAGGAACTCATTGACTTTCTGAATAGGTGCAAGTTAAGTAACAAAGAAGTCATGCTCTGCCCTCGTTGCAGTGCTGTATGTGACAAAGAGGCTACTACAGTCCTCAAAAATGTTATGCCCTATGTGGATAACAAAAATAAATGGTCCACTACTAGACCAAATAAATGGAACCCTGTTAAGCAAGGTCCTTCCATCCATGATAGGTTGGGAAGGAAACAAACTTATGTTCCTTCTAATAGGATCCCAATCAATCAATGGTCTTCAGGCCAACACCAAGCTTTCCAAAAAAGAAAGATGGAGATTGGAAGCTCGAGTCATTCTGCTTCGAGCAACACTGCTAAAGTGAAGAAATTCGCTTATAATAACAATTATAAGGGAAAAAACCCTATGACTCGAACACAATGGCGCAGGTATCAGCGCCAGAAGAAGTTAGAAAGAGAAATTGCCCTAGCTGGGGCAAATCTAACAAAGTTGCCCATGCTGGGGGCAACCAAAGCAAAGTTGTCCATTCTGGGGGCAACCAAATCAATGCTGGGAACAAGAAGCTGATTGTTCCAAATAAGGCTGACAAAGCCTTAATAATTGATCAAGGCTCTTCTTCTAAAAGCACTATCAAAGAAAGAATATGACTTCCTGAAGACAATTTGGAAGATGATATGGAGAATGAAGACCTGCTCGAATCTGGTTCTGAACCAGATTTTGACGTGTTGGTTAATGTGGTATCTATATTACCACGTGAATATGATGTCAGGTCCACCTCTGATCCTAAGGAGGAATTTGAGGAACCTGATTTGGATGAATGTACCCCTGTTTGTTTCTATGTTATGACTAATGGGTGCATTGAACAAAGGCAGGCTGCCTTCGACTGGCCTCGTGAAGGGATGAGAAACCACCTAAAGCCTTTATATATTAAGGCTAAAGTTGGTGGTGTTGGTGTGAACAAAGTCTTAGTAGATGGGGGTGCTGTAGTTAACTTAATGCCCCATTTTATGGTAAGAAAACTGGAAATGTATGATACTGATATTCATTCTCATAACATTGTTCTCTCAAACTATGAGGGAAAGAGTGGCAAATCCTTATCCTTATGTGCCATTCAAATGGATGTTGCTGTGGGCAGCACCATTAGGCCAACTCTATTTATAGTTGTGCCTTCAAGGGCTAGTTTCAACTTGCTCTTAGGCAAGGAATGGATCCATGGGGTTGGTGTTGTTCCCTTCACTCTTCACCAAAGATTAATACTTTGGAGGGAGGACAAAATAATGGAAAATATTGAGGCTGATCAAAGTTTCTATCTGTGCGAGGTTGATCATATAACCAAACAAACATTTGATAGAAACTTAGCCTTTATTGCCCTATGTGGTGAACGAGATGATGGCTTTCGAGGAGCAACTAATAACAATGTTTACCACTCTGTGAGACTCCATCTCACACAGCGATTCTGCTGGGAGAGGGAAGAAATTGAAGATTTCCCTCTTAAAGATGGAATGATTCCACCATCTGGGTGGGATGATGAATATCTCAACAATGACTAAGCCCTCCTCCTGGGCTAAAATAACGGCATATGTTGCCGAGAAAAAGATTGAAACGGCCTTAGAGGTTGCACTCGAACAAAATATGGTTGAAGAAACCATTGAAGAAAATAATGGCAAATCATTGCCAATTGAGCAAAGGTTGGACTGCATATATGATGATGAACCTTTAGGTTTTGAAAAGGATCCATTAAATTCAAACCCAAAGATGCAGGCTCAAGATCCTTTGCAAGAAATTGATATTGGTGATGATCCCATAAAAAGGCCAACATATATTAGTTCTAATATTGATTTCGAGTTAAAGCAAAAACTGGTAAATCTACTCAAAGAATTTAAAGATTGCTTTCCCTAGGACTACAATGAAATGCAAGGATTGGGTAGAGAAATGGTGGAGCATAGACTACCACTCAAGCTAGGGAAGAAGCCAATCAAGCAATTGCCAAGGAGATTCAATCCAGAGATCCTTTCAATGATCAAGAGTGAGATTGAAAGATTGCTTAAGATAAACGAAAGAAAATTCCCTTTTACAAAAAGATAGTTTCTTTATCTTCTTTTACTATTACTATCTCGTTTTTTACGTTATACTACTTTTATCTTTATTCAATTCACAAATTTTTTTCTTTATTATTATTATTATTTATTTTTATTTATGTACTTATCATTTCTTTTCACTAAAATAAAGTAAAAAAAATATAGTACCTTAAGTCTTTACTAAAATTATTTTTTCTTGTTCTAAAATTTTTTTCATTTAGTTAAAATTTCTCTAGTTCATCTCTAACTCTTTTACCATTAGTTTTTCTTTTCCCTTTTGTTTCTTTTTTCAGGAAAATACAAAAAAAGTAAAAAGAAAAAGAAAAGTCATGTGTAGAAAAGTTACTTCTTTTTTTTACCAAAACCATTCTTTTTCTTTTCTTTCCTCATAAACCAGAATCCAAAGCTCAAAACCACAATATAATAGAAACAATTTTTTTACAGTACGAAAAATAGAAAAAAAATAGTATAGTACAAAACCATTTCAAAGCTCAGCACATAGTCATTTGTTTACCACAGTCACAACCAAAAATTACAATAACTTTATTAAAACAAAATAGATTTACAGATCAACAAAATCACAGCACCCTCATAGGTGGCAACATCACATTACATCAGAGCCATCAGTTACAAAATTACACATTTCTCCCCATTTTCACCTAACCCCAAACCCTAACCTGAAGACTATATAAACCAACTACAGTGACACTGATTTTCGAGGGTTCAAAAATCAAGAAAAACGGCAAGGAGAAAAAAAACTCAGAAACAAAAAACATACAAACCAAAAAAACAAACGCAGCATAATCTCTTCACACACTGTGAAGAGACTTGTTGTTTGATTCTTTCTCAGCCGTTTTCCATCAACAACCTCGCAGCAAGGACAAAAGGGGAAGGGTTAGAAGTAGAACAAACCAAAAAAAATGGAGAGATAGGAACAGAGAAGAAACAGAAGAACGAGGAGATAAAGAGGAGGAGAAGAGTACTTACGCGAAGGTACATGGCAAGGAAAGGTAAGCTTTCGTTCTCTTCATCATACAACCGCATGAAACATCTAAATCTAGGCTCACATCTTCATTTCGAGTGTGGTTATATGACTGTGTGAGGATGATTATTGATAAATCGAACCTTTATTGCATGATTTCGTTGATTTTTGGGGGTTCGGGTTTTGGTTTTGAAACCCCCGTTCGAACGATTTACTGTTCGTTTGTGGTTTTTGTTGTTAGATTCGTGTTTAGGAGGTGTTTTCGTGTAGGGTTGTTGTTTGAAATTTTCGGTTTTGAGTATTGTTTGATTTCTGGTTTGGGGGGGATGAAGCTTGCTTCTGTTGTTGGTTTTCCAGAAAAAAATATAAGAGATAACGAGAGGATGAGAGAGTCTAAGGAAGAAGAGAGAGAAAAAAATAAAAAAAATGAAAAATCTGTACTACACAAACCATTTATACCTCTTCCATTTTTTTTCTCTCCTCCCTCTCCGGGCCTTCTCCGCGCGCCCCCCACGGGACTTTGCATCAGATATGGATCTGGGCTCACACAGAGCCCATTTCATTTTTTTAATGTTTTTTTTTATGTTCGTTGTTTATATATATACATGTGTTTTTGTGTTTATTTATTTATTTATTTATGTGAATATGGTTATGAAATGATTCCTCTCTTTTTTTGAAATTTTGAGCAAAAAAATAAATGATAAATTTTAACACTTTAGAGTTTTTTGAACTTATTCCTTTTTTTTTTGTTTTTTTTTTGTATGTTATGCTATAAAAAAATGCTAGAAAATTTTCCCTCAACATGTTATAAAAAATAGTCTAAAAAATTTCATAATTTTATTTTCTTCTAACTGTTAGGTTGTCTTTTTTTTTGTTATTTTTGCTTGGTTAGGATAGTAAAAAATCATGATTTCAAAAAAAAAAACTAATTAATCTTGATGTTGGTTTTAATACGTTTTTTTTTAAAAAATGTATATATATATATATATATATATATAAAAGCATATAATATGAATTTTAACTCCTCTTATGTGTTAAGATTTAAGTTCTAGTTTTTTTTCTCTTTGACTTTTCCTTTTATTTTACTATGACTTGTTTGGAATATGAAAAAATCAAAAAAAATAATTAATTATAAGTTCACGTTAGTTTTTTTTTTTAGCCTTGCATGTTAGCTTTCTTAATATATGTTTAATTTCTTTGAAAGGAGTTAGTTCTTTTTTTTATGCTATGTATGAGAGTGCTAAGTTAATATATATATATATATATATATATATATATATATATATATATATATATATATATATATATGTGCGCAACATGTTTGTTTTATCTTCGCTTTGTGCTAATCTCATGAATCTATGACCTTTTATTTGTTTAGTTAGTCTTGCTAGCTTAATCACATAAATATCTTTGTTAAGTTTTTATGCCATGATTGAAATGACTAAGTTTTTTTTATATTCAACATGCTTTCTTTTCTTTGCTATTTATATATGATATATGATATGTCTTATGTTCTTTTCTCTTTGCATATGTTAGGAATAGAACCATCACTACAAGAAAAGAAGCAAACAACGGCGGTCGTTTAGCGGCGGTTATGCCATAACCGCCGCCGCTTGACAAATTTACCGGCGGTTCTTTATTTGCCGTAGAAATAAGTGTATTAGCGGCGGTTTAAACCGTTGCTAGACGGATCGTATTGAACCAAGTAAACCAAAGAGAGAGATTAACATAAATCATATTGTATTAATCTGAGAATTGAGTAAAAATGTGTTACAACTTTGAGAGGAAGAACACCTCTTTATATAACCTATCTAATAGTACCGTTGTAAGCTATATGAGGAAAGAGATGATATTATTTACAAATTGAACTAAATTAGCCAAGTATCAGCTCATCACATTAACTAGTACTAAATACAAATTAAACTAATTTGATCAAGTAATATCAGTAGGTAAAACTCCCCCACAAGCTGGACTGTGGATGTCATGAAGGCCAAGCTTGGATATGAGATTAAGGAATGAGGGACTATGTAAAGGTTTTGTAAGAACATCGGCTGTTTGTGCAGCAGAAGGTATGGGGAAAAGTCGAAGCAGACCACTTTGAATCTTCTCTCTGATGATGTGACAGTCTATTTCAATGTGTTTAGTACGTTCATGAAAAGTGGGGTTATGGGCAAGGTAGATGGCTGATTTATTGTCGCAGAAAACAGAGGCAGGGGAAGGGAAAGAGATGTGTAGATCTTGAAAGAGGTACATCAGCCATTGTAGTTCACATGTAAGGCTTGCTAATGCACGATACTCTGCTTCGGAGCTTGATCTAGAGACGGTAGATTGTTTCTTGGATTTCCATGAAATGAGAGAGGAGCCAAGAAACACACAATAGCCCGTGACAGATTTTCTTGTTGTAGGACAAGTTGCCCAGTCAGAATCTGCAAAACCAGAAAGTTTTAAATTAGAAGTTGCTGAATAGAATAATCCTTTGGCAGGGGCAGTTTTTAGATATTGTAAGACTCTAATAGCAGCCTGGTAGTGAACTTGTCTAGGCTGTGATACAAATTGGCTTAACTGTTGAACGGCAAAAGATATGTCAGGACGAGTAGTAGTTAAGTAAATAAGTCTGCCAATGAGTCTTCTATATTGAGTTTCATCATTATAAAGGGGAGAATCAGAATTTTGGAGTTTTAAAGAGATATCATAAGGAGTAAGAGAGGATTTTACAGCAAGAGTACCGCTATCCTCTAGAAGTTCAAGAGTATATTTTCTTTGATTAAGTAAAATGCCTTCTTTGTTTCTAGCAACTTCAAGACCTAGAAAATATCTTAAGGGACCAAGGTCTTTAATTTTAAAACGGTCATTAAGAAAAGATTTAACATTTTGGATTTCTGATATATCATTTCCTGCTAAAACAATGTCATCAACATATACTAACAATGCAGTAAATGAAGAATCATTAAGTTTTGTAAAAAGAGAAAAATCAGAAGAGGCTTGAATATAACCAAAGGAAATGAGAGATTCAGATAGTTTAGAATACCATTGTCTACTTGCCTGTTTGAGACCACATATAGATTTTTGAAGCTTACACACCTTGGTTGTTCCGGTATCCGAATTATGGATGTTAATACCAGGGGGCAAAGACATAAAAATTTCTTCATGGAGATCCCCATGTAATAATGCATTGTTAACATCAAGTTGTTCAAGATTCCAACCTTTAATGGAAGCTAAAGCAAGTAAAGTTCTAACAGTTGTTAGTTTAGCAACAGGTGAAAAAGTATCAAAGTAGTCAACACCTTCTAATTGAGTATATCCTTTAGCTACTAATCTAGCTTTATACCTTTCAATAGAACCATTAGAATGATATTTAACTTTATAGACCCATTTACAACCAATGGGAACTTTACCTTTAGGAAGGTCTACTATGGACCAAGTCTTAGTAGCATTGAGAGCATCTATTTCTTCCTGCATAGCCTTTATCCAGCAATTATGTTTGCTGGCCTGAGTAAAGGTTTTAGGTTCAGTAATAGAGGAAATAGATAGACAAAATTGTTCGTAAGAAGGGATGCATTGCTCATAAGTGAGAACAGAAGATACAGGAAACTTAGTTGGTTGTTTTTGATGGGAAGAGGGGGAAGAGGAAGTAAGAAGGCTGCAATGATAATTTTGTAGATAGGCAGGCCTGCGTTTAATGCGGGTAGATTGTCTAAGAGGAGCAGGGGGATTAGTAGGGGAAGTGTTTGGTGTTGGAGCATTATTCGGTAAAATGATATCATTTGGTGTTGGGGTATTATTTGGCATAATATCAACAGGGATGTTATAGTATCATTTGGTGTTGGAGCATTATTTGGCATAATATCAGTAGGTATGCCGGTGTCATTTGGTAATAAGGTGATAGGTTCAAAATCTTGACTATCCATATCAAGATTAGGAGTACAAGTAGAAGTAACAGGGATATTGTTCTTAGAAAAAGGAAAAATAGTTTCATAAAATATAACATTTCGAGAAACAAAGAATTCATGACTAAGAATATCATACAAAAAGTATCCCTTTGTGCCATCTCTATAACCTAAAAATATGGATTTTCTAGCACGACTATCAAATTTAGTTCTATGATTTTGAATAGTAGAAGAATATGCTAAACAACCAAAAGATTTTAAATGCAAAAAAGTAGGAGGTTTTTGATAAAGAAGATTATAAGGAGTTTTGTTATTAAGTAGAGGTGTAGGTATCCTATTTATTAGATGAATAGCATGTTGAATAGAAAAATGCCAAAAATTAGAAGGTAAGGAAGCTTGAAAAGAGAGGGATCTAGCAACATTAAGGATATGTTGATGTTTCTTCTCAACAATACCATTTTGTTGAGGGGATTCAACACAAGTTCTTTGATGAAGAATCCCTTTAGAAAGAAAAAATTCTGTCATAAGAAATTCACTTCCATTGTCACTTCTTAAACACTTAAGTTTGGTATTAAATTGATTTTCAATGTAAGAGACAAAGTTAATAATATGATTTCTAGTTTCACTCTTAAGTTTCATGAGAATAATCCAAGTAAATCTACTATAATCATCAACAAGGGTGAGGAAATACCTGTGACCAGATACAGATGGGGTAGCATAAGGACCCCATATATCAGCATGTAATAAATCAAAAATTTTACTAGAATGAGTAATACTATTAGGGTAAGGAAGAATTCTTTGTTTAGCAAAATGACAAATATCACAAGGAGTATTTTTATTATGATTCTTGTAAGCAATAAAAGGGAAATTTGTAGCAATACATTTGTGAATAGAATCAGAAATATGACCTAACCGATAATGCCACAAAGAGGCAGAATCCATATTATTAGAAACAGAATTGCAGGAAAGCATATGAGAAGGTAAAGAAACCGGGGCATGGGCTTGTAAAGCATACAAATCTCCATGTCTCTCAGCTGTACCAATCATTTTCTTGGTGGAATTCTGCAATATCGAACACTTATTAGGATGAAAGGTAATATGACAATCTAAAGATGTAAGTAACTTAGTTACAGAAATTAAATTAACATTAAAGGATGGTATGTAATACACATTAGACAAAGTAATTGATGATGAAAGTTTTACGGTTCCAGCGATAGTAGCATTAGTTTTGTGACCATTAGGTAATGCCATGGTAAAAGGAGATATAATTTTATAACTAGTAAAATTTTGAAGAGAGTGAGTAATGTGATCAGTGGCACCTGTATCCATGATCCAAAGGACAACTTGCTTACCCATTTGTGGAGATGAAATGGAATGAATGGATGCAGATTGGGAAAGGACAGAGTTGGCAGTAGCTTGCTGTTGAGGAGACTTAGTAGTGGTAGAAGTCAAATTATTTTGAAGCAGATGAATAATCTGTTGATATTGCTCTTGGATAGTATTTAAGGAAGGAGTATTTCGTGTTGTTTCGTAAGTTGAGCTTTGTTCAGGAGCAGAATTTTCAGCAAGATTAACATAAGCCTTGTTGTTCCTTTGTTGAAAACCAGGAGGGTATCCATGTTTGACAAAACAATTTTCAACGATGTGGTTATTTTTCCCACAATAAGTGCAAACACGAGTATCACGACCACCGCCGAGACCACCACGACCACCACTAAAACCATTACGACCTCTTCCTCTATTGGGGAATTGGCTCTTCCCACGACCTCCCCCATTGAAAAAAGAAGATTGAACTTGCATAGCAAGAGGTTGTGTTTCAGTGGCGGGATCATTAGGGATAGGGAGATTTAATTGACACTCTTGACCTAAAACCAAAGAGAAGGTTTTGGACAAATTTGGAAGGGGTTCAATTAACATAATTTGGGATTTAACATGAGAGTATTGCTCATTTAATCCTTTCAAAAATTTGATTACCTTGTCTTGTTCCTTATATTTTTGAAAATCTGAAGCAGCACCACAAGTGCAGGGAATTGCACAAGTGCAATTTTTGGTGGGACGAAAAGTGTCGATTTCTTCCCACATTGCAGTTAATTGAGTATAGTAATTAGAGATATCAAGAGTACCTTGTTGAAATCGAGTGAGATCGTCTTGAATATCGGCGATTCGGAAAATATCCCCTTGTGAAAAGCGAAGTTCGAGATTGCTCCAAACAGAAGAAGCTTTATCGATCCATAGAATGGATTTACAGATGCTTTCAGAAATTGAGCGTTGAAGCCATGAGAGAACCATGTTGTTGCAGCGGATCCATTGTTGGTACAAGGCATGCGTTGATGAAGGACATTCGAACGTACCGTCGACAAATTGCAGTTTATTCTTAGAAATTAAAGCTACCCTCATTGCCCGAGCCCATGAATGGTAATTTTTGCTATTAAGTAATGGTGTAACAAGACTCAAGGCTGGGTTTTCATTGGGGTGAAGGTAATCAGGATTTGAAGGGTTTGTTGCAAAATCTGTGAAATTATTGACTTCCATGGTTTTTGTAGAAGAGATAGAATAAATAACAAGAGAATAGAAAAAAAAATTAAAATAAATCTGATACCATATTGAACCAAGTAAACCAAAGAGAGAGATTAACATAAATCATATTGTATTAATCTGAGAATTGAGTAAAAATGTGTTACAACTTTGAGAGGAAGAACACCTCTTTATATAACCTATCTAATAGTACCGTTGTAAGCTATATGAGGCAAAAGATGATATTATTTACAAATTGAACTAAATTAGCCAAGTATCAGCTCATCACATTAACTAGTACTAAATACAAATTAAACTAATTTGATCAAGTAATATCAGTAGGTAAAAGATCGCCGCGCTTGGAAACGTTTACCGGCGGTTTCTAACCGAAACCGCCGCTGAATGCATATATGATTTTATTTTTATTTTTCTGATTACCGGCAGTTCTTAACCGCCGCGGTTTGCGTTTTTTTTATTTTTTGGTGTTTTTAATTACCGGCAGTTGGGAACCGCCGCTGATGGCCTTTATTCAATTTTTTTTTCGTTTTTTTTTAGCTATTTTGTTTTGACTTATTTTTTTAAAATTGTTACAATTGATGAGGCGTACTTACGTGAAGTTTCTCGTTGTCAAATAACAAGTATCCAATCTTTAACTTTAATTTTACATTGAAAATAAATCAAATTTCACTTTTTAAACTGATTAAATTAGAATTTTAATGGGTCTTCTACTCTTTCTTGCTTTTGAACATTCGTAGATACTCTTGATGAAAGTTCTCTATTTTTTTTTGTACATCGAAAAATTGATCAAACCTCTCCTTCAGCGTCATATGTTTCTTGTATTTTATCAAACAAATCTTCAACTATTTCTCCCTCTTCACCACCCATCAACGGTTTCAATGAGTCTACCACTCTTTATTCATGAGTCTTTTATTTTTTTTCTCTCTCAAATATGTTATTTTACTTTGCACTTGAAATTTTTAACAATATCCACTCATCTTATTTATAGAATTTAATGTCTTCATATTTTTCTTACTAAAGAACCATTATTATATGTAACCAATTTTTTTAAAAAAAATTGAATGTATATCCACAAATTAAACTAACTTTGCTTTAAAAAGAAAAAATTGTTTCAAATAACAAACTTTAGTTTTTCAAATATATATATCACTTCCATTTACCGAAAAAAAATCACTTCTATGTATTTTTTTTTTTATATTTAAGATTATAATCTTATTAAAAATTGAAAACTAATTTAAAATAAAATATTTAAATTATTCGAGTAAAATTATATTTAAGAGTATAACATTTTGAATATTATTAAAATTGACGAGGACCAATTAAATAACTCGATAGCACTTACCAAAAAAAAAAATAACTTGATAGCAATAATTTTTTTAATATATATTGTTAATATTTTTTTTAGTTAACTTTTTTTAATCTGAACTTATATAAATTTTGTTTGTTTTGGTAAGATTTGTATCAATCAGTTTAGAAAAGTAAAATTTAAAATTAACCCTAACGCAAATATCATACCAAAAAAACGCGAACGCAAAGCTTTGCACAGAACACTGAAACGCAAACGCAGAGCTCCTCTGAATCACGTCCTCAACACCGGTAGTAGCGGCGATAATTATTCCGACCACCGTCGTTCCTCTGTCACTAGCTCCTCCTCAACACAGGTTTCACATCTCTCTCTTCCTCTCTCTCTCTCTCTATATATATATATATCTATCTCTCTATGTTAACTTGATAATGATGATTTTCAATAATAATAATTTGTTAAGTTGTTAATTTCTTAGATTCTTTACAAATTGATTTTAGGGTTTTCAATTTAGTAGTTTAATTTCTTGAATTCTTTTTAAGTTTAATTGTTAGGGTTATACCAGTGTTATAGTTATCTTCCTTGTTGTTTAGAGGCTGCAAAGTTTCAATATAATTTATAATATGAACTATTTGAATTCACGGGACTTGTGTAAAAGGTGTTGAAACTTTCGAGTGACTCATTTGAGTAAGGTATATGGTATAAAATCAAAGTTTTGAACTAAATTGGGAGTTAAATTCTTATAGAAAATATGAAAAGAGGTTAGAGGTGGAAAAACACGGTAGTTTCTTAAGGGAAAAAAATAGCATGCCCTTTTTAAATCTTAATTATAGAGCCACACAAAATCAGCATATGCAGTTGAATTACTTAAATGAATTAATTGTACTAAACCAATGAAGCTATTCAATGATCTTAGTGCCCAACTATACTACTGTAGCCTTTTAAATGACTGTCATGAATTTGTACATTAGAGATTTGTTTATGAGAAGTAATCATTTTCCCAATGTTCCTAATCCTCTGCCTCAATAATACTACTCTTGAACACAAGGACTTAATTGGGTTTCGTGCTCTAAGTAATCCTTTAATGTTTGTTATACACATTTTTAATTGATTTTGGTGCTTTAGATAAGAGATGGTATATACAAAAGGCAACAATTATTGTATCATACAAGGTGATAACCCTTCAATTTAAATTACTCTGCCTTGAAAATCTATTGTGTATATGATGTATACTCATGATTTAAATTTTCTCAATTGTAAAAGAAACATGAGGAAAGAATGTGGAATTTTGGCCATCGAAATTATAAGATGATAGGATTGACATTCGAAAATAAATAAAGAAAAGATGTTGGTTAAGGGTTGAGATGAAGAAATTGAGAAAATACTTTAGTTATATTTCAATATTAGATGAGAAAATACACTATATAAGAGCGATGCTACTAATTTCATTTATGATATTGAAGGCTATTTTAATTTTATTTTTTCAATAATATAATTATAAAAGTTATTTAAATGTCATACTATATAGTATCTTAGTATGTTAAAATATAATCAAATTGATTGTTATTTAGTCATTGAGATTTATTCAAATGATGTTGTGAACACTTGTCACTAGGCATTAGTTTGTAACTTCGTATTTGGGTCTTTGTATTAGACCAAATCTGCCACTAGGCATAAGTTTCTGTCATGTTTTGTTTGTTTATCTTTGTACGGGTTTCTTTTAAAAGTTGTCAAATATTTTGTTGATTAATGTTCCATGTTATGTATTTTCAGGTATGGCAAGAAAAAAAAGATTACAGATTATGACTGGTCCCACACCGATTGTAAATGAACCCATCAATACTGCTCCCACACCGACTGAAGGGCCTACACCACCTATGAACCAACCTGTGCGACCTCCACATCCTGAAGCTAACAACATTGATGCATCTACACTTGCAATCAACAATCCAGCAAACAAGTCAAAGAAAAAGTCTGAGAAATATGATATATATACTTGTGATGATGGCTGATCTTGTCATAGATGGTAATCTTTTTTTTAATACTCATTTTATTATGGGCTTAAACTTCAGGTTTCATACACGGATGCTCCCACAAGAGGAAGACCTTCTTCAGCTAATCATGAAACACTGGATTAGGGTGGTTATTGAGTACATTAGTAGATTGATTGATCACTTTAGTATATTTTGAAATACATTGATATGTTTTGAAGGATGTTTTAGATGTGATCGATTTGATATTATCATATTTTACTTTAGGTTGAATTATTTTGTATTTGAAGTGATTAGGGAAACATTAATATTTTGAAGCATTTGGATTATATAAAATTTCTTATTATGTTTACTTTATACGGGAAAAGCGGGAAAAGATGATAGCGACGGTGGTTGGAACCGCCGCTGTATGCTCAGAAAACTTTCAACGCAAAGATAATTAGCGGCGGTTGGGAACCGCCGCAACACCCCAGTCAACCGTCGCAAATTGATTTAGCGGCGGTTATACCAACGGTTGCCCAAAACCGCCGCTACATGACCTAGCGACGCCTCTTCTTGGGACGCCTTTTCAACCGTCGTTGTATACATTTAGCGGCGGTTTCAACCGCCGCTGTATGCTTCTGCAACCGCCGTCGCATGCCAGATTTGTTGTAGTGCATTTGCATTATGTGCATGCTCATGCATTTTTTTTCTTCTTTTTAACATATTACATTTTACACTACAACTCATACTCTACACTACAATCTCACATTGACATGTTTTCACTCACTTTTACATGCATACATGCATACATGCATTTAGGTTAGGACTTTTAGCCGTCAAAAATGCGCGTTTAGGAACGATATTTTATTTATTAAAATTATCGTTAACGTTGGCATTAATATTTAAGGGCCGTCTTTGGCCTAAATTCTTTTATGTTTGATAATTGTTTTTTTTTGACTAAGTGTATTATTACTTGATTATGACATGATTAGTATAAATGCTTTGAGTTATATGCTTGTCTCTTGTTAGGTGTCTATATTTTGGTTTGAAATTTTTCTAGGTAACTATGTGTGCTTGTGTCTATGTTTTTATTTTTTTTATGATAAAAATGAAAAATATCATTTTCTTCCTCCGTCTCATTTTCACAAACATTTCACTTCTATTTTAAAAATACTACTTCTCTTTACCATGTCTTTTAGGTTCATCTCATTATCATATTTATTTTTTGCACTTGCATTTTATTTTATTTATAGCTTTATGCATTGCATTTATTTATTTATATCATTTATTATTTATTCGCTCAATTCGATATGGTTGTAAATATTAATTATTCAATTGTGTTGTAATAGCGTAGGACTTTATTATTGTTTTTATTGCTTTCCTAGTTCACACTACACATACCAAGCCATAAAAATCAATTCCAAACGAGAGAGCTTGTAATCAAATTCCAATTGGTTATGAGACCTCTCGCGACAAAATCTCTTTTCTACCCCAAAACGCGATATTTGAAAAGATGATAAAAAAAAGTGTAGGTCCATTTAGTCGCAACGTCTCTATATTATTTCACTATGATAATAATTCATATTTTAACTTCTATCTTTTCCTCTTACACACAACAACTACAATTCCTTTCACAAACATTTTATTTACAACTTTTTCTCAACAACAACATTTTCTTTACAAACACAACACTTACATCAATCTTTTCTTTCACTTTCACAAAAAATGAAATTTTCTCTATCTTTACCATTTTTAAATAAAATCACTAGACTCTTATCAGTCTTAGTTTCAAATTTTCAATATTCGTATAAACATTGCAAGAATTCAATCGTTCTCTTTACAAAAGGAAACGGTTTAGTGTGTTTATATTGAATCTTTAAAAAATGAAACTTAAAATGACATTAGTCTCCTTTCTTCCTTCTATACAACCTCTCCCTCCATTCTTAAAGCATATACTTTTAAAGCACTAAAGCTTACAAGAGGTTACCATGGGATACCATGGGCGCTTGAGGTGCACACACCTTCCTTGAGCGCAATTAACCCCCGTACCTAGAATCTCTTTAGGTTTTCGATTGTTTCCCCTCCTTTTTGGAAATGAAAAAATCAACTGTAGTGGGGTATGTCTCAAAAAACCCGCAACACATTGCAAACTAGCGGTTGTTTACAAAAAATCAGTGTAAACAACAAGGTCTAGAATCCTTGATTGAAACTGATGTATTGTCTCATCTTCTTCCATCTTCATATTCTCAAACTTATTGTTAATGAGTTGTAGTCTGGATACCTTTACCTTAGATGTTCCTTCATAAGTGCTTTGCAGCATTGTCCAAGCTTCTTTGGCAACAAGACATGCATTGATTTGCTTGTATACATGTCTGTCAACACCATTGAATATGGCATTCAAGGCTTTGTCATTCTCTTCAGCAGCTTTTATCTCCTCTTTAGTCCATAGATCTTCATCCCTCAACGCCAAGTAAATGGGCCTTCTTTAGTGGTCATAGTTGGTTGTGTCCAACCCCTTCTAACTGAGTTCCAAGTGCTTCTTCATAGGGATTTTAAGAAGGCAATCATCTTACCCTTCCAATAATGATAATTAGCACCATTCAATAATAGTGGTTTGTCGCAAGAACCTCTAACTTTGTCAACGTCCATGGGGAATAGAATTATGTTCCCTGAAGCTTACCCTAATCAAAGCAGGGTGCCAACTCTGATGCCAATTAAAATTCTAGATCCTTGGTGGGAAATATGGTTAAGCAAGATGCTTGAACAACTTGCTTAGCTTTATGGCGCAACAATTTAAGAATAATAAAGTGAAGAAAGCGATAAAAGAACACAAGTAATTGTTTACCTAATTCAGTGTCCAAACACCTAATATGGGGGATACCAATCCAAGAGAATTACCTTCACTATACCGTAGTTCCTAGTCTCTAGGTCTTATTTGTATAGCCCCTATTCAAAGCCTCTCACTAAAACTACCCGAATGAAATTATTTAGGACTCCTCTTAAATATGTGACTCTCCCTAACCAATTAATCAAACTGGAGGTTGTGAGATTTAACTCAATGACACAGTGCAATGTGTTGCACGAAAACAACAACAACAAGAACAAATAAAAGACTCAATAAAAACCACTTAGAACTTAAACTATAATCTTGAGTCGTACTTTGCTTCAATGCTTGGACTTATATTTATAGCTTATGAACTGAGATAGAGCCAAGCTAAATAATAGCAAAGTTTGTTGAAATTTGTTGAGGATAAATCTTTTATCTTCAAAAGACAAAATATTTGTTTTTAAATCTTCTTCAAGCTATTCCAAAAATATGGGCGTGCAAACAAATAATCTTATGAATTATTATTTGTTTGGTTGAACTAGTAATCTTGTAACAAACTTTATTTGTTTAGAAAATTTGATTTTAAATATATTCAAACAAAAACGAGCGCCATAACAAACTTCTTAAGAGATATATTTCAACTGGGAACGTTGGAGTATTTGTTTCTTCATCTCCAAGTAATTAACAAACATAAAATGAAGAAGCAACATGTCACAGTCATCTGTTGGCAAGATGTCAAGACATCTTGTTCAACATGTTGTTTGATCAAAATTCATGATAACTAAGGGAACAACAATATTGTTCATCATGATTATTATTGTCATGCTTTGTACATTCATATCTGCATCCTTCTCATCTTCTACCTTTATTTTTCCTTTTCTATCTGTCTGGAAATTGAGCCGTGAACGTTTTTTTTCCAAATAAAATTAAAAAGGACTTATCAATTAAAGTAAAAAGTGAAAGTAGGACGTATGTCATTCTCGGCCTAAATAGCACAATCCCTGACATATATCTCGCGACGCTGGATTGTTCTCATTTAAATTTGTTATGTTTAAGTAGACTGAATGAATAAGGGGGAGTCTAACGTATGTCTTTTTTTGGCCCGGACGAACCCGACCCCTGACGTATGTCTTGTGGTAGCGAGCAGTTCTCATTCTCAAAACCCTTTTCAAAAACATAAAAACAACTCAACTCACTCAAACATTTTTTCTGCCTTTGTATAGTCAACCTTTTTTCTCTGCCCTTGCGTAGTTAACTTTTTCAAACTATTTTCTAAACCAGATGACGCTTTATCCATTCTCCCAACACATACAACGATTAAGTTTCCCCAATTGATCCGCATGTAACAATCCAACTTTAATTATTAGAAGTGATAATAATTAGATGTAGAATATTATTGATTAATACCAATTGGGCCTTGTTTGGAAAAGTACTATGATATAATTGGACCATTGTTATGTGACTGGAACCGTCCCCTATAAAAGTCACCTAAGCCACTTCCCCTTGTGCAATCAGAACCGAAATTCTAGTCTCTCAGTCAACCCAATCTTCTCTCTCGTTCAAACAATCCATCACCATCAAATTTATTGTTCTTCCTTCAATGTCATTCCAAAGTAATCACATGTAGTTAGAATCATATGCAAATTGTCCCTTTCCTCTTCTTGAACAACAAACAAAGTTTCCTATTCGTTTCCGTCTTTCTCTCCACGCCATTCATCATCAACATCATCACATATATTGTTCCAAACCCATTGCATGTAGTGGATCCAAACATTAAGAGTGTGTATTGGTGATTGTTTAGAAGTGGGTACAAAGGTATAAGCTTTCACTAGAGGTAGATGTAAGATTAAATCAATTTGATCCTATGTTCCTGATAACAAAATAAAGAACATGATCAATAAACTAAATGCGGAAAATAGAGATTATGAAATTACCTCCAGCCATTGTTACAGCGATTACAATTCCTTTGAGTTTTCTAAGTTTTCACTCTCTATAATATAGATGGTGTATATATTCTAAATTTTGAAGCATTAGAGCAAGCTTAGGGACCAAATGCTTTATATAGGCTCAATTCTACCATAAAAAAATCACGAGCCATTACCAAAATAATGATCAATAAAATTGAGACTCTCCAAATCATAACCCCTAAAACCTATGGACCATTACTTAATAATGAGTTTTACTAATAATAATGTAAGAAAAAAAGTTATGTAGCTTTTGGAGTGATATAGGGAAAATTTTGCATAAACCGTATTTGGAAAAGGAGTTGTACTCAATCGGTAATAACTCTCTTCCTGTAACTCCGTTTAGGAAGATTCTTTTTGTTACGGTTAGCTAACTTAAATACAGTCTTTTGGGTACCGGCCTTGTGAGATTTGATGGAGAATTGAGCTTTGTGAGAATTTTTGAAGTAAGAGGTTCAACACAAGACTTTCCAGAAAACGTGTTTGAACAAGGCTTCACTGAAAAGGTAAATTATCTCTGCTTGTAACTCCGATTGAAATTCCGTTTGTTGTTAGGGTTGAGGTAGGGAGACCAGTTTAAAGTTGAGGGTCTGATGAGGAGTTATGCAGAAATTCTAGTTACTGGAATGAAAGGCTTAAGCTACAAGTTATGCGATTCACTGATGGTTTGGAGATGTTGATTGTACAGTTAAATTATGCATGATAACATTGGTTTTAGGTAGAATAATATACCTCCCCAAATTATCAATGTATGTCAATATTAAGGATTTTCAGACAATAATATGAGTGAGATGGATTAAAACCCGAAGCCCACCTCTACTGTAAATGTGGGTTATTTGTGGTTGTCTATGATTGGAATGAATATGGTTTGTAAGTGGTAATTTTACAGGAAATGCAAAACACTGTACTGAACTAATGTACTCGCTAAGCAATCATAAATTTTGTCACGCGAGCATAGCAGGACAACATACTACATATTTATTACTTTTCAAACATAGCCACTCAATTTAAATCCTTATTCATTCGAGAACTTTTCCATGGACTGCTTACTAGTATTCTATGTTTATAGCGTCAAACACACTTCAGAAAATTAAATATCAGGACTCAGGAAATATCATAATATTGTTTACACTGATTTTTGGTAAACAACCGCTAGTTTGCAATGCTTGAGAGACCAACTAGAGAATCTCGGAACATGTTTTGTGCATTCATTGTTTAAGTTTGAAAATAGCAATGTTCATTAACGCAAATGAACAAGTTTATTTGACAAAGTAAATTAAATGACAAGAAAAGTAAATTGAATGACAAGACATGTAAAAATACTCAAAGTGAGTACGTATTGATAAAGAAAAGTAAATGATTCAATGAAATAAAATGCAAAGAATGTAAATGAAAACAAGTAAATTGCATGAAATTGTAAATTGCATTGAATTCAATAAAAAGTGATCACAGAACATACATGTTGCCTTTTGTATTCTTTTCACTCGAACGCATGAGTACTCAGAATTTGTAAGGATTTTTAGTATGTGAATTTGTGATCCTAATTACATCAAATGAACTAGTATTTATAGATAAATTTTATAACTATCTAATAACGACTAAATAACATCCATTTGACAAGTGTCTTGCTGTCTAATCTTCACCCTTGAATGCCAATAATTGCCACGTTTGAATGAAGAGTTGCAATGATTTGAATTTTGAATCTTCAGAAATGTTGATAAATCTCCAAGTTACAAAATGTCTTCGAGCTCGAATGATTCTTGATAGCTACTCGAAACATGGATGACTCGAATCAAATCTTGATTTGTTTCTTGGACTTGTGAATGCTTTCCATTTTCTGAATATTCTCTTATTTAAAATGTTCTTTTATTAAATATATTAGTTTTGACCTTCTTATAAAAATCAACGTTATGGAAACATTAATTTCCATGTCTGAAGGTTCATTAATTATATTCAAAGAACATTTAGGGCATATTTTGACTTAACCAAAATATGTGCTAACAAATTGCCCCCAAAAAAGGCCAAATTCGAATCGAATCGAATGAGAAAAGAACTTGGCGTTTTTTCTTTTGATATTCCACATTAACTGCACATGACCACTAATGATGAATATAACCGTCAGCGTGCTTCCCCATTACTGGCACGATTGCACTTTCACAGTTATCATGGCACACGTGGCTAATGCGGAAGTTGAAAGAAATTTCGAATTTCTTTTTCATTTATTTTATTCAGCTGAAAACGAACCCTATAAATAGGATTAGGTCACCATTTGATTACTTTTTTGCAAACTTCTCAGCTTACTCTCTTCTTCTCTGTTTCAACCCAATTTCTTCCTCTTCGTTCTTGAATTATTTCCAACCATTGTTTAATCTGTTCTCTTGATCAAATTAGCGAACCACTGTACGTTTTGAGCTCACCAATTTCTAGATCTATAACTTATATCAGATGTGTTTCTGACCTATTTCAAATTTGAAGCTTTCGCAAACTGTTCATCTTTTCTTTTTTCAATGGCTGATTAAAACCAAGAACAAATTGATGTTCCATTCGCTGGAAAATGGAAAAGAACCATATGAAGGAAAATAGTGATAGTAAAAGCAGCGGAATTCAAAAATCTCTTATTTCTAAATGCTATTAGTTTAGCCACAATTAACTCTAAAATTTTCCCTCCTAATCTCCTCATTAATCATGTTTTATGTGTGCAATAATTATTGGTCCACATGGATGTAATATTATTTACTAATGTCTTTTTTGGAAATATTATTCTCACCACTCATGAGTCATGACGATTCCTATTCTCATAAGTGCCTAGAATATGCAACAATATTATTATTTTTTATCTCGCTCTCACACAGAAACAACAACACGTTTTCTCTCTCTTTTTTTGGAACGGACCTTCTCTATCTCTTACCCCCAACAACACCAAGTCTGTAGTCTCTTCATCTTCAATTCATTTTTTTCACAAAACCATTACCACCACTCACTACAAGAAATTTTCCATATACCAACGGACATATTTAGTGACGATATATTAAACCGTGGGAGTAAGTATAGAAAATCGGTGGGTAAAGAGTTCCGTTGTAAAGATTTTTAAAGATTATCCACTATATTCTTTACATTAGCGGACACTTAGAATAATTCATGACCGAAGAGAACCTATGCTCCTCTCCTAGGGAAATTCATCTATTTTTTAAAGATTCACGATCTACATCGCCGTCTACTTCGTTTGCTGAGTCCCGCCGTCGTCTCTCCCTGAGTCCAACTTTCTTCGTTTCCTGTCTAGTCCCGCCGGCATTGTCGATCTATATCGCCGTCTGTCATTGGTTGCTGCTGCCGTCTCCTTCGTTTCCTATCTTCGTCTCCTTCGTTGCAGAGAAGACCGGGTTCCTGCATTCGCCTCCTTCAGTCAACACTTTCTTCCTCATCAGGTACTTTCTTTTTACATCAATTCATCTTAATCGATTCGTGATGCAACTTTACTGTTAAGTTTTGTCAATTAAATTGCGTAATTAGGTTTTCATCAGGTATTCTTCTCAATAAGGTTTGTATTCTAATCCCTCTCAAATCCCTCATATAAACCCAATTGATTTTGTGAATCCTTATATCTGTGGTTAGCTTTAATTGCAATTGTGTGTTGTTCTTCAAATACCAAATAACAATTCTGATTGATTTTGTTGTTCTTTAAATTTATTATTTGCTTTAGTTTCAATTGTTCCTCAATTTTGGTTTGATTTGTGTAGCTGGAAATTAATCTTTCATAACTTTATTATATCTAACCGTTTTTCTAATTGTTATTTCAACTCATAGTTGAAGTGATACGTTCATAATTGATGAAAGTTATACGTGCTCTATAATTGATTTGTTTAATACGCTCATTGATTTGCTATGTTCCTTCCAATTGATTTGTTTTCTGCTAATTTAGTGATTAATTTAGGTAGTTGTAGATCAGTAGTGTTCTTTTAGAGTTAACTCTGTTCGAAATGACTTATAAGACTAAAGCTTCCAATAAGCCATTTTCAAGCAGGAACATACAACTGAGAACCTTCTTCAGAAGCACATTGACTAAAATGACTTATTGCAGCTTGAAAAGCTTTTGTGTTTAATGTTTTTCCATCTCCAACACCGCCAAAATCCTTTAATGAAATACTATGTGCCCTGCAATTTATTGCATTGTACTCAAATGGAGTGCCTATAATTTTGTCTATTCTGCTCTCAACTACTTTAGAATTATTCATCAGTGTCACCAAAACAAGAACATAAACTAATTTAATTACCTGCAAAACAAAACAAAAATTGTCAAAATGATAGTAAATTTGATGAAATTTCAAAGTGTAACTTCTGCAAAAATCACAGTGCCACATCACGACCATACTAAATCAACGTGGCATTATAATTCCGTTGAAGTTCTAAAAAGTGTAATTTCTGCCATAAATGGTACGATAACCACTTTTATACTCAATTGTAAAACTAGAATAATTGATTTGCAAGTGACTCAATAACTTAGGCCAAACAATACATGAAAGGTGAACACAGATTACAAAAGGGTGTATTCTGTGAGTCTTTTTGGACCTACCATTATTTAACTGATGTAATTCTGTATCAATTATTGAGTACAAAACATATTTAATCTTATGTGCTAACAATTCTAGTTACTTGTCAATAAACTTTGTTTATCTTCTGTGTTATCCTACCATATTTAATCTTGTTGGAAATATGCTTTTAGTCAATTAAATTTCAATTGTTCAATTTTGACCATCAAGTTTATTCAGTTTTTCATTTCCTAGCCCAATTGTCTTTTTTTAAAAACAAATTACTTATATGGTATATCAGTGCTTGGTTCTCCGATTTCTATGACTTTTGAATGTGTTGGATTTGGATATCAAAGGTGATTATGAAACATTGGCTGGACTTCTATTTTTTTTCTTTTTGACAGTGATATCCTAAAACGCAATCAACTTTCGTCAGTCACAAACAAGATTGTACAAATGCGGTGTTGGCAAATGTGTTGTCATTGATTTAAAATCGATTTGCTGGAGAAGATGTGAATGAGATTTTACGAGTTGCAAGACAGGTTTATTTTATTTACTCTTCGAGTTCATATATCAAATATTATGAAAACATCAATTAAATTGAGTTTGTATTTTTTTCCCTTTTATTTACTTTATAGGTTACGGATGCTTCAAGTGCCCCAAATCAAATGGATCCTCTAAGTCCATACACCAATGAAGATTGAAGATAGTGATTTAAGTTGCAGTTTATAGTTTGGTAGGAATGTCACTGAATTGTGTGGGTTGTAAGTCATTGCAATTTATCACTTGGTAAAGATCAATGTCATACACATGTATGTTTTGGTGCTTGTTAGTTTTTAGAGTTGTAATTTTGAGATGAATTTGAAGTAAACAATGATTGTCATTTTGGTTTCAAGTTGGACCAATTTTGTTTTTGTCTAAGATTTTTGGTGCGCTTGAATTTATTTTGTTGTTTTGATGTTTGAGATATTTGGAAGACTTTTTTTTTTAATATAATTATAGAGGTTTGGTGTATACAAGAGTGCATATTGAAAAAAATTTATTATTAATTTTCGTAAAAAAAATATTAATTTTTATTATTAATATTTAAAAAAAACGTTCAGTTTATAAAAGAAAAGTAAAAAAAAAAAAGTATAGACTATACCAACGGATAAATGCGTAGCTAAAACAGTTTATATAGGTTACAAAGTTCCGTGGGTAAAACATTAACATTTTGGCCACCAGGCGAAATGCCGTAGCTATAGCCTATAGTGACGGAAAAATCCGTGGGTGCAGCATGCATAAAGTCCACAAAGTCCACGGGAAAGAATTGGGGTCGGTATAGGTTTTTTGGCCTATACCTACGGTTTTTGGACAGTTACCAACAAACTTTGTCCGTAGCTATATGTCGAATTTGTTGTAGTGACTAATTCCCTCTAAAGAACTTAAAAAACCAAAATGTTTTAATGCTTTCTTCACCCAATGATAATGCACAAGTTAATTTTTCCTTTCTCTTTTCAATCTATAAATTTTAATCCTAACAACTTTCTTCTTTTCAATCCAAACAACTACACGCCAGCAGTCCCAACTATCAATTATCCGCCGCCTGATCCAAGCCCGTCACAAGACGTTGGCAGCAGCGGCGGCCGCAGTCAGGTGAGTCAATTGTGAACAAGTTCTCTCTTCTCTATTTAATTTGTGTGATTCACCTTTATTTTGCTTTAGGAAAATTTAGATATTCAAATGTTTGATTTCATTTGTTTTAGTTTTGCCTATGAAGAGAAATTAATAAAGGTGACAAATTTGTGTGTTTTTCATTAAAAACAGGGCTAGAGAGATGAAGAAGAATTGAATTGGTGTGACGAAGAAGATGATGTGAATCGGAGAAGAAAATACAAAGTTAAGAAGTAGAGGAATAATGAAATAATGGTATTTGTAATGTAAGTTTGACTGGAATAATTTAAGAACAACCATGATTATTTCGATCTGTATTAGAAGTTTCATTTGTTTTCCATATGCTTTCATCGAAACTTCGACAAGTCATGTTTTTACCAATTCACTGCATATTTTTTATTTTGTTTGCTCTGTTTTAGCAGTCTCTGAAAAGTCCGTGTTTTATGTACCGGAATATATTTCACAGACATAGAAACTGATTTGTTAAATTGAATGTTCTGATGTGTTTCTTTAGTTACTTTGTATCTAATTCCAATCATAATCTTAATCTCAATCTCAATTAGGAGTATCTATTTAGCTTTGTTGATGACTTATTTTCTCTTTTCTTAATTGCCTTAGCTCTTATTGCTTTAGTTCAGTCAAGTAATTACATCTCTAAATATAATATCATGGCTATGTAATATGTTAAGAGTTAAAACACAATAAATCTAAAACAAACCAATATATGTTCTGAATTTTTGTTGATGACTATTTAAGTGAAAGTATCTCAAGGTGATTTTACATATCTTAGGTGTTCATAAGGTGATTTCATACACTGCTAGAAGAGTGATATTGAAGTGTAATTGAAAGACGAAGACCATAAAATTACTTAGATTAATCTTTTATCAATTGGATTAAGTTTGTGAAATTGTTAGTTTTAAGTTAATCTTTTAACACAATTAAAACAAGACAAAGGAACAAAAGGCTCTTACAAGTGAAGAAAATATTGAATTTTCAAAGTTAAGCAATATTTGGAGAAATTAGTTTTGGTCATTGTTATATTCTAGCAGCTATTCAAAATAGTCATCATTAGTTTGATGTTGCAACTCAATTTTCAGGTATACTAATAGTCAATAGATTGAACTAAAAATTCAAGAGAAGAATTATATATATTAATAACTAACGAGGAATACAAAGATCTTATTGTAACTTTTCGCGTTGTCTATAGAGAATTTTTTTCAAAATTTATGATAATTAATTAACGTTGTACGTACCATTTTCCAATTTTATCATTTAATTTTTTACTTTCATGTTTAATATAATTATTATATATTTGACTTACCTCTTTTTATTGTTGATAAAATCTTACATCTTTTTAATATTATAGATTTAATATGAAATAATTTATTGTTTTAACTATCGGCTTATAAGACCCGTGCGAGAGCACGGGTGAAAGTCTAGTTTTCCTTTAATGATCCTTACGAACGGATATGATTATGTGTTTAGGGTTTTACCTCTTGAAGAATATAACCCTTTGAATCACGAAGAAGATGATCACGAACGTTGAAGGATGAACAGCAACGTCTCTAGCTAGTCCACACGAACAGCTTTCCTTCACTCCAAGTGCTAGCTTATGAATGAGGGACTTTGTGAGAGAGAAAGGTAGAGAAATAATTTTAGGATTCAAGTAACCCTAAAATTCTTATGAATTTCTCTTGTGTATTTTTCTCTTGCATAAGACCTCTATTTATAGAGTTTATTGTCTTGCTCTCCAAGACAAAACACTTGTCTTGTCCAACAAGACAAGTAGAAGCAAAAGCCCACTAAGACAAGCCTAGGGCGCGCTCCCCATGAGTCTTGCTACTCATGTGCACGCGCGCCCACCATACCTTATGGTGTACCGCTTATCATTTATATGTGATACCTTATCACATTGTATATTTATTTCTCTAAAGTGCACCGTACCTTACGGTGTTCTCAGTTCTCACACTACACTGTCCTTATGTGTGTGACCCTGTAGGTTTACGTAACGTTGGTAATAAGATTAAATCATCTATTTAATATTATAAACAATGAGAGGTATCTAGCAACACTTCATTGCTATCCAAGTCACCAAATGTTTATGTGATCTTAACAAAACATTATGTGATAATATTAGTTGTCTACAATTACCCCTTTGCCCTTATGTCTATATTGAACACAAGGCATAGACTGTGTCATCCTTGTCCAGTTCAATATTGGGCTCATAGACATTTACCCTGTTATGTAGGATTGACAAATTCCATCTAGGTCACTACTGTCCCTCAGCATGCTTTGTGAAGTGCCCATCTACTGTCTTTATGATTATCCAGTTACGAACAATGTTAGATCAGTGATAAAGCACTTGACTCTATATCTAGGGTCCAAAGTGGTTTCAGGTCGAAGGGTGGGTTACACCATTATCACAATGAGAGTAACTTATGACACATTACATAACATTCCATGTAGTACTCTCATAGCGGGTCAATCTAGTATAAATATTACTCCTAATATTTATACCTATGTCAAGACTTGATAACTCCTTATCCCATGATCCATGAGATGGGATCATCAGTCCATCTTCATAATAGTCTTTATGCTTTAAGGTTATCCCACTTCACCTTAAAGCTTGACTACGAATACTTTAAGAATAACGTCCTTATGTTTAATAGAATCTCATGATTAAGTCACACTTAATATTTCTTTAAACGGACTATCTATTCTAGGGACTTTATTATTCTTTTGGACTCTTACAAACATAATAAAGAAATGCCATATTTATATTCAAAGTCCTAAAGCAAATACTATGAAATTAGATTGGCTCTTAGGGCTTACTCCAACACCATAGTGAAGTCAAATGGGGCTGTGGTAGTTCCTGGACCTCATGGTACCAATGAACAGCAAACATGCTGGGAGGAAGAGCTGGTGATTCCTTTTTCAGTGGGTAGCAATGTTTTCGCATTTGGAGGTCCATTCCCAGATGAAGCTGCATTAAAGCCTCGAGTGGCTGAGTTTTTCCCAATTAAGAAAACCTGTGAGCCAAAACTCTTCACTACTGACCCCTTCAATTTCACTTTTATTCGAAAACCACATAACATGTGGAGATCTGTAATTGTGAGAATCCCAATACGTGAAGTGGTTAGATCGAGTCGAGAATGAGTATGGTGCATTCTGGAAGCAGCAGGGATTTTACCACCTTATTCAACTTTCAAGATATGGCCCTCCCTATCAACAAGAGATGTTGTCTGCAGCACTAATGTTCTATGAGAGAAGCACTCATACCTTCCACTTCCCTTGTGGAATGATGACTCCAACTCTATTGGATGTAGCTACCATTACTAGTCTGAGTCCAATAGGGGAATCGTTCGATCCCTCGAAAACAAGTAAGAATGTTTCTCTTATACTTAAACAAAAAACCTTCTACAAATATATTCTCGAGCATCACCAAGAAGGTGAAGTTTCTGCTGAAGAACATGTGGCCTTCCTATCTTTATGGTTGGCCCATTTTGTTTTTTGCTCGAAGTAACTGCAAGTGGCTCAAATGTATATTCCCCTAGCCATTCAACTCCATGAAGGAGTTCCTATCTCATTAGGGCGTCTCATACTTGCTGTTTTGTATGAGTGTATGGGGGAATTTTGTGATGGATTAAAGAAGACAACCAATGGATCCCCTTTCCTAGTGTCTGGACCACTGTGGTTATTGCAACAATGGCTAAATGCCACTTTCTCGAGGGAGATGGAGTTAATAATCCACTCCAAGTATCAGGAAGAAGTTAACGAGCGCTCGATTGAAGGTGTGAGGCTCGCTCGACTTACCCCAAAATCCAAAGAACAAGACCCACAAGTACTTTTTATCGAGTACATGAAAATCTTTTTGAACTTAACTCACTTTTTACCCCATCATGCCCCTTTTGTGAAGAGGGAAGTGGGGCCACTTTAGCTCCAAGATGAATTTCCATCCGACGCCCCTGACAACGCTGAAGATGTCAATGAATTATGGCAACATTACCTACACCCAACTGTCCTTTCATGCAGAATTGGTAGCACCTCGAAGCACTATGTTTTGGTTGGTTACCAACCAAACTTAGTTTCAAGGAAATTTGGGTTATCACAAACTTTCCCCAAGAGCCTGTTTGAGGGTGATAAGAACATGGTTGATGGTACAGAAGTTTCCAAAGATTTATACCATAAATACCTCAGAGCCTTCAAAAAATTCATTTATAATGTTAACCTAGTCGAATTCAACCATTCCTTTTATTGTACTGAGAAATTCTCGAACTGGTGAAATTCTCGACTAGAAAGCGGTTTCTTTCAAGAGCATGTTGAGAATTTGAAAGCTCAATTTAGAAACAAAGGTAACATTTTGTCCCAATTACAATTTCAAACTTTCAATTTATTTGATTTCGTTCGAATGATGATTTGCTCCAAAATTGCTCTATTACCTAATTTTAGGTAAAAATGTGGTGGATGAGACCACAAAGCCAGCTGCTCGAGTAATGGAAAAACCTAGGAAAGCTGGTGGTATCCACATTGAGGATGATGTTGATAGGAGGGAGAAGGAAGAAAGAACCAAATCAAAAGATGATAAGGTAAACTTCTGCATTAATTCTTTTTTCCTCGAATCCAGACAAATGTGCTTTCTTTTTTATATATTTTTCTTTTAAACTCTCTAGATCTCAAGAGAAAAGCACACTTTTGTTAAACCTCCAAGAGAAACTAAGCTCCCACATATGGTGGTACTAGAGGATGAAGAAGTTAGTCACTCGAATGCTTGTTCTCACATTTACTAACTTTATATATTATTTTCTCATATTTCTTGGTCTTATAGGAAAATGAACCAGAGAGACCATTGAAGAGAAAGCACAAATCAACCACCACAACTAAAAGTGGTGAGAAAACAAATGAGCAACCTGCTGCAGATCCAAATGTCCCCAAATCCAAAAAACATAAGAAGGACAAGGAGAAGAAGGATAATTCTTCGAGTGCAGCAGTGGCTAATGAAGGAGAGGTTGACAGAGAAAAAGAATCCCAACATCTTGGGCAATCAACGCAAGTTGAGGACCAAAAGAAGAAAAAACACCAGAAACATAAGAAGAGCAAATCTTCTAGGTCCTCGAAATCAGATCCAACTCTTAGCACTACGCACGTGGATTATGATTTCACCCAGCTTTAACCACAAGAAGCCAATGCAGATGTTAGGAGGATTTCTCCTACTCAAACAGAACCAACTCTTCAAACAAATATGGATGAGGTATGTTATTTTTATTGGCTGAAGTACTTATTCGAATATATCAGTTTTGTTCTGTTTTTAAACCAATTTTTGCATTCTTTTGTTGTTACAGGGAATTCCTGCACAAGAGGACAATGTTCCTCATTCTTCTCCTAATCATACTCCTACTGGAGAAAATGATAATAACCCTCGTCTGGGGAGGATTGGAGAATATTTTGAAGATAATCAGGTATAATACTTTATTGGTTCTTATTGTACTCGAATGAGGATTTACACTTAACCAATTTCTGACTTCATTATTTGTTGATATGCTAGAATTACAACATACCTGAGGAACATACTGAAAAGGACCAGCATGTAAGTCCTACTCCCATGGAGAAATATATCAAAGCAAAATATGGCAGGGTACCAATTATTTTGTTTTTTTTATCCATTTTTTCAAAGTTTCTTCATGCTTAATTTCATTAACATAACTTTTATGTTTCAGCTTGGCTCAAGTGTACCCACAACAGCTAGAAAGACCAACCTTGGCTCACCCATCTTCGTGACTCAGAGTCAAACGAATGAGTTAGGGGTATAAGCCAATTCAAAAGGTTGGGGAAATGCAGCTGAAACTTTGGAAGTTAATCAAGAAATGGATTCAACCAAGCTGCCAACTCCAACTCCTAGCCAAGACGTGACTGAATCGAGTGACTCAATCTACAGTGAGTCCATTGATGAGGGTGATGATGTTGATGGAGATGATGACACCATCATAAGAGAAGCTACTGCTGGTGGGCCAGAATTGTTATCTGTTTCTTCTACATCAAGGTTTTCAGCAAGCATTGGTGTTCCAGAAGAAACTTTTGCAAATATGCAAACGACTGACCCAGCTGCAGCACTAGATCTTCTTCTTTAATCCAAGTCACAGTCTCAATCTTCGAGTGAGAGAACTGATGGGATCTCCTACCCCTCAAGCGCTGAAGTAAATGCCAATGTGAAGCAAGACTCTCTGCTCAACAAACTGAAAACTGAGTATGCTTTGCAAAATGTATTGGAGGCACTCGAAGAAAATCCCACCAAGGCATTTGGGTACTTAGGATTTTTGAAGAAATTGCATAACCCCTTAACTGATCCTCTTAGCCTATGTAAGGTAATACAACTGGAAAATTTAATTGACCAATATGCCAAAGTGGTGCAAAAAGAGAAGGCAATGGATGCCAAGTTGAATGTTCAAAGGCATGCTCACGCTGCTTTGTTGGCCAAGGCCCAGGAAGCGCAGCTCGAGGTGGCAAGGATTCGAAAAGAAGCTGCTGAAGTTCAAACACCAAGGCTTATTACTTGTAAAAATAACATCACTGCTTGGGAAGCCAATATTGCTGATCTACAACGCCAAATTGATGAATACAAGTACAAAATTGATGAAGAGCGCAAAACTCAATCGATCGTTGAAGTTGAGATCTCTCAATCCTTTCAAGCAGATATTGATGCTAAAGGCAGAGAAGGCATTCGAGCCTTTGATGATTCTGCAACCATATCTGAGGAAATTCAAGAGCTCGAGGACACGCAGCACGTCATCAGGACTGAAAAGCTATCTCTGAAAGCTTTGTATCGTGAAGTGTCCAATGTTTTGTAATATTTTTATGTCTTGAACAATTTCCTGCTTTAAATATTTTGGTTGTAATATTGACAATGCCCTGCTGTGGCAATTTATTTCTTGTTTGCCATATTTTTGTTTGTTCTAAGTTTTATTCCTCGCTTATATTTACTTCGAGCATTGCTGGTTTATATTTTTCAAATATTTACCATTTATTCCTAAAACATGTTTTTCAGGACTTAGGACCTCAATTTCATAAGCACCATTAGAAAAAACTTGAACAATTTTAAATGGACCTTCCCAATGAGGGGACCATTTGCCTAGAACTCTATCTTTTTTATCCATAGGCAAAATGACTTTCCACACTAAATCTCCTAAGTTAAAAGCTTTTGACTTAACCCTTTTATTGTAGGCTTTGGCAACTCTATCTTTTTGCCTAGTCATATATTCTAAAGCTTGTAACCTTTCTTCATCTAAATCAACTAACTCATCCAACATCATCTCCCAATATTGGTCAGTTGGAATTTCCATCTATCTCTGCACTCGAAATGATTGCATATTGATTTCAACAGGTAGAATGATGACGCGAAATCATATCGTATTTTTAGCTTTATTTTCATGAAATTTTAGTTGCATTTCATATGTTTTTATTTCTTTTGTCTCTTTTTATGCCGGTATTTGTTTCTATTTCAGTTTTGTCGAATAAAATAGGTCGGAGAAGGAAAGTGAGCAAAAAGCACCAAGAACGAAGCAAAAAGGGGGTGCAAAGCACAAAATCACGTTAGATCCAGCCCAAAGGGGCATTTTCCCCATTCAGCATAGTGTGGCGCCCGCCACAGGTGCAAAAATATTGGAAAACTGCTTTTTCCTGATCGTAAGTTTGAAGCGTCTGATCCAAACAGAATCCCTCATCGTACGACAATTGATCCTCCTCAAAGCAAGCTTATCATTTACTAGAATATAGGATCGTACTAGGATTTGTTTTTCTATATAAGGAAAAGCCAGAAACAGGAACTCTCTCCGCCTTTTCTTTATTTCTTTTAGTCAGTTTATATTACTAGTTTCATAAACTGTAACGGTATTTCCACACCGGAAATCCGTTACGAATTTTAATTACATATTTGCGTCAAGAATTCTGTACCGGTTCTACTTCAAGCATTTAATTCAAGTTTTCTATTCAATAATTTTTCCAGGTTTTTTTTATATGCTTTTATTTATTTATTTAATCATTATGTCTTGTTTAATTTACTGTTTTTATTTAATTGCCTCTTCTCCTATGTCTAGCTAAATACCTTGATATCGGTATGTGACTTTAATTCTCCGAAGGGGATTTAGTAATGATTCGGCGCGTTAAAAATTAAAACTATTTTTCTGATTCTGGTTTCCAATTTTAAAACAACTTATTTAAGGGTAAGATCAATAAAGCGAGAGTTTGAGGTCTTAACCAGATAGTGGTTTCTGGATATTAATCTTTGAACGAGCGAGAGCCACGTTAGGATTAATTAGAACTAATTGAGTTTCAAAACATACTTTCAAAATTAGGTGGTAGAGAAAGTATGGTTTTTATCAATAAAACGAGAGTGTGAGGTTTAAATCTTTAAATTGAAAACGTTCTTCTGAAAAGTATATTCTTTTGCGCGCGCCGTTGATTTGCCGAATCCCCGATAGTTAATTAAGTTACATACCGGTATCCGCTTTATAATTAATTTAAAAATCTTTAATTTAAATTCTTAAACAATTCCTAAAATTCTAATATTCTCATTAGCCTTAGATTTACATCTTTGCAACAGAAATACGGTACTCGACTATTGGTCTTTGTGGTTCGATATCTTTTAAAACTAAAACGACGTGACTGTGCACTTGCGGTGTCTGATCAAAATATTTTTATACACAAATCGTCAATCATAGAACAACATCGTTGTTTACACTGATTTTTGGTAAACAACCGCTAGTTTGCAATGCTTAAGAGACCAACTAGAGAATCTCGGAACATGTTTTGTGCATTCATTGTTTATGTTTGAAAATGACAATGTTCATTAACGCAAATGAACAAGTTTGTTTGAAATAAGAAAATTAAATGAAAATAAATGACTTGATTGACAAGAAATTTAAAAATACTCAAAGTAAATACGTATTGACAAAGAAAAGTAAATGATCCAATGAATAAAAATGCAAATAATGTAAATGAAAACAGTAAATTGCATAAAAATGATAAATTGCATTGAATTAAAAGAAAGTGATCACAAGATCATACATTGTTTCCTCTTGTATTCCTTTCGCTTGAACGCTTGGGTACTCAGAATTTGTAAGGATTTTTAGTATGTGAATTTGTGATAGGAATTACATCAAATGAACTAGTATTTATAGATAAATCCTATAACGATCTAATAACAACTATAAAATATCCATTTGACAAGTGTCTTGCCACCTATTCTTCATTCTTGAATGCCAATAGTTGCCAAGTTTGAATGAAGAGTTGCAATGGTTTGAATTTTGAATCTTCAGAAGTGTTGATAAATTACCAAGTTACAAAAAGTCTTCGAGTTCGAGTGATTTGATAGCTACTCGAAATGTTGATGACTCGAACCAAATCTTGATTTGCTTCTTGGACTTGTGAATGTTTCTCATCTTCTGGAATTCTTTAATATTCTTTAATGAGAATATTATTTATATTTAAATATATTACTTTTAACCTTTATTGTATTATTAATGACATGGAAACATTAATTTCCATAATTAAAAGGTTTAGTAATTTTATTCAAAGAATATTTAGGGCATATTTTGACTTAACCAAAATATGGGCTAACAAATTGCCCCCAAAAAATGTCAAATTCGAATCGAATCGAATGAATGGAGAACTTGGCGTTTTTTATTCCACAATAATGGCACGTTGATAACTTTGAGGATAATGGTTCATGGAAGACCAATTTTTCTTTGATTTCAATTAACTTTGTCAAATTTTCTGGAGATACTTTATATCCAGAAGCTATTTGAGCCAAGTCATTAGCGTCCTAATTCTGTAGTCTAGGAATATGTTCAAATTCCACAGACTCGAATCGATCCAGTAAGGTACTAGCAATCACAAAGTACTTAGCCAAATGTTCTTTAATACATTTGTATTCTTTTGTTAATTGCTTAATTACCAATTCTGAATCACCTCGAATGACAATGTTCTTTGCCCCCAAGTCTATTAACAGTGCAAGACCTGCTATTAAGGCTTCATATTTTGCCTCATTATTGGAACAAAAACCATTGATTTTATATTTAAACTTAGTTGGAATTTGTATTGGAGATATTATTAAAATCCCAATTCCAGTTCCATGTTTATGTTTGGAGCCCTCGAAATACAAAATCCAATGCTGTGTTTCCACATAACTTAGTGGCATTTCCATTACTGAATGATCAACAAGAAAATCTGCCATTATTTGACCTTTTTTATTCCTCAAAGGTTTATAAGTTAATGAATATTCAGTTAGAGCTAAGCCCATTTGCCAATTCTACTATGTAAAATAGGTTTTAAAAGCATATGTTTAATAACATCAAAATGAGAATAGACATAAACATTAATAGGCTTTATATAATGCTTAAGTTTAATACAAGAGAAATATAAACATAGACACAGCTTTTCTATAGCACTATATCTAGTTTCAGCATCATTTAATACTCTACTTAAATAATATATAGCTTTTTCAACACCATCTTCATCTTCTTGGGCAAGCATGCTACCAATAGTTGAATCAGATGCTGAAATATACAACTTCATTGCTTTGTTTCGAATAGGAGGCATAAGCGTTGGTGGATTAGCCAGATAATTTTTAATGTCTTCAAACGCCTTTTGTTGATCTTGCCCCCAATGAAATTGATCACCTTTTTGTTTTCTAAGTAGTCGGGAGAATGGATGGGCTTTCCCACTTAGATTCGAAATGAATCTTCTCAAAAAGTTGATCTTTCCCAATAGGGATTGAAGTTGTTTGTTTGTCTGTGGAGGATGAGTTTCCATAATAGCCTTCGTTTTATTTTGATTGATTTCTATGCCTTTTTTATGCACCACAAAACCAAGGAAATCCCCTGCATGTACACCAAAAGCACATTTTAGTGGATTCATTTTTAATCCACATTTTCTCATCCTTTCGAATGATTTTCTAAGATGATTTAAATGATCATCACTAGAAGAGGATTTCACAACAATATCATCAATGTAAATTTGCATAAAGGCATCAATGAAATCATGAAAAATAAGATTCATTGCTCTTTGGTATGTGGTACCATCATTTTTTAGACCCAATGGCATAACCACCCATTCATAAGTCCCTAATGCTCCACGGCATCTAAATGCTGTCTTAGCCACATCCTCTTCAGCAATAAAAATTTGATTATAGCCAGAATAGCCATCTAACATGCTTAGGTACTCGAACCCAGCTGCTGAATCTATTAGCATTTCTGCCACTAGCATTGGATATTCATCTTTAGGTGTAGCATTATTTAAATCTCTAAAATATATGCATACCCTAAGGATACCATTTTTCTTAATTATAGGCACAATATTTGCTAACCATTCAACATACCTTGTGGTTCGAATGAATTTGCTTTTAAGCAATCTTTCCATCTCACTCTTGATCTTCGAAAGGATCTCTGGATTGAATCTCCTTGGCAATTGTTTGATTGACTTCTTCCCTGGCTTGAGTGGTAGTCTATGTTCCACCATTTCTCTACTCAATCCTGGCATTTCATTGTAGTCTCGGGCAAAACAGTCTTTAAATTCTTTGAGTAGATTTACCAGTCTTTTCTTTAACTCGAAATCAATATTGGTGCTGATATATGTTGGCCTTTTTATGGGGCCATCTCCAATATCAATCTCTTGCAAAGGATCTTGGGCTTGCATTTTAGGGTTTGAATTTAATGGATCTTTTTCAAAACCCAAAGGTTCATCATCATATATGCAATCCAACCTTTGCTCACTTGGCAATAATTTGCCATTATTTTCTTCAATGGTTTTTTCAACCATATTTTGTTCGAGTGGAGCCTCTAAGGCCATTTCGATCTTTTTCTCGGCAATATATGCCGTTATTCTAACCCAAGAGGAGGGCTCAATCATTGTTGGGATATTCATCATCCCACCCAGATGGTGGAATCACTCCATCTTCAGGAGGGAAATCTTCAATTTCTTCCCTCTCCCAGCAGAATCCCTGTGTGGGATGGAGTCTCACAGAATGGTAAACATTATTATTATTGGCTCCTCGAAAGCCATCATCTCGTTCACTACACGGGGCAATAGAGGCTAAGTTTCTATCAAAATTTTGCCTAGTTATGTGGTCAACCTCACACATATAGAAACTTTGATCAGCCTCAATATTTTCCACTATTTTATCCTCCCTCCAAAGTATTAATCTTTGGTGGAGAGTGGAGGGAACAACACCAACCCCATGGATCCATTCCCTGCCTAAGAGCAAGTTGAAACTAGCCCTTGAAGGCACAACTATAAATAAAGTTGGCCTAATGGTGCTGCCCACAACAACATCCATTTGAATGGCACCTAAGGATTTGCCACTTTTTCCCTCATAGTTTGAGAGAACAATGTTATGATAATGCATATCAGTATCATACATTCCCAACTTTCTTAGTATGAAATGGGGCATTAAGTTAACAGCAGCACCCCCATCTACTAAGACTTTGTTCACACCAACACCACCAACTTTAGCCTTGATGTATAAAGGCTTTAGGTGGTTTCTCATACCTTCATGAGGCCACTCGAAGGCAGCCTGCCTTTGTTCAATGCACCCACTTGTCATCACATAGAAACAAACAGGGGTACATTCATCTATATCAGGTTCTTCAAATTCTTCCTCAAGATCAGAGGTGGACCTGATATCATATTCTCGTGGCAATATAAACACTACATTAACCAATACATCAAAATCTGGTTCAGATCCAGATTCGAGCAGGTCTTCATTCTCCATATCATCTTCCATGTTATCTTCAGAAAGTGATATCCTTTCTTGGATAGGTCTCCTCGAGGAAGAGCCCTGATCAATCACTAAGACTTTCTTAGCCTTATTGGGAACAATTTGTTTATTATTCCCTGAATTGGTTTGGTTGCCCCCAGCATGGGCAACTTTGTTTTTGTTATCCCCAGCATGGATAACTTTGTTTGTGTTGCCCCCAGCATGGGCAACTTTGTTAGAATTGCCCCCAACTAGGGCCATCTCTCTTTCTAACTCTTTCTGGCGCTGATACCTGCGCCATTGTGTTCGAGTCATAGGGTTTTTTCCCTTATAACTGTTATTATAAGCAAACCTCTTGACTTCAGCATTTTTGCTCGAAACAGAACGACTCGAGCTCCCAATCTCCATCTTCCTCTTTTTGAAAGCTTGGTGTTGGCCAGAAGACCATTGATTGACTAGGATTCTGTTGGAAGGAACATATGTTTGCCTCTTTCCCAACCTAATATGGATGGAAGGGCCTTGCTTCACATGATTTCCTTTGTTTGGTCCAGCAGTAGACCATTTGTTTTTGTTATCCACATAGGGCATAACATTCTTAAAGCCTGCAGTAGCCTCTTTGTCACACACAGCACTGCAACGAGGGCATAGCATGACTTCTGTATTGCTTAACATGCACATGTTCAGAAAGTCAATCAATTCCTCTTCAGCCTGAGGGTAAACCTTCTGAACTTTCTCTTCATACTCCTTCTCAGTTACAGCTCGAACTGGAGAAGCTTCCATGGCATTCACCATTAGGCACTCGAATGGCTCAACATAAGAAGTTTCAGCCACTTGGAGAGGATCAGCATCTACCTTCATTGGTGGTTTGGATTTTTCATCAAATTTCAGCCTTCCCTCATTCAATGCTTTTTGCACTAGATCCCTGAAAACAACACATTGAGAAGTTTTATGACTCAAAAAGTTATGAAATTTGCAATAACCTCTTTTCTTTCTTTGTTCTAAAGCAGGAATTTTCAACCCTTTTTGAACAATTATTTGGCCATCAGTGACTAATAAATCAAAATTTTCATCACATTTAGTAACATCAAATGTGTAGGTTTTTGCAACATATTTATCGTTTTTGGGTTCAATAGGATTTTTCCCATTCGAGGGTTTTAATAATTAACAAGTATAGGGAGGCCCTGACTTTAACTCAGCCAAATCTATTTCATTTTCTTCAACCTCCTCATACTCTAACTCGAAGTCATTATCATTCTCATAATGTCCTACATAGGCTACTTTCTCTTTGGATTTATGAAACTTAGAATTTCTAGCCTTCTCACTTTTAAGTCTTTCAACTTGTCTAACTCTATCAGCAAGTTGGGCCATGTCCCCAAGGTGCTGGGTATCGAGTTTTTTTCGAATCGAGTAATCAAGGCCACGAGCAGCCATTTCAACCAATTCATGTTCAGGGACTTGAGTAAAGCATCTTGCTTTGAGAAGCCTAAACCTATTGAGATAATCATCAACTAACTCTGGTGTTTTTCGCCTCACAATTGCTAATTCTTTAAGGCTAATTTTAGTTTGACCCATGTAGAATTTTTCATGAAAAAGCATTTCCAATTGGGTCCATGTATACACAGAATGGGGAGGCAATGTTGTAAACCAAGTGAAAGCATTCTTGGTTAGAGAATTAGGGAAATATTTCATTTTTAAATTCTCATTATTCGCTATGTCCCCAACCTCTGTTAAATACCTCGCAATATGTTCTACAGTGGACTCTGTTGTATCACCAGCAAACTTAGTAAATTTGGGGGTTTTCATGCCCCTAGGTATTTCTGTTTACAACACAAACTCAGTTAAAGGTGATACAAAATTTGGCCTATGTAAACCAACATTTAGACCATTCTGGGCAAGAATTGATTCTACTAAATTAGCCAAGTTATTCTGCCCAAAATCATTATGCTGAACATTCCTTAGTACTTCATCAGCATTTTGGTTTCGATTAACTAACACCATCTCAGGTTCAACATTTCTTTGCACAGGTTGTTTGATTGCTCGAGGCACTAGTTGTGGCCTCTGCTGTATTTCATTTCGAGCCTCTGCAACTGGTTCAGACTCTGGGGCCTGTAATTGTTGAAGTGGTTGTCTAGGCATTTGGGGGCCACCAAAGAAATCTGCTATTCTACCCATTTGGGTGGCCAATGCCTGATAACTTTTGTTAGTATCTCGTATTAATGGGGTAATTACTGTACCAATTTGTGTTGTGAGTAAATTTACCATTTGATGGTTACTCTCATCCATTTGTTGCCTCATGGCTAACATAGAATCTGTAGTGAGTGTTGGTAAACTTCCTCTATTACGATTATTATTAGAAGTATGCCCCATATTATATGGGGATCTAACCGTCATGGAATCAGAAAATGTTGAAGGGTGTGTATACACATTCTGCATCAAAGATGTTGGCATTCCATAAGGGTAAGACCTACTCGAATGATAGAGAGGTCCAGTTTGACTTCTAAAATCAAATGATGCCCAAGTATATGGGTTGCCAGTTCCTACCTGAGAGGAAACTATGGCAGGGGCTGTTTACGATTGCTCCAACAATGTAGTTGATGCATTTGTACCCCTTGAGGGGTTTGTTGACCCCATGGGTATTGATACAGGAATTTCTTGTGTAGAGTTCCTGTGGAACTAGAATCAGGATGTGGGCCAGACATTGCGTTGGATGCACCAACTACTACTACTGGTTGCCCATCCTCGAATTCCTGTTCGATGTCTGGATCAACGTTCCCATTATTATTATTGTTGTTATTATTAGCATTTGTGACTCTGGGTCTAGCCATTTCTGGTTTTATTCTACGACTTCTCAAATGCATACACTAAACAACAAATGATTATATGATTTTCTAAAAAGTTTTATGGAAATGAATGCAATGTAAATGCACTAAAATCACTTTTCAGAAATTTTTTGAAACAAATAAATAAAACTAAAAATACACAAAACCAGTCCCACCGGGTGTGCCAATTTGTTTACAATGATTTTTGGTAAACAACCGCTAGTTTGCAATGCTTGAGAGACCAACTAGAGAATCTCGGAACATGTTTTGTGCATTCATTGTTTATGTTTGAAAATGACAATGTTCATTAACGCAAATGAACAAGTTTGTTTGAAATAAGAAAAGTAAATGAAAATAAATGACTTGATTGACAAGAAATGTAAAAATACTCAAAGTGAGTACGTATTGACAAAGAAAAGTAAATGATTCAATGAATAAAAATGCAAATAATGTAAATGAAAACAGTAAATTGGATAAAAATGATAAATTGCATTGAATTAAAAGAAAGTGATCACAAGATCATACATTGTTTCCTCTTGTATTCCTTTCGCTCAAACGCTTGGGTACTCAGAATTTGTAAGGATTTTTGGTATGTGAATTTGTGATAGGAATTACATCAAATGAACTAGTATTTATAGATAAATCCTATAACGATCTAATAACAACTATAAAATATCCATTTGACATGTGTCTTGCCACCTATTCTTCATTCTTGAATGCCAATAGTTGCCAAGTTTGAATGAAAAGTTGCAATGGTTTGAATTTTGAATCTTCAGAAGTGTTGATAATTACCAAGTTACAAAAAGTCTTCGAGTTCGAGTTATTTGATAGCTACTCGAAATGTTGATGACTCGAACCAAATCTTGATTTGCTTCTTGGACTTGTGAATTCTTCTCATCATCTGAAATTCTTGAATATTCTTTAATGAGAATATTATTTAATTTATATTTAAATATATTACTTTTAACCTTTATTGTATTATTAATGACATGGAAACATTAATTTCCATAATTAAAAGGTTTAGTAATTATATTCAAAGAATATTTATGGCATATTTTGACTTAACCAAAATATGGGCTAACAATCATGACCATATGTTAATCGAAATGGTGTAGTATTAGTTAATTCTATAGGAGAATTTCTACATGCCCATAAAACTTGATCTCAAGTTTTGTGCCAATTTCTTGGCTTTTGAGAAATATGTTTTTTAATCAAATTAATGATTATTTTGTTTGCTGCTTCAACTTGACCATATGCTTGAGCATAATATGGTGTTGAAGTAAGCAATTTAAAACCAGTTTCACTAGCATACTCTTGCATTTTTCTTCCAGTGAAAATTGACCTTTGGTCATTGGTAATTGTTTCTGGAATACCATATCTATAGATAATATAATTTTGAATGAAACTAATCACTGCCTCTTGATCCACATTGGGCAGAGGTATTGCTTCAATCCACTTTGTAAAGTAATCAATACCAACTAGAATGTAGCGTTGATTTTTAGATGAAGCAGGTTTAATTTCACCAATTAAGTCCAAAGCCCATCCTCGAAATGGCCATGGTTTAACTATAGAATTTAATTCACTTGTAGGGACATGTTGTATTCCTGCATGTTTTTGGCATTCTTGACAACCCTTGGCATATTCTATGCAATTTTTTTACATAGACGGCCAATACACACCTTGTCTAAACAATAACCACTTCATTTTGTGGCCTGCTTGGTGAGCACCACAAATTCCACTATGCACATTCGAAATGGTGATAAAAGCTTCAGATTCATTAAGACATTTTAGCAAAACACCTTCAGCTGTCCTTTTAAATAACTCATTTCCAATGATCACATAGCTTAAAGCCCTGTATTTGATTTTCCAATCAACTTGACCAACAGGGTTTTGTAAATATTCCACTATTGGCTTTCTCCAATCCCCATCTACTAAATTATCAATGGTAAAAATGTCAACTCTTTCATAATTCTCTATATTCGAGCTGTTGTCAGGGTTGCTATCATCATTGTGTGGTGATTCTGCCCCCATATGTTTTGCCGTTGATAATTCAGTAGCTAATGGTTCATGAAAAACCAACTTTTCTTTGATCTCAATTAACTTGTTTAAATTTTCTGGAGACACTTTGTAACCAGAAGCTATTTGAGCCAAGTCCTGTGAGGGATGGAGTCTCAAAGAGTGGTAAACATTGTTATTAGTGGCTCCTCGAAAGCCATCATCTCTTTCACCACATGGAGCAATAGAGGCTGGGTTTCTATCAAATGTCTGCTTGGTTATATGGTCAACCTCGCACAGATAGAAGCTTTGATCAGCCTCAATATTTTCCACTATTTTATCCTCCCTCCAAAGTATTAATCTTTGGTGGAGAGTGGAGGGAACAACACCAACCCCATGGATCCATTCCCTGCCTAAGAGCAAGTTGAAACTAGCTCTCGAAGGCACAACTATAAATAAAGTTGGCCTAATGCTGCTACCCACAACAACATCCATTTGAATGGCACCCAAAGACTTGCCACTTTTTCCCTCATAATTTGAGAGAACAATGTTATAAGAATGCATATAAGTATCATACATTCCCAGTTTTCTTAGCATAAAATGGGGCATTAAGTTAACTACAGCACCCACATCTACTAAGACTTTGTTCACACCAACACCACCAATTTTAGCCTTAATATATAAAGGCTTTAGGTGGTTTCTCATCCCTACATGAGGCCACTCGAAGGCAGCCTGCCTTTGTTCAATGCACCCATTAGTCATAACATAGAAACAAACAGGGGTACATTCATCCAAATCAAGTTCCTCAAATTCCTCCTCAGGATCAGAGGTGGACCTGACATCATATAAACATGGTAATATAGATACCACATTAATCGACACATCAAAATCTGGTTCAGAACCAGATTCGAGCAGGTCTTCATTCTCCATATCATCTTCCATATTGTCTTCATGAAGTGATATTCTTTCTTTGACAGGCCTTTTAGAAGAAGAGCCTTGATCAATTATTAAGGCTTTGTCAGCCTTATTTGGAACAATTAGCTTCTTGTTCCCAGCATTGATTTGGTTGCCCCCAACATGGGCAACTTTGTTAGATTTGCCCCTAGCTAGGGCAATTTCTCTTTCTTACTTCTTCTGGCGCTGATACCTGCGCCATTGTGTTCGATTCATAGGGTTTTTTCCCTTATAATTGTTATTATAAGCGAATTTCTTCACTTCAGCAGTGTTGCTCGAAGCAGAATGACTCGAGCTTCTAATCTCCATCTTTCTTTTTTGGAAAGCTTGGTGTTGGCCTGAAGACCATTGATTGATTGGGATCCTGTTAGAAGGAACATAAGTTTGTTTCCTTCCCAACCTATCATGGATGGAAGGACCTTGCTTAACAGGGTTCCTTTTATTTGGTCTAGCAGTGGACCATTTATTTTTGTGATCCACATATGGCATAACATTTTTGAGGCCTACAGTAACCTCTTTGTCACATACAGCACTACAACGAGGGCAGAGCATGACTTCTTTGTTACTTAACTTGCACCTATTCAGAAAGTCAATAAGTTCCTCTTCAGCCTGAGGATACACTTCTTCAACCTTCTTCTCATATTCCCTCTCAGTTACAGCTCAAACTGGAGAAGCTTGCATGGCATCTACCATTAGGCACTCGAATGGCTCAACATAAGATGTTTCAGCCACTTGTAGAGGGTCAGTGTCCACTTTCATTGGTGGTTTGGACTTCTCATCAAACTTCAACCTTCCCTCATTCAATGCCTTTTGCACTAGATCCCTGAAAACAACACATTGAGAAGTTTTATGACCCAAAAAGTTATGAAATTTGCAATAACCTCTTTTCTTTCTTTGTTCTAAAGCAGGAATTTTTAAACATTTTTGAACAATTATTTGGCCATCAGTGACCAACAAATAAAAAAATTCATCACATTTGGTAACATCAAATGTGTAGGTTTTTGCAACATATTTATCACTTTTGGGTTCAATAGGATTTTTCCCATTTGATGGTTTTAATAACTTACAAGTATAGGGAGGTCCTGGCTTTAATTCAGCCAAATCTATTTCCTTATCCTCAACCCCCTCATATTCTAATTCATAGTCATTATCACTCTCATAATGTCCTACATAGGCTATTTTCTCTTTTTATTTATGAAACTTAGAATTTCTAGCCTTCTCACTTTTAAGTCTTTCAACTTGTCTAACTCTATCAGCAAGTTGGGCCATATCCCCAAGGTGCTGGGTATCGAGTTTTTTTCGAATCGAGTAATCAAGGCCACTAGCAGCCATTTCAACCAATTCATGTTCAGGGACTTGAGTAAAGCATCTTGCTTTGAGAAGCCTAAACCTATTGAGATAATCATCAACTGACTCTAGTGTTTTACGCCTCACATGTGCTAAATCTTTAAGGCTAATTTTAGTTTGACCCATGTAGAATTGTTCATGAAAAAGCCTTTCCAATTGTGTCCATGTAAACACTGAATGGGGAGGCAATGTTGTAAACCAAGTAAAAGCATTCTTGGTTAGAGAATTGGGGAAATATTTCATCTTCAAATTCTCATTATTGGCTATGTCCCCAGCCTCTGTTAAATACCTAGCAATGTGTTCTACAGTGGACTGACTTTGTTGTGTCACCAGCAAACTTAGTAAATTTGAGGGTTTTCAAACCCCTTGGTATTTCTGTTTGCAATACAAATTCAGATAAAGGTGACACAAAATTTGGCCTATGTAAACCAACATTTAGACCATTTTGGGCAAGCATTGCTTCTACTAAATTAGCCAAGTTATTTTGCCTATAATCATTATGTTGATCATTTCTTAGTACTTAATCAGCATTTTGATTTCGATTAACTAACACCATTTCAGGTTCAACATTTCTTTGCACAGGCTGTTCGATTACTCGAGGCACTGGTTGTGGCCTCTGCTGTATTTCATTTCGAGCCTCTGCAACTAGTTCAGGCTCTGGGCCTGTAATTGTTGAAATGGTTGTCTAGGCATTTGAGGGCCACCAAAGAAATCTGCAATTCTACCCATTTGGGTGGCCAATGCCTGGTAACTTTGGTTAGTATCTCGAATTAATGGGTTAATTATTGTACCCATTTGTGTTGTGAGTAAATTTACCATTTGATGGTTACTCTCATCCATTTGTTGCCTTATGGCTAACATGGAATCTGTAGTGAACGTCGGTAAACTTCCTCTAGTACAGTTATTATTAGAAGCCTGTCCCATATTATATGGGGATCTAACCGTCATGGAATTAGAAAATGTAGAAGGGTGTGTATACATATTCTGCATCAAAGATGTTGGCATTCCATAAGGGTAAGACCTACTCGAATGATAGAGAGGTCCAGTTTGACTTCTAAAATCAAATGATTCCCCAGTATATGGGTTGCCAGTTCCTACTTGAGAGGAAACTATGACAGGGGATGTTGATGATTTCTCCAACAATGTAGTTGATGCATTTATACCCCTTGAGGGGTTTGTTGACCCCATGGGTATTGATACAAGAATTTCTTGTGCAGTTCCTGTGGAACTAGAAACAAGATATGGGCCAGACATTGCGTTGGATGCGCCAACTACTACCACTGGTTGCCCATCCTCGAATTCCTGTTCGACGTCTGGTTCAACGTTCTCATTATTATTATTATTATTATTATTATTATTATTATTATTGTTGTTGTTGTTGTTGTTGTTGTTATTATTAGCATTTGTGCCTCTAGGTCTAGCCATTTCTGGTTTTATTCTAGCACTTCTCAAATGCATACACTAAACAACAATGAATATAAGATTTTCTAAAAAGTTTTATGAAAAGATTGCAATGTATCTGCACTAATGCCTCTTTTCAGATAAAACTTTGCAACAAATAAAATAAACTAAAACACACAAAACCAGTCCCACTGGGCGTGCCAATTTGTTTACATTGAATTTTTGAAGTAAGAGGTTCAACACAAGACTTTCCAGAAAACGTGTTTGAACAAGGCTTCACTGAAAAGGTAAATTCTCTCTGCGTGTAACTCCGATTGAAATTTCGTTTGTTGCTATGGATAGATAACTCAAGTGCAGTTGTCTTGGTACCAATTTCATGGATTTTTATTTAGGTTTGAGGTCGGGAGACCAGTTTAAAGTTGAGGGTCTGATGAGGAGTTATGCAGAAATTCTAGTTACTGGAATGAAAGGCTTAAGCTACAAGTTATGCGATTCACTGAAGGTTTGGAGATGTTGATTGTACAGTTAAAGCTCAATATTGAGGTGAGTTCCCTTAGAAGCTTAACTGTTAGCTTAGTTTAGCACTTTTAGTTGCCCAAATAAATTATGCATGATAACATTGGTTTTAGGTAGAATAATATACTTCCCCAAATTATCAATGTATGTCAATATTAAGGATTTTCAAACAATAATATGTGTGAGATGGATTAAAACCCGAAGCCCGCCTCTACTGTAAATGTGGGTTATTTGTGGTTGTCTATGATTGGAATGAATATGGTTTGTAAGTGGTAATTTTACAGGAAATGCAAAACACTGTACTGAACTAATGTACTCGCTAAGCAATCATAAATTTCGTTAAGCGAGCATAGCAGAACAACACACTACATATTTATTACTTTTCAAACATAGCCACTCAATTCAAATCCTTATTCATTCGAGAACTTTTCCATGGCATGCTTACTAGTATTCTATGTTTATAGCGTCTAACACACTTCAGGAAATTAAATATCAGGACTCAGGAAATATCATAATATTGTTTACACTGATTTTTGGTAAACAACCGCTAGTTTGCAATGCTTGAGAGACCAACTAGAGAATCTCAGAACATGTTTTGTAAATTCATTGTTTAAGTTTGAAAATAGCAATGTATATTAACGCAAATGAACAAGTTTGTTTGACAAAGTAAATTAAATGACAAGAAAAGTAAATTGAATGACAAGAAATGTAAAAATACTCAAAGTGAGTGTTGCGGATTTTTTGAGACATACCCCACCACAGTTGATTTTTCATTTCCAATTGGAGGGGAAAAGATCGAAAACCTAAGAGAGATTCTAGATACGGGGGTTAATTGCGCAAAAGGAAGGTGTGTGCACCTTAAGCGCCCATGGTATCCCATGGTACCCTCTTATAAACATCTTTTGGTGCTTTTAAAAGAGTATATGCTTTAAAGAGAAATGGGGGAGAAGATGTAAGAAGTGAGAGAGAAGATGTATGAAGAAGAGTGTGTGCTTTTGTGTTGGTTGTTTATGTAAGAAGAAATATAAGAGAGAAAATGTGTGAAAGAAAAGAGATAAAAAAAGATGTATGTTTTTTATTGTTTTGAATTCGGAAAAGGGTATGTACCCCTCTTGCCTACGTACCCTTTGTAAAGGATCAGAACTCACGTAGTTCTCTAAAAAAAGAGAATGTGTGTTGTATGTTTTTTATGAAAAGAACAAGAGATTGATGTCATTTTAAGTCTCACTTTTTAAGTGTCAATATAAACACGCTAAACCATATTTATCACGGTTGGGAGATGTACGACCCAAAATCAACTTCGGGGACACCCTTCCCCAACAACGATAAACATGATTTAAGTCTTGCTAAATTTTATAAGGACAGTTAAAATCTGAGACAAATAATGATAAAGATATAATGTTGTTTAAGGAGCCAAAGATGGCACAAAGAGAGTTGTATTGGTTTGTATCTTTTAATTTTGAACAACTTAAAGTTTGATTAGAATGTATTAAATAAAACAGAGAGAATATTTTTGAGAATGTTTTGCATTTATGAAAGCGGTTTGTTTTAAAAAGAAAGTGTAAAATGTTGTTGAAAAGAAAAGTGTTGTAAAGAAAAGAAAATGTTGTTGTTTTTGAAAACGGAAGTGTATCCGTTGTTGTGAAAAAAAAAAGTTGTAAGAAAATGTAATTTGTTGTTTGAAAACGGAAGTGTATCCGTTGTTGTAAAAAAAGATGTTGTAAAGGAAATAAATTGTTGTTGTAAAAAGAACGAAAGCGTATTCATCTTGATGTTGTAGAAAAAAGTAATTGTTGTTGAGAAGTGTAAATGTTTGCAACATAATAAATAATAAGAGGTAGCATGGTGAACCTATAAAAATTATACTAACGTTGCGACTAAATGGTCCTACGATTATTTTTTATTTAAAAGATCGTATGTTGTCGTCAAAAGGGTTTTTTGGTTGTTTGGAAAAAGTCTCGTAATCAATTAAAAATTAATTACAAGTCCTCCCCCTCGGAAATGAAACATTATTATTTTTTAGACGTTGTGTGTGGTGTAACTAGAAAGCAATAAATAATGCGGTAAATAAAGCGATAAATAAATAAAGTCCTACGCTATTACAACCATATCGAATAATTAATTATTTACAACCAAATCGAATCGAATGAATAAAATAATATACGATAAAATAAATCGCGCAAAATAAATAAGCGGTAAAAAAATATTGCGTAAATAAATAAGAGAGTGAAAGGGGGTGCAAACCTGAAATTGGGAGTGTGGAGAGAATAAAACAGAAAAAAAACAGCAACAAGGCCCAAAGCCCAATAAGCAACAAGAACCAAAAATTGAACCGAACCCAAAACTGAACCAAGCTGAATCGAACCGAACCAGACCAAGCTAGACCGGCTGGGGGGCGCGCCTAAGCAGGTCTGGGGGGCGCGCGTGGAAATTACTTTGGCCAATCAAGGGTCATCACGTGGCGACTGAGTCTTCTTCAACCTCAAAATCAGAACAGAAACGCTTCCCTCCGTCGTGGCTCCCTTCTCCGGCGTTCAAAACACGATTTGGCACCAAATAACTCGATTCAAACCTCTATCCCGATCGTTTTTCCGTGTAGGTCTCGAATATACCATTTGTTTTCGCAATAGAGTTGTAGAAACAATGAAACAAAAGCGAAACCGACGGGATTCAATACGCGAAAATCACGATTCAGATCGAAATCGCAAAAACTGAATATAGGAATGGATTCAGTGCATCCTCGCGAGTTCAAATCAGTAAAAATCAGCAAAAACAAAGGTGTAAATCGTTCGAATCGAACGTTTAAAGTTTTTCGGCGGAGTAAGCTTCGATTTGATGGTGTACAAAATGTTTTTCGTGATTTGGACGGTGGATCTGTGTTTAGAGGGTCGATTAGATGCAGATTGGTATATTTGTTTTTTGATTTGGTAGAGATTTGAGGTGGCCGGAATGTGGTGGTGGCCGTGCCGGTGACGGCGGCGGCAGTGATTTCAGATTAGGGTTTTTTGGGATTTGTGGTTTTGTGATTTTTTTGTTTTTTTTCTTGGGGTTTGTGCAAAAATGATTGGTAAAAATGATTGGGATGATGTGATGAGGTATTTATAGGGGAATGCTTAAGTTAAATGGCATTTGTGTAATATGTGGTAGGTGGTAAATAAAAATAAATGAAAAAAGATAATGAAATAGATATGGTGAGGTGGAAGGATATTATTGGATGAGATGAGATAGAGATAAGGTAGAAAATGATAAAAATGTAATAATAAAAATGTAATGTAAATTAAATTAAAATAGAATTGGTGAAAATAAAAAAATGAAAATGCAAATATTTTTGGTATTTTTATAATATGTGATGATAAAATATAAAGTGAAAGTAAAAGTAGAAAAATGTTATTTTTTGATATTTTGAACTTTTACGCTAATTAAGAAACTATTTAAATAAAATAAACTGAAAGAGTAAAATTGTTGAAAAATTATAAATTACGCAAATAATTAAAATAGTAATAAAATGTGCATGATATGATTTTATTTTTGTATGAAAGAAATTAAAAACTATTTTTTAGAGAAAATGTAATTGTGAATAAATAAAGAAAAAGAACGAGAATAATAGCAAAAATATGCGTGAAAAATAAGATCAAAATATGCATAATAAAACAGATATATTTTTGTATATTTTGATGTAAAACATTCAATTTGGATTTTGGGTCCAAAATTGGGGTACAACAGTGAGTACGTATTGATAAAGAAAAGTAAATGATTCAATGAAATAAAATGCAAAGAATGTAAATGAAAACAAGTAATTTGCATGAAATAGTAAATTGCATTGAATTCAATAAAGAGTGATCACATAAACATACATATTGCCTTTTGTATTCTTTTCACTCGAACGCATGGGTACTCAGAATTTGTAAGGATTTTTAGTATGTGAATTTGTGATCCTAAGTACATCAAATGAACTAGTATTTATAGATAAATTCTATAACTATCTAATAACGACTAAATAACATCCATTTGACCAATGTCTTGCTGTCTAATCTTCACCCTTGAATGCCAATAATTGCCACGTTTGAATGAAGAGTTGCAATGGTTTGAATTTTGAATCTTCAGAAATGTTGATAAGTCTCCAAGTTACAAAATGTCTTTGAGCTCAAATGATTCTTGATAGCTACTCGAAACATGGATGACTCGAATCAAATCTTGATTTGTTTCATGGACTTGTGAATGCTTTCCATTTTCTGAAATTCATGAATACTCTCTTATTTAAAATGTTCTTTTATTAAATATATTAGTTTTGACCTTCTTATAAAAATCAACATAATGGAAACATTAATTTCCATGTCTGAAGGTTCATTAATTATATTCAAAGAACATTTAGGGCATATTTTGACTTAACCAAAATATGAGCTAACAAATATCTTGAGAGGGAATCAATGGGCATGATAACAATAAGGATTACTAAGTTAAGTCAGGAAATATTTCAGGTTAATTAGTACCAAGTCAACCGATCATGGTGGTTACTTATGTACCACGTTATGGGATTCGTTAGAATCCAATCATTTTATGATTATGAGCTTCAGTCGTGTCGATCTACATTATTATTGCATACAGATATGGTAGGCCTCTTGAGACCGGCTCACCTCAAGAGTGTCTTGATAAATTGAACAAGATAATTAATCTGTGTTACACCTTTATGTTATTATATTATGAAATCAAGTTATGAAATCATGTTGCAAAATTATGAATTAGGATTAGAATATGATTAGAGGACTATTAGTCTCAGTTGCCCCGATGTAGTCACCATTAGTCAGGTAGTTGGAACTCACTAAGACGAAGTTACTGTTCTCACTCACTCGCTTTTGTTTCAGATGGTCAGGTACACTAATGAAGGATAATCATGGAGAAGGATATGTTAAAGTATTGGATTGAGGAGATGGATAGACTTACATTCATGTCCTTCATTTATTTGAAACATATATTTTTAGTTTGTCTATTTTTGGACTAGAATTGTATAATAAGTTTTTAAGTGCTATATCCGTGTACCTTTTGTACTAAAACAACTATTGTATGTTAATGTATCCAATACTATCTTATAATATTCTATATAGCATTCTAGATACTCGATATGGGGTGTTATAATTGGTATTATAGCAGGTCGATTCTGACTGCCTCGTGGATCATTAATAATTACAATATTAAGTAGAATGGACCCTTATACAATATTAAGTATAATTCGAATTTTGTGTGTTTATTTTGAAATTGTCACTTATTGAGCCTAGCTAACTCAATCTTGTGTACGATAGGCAGGATATTATGGGTACGAGCTAGAGTGGACCTAGGAGGTCAAGAAGTGAAGAAAATGTTTGGAATATAAGTTAAGGTGACTTCAAGAGGAATTTCGGTGTCGACCTGAACAATAGTAATATTCGACACTTGGAGAAGTGAATTGGGCTGCATCGTGGAATTAAGTAGTCGGCGGAGGATGAAAGTAGTAAGTGTAGAAGGGGATGGAAGTTATTGACACCACACAATTCATAATTGAAATTCTGGCAACCTAGCATACTGATGCTGTGAACAATGATGGAACAATTGTCTGAGCACTTGTCTAAACAGTAAAATAACGCAACGTAGCAAAGCACAATGTAAACAAAATATAGCAGAAAGATAAAGAACACAATGAGTTTGTTAACCCAGAAATATAACAGAAAGATAAAGACGACAGTGATGTTATTAAACACACAAGTTCACACGCAAAAGAGACACACTCTTATGACACAAACTCACTCCATACTTAAAAGCTTAGGAGAAGTTCACAGTTACAACTCAAACAAACCAAATCCTTAGCTTGAATCAGGAAGGTACAAGCAAGGCTCACAGTTAACAAGTAACACACTAAAACCCTAAATACACACTCTTAGTACGTACACGATTTCAGTACATAATTAGGATTCTTCATTACATATTTATATTACTGAGATAGTACAGGTTTAGGCTTCAACACAGAGCTGGGACATTGTCTGCTCCAGCTGGAAATCTTCAAGGACAAGTAATAAGATTCCAAAAATATAACGAGATCACTTTTGGAAATACACCAAGGCAAGAACGCCTTTAACACTTCATCAAATACACACGCCTTGATCAGCAAGCTAGGTTAAAATAAAACTACAAGAGAATTTGTAGAAGATTGCATACAAAAATATAACACTAGCTGGCGCGAAAAACATTGATCGCATAATGCTGTTCCATATGCTACAACATCTGACCAAACATCTGGCTAATATATGTTTTTGCAAAATGTTGCCAATCTTCAAAAACCCAACAATCTCCCTGTTTGGCAAAATTTTGGCTAAAACATTTTAGAGCCACTTCTTGGAGAGATCATAGACATAACAGAAAATCATGATTGATAACTTACAAGTAGTGTCAGAGGTGTAACACCGAGCGCAAGCAAAAAATAATTTTAGAATGAAGCCACCACCGTACTATATTTATCCCATGAGGGGAAAGGAAAATAATGATAAAACCTTGAAAAGTCGGGTTCGGGAGTTGGTTACATGAGGGGAAGACGTTAACACCCCCTCATATCCGTTGTACTCAACGGGAACCATTTGAGGAATTTGGTTTGCATAAACAGAAATCACCGCATAAAAGAAAACATTAACGCATATTAAACAGAAAAGGAAAAAAAAGAGTTTTTTTATATTAATTGGCTTGATGAGACTACGATCTCGCTCCTACGTATCCACCAAGTACAATGAAGATGTCAAAGCTCACGTAGTTCTTCCTAAAAAGAGTTTGGTTTGTTCGTTGTTTTTAATGAACGACGTTTATGTCGCATTTCACTGATACGACAGTTTGCTTGTATGCTCGATTGAGGCTTAAGCGTTTGTCGGTATCAGGGAAATAGATTTAAGTTGAAAAAGTTGACTGTACCAGGGCAGAAAAAGCAATTGTGAGTTGAGTGAGTTTTAAGGTTTTTTGAGAGACTATTTAGTGAACGAGAATAGCCCTAAGTGGCGAGCCATGCGGCAGGTACCGAGCTACTCAGGAAGCGAAAGTCATCCGTTAGACACTCCCTGTTTCGTTCAATATATTAATTATAGCATTTTCAGAGTTTGCAACTCAAGCCAGAAAAGAAAAACAAAAAGAAAGGTAGAAGATGAGAGAGATGCAAATGCATGAATGCAAATGGCATATTGATGGAACAAAAGTGGTTCTATCTAAGTCCTTAAAGTTTTGATGATAACAAAGTATTAATGAACAATAGGGTATTTTAATATTTTATCTAAGTGTGCAGGATTAAAAGTATATTATGTTCACACTTGATATAAGAAGCTCTGAAACAAGCGTCAAAATTGATATCAGAAGCATTGATATCAGAGGCAACAATATCAGAAGCAACATTGGTCAGAAGTTAATCCAAGTCAGAAGCTGGTTTACTCAGAAGCTATGTTAAGTCTGATGGTCTTGAATTTCAGAAGCTGAGAAATCAGAAGTTATGTTGGGTACATAAATTCTGAATGACATGCCAGAAAACGTCAGTGTTAACTGGTAGTGATTCAATGATTGGAAATCATTTGAATTTAAAGGCTGTGATTGATTGTGAAATCATAGTACTACGTCCTTATCATCAGGATAGTGACGTTAGTACTATTTTACTCCATAAGGGCGAATATTCTCATACAAAAGGAATGAAAGGATAAGCATTACCAGAAATGGCAAATATCCCATGTTACCTTTGTCCTTACACAGCTGGCGTGAAAATGACCCCTGCAACGGTCAGTATCCTCAAACGTCTCTATTCTACTCTCTCATATAAATAGAGAACAAAGTTTGAAGATTAAAAGAGAGAACACACGCGCAAATACAAAAGCTACAACACTTATTCTGTTTTTCATACAAGACTGAAAGCACTGCTTCTGAATTTATCTGCTTGTGCTTCTGACATTTTGTTTTCTTAGGAATCAATTGTTAGAGTCTTTACAGTTGTGTTGTATTGTTTTTGTGAACTCTTGATTTTAACATCAAGTGTTCAAAACTCTTATCTCTCTTTTGTTTTGTGTTAGGAAGTCTCTTGTTTGAGAACTTGAGCATTAGGAAGTCTCTTACTAGTGTCTTGGGGCATTTTGTAATCTAAGTGATTATAGTGAAATCCCTTGGAAGTGCAAGGGGACTGGACTACTCTCGGTTTGTGAGAGGAACCAGTATAAAATTGTTTGTCTCTCTCTCTCTCTCACTCCTTTTATCTATGCTTTTGACTATACGTGTTAATTGTGTTTGTTTTATCCGCTGGTGATTCTGATAAGTTCCTTGAACTTAGAAGAATTTTTTAAAATACCAAAACACAATTCAACCCCCCCCCCCCTTCTTGTGTTTTTCACACCTTCAATTGGTATCTAGAGCTCCGGTTGTTACGCATCACTTAACAGTAAAATAAAAAGATCCTGAAAAACACAATGTCTGGAGATTCTCAGGTTACTAAGAAGACTGAAATTCCTTATGACTACAACTATGAGAAAGGAGAGAAATCTGGGGGTGTCTACAGCAAAGCACCTAAGTTCAATGGTGATCAATCAACCTTTGCTTGGTGGAAATACAAGATATATCCACATATTATAGCTGAAGATGAAGGTTTGTGGGATATCATTGAAGAAGGTGTTAGCTTTCAAGAACACCTAGATGAAGATGGCAAAACTACTGCAGCTGTCAAGAAGACATTCACAGCTGAACAAAAGAAAGAATGGAAAAGACACAACAGAGCTATATCTATCCTTGCTGAATGTATTACACATGATGAGTTTCTGAAACTTGGAAACATATCTAGTGCTAAGGGTATTTATGACTCTCTGTGTGCTACTTATGAAGGGAACCAACAAGTGAAAGAAGCAAAAGCAAATCTTCTGGTTCATCAGTATGAAATGTTTAAGATGAAAGACACTGAAAACATTGAAGAAATGTATGCAAGGTTTAAAATCTTGGTTTTAGGTCTTGGAGTCTTAAAGAAGAGTTATACAACTTCTGATCATGTAAAGAAGATTCTGAGGTGTTTACCACCTAAGTGGAGACCAAAAGTCACTGCTATTCAAGAAGCAAAAGATCTCAATACTTTGAGCCTAGAAGAGTTAACTAGTTCACTCATAAGTCACGAGATGGAACTAGCTTCTGATGAGCCAAAGAAGAAATCAAAGTCATTGGCTCTGCCAGCAACTTTGAAGTCTCCTAAGGCTCTGAAGGCAAAAATTATTGAATTTGATGCTGAGGAATCTTCTGTAGATGAACAGGAGGATGGATCAGATGAAGAACTTTTTGCTTTAATTTCAAAGTTCAGAAAATGGAACAAATATAAGAACAACAAAGCTTCTGGGAAGAGTTCTGGTTCAAAGAGTTATGGAAACAAAAATTCAAGTTTGAAAGACAAGAAAGACAGCTCTAAGAATAGTTGCTTCAACTGCAAAAAGACTGGTCATTTCATTGCTGATTGTCCTGAGTTAAGCTCAAATGATAAAGGGAAAAATGGCAGTTTCAAAAACAAAATGAAGAAGAGTCTTATGGCAACTTTTGAAGATGATGATGATAATGAATCTAACATGGATGATGAATCTGATACTGATGATATTGATGAGGTAATTTCTAAACTTCCTCATGATAAGCTTCTGATTGCACTTAAAGACACTATGAAGCAATACATAAACAAGTCAAATGATTTCAAAAGTTTAAAAACTAAAATTGACTTGCTTACAGAGAAATCTGACCAACTTCAAACTCAATACAATGAATCTCTTTTGAAAATCAAAGAGCTTGAAGAAGGTTGTGTTGCTTGTAACAAATCACATGATAAGCACGAAGTTGCTCTTCATGAATTTGTGAAACAGAATGTCAATAAGAGCAAAGTTGCTTCCATGATTTATAGTGTTAGCAAAAACAAAGGATATGGGCTTGGTTATTCTGCATCTTCTGATAAAGAAAAATCAACTCAATCTATTTGTATGAGCAAAACACCTCCTCCTCTCTATTCCACTTTTGTATCAGAATCAGGTAATTCTAAGAAAGTCTCACAAACAACTGTTTTGAACAAGGGTAAGTCAAAAGCTTCAGAAGATAATACTTCAGTAGCTAAGATTAACTCTAATTCAAAAATGAGATATTCAAGAGTTAAGATTCTGAAGAGACCAGTTCCTAAGGAACCTAAGGTTCTGAGAACTTCAGAAGCTAGTACTTCTAATACAAAGTCTGTGAATCCTATTAGAAGTTTTGGCAAGAAGAAGTATGTTTCTCAAACTGATTTTCAAAAATCATACTTCTATAAGGCCTATGCTAACAAATCTGGACCCAACAAGTTGTGGGTACCAAAATCTGAAATAGTTTATGTGACAGGTTTGCACACAAAGAGAGAAAAAGGAAAGTACTTGGTACCTGGACAGTGGTTGCTCACGTCACATGACAGGAGAAAAGGATTTGTTCCTCACCCTGACTCACAAAGAGGGAGGGAATGTAGGATTTGGTGGGAACCAAAAAGGAAGAATAGTTGGTACTGGTACAGTAGGTAACTCTTTTTCAACTATTTCTAATGTTTTGTTAGTTGATGGATTATTTCATAATCTTCTGAACATAAGTCAATTATGTGAAAGTGGTTATTGTTGAGTTTTGAAGATTGGCTGCAATTGTGTCAAAAACATATATTAGCTAGATGTATGGTCAGATGCCATGATCATTGATGATGGGTCAGATGCTGTAGCATATGGAACAACATTCTGTGATCTGCCAGCTCGCGCCAGCTCGCGCGTTTATATTTTTATGCAATCTTTCTTAAGATTCGCTTTGGTTTTTCTTTTAACCATTACTTGGTGATTAAGTCACGTGTGCTGAAGAAGTCTAAGGCGGTCAAGCCTAGATATATTTTAAAAGGTGATGTTATTGATTTATTTTTCAAGAAGATCTCTTGTTCTAGAAGATTCAAGACTTGGACCTTACAACGTCCAAAGGTGTCTGAAGCCCGTACCCTACTAATATAAATATATGTAATGCCAGACCCTAGAATCTAAGCTAAACCGTGTGTGTTTCTAAAGCGTGTGTTTTAAGGTTTAGTCTTCTTTTGTTTTTATTATTTCTTTGTGAGTCTTTGCTTGTATCATCGCTGGTCAAGCTAGGACGTGTTTAGTTGAGTTGTAATTGTGCTTCTCCAAAGCCTGTAGGTACGGAGTTGTTATTCAGTCGGAAGAGTGTGTCTCTTGTCCAAAGAAAACATGTCAAAAGAGAAAAGAATAAAAGCAACGCTGTCTGTGTTGTTTTAGGTTAGGAGGTGAGACGGGGTCTCATATCTAGGAGTTCCTAGGTAGAAGTGTCACGTGAAGTAGGGTCTAGGTGGAAGACAAGTAGTGAGGCTACGTTGGTCCTTACACTAGAACTATTATAGTGAATTCACTCCTGGATTGGTATCCCCAGACTAGGGCAAGTTGCGTCGAACTGGGTTAACAAACCTACTGTGTTCTTTACTTTTCCGCTGCTTTTAATTACATTTTATTTGTGGTGTTGTCTTGAGTTAGACACGCGCTCGGACAATTGTGGTTACTTTGTTCACAGCGTTTGTCTGTCTGACAGCCTGAATTTCAATCGGCATCAGAGCAGGCACCCTGTTCTATTTAGGGTGAGCTCCAGGGAGTTTTTCTGGCAAAGTTGGACAAGGAAGGAGGACCTATGAATAGGCCACCACTTTTGGTTGGTGACTGTAATTATGACAACTGGAAATCCCGGATGACAACGTTTCTAAAATCCATGGATCACAAAACATGGAGAGCTGTTATAAAAGGTTGGGAACATCCAGTAGTCAATGATAAAGATGGTAATGCCACCACCACACTCAAGCCTGAGGAAGAATGGAGCAAAGATGAGGAGGCACTAGCTAATGCAAATTCAAAAGCCTTGAATGCTCTAGTCAATGGAGTTGATGTGCATATATTCAAGCTGATCAAAAGATGCACTGTTGCCAAGGAGGCATGGAAGATACTCCAAACTGTTCATGAAGGTACATCCAAGGTGAAAAGCTCAAGATTGCAACTTTTGACTAGTAAGTTTGAGAGCTTGAAGATGAATGATGAAGAAACTATTCAAGAATTCCACATGAAGATTCTTGATTATGACAATAAATTTGATGCCTTGGGTGAGAAGATATCTGAAGAAACCTTAGTGAGAAAGATGCTTAGGTCTCTACCTAAGAGATTTGATATGAAGGTCATTGTAATTGAGGAGGCCAAAGACATTTCAGATTTAAAGATGGATGACTAGTTGGCTCTTTACAAACCTTTGAGATGTCAGCCAATGAGAGATCTGATAAGAAGTCAAAGAGCATTGCTTTTGTTGCTGAAGAGTCTGACCAACAAGATAATATGGAGACTGATGAAAGTATCTCTGAAGCTATGGCTATGTTGGGAAAACAATTCAGTAGAGCCTTGAAGATGGACAGACGTCCTAAGACATATGCTCCAAACAACAGTCGCAGCACAAACAAGAATGTCATTAATCAGAAGAAACCCAGAACTGAAGACAAGACGAATCAAAACAAAGGGGTTCAATGTCATGAATGTGAAGGATATGGTCATATCAGAACTGAGTGTGCGACTTATTTGAAGAAACAGAAGAAGGGAATGGCTGTCACTTGGTCAGATGAAGATGAAGAAGATCCTGAAACTGCCAATCATGTTGTTGCTCTGACAGGAGTGTGTACATCTGACTCAAGCTTCTTTGATGGAGAACTATCCTATGAAGAATCTCTTGATGTTTATCGAGAATTGGAGATCAGAAGTGAAGAAATTTGTAAGAAAAAAGGAACCATTGCTCTTCTGCAAGCTGAAAAGAACAATTTATTGCAGATAAACTCAGATCTCAATGATGAAGTTGCTTTACCCAAATCAAAGATAGATAACATGAACAAGCAACTGAGGATGCTCAACAGAGGTACTAACAAATTAGATGAGATTCTGGAGATTGGGCAGAGTTCAAGAAATATTAAAGGTATAGGCTTTGACTATAGAGCTGTGCCTCATCAGACACAATTTGTACCAGCGGTTAGTTCGTATGATCCAACAATGTCAAGACAGATGCCCTTACATCAAGCAAGACAACGGAGGACTAACTACAAGTCAGACAAAAGGGTAGATACTATGATTGGATATGTCACCACTGTGGAAGAAGGGGGCACATTAGACCTTTCTGCTACATATTACATGGCTCTCCTGACAGAAGACCTGAGCCTGTTGTGAAGAACATCAAGAAGGAATGGAAGATAAAGAATGACCAATTCATAAGTAATACTGCTAGTGAGACTGCTCAAATTGCTCACACATCTCTGAGAGCCTCATCTAGAAGTGATTGGTATTTTGATAGTGGGTGTTCCAGGCACATGACTGGAGTAGAACAGTTTTTGACAGATGTTGTGCCACATGCTACCAACTTTGTAACCTTTGGGGATGGAGCCAACGGAGAAATCAAGGGTATAGGAACATTGGTGAATGGAGATCTACCAAAGCTTGATAAAGTTCTTCATGTAAAAGGACTAACTGCCAATCTAATCAGTGTTAGTCAGTTATGTGATCAAGGGTTGAAAGTCAACTTTACTAAGGATGAATGTTTGGTAACAAATGCTGAAGGTGACACCCTGATGAAAGGTGTGAGATCAAAGGATAACTGTTACATGTGGGTCTCACAAGACAACATTGTGCTATCTGCCTGTTTAACAGCCAAAGAAGATGAAGTGAAACTGTGGCATCAAAAACTTGGGCATTTGAATCTGAGAAGTATGAAGAAAGCTATTGCTGAAGGAGCTATCAGAGGTTTACCTAACCTTCAAATTCAAGAAGGTAGTATTTGTTGAGAATGTCAGGTGGGTAAACAGACCAAAGTACCGCACCAGAAGCTGCAACATTTGTCCACATCCAGAGTTCTTGAACTTCTACATATGGATTTGATGGGACCTATGCAAGTTGAAAGCCTAGGTGGTACAAAGTATGCCTTTGTTATTGTGGATGACTTCTCCAGATTCACATGGATCACCTTTATTAAAGAAAAGTCTGACACTTTTGAAAAGTTTAAAGATCTATGTTTACAACTTCAAAGAGAAAAGGAGTGTAGAATTGTCAGAATCAGAAGTGACCATGGGAAAGAGTTTGAGAATGCTAAGTTCTCTGAGTTTTGCACTGCTGAAGGAATATTTCATGAGTTTTCTGCACCTATCACTCCTCAGCAAAATGGTATAGTTGAAAGGAAGAACAGAACATTGCAAGAATCAGCTAGAGTCATGTTACATGCCAAGAAGCTACCTTTCTATTTCTGGGCTGAAGCCATGAATACAGCCTGTTACATCCATAACAGAGTTACATTGAGAAAAGGTACATCTACTACCTTATATGAATTATGGAAGGACAGAAAGCCAACAGTGAAACACTTTCATGTGTTTGGTAGCAAGTGTTATATCCTGGCTGATAGAGAATCAAGAAGGAAGTTGGACGCTAAAAGTGATGAAGGAATTTTTCTGGGTTATTCAAATAACAGCAGAGCCTATAGAGTGTTCAATTCCAGAACCAGAACGATGATGGAGTCTATTAATGTAGTGATAGATGACTGTGGTAAAGATGCTATACCACATGATAGCACATCTGACTCAGCAGGTGACACTCAGGGGGAGACAGAAGAAGTAGAGACAAATGTGGAAGAATCTGAAGAGAGCAGTTCAGAGAATAATTCTCCCAACAAAGGGCCATCTATCAGAATACAGAAGAACCATCCTATAGATCAAGTCATTGGAGATCCAAATCAAGGGATCACCACTAGAAGGAGATATAGTGAGGTATCAAATTCCTGTTTTATATCAAATTTTGAGCCTAAGAATGTCAAGGAGGCTTTGACTGATGAGTTCTGGATAAATGCAATGCAAGAAGAATTAACTCAGTTCAAAAGGAGTGATGTGTGGGATTTAGTTCCTAGACCAGAGAATGTAAATGTCATAGGAACCAAGTGGGTATTCAAGAACAAGTCAGATGAAAATGGTACTATCACAAGGAACAAAGCCAGACTTGTTGCTCAAGGTTATGCTTTGATTGAAGGAATAGATTTTGGTGAGACTTTTGCACCTGTAGCTAGGTTGGAATCCATCAGGTTGTTGTTGGGAATAGCATGCATCCTTAAATTCAAGCTATATCAGATGGATGTCAAGAGTGCATTCTTCAATGGATATTTAAATGAAGTTGTTTATGTGGAACAGCCTAAAGGTTTCATTGATCCAAGTGGTCCTGATCATGTTTACAAGTTGAAGAAAGCCCTATATGGGTTAAAGCAAGCTCCTAGGGCTTGGTGTGATAGACTTACTGATTTCTTGGTGACTCATGGCTACAGAAAGGGAGGCAACGACAAAACCTTGTTTGTGAAAGATGTTAGAGGAAAGCTTATGATTGCCCAAATCTATGTTGATGACATAGTGTTTGGAGGAATGTCTAACCAGATGGTGGAGCATTTTGTTCAGCAAATGCAATCTGAATTTGAGATGAGTCTTATGGGTGAGCTAAATTATTTTCTTAGTCTTCAAGTGAAACAGATGGAAGATACTATCTTTATCTCCCAAAGCAAGTATGCTAAAAGTATTGTCAAGAAATTTGGTATGGAGAATGCTACTCATAAAAGAACTCCTGCTCCTACTCATGTGAAGCTGTCAAAGGATGAAAAGGGTGTTGATGTTGATCAAAGTATGTACAAGAGCATGATTGGAAGTCTCCTATATCTCACTGCAAGTAGACCAGACATTACATTTGCAGTTGGAGTATGTGCTAGGTACCAAGCTGAACCTAAGATGAGTCATCTGACTCAGGTGAAGAGGATTTTGAAGTACGTCAACAGTACCAGTGATTATGGGATACTATATACCCATGGGAATAATACTATGTTGATTGGGTACTGTGATGCTGACTGGGCTGGAAGTGCTGATGATAGGAAAAGTACTTCTGGTGGATGCTTCTTTCTAGGCAACAATCTCATATCATGGTTTAGTAAGAAGCAAAATTGTGTTTCCTTATCTACAGTTGAGGCTGAGTATATAGCTGCTGGAAGTAGTTGTGCACAATTGGTTTGGATGAGACAGATGCTGAGTGAGTACAATGTCAAGCAAGATGCTATGACTTTATTCTGTGACAACCTGTGTGCAATTAATATTTCTAAAAATCCTATACAGCACAGCAGGACCAAGCACATTGACATTAGACATCATTTTATTAGAGATTTAGTTGAAGACAAGGTCATCACTCTAGAGCATGTTGCAACTGAAGAGCAAGTAGCAGATATTTTTACTAAAGCCCTTGATACTACTCAATTTGAAAAATTAAGAGGGAAGTTAGGTATCTGCCAGATTGAAGAATTGTAGCAATTAGTTTATTGGAGGCGTGCAGCAGTTACATTTCAATTTCATAACCGTTTATTGCACGCAACTCAAGGAAGCCACTCTCCAACTTCCTCAAATGTTACTTTTGCTCATTACAACTTTACTTTTGCGAACTCTCAACTTCTCAACTTCTCTCTCGCTCGGTTCATCAATATTCCAAGTTTACTACACTTTTGCTCGATCAAACAACAAATCATCACCATGTCTGATTCTATTCCACAACCTACATTACAAGATCAAACTACAAATGTTCAATCCGATCCTGTTTCTGATACCGTTGCTCAACAAGTCGATCCTATGACGGTTATTACTGATGCTCAACCACTCGCCATGATTTCTTCTACTGGTGTGGTAACACGAAGCACTAAAGTACCAATTTCGGAGAAGAAGAGTACCAGCAAAGTCTCTTCGTCTTCTGCTGTGAGAAGGGGTTCTAAATCTAAAGGTAAGAAATTAAAACCCTCTCTTGCTAAGCGTGTTGCTCTGAGCATGCATGATCTCTATTGTAAAGAGAATCCTTTTATCTCAACTGTTGTGGAACCTGATAATGAATCTGAGAATGTTGTTGATGATGTTACTGTTGAGAATGTTAGTACTACTGAAACCCTAGGTTCAGATAATCCTAAGGTAGATGCTAGTTTGATTAATGAAAAGACTGATTCTATTGCTGAGAAACATGTGGAACCTGAGAAAGGTTTGAATGATGAGACTGTTGCTGAGAAATCAGCTATGTTTACTGATGAAAAGACAGATGCTATGCCAGATGCTCCCGCATCTTTGGCACAAGCAAATATGGACACCAATGAGGTCCCTGATACTCCTCCTACTGAGAGTGTTCATGTGGAAGGTTCCCCTGAACCTCATACTGAAGAATGTGAGACTCGGCATGCTGAGAGTCCTGAGAATGATGATGTAGTTCTGGTTGATGATGATAAACCAGATGATGTTACTGTGGAGGAAATTCCTGTTGTTGGTGTTGCTCGTAGAACTAGGAGCAAATCTGTTATGAGTACACCTGTTGTGGTTGATAGTGCCCCTGAGGGCAAGAAGAAGAAAGCTGACACTAGGAAGAAGCCCATGTATGGTCCCCCTAAGGGTTGGAGCAAGGCTGTGCCCCAATCTACTCCAGGGAAGAAGAGTCTGAAAAGAAAAGATCCTCCAACTAGTGACTCTGACTTTGAGGTTGCTGAGACTGATGCTGCCACTTCTGGCAAGGCATCTAGGAAGACTATTAAGGGTATGAAAGTACCTCTATCTATACCTCCAACACCCCTGGACAATGTGTCTTTCCATCTGGAAAATGGTTCTGCAAGATGGAAGTATAGTTACCACAGAAGGCTAGCTCTAGAGAGGAATCTGAAAGAAGAAGTGTTCAAATGCAAGGAGCTTGTGGATTTGTTATCTTCTGCTGGTTTGATGAAGACAGTGAAGAATTTTGGTTTTTGTTATGATAAGCTGGTTAGGGAGTTTTTGGTGAATGTCTCTGAAGATCTTGATGATGCAAGGAATCCTGAGTTTAGGAAGGTTTTTGTTAGAGGAAGGTGTGTGAACTTCTCTCCTCTGATTATTAATGAATATCTTGAGAGGTCTACTGAAGAGGTTCCTGAGATGGAGGTGACTGATGATACAATTTGCAAGACTATCACTGGTAACAAGGTCAAACATTGGCCTAAACATTTGTCTGCGGCAAAGTTAACTCCCCTGTTTGCTGTGTTGAACAAGATCGCTGCTTCCAACTGGACCCTAACCACTCATTCCAATTCTATTGCTACTGGGTTAGCCAAATTTATTTATGCAGTTGGTACTAGGACTGCTTTTGACTATGGCTCTTATATTTTCTATCAAGTTCTGGAACATGCCAAGTCTTACGCTATCAAGTTTCGTATTGCCTTTCCCACTCTACTGTGTGGTATTATTCTCTAGCAACATCCAGACATTTTGGTTGGTAATGATGAACCTTGCAAAAGGCCAAGTCCTTTGTCTGTGGATTGCAGGATGCTGTTTGTGACCGATGCTGCTGAAGATGTTGCTACTTCTGTCCGGTCATCTGGTGTGCTCAACAGAAAACAAATGATTGCTGATCTAACTAAGACCAGTATGGCTCTGGCGGCCAGAAAGTTGAAGATAGATAAGGTAATTGCAGCTTTGAAGGCTGAAGAGGAAGCTGCTGGTGCTGTTAATGAGGAAGTTCAGGAAGAAGAGGGAGGAAAGGACAATGCTTCTGCTGCTGGTGATGCTGGTGATGCTGGTGATACTGGTGATACTGAGGAGATGTCAGATGATTCTGATGAGTCTACCTTTGTGTAACTCTGATGTTTGTTATCTCTGATTTTCTTTCTTATGTTTTGTTAATCCTGGATTTCTTATGCACCTTGTGTGCTTATGGTCTGTAATATGCACTATGTGATACTACCCTATGTTCTATTTCTGCATTATATGCATGACTTATGTTTGCCAGAATTTATGGCTAAAAAGGGGGAGTAGTCTTTGTTCGTGATCGTGATCGTGTTCGCTCGCTCTGATACCATAGTATGATCGTGTTCGTGTTCGTTCGTTTGGTGAAGCTCTTATACGTGTCTCACGTAGCCCTGAGCGTTTGGTTGAAGATGTGACGACAGATGCTCTAATATCTGTCTTATGAAGAACGTGTGTGTGCGTACCTTGAGGGGGAGTGACTATCTTTATGATATGTGCGCTGGTTTGTACGCATGTTTTGAGGGGGAGTTTATTATCTAACTCTGCTTGTGGAAATTTATTTTTTCCAAAGGCATTTATCTCTCTCTATGAACTCACTATGTGAGAGGTTGTTTTCTTTGAGGCTGGACGTATTCTCTTCTGATGATCGCCTCTTTTTCTACGTGTAAGTGATCCTTAACCATAGAGCTGTGCTGAAAGTGTTTTCATTATCTACTATGATTTTTATGTCTATGGTGGTTGAAGGAAGTTTGTTTTTATCTCTCCAAAGAACTGGCTTTAAATGTTTTAGCCAAAATTTTGCCAAAGGGGGAGATTGTTGAGTTTTGAAGATTGGCTACAATTGTGTCAAAAACATATATTAACCAGGTGTGTGGTCAGATGCCATGATCACTGATGATGGGTCAGATGCTGTAGCATATGGAACAGCATTCTGTGATCTGCCAGCTCGCGCCAGCTCGCGCGTTTATATTTTTATGCAATCTTTCTTAAGATTCGCTTTGGTTTTTCTTTTAACCATTACTTGGTGATTAAGTCACGTGCGCTGAAGAAATCTAAGGCGGTCAAGCCTAGATATATTTTAAAAGGTGTTATTGATTTATTTTTCAAGAAGATCTCTTGTTCTAGAAGATTCAAGACTTGGACCTTACAACGTCCAAAGGTGTCTGAAGCCCGTACCCTACTAATATAAATATATGTAATGCCAGACCCTAGAATCTAAGCTAAACCGTGTGTGTTTCTAAAGCGTGTGTTTTAAGGTTTAGTCTTCTTTTGTTTTTATTATTTCTTTGTGAGTCTTTGCTTGTATCATCGCTGGTCAAGCTAGGACGTGTTTAGTTGAGTTGTAATTGTGCTTCTCCAAAGCCTGTAGGTATGGAGTTGTTATTCAGTCGGAAGAATGTGTCTCTTGTCCAAAGAAAACATGTCAAAAGAGAAAAGAATAAAAGCAACGCTGTCTGTGTTGTTTTAGGTTAGGAGGTGAGACGGGGTCTCATATCTAGGAGTTCCTAGGTAGAAGTGTCACGTGAAGTAGGGTCTAGGTGGAAGACAAGTAGTGAGGCTACGTTGGTCCTTACACTAGAACTATTATAGTGAATTCACTCCTGGATTGGTATCCCCCAGACTAGGGCAAGTTGCACTGAACTGGGTTAACAAACCTACTGTGTTCTTTACTTTTCCGCTGCTTTTAATTACGTTTTATTTGTGGTGTTGTCCTGAGTTGGACACGCGCTCGGACAGTTGTGGTTACTTTGTTCACAGCGTTTGTCTGTCTGACAGCCAGAATTTCAGTTATGAAGTGGTGTTTAATAAGAACACATGTACTGTAAACAAAGACTCTGATAAGTCTATTGTTTTCAAAGGAAAGAGGAAAGGCAATGTTTATAAAATCAACCTTTTTGAACTAAAAGAACAAGATGTTGTTTGTCTATTGACTTTGAGTGAAGAAAAATGGGTCTGGCACAAGAGATTGGGTCATGCTAACTGGAGATTAATCTCTAAGCTTAGTACACAAAATCTTGTGAGAGGCTTACCAAATTCAAAATATCACTCAGATTCAGTTTGTAGTTCTTGTCAAAAGGGGAAGCTTTTCAAAAGCTCTTTTAAAGATAAAAACATTGTTTCTACTTCTAGACCTTTGGAACTACTTCATATTGACTTGTTTGGACCAGTTAGCACTGCTTCAATAAGTGGTAAGAAGTATGGACTTGTCATTGTTGATGATTATAGTAGATGGACTTGGGTTAAATTCCTTAGATCCAAGGATGATACATATTATGTGTTTAGTACCTTCTGCACTCAAATACAAGTTGAAAAAGATTTGAAAATTGTTAAAGTTAGAAGTGATCATGGTGGTGAATTTGAAAATGAACCTTTTGAAATCTTTTGTGAAAATAATGGAATTCTCCATGAGTTCTCTTCTCCTAGAACTTCACAACAAAATGGAGTTGTAGAAAGAAAGAACAGATCTTTACAAGAGATGGCCAGAACCATGATGCATGAAAATAATTTGGCTAAGTATTTTGGGGCAGAAGCAGTAAACACAGCTTGTTATATTCAAAATAGGATCTACATCAGACCTATGATGAAAGTAACAGCATATGAATTGTTCAAAGGAAGAAAACCTGATATTTCTTATTTTCATCAATTTGGATGTACTTGTTATATCTTGAATACAAAAATCCATTTAAAGAAATTTGACTCTAAAGCATCCAAGGGTATCTTTATTGGTTACTCTGAGCGTTCAAAGTCATATAGAGTGTATAACTCTGAAACTAATACAGTTGAAGAGTCTATGCATGTAAAATTTGATGATAAAGAGCCTGATGATGAAACATCAGAGCACATTGAAGTAATTGCAGATAAGCAGGTATCAGAAGAAGAAAGTTCAGAAGTTCACAATAATTCAGAACCTGAATCAGCTTCTGATAAACATGATAAAGATGTTTCTGAAGATGTTCCAACAACTCAAGATGATAGTGAATCAGATGCTGAGAAAGATGAAGTAATCAAAAAGAATTCCTTCAAATACAAGTCATCTCATCCACAAGAGTTAATTCTGGGCAACAAAGATAGTCCTAGAAGAACTAGATCAAGCTTTCAAAATGAAGATTCAATGGTGTGTTTAGTATTTATCATTAAACCTAAGAATGTTGATGAAGCTTTAAAAGATGAAGCTTCGATCCTAGCTCTGAAAGATGAGCTATTTCAGTTTGAAAGGAATGATGTTTGGAATTTGGTCCCAAGACTAAAGGATAAAAACATTATTGGAACAAAGTGGGTTTTCAGAAACAAGCTGAATGAACAAGGAGAAGTTACAAGAAACAAAGCAAGATTAGTTGCACAAGGATACAGTCAACAAGAAGGAATTGACTACAAAGAAACATTTGCTCCAGTTGCAAGATTGGATGCAATCAGATTATTCCTATCTTATGCAGTTAATCATGGTATCACACTATATCAAATGGATGTTAAAAGTGCATTTCTCAAAGGGTTTATTACTGAAGAAGTTTATGTCAAGCAACCTCCTGGATTTGAAGATTCTCAAAAGCCTGATCATGTCTACAAACTAAAGAAGTCTCTTTATGGTCTTAAACAAGCTCCTAGAGCTTGGTATGAGAGACTAAGTAACTTCTTAGTTAGTAATGGTTTTGAGAAAGGGCAAGTTGACTGCACACTATTCAGAAAGACTTTGAAGAAAGACATCCTAATTGTTCAAATATATGTTGATGATATTGTGTTTGGTTCAACAAATGCTTCTCTATGCAAGAATTTTTCAAAGCTAATGGAGAAAGAATTTGAAATGAGTATGATGGGAGAAATGAAGTACTTCCTTGGTATACAAATCAATCAAACAAAGGAAGGAACTTACATTCATCAAACCAAATATACTAGAGAGCTTCTGAAGAAATTTAACTTAGAAGATTGCAAGCCTATGAACACTCCTATGCATCCAACCACAAGCATGGAGCTAAATGAATTTGAAGGCAAAGTTGATCAGAAAGCTTACAGAGGTATAATTGGTTCTCTACTCTATCTAACTGCATCTAGACCTGATATTCTATTCTCTGTATGTTTATGTGCAAGATTTCAATCAGATCCTAGAGAATCTCATCTCACTGCTGTGAAGAGAATCTTTAGATATCTGAAAGCAACTTGTAATTATGGATTGCTTTATAAGAAATCCAATAAATATGAGTTAAATGGATTATGTGATGCTGATTATGCTGGAGACAAACTTGAAAGAAAATCAACAAGTGGCAGTTGCCAATTTATGGGTGAAAATCTTGTCTCTTGGAATAGCAAAAGGCAGACCACCATTGCTATGTCCACAGCAGAAGCAGAATACATTTCAGCTGCTAAATGTTGCACACAACTTCTTTGGATGAAATATCAATTAGAGGATTATCATATAAGCAGTAACAATATTCCATTATATTGTGATAATACTGCAGCCATTCATCTTTCTAAAAATCCTATTTTACACTCAAGAGCAAAACACATTGAGATCAAACATCATTTTATTAGAGACTATGTTGAAAAAGGGATTATAGATATCAAGTTTGTTGAAACTGAAAAACAATGGGTTGATATCTGTACAAAACCCCTAGCTGTTGAAAGATTTGATTTTATTAAGAAAAATCTAAACATGGTGTTTGTTCCTGATTGTTAGCTTTTGTGAGTAAAATCTTGTTTAAATTTGATGGCAATCAGAAGGTGTTGGATTTCAGAACCTCAAGGTCAGAAGTTCTGATAGACAACTACTTCTGATAATTATCAGAATCAAAGAATGGTTCTGATATGGTAGTGGAATAGTTTATGTCCTGTATTTTTTTTAACTGCTGTCCACTAACGCGTCAGTTATTTAAATAAACCTCTATACACGTGTCTATATGTAATTAGTCTAAGTATTGGTTAATGATGATTAAGTGCTTTATTTAGTAAATGACTCCCTTGTCCTATTGCGTTGTAATGTTTTGTTGTTTGTTTGTTTTCTAAAAATATACATGTTATACACTTACACAAAAGCACTCACTACCAACACTTTTCATATTCTTCTAAACCTCCAAACGCTTCAGTTCTTCTCATCTCTCTAGCTTTACCAAAACCCTAACCTTCATCAATGGCTTCGTCATCCTCTGCTCCAACTAGTACTTCTACTCAAAAAGCTTCTTCATTACTTGTTCCTGATGTCGAACCTATAGTAAATCTTCAGAGACAAAAGAAATTTTCTATAATGATGGATACTATGAAGTTCAAAAGTCAGCATCTCCAGTGCATTGTTGAAAAGAGAGTTGATTTCAACAGCTTAAAGGCTAACGAGTTTGATGTTCAGAAAATGTTCTTTGAACAAGGCTTAGAGAAGTACTTTAACATCTTAAATGGTCCAGTTTATGATGAAATGGTAAAGGAATTTTGGATGAAGGCTTATATCTTTAACAGAGAATCTGCGTATCAAGAAGTGGTGAAAATTGTTAAGAATAATCCTCTCTTGAAAGGGAAAACAAGAGAAGAATTAGGGCTTCCAACGTTTAATCAAACAGAGATCAGATCCAATATTGCTGGTATGAATATTGTGATTACTGCTGATCACATAGCAAAAGTTCTCAACCTACCCAACAATGGAATGTTCTTGGGAGGATACAAGAACAAGGCTCACAATCCAAACATTCAATCTCTGTTGTTTGAAAATGAAAAATCTTCTGAGCAAAGAGATTTAAAAAGTCTGTTCAAGGTGGTGTACAAGATACTTTTTGAATCTATTGCAACCAAAGCTGGTGGAACAAACTGTATTTCTTCAGAACAAAAATACTTTATGTTCTATCTACACAATTTTATCAAGATGAATATTCCAAAATACATCTTTGATCATCTGTGTGAAGTAATCACTTGTAGCATTGAGCTTGGACATTTCAACTGTCATGATGCTAGGTTACTGTCACACATGTTCTTTTTAAGCAATTTTCATGAAATCCTTGAGAAGGATTACCCTGGTTTTGTTAAGTCATCTTACTTGGAAGAGAGAGTGGTTGATGGTAAATCTCTCAAGAATATGCATCTGATTAAAGGAAAAGTAGTTGTTCCTGATAATCCTCTTCTGATGGTTAAAGAAGATCAAAGGCTGTTATCCTCTTTCCCTACAGTAAATACAGAAGAAGCAATGATCATAGTGAAAGGTTTGATCAAGCACTGGGAAGAATATGGTGTTGAGACTGCTGGAAATGAGGTGGATATCACCAAACCTTGCATTGATAAGAAGCAAGATTTTGTGATGAAGACTACAATAAGAAGAGATATAATACCAAAGAAAAAACCAAATGCTGGTATTACTGTTTTGAATGAAAAAGAAAGGGAGAATCAGGAGAAGGAGGCTAGATCAAAGAAACTGAATGACAATCAGAAAAACAAACGGAAGCTGGTATGTTCTGATGATGAGGAAACAGATGAAGAACCTCTAGAAGTGAAGAGAAGAAGGATAAAGAAACATAGAGAAGAAGAAGCAGCCTTGAATGAAATGCAGAATCAAGGTATGTCTTCTAAAAACACTGTTAATGAGTCTACAGAGCGTCAATCTAGGAATGTTAAGCCTAAACATGTTGTTTCTTCTCAACCAAAACCTTCATCTAACCCTGCTGTTGTTGACCAACCCTTACCTAAACCATTAACAAATGAACCTTCAATTCTAGAAGTGTTGTCTGAACACCTCTCACCACAAACTATCAATGTTGAAACCTCAAACTTACCCGAAACTCCATCCAAACCAATCTCTGAGGAGAAGAAGAAAACTAAGTTAGATGAACTTGAAGAGAAACTCCTCAAAACTCTTACTGACTTAAGTTCTGATTCTTCATCAGAAGATGAACAACCTCCCACTCCACAACATAACAAAACACCTGTCAAACAATCAACTCCATCTAAACCAACCATTCAAATCATAAATCCATTAACTGAAGTTACTTCTGAACCTCAATACATTGTCACTTCACCTCCATCATCCCCAATTCACATGACAACAACTTCTGAGCCACAAAATATTTGTCAAACCTTTTCTGAACCAGAAATTTCCTATCAATCCATACTTGACAACATAGTATCTCAACATTCAAACAACACTGTGTCTAGTATTGAGATTCTGGACAGGCTTATTAATAGTGATATTAGAAGACTACACTCTTTAAAATCATCTCATGCTATTATGCCTAGTCAGATTGTTGAAAAGATTGATGGATATCAGAGGTTGATTATGGCTTCTTTGAAGAAGAAGTATGTTAAAGAGCTCACTTATGAACATCTGCAGTTCTGTGATGAATCTGAAAATGCATTTGAAAAATCTATTCAGAAACAGAAACTTGCTCTCACTAGCTGCTCTCATGAGGATATGGTTCTGTTGGAATATGAAAGAAGAATGATGATCTTGAATGATGTTAACAAATATGATGGTGATAATCAGACAAGGTTCTTAAAGCTTGAAGAAGGATAGAAGGAACACAATGACAAGCTCATTTCCTTGGAAGCTGGGTTAAGTGAAGTAAAGGCCAATCAGAAAGATCTAAAGGAAACTATTGATAAAAATGCTGAGAAGACAGATAAACAATTTGAAAAGCTGCTGAATCTAATTGAATCAAGACTGCTACCCAACCCTTCTTCATCTCAAAACTAGGATTCTATGTCTGAGCACAATTTATGTTGCATTTTTTTTTTTGTAATATTTGAACATGTTTTACTTTATTTGCATGAACATCTACTGGCTTTTGGTTTTAATATGTTTGGCAATAATTATATGTTTGTGTTATTCTGTTAAACCTGTTTTTTGATTTTCTTAAATATGTTTTTAAATATAAAAGCATAAAGAAATAATAGAAGCTTTCAAAGCATAAACCAGGAATTGTTATTGATTATAAGAATTATTAGTACATGAGATCCTACTTCTATTTGGAATCTACATCTGACTTCTGAGAACTAACAGAGCTTGAGTTCACTAATGGAGAGTGATAATTCTCCAAGTAACTCATATAATCAGAATCTGGCTTATCAGAACCAGAAGGGGATTCTGAACCCTCATAAAGTTTTGGATCATATGTTCTGAGAAATTCTGCATAATCAGAATCAATTTCATCAGAATCTCATGAAAGTGTTATATACACTGGTTCTTTTGGTGCTGCTTTTGATCTGAGTCTATTACTTCTTCTCAATGGAGCTGAAGAAGAACCTTCTCCCTTCAACTTCTTTCCTTTTGGCTTAGTTTTTGAAGGAGACTCTTCTTTCTTCACTTCTTGTGGCATTTTACCTTTGTTTGCTCTTCTATCCTTATCCGTTATTCTGAATATAATGTTTGGAAGTGTTGAGTAAATTGAACTTGGTAACGTATTGCTTTTATAGACTTCACAAAGGTTTCAGTCATGTGGTTTTTCAAGAATGTCATTTATGATACAGTTGTAACTGTCCACTGACTTGACTACTTGGAAGTTGTGCTTTGACTGTTTTTCTTTTTGTTATTAATGTCTTTACTTCTTTTTGTAAAACTGTTTTTTTTGTTTGGTGACAAAAGGGGGAGTAAGAGTCATTAATCTAACCATACGAAGCACAAAACTGAAACCAAACCAAAATCTTTACTGTTTTTGTTTATTTACTAGTTGTTACTTATATTATGTGGGAAACATAAGTTTATATTGAACTGAATTTTTCATATGATGAAAAATGAAAAGAGTGCAATTTTTTCATTTATTATCAGACTTAGGGGGAGAACGTGCAAAACTAGCCCTTGAGAGTCAAATTATGAAAAATTTGAGTCAAAATAAAAATATGTTTTATACTATTTTAATTATTCAAATGTTAAACTTAGGGGGAGTTTGCAAAGCTTGTAAACCTAAGTGAAACTTGGAAATTAAAATAACAACCATTGTTAATTAATACTAAGTTTGTCATCAATCAAAAAGGGGGAGATTGTTGGAACAAAAGTGGTTCTAACTAAGTCCTTAAAGTTTTGATGATAACAAAGTATTAATGAACAATAGGGTATTTTAATATTTTATCTAAGTGTGCAAGATTAAAAGTATATTATGTTGACACTTGATATAAGAAGCTCTGAAACAAGCGTCAAAATTGATATCAGAAGCATTGATATCAGAGGCAACAACATTAGAAGCAACATTGGTCAGAAGTTAATCCAAGTCAGAAGCTGGTTAACTCAGAAGCTATGTTAAGTCTTATGGTCTTGAATTTCAGAAGCTGAGAAATCAGAGGTTATGTTGGGTACATAAATTGTGAATGACATGCCAGAAAACGTCAGTGTTAACTGGTAGTGATTCAATGATTGGAAAAATCATTTGAATTTAAAGGCTGTGATTGATTGTGAAATCATAGTACTACATCCTTATCATCAGGATAGTGACGTTAGTACTATTTTACTCCATAAGGGCGAATATTCTCATACAAAAGGAATGAAAGGATAAGCATTACCAGAAATGGAAAATATCCCATGTTACCTTTGTCCTTACACAGCTGGCGTGAAAATGACCCCTGCAACGGTCAGTATCCTCAAACGTCTCTATTCTACTCTCTCATATAAATAGAGAACAAAGTTTGAAGATTAAAAGAGAGAACACACGCGCAAATACAAAAGCTACAACACTTATTCTGTTTTTCATACAAGACTAAAAGCACTGCTTCTGAATTTATCTGCTTGTGCTTCTGACATTTTGTTTTCTTAGGAATCAATTGTTAGAGTCTTTACAGTTGTGTTGTATTGTTTTTGTGAACTCTTGATTTTAACATCAAGTGTTCAAAACTCTTATCTATCTTTTGTTTTGTGTTAGGAAGTCTCTTGTTTGAGAACTTGAACATTAGGAAGTCTCTTACTAGTGTGTTAGAGCATTTTGTAATCTAACTGATTATAGTGAAATCCCTTGGAAGTGCAGTGGGACTGGACTACTCTCGGTTTGTGAGAGGAACCAGTAAAAAATTATTTGTCTCTCTCTCTCTCTCTCTCTCTCACTCCATTTATCTCTGCTTCTGACTGTACGTGTTAATTGTGTTTGTTTTATCCGCTGGTGATTCTGATAAGTTCCTTGAACTTAGAAGAATTTTTTAAAATACCAAAACACAATTCAACCCCCCCCCCCCCCCCTTCTTGTATTTTTCACACCTTCACATATTACCAATGATGTTGAGCAATTAAAAATGCATCGGACGTAGCATATAAACGAGCAATTATGTATCAGACAAAGAGATATAACTCACAAGAAATTACATGTATTTTGCACAACTCGGTCAAATGAGAAAAAGTCAACTATAGAAAGTCAACTGAAAAGTCAACTGAAAAGAGTCAACGGAAAAAAGTCAAAGTGAAACTGAGACAGAACGAGTCATGCATCAGGCTCTACCTCATTGTTTTTGAAGGATCTATGTTTCAAATTTAAAAGTTTTGAATTAAAAATAAATTAGTCAAAGTCATGCGTCAGAGACTACAGTTGCGAATTAATCCGTTTTTCAAATCTAAGTTTCAAACTACAGTTGCGAATTAAAAAAAAAATTAGCCAAAGTTATGCATCAGAGACTATTTATTTTTAATCCATTTTCAAATCTAAGTTTCAAACTAAAGTTACGAATCAAAAATAAATTAGCCAAAGTCATGCGTTAGAGACTATTTATTTTTAACCTATTTTTCATATCCAAGTTTCAAATCAAAAGCTCCGAATTAAAAATAAATTAGCCAAAGTCATGCGTCAGAGACTATTTATGTTTAATCCGTTTTTCAAATCTACGTTTCAAACTACAGTTGCAAATTAAAAATAAATTAGTCAAAGTTATGCGTCAGAGACTATTTATTTTTAATCCATTTTCAAATCTAAGTTTCAAAATAAAGTTACGAATCAAAAATAAATTAGCCAAAGTCATGCGTCAGTGACTATTTATTTTTAATCCATTTTATTTTAAAAAATCAAGTTAATTGAATTTAACAAAAATAAATAATTAAAAGAGTGGGGGGTGCATAATGAAAACTGGGTGAAGCAAACAGAAATAAATAAAAAAAACAGAAGAAAAAAAAACACAAAACTGGGCCTAAAAAGGATAGGGGGTCCACTAACCAAACCGGTCTGAGTCTGGGTCGGTTCAAACCCAACCCGGTCCAGTAAACCAAACAACCAAACAAACAAACAAAAAAACGAAGGGGGGCGCGCGGAGAAGGATAGGGGGCGCGCGTGAGAAATGGGTCCAACCACTCACAGCGCGCCACGTGTCCCATCTTCTTCAACCCAAAAAAAACTAGAAAACCAGGACGCGCGCGGTTAGGTGGCCGACGACGGTCATGGGCTGCCGGAAGCTCAAAAAAGGTCCGAACGATACAAAATCAAAACCTATTCCACACGAAATTAAGCATAGAATCTAAATTTACAATATAAAACAACAATCAAGGCCTAACAATCATGGATCGAACGAAAAAAGAAGAGACTCCAATAATTTAGATCTACCCGTTCTCACTGGATTTCGCGAAAGTGGTTATGTAGAAATGTTCAGAGAGGTCTCAAAGTCATGAATCCATCTTCCTTTACCTTCCTTTGCGTTCGAAACGGCCAGATTAGAGAGTTTTACGTTCGACCGAAATAGAGCTTTGTTTTAATGACTTTCTGGTCACTTTTGGATGAAACGGACGGTGAATTTGGACTCAGGAGGGTCTAATTAGTTTAGATCGAGTTTCAGATCGTTGATTTTCGAAGTTTTTTTGAGTCGCCGGAATTTGGAATTCCGGTGGTGGTTGGTGGTGGCGCGTGGTGGCGAAGGGAGGAGGGATTTTTTGATTTTTCATTTTGGGATGTGTGTCCAAATGATTGATGAGATTAAAATAATATATATAGTGGTAGGATTAGGTGAGTGGTAATAATGTAATAATGTGTAATTTTGGGAGTAAGGATAGATTAATAGAAAAATGGGGATAAAAAGGTGATAAAAATAAAATGGAAAATAATTATGAGTGGGAGATGATGAGGTGGCATAAAATAATTGGTTCATGGAAAAGATGTTTTTAATGATGAAAATGTGATGAATAAATATAAGTGAATGAAAATGAAATGGAATATATTTTATATGATTTTGAGCAAAATTAGCGATTTGCGTGAAAACATTATTTTTAAAACTATTTTTGGGCGATTCCTATAAAATAAGAAACAATTTAAAAATAAAATATTTATTTAAAAAAAGTACAAAATTAGGGTATTACAAGAGGCATGAACCAGCGAAAACACATTTATCCTCATAGGAACAACCTCTCATATAGTGAGTTCATAGAGAAAGGAGATAGATACTTTTTGAAAAAATAAATTTCCATAAGAAGAGATAATTAGATATTTGCTCCCCCTCAAAACATGCATACGTACACCATAATGATATTTGCTCCCCCTCAAGATATGCACATGTTCAACATAAACACCCTTACTACCATAGGACAGATGTCAAATCATTTGTCAGATCTTCATGCTACTACAAAAAATAAGCTACTACTACTCCCCCTTTTTAGCCACAAATTCTGGCAAACAGGATCCATGCATAAGAAATTCAGAAAAACATAGAGTAGCATTCCCAGCAGGGAGATATCACATAGTACATATTACAGACCAGAAGGCACACATAGGTGCATAAGAAATCCAGGGCCTATTCCAACAAAACATCAAAAGAAAAATAAGAAAACATCAAGATTAAAAAGAGGTAGTCTCATCAGAGTTGACTGATACTTCCTCAGTGGCATCATCAACAGAAGCATTTTCTTTTCATCCTTCTTCTTCTTGTGCTTTCTCAATATCCACACCCTCAGCTTCATCTTCAGCCTTCAAAGCTGCAATTACCTTGTCAATCTTCAACTTTCTGGCCCCAAGAGCCATACTAGTCTTAGTAAGGTCAACAATCATTTGTTTTCTATTGAGAACACCAGATGGCTAGACATAAGTACCAGCTAAATCAGCAGCATTTGATGCAGACAACAACCTTCAATCCAAAGACAAAGGTTTATGCCTCTTACGGGGCTCATTAGTGCCAAGCAAAATATTTGGATGTTGCTGGAGAATAATACCACACAAAAGAGTGGGAAAAGCTATGGGAAACTTGATAGCATAGGACTTAGCATGCTCCAAAACCTGATAGTAAATGTAGGCCCCATATTCAAAAGCAATTTTGGTACGAACAACATATATAAACTTGGCCAAACCAGTAGCAACAAAATTGGAATGAGTGGTTGGAGTCCAGTTGGAAGCAGAGATTTTGTTTAGAACAGCATATAGTGGGGAGAGTTTTGCAGAGGACAAATGTTTAGGCCAATGCTTAACCTTGTTACCTGTTATCATCTTGCAAATATTGTCATCGGTCACCTCCAACTCAGGAGTCTCCTCTACAGACCTCTCAAGATAAGTGTTGACAACCTTGTCAACTAGAGGAGAGAAATTGACACACCTACCCCTCACAAAATCTTGTCTGTACTATGGACTCCTCGACTCATCACATTCCTCGACTCATCACAATCTTCATAAACATTTACCAAATATTCTTTGACCAACTTATCATAGCAAAAACCCAGATTCTTCGCAGTCTTCAATAGCCCAACATAGGTCAATAGATCAACAAGTTCTTGACATTTGAACACATCTTCCTTCAAATTTCTTTCTAAACCAAGTCTTCTGTGATAGATATATTTCCACCTAGCAGAACCACTTTCCCGATGAAAATATACATTATCAAGAGGTGCTGGAGGAATAGTCAGAGGAACTTTCATACCCTTAATAGTTTTTCTAGATGCTTTGCCAGAAGTGGCAGCATCTGTCTCAGCATCCTCAAAATCAGAATCACTTGTAGCAGGATCTTTCCTCTTGAGACTCTTCTTACCTTTATCAGATTGGGGCACAAATTTTGCTCCAAGCCTTAGGGGGCCTATACAAAGGTTTCTTCCCAGTGTTAGCTGTTTTCTTCTTGCCCCCTTGGGCATTTTCACTCACTATTGGTGTATTTTTGAGAGATATGCTCCTTGTCATACGAGCAATACATGTGGCAGGTATCTTCTCCAAAGGTATCTCTTTAGGTTCATCTTCATCAATATTAACCACATAATCTAGGATCACATTAGTAGTCTCAGCATGAGCCATAGCTTGCTGAGTCTTAATATCCTGAACTAGGACTTGGGTGAGCTACCCGCATGGATACTCACAATGTCAGGTGTATTTGGAACCACAAGGCTCTCTTCATTGGCATGTACTAAAGATGCATGAGCATCTGGCATAGCATCATTCATCTTATTAGGAGAATTAGAAGGAATCTTAGCAACAGGACTATCAACATCATTTTTCTCATTATCAACAAGTTGTTCAGCAGAAAAATTTGACTTATCATCATTTAATTTGTCATCTACCTTAGGATTATCAGAACCTAGGGTTTCAGTAGCAGTGACAGTAACAGTACCCTCAACATGGGTATTCTAAAATTTACTGACAGAAGTATCAGCACTTGGTTCCACAATCGTCGATACAAAAGGATTATCCTTACAAACATATCATGCATGGTTAATCCTACACGCTGAACAGCAGAGGGTTTTGATTTCTTACCTTTTGAGTTTGAACCCTTCTTTCTTACAGAAGACGAAGAGGCTTTTCTCGAACTCTTCTTCCTCGACTCCGGCGCCTTAGAGCGTTGTGTGGTCAATCCGGAACTAGGAATAGTGGCAAGAGATTGAGCATCAGTGATAACTGTTGACGAATCCACTTGTTGAGTGACGAGATCAGAAGCAGAGTCGGAAGTTGGAGAAAATCTTCCTTGATTTGCGTGCAAAAAGTGGTTGAGGTGAAAGAAAATAGCTGTTGCACGCCTCCCATATATTAGCTGCTACAATTACTCAACTAGACAGATAATTTCGTGTAGTATCAAGGGTTTTACCAAAAATATCTGCTACTTGCTCTTTAGTTTAAACATGCTCAAGAGTGATAATTTTTTCTTCAACTAAATCTCTAATAAAATGATGTCTAATATCAATGTGTTTAGTCCTCTTGTGCTGTATAGGATTTTTAGAGATATTATTCGCACTTAGATTGTCACAATATAATGTCATAGCATCTTGCTTGACATTGTACTCACACAACATCTGTCTCATCCATACCAATTGTGCAAAGCTACTACCAACTGCTATGTACTCAGCTTCAGCTGTAGATAAGGAAACACAATTTTGCTTCTAACTAAACTAGGATATAAGATTGTTGCCAGAAAAAAACATCCACCAAAGGTACTTTTTCTATCATTTGCACTTCTAGCCCAGTCAGCATCACAATATCCAACCAACATAGTATTTTTCCCATGAGAGTATAGTATGCCATAGTCACTGGTACTGTTAACATACTTTAGAATTCTCTTTACCTGAGTTAGATGACTAATTTTTGGTTCAACTTGGTACCTAGTGTCATACCCCAAATTTTACCCTTTTATTTTAGTGTATATATTTTTCAGTGCAAATTAATATCAAAAAAGGCAAGTGGTTGGGATGGCTAGGGTGGCGCGCGCATGGTAGCTATCTAGTGCAAGGTCAAGGGTTCAATCCCCCCACAAAGATCAGTTTTAGATTTTTTTGAATAAAATCTCCTTCCTTGTCTTTTCTTGTTTTTATTTCTTTTTTTGTCCAGAAGGTTCTAAAAAAATAAATAAATATAAAATATATTTGTTTATCAGATTTTTTTTTTTTTATTATTATTACTAGGACCTTTTTTTTGTGGCATAAAAATAAATAAAAAAAATATATATATATTTTTAGGAGGAATTGATGCAGCACGCGTGCAAAAAAAATAAAAAGCCCAGCAAGAACATATTTTCATACAAAATCCTTGGCTTTGGTCACCAAGTAAGCAAATTAACACTAGAAATATATTTCTACATTGAATCAAGCAGAAAAAGAGAACAAATCTGTCAAAACAATTTACAAAACAAATCTCTCTCAGATTCTTTACAAATTTAATTGACCTAATCCCACATTATAAATAGAGCCCTCTACACAGTAGGAAAAACAACAAAAAAATCTGAGAACACACAGAAAAATCCCAATATACAGAAATTAGTGAACACGCTGCCTTAACCCAGAAAAAACTGATTTTCTACACATCAGTAGAAAACCAGTGTTCGAATCCAGCCTCCAACAATACCTTGCACGAACAGAAAACGGGGAAAAGTCAGAATCGAAGTCGAAGCGGTTCGAATCGGGAAACAGAGAGGAACAGAAACACTTACTCTTTTTTGCAGATCCCAGGTTGGTATTCTTGACACCCGTATACATGTAAATTGCTTGCATCTGTTTATTTTTGTATATAGTATGCTGTCAAATTTGTGTGGTTGTATATATATTAGTTTAAACTGATTTTTAAGGGCCTATTTAAACAAAGAAAACAAAAACAAAAAGAAAAGGGAAAAAACAGATCCGAAAAGAAAAATAAAAAAACAGAATTGATTTTTTTTTGGATTTTGGGGTTTTTGGGTTTTGATTATGGGTTTTAAGCGGCTAATCTGTGTTTAGAAACAACTTAATCGTGTTAAAAAACGTTAAGAAAAACAAGTTTTGGTTCGGTTTTGGGGTGGGGAAAATTTCTGGAAAAAATCTGGGTTTTTTTGGGTTGAAGGTATGAGTTTTCCGAATGAAACTCAACCGGAAAACTCATCGGAAACTGGAGAACACGGCGGCGGGGTGGCGGCGCACGGTTGTGCTGCCGCCGGAATCTGGGGACGGGGGCGGTCCGGTTGAGCTTCAACCGGAGTTCTTCAACTCATGAAGAACATATGAAGAACATTCATGATGTTCTTGGAGAAAATGGGGACAATAGAGAGAGGACCGAGAGAGGAAAGAGAGAAGAGAGAGAAAGATTTGTGAAAAATGAGAAAATTCTGGGAAAAAATGAATATATACTAATCAGTCCGGATTTGGTGCGCGCGTTCGCATGGTAACTCCAGTGCTCTTTTTTTTTTTTTTTTATGAATTCAAGGGCTGTGGTGCGCGTTGGGCCTTGGCTTCCTGGGCCCAATTCCTTTTCTTTTGTAAAATAATCAGAATACTAGTCATACCCCCCTGGCTTGCTAACTGCACTGCTGGCCTTATTTTAATTCATTATTTTGTTTAATTCTCATCATAAAGCGGTAAATAAAATATATTCTAAAAAAGGATAATAATAACTATGTGGATATTAAAAAAAAGGGCGCCCGAATGTACATTCATCCTCCCCTCGAATAATCAAAGATTTAGTGCACACTTCTTCTACCGTTTATTCGTCTTCCACCCAAACCAAAAAAGGGAACATTAAAAAACTTGGACAAATCAAATTGAATTTTTTCGCCTTCGGGCCATTCTTGGAAAACACCTTAAGAGGTAAAAGGAAATCTTTTTTATAAAAAACACCAACCAACACCATACCCCGAACTACGGAGCTCTGATTTCTCATTGCACTTGAGGATACGTAGGAGCAGGATTCAATATTCTGTCGAGCCTAATAATAAAAAACTTAATCTTTTTTTTTTCTTGTATTTTGTAAATATTTTTAATAAAATTAAACAACATAAAAAATGTAAACAAACTTTAGAAACCCTAGAATTAATTAGGAGGTTCCCGTTGAGTACAACGGATGTGAGGGGTGCTAATACCTTCCCCTTGCATAACCAACTCCCGAACCCAAAGATGGTTGCGATGACCGTCTCATTCTTAAGGTTTTATCAATATTTCCCTTTGAAATAAAATTTGGTGGCGACTCTGTGTCATTCCGAGTGTCCTAAACGCTCGGGCAATTTTCGCGGCGCGACAGATGGCTACTCTGCTGGGGATTTAAAATTAGAGAGTTAAGCCTATCCTCTAGTTTTAGGGTTATTTGTTTTTGTTTGTTTACTTTGTTTTTATTCCTGTTTTTATTTTATTTTTGTGCTTTATTTTCCCGCATCATTATATTTTATATATTGTGGGTGGGTTTAATTTTGAATGAAATTTGAGGAAAACCCTAAGTTTAAGTTAGGAGTTGCTAGTATGGACCCCCGGGATGCACATCCCTCGGGTGATTTACGAAGACTCCGCCTAGAGTAGATCTGTTTGAAACATCCCTCAGGCATTGGCTAGCCCATCCTCCTGTTGGAATTTCAAATAAGGTCAGCGACTCTAGGACCCCTTTAGAACCCATGGACTCCATTTAAAGGAGACCCTTTGAAATTTCACCATGTATCATGAGGAAAATTCAAGGGAGTCTACCACCTTAAATGGAGCCTTCAAAAACAAAGAAAAAACTCAAAATCCCGTAGAGCCGTCCTTGTGAGGGGCTGGGTAGATAAAAAATAGAACCATCATATGTAGGAAATCCTACCTCATAGGTTGTCCCATGGCCCAAACTTTAGTCATTCATGTACATACCATGCATATAAGTGAGTCATTCATCACATGCATTTATTTTCAGGGATTTCAAAAAAAGGGAGTTTTATTAAGCATTTTTGAAAACATGAGTTCAAACAAGAAACTAAGTTCGGATAAGAAGAAGACAATCCAGATAACGGTACAAATGCCGACATGCTAAGCTTAAGGTCTTTCCACGACAAGATGACTACCATCAGAAGGGGGAGTTTCCGCGTCAAATATGGGGAAATTCATAAGCTGCTATATACTCCTGTTCAGATAGGGGCTGTCATTGCCCTAGCTCAGTTTTATGATTCTCCTCTGAGGTGCTTCACTTTCCAGAATTTTCAGCTGGCACCAACCATTGAAGAATATGGACAGATCTTGGGATGTCCCGAATCCGAGAAAGGTCCTTACACAGGAATCGGGCGGGTTCCAAAACTTGAAGACTTAGCCATTGAATTGAAGGTGCCCAATCTGAAAGCTCATTATAAAGAAGTGAATAGGACATCTGGTAGTATTTATGGGTTCAAGAGAGAATTCTTAGAAATGAAGACAAACGAGTTCTTGAACGCCCGAGATTGGGAGTCCTTTGAAGATATGCTGGCCTTACTTGTTTTTGGGCTAGTCCTCTTTCCAAGTCTTAGAGATTTCATTGATGATGCTGCTATTAGTGCATTCTGGGCCGTTAAAATCAGAAAAGAAGATATAGTGCCTGCACTCCTTGCTGATACTTATTACACTCTCCATTTGCGGTACGAGAAGAATGGAGGACAAATGATGTGTTGCATCCCTTTGTTATACGCCTGGTTCACCTCTCTCATATCCAAAGACATTTCCATGGAGAAAATTATGAATGATCAAGAATGGGCTCTGAGGCTTGCCTCCCTTACAGAAAAGTCTATATTCTGGCATATCAAAAAACTCGATAGAGAAGGAGTGATCATGAGCTGTGTGGACTATACTAATGTGCCCTTAATAGGCACAAAAGGGTGCATCAGTTATAACCCTGTGTTAGCCTTAAGGCAGCTAGGCTACCCTATAAGAGGAAAGCCACACGATGAGGACTTGGAAGGGTTCGTGCTACATGATATGGGTGTCCATGACCCTGCTATGCTCCGAAAAATTATTCACTCCGTGGGTCAAAAAACGTGCTAAGAAGTTAAGCTTCCCTTTGGTGTTAGGCCACTATTTCAGCCTAACCTACCGAAGCCTGTTCCGGTTTCCATTAAAGAGGTAGATAAAATGAAAGCTACTATTGACATATTAAAAAGGGAGAGGGAAGAATTGGAGCAAAGGCTCCAACAAGTCAACAATGATCAAAGAAGGTTTGAGGCCCGTAGTCTCGAACAAGAAAAACTACTAAAAGAGACTAGGGAATTATTTGAGGCTGAGCAGATAAAGAGATACCGGGTGGATGAGGCACTCAGAGGAACCACCGAGGAAGCCAAGCTCCGTAAACTGAAGTTAGAACGAACTCAAGAGCGGGCTGGTGAATGGCATGGCGAGTGGGAGAAACTGCTCAAAGAAAGAACAAAAATGGAGGAAAAACTTGCGAACGCTAAGGACAACGCTTATAGATGGTGTGGAGATTATACTGAATTGGCTCTAGAAAAAGATGAATCTGAAAAGCGTTATAAAGAACAGGTGATATACCTTAAGCGGTGCCTAGAGGAGGCGCAAAATAAGCTCGCCCATGAGAGCCGCCTCCGTGAAGCCGCTAAGGGTGGGCACAAAAATATTCCCGGCGAGTGGGAGGCATTACTGGAGAAACTAAGAAGCTGCGAGGAGCGCAAGAATGAATATAAGCATGGATATGACGAGCTGTGGCTACAATGTGAGTCCCATGAAGCCGAGATAGAACAGCTACGGTGTGAAAATGAAGGCTATGGTGATTGTCATGAGAAGTGCGAAGAAATGAAAGAAGAAATGACACTCATGAAAGAAGACATGGCAGCCATGACAAGCAACCTGGATCGTCTGGAGGAAGAAAGGGACGTCCTGATGAACGGTATTGATCAAATAGCAGGCGACAAAGCTTCCCTAATGGACAAGGTTGGTCTCTTAGAGTACGAGAAAAATGTCCTGACAAATCAGCTGGGAGATTGGGAAGATTACGCCAAGCATGCTGAGGAAGCGGCTAGGTTATGGAAAGAAGATTTCGGTGATTTAGCTGGTTTCGTAAATCGGATGATGGGAGACTTGCCAAATAGCTACCAGGAAGCTAACGCAGTGATGCATGGTTTCAATACTCCTCGAGCTGTCATCGCCTTTGTGGAATCCTTTGGAGTCACTTGGGCCGCATCCAAGGCCAGTTTAAGGGCAGCCCGTCAGGCGAACCCTTGAGTCTTCATTATTACTTAGCATTATTTTCAGTCTTTGAATTTGAAATAAAGGTCATGTTGACCAAGTCCGGAGTCAATCTAAGAGTCAGCCCACGAGGCCAATTTTGAGATTTTTGATGTTATCTGAACTTATAATATTTATGGAAGTCTATTAAGTTTTATTCTGTTTGACTCATGTTTCTTAAATGCTTATAATAAATTCTAAATTTTGAAATTCCCTTTAAATATAAAAGAAATTTTTGGCATAGCTCTGCATCTATACATATGCATCCATACACACGCATCTTCATACACATGCATACCACAAAAAAAAACTCATCTTTTATACAAATACCAGGGATCTCTAAGATAGCACGGAAACCAAAGAAGCAGATATTGTCAATACCAGCTCCCCCACACTCACACGGGACACGAGCTAATTTACCAAGGATTATGGATCAATTGATGAAGGATCAAGCCGAACAAAAGAAGGACATAGACACCCTCAAGGATGGCATGGCACAACTTTTGGAGATGTTCAAAAAAATGGAAGTTGATAAGGCTCAAGCTGCTGAAAGGGCACTAACAGCCGAAATGGAGCTAGCAATTGAGAAGGCAAAAAAGAACAAGGAAGATAACCCCGACGAAACTGAAGATATGTTCGGAATGCCTTTGCATCCTAAAAATCAGATCCCTCAAAAGTCCATGCCTCTCAAGTTTAAGGTATCGACCTCAACTAAAGGAGGACTCGGGAACATGATACCAGTTGATGACTTTTCTGATGGAGAACCCGAGCCCATCCCGTCGTAGCCTGCTGTTAACGTTCATACTGAGTCCACACAGATGTATCAAGCATTGCAAGAGAGATTAAAGGCTGTGGAAGGCTTCAACGCTTGTGGATTCAACGCTCTGGACATGTGTTTGGTTCCAGATGTGGTGATTCCACCGAAATTCAAAGTACCAGACTTTGAGAAATACAAAGGAATACATTGCCTGAGGAACCATCTGAGGATGTTCTGTAGAAAGATGGTAGCATATGCCACAGTTGTGAAGCTGCTAATCCATGTGTTTCAGGATAGTCTAATTGGGGCATCCTTAGATTGGTACATGCAGCTGGAAAGGACCCAAATTCAGACATGGAAAGACCTCACTAAGGCCTTCATGAAACAATATAAGTACAACTTGGATATGGATCCTAACCGTATGCAATTACAAACTACCACGCAGAAGAAGGATGAGACTTTCAAGGAATACGCTCAGAGGTGGAGGGAATTGGCTGCTCGTGTGCAACCCCCACTCTTAGAAAAGAAGTTAGTGGACACTTTCATGAGCACTTTGCAAGGGCCTTATTATGAAAAGATGGTTGGAAGTGTATCATCTCGATTCGCCGATGTGGTAACAATTGGTGAACGGATAGAGGAAGGACTAAAGAGCGGCAAAATTCAAAGTACCCCTAACTCTCAAGTAGGGGCAAAAAAGTTCTTCGGTGGTAATCAAAGGAAAAAGGAAGGCGAGACTAATGCTATAGGGTCATCACAGACACCCTCAGCTCCGCTTTCATACTATCCATACTCTCAACAACAGCAGGTGGCACCGCAACAGAATCATCAACAGCAGCGGAAAAGGTATACACCGGGGAATCAATCTGGCATATGGGGTAATTATGAAAAAAGGCGTGTGCAGTTTGACCCCATTCCTATACCATACGGCCAGGTCTTACCTTACTTACTCCAACAAGGTTGGGTAGAAACAAGGCCTCTCAAGCCCGTGTTTCCACCTTACCCGCCAAATTATGATGCAAATGCTAAGTGCGATTTTCAATAAGGAGCGCCAGGACATAGTGTTGAAAACTGCAAGGCCTTCAAGTACAAGGTCCAAGAACTGATTGATAGCAAACAATTACTCTTTAAGGAAGAAAAACCAAATGTGGTGACCAGTCCGGTTACCAACCACGATGGACCTTCGATAAATGCTGTGGAAGAATTGCAGGGGTATGACCTAATCCAGAAGGTGTCACAAATAAAGACCCCATTGTCAGTGATAAGAGAGACTTTGATTGGATACGATGTGTTCACAGAAATGCATCCTCATTGTGATATCTGTTCAATAAATCCTAGCCACTGTCAAAAGATGAAAGAATGCCTACAACGGATGATGGATCAGGGTTTGGTCCAAATTGGATATTCAAAAGTCGATACAGATGTTGCTGCTTTGAAATCTCAAAACCCAGCACCTATCGAAATCTCTTATCGGAGGAGGGAAACACCCATTCCTGTGGAAAAGGTTGATCCCATAGTATTCCACGTACCTGCTCCTTTTCCTTTTGAAAGCATGAAAGCAGTGCCATGGAATTACGAGCACACCGCTTCTATGGGAGGAAAGCCATTGTCAAAGGCGCAACCAGATGTTACGAACATAACAGGTATAGGGGGCATAACGAGGAGTGGTAGAGTTTACGCTCCTGAATTGGCTAAGGGAAGTACAAGTTCCTCAACCCCTTCTAAAGAAAGTGGCGCTGTACCTTAGGAAGAAGTGGAAGAATTCTTGAAGATCATCAAGAATAGTGATTACAAGATAATTGACCAGCTGGGTCAAACACCTTCCAAAATATCAATGTTGTCTCTACTTCTCAGTTCTGAAGCTCACTGAGAGACACTCCTGAAAGTCTTGAGCAAGGCTCATGTTACGAAGGACATTCCTGTTGATCAATTCGATGGAGTGGTTGGCAATATCACCGCCAGCAGGTATCTGGGATTCAGTGAAGAAGAGTTAACCGCCGGTAAACATTATCACAACAAAGCTCTACACATCTCGATAAAATGCTTGGGCAATACACTGGCCAGGGTGTTAATAGACACTGGTTCTTCATTGAATTTGATGCCTTAGAGAACATTACTGTAGCTGACAAATGAAGATGCATCGATGAGGCCAGGTACCCTAGTGGTGAAGGCCTTTGATGGGTCCAAAAGGGCAGTATTGGGAGAGATTGACTTGCCTATTCTGATTGGCCCTCAACTGTTCACAACCACTTTTCAAGTCATGGACATCAATCCGACCTATAGTTGTCTCCTCAGACGACCCTGGATCCATGCTGCTGGTGCTGTTACTTCTACATTGCATCAAAAACTTAAGTTTATGGCAGGTGATAAATTGGTTATTGTTTCTGGCGAAGAGGGCATGATGGTGAGTCATCTCTCATCCTTCCGTTACATTGATGGGGGTGAAGGAGGTGATGAAACGCACTTTCAAGCACTAGAGATTGCCACCGTCACGACTATAGACATAAAACGTACTCGTGATGAAAGGACAAGTTTGTCGTTGACTTCTTGGAAGGCCATGAGAGAAGCCTTGGAAGAATGTGACCCTAAAGGCTGGGGCAAATTGCCGGATATCTCGGAGAAGAAGGACCGCTTTGGACTAGGTTATCAGCCATCAACAACTGAGGTCCAAGAAAAGTACCAAGGAAGAATCCCCACCATCCAGGAAATATTCAAAAGTGCTGGGTTCTATCAAAAGGAAGAAGAGGTGGCTGCACTTGAAGACGCTGATGAAGAGGTTCCAAATCTTGTTCATCGTAGCACTCCGGACGAGGTTCTCAGCAACTGGAAGACCATGGAGATCCCAGAGATATTTTATATTTCTAAGTAATTTTCTGTTTTGAAATAAAATCCTTTGCTCTGCCCAAAGCAACTGGATAATTCTTATAGGGCCCCCTCATGTTTCAATTATTTATTTATCAATAATAAAGATGCATTTTGTGTTCATTAAAAATTCTCTTTTCTTTCTTGTGTCCTTTTAAAAATGGCAACACCTGCTCCATTCACAAAACTTTCAAATCTAAATCATTCCCATCATTCTAAATAAAATATCATCATCATGCAGATCGATAAATAAGGTCACTGAAAATAACACTGTTATAATCCCTTGCGACCTCGAATTCTCGGTTGACCAAGCTGAAGAGGGTGATGACGAAGATTGTGAGCTTCCGGAAGGGTTAACACGCCTCCTAGAACAAGAGGAAAAGATAATTGAACCTTATAAGGAATCAGTAGATGTCATCAACTTGGGGACGGACGAAGATAAGAAAGAAATCAAAGTGGGTGCTTCCTTGAAAGAGGAAGTGAAAGAACAGTTGATCAAGCTACTCCATGAGTATGTGGATGTATTTGCCTGGTCGTATCAAGATATGCCGGGATTAGACACCAATATTGTTGTCCACAAGCTGCCCCTCAAGCCAGAATGCCCACCTGTGAAGGAAAAATTGAGGAGGACAAGGCCCGAAATGGCCCTCAAGATCAGGGAAGAGGTTAAGAAGCAGTTTGATGCTGGTTTCCTAGCGGTTGCTAAATATCCAGAGTGGGTCGCAAATATTGTGCCCGTACCGAAGAAAGATGGAAAAGTCCGAATGTGTGTAGATTATCGAGACCTAAACAGGGCAAGCCCGAAGGATGATTTTCCATTGCCTTACATCGACATACTAGTAGATAACACAGCCCAGTTCTCGGTCTTTTCCTTCATGGACGGTTTTTCTGGTTACAATCAAATTAAAATGGATCCTGAAGACATGGAGAAAACTACATTCATCACTCCATGGGGAACTTTCTGTTACAAAGTCATGCCTTTTGGACTAAAGAATGCTGGAGCAACCTACCAAAGAGCCATGGTAACTCTCTTCCATGACATGATCCACAAGGAAATAGAGGTCTATGTTGATGATATGATTGCCAAATCTCAAATGGAAGAGGAGCACCTTATACACCTACAAAAGTTATTTGGTCGCTTGAGAAAGTTCAGACTTCTGTTGAATCCTAAGAAATGTACCTTTGGCGTCAGATCTGGAAAATTACTAGGATTCATTGTTAGTCAAAAGGGTATTGAAGTTGATCCGGACAAGGTAAAGGCCATACAAAGTATGCCTGCACCAAAGACTGAGAAAGAAGTCCGTGGATTCTTGGGAAGACTAAACTACATCGCTAGATTCATCTCACACCTCACAGCAACCTGTGAGCTTATATTCAAATTGCTGAGAAAGAATCAAGCTATTGAATGGAATGGGAACTGCCAAGAGGCTTTTGATCAAATCAAAAAATATTTACAAGAGCCGCCAATCTTGGTACCTCCGGTTCCCGGAAGACCACTCATTATGTATCTGACGGTGCTGGAAGGATCAATGGGCTGTGTACTGGGGCAGCAAGATGAAACTGGGAGAAAACTTGTTGTGCTTCCTGGGTAAAAAGTTTACTGATTGTGAGTCAAGGTACACATCACTCGAGAAGACTTGTTGTGCTTTAGCATGGGCAGCCCGACGCCTAAGGCAATATATGTTAACCCATACCACTTGGTTAATATCAAAAATGGATCCCATCAAGTACATATTTGAGAAGCCTGCTCTAACTGGGAAGATTGCACGCTGGCAGATGCTGTTGTCTGAATACGACATCCAGTATGTTACACAAAAGGCGATAAAGGGAAGTATTCTATCCGAGCACCTTGCTCACCAACCCTTGGAAGAATACCAACCTATACAGTTTGACTTCCCGGATGAAGACATTGTGGTCATAGATAGTGAAAAGTTCGTAGGCGAGGATGAAGGGCCAGGACCAAATGCCCGATGGAAGCTCGCGTTCGATGGTGCTTCTAATGCCATGGGGCATGGAATCGGGGCCGTATTAATATCGCCAGAAGACGGCTATAGACCCTTCACAGCAAGGTTATGCTTCGATTGCACAAATAACATGGCAGAATATGATGCATGTATACTGGGCCTTGAGGCTGCAATTGATTTAAGGATAAAAATCCTTGAGGTGTATGGAGATTTCGCACTAGTCATCTACCAGGTGAAGGAAGAATGGGAAACAAGACATCCAAAGCTAATCCCATATCGGGACCATGTCCTAAAACTGGCGGAATACTTTAATCAAATATCATTCCACCATATCCCTAGGGAAGAAAATCAAGTGGCTGACGCCTTGGCTACTTTGTCATCAATGTACAAAGTGAACTTTCGCAACGAGGCGCCAAGGATAATAGTAAATCGCATGGATGAACCTACAGTGTGTACACTGGAGGAGGGAAGGGATGATAAACCTTGGTATCACGACATTAAAAGACATCTCAAAGAGCAGGTTTATCCGGAGAATGCATCTGTCACGGACAGGAAAACATTGCGGAGGCTGGCATCACAGTTCTTTCTAGATGGAGATGTGCTATACAAAAGGAACCACGACATGGTCTTACTCAGGTGTGTGGACAAATAGGAGGCTGACACAATCATTAAGGAAATTCATGGAGGATCCTTTGGGACCCATGCCAATGGACATACAATGGCAAGGAAAATCTTAAGAGCAGGCTACTATTGGTTGACTATGGAAGCTGATTGTTTTCGACATGTTAAAACCTACCACAAGTGTCAAATATACGCCGAAAAGGTGCATGTACCTCCGACTCCTCTTAATGTCCTAACGGCACCCTGGCCGTTCTCCATGTGGGGCATTGACGTAATTGGAATGATTGAGCCGAAGGCTTCCATTGGGCATCGTTTCATCCTGGTCGCCATTGATTACTTCACTAAATGGGTCGAAGCTGCTTCATATACAAACGTGACAAAGCAAGTGGTTGCTCGTTTCATCAAAAAGGAGATAATTTGTCGATATGGCATTCCCGACAAAATTATCACAGACAATGGTTTGAATCTGAATAACAAAATGATGAAAGAGTTATGTGAGGATTTCAAAATTGAACATCACAACTCCTCACCATATCGACCCAAGATGAACGGCGCTGTCGAGGCAGCTAACAAAAACATCAAAAAGATCGTTCAGAAAATGGTGAAGACATACAAGGACTGGCATGAGATGCTCCCATTTGCATTGCACGGCTACCGGACAACAATTCGCACCTCCACAGGGGCAACTCCTTTCTCTTTGGTGTACGGCATGGACACAGTGCTTCCTATTGAAGTGGAAATTCCTTCATTGAGAGTTCTAATGGAGACTAAGCAGGAAGAGGCAGAGTGGGTACGTGCCAGATATGATCAACTGAACCTCATAGAAGAAAAGCGGTTGACAGCATTGTGCCACGGACAACTATATCAAAGGAGGCTCAAGAAAGCGTTCGATAAAAAAGTTCGTCCACGAGTGTTCAAAGAAGGGGATCTAGTGCTGAAGAAGATATTACCCATCCACAAGGATCCACGCGGGAAATGGACACCTAATTATGAAGGGCCATAAGTCGTAAAAAAGGCCTTCTCCGGCGGAGCCTTGATTATTACTACTATGGATGGTGAGGAGTTTCCACTCTTAGTGAACTCCGATGCAGTCAAAAAGTATTATGCCTAAAAAAAAAAAAAGGCTCGCTAAACTGAAAACCTAAAAGGGCGGTTTAAGCAATAGAGAGCGTCCCGGTGGGCTGAAAACCTGAAAAGGCGGTCCAGGCAAAAATTAGGGACACCAAAAAAGGAAAATAATCCCGGCGGGCTGAAAACTCGAGAGAGCGGTCCAGGCAAAAGTTAGGGATATAAGTAAATAAAGAAAAAGACTGCGGCACATAGATCCACAAGAGAAACTCGAACGGGAAAGAACGATCCAGTTGTCATCTTCGGAGCAAAGCATCGCGTTTCAAGGTCATGGGGAGAATAACATGTGTTGTATTTCGGTGAATCTTAAAATACTGTTGCCATTTTCTTTTTCAGTAACTTCCTCTTATAGGAGTTGCATCCTCTATGTATTATCTACCTATTTACGGGTCCAAAATCAATAAATAAAAAGCCTTGTTTTCATCATTTCTGTGTTCTTTCACATTTGTTCATAAAATGTTGATTTGTTTTTGATAAATAATGCATTGCAAGCACTAAAAAATAATAAAAAGAAGTTTTCAAAACATGTTTTACTTCGACTTATAAAATATTGAAAGGAAAAGCATTGGTCCAAGGTTAAATGAGAAACTCGGAACACGATGTCTCTCATCAATGTTACGACTTCCTTGGTAATAAGACAGGTCATCCAGAGGCAGTTCAAATATGCGGTTTTCAGACTTACTCCCACGGTATTGGCTCGGCTCATTGCTACTGGTCATCTAAGATCATGGCATCTCCTATCTTTGGTTAAATCATAATGGGCTATCAAAATATTCGGTTTCCCTGGTATTTGGATTCATGCATTGAGCATGTCATTTGCACAAATCATGCATACATGGTCCCAAAACCAATCGACAAGATAAAAATCCAAACATCAATGGCAAATCCAAGTCGAGCTCAGGCTCCCTCGGCATTTCATCTCATGCATCAACCATGCATAGCATATATTTTCATACATGTGCAAAAGGTAAAATTTAAGCGGGTACCCCGTATCCCCAGCAAATCATGTCGCGAATCCGCGACAGGACTATCCATATCAACCCTCAGGGGGCAATGGTTATCTTTAGTGTAGGGCACCATAAAGGGCAGTGTCTGCCTTTAGTGAAACACCCTCCGGGGCAGTACCTTCATCTTAGTTAAAACACCCCGCGAGGTGGCGGTAATCAACTTTCGGGCAGAAACACCTTGCGAGGTGGTGGATATAAACCTTTGGATAGAAACACCTTGCGAGGTGATGGTAATAAAACCTTTGGATAAAAACACCTTGCGAGGTGATGGTAATAAAACCTTTGGATAGAAACACCTTTCAAGGTGACAAATAGAGAACTTGTGGATAGATGCACCTTTCAAGGTGACAATGGAGAATTTTAGGATAGACACACTTTGACAATGGAAAACTTTCGGATAGACGCACCTTTCAAGGTGACAATGGAAAACTTTCGGATAGAAGCACCTTTCGAGGTGACAATAACAACCTTTCGGATAGATGCACCTCCCAAGGTGACAATGGAAAACTTTCGGAAAGATCCACTTTGCGAAGTGACAATGGAAAACTTTTGGGATAAAAACACCTTTAGAGGTACCGATAATAACATTTCGGATAGAGACACCTTTCGAGGTGTTGGATAGCTAACTTCCAGGTTTAGGCACCCCATGAAGCAAAATTTGAGGGTCTTCTAGTATTTAACTGTCTTTTAACAAGTTAAAAGATATTTAAATAGGGGCAGCTGTCATACCCCAAATTTTACCCTTTTATTTTAGTGCATATATTTTTCAGTGCAAATTAATATCAAGAAAGGCAAGTGGTTGGGATGGCTAGGGTGGCGCGCGCGTGGTAGCAATCTAGTGCAAGGTCAAGGTTTCAATCCCCACAAAGACTAGTTTTAGATTTTTTTGAATAAAATCTCCTTCCTTGTCTTTTCTTGTTTTTATTTCTTTTTTTGTCCAGAAGGTTCTAAAAAAATAAATAAATATAAAATATATTTGTTTATCAGATTTTTTTTTTATTATTATTATTACTAGGACTTTTTTTTTGTGGCATAAAAATAATTAAAAAAAGAAAAAATATTTTTAGGAGGAATTGATGCAGCACGCGTGCAAAAAAAATAAAAAGCCCAGCAAGAACATATTTTCATACAAAATCCTTGGCCTTGGTCACCAAGTAAGCAAATTAACACTAGAAATATATTTCTACATTGAATCAAGCAGAAAAAGAGAACAAATCTGTCAAAACAATTTACAAAACAAATCTCTCTCAGATTCTTTACAAATTTAATTGACCTAATCCCACATTATAAATAGAGCCCTCTACACAGTAGGAAAAACAACAAAAAAATCTGAGAACACACAGAAAAATCCCAATATACAGAAATCAGTGAACACGCTGCCTTAACCCAGAAAAAATTGATTTTCTACACATCAGTAGAAAACCAGTATTAGAAACAACTTAATCATGTTAAAAAACGTTAAAAAAAACAAGTTTTGGTTCGGTTTTGGGTGGGGAAAATTTCTGGAAAAAATCTGGGTTTTTTTGGGTTGAAGGTATGAGTTTTCCGGTTGAAACTCAACCGGAAAACTCATCGGAAACTGGAGAACACGGCGGCGGGGTGGCGGCACACGGTTGTGCTGCCGCTGGAATCTGGGGACGGGGGCGGTCCGGTTGAGCTTCAACCGGAGTTCTTCAACTCATGAAGAACGTATGAAGAACATTCATGATGTTCTTGGAGAAAATGGAGAGAATAGAGAGAGGACCGAGAGAGGAAAGAGAGAAGAGAGAGAAAGATTTGTGAAAAATGAGAAAATTCTGGGAAAAAATGAATATATACTAATCAGTCCGGATCTGGTGCGCGCGTTCGCATGGTAACTCCGGTGCTCTTTTTTTTTTCTTCTGAATTCAAGGGCTGTGGCGCGCGTTGGGCCTTGGCTTCCTGGGCCCAATTCCTTTTCTTTTGTAAAATAATCAGAATACTAGTCATACCCCCCTGGCTATCTAACTACACTGCTGGCCTTATTTTAATTCATTATTTTGTTTAATTCTCATCATAAAGCGGTAAATAAAATATATTCTAAAAAAGGATAATAATAACTATGTGGATTAAAAAAAAGGGCGCCTGAATGTACATTCATCCTCCCCTCGAATAATCAAAGATTTAGTGCACATTTCTTCTACCGTTTATTCGTCTTCCACCCAAACCAAAAAAGGGAACATTAAAAAACTTGGACAAATCAAATTGAATTTTTTCGCCTTCGGGCAATTCTTGGAAAACACCTTAAGAGGTAAAAGGAAATCTTTTTTATAAAAAACACCAACCAACACCATACCCCGAACTACGGAGCTCTGATTTCTCATTGCACTTGAGGATACGTAGGAGCAGAATTCAATATTCTGTCGAGCCTAATAATAAAAAACTTAATCTTTTTTTTTTCTTGTATTTTGTAAATATTTTTAATAAAATTAAACAACATAAAAAATGTAAAAAAACTTTAGAAACCCTAGAATTAATTAGGAGGTTCCCGTTGAGTACAATGGATGTGAGGGGTGCTAATACCTTCCCCTTGCATAACCAACTCCCGAACCCAAAGATGGTTGCGATGACCCAAATTTCTTGACAATATTTTTTGCATACTTACTTTGAGAGATAAAGATAGTGTCTTCCATATGTTTCACTTGAAGACTGATCACGGTCGTTTCATGGTCAAAATAATTTGAAGTTAAAGAAAGTAGTACAAGGAATCAACCTTGGTCGTCTCTCAAGGACTCTCAATCGGTGGTTTAACAATGTTAGAACAATTTAAAAATTGTAAATATGGGGGTTTTGTTTTGCAAACAGTAAGTGAAAAGATTAAATTCAATTGATTGAACAATCAACTCATTCGGTTCAGGTAACTCGCTTTCAGTTTCTGTCACGGGAATACAGAATTGTTCATTAGCTGTTTATGCTTTCGGTTGATTTATAAAACCAATTAACAAGCGCAACAAGTTTTACAAAGTGAATTCACTCGATTAAGCATCGAATGTGTTCAACCAACCGTGAAAAGTGAACAAGTGTTACAGAACAAGATTGATATCACTACGGATTCGCACAACCTTTTTTACTAAGCGCAAAATCCTTGTCAATATAACTATTCAGATTAATTTAAACAAGCGGTAAATCAAACTAATAATTGAATTTGTATAAATTCGAAACCCTAATAAGCATCAAGAATACGAATTCATACTAAAAGTAAATGAAGAAATTGACAAGAGAAAGCATAAACAAGTGAATGAAATCGCTATTAAAACAAACCTCAAGAAACTATGAGCGAATTCCTTACAACGAATGAATTGAAAGGTTAAACTAGTTCTCCACAAAGTATGGCTGCTCTAGGGTTTAATTTCGTGAATGATTTATGTCACCTCTGACATAGGTCAGATTTTCGGTTTTATAATGTAAGCAAAACGGGCCATAAACAATTGGGCCGAAAATACAAGTTATGCTGTAAATTATTAAGTCTTTGTAAATCTGGAAAATTGATGAGTAAATATGACTCCCTTGCACTCTGAATTAGCTTTTGACTTCAACATGAAAGTTGTAGCTCCGTGTCTTAGATTTTCAATGCAACTGGCCTCTCCTCAATCCGATATTCCTAGCTCCAGATATGGTCTGCGCAATGATAAGGTGTCAAATTACTGTTTATTACGAAAATTAATAGCAAAACTGAATTATTAGCAAAACTTGACTCTAGACAGAAAACTGAATTATGCTTCCCCCACACATAAGCTTTTGCTCTCCGTGCAAAACTCCAAATGAAAACCTTTTTTTTTTTAGTCACAAGCAGTCAACGTGGCTTAATCGGATGCTCCACAAAAACTGTATCTGTTATTGGCAATGGTTGCCTATGGTTAAACAAATATTGCTTATATTTTGTTCATCAGATAAAAAAAATATTGTTTTAACGAGCTCACCTGGAGTTTCATCAAAGCTTGTATCACAATGCATTACCTCTAATAGTGCAACAGGTTGTACATCATCATGAGATATCTTGTTCTATTGAATTTGATGGATGTTAGAGACCATTTGTTCAACTTGGACTTTTAGAACTTGAATAGAAGATTCCACTTGCAAATTATATTCATTCATTTGCTTGATAGCTTCTTCCAAATATGATAGCGTGTCAGCTGATACATTTTGGTGAGATTGTTGATATGGCCAAATAGGTTGCCCTTCAAGATATGAATTATGTTCCCAATAGTATTGTCCTTGAAGATCACCTACACCTTGTGTCTCACTACAAAGCATGAATATGTTTAAGTTAACCAATACAGTGAAAGTTGGGAATCCCTCACTGTCTAACTGATAAGTTCTACACCGATACGATTAGTCAAAACTAAGATAGAACTCGTTAAAGTCTATAGCAATATATACCGAAATGTAAACCTTACCCAAGTTATACAATCAAAGTAACTAACTCAACGAACACCGATAGAATTATAAGTCTTAAAAATGGTGTTGAGCCTTCATATGGTCAAGCGGGATACCAATAAGATGTAACCTGTAGTGGACGATATAAATCCCAGGCGAACAATAAGAAATAGTAAGATGAGTCATGTAAGTAAACAAGGAATGGTCTCGGGATGTCGCAAATGACATGTTGAGGCAAGTAACATAAAAGGTGAATAACGTTGTAGACTATAAGAGTCTGTTGGGTTTTTGTTTGTTGGCTACATTTTGCAAAAACAACTACTAGCCAAATGCTGCGACAAAGGCTGTAGCATATGGAACAGCATTGTGTGACTTGATTGTTGCGCGCCAAGACGCGTTATATTTCTGTGCAAGATCTTCTGGAGATTCTATGAAGTTTTATATTTAACCTAGCGTGTTGATCAAGACGTGCAGGTTGAATGAGTTGTATAGGCTGTCAAGCCTTTGTGTATTTCCATAATTAATATTGATATATTTTTGGAAACAATATTCTTGCTCATGAAGAATTGTTAGCTGGACCTGACAACGTCCAAGCTGTGTTTTGAAGCCCAAACCATTGACTGCTCAGTATTATATATATGCAAACACAAACCCTAGTTTTGTGTGTGGAAAACCGTGTGTGTACTAAAGCGTGTGTCTTAAGGTTTTAGGTTTTCTTGTTAGTTGTGAGTATTGCTTGTATCTCCCTGATTCAAGTCAAGTACTCTGAGTTTGAGTTGTAATGGTGTACTGCTCCTAAGCTTTGAAGTACGGAGTTAGTTGTGTCTTTAGAGTCTGTCTCTTAAACAAACAAAAGAACAAGTGTGTGTTTAGCAGTGCTGTCTGTACTGTTAGTAGGAATTGAGACAGGGTCTCATACCTAGGAGTTCCTAGGTAGAGCAGCCATTGGTAGGGTCGTGGTGCAAAGACAAGTAGTGAGTCTACGTTGTGCTTTTCACTAGAACTATAATTGTGGAGTTCATTCCTGGATTGGTATCCCCCAGACTAGGGCAAGTTGCGCCGAACTGGGTTAACAAACTCACTGTGTTCTTTATTATTCTATCACGCTTATTTTACTTTGCTACGCTGCGTTATATTATTATTGTGTGAGAAGTGCTCGGACAAGTGCTCTAACATTGTGCACATCATTTGTCTGTCTGGTTGCTAGAATTTCAGAGTTAATGCATGACACGATAATAAAGGAGTTCAATTTGGAAGGAGAACGTAGACAATCGATATTATGAGAGCCACTGTGTTATGTTAAGATTTATAGTACATTAAAGAGTTGAATGATGTTACACGAGAAAATATTGAGACTTGTATACCCTTTTAGCTGATAGCTTATCTTTAGTGAGATTTTGTCAAATCTTGTAGCATTTGGAACTAAGACAAGATGACAGTAAGTTAACCCCTTCAGAATTCGAACAAACATGATTGGGAACCTTAAGGACTTTCATACTGCAATCACAAAAAAATCTTTTATTGATCTCTAAGACTATCAATGAACTATGAATTATGTTCTCTCGAAACCAATATCAGTTCTTCACCGAATCAAGAATCTTCTTTCGGGAGTCCCGAGTCAATAGCCAACCATGCCAGATACCTTGAGAGTAATTTTCAATCCAAGATGAACCTTCGAGTTATAGTTAAGACGCCATTAGTCATTAGAGTGCGCAACGAGTTTGGAACTAAGAAATATCTCAAAAGGAAAACAATGTTAGAAAACGAAGAGTTCGGGTAGAACATTCAACCCTAGTTGAGACATTACAATTTCACTGCTACAAACCGTTATTAAGAGATTATAACTCAAACCTAGTATCGAGAGAAGTTGACCGAACAAGTGAGATTACTCGAGTGAGAACTCGAAGCAGTTATTTGAGATTGTTATATGGAGTGAATTAGGACTCATGATAGTTGTAGAAATACCTCAACCTCAGGTGAATTGGAATAGTCGCAGTAAGATGTCAAGAGTTGAAAAACAAGTGTTGCGATCAAACCTTAAGAAAGAATCACGTTGTAACAACGATTGACTGGAGAAGTCAGAAGGAAAGTTCTAGATTATTTGAGATATGTAATCTGACGAATGAAGTCTAAAGTATGAGTTGTAATCACAAGACTCATACAAAATGTGCGGTATAGAATGTAGAATTGTGAATGATCGTAGGGTGAGTCAATCTGAAGAAGAGAATTGATTGAACTAAATACTAAGTCAGATAATGAATAAAGAATTTCTAGAGAATTGAAGCGATATAATGAGACAACAGAGTGAAGTGTTGATAACTCGGCTATTACAAAGATAAAAAGATGAGACCAGGTGTAGTCATAGAATAATTATATCGTCGTAGAAAAGTATGGAGTCAGAAGCTAAGTTAAAGAGTAGGTAAGGTCTGTTCAGAAGTGTGATTATGTAATGAAACATGGTAGTAAGATGCGAAAAAACAAGAATTTCAGTGAGAGATGGAAAATTAAGATGTTAGTAAGTTTACATCAAGAGTGGCGCAAGTGGTAAAATTATACAAAGAGTTGAAATATTTAGATTATCTAGTCGATGAGAAAAAAAATTGTTAGCCAAATATAAGGAGTTTGGAACAATTTACCTTGTTATGTAAGTGAATCCAGAATTTCGAGGACAAAATTATTTTTAGGGGGATAAATTGTAACAATCCAACTTTAATTATTAGAAGTGATAATAATTAGATGTAGAATATTATTGATTAATACCAATTGGGCCTTGTTTGGAAAAGTACTATGATATAATTGGACCATTGTTATGTGACTGGAACCATCCCCTATAAAAGCCACCTAAGCCACTTCCCCTTATTCTTCTCCTTGTGCAATCAAAACCAAAATTCTAGTCTCCCGGTCAACTCAATCTTCTCTCTCGTTCAAACAATCCGTCACCATCAAATTCATTGTTCTTCCTTCAACGACATTCCAAAGGTAATCAAATGTAGTTAGAATCATATGCAAATTGTCCCTTTCCTCTTCTTGAACAACAAACAAAGTTTCCTTTCCGTATTCCCTCATTCTCTCCACGCCAGTACTTGTTTGGAAAAGTACTATGATATAATTGGACCATTGTTATGTGACTGGAACCATCCCCTATAAAAGCCACCTAAGCCACTTCCCCTTATTCTTCTCCTTGTGCAATCAAAACCAAAATTCTAGTCTCCCGGTCAACTCAATCTTCTCTCTCATTCAAACAATCCGTCACCATCAAATTCATTGTTCTTCCTTCAACGACATTCCAAAGGTAATCAAATGTAGTTAGAATCATATGCAAATTGTCCCTTTCCTCTTCTTGAACAACAAACAAAGTTTCCTTTCCGTATTCCCTCATTCTCTCCACGCCATTCATCATCAACATCATCACATATATTGTTCCAAACCCATTGCATGCAGTGGATCCAAACATTAAGAGTGTATATTGGTGATTGTTTAGAAGTGAGTACAAAGGTATAAGCTTTTACTGAAGGTAGAAGCAATCTTTTGGAGTGATTTAGGGAAAATTCTGCATAAACTGTATTTGGAAAATGGGTTGTACTCAGTCGATAATAACTCTCTTCCTGTAACTCTGTTTTGGTTGATTCTTTTCGGTACGGTTAGCTAACTTAAATACGGTCTTTTGGGTACTAGCCTTGTGAGATTTGATGGAGAATTGAGCTCTGTGCGAATTTTTGAAGTTACAGGTTCAACACTGGATTTTCCAGAAAACGTGTTTGAACAGGACTTCACTTAAAAAGGTAAATTCTCTTTGCTTGTAACTCTGATAGAGATTTCGTTTGTTGCTATGGATAGATAGGTCAAGTGGAGTCGTCTCGGTACCAATTTCATGGATTTTGATTTAGGTTTTGAGGTTGGGAGACCAGTTTAAAGTTGAGGGTCTGATGAGGAGTGTTGGAGTGAGCCCTAAGAGCCAATCTATTTTCTTAGTATTTGCTTTAGGAGTTTAAATATAAACATGGCATTTCTTTATTATGTTTGTAAGAGTCCAAAATAATGGAGTCCCTAGAATAGAAAGCCTGTTTAATATTAAGTGTGACTAAATCATGAGATTACATTCACTACAAGATAAAAGGCATGTAGCGACAGACAAGTTGAGACGGGTGAGCAGGAACCACTGCCGCTTTCCAACTAGACTGGTGGTTGGACGACCGCTGCCGCTTTTCACATAAGCCCGACGGTTATGAACCGCCACTGAGTTCTTAATAGATTCTCCATTCAAATTTTCGTTCCTTTAATTGGTTTCCCCTCTTTCCTTCACTTTGCCTCACGCATAGAAAACAACCCTCACTTTCCCCTTCTTCTCAAATCCCTACTCCACCAATCTCGTTCATCGTTTCGTCGTTCATCCTTCCCTCCTTAATCGCGAACATCAATCTTTCTCCCTCTTCTCTCTGAATCGTGAATCGCTAATCTCTCCCTCTTTAGACGTTGTCTTTGAATCACAAACTTCAAGTGTTTCCTCCGACAGATCGATTGAACTAACATTTGATTCACACTTAAAGAATTAGGGTTCTTGCCGCTTTCAAATTGTTCTAATGGATTTACACCAAGAAATTCCGATCTAGCTCAACCTCTGCCGTCATTGCATCTCTGTTGGGTGAGTTTAATTTTTTTATGTTATAGCAAAGTGTTGATGTTGTGTTCACTAATTATTGAGTTTGTTTTTCCTATTTTATAATTTCAATTATGTTCTTCTTTTAATCCACATCTTAGAGTTCGATCTAATATTTGTATAACAATTATGTTTGTTGTTGTGTGAATTTTTTGTAGTGGTGAAGCTGGTGTTTGTTTGGATTCTTGTGGAAAATTGGAATCAATTGCTTATGTCTAATGGTAAATATGGTCATTGAAGAAAACATTGTTTTGAAATTGCAACTTAAAAGTTTAGGAATTGTATTGCATCTATATTGAATCCATGACTTATAGAGTTTGTGGATGTTGTACTTTATTCAGAAACTTAAACTTATCTATAACTAGATTGACGTTCATTTTATCTTTTTGAATCTAATTCTTTATATCTTGGTAGCAATGATGTTCAATGCCAATGTATAGTTATTCTTTATTCTTTATATCTATTAGGAGCTTCCATTTTTGCTTCTGTAATGTTAAAAAAAAACTGATGTTAGTTAATGAAGCTGTTTTAAGATTTAGTTATTTATATTTCAAATTTCTATGGTGAAATTTGCTTAGCCTTCTTGCATGTGTTTATATTTCATGATGCCAATTAACATCCTTAAGCACTTTTGAATTAACTTACAAGTTAAATTAGGTGAGCAACACAAGAAAGGACTTCAAAAATCAATCGAGGTTTGCAATTTGCAATTATTGACTGGCTTGGTTGCTGCATAACTTGTGAATGGCTTAAATGCAGTTTTGACCATTGTATTTTGACGAATTCGGAATTTCAACCCCCCTATTTTTAAACTCGGAATTTCAGCCCTCCTATTTTAGATTTTTCAAAACATTTTCACCCCCAATTACATTTGGCATATTTTTGCTTATGTGGCAATGGTGATATGTGTATTATTTTATGACGTGGCTAATTAATTTTTTTAATCATTATTATATTTACTTTTAATTTGTGAGAAACCTAAACAAAACTTCTTTCTTCTTCCGTACTCTCACTTTGCCGTCTAAAGATGGAGAATAACAAGGTCTTCCTATGTGGTTCAAGTTCAACGAATGTTAGGTATATTTCTTTCTCCAATTTGTTAGTTTACTTTTAACTAGGTAATGGTATACATAGTCTTATAGAGTTTGTTTTAGTTTCTTGTTGAACAGATTTTATGAGTTCTATATATATTTCTATGTCTCTTATCCCTATGTGGTTTTATGCGTTATCGTATTTACAATATGGCTCAAAATATAACATGTATATAACATGTATATTCTGAGTATTATGTGTTATATCGTATCGGCAATGGCTCAAAATATAACATGTATATAATTGTTTTGTATATAGTCTTCAAATGCAGTTTAGATGTTATATTTTTCTTAGAGGCTTCAACTTTACTTGTCACGAAATAATGAATCAATATAGGCCTAAAGAAATAAAATGTTATATTTTACCATATTGTAATTGTTTCTACATGTAGAACACTTTGTGCTTAGGTCATTGTTTATTAATAAAATTGATTTTGCTTTCTTAAAGAATATTGAGTTAATGTTTTAGAAACTAGAAAGTCATGTTTTACTAAGGAAATTATCCAATGAAAAATTAACATTGTCTGAATTATTTTAGGACTTGTGAAGATAGGCAGAATGATGATGAATTGGACAAGGAAAATACGGAGACTGAAGATAGTGATTATATTGCAAGTGATGAGGAAGATGATGATGATAGTTACATTGATGATACTGAAGTTGAATGTGTGGATTGGAGTGTTATTTTTCCACCTGAAACACTTTGCTTGGTTAATAATAATGTAGATGTTCAAGCAACAAATACTCCCACAACTGTAGTTGATTTTCAAGATGAGATGTATGAAGATTCAGATGTTTTACTTACTCCACCAGAGAGTGAAGATGAAGAGGTTGGTAAAAACTATCCAAGTTTTAAGATGGATGATGTAAGTATTGGTGCTAAGATTCAAAAGGGATTAAAGTTCAACACTAAGGAGCAAGCAAAGGATGCAATTAAAGAGTATGCCTTAGAGATTCAGAAAAGTTTACATATCCAGAAAAATGATAAAAGATTCATGGTTGTAAAATGTGTGGATAAATGCCCTTTTCATTTGAGGATTAGTAAGAGGAGTGCAAATGAGTTTTGGCAAATTGTAAGCTTCATAGATGATCACTCATGTAATAGGATACCTAGAAATAGACAAGCTAAAACAAATTTGCTTGCTAAAAAATTTGTGAATACACTCCGACATACTCCTGAAATGAAAGTGAAAGGGTTAATTGCTTTAGCCATTGAAAAATGGGGTGTGAAGCTATCACATGATCAAGCATATCGGGCCAAGTTAAGGGCAATAGAAATTATCCAAGGAGCTGGCCGTGAACAATTCTTATATCTAAGGAGCTATGCCGAAGAGTTGAGAAGATCAAATCCTAATAGTACTGTTATTATTCAGTGTGATATGGCTAATGTGGGTCCTATTTTTCAGAGAATTTATGTATGTCTAGAAGCATGTAAGGCAGCCTTTGCATACACATGTAGGCCTCTCATCGGTTTAGATGCTTGCTTCTTGAAAGGAGAACACGGAGGACAATTGATGGCAGCTGTCGGTCAAGATGGAAACAACCAAATGTTTCCCATTGCTTATGCTGTAGTAGAAGCAGAAACAAAAGACTCATGGCAGTGGTTTCTTAATTTATTACTTGAAGATCTACATAATGTACAACACAAGCAATATGCATTTATCTCAGATCAGCAGAAGGTATAACATACATTTGTCATTCTTAATATACAATATTTAATGTTCTCTATTATTTATAATATTGTCTTAACTTTGGTGATCATTTTAGGGTTTGGTGCCAGCAATTCAAAACCTTGGTAGCCATGTGGAGCAAAGGTTCTGTGTGAAGCATCTTTATGCTAATTGGAAGAAAAAATATCCTGGATTAGAATTGAAGGAAGTATTTTGGATGGCAGCAAGGGCTACAACTGTACCAGCATGGGAGAGAGCAATGAACCGGTTGAAAGAAATGCATGGTAATGCCTGGAAAGACATGAAGGATGTACCACCTACAATGTGGACTAGATCTCATTTCAAGTTAGATACACAATCAGATTTACAAGTTAACAACATGTGTGAGGCATTTAATAGGGCAATATTAGAGTATAGAGACAAACCTATCATCACTCTTTTAGAAGGAATTAAACATTATCTCACAAAAAGAATTGGGGCTCAAAAGGATCTTATGCAAAGGTATAGAGGGAACATCTGTCCGATAATCCAAAAAATTTTTGAAAAGACAAAGAGGGTTGCTGATAGATGGGAACCAACTTGGCATCATGATGATGATTATGCCATATTTGGAGTGACAAATGGTACTTACACATATATTGTGAATTTAGCCCAAAAGACTTGTACCTGTAGAAAATGGGATTTAACGGGTATCCCGTGTTGTCATACTATTACGTGCATATGGCACAACCAAAAAGAACCTGAAGACTTTGTTTCCTCATATTATAGGTATAAAATTTGTTTTGAATTCATATCAATCATGCTTTACTTATTAGTCTTATTCTCATATCATTTTTGTTTCAGGAAGAGTACTTTTATCGCTACTTATTCTCATATCATATTTCCAACAAATGGTCCCCAACTATGGCCTATATCAACAACAGAGCCAATTAATCCACCAGTTGTTAGAAGAGCTATAGGTCGCCCCAAAAAAAATAGAAACAAGGCTAATGATGAGCCAAAAAATCCCCCCCATTTATTGGCCAGAGATCTACCAACAGTGAGATGTACGAAATGTAAAAAGTTTGGTCATAATAAGAGGACATGTGGAGGAAAACGTGCTGCTGATAGATTGATTCCAAAAGGCGGAAATAAGGTGTTAACTGAAACTTACTTTTTGTCTTATATTTATGTTTTCATCATATAATTCTAATATTTAACTAAATATCTGGTTTGAAATTCTAATTTTATATTAGCAAAAGAAGGGGGAAAAGTCCAAGGTACAAGGAGCGAATGATACTATTGAGTCTGGAGTTGGTGGATCAAGTGCTGGAGCAGATGTTGCTAATGAGTCTGGAGTTGGTGGATCCAATGCTGGTGGTTCTGGAGCACAAGGAGGTGATGGGGCTACAACTATTTTAAGTCGAGGATCACAACCTCCTCCAACACAAGATTCCCAAGCATAATCTATTTCTTAATTAGGCGTGTTTTTTGATTTAGTTGTTAGACATATTATTAAGGCTTATTTTTTGATTCATTTGTTAGACAATTTTTGTTGTGCTTCTTTAAGGAATTTTTTTGGGATATAACTAAGCTAATGGTTATCAAGATATATTTAAATGTTAAACAGATTTTTCAATATATTTAAATGTCTTTTAAATGAGTTTTTATGGTATTTTTCTACATTTTTTATTATATTTATAGTAATTTATTTATAGATTTTTATTTATTTTTTTTATAATTTTTCTCTATTTTATAGCATATTTTAGATTATTCTAGTAATTTTTAAAGAAAATAATTAGGTGGATAAAAATAATACACATGTGTCAAAAAAAATAAATTAATATATACATCACTATTGCCACATAAGCAAAAACATGTCAAATGTGATTGGGGGTGAAAATGTTTTGAAAAATCTAAAATAGGGGGGCTGAAATTCCGAGTTTAAAAATAGGGGGGTTGAAATTCTGAATTCGTCAAAATACAATGGTCAAGATGAATTCTAGTGTCGATTCACTGGTTTGATTTCTCTTCACAGTTGCTTCTCTGATTTGAATAACACTTCATTTGTGATTTGGTATTTTTTATTTCAAATTGATTATTAAAGAGGATGACTCGAATTCATTTTTCAATCTCACTTTCAAATTTCATTAAGTTCAAAATTAACCGATTAACATACTAATTTGCGATATTTGATTCTCGATTTCAGGTTCACACTTCTTATTTGATGGAATCAAGCTGCTCCGTCTTCATATTCCCCCTAACACTTGCTACAATCTCACGATGAATTTAGTCCTTGTGGTTAACATGTCTCTCTTTCCTCCAGGTCCACTAAGAACTCGCGATGTTAAAGATGTTGGATTCATTGATATGATCATATGATGATCGATTATTCAATAGCCAATGCACGACTCTACAGAAAGAGCTATCAACAGGTATTATTTCCATCAGGATTGTAGCTTAGCAATTTATAAGAATTAGGTATTTATGTATTTAACAGAAAAATTTATCCATAGAAAAGAGAAATTTAGCTTTATAATAGTCTTGGTTATAAGACAAATTTACCCCTGATCAAGGGTTTAGGTATTCAACTTATTTTCTTAAAATTGTGAGTTGTTTCAGCTAAGCTTGCCACAATGCCAAATTCAAATAATTTTCTTCGGAATGTTGCAACTTCATCTTCTATAACAATGTCTCTTGTGCAATGGAAACAATTTTCAGTATAGAAAGTAAGAGCCTAAACTGCAGCAAAAAATTTACCATTATCAAGTTTAATTTCACTTTACAATGCAATGAGCATCTCAGTGTTTGTGGTAATCATGAATCAAAACTTATGAGAAGTATTCTACCTTTACTAAATGTATATTGATCTGAATTTTCGTTCCTCAAATTTACTTTTATATATAATAATTAAGTAGGTAGCATGAAACAGTTTGCATTTATAGGAAATTGTATCATTTTCTAGTTTTTCTTTTTAATTATTAGGACACTGCCAAAGAAGACCTCACACATCTCACAATGCTACTCCCTCAATTTCATATTGAGTGTCATGTTTGAAATATTTGTTTACCTAACTCAATGATTTTCACACATAATTTTCTACAAGTTTGTCACTTCTCCGAGTGATCTTTTCCCTTGGAATTTGACTTCAGGACTCATGATTCTGCATTCAAAGATAGATATCTACAGTTACAAAATGTAAGGGTAAGATTCATACCAACTAAGAAGAATGATATTAGAGATTTGGGACTAATGGAAGAGGTTATTATGATGTTGATTTAGTCTTTTTGTTATGGAGCTTAATTTTTACTTAAATCTAACAAATTTATATCTTCAACAAGTTGTAACTGATTTGGTGAAACATAGATATTCTGCACCAAACTAAATACCAACAATATATGGCATGCTGGAGGTTTCTTTCTCCAATTTGCTTTTCATAACAATATTTTAGGATTTCATGGTAGATACAAATTGACAAACAAATATTTTTTAATTCTTAATGCTGCGGACGAGATATGGAAAACATTACTATAAAGTTGAATATGTACGAATATACATATTGTATTGAAATGATTTTAATTTGCTGTTCCAAAATTAGATCAATTGAATATGCTACATTGCTACTGGTCTGCATGCATCATTATCACTTTATTGCACGACCCTTGTATAATATTATCAGTTTTGCATATACTTGCACAATTGTAACTTTTGCTTAGAGGTTGTGTCTTCAAAAGCCTAAGAAACAAAAAGATATTTCCCTTTAAATTTGGCTTGAAATATAATGAAACTTGTCACACTGCTTGAATCTATGCTAGGCTCATCTCTAATTTAAGTTATTATTCATTTAAATTTTGAAATTTTTATACTCATAAATATATTTTTCTATGTGCAGATTATTTTATTGATAGTTTGGACATAGTTGTTGCCAAGATGCAAAGAGAAATTGATGTGCTAACTACACTAGTTGCTGAAGTTGAATCACTAAAAGTAAAAGTTAATGAATTTGATCAATTGAACATTCAAGGAACAATTTGCTTTTATTAAGGCTAATATGAAAGGAAACTATGTAAGACAATCTCCCTATATATTTATTATATAATATATTTTAACACTGATTTTGTTACTTGAATAGATTTGAATAAGTTTTCAAAATTAGTTTAATAAGTAGTGATAAATTAGTAAGGCAGGATCACCATGTATTTATATTATATACTTTCTTTTCATGTGCATGACATAGGATGACCATATGAAATACGATGATCTGTTGTATCTAGTCATGATATGTTAGGAGAGGATCAAGCGGCTTGCGAGTGTTGAGCTATTAATATTTTATCTTAGTTACTATGTACTTGCTTTGTAGGAAAGGATAGACTTTGCTACAGATGTCCCAAGGGAGTTCCAAAACATGTGCTTAATGATAGAGAGATTTATTGGCCTCCCCAAGATACTCATGCACTCAAATTGATGGAAATTGTGAGTTTTGTTTCTCAATGATTTTAGAAAGAGTGGCATGTTTCACAGTTAGGCAAACTGTGCTGTATTTTTGCACTTCCATATTTTTATTTTTCATTACTTTAATACCTTTAGTATTTTAAATTTTCTCTCATATTTGGATGCTATATGAATTTGTAAGATAAACATCTCTTTTTTCATTACTATGTCTTGATGTTGATTTTTTAGATTTTTCAGTTGTAGGGGATTTTAGATTATTAAAGATTAATTTCTCTTAGAAGTACAATGTTGGTGATAAGGCATCTTAAAAAAAATTATTCTCAGTTTGCTGGTTTTTTTGTGTTGTTGACATAAGCTATATGGGATTTCTAAGAGGTTGTTCTTATGACAAAGCTCCCATGGGCTAAGGTTGGTTTACCCCAATTAGAACATAAATTTGATTTAAGATACCATGGGCAATATTTTGGACTATTAAATTTGCTTTACGATGCTGTTTTCAATATTTACTTATTGTGTTTCTGTGTTCCTTCGGTTTAAGGTTCATGTGTAATATGCTAAGCTTTTCAGATTGTGGTTATGTTTTGAATTAGGTAGACGTTGAGAGCACCATGGAAATAACATTTATCAGTTTCATTTGTGTAGGGTGTATGCCGTTTGGAGGTCTGCTTTAAATTGTCACTTTCAGTAAAGACTTGTGCATTTAAATAGGTGGGTGAAGCCTTTGGCATTTTTTGGTGAATCGAGATGGCCATTCCAATTCTATATGAAGCCAAAAATAGTTTCTTGATGAAAATATTTATATATTTTAGAGTTATTTGAGGAATTTATGAATCCTATTTAGTTTAAGTAAATCTCCCTTTAATATGGAATTTAATGGAATTTAATGTCATAAAAAGAATTTAATGGAATTCCATAAAAAAAATTAATACTTACTCTCTTGTTATTATTTATGGAATTTAATGTCTCAGTTGTGGAAAAAAAAGCATTTAAAAAAATTGTGGCAAACCAAACAAAATGCATTTCTGAAGAATTTTTTTTTTTAAAAAAATTGTGAATAGCGGCAGTTCTAACCGCCGCAAAAGTACTGAAAAATTGCAAAACAATAGCGGCGGTTGCAACCGACGCAAAAAGTGCAGAAAATTTTCAAACAAATAGTGGCGGTTACGAACTGTCGCAAATACCCACACAACCGTCGCTAGTTTACTTAGCGGCGGTTATACCAACGGTTGTCCAGAACCGCTGCAAATTGACCTAGCGACGCCTCTTTCTGGGACGCTTTTTCAACCGTCGCTGCATGCCCTCAGAACCGCCGCCGCTTGCAGAATCCCTTGTAGTGATTAAACATAAGGACGCTATTCTTAAAGTATCCGTAGTCGAGCTTTAAGGTGAAAAGGGATAACCTTAAAGCATAAAGACTATTATGAAGATAGACTGATGATCGCATCTCATGGATCATAGGATAAGGAGTTATCAAGTCTTGACATAGGTATAAAAGATTAAGAGTAATAGTTATACCGGATTGACCCGCTATGAGAGTACTACATAGAATGTTATGATAAAGTGTCATAAGTTACTCTCATGGTGATAATGGTGTAAACCGCACTTAGCTTGAAACCACTTTGTACCCTAGATGTAGAGTCAAGTGCTTTGTTGCTGATCTAACGTTGTCCGTAACAGGATAACCATAAAGGCAGTTGATGGGTACTTCACGAAGCATGCTGAGGGACAGTAGTGATCTAGATGGAATTTGCCAATCCTGCATAACAGGATAAATGTCATGGACCCAATATTGAACTGGACAAAGATGACACTAAGTATGCTTTGTGTTCAATATAGACATAAGGGGCAAAGGGGTAATTATACACGCATATATTATCACAAAGGTTATGTTTTGATCACATGTTAATTTCTCATAACTTGGGTAGAAATGATGTGTTGCTAGATACCGCTCATTGTTTATTATATTAAATAAAGTATTTGATATAATTGCCAACATTATGGAAACCTACAAGGGTCACACACATAAGGACAGTCTAATATTGAGATAATTAAAGGAACATTGTAAGGTACGACATATGTGCAAAGTGCTAATGGTATCACGGTAATTTAAACGAGCAAGAACACCATAGGTTATGGTGGGAGAGCGCGCACATGAGTGTTACAACTCATGGGGAGCGCGCGCCCTAGCCTTTGTCTCTTGTTGGGCTTTACCCAACAAGAGATGTCTTGGTGCACAAGACAAGAGTTGTCTTGATGCATAAGACAAGAAATATCTATAAATAGAGACCTCTTGTCATAGCTCAAAACACACCAAAAAGCACAAGAATATTTTAGAGTTGGAAAACCCTAAAACAATCCTCTCTCTGTCTCTCTCTCAATATTCTTGCATAGCCTTCAAACATTAAGGGCTAGCACTCTATTGAAAGTGACTATTTGTGTGGACTAGTTAGAGGCGTCGGTGATCTTCATCAACGCTCGTGATCATCTTGTTCGTGAATCAAAGGTTCTTCCTTACAAGAGGTAAAAACCCTAAAACACATATCTAAAGGTACGAAAAACACAAGAAAGGAGGGGGGGGGGGGGGTTGAATTGTGTTTTAGGAGTTTTTTAAAACTTCTTCTAAGTTCTTCCAAACTTATCAGAACGTGCAGCGGACAAACACAATAAAACGTAAGAGAGAGAGAGAGAGTAGACACAAGCAATTTTATACTGGTTCCTCTCACAAGTTGAGAGTACTCAAGTCCCCTAGCACTTCCAAGAGAGTTCACTATAATCACACAGATTACACTTTGCTCAAACATACTAGTAAGAGACTTCCTATGCTGAAGCTCTCTAGCAAGAGACTTCCTAACACAACTTAAATCAAATATATGGTGGTTATTGGTGCCTTGAGATACTTAAACAAGATCAAATACTCAAGGAAAAATTACAACATAGACACAAGAACTAAACACTTAGAATCCTAAGAGAATAAGTGAATATTGCAAATCTAGATAGTTATCAGAAGCTCTATTTGCTTTCTTGTGAGTATAATCAGTTTTGCAAGTTGTAATCCACACTTGACTTCATGTACGAGGTCTCCTTTTATATGACATGATGGAGACGTTTGAAGTACATGACCGTTGTCAAGTCATTTGGTCCGCTGGAGTAATTCCTAGGTGATCACATGGGCTTAAGCTCAAAGAGGAAACCTTTGACTCCCTTTTGCAGGTTAAGAGTTTGCATGTCCAAATGAGGTAATGGGAAAGTGACTAAAGCTATCATTATCTTCCCAAGATGATAGGTTAAATGTGCTTTGATTTTCCTTCACTCATTTGAATTTGACCGTTGTTAATCCTTAAGTTGAACATGTGATCTCTTCATTAAACCATAAGTTAGACATGTGATTTCTATTTGATGAAGCTTCCAGCAGAAGACTGATTATCAGAACCTGTATTTCCAATACAGCTTCTGTGTTGTTTGTTTTGATGACTGAGAATTTCTAATGATCAATCCTTCTTATAATTCATCAGAGCTTGCATTAATGCTTCTAATAACGTCACCAGATATTCCAAGCTGTGCAACGTTAATTTTAACTTAAGTTCCTGCACACTTAGAAAAAATATTAAAATACCCTATTGCTCATTAATACTTTGTTATCATCAAAACTTAAGTGAGTAGTTGTCAGAACCACTTTTGTTCCAACAATCTCCCCCTTTTTGATGATGACAAACTAAGTATTAATTTGCAATGGTTGTTGAAATAATTTATCAGTTTTCAACACAGGTTTATAAGTTTTGCACACTCCCCCTAAGTCTGATATTACTAAAGAAAAATTGCACTCTTTCTTTGAAATATCATATGTAAAAATTCTTTCAAGTTTAACATATATTCTCCATATTAAAAATATAAAGGTTTGCTTAGAACAATAACTTAAATAATTACAGTTTCAGTCAGTGCATTTTTAAGAACCGTCCAAAAAAATTAATTACTCTTACTCCCCCTTTTGTCATCAGCAATTTTTTTTAATGAAAAGCGAAGAAAGAGATGTTGAAAAACACACCTTGCAAACCATTAGACAAACAAACGGTACGTTGTTGAAAAACAACATCATGATGCTATAAAAAAATATGTCCAAACCCCTTATTCAGAACAGAGAACAAAACACAAGAGATGAATAAGGAGGTTCAAATTTTTCTAGACAGAGCATCAGAGAGTGCAAGGAAGAAGGTGCAGGATGATAGCAAATATGCCAAAGCTACCAGAAGCAGTAGCAGATCATCATCCATTGAATCAACCGCACGCTCTGAGTACAAGGGAAAGCTCCAATAGATCAGAATGGGCTTAGTCTCGTACTTGAGGGTGATAGGCTCATAATTAAGGAAGAGAGTGTAGGATCAAACTTTTATTCTGACTAAAATTCAGAATAGTGTTATTGTAAAAGCAAAAATTTGAATAATACATTTGATCATTGTCTCTTTCTTTATTATGAACTTATATTAACATTGCTGTGTTTAAAACAAATCATTAAAGGTCACCACAAAAAACATTGAAACTTGTTGTAAAACCAGTCAATTAAGAGTTACAATACGGTCAGGTCAAAGAAAAATGCAGTTATGCATTTAATGCAATGGTTGACTATGACTGACGGTTTAAAACTTTATTAGTATAAAGAGCAACATTCCTTCTCACTTGTTTCAACACTTCAACATTTTTATTAAAAAAGATGGATAAGGAGAGAAGAAACATCAAAGGAAAGGCTCCAGCGAAACAGGAAAAAAAGAGGAATTCACCAAAATCCAAACCAACTCGTGGTAAGGGTGAAGGTGAAACTTCTACGCCTGCTCCTCTTAGAAGGAGTTATAGAACTAGATCAAAGACATTGCATATGAGAACTTCAACAGGTTCTTCATCTACTGAACCAATTACCATCTGCAGTTCCTCAGATGATGTTGATTCAGACTATGCAGAGTTCCTGTGAACATATGATCCCAAAGATTATGAAAGCTCACCATCTCCATCAGATTCAGATGGTCCAAATTCTGACTATTTGAGGTATCTGGAGACTTATGTGCCTCCTGAAGATCCCTCATCATCAAATGAATCAACTGTATTTGATTTAGATTCTAAGTGATCATAATTGTTACCTTATGTACTTTGAGCTCTATTTTTAATAAAATATGTCTTTGATTTATTTCTATATTTCCTCCTGTTATACTAATAAAAAAAATGTGACTTGTATTGCATATGAAAATAATAGAGGTAAAATATAAACCATGCATCAAAAAAAAATTAAAGCAAAAAGCATGACCATGTTCCAATATTACAAACAGATATCAAATTGAGGCAATTAACCAAACAAGTTCAAAACACTTTTCGAAAACGTGCACAAAATCCTAGGATTGAGAGGTTGAGGAGGTTGGTTTGTCAAACTTCTCCTTCATGAAGTCAAACATCAAGTTTAGGGTTCCTTTGAGTTCAGAGATTTCTGCTCCTTGAGCATCTTGCTTAGCTTGCATAGCCATGAAAGCAGCAACATCAATCCCCATAGGTGCTTCTTGTGCAGTAGCCTCATTTTCTTTCTCCTTTTGAGCTTCAGCTTCTTTCAATCTTTGTTCTTCTGCTAACCGTGCTTCTTCTGCCAAACAAGCCTCTTCTACCAACTTAGCTTTTTCTTCTGCTAGTCTAGCCAGTTCTGCTAGTCTAGCCTCTTCTGCTAGCCTAACTTCTTCTGCTAATCTCAGTGCTTCTTCTAATTTCTCCCTTTCAATATCTTCATGATATTTATCAGTCATAAGCAACACTTGGTCAGAGGGCGTCCATTTTGTTCTATCAAGCTCTTCAAGGTTTTTCCTATGAGCAATTGCCAGCTCCCTAGCATATCTCTTAGAAATAGCTTGCAACACCTTACCAGCATTATCATACGTTTCCTCATTCTTCCAAAAGACTTGATCAGGCATAAGCCTAAATTGACTCTTAAGCTGATCAATTTTGGCACCATCACTCCTCATAATATCAGTCAATTGATCATAAAAGGATGTGGTGGGAGTAACAGAATGGTCAAGGATTTGGTCAATCAGGGCTTCATAGGGTTTGAATTGAGAGAACAAGAATTCACGTGTATCAAATTGGGTTGGATCATGGGGTAGGTCAGTGTTCGGTTGGAATTGTGAATACGCAAGTATACGCAGTCCACTTTAGCAAGTAATAAGTAAAGAGTGTGTCGAACCCACAGGGAATAGTCTAAGGGTTATACATTCCAAGTTCAGATAAAGTGTTTAGTCTATTGTAATGGTGACAAAACATATTTGGTTTTTAACACAATAAATAAAATAACAGTTATATAAAGTGATGGTTGAAAACAAGAATAAAAGGGTAGTTGAGATCATGATCCATTTAACACATGAACGAAGCATAGTGAATTGTTGGGTTTTTGTATGTTGGCTACATTTTGCAAAAACAACTATTAGCCAATGCTGAGACAAATGCTGTAGCAAGTGGAACAGCATTGTGTTGTCTGATCTTTACGCGCCAGCTCGCGTTATATTTCTGTGCAAGATCTTCTGAAGATTATCTGAAGTTTTATGTTTAACCTAGCGTGCTGATCAAGACGCGCAGGTTTAATGAGCTGTAGAAGGCTGTCTTGCCTTGGTGTATTTCCATAATTAATATTGATATATTTTTGGAAACAATATTCTTGCTCATGAAGAATTATTTGCTGGACCTGACAACGTCTAAGCTGTGTGCTGAAGCCCAAATCAATGACTGCTCAGTATTATATATATGTAAACACAAACCCTAGTTTTGTGTGTGGAAAACCGTGTGTGTACTAAAGCGTGTGTCTTAAGGTTTTAGGTTTTCTTGTTAGTTGTGAGGCTTGATTGTATCACCTTGATTCAAGTCAAGTACTCTGTGTTTTGAGTTGTAACGATGTACTGCTCCTAAGCTTTTAAGTACGGAGTTAGTTGTGTTCTTAGAGTGTGTCTCTTATTCAAACAAACGAACAAGTGTATGGTTAACAGTGCTGTCTGTACTGTTAGTAGGAATTGAGACGGGGTCTCATACTTAGGAGTTCCTAGGTAGAGCAGCCATTGGTAGGGTCGTGGTGCAAAGACAAGTAGTGAGTCTACGTTGTGCTTTTCACTAGAACTATTATAGTGGAGTTCATTCCTGGATTGGTATCCCCCAAACTAGGGCATTTTGCGCCGAACTGGGTTAACAAACTTACTGTGTTATTTATCTTTCAGTCACGTTTATTTTACTTGCAACGTTGTATTTTATTATTATTGTGTGACAAGTGCTCGGACAAGTGCTCTAACGTTGTGCACAGCATTTGTCTGTCTGGTTGCCAAAATTTCAATTGGCATCAGAGCAGGCACCTTGCCTGATTGGGTGAGCTCCAGGGAAGATATTTCTGGCTAAGATGGACAAAGAAGGAGGACTGATGAATAGACCACCACTCTTGGTTGGTGATGCAAACTATGATGACTGGAAGTCTAAGATGACTACGTTTTTGAAATCCATGGATCACAAAACATGGAGAGCTGTGGTTGTAGGATGGGAACCTCCTGTAGTCACTACTGGTAAGGAAGGGGAGACCATCACTAAGCTGAAACCTGAGGACGAATGGAGCAAGGATGAAGAAGCATTAGCCAATGCAAATTCAAGGGCTCTAAATGCCTTAACCAATGGAGTCGATGCGCACATTTTCAAACTAATAAAAAAATGTACTATTGCAAAGGATGCATGGATGAAGCTCCAAACTGTTCATGAGGGTACCTCAAAGGTAAAAAGCTCAAGGCTGCAATTGTTGACCAGTAAATTTGAGAACTTAAAGATGAAGGATGATGAAAGCATTCAAGACTTTCACATGAGAATGCTTGAGTTTGATAATCAATTTGACGCCTTGGGAGAAAAGATCTCTGAAGAAAACCTGGTGAAGAAAATGCTTAGGTCTTTACCTAAGAAGTTTGACATGAAGGTTACTGCCATAGAGGAAGCCAAGGACATTTCAGAATTGAAAATGGGTGAACTAGTAGGGTCTTTGCAAACGTTTGAAGTAATTGCGAATGAGAGATCTGAAAAGAAGACAAAGAGTATTGCGTTTACCTCCAAATCTGAGGAGAGTGATATGGAAACTGATGACAGTTTATCTGAAACCATTGTGATGCTAGGGAAGAAATTCAATAAAGCCTTCAAACGGTTTGATAGAAATGCCAAGACACATGCTCCAGACAACAGTCACAGCAGTAATAGGAACAATAACAATCTGAGGAAATCAAAGACAGATGACAAGACAAGTCAAGGCAAAGGAGTTCAATGTCATGAATGTGAAGGATATGGGCATATCAGGACTGAATGTGCTACGTACCTTAAGAGGCAAAAGAAAGGAATGACTGTCTCTTGGTCTGATGAAGATGAATCTGAGGAAGAGTCTGAATCAGCTAACCATGTGATTGCTTTAACTAGGATATGTGCTTCTGATGCTGAGTCACACGATGGTGATATGCCTTATGATGAATTAGTTGAATGCTATAAGGAATTATGGCTCAAAAGTCTAGAGGTTGGTAACACTGTGATCAAGCAAAAGAAGACTATTGCTATACTACAGAGAGAGAAAATCAAACTTCAGGAAGAAAATTCAAGACTAGAGGGTGATGTTACACTATATAAATCCAAGATTGACAACATGAACAAGCAATTGAGGATGTTGAACACAGGTACTGATATGCTAGAAGAAATTCTAGAGACAGGACAAAAGCCTAATGATACAAGAGGAATTGGGTTCAATTACAAGACACTAATGAATCAGAAAACAGTGCCTATAAAGAAGTTTGTCCCGTCTGTTACTACCTATAATCCAACTATGTCAAGACAGATGCCCCAGCATCAGGTGAGACAACAAACAGTCAGAAATTACACTAAACTTAAGAGAAGATATTCTGGTTGGGTCTGTTATCATTGTGGAAGAAAGGGACACATCAGACCTTACTGCTTTAAATTGTATGGGTACCCTGTTAGAGTTCATATACCAAAAGCTAAACCTATTCTGAAGAATGCTGAACCGATTTTGAAGAATATGGAACCTATTCTGAAAAATGTCAAGCAAGAGTGGAAGCAGAAGAGCAATGATGATGATCCTAATTCAACAGAATCTGAGGGTGTGGAGATTGCTCAAATTGCTCATACCTCTCTAAGAGCATCATCTGGAAGCGATTGGTACTTTGATAGTGGATGTTCAAGACATATGACAGGAAATAGAGATTACTTGACAGATGTTCTGCCATACGCTACAAGCTTTGTAACGTTTGGTGATGGAGCCAAAGGGGAAATCAAAGGCATAGGATCACTAATCAATGAAGGACTACCTAAACTTGACAAAGTTCTTCATGTGAAGGGCCTGAAAGCTAATCTAATAAGCATTAGTCAGTTGTGCGACAAAGGTCTAAAAGTCAACTTCACAAAGAGTGAATGCTTAGTTACAGATAGTAAAGGTGATCTACTGATGAAGGGAGAAAGATAAAAGGATAATTGTTATCTATGGGTATCTCAAGACAAAGCTGAGCTGTCTACTTGCTTAGTAACCAAAGAAGATGATGTGAACTTGTGGCACCAAAAGCTTGGACACTTAAATCTCAAAAGTATGAAGAAAGCTATTGCTGAAGGAGCCATCAGAGGCATACCTAGGCTTCAGATTCAAGAAGGAAGTATATGTGGAGAATGTCAGATAGACAAACAGACAAAAAGGCCACACCAGAAGCTGCAGCATCTGACCACATCCAGAGTGCTTGAATTGGTGCACATGAATCTAATGGGACCTATGCAAGTTGAGAGCTTAGGTGGAAAGAAGTATGCTTTTGTCATGGTAGACGATTTTTCTAGATATACTTGGATTGATTTCATCAGGGAGAAATCTGACACTTTTGAAAAATTCAAGGATCTTTGTTTAAAGCTTCAAAGAGAAAAGGAATGTGGTATCACTAGAATCAGAAGTGATCATGGGAAGGAGTTTGAAAACAGTAAATTCTCTGAGTTTTGCACCACTGAAGGAATATTTCATGAATTCTCTGCTCCTATTACTCCTCAACAAAATGGAATAGTAGAGAGAAAGAATAGAACATTACAAGAGTCTGCCAGAGTAATGTTACATGCTAAGAAGTTACCATTCCACTTCTGGGCTGAGGCTATGAACACTGCCTGCTATATACATAACAGAGTAACCTTGAGAAAAGGGACATCTACAACCCTATATGAGCTATGGAAGGAAAGGAAGCCCACTGTGAAATATTTTCATGTGTTTGGAAGTAAATGTTATATTTTAGCTGACAGAGAACCAAGAAGGAAGATGGATCCTAAAAGTGATGAAGGCATATTTCTGGGATATTCAACCAATAGCAGAGCCTATAAAGTATTCAACTCCAGAACTAATGCCATGATGGAATCCATAAATGTTGTGATTGATGACAAGGGCAAGAATGCTGCACCAGAAGATAGTACATTTGACACATCATCTAACTTACAAGAAGAGACAGAAGATGGAGGTGTCAATGAGGAAAACAGTGAGGTAATAAGTTCTGAAGATACAGCTAATAACAAAGGTCCATCCATTAGAGTTCAGAAGAATCATCCAATAGATCAAGTTATTGGTAATCCAAATCAAGGGATTACAACAAGAAGAAGAAACCATGAGGTATCAAATTCCTGTTTTATTTCAAACTTTGAACCCAAGAATGTTAAAGAGGCCTTGACTGATGAGTTCTGGATCAATGTCATGCAAGAAGAACTAACTCAGTTCAAGAGAAGTGATGTGTGGGATCTAGTTCCTAGGCCAGAAAATGCTAATATCATAGGCACAAAATGGGTCTACAAGAATAAATCTGATGAGAATGGTACCATCACTAGAAACAAGGCTAGATTGGTTGCTCAAGGTTATGCTCAGATTGAAGGAGTAGACTTTGGTGAGACCTTTGCACCTGTAGCTAGACTAGAAGCTATTAGGCTGTTACTTGGAATTGCATGTGTTCTCAAATTCAAGCTATATCAAATGGATGTCAAGAGTGCGTTTCTGAATGGTTACTTAAATGAAGTGGTCTATGTAGAACAGCCCAAGGGGTTTGTTGATCCAGCCTTTCCAAATCATGTATACAAGTTGAAGAAAGCACTATATGGTTTGAAACAAACTCCTAGAGCTTGGTATGAGAGGCTAACTGAATTCTTGGGGAATAATGGTTACAGGAAGGGAGGTAATGACAAAACACTGTTTGTGAAAGATGAGAGAGGAAAACTGATGATTGCACAAATATATGTTGATGATATAGTCTTTGGAGGAATGTCTGACCAGATGGTACAGCATTTTGTTCAGCAGATGCAATCTGAGTTTGAAATGAGTCTTGTTGGTGAACTGAATTTCTTTCTAGGTCTCCAAGTAAAGCAAATGGAAAATACTATATTCATATCTCAAAGCAAGTATGCAAAGAATATGGTCAAGAAATTTGGTATGGACAATGCTGCCACCAAAAGAACTCCTGCTCCCACACATGTCAAATTATCTAAAGATGATAAGGGAGAAGATGTAGATCAAAGCTTATATAGAAGTATGATAGGAAGTCTACTCTATCTGACTGTTAGTAGACCTGATATCACATTTGTTGTTGGAGTATGTGCTAGGTACCATGCTGAGCCAAAAATTAGTCATTTGACTCAAGTGAAGAGAATTCTGAAATATGTGAACAGTACCAGTGACTATGGCTTGTTGTATTCTCATGGAGAGAGTACTATGTTGGTAGGATATTGTGATGCAGATTGGGCTGGAAGTGCATATGATAGAAAAAGTACTTCTGGTGGATGTTTCTTTCTAGGTAACAATCTTATATCTTGGTTTAGTAAGAAACAAAATTGTGTTTCCTTATCAACTGCTGAGGCTGAGTACATTGCTGCTGGTAGCAGCTGCACACAATTGGTATGGATGAGACAGATGCTGAGTGAGTACAATGTCAAGACAGATGCTATGACATTATATTGTGACAATCTGAGTGCAATAAATATTTCTAAGAATCCTGTACAACATAGCAGGACCAAGCACATTGATATCAGACATCATTTCATCAGAGATTTGGTTGAAGAAAAAATTATTTCTATTGAGCATGTTTCAACTGAGGAGCAATTAGCAGATATATTTACAAAGGGTCTTGATGTTGCACAATTTGAAAAATTGAGAAGGCGGTTAGGCATTTGCCTAATTGAGGAATTGTAGCAGTTAATGTGTGTAAGGCGTGCATCAGTTACTTTCTGTCTCCCCAACCGCTACTTGCACGTCTATCAAGGAAGTGAATCAAAACTTCCCTTATACAACACAATCACACGCAATCATCATTATTCCTTACAACACTCGTCTGAAACTCTCAACCGCTCTCTTGCCGCTCCCATTGCTATTCAAAAATTCTCAAATCTCCAAATTCTCACTACGATCATGTTTGCTTCCACTCACTCTCCAATCGCAAACGATCAAACTTCCCCCATTGTTTCTGAAACCACTTCACCAACGGTTATGGATGTTCAACCGCTCGCAACAATGATCGATTCACCAGCAATCAAACAGCGTCCTAAAACGCTTGTGTCAAGAAAGAAGAAAACCAGAAAAGGATCTGTTCTGTTCAACGTGTAGGTCTTAGCATGCATGATCTGTATTGTAAGGAAAATCCTTTCAAATCGACTGTTGTAGAACCAGATGTTGACACTTCTGTCACTGGATCTGATGAAAAACCCTCTGAGGGAGATGAACCGTTTATTGAAACCCTAGGTTCTGCTAATCCTAAGGTAGATGACAAATTAGATGCTGCTGAGTTAAATGTGCATGATGTTGACCATGCTGATGTTAGTAACAAGACGGCTATTGATGATGTTAATGTTGCTGAGAAGGTTGCTGTGACAGAGGAAATTGTTAAACCCTCTGCTGATATGCCAGATGTTGTGCCAGATGCTCAAGCATCTTTGGCACAAGCCAATGTGGAGTCTTTGGATGTTCCAAACACTCCTGACACTGTGGTGGCTGAAGAGAATGGCTCTCCCAAGCCTCAAGATCAGAATGCTAACACTCTTGAAGATGATGGTCAGGCTGTTGATGTGAATATTGACCAAACTGATGTGGTCAATGTTGATGAAGTGGAGTCTGAAGATAGACCTCAAGAAAAGACTCCTGTTATTGGTGTTGCTCGCAGAACAAGGAGCAAGGTTGTGTCTGATGTTGTTGAGAGTGCTAAAGGCACTAAGAAGAAAACTGTTACTGCTGGGAAGAAGCCTATGGCTGGTCCCCCAAAGTCTTGGAGTAAAGTGACTCCCAAGCCTGATCAGAAGAAGAAGAGTCTCAAAAGAAAGGATCACCCTTCAAGTGATTCTGACTTTGACATTGCTGAGACAGATGCTGCCCCATCTGGTGGAGCATCTAGAAAAACTGTCAAGGGCATGAAAGTCCCTATGGATATCCCTCCAGCTCCATTAGATAATGTCTCCTTTCATCTGGAAAGTGGAGCTATTCGCTGGAAGTTTGTCTACCATAGAAGACTTGGTCTTGAAAGGAATTTGAAGGTTGATGTGTTCAAGTGTCAAGAGCTGGTTGATGTGTTGGAGTTTGCTGGGCTGATGAAGACTGTGAAGGACCTAGGTAACTGCTATGACAAGCTGGTAAGGGAGTTTGTTGTCAACATCCCTGAAGAATGTGATGATCCTAGGTATGCTGAGTACAGGAAGGTGTATGTACGTGGCAGATGTGTTAATTTTTCTCCTCAAGTGATCAATGCTTATCTTGGAAGATCTCTTGAAGACACCCCTGAGCTGGAAGTTACAGATGACACCATCTGCAAGACCATCACAGGTAACAAGCTTAGACACTGGCCTGGGCTTTTGTCCTCTACAAAATTGACTCCACTGTATGCTGCTAATAACTGGTCCCCTACTACTCATTCAAATTCTGTGGCCACTGTTCTTGGTAAGCTTATATATGCAGTTGGTACTAAGTCTCCTTTTGATTTTGGTTATTACATTTATCATCAATTTTTGGAGCAAGCTAAGTCTTTTGCTGTTAAGTTCCCTATTCCATTTCCTACTCTGGTGTGTGGTGTTATTTTGCAACAACACCCTGATATTTTGGTTAGCACAGATGAGCCTGTTAGAAGGCCTAGCCCTCTTGGTTTGGATTGCAGTTTGATATCCCAGCCACGAGTTGATGATTTGGCTGGCACTTCTGTCTAGTCATCTGGTGTTATGAGTAAGCAGCAGATGATTGCTGAGCTTACTGATGTTAGTATGGATCTAGGTGCTAAGAAGCTAAAGGTTGACAGGGTGATAGCTGCCTTGAAAGCTGAAGTTGTAGCTGAGGGTGAGGCTCCTGCTCAAGGCCATGACAGGGAAGAAGAAGGAGGAGATGGAAATGCTTCTGCTGCTGGTGACACTGAGGAAGTGTCTGCTGCTTCTGATGAGACTGCATCTGATTAATGATTGTGTAATTTTTTTTCTTTCTTTTATTCATGCACCTGAGTGTGCTCTATGGTCTGTAATAACTATATTTGTGGCCTCTCTGTGCCTCTGTGACTCTGTGACCTATGTGACCTGATGTGCTACTCTGGATTTCTCTTTTGCAATATTGCTGTTTGTCAGAATTTATGGCTAAAAAGGGGGAGTATAATATAGTATATTTTATCTGATTGAAGATTGCTCTGACAGATGCTCCTACATGTGTCTTATTGAAGTAAGTTCTATTATGTTTCATATGCATGTATATTTTGAGGGGGAGCATTATGATATGTAGTTGTGATGTGCATATGTTGAGGGGGAGCGCGTATATCTGATGATCTTTCATATGTTGTGGAATTATCTTTCAAGAATATGTTTTCATCTCTTTATATGAACCCACTATATGTTCTATTTATCTGGCTATTCCTGTGAGGTTAGGCGTATTATGATTATGTGCCTCTGATACTATTTACAAGTTATCTTTAGTCAAAGAGTTCCCTTAGAAGTAGTTTCAGTATATGCCAAGATTATGTTTAGTTGATTTGAGAAGACGTGTGCTGTTGTGAATTGAAGAAATTCTGTGTATCTCTCCAAGGAACTGGCTATAGATTGTTTTAGCCAAAATTTTGCCAAAGGGGGAGATTGTTGGGTTTTTGTATGTTGGCTACATTTTGCAAAAACAACTATTAGCCAATGCTGAGACAAATGCTGTAGCAAGTGGAACAACATTGTGTTGTCTGATCTTTACGCGCCAGCTCGCGTTATATTTCTGTGCAAGATCTTCTGAAGATTATCTGAAGTTTTATGTTTAACCTAGCGTGCTGATCAAGACGCGCAGGTTTAATGAGCTGTAGAAGGCTGTCTTGCCTTGGTGTATTTCCATAATTAATATTGATATATTTTTGGAAACAATATTCTTGCTCATGAAGAATTATTTGCTGGACCTGACAACGTCTAAGCTGTGTGCTGAAGCCCAAATCAATGATTGCTCAGTATTATATATATGTAAACACAAACCCTAGTTTTGTGTGTGGAAAACCGTGTGTGTACTAAAGCGTGTGTCTTAAGGTTTTAGGTTTTCTTGTTAGTTGTGAGGCTTGATTGTATCACCTTGATTCAAGTCAAGTACTCTGTGTTTTGAGTTGTAACGATGTACTGCTCCTAAGCTTTTAAGTACGGAGTTAGTTGTGTTCTTAGAGTGTGTCTCTTATTCAAACAAACGAACAAGTGTATGGTTAACAGTGCTGTCTGTACTGTTAGTAGGAATTGAGACGGGGTCTCATACTTAGGAGTTCCTAGGTAGAGCAGCCATTGGTAGGGTCGTGGTGCAAAGACAAGTAGTGAGTCTACGTTGTGCTTTTCACTAGAACTGTTATAGTGGAGTTCATTCCTGGATTGGTATCCCCCAGACTAGGGCATTTTGCGCCGAACTGGGTTAACAAACTTACTGTGTTATTTATCTTTCAGTCACGTTTATTTTACTTGCAACGTTGTATTTTATTATTATTGTGTGACAAGTTCTAGTGAAGCATTTGTCCTGCGGCAGAGTAGCTGAAACGGCGCAGTAGCTCTTCTTCTTCTCAGATCTATTCTCTAAGTTTCAAGCATGCATTTTTAGGTTTAGGGCCGTGTATTTATAGGACAATCCTTCTTGGATCGGGTGCAACCTTAATTGTGACTACTAGGCCCAAGGAATAAAGGATATTCCATTTGCAAGGACCACTTAATCATAGTACAATCATTGTGATGGTGACAGCTGGCAGGCCAGCCAATTCATCCTTATCCTCCAAAGATACCTTCTACAATGTTCTAGCACGTTCCCAGATTTTGTCTTCTAGTAATGCTTGACTTGGTTTGACTTGCACGGAACATAATGTCTTGACAGTCATTATCAGTAGATGCCTTTAATGACGATCTAGAACCAAATAACATGCCTTGACATAAATTGCCTCTAAACTAACTCTTTTTCATCCAGATTACATAATTATTCCTAATACATAATTCTAGACTCAAAAGTAAATATAACTAATGAAATTGAATTAAAACATGGTTTGATCACCATATTGGCAAGAAATAATTCATGAATAAAGGCCTAAATAACACACAAATAGTGAGTCATCACACCCCCAAACTTGAATCATTGCCTGTCCTCAAGTAATGGTAGAAAGCAAAAATTGTGTTCAACTACTCATAATATTGACATGTAAACAGCACATTTAAGTAAAGAGACTCAGACCCTAGGAAAGTTTTCAAAAATTGGCACAATTCTCATAAAATCAACCATCAATGATGACCATGCGTGTGTGTGTGAACTGTTTAGCACTGTCAACCAGATTAATGACTACATCCCACTCTAAAACTACTCATTCTAAAGGCTAAGCTATTCTCTTTTTCCTATAATTTTGAAGTTACTTAGAGTTTCAGCAAAAATGGGGACTATTTCTTTTCAAGAGTGACCAAAGCATTTTGATTATAGCCAAGGAGAACTGCTGGGTTGCTTTTTCATTATCAAATATATATATACATTAGCTTTAGGGATACTCCATCTTTTCACTGACTAGATCCTACTTGTAATAGGTCTAACCTGCTAATAAGAGTAAAGCACCCTACTCACTTGTCTCACAGAGACTTATTCATTCTTTTTTTTTTATAGCTAACCAACAGCCTCCTATTAGGAATTATTGTAGCAATGATCACCAATTCAATACTCTAGTCCTTTCCCCCAAACTTGGTTCTAACCATATTCTCCATTATATTCATTTTTAGAAAACTTAGAGTAGAGAATGTGTATTTAAAAGAGTTATCTAGCCACTCTTAAGTTTGACAGTATTCAACAGTGTGCATTAAGGTGCAGAGATCATCAAATCAAGCAACAAACATAAGAATTTCCAAAAATTTCCAAACAAACCTATGGTCATGCATCTAAAACTTTAACCTCTGTTTTGGCATGTCAATAAAATGCTTACAAGAACACATTAAAAGCAATCTATTTTAAAACATTTTCAAAAAGTTTTTATTTGATGTTACCTCTCCCCCAAACTTAAACTAAACAGTGACCTCACTGTTGACACTAAGGAGAGGCAACGACTGATTCATCAAAAAGTTTTCAAAAACAGAACAGAAAATAAAAACTTAAACTAGACTCGATCCTACAGGCAAAGTGTGTCAAGACATACCATTAGGTCTTGAACCTCTTGCTTCTCCTCAAAGCAGAGTCAGCTTCTTTCTTTGAGTTTGCTTCATCAGTCTCCTCTTCTGATGGTTGATTTGGCTTAGGAACAGTTTCCTCAGGCTTGTCAGTGGTTGCGTGCGGTGCATCTTTCTTCTTTGTTGTTCTCTTTCTTTTTGTAGTAGGAGTGGTCAAGATCTGATCCATCTCCTTAGATGCAACCTTATCCTTCATGGCCAAATTAACCTGTGGAGGTGCATTATCAGGCTCATGCACAGTCTCCACTCCCAGAGTACCCTCCTGCAAAGGGGTATGCTCAATGGCATCTGCACCCTCTGAAGGCGTGCTAGTACTTGCCTCTGGGTCTTCAGGGTCTTGTCTGTCTGACCGATTGCTTCCTTCTTCTTCTTCACTCTTCTTCTCCTCTGACCAATTGTTCACGTTCTCATTGGCATCAGAGTTTGCAGCACCCTCGATGTAGTCACTATCAGCCCTCTCATAGTGTTCATCTTCCTCTTCTTCCTCAGCTACATCCTGTTTCTCATCAATTGGTGGTGAGGCAGGAGTTTTCTCCATTGATTCTGCAGGTGCCTCCTTTTCTTCCACTACCACACTAGGTAACTTCTTCATCTTGTGACTCTTCTTCTTTTTCTTCTTTTCTTTCTTCTTTTCTTTCTCTTCCTTTTCTTCTTCAACTTCTTCCACAATCACCTTCTCAACAGTTGCCTTTCTCAACCTCTTCTTTTTCTTCTTCTGCTGCTTGCTGGAGCTCTCTGGCACGTCAGTGGTTTCCTTTTCTTTAGGCAAGTCCGGATTGAACTCACCCAAGATGTCCATTGAAAAAATAGGTGCCCTCATGAATTCAAAGTTTGGGAAGTGGGTAGATAAGTTGCTAATGTACCATGCATGCATGTCAGCACTCCACTTCCAAAACCTCTGCATATCCCTTCTCAATTCGGATAGCAGTTCCTTTTCTCCAGAAGCACTAGCACCAGGTGTGCTAGGCTTAGCAGCAGGCAACTGTTGGCTTGCCTTTCTCCCTGTGTTTCCTTTGATCAACACATTAATAGCCTTGGCATTAAAGCCAGCCACAGGCTTCTTCACTTCATCTCCCATTCTATGGGGAACTACATTCTTCTTGCACAGAGCAGTGATGAGACAGGGGAAGTATAGCATACCTTCCCTAGTTGAACACTTCTCGATCTCATCAGATATGATCCTCCCAACGTTGATAGGCTGCTTCTCAATGATGCAGTGCAGCAGTATTAGTCTTGCTTTACTCATAGTGTCATTGTGAGTTGTTGGGATGACGATGTGCTTCAAAAATTGGTACCAAACCTTTGGTACATGCTTCAGGTTCATCCGCTGAACAGTCTTCTCATTCTCACCTACTCCTAGATTCCATTCAGTTCCAGGAATAGTGAGACTCAGCATGATCTCTTCCAATCGTTCTTCATCAATGGATTCGAGGGTAGCAGAATAGGCATCCTCTGATACGTCAATGCCATATAACCAGTTTATGTTCGCCTCTGAGTAGAGGATTGCTTTGCCTCTCACCATAACTTCTCTTCTCTTCTGGTGAATGTTGGTAAGATTGGAGTAGAACTCCTTCACAAGTTGAGTGTTGTATCTTGAGGGATGTGCAACAAACTTCTGCCACTTGAGAGAATGAATGATCATCTCAAGGTCTTCTCTAATCTCCAAACGCTCAAAGTCAGCGTTAAAGATGAATCCACGTTCAGTGTGGATCTGTTTGGAGCTAAAGATCTCATAGCGTTCAGCAGCGTCGCTATTAACAAAAATATCATTATCTTCTTCATCTTCAGAAATGGCAGCAGTGATCACTTGCCTCTTTCTAGTTGACATGATTGCGTGATAAGGATTGATAAAACGGTGGGGTGTTTTTGAAAGGTAAGGGTTGGTGTTTGAGAATTGGTTTGCAAAAAATATAGAGAGTAGTAGGTTTAGAAATTTACGGTGTAAAGGGTTTTATGAGTGATAAGGGTTGGTTTATATAGAAGGTAAAGGGTGGTTGAATTATTGTTACGAATCTTAATGGAAAAAATATGGAAAAAGTTATGGACGTTGGGATAATGATGATGGAAGGCGGATGATGTGGGTTTAACCGTTGGAAAAACGGTTTACACGCGAAATCAGTGCAACGGCTAGTTCAGCGCGTGTTATCACTTCGTCTGCCAAATGCCACGTGGTAACTTCTGATAATTACTAGCCCATCAGTAACCAGTATCCCAGCTTCATGTTGATAACATCTGGCGTGCCTTTTCCTCAGGACTTCTCCAAGTCCTCAAAACTTCAATTCTTCTTCTTTGGTTCATCTGGTTGGCATAGAGCTCAAGAATGATGCCAGTCACCGTATCTGTCATCACTCAGTCAACTAGACTAAGGCAACTAATGCCTTGCCTCCTAACAACAATATTTTTCCACACAATACCTGAAATTAAAAACAACTAAAAACAACAAAATTTATTAGAATCCTGGGTTGCCTTCCAGTAAGCGCTTGGTTTTCAGAAAGTCCTCAGCTTGACTTGCAAAATATGATTAAGAATCATCAAGAGTGGTGGTGACTCTATCCCTTGAGTTATCACCCCAATAGCTTTTCACTCTCTGTCCATTCACTTTGAATTCTTTACAAGTTGTCTCATCAAGAAGGTCAACAGCACCATAAGGATAAATTTTCAAAAGTTTAAATGGTCCTGACCATCTTGATTTCAATTTACCAGGAAATAACTTAAGCCTAGAGTTGTAGAGTAAAACATTTTGACCTTCTACCAACTCTCTCTTTTGAATCTTTTTGTCATGCCAGGCTTTAGTTTTTTCCTTGTATATTTCAGCATTTTCATAAGAAAACATCCTATGCTCCTCCAACTCAGATAGTTGCAAAAGTCTTGCCTTACCAGAAGCTTTAAAATCAAAATTAAGTTTCTTAGTAGCCCAAAAGGCTTTGCATTGAAGCTCTATTGGTAAGTGGCAAGCCTTTCCAAAAACTAGTCTGAATGGGGACATTCCCAAAGGTGTTTTAAAAGCAGTTCTATAGGCCCACAGAGCATCATCCAACAGTTTAGACCAATCTTTCCTTGATGGATTAACCATTTTTTCTAAAATTCTTTTGATCTCTCTGTTTGATAACTCTGCTTGCCCACTTGTCTGTGGATGATAAGCAGTGGCAACTCTATGTCTCACACCATATTTGGCCAGCAACTCCTCAAAAATTTTGTTACAAAAATGTGAGCCTTCATCACTGATGATTGCTCTTGGAGTGCCAAATCTAGTGAAGATATTTTTTAAAAAAAAATTGGTTACCACTCTAGCATCATTGGTGGGACTAGCAATTGCCTCCACCCATTTAGGCACATAGTCTACAGCAACTAAGATGTATAGATTACCAAAGGACTGAGGAAATGGTCCCATAAAATCAATACCCCAAACATCAAATAATTCAATTTCTAAAATGTTTGTAAGAGGCATTTCTTGTCTATTAGACACATTTCCAATTCTCTGACATCTATCACATTGTTTCACAAAATTATAAGAATCTTTAAACAATGATGGCCAATAATAGCCACACTGAAGAACTTTGGCAGCAGTTCTCACACTTGCAAAATTTCCACCATAAGGTGAAGCATGGCAATGTGATAAGATCTGTCTTGCCTCTTCTTCTGCCACACATCTTCTCTTTATTTGGTCAGACACTTTCTATACAAAAATGGTTCATCCCAAAAATAATTTTTCAGTTGAGACAAAAATCTTTTCTTTTGTTGATAATTCAAATCAGGGGATAAGTGTTTTCCAACCAAATAATTTACAATATCAGCATACCAAGGTGTCTTATCATTAGTTATCATTAAGAGTTGTTCATCAGGAAATTGCTCTTTAATTACATACCTGTCATGGCTTTGTACTTCTTCAGGTAGTTTAGACAAATGATCAGCAACCTGATTTTCAACACCCTTCTTGTCTCTAATCTCTAGATCAAATTCTTGCAGCAGCAATACCCATCTGATAAGCCTTGGTTTAGCATCCTTCTTTGAAAGTAGATACTTGATAGCTGATTGATCTGTGTACACCACCACCTTTGTACCAACAAGATATGATCTGAATTTGTCAAAGGCATACACAACTGCCAATAACTCCTTTTTTGTAGTAGTGTAGTTCAGCTGTGTTTCTGTCAATGTTCTGCTGGCGTAGTAGATAGAATGGAAAGATTTGTCATGCCTCTGACCCAACACAGCTTCAGTAGCAAAGTCACTAGCATCACACATCAGTTCAAATGGTTTTGTCCAATCAAGAGCTATAATCACAGGTGTTGTGATCAGAGCAGTCTTCAATGTTTCAAAGGCCTTGTGACATTCCTTAGAAAATTGAAATGGCACATTATGCTGTAGCAGTTGACATAAAGGCTTTGTAATCTTGGAAAAATCCTTGATAAACCTTCTATAGAATCCAGTATGTCCTAGAAAACTTCTGACTCCTTTAACATTTGTTGGTGGAGGCAACTTCTCAATCACTTCCACTTTAGCTTTATCCACTTCTAATCCCTTCTTAGAAATCCTATGACCCAACACAATTCCTTCTTTTACCATGAAGTGACATTTCTCCCAGTTCAGCACCAGATTACTCTCTTCACACCTTGTCAAAACCAATTCCAAGTTATCCAAGCATCCTTGAAATGACTCTCCAAAGACAGAAAAATCATCCATGAATACTTCCATAGCAGATTCAATCAAATCAGAGAATAATGCCATCATATATCTCTGAAAAGTAGCAGGGGCATTACACAATCCAAATGGCATCCTCCTAAAGGCAAAGTTACCATAGGGACATGTGAAAGTAGTCTTCTCTTGATCTTCAGGAGCTATAGCTATCTGATTATAACCAGAATATCCATCAAGGAAACAATAGAATTCCTTGCCTTCCAATCTATCCAACATCTGATCAATGAATGGCAGAGGAAAATGATCTTTCCTTGTGGCCTTGTTAAGCTTTCTATAGTCCATACATATCCTCCACCCTGTTACAGCTCTGGTGGGGATTAACTCATTCTTCTCATTGGCAACTACTGTCATGCCTCCCTTCTTAGGAACACATTAAACAGGACTAACCCACACACTATCAGAGATAGGATAAACAATACCAGCATCTAACCATTTGATTATCTCCTTCTTTACTACCTCTTTCATAATGGGGTTCAGCCTTCTTTGACATTCCACACTGTTCTTGGAATTTTCTTCAAGTAAGATTCTGTGCATACAAACAGTGGGACTTATATCCTTAATATCAGCCATTTGCCAAGCTATGGCTCTCTTGTATCTTCTCAACAACAATATTAGGCTCTCCTCTTGTTTACCAGTCAAATCAGCAGAAATGATAACAGGCAACTGCTGACTTGTCTCCAGAAATGCATACTTCAAATGTGAAGGTAATTGTTTCAATTTTAAAGGAGGTGGCTTCAAAACTGAAGGAATGTTCTCCTTCTTAGCATTAGGTGGTATTTCCAATACTTCATATCTTCCAGCCCATTTGATAATGGACTTTTCCTTTGTAACTTCATCATCTACCAATTCCTTGTCTTCATGAGGAAAGGGAATCTTCTTCAAATGATCAGAATCTTTCATGAATTGCTTGTGCACCAGAGAATCCCAACTTTGCAGTTGTGATACAACCTCCAACTTCTCAGTAGGAAACTTCATAGCTATGAGAATGTTGAACTTGACTTCTTGGTTGTTAACTCTCATGGTTACTTCTCCCTTCTCTACATCAATCAATGTCCTTCCAGTAGCAAGGAATGGTCTTCCCAAAAGTATGGGAGTATCTTCATCAGCAGTGAAATCCATAATGATAAAATCAGCAGGGAAGACAAACTTGTCAACCCTAACCAGCACATCTTCAATCTTTCCTTGTGGGTAACATATGCTTTTGTCAGCTAGTTGAAGTGTAATGGTTGTTGGTCTAGCAGCACCAATACCCAACTTGTTGAAAATAGATAAGGGCATCAGATTGATGCTCGCTCCTAGGTCACATAGAGCTTGACCTACATGTATATTTCCAATGGTGCAGGGTAGAGTAAAGATACCAGGATCTTTCAACTTTGGTGGTAACTTACCCTGAACCATTTGGCTACACTCTTGTGTAAGTGCCACAGTCTCGAACTCACCAATCCTCTTCCTCTTTGTTAGCACATCCTTCATGAACTTTGAGTAATGAGGCATCTGCTGAATTGCCTCATTGAGTGGTATGTTGATATGCAGTTGCTTCATCATCTCAATGAACTTGTTGTACTGTTGCTCTTCTTTAGCTTTTCTCAGCCTTTGAGGAAATGGAGGAGGTGGTCTCTCATTCATTAGCTTCTGAACATCAATAGGACAAGGATCTGGAGGTAATGTCATATCAATGTTAGCCATAGTCTTATCAGGCCTTGTCTTCTTATGTGGTACTTCAGTCTTCTGTTTGGTTGTAACTTCAAGAGGTAACTTCTGGCTTGCCTGTTGAATATCGTCATTCACAGGTGCAGATGCAACTTGAGTCTTGCCTTCTGAAGCCAGTTCAGGCATCTTGGGGCCTTCATACTCTGTTCCACTTCTCAATAAAATAACTTTGCAAGTTTCTTTCCCTTTATATTTTGAAGTAGAAGCAGGTGATTCAGTGGTACTTGGAAGTGAACCACTAGCTCTTGAAGTTAAGGCAGTAGCAATCTGCCCCACTTGAGTCTCTAAATTCTTGATACTAACCCCTTGGGCAGTAATTTGACTCTTTGTCTCAACAGCAAAATTCTTGGTCTCTTGCATAAATGCTTTTAAAATACCTTCCAGTTGATTAGTGTTGGCAACTGGAGGCGTTGCCTTCTGTTGATTGTTGGACCAAGAAAAATTTGGATGGTTCTTCCAATTAGGATTGTAAGTGTTGCTTTATGGGCTGTTGTTCCTAGCCACATAGTTTACACTTGCAGGATTTGCAGGACAGTCTTCAAACAAATGAGAACCAGCATAATACACACATGAAGCTTCAGCTCCACTAGTCAATGCCTTGGCAGTCTCAGTAGCAGGCTTCTCTGGAGCAGTAAGCAGATTTTTCAACATGGTATGCATAGAAGCTATCTAAGCAGCTAGTGCAGTAGTTTCACTGGCTTCATGCATACCAGCAGCCTTCTTACTTGGTTGAGGGGTAGCCCTCACAGTTGGCCACTGATATGTGTTAGCAGTAATGCTCTCAATTAGTTCAAAACCATCGGTATAAGACTTTGACAATAGGGATCCACCAGTAGATGCATCTAGCATATTCCTTGAAGCAAGTACTAACCCATTATAGAATGTCTCAAGTTGGATACACACAGGAATACCATGGTGTGGACATTGTCTCAGCATCTCTTTGAATCTCTCCCATGCATCAAACAAAGTCTCATCTTCTCCTTGTTTGAATGAAGTGATTTCATTCCTCATCTTTGCATTCTTGACAGGAGCAAAGTATTTGGCTAAAAACTTCTCAGCTAGAGTATTCCAAGTAGTAATGGAATTAGGCTCTAGAGAGTTAAGCCAACTCTTTGCTCTATCCCTTAATGAGTAAGGAAAGAGTCTCAGCTTGAAAGCGTCATCAGTAATTCTAGGAATTTTAAAGTTACTCGCCACTTCCAAGAATTGTCTAAGGTGCAAGTGAGGATCATCAGTAGCAACTCCACTAAATTTTCCAATAGTCTGCAACATTTGGAACATCATAGGCTTGAACTCGAACGCAGCAGTGGTAATCTCCTCTCTAACTATGCCAGTGTTCATAGAATTATGATCAAACATTACATAATCCCTTATGCTTCTCCCTCTATCATTGGCAATGCCAATAATGTCAGGATTCTGAGGTTCAACAGGAGGGTTCTGCCCTCTAGCAGCTGGTTGTTCTTCAGGATCAACCATGGTTACTTCTTCTTCTGAACTAGAGCCAGAAAATTGAACTTGTTCACTTGTTTCTTCAAAAACCAAACCGACACCAGTGTCTTGCCTCTGATTGCCTCTTGTATTCTTCCTACGAATTCTGAATGTTCTTTCTATCTCAGGATCTGGTCTGTATTCAGGTGTAAGTAATCTACGCATGCAATGCCAGAGCACACCTGTAGATAAACCACTTGACAGAAAAGATCAAATAACAACAATAAACTAAAACTACAATAAATGAAAATGGAACTTAAAACCGTACTATTCCCCGGCAACGGCGCCAAAAACTTGTTCGGTTGGAATTGTGAATACGCAAGTATACGCAGTCCACTGTAACAAGTAATAAGTAAAGAGTGTGTCGAACCAACAGGGAATAGTCTAAGGGTTATACATTCCAAGTTCAGATAAAGTGTTTAGTCTATTGTAATGGTGACAAAACATATTTGGTTTTTAACACAATAAATAAAATAACAGTTATATAAAGTGATGGTTGAAAACAAGAATAAAAGGGTAGCTGAGATCATGATCCATTTAACACATGAACGAAGCATAGTGAATGATAACTACTGTCGTGCCATCTGTGAGCAAGCTTGCCTTGTGGTGTATGTCTACAACGTTAGATATTAAAATAGGGTATAATGGACTGGCTCTGTCGAGGTCACTATTAATCCCATTAGAGTTCAGAAACGCACTTCTTGTTTGGTTTCCCACTAAGGCCCTTAACTTATCCATAAGAAAAGGTAGGGATTACATGTCTGCTCCCACTTAACCTTATTATTTTTATTATTTCCATTAACATGCTAGATGTCTCTACACATGCAACTTGTATTTAAATCTAAGTTGATCAGTCAAAGAAATAAATGTATTTTCATAAAAATATAAAGTTAAAGATGACACAAGAACAATCATTCATTCACATAAATATTTCATTCATTATATAAATTTCACATAATCTCAACTACAAAGAGTTTAGCTCAGAATGAGCATAGAAACAACAACAATAATAACAAGTAAAGTAGTGATACCCATTACAATGCAATAGATACTCCTACAGACACTGTCGTGCCTCTCGTTATCACAGGTCGCCTCCTGCGGCAGAGTAGCTGAAACGGCGCAGTAGCTCTTCTTCTTCTCAGATCTATTCTCTAAGTTTCAAGCATGCATTTTTAGGTTTAGGGACGTGTATTTATAGGACAATCCTTCTTGGATCGGGTGCAACCTTAATTGTGACTACTAGGCCCAAGGAATAAAGGATATTCCATTTGCAAGGATCACTTAATCATAGTACAATCATTGTGATGGTGACAGCTGGCAGGCCAGCCAATTCATCCTTATCCTCCAAAGATACCTTCTACAATGTTCTAGCACGTTCCCAGATTTTGTCTTCTAGCAATGCTTGACTTGGTTTGACTTGTACGGAACATAATGTCTTGACAGTCATTATCAGTAGATGCCTTTGATGACGATCTAGAACCAAATAACATGCCTTGACATAAATTGCCTCTAAACTAACTCTTTTTCATCCAGATTACATAATTATTCCTAATACATAATTCTAGACTCAAAAGTAAATAAAACTAATGAAATTGAATTAAAACATGGTTTGATCACCATATTGGCAAGAAATAATTCATGAATAAAGGCCTAAATAACACACAAATAGTGAGTCATCAGTCAGCAGACATATTTTGGTGCAATAGTTCATCATTTGGTTCAGGTTGAGTTTGTTTAGTGAAGGATGGGGGTGAACTAGTGAAGATGATGATGAAGAATTAGAGGAAATTTCAATGTGTGGAAGTTTATCTTTTCTGTAATAGACTCAGGTTGTTCAGAGTTGATAGCAGTTTGTGGTTCATTGTTCAAGAGTTGGTCATCAGCAGATAATTGTTCATCATTTAGTTCAGGTTCTGGCTCAGCAGGAAATGGTGCTTTTGGGGAAGGGAATTGAGATTCTTCTTCTGTAAAAGGGTTATGGTTCATTGATTCCAAAAACAATGGGTCAGATTCAATAAGTTGTGGAGTATCAACAGGATCAATGTCCATCAATGTTGGTTGATCTTCAGATTGTGGAACAATTTCTAAAGGTTCGGGATTGGTTGCATCAACAACATTCAGTGGTTGTACCCTTAGGGGTGAAGTGGTTTCCAATAGCTGTTTAATGGGGATTCTATCCTCATCATCAATGGCAGTAGAAATGGTCACAGCTAAAGTGGACATAGTAGTTTGTTCAGTCATAGGTTGATCTTCAACTGTTCGTTCTAACCTAGGGTTTTGGTTTGGCAGAACACTCACATCCCTATGATCAATACTGACATTATCAGAAGGGTTGGTAGAAGTCATTCCTGACACATTTACTGTCATTCTCATTCTAACAAAGAGAGTTTCACTATCATCAGAATCTTCATCACTTTCATTAATCAGCTTCAACCTTCTAATCTGTCTTTTTCCCTCATCCTTGGACATCATCTCTTCTTCCTTTTAGCATTTGTTGCAGCTTTAGCCTTTGCAGCAAGTTCTTCTTCCGATAGAATAGGGATGGTTCTACCAGAACTGAGGGTTCTATCTTCAACAGTGTTCTTATTCACAGTTGGTTTAACAGCAGGCTTATCCGACTTGTTCATCTTCTCCATCTTACCTTTTCTAGGCTTCTGTCCCTTCATAACTCTTTCACTAGCAACTTCAAATTCTTCTATAATGGCATCTTGAATGACATGTTCTGCATCAGCTTCTAATATCATTGGAAAGCCATCATCATACAGGAAATTTTCTTTGTTTAGAACTAGAGGTGTTTTAGGAGACTTCAATTCATCCTTCTTCCTCAGATTCATAGATACAAGGTTCATTACCTTTTTGTCTTCCAGAAAGGGTTGAGTAACTTGTTTATCAAATTGGTCAATTAATTCAACTAGTCTACCCTGATGAAACAACTCAGACAACAATTTAGGATGGTGAACAACTCTGTGTCCATCATTTTTCTTTTTGCTGTCTCTGCTCTTGTTGATGCAGACACACAAATGTTCAAACAAACACCCAGCAAGATTGATCATTTGACCATTTGCCAAACAGAAAAGAAACTTGGCACATTTATTGGAAATGTATTCTGTTCCACCACTCCAAGTCCATATGGAGTGAATGAGAATTTGATACAAGACTCTGTAGAGAGGATACAGTTGTGAACCACTAGGTCTAGTTTTAGTACCTTTCTTTTCATATAGAACAGCAAGCAGGTCTGGGTCAAATAAGAACTGTACTATTTCATCAGGAATAGCAATACTCTTGGTAGTTATCTTAGGAGAAAACACCTTACCACTCAATGGAATACCTAACACCTTTGCAATGTGTTCAGCCTTCAGTGTTAACCTTATGCCATTAACAACAGACTTGATTTCCTTTTGAAATTCCTGGCACACCAAGCACAGTGAGTGATGCAGTGTGCTAAACACTTTATTCAACACTTTACGTAAAACAGTAAAATAAATAAAAACAGATAAAGAACACAGAGTATTTGTTAACCCAGTTCGGCCCAACGTCCTAATCTGGGGGATACCAATCCAGGAAGGAATCCACTAAAATAGCCCTAGTTCAAAGTTACCAGCAAACGCCCCGTTTACAACTTATCGCCTAGCAACTACTAATGACAACTCAACCTAGGAACTTCTAGATCAAAGGCGCCCCGCCTTACTTCCTCTCAGTTTGAAGACCTCCACGCAAACAACCTCTGGTTTACTAGTCTTCGCCTTGGTATTAAGTTCAACACACATATTTTTGTTTGAGACACACTCCTATAAAACTACACAATCGTACCTAAAGGCTTAGAGTGTTACAACCGCAATACCTACTCCATACTTCACAGCTTAGGAGAAGAACACAAACACTCCATACTTAAAAGCTTAGGAGTGCACTCGTTAAAGCACAAGGCTTTAACTACGAAACCCTAAAACCCTAAAGACTACATCTTGTAAATATTGGCTTCGCTCCTCTTTAGGTTTTACATCCTTGAATATATAGCTTCAGCAAGAATGTGTTTTGCAAGCAACATGGGCTTCAGAGTACAGCTGGTCCAAAAGAAACCTAGCAAATATATTTTAGAACCATATAATATGTTTCCATAAATAGAGAAAATAGAGAAACATATTTTACAAAGCAATCAGGGCAAAACGCCAACTCCTGAAGGTTCTAGATAAAAAGGCGAGACTTTCTGCACAAGTAATGAAGATAAAACCGAACTAAATCTTCAAAAAGATCTCGCTCAAAAATACGCGCACGTCCTGATGATGTACGCACATGTTAGAGCATCTTATCCAACATCTGGCTAGTTTCAGCAAAAATGATGCCAACACAAAAAGTACCAACAATCTCCCCCTTTGGCAAATTTTTGGCTAAAACAAATTATGGCCATCTATATGTCACTTAAACAGATACTTCCACAAAAGAAACACATACGCATAAAGAGCAGTAGTAGCTATCCTTTAAGCACAACAAAAAAAGATAAGACAGGTCTTCTACCTTCTACAATTTATCATAGAAACATGCAACAGCGGAACACATAATAACTACTTCCCCTTAAATCATCAGAAGCATAAACATTGATAGAATGTCGAATAGAAGGCTTCAACATTTCACACAGCAGCTCCCCCTGCACATATGCATAGGGTGTTGGATCATCATATCCAACATCTCCCCCTGAAGAACACAAATCAGCTCCCCCCAAACACATAGCAGAGCAACATAAACTACTCCATATCGCAAAGCAACATAAACTACTCCATATCACCATATAGAAAGATATGTCAGCATCAAGTAGAACATCAGGCATATCAGCCAATATCAGCTAACTTCTAATACAGTGTGCATCATAAAGGATCATGTACAAGTTACCCATATTGCTATGATTGTAACTAACTAGGCCACCATATTGCTATGAGAGTGGCCATAAAGAAGCATATATAAGTTACCCATATTGCTATGATTGTAACTAACTAGGCCACCATATTGCTATGAGAGTGACCAAGCCACCCATATTTCTATGATTGTGACTCTTCTTTCATTTCATCAGCTTCATCATCCTCAGTTGCATCACCATCAACAGTAACACCATCATTCATACCAGCAACAGCCATACCAGAAAATTTCTTCCCTTGATCTCACCCTTTTAAAACCAGAACAGGTAGAGTGACCTACTCTGATACCAATTGAAATTCCTGGCACACCAAGCACAGTGCCTGATGCAGTGTGCTAAACACTTTATTCAACACTTTACGTAAAACAGTAAAATAAATAAAAACAGATAAAGAACACAGAGAATTTGTTAACCCAGTTCGGCCCAACGTCCTAATCTCGGGGATACCAATCCAGGAAGGAATCCACTAAAATAGCCCTAGTTCAAAGTTACCAACAAACGCCCCGTTTACAACTTATCGCCTAGCAACTACTAATGACAACTCAACCTAGGAATTCCTAGATCAAAGGCACCCCGCCTTACTTCCTCTTAGTTTGAAGACCTCCACGCAAACAACCTCTGGTTTACTAGTCTTCGCCCTAGTATTAAGTTCAACACACATATTTTTGTTGGAGACACACTCCTATAAAACTACACACTCGTACCTTAAGGCTTAGAGTGTTACAACCGCAATACCTACTCCATACTTCACAGCTTAGGAGAGGAACATAAACACTTGATACTTAAAAGCTTAGGAGTGCACACATTAAAGCACAAGGCTTTAACTACGAAACCCTAAAACCCTAAAGACTACATCTTGTAAATATTGGCTTCGCTCCTCTTTAGGTTTTACATCCTTGAATATATAGCTTCAGCAAGAACGTGTTTTGCTAGCAACATGGGCTTCAGAGTACAACTGGTCCAAAAGAAACCTAGCAAATATATTTTAGAACCATATAATACGTTTCCATAAATAGAGAACATAGAGAAACATATTTTACAAAGCAATCAGGGCAAAACGCCACCTCCTGAAGGTTCTAGATAAAAAGGCGAGACTTTCTGCACAAGTAATGAAGATAAAACCGAACCAAATCTTCAAAAAGATCTCGCTCAAAAATACGCGCACATGTTAGAGCATCTTATCCAACATCTGGCTAGTTTCAGCAAAAATGATGCAACACAAAAAGTACCAACAATCTCCCCCTTTGGCAAATTTTTGGCTAAAACAAATTATGGCCATCATCTTATTCACTATTTCTATAACTTCATCATCATCTTCTGCTTTATCAAACACTTTGGCCTTAATCCAGAACATGGTACACAGATCTTTGTAAGTGTTTCCATTCAGAAGCCTGAAGTAAGAATCCCACCCTTGGCGAGTGAAGAAGTGTTTGACCTCAAAACCGTTTACACCCAGACTTTCGAAGCAAACCAACCTTTTTTGGTGTAGCGATAACTCTTCTTCAGGGAAACTCATAGTGTTTCCAGTATCAACTAAGGATGATCCCATCTTGAAAAGATCGATGAGAGGAGAAATTTCTGGAACGTTGTTGTCTTCCATAGGAGAGGTTAGGGTTTGGTGTTTCTAAGATTTGGGAAGAAAGAAAATTTTGATGAAGGTTTACAGAGAATAGAAAACGTGTAGCTCGTGGATGTGTTTGTGTGTGATTATGAAGAGTGTTTTTAGAAAACTAAAAGCAATTGAAAACAAAAACCGATGTACACACAAAAGGAGGGAAAAGTTAATTTACTATATGCATTGGTAACCTCACTTAATCATCATAAATTGTCTTCCCATCTAATCACATCGAGATACGCGTTTTAAACACTATTTGAGTAACTGACACGTTACGGGGTTGGCAGTTGAAAAGGCAACGGTTACAGTCTTTTCATCTTCCGTGTCAGAACCATACATAAGCCTCTAGAAGTTCTCAGAAGCCTTAGTTATCAGAAGTCTAACCATAATACTTCTGACAACACCTTCTTCTGAAAGACTTTTAGATGCTCTATTTTCTCAAAGCCAAATTTTAATCAGATTTTTCTTAATAAAATCAAATCTTTCTATTGGTAAAGGTTTTGTAAATATGTCAGCCCATTGATTTTCAGTCTCAACGAACTTAATATCTATTACTCCCTTCTGAACATAGTCTCTGATAAAGTGATGTTTAATTTCAATATGTTTAGCTCTAGAGTGTAAAATAGGATTTTTAGAAAGGTGTATGGCAGCAGTGTTATCACAATACAAAGGTATAATGTGACTGCTTACTTGATAGTCCTCTAATTGATATTTCATCCACAGAAGTTGTGTGCAACATTTTGCAACAGAGATGTATTCTGCTTCTGTTGTAGACAATGCAATGATTGATTGTCTTTTACTACCCTAGGAGACCAGATTTTTACCAACAAATTGACAAATGCCACTTGTGGATTTTCGTTCAATTTGTTCTCCTGCGTAGTCAGCATCACAGAATCCACTAAGTTGATAATCATTGGTTTTTAGATAAAACAGTCCAAGATTAGTGGTTCCTTTCAAATACCTAAAGATTCTCTTTACAGTAGTAAGATGAGATTCTCTAGGATCTGATTGAAATCGTGCACACAAGCAAACTGAGAATAATATATCAGGTCTTGATGTAGTTAGATAGAGAAGTGAACCAATCATACCTCTGTATTGCTCCTGATCCACTTTGCCTTCAGATTCATCCAAGCTTAAACTTGAAGTAGGGTGCATTGGAGTGTTCATTGGCTTACATTCTTCTAGATTAAACTTTTTGAGAAGCTCCAAGGAAAAATTTCAGCTCCCCCATCATGCTCATTTCCAATTCCTCCTGCATAAGCTTAGAGAAACTCTTGCAAAGAGAGGCATTAGTAGAACCAAATATTATATCATCAACATAAATTTGAATGATTAGAATGTCTTTCTTCATAGTTTTTCTAAATAGAGTATTGTCAACCTTCCCCTTTTCAAAGCCATTCTCAACTAAGAAATTACTTAGTCTATCATACCAAGCTCTTGGAGCTTGCTTAAGACCATAGAGTGATTTCTTTAGTTTGAAAACGTGATCAGGAAATTGTATACTTTCAAAACCTAGGGGTTGCTTGACATAAACTTCTTCATATATAAAACCATTAAGAAACGCACTCTTGACATCCATTTGATAAAGTTTGATGTGGTGATTAACAACATAGGAGAGAAGTAACCTAATTGCTTCCAGTCTTGCAACAGGAGAAAATGTTTCTGTGTAGTCTATTCCCTCTTGTTGACTGTATCCTGGTGCAACAAGTCTAGCTTTATTCCTTGTTACTTCACCTTGCTCATTCAATTTATTTCTAAAGACCCACTTTGTTCCAATAATGTTCTTTCCTTTAGGTTTTGGGACAAGACTCCACACATCATTTCTTTCAAATTGATTCAGCTCTTCTTGCATAGCTAGAATCCATGAATCATCTTTTAGAGCTTCATCAATGGTTTTTTGTTCAATGAATGATATGAGCCCAAACAGTGATCCTTCATCTCTGAAGATTGATCTTGTTTTCCTAGGGCTGTTTTTGTTACCGAGAATTAGCTCTTCTGGATGAGATGATTTGTATTTGAAGGACCTTTTAGGAATTTCCTCAGGTTCTAAATCAAATTCATTGCTTTGGGTTTCTTGAAGAGTTCCAGAAGCCTCTGAGTTTATGTTATCAGTAGCAATTGTTGTGTCAGAAGCACTAGGTGGTTCTGGTACTAGTGATGCAGTAGGTTCTGATAAGATGATAGATCTTTTTCTTCTGACAACTTGTGGAACTTCATCTTCAAATTCAAATTCATCTGCAATGGCTTTGATGGGCTCTGACTTTTTATGATCAGGCTCTTTATCATCAAATCTTACATGCATAGATTCTTCAACTATTTTAGTTTCTGAATTATACACTCTATATGACTTGGAGCGCTCAGAGTATCCAATAAAGATACCCTTTGATGCTTTAGAGTCAAATTTATTTAGATGGATCTTAGTATTTAGAATGTAACAGGTACATCCAAATTGATCAAAATAAGAAAGATTAGGTTTTCTTCCTTTGAGCAATTCATATGCTGTTTTATTCAACTTAGGTCTAATAAAGATTCTATTTTGAATATAACATGCAGTGTTTACAGCTTCTGCCCAAAAATATTTAGCTAAGTTAGTTTCATGCATCATGGTTATGGCCATTTCTTGTAGAGATCTGTTCTTTCTCTCTACAACTCCATTTTGTTGAGGAGTTCTTGGAAAAGAGAACTCATGGAGAATTCCATGTTTTTCACAAAATATTTCAAAGGGTTCATTTTCAAATTCTCCACCATGATCACTTCTAAATTTGACAATTTTCAAATCTTTTTCATTTTGTATTTGAGTACAGAAGATACTAAACACTTCATATGTTTCATCTTTAGTTCTAAGAAATTTTACCCAAGTCCATCTACTGTAATCATCAACTATGACAAGACCATACTTCTTACCATTTATTGAAGCAGTGCTAACTGGTCCAAATAAATCAATATGAAGTAGTTTCAGAGGTTTTGAGGTTGAGACATAGTTTTTGATTTTAAAAGAGTTTTTATAAATTTTGCCTTTTTGACAGGCTCCACAAAGGGAGTCTGAGTGATATTTGATTTCAGGTAATCCTAATACAAGATTGTCCTTGCTAAGTTTAGAGATCAATCTCTAGTTAGCATGGCCAAGTTTCTTGTGCCAGATCCATTTTTCATCACTCACTGTCTGAAGGCACAAAACTTTTTGTTCCATTAGTTCAAAAAGATTGATTTTGTACATATTGCCATGTCTCTTACCTCTAAACACAATGGATTTGTCAGAAGCATTTGTTACAGTACATGCATTCTTATTAAAGGTTACTTCATACCCACTGTCACTTAATTGACTTATACTCAATAGGTTATGACATAATCCATCTACAAGCAATACATTAGATATGGAAGAGAAAGATTTACCAACTGTGCCAGTACCAATTATCTTGCCTTTTTGGTTCCCACCAAACCCTACATTTCCTCCCTCTTTGAGAGTTAGGGTGAGGAACATATCCTTCTCTCCCGTCATGTGTCGCGAACAACCACTGTCCAGGTACCAAGTACTTTGCTTCTTGTCTCTTAGTGTGCAAACCTGAAAGATGAACAAACACAGACTTTGGTACCCAGAACTTGTTGGGTCCATTGGGGTTAGTATAAGATTTCTTTAAGTATGGTTTTCTAAAAGCCTTTTTGGAATCATACTTCATCTTGCCTGAGTGTGTTGTGGTAGGTTGAGCAAACTTAGCTTTTGATCTCTCCCGTCATGTGTCGCGAACAACCACTGTCCAGGTACCAAGTACTTTGCTTCTTGTCTCTTAGTGTGCAAACCTGAAAGATGAACAAACTCAGACTTTGGTACCCAGAACTTGTTGGGTCCATTGGGGTTAGTATAAGATTTCTTTAAGTACGGTTTTCTGAAAGCCTTTTTGGAATCATACTTCATCTTGCCTGAGTGTGTTGTGGTAGGTTGAGCAAACTTAGCTTTTGAAGTTTTAGCTTCTGATAGTTTTAGAACCTTGGTTGCCCTAGGTTCTGGTCTTTTCAGAATCCTAACTTCAGCTTGCTTCTGCTTTGAATAATTGTTAGTCATGGCCTTTGAAGTTTTTGCTTCTGAGACTTTTGACTTTCCTTTATTCAAGGCTTTTGTTTGAACATCCTTCTTAACCATACTAGTAGTTGGAATAAAGGTATTATACAAATGGGGTGGAACTTTACTTATACACAAAGATGAACTTGATTCCCCTTTCTCATGAGATTCAGAGCGACCAAGTCTTTCACCTCTATTTTTGGTAGGATTATAGATCATAGAGGCTACCTTACTCTTATTGACATTTTGATTGACAAATTCATGAAGTGCAGCTTCATGTACATCATGAGTTTCGTTACAGGAAATACAACCTTTTTCAAGCTCTTTTATTGTTAGTTTAGATTCATTGTATTGAGCTTGAAGTTGGTCAAATCTCCTTATAAGCAAGCCAACATCTTTCTTTAATTAAAAGTTTAGCATTTTTTGACTTGATTATAAACTGTCTCATAGTGTCTCTAAGAGTACGTAGAAGCATATCTTGAGGAATGTTAGAAGTTACCTCATCAATGTCATCTGTTTCTGATTCATTTCTAGAATCATTTTCATTGTCAGAAGTACTTGTAGCCATCAGTGCTAAATTTGCCTCTTCATCATCTGCTTCATCATTAGACAATTTATCCAGATCCTCAAATGTAGCCATCAGACTCTTCTTGAGTTGTTCTTAACACTGCTTTTTCTCCCTTTGTTTTTGGAGTTCAGATCTGGACATTCAACAATGAAGTGTCCAGTCTTCTTACAGTTGAAGCAAGTGTTTCTAGAATCATCCCTTTTATCTTTGTAGTTTGAGCCTTTGCTTCCAGAACCTCTTGATACAAATTTCTGTCCAAAAACCTTATATGTTTTATCCCATTTTCTAAATCTAGACATCATGGCATAGAACTCTTCATCAGAGTTTTCTTCTTGATCATCTGCCTGAGATTCTTCAACCTCTGATTCAACAACTTTAGCTTTTAAAGCTTTGGAGGAGGTTGATGGTTGTGTTGTTGATTTTGACTCCCTCTTTAGCTCATCAGAAGCTAACTCCATCTCATGACTGATGAGATTGCTAGTTAGTGTTTCTAAACTTAAAGTGTTCAAATCCTTTGCTTGTTGTATAACAGTGTTCTTAGGTCTCCACTTAGGAGGCAAGCTCCTTAGAATCTTCTTCACATGATCAGATGTTGTGTAGCTCTTCTTAAGTATAGAGAGACCAGCTACCAAGATTTTGAATCTTGAGTACATCTCATCAATACTCTCATTGTCTTTCATTTTGAACATTTCATAATGCTGAACCAAAGAGTTGGCTTTTGCTTCTTTGACTTGTTGGTTTCCTTCATATGATTGACCAGGAGAATCATATATGCCTTTAGCACTTTGTCTGTTTCCTAGCTTTTGATATTCTTCATGAGTGATGCAGCCACCTATGATAACTTTGGCATTGTTGTGTCTCTTCCATTCTTTCTTTTGCTCAGCATTGAATGTCTTTAGCACAGCTGTAGGCACTCTTCCATCTTCATCTAGTAAGTTTTGGAAACAAACACATTCTTCACCATATTTTAGGGTTTCATATTTTAGTGTTTAGGGTTTCGGGTTTAGGTTTCGAGTTTTAGGGTTTCGGATTTTAGGGTTTAAAGTTTGTGTTTTAGAGTTTTAGGGTTAGGGTTAGGGTTTCGAGGTTAGGGTTTAAGGGTTTCGGGTTTTAGGGTTTCGAGTTTTAGCGTATAGGGTTTCGAGTTTCCGGTTTAGGGTTTGTGTTTCGCATTTTAGGGCTTCAGATTTTAAGGTTTAGGGTTTGGGTTTCGAGTTTTAGGGTTTCGAGGTTAGGGTTTTAGTGTTTCAGGTTTTAAGGTTTAGGGTTTGGGTTTCGAGTTTTAGGGTATAGGGTTTAGAGAAAAGAAGATGGTATGACGGATTCAAAACAAAAAAACATGACTCAATTCTAAACTAATATGCACAGAAAAAAAAAAAAAATTACTCAATCATAATCCTAATATGTAGCAAAAAAAAAATACGACTCACAGTAATTTAATCCTACTCCTTCATCCTTAATCTAATGGTTAATATTTATCCTTACATTCTCATATAAAATATAATTCTCATAGGATACACCCTATATATATATATATATATTATGCGGGTTTGAGGCGTGGTCGGTATTAAGGTACCCCTACCCGCTTATTTTTGCAGGTAATTATCAATATTTGTTTCTCTACCCAAAATGCAAATTTTTATCCTACCCATTATTGGTATTTTTTGCGGAAATCCATTTGGTATGAGTCCAATTGTCTTCCCTATCTAAATTGATCCTAAATCACCATTCTATGATAGATCAAAGAAGGAAAAATTGTGAATGTTAGCCTTAGAACTTAAAAGATGGGAAGGTGAGAGTGGGAGATATTGTTCAATGAACATTTAACTACACCATTAAAGAGTCGAAAAATGATAAATGTTATAAAGTAAAATAAAAATCTAATATAATGAGGGTAATTGTGTGAGGAATTTTTTATTTCTTTTTATTTCCTGTTTTATTTTTTCATGTTACTAAAAACAATACAAAAAATGAAAAGTATTTGGTCTTTGTTATAGACTAGATACATAAAAACGAAAAGTATTTGGTCTTTAAAAGTTAATTGTTTTTTTATAAAAAAGAAAGGGAATATCATTTTTGCAAAAGTTTTTTATTTAACCTTTCTTTTACTTTTTGACTTGATTTATTTATGAATATGTTTTTATTTTATTTTTGAGCGGGATGCATGAAAATAAGTTAGTTTGCACACAAAATTGATACTATATATTATTGATACTATATATTTATTTGGCTTAAATAATGTTTGGGTCCCTGTAAGTTTGCATTTTTTTGATATAAGTCCCTGTAAGTTTTTTTGTTTTAATTAAGTCCCTGCAATTATTTATTTTTTGAAATAAGTCCCTAAATTAAAAATCCGCAGGAAAATTTGAAAGAAAATCTGCACGAAAACTGCAGATTTTCCTGCGGATTTTGACTTTAGGGACTAATTTCAAAAAAACATATAATTGCAAGGACTTATTTAAAACAAAAAAATTTACAGGGACTTATATCAAAAAAATGCAAACTTACAGGGACCTAAACATTATTTAAGCCTATTTATTTTGACTAAAAAATCATATATAAAAGGTGACATTTTATGAGATTAATTTTTTTCCATAGAGCTGTACAACTTTTTTTTACTTTAAATATTTCAATAAAGTAAATCATTTTTTTAAATAATTATCTTTTAATTGAAAAGCGAGATAAATAGTTTAATTTTAATTCTATTTATTTAATTAAGTATTTTTGTAAAAAAAAAAGATAATTTATGTATCTTTTAGTTAGAAAATATCCTAAGGAGAATACAATTTTTTCACATAGGAATATGATATATAAAAGCAAAGATATTACTTAATATGCAATATTTTTTATTGATTGGTTAGGAGACAAAGATAGTAATATGCAATCTACCTTTTTTTTTTTTTACTATTATATGCAATCTACCTTAAAAAGTTACATTTTTTTGACTCAATTAATTGTCTTATTACCAACTTATTATTTGTTTCTTTTTTTAAACAAAATTCCTTTTTGTTAAAGCTACTTTAATAAAATTATATATACACAAATAGGATAGACTATTGTAAACAAATTACTTATTGAAGATGACAAATTTTGAAAAGATATTCTTTATTTTATTCTCCATCGGAGTCATTATTTCAACATTGTTCATTGCCAATGTCAAACGAACTTCTCACTTATCTGATACAATTAATTAAATTGCAAGAGATGATTTGAGAGGCGTTAATCGCAATCGTCACAGTTTCTTGCAACTTGATAATGTTTATCATATTGCTAGGTTGAGTCCATCAGGTCCTGATCCACACCATGACCATTCGTTACAACCTAAGAACGGTTATCGTATTGCTAGGTTGAGTCCAGAAGATCCTAATCCACACCACGACCATGTGTTGCAATCCAAGAACGGTTACCGTATTGCAAGGTTGAGTCCAGAAGGTCCTAATCCACACCACGACCTTTCCTTACAACCCAAGAACGGTTATCGTATTGCTAGGTTGAGTCCAGAAGGTCCTAATCCACACCACGACCGTGTGTTGCAATCTAAGAACGGTTACCATATTGCAAGGTTGAGTCCAGAAGGTCCTAATCCACACCACGACCTATCGTTACAACCCAAGAACGGTTATCGTATTGCTAGGTTGAGTCCAGAAGGTCCTAATCCACACCACGACCTTTCCTTACAGCCCAAGAACGGTTATCGTATTGCTAGGTTGAGTCCAGAAGGTCCTAATCCACACCACGACCGTGTGTTGCAATCTAAGAACGGTAACCGTATTGCAAGGTTGAGTCCAGAAGGTCCTAATCCACACCACGACCTATCCTTACAACCAAAGAACGGTTATCGTATTGCTAGGTTGAGTCCAGAAGGTCCTAATCCACACCATGACCATGTGTTGCAATCGAAGAACGGTTACCGTATTGCAAGGTTGAGTCCATAAGGTCCTAATCCACACCACGACCTTTACTTACAACCCATGAACGGTTATCATATTGCTAGGATGAGTCCAGAAGGTCCTAATCCACACCACGACCATTCCTTACAACCTAATTATAATGTTGTAACTGTGTGATATTATTCACTCTACAAATTCTGTCATAATATATCTAAATTTATTCACAATATGATATGATATAATAAGCTTTAAATAAGATTTTGAAAACAAGTTATTTTTGTGACTACTGATATAGTAAACATGCAAGCTTTATTTTATTTTTTTTATGAAAAATTGTAGATTTATGTACAAAGCTATGATTACAAACACGACGACCTTGAACATCAAGATTGACGAATAAGGTTTATCACGAATACCAATAACGAACACACCCACCCCACCATTTCTGTTTCAATAACTAATAAAAATAACTTGTGACTTTTTAAACAACATTGTCCTTAAATATTCATTTGTTTCACATAAAAAATTAATAGGATTCAACTATTTGATACTAAGTGATACTAGTATTAGACAATAAGGTGTGAATTTGAAAAGTCGTAGAAGTTCCACATTGATAGGACTATTCACTTTAATAATGTTTATAATAGTGTTTGAAACTATGGCGTACTATAATAAGATGTGTTACGTGATGTGTCAACACTTGATGTATTACAGAAAATGTTTCAACACTTAGGATGTGTAGCAGGATGTTGGCACATCAGACATACTTGTAAAATACGTAATAGAAATAAAGAATAAAAGCAACAAACAACACAAGTGATTTGTTAACCCAGTTCGGTGCAACGTCTCACATAATGTGGGGGAATACCAAGCTAGGAAGGAAATCCACTAGTGTAATGTTATCCCTACGCATTTAGCAAACTCCTCGTTTACAACTTAGGTCCTCACCAATACCTGTGCTATATTTCTACCTAGGTACCCCATAGGTAAGAGAAACCCATCTCAATTCCTACTAATAAACACAGACCAATGTTTTCTTTATATCGTTTACAATCTAAAGGTAGGAAACACTCTCCAAACAAATAAAAAACTACTCGTACTTCAAAGCTTAGAGTAGTAGACAAATATTCAATGCTTAAAAGATTCGCATTACAACTCAAAAACACAGTCCTTATTCAAGCATCAAGGTGACACAAACAAAAGCTCACAAATCACAAGACATAAACCCTAAAAACTATATTCTTCAAAATGACATAACTGATCTTTTAGGTTTAGTTTTCAGACGTATTTATATCCTTTGAATAGCACAAGTAATAGACTTGTCTTGGGCTTCACTACAGTAGTTGTAATAATTCTGACCCAACAAACATAAAAACGAACCATATAAAATATTTTCATAAGTGGACAAATACTTCTTACAAAAGAATTAAGGTTACAACTAATCCTTATGGTTCAGACATTGCACGCGCCTTGGACAACAAGATAGGCTAGATAAAAACAAAATGAATCTTCTCAAAGATATGGTGCGTAAATAAACCAAACTCCCAGAGTTACACATGTGGGTGTTGAAGAAAAATCTCTTTGATACATGTTTTAATGACAACAAACCTTATGGAATAAATGTTAAGTTTTATGAATGCTGATCTACTGATGTTTGCACTTGAGTTTTTGTTGAATGTTAGATAATGATAAAAGTGGACAAGATAGAGGTCACTACATCAACAAGTTCATTTTATATACTCAACGATGAAAGAGTTTAAGTTGCATTATATAATGACCACAATATCACCACAAGATTCAAGAAGATATTTAAAGAATGTTGTTTCCGTCATCAGAAGAATTTATTGAAGAATTATGAAAGAAAATGGGTTTCATGTTTAAATGGTCTTCTTCATCATATATTAATTATTCAAGGAAGAATATGAAGTTAATAGTTGAAGAATAAGAATGGAAAAACCTGCATCATAAGTTACATAAAGAATATATTTGATGTTGTGTGACAAAACTAACATTGGGTTTTGTTTTACATGCTTTAAGGTTTTACTACCACAAAAGGAATGGTGGATACACGGAATCTTCAATGTTTAAAGTATCATCACTAGGACTTCTTAAGATGAAAATAATTGAGAATGATTTTCATGAGTTTTCATAAGAGCTTATGCAAAAGGCATAATCATTTTAAATCATTCTCCAAATTAGAAAATTATAATTCTCATGTTGAGTACACACTCGCCTCCACTAAATCATCTCAAAGATACTCAATGAAGATACAACAATGTGTGCAAAACATCAAGATGAATTATGGGAAGTTTTGGAGTAATAAGAATAAATGTTTCACTCTTTAAAATTAACTCTTATTTTAACCGTTTTAATTAACTCTTATTTTAATTCAAATTTTTATGGTCTTATTGCAAATATTTTAAAAGTGTATTGATTACAATTGTGATCAATATATTTTTTTTTGCATGACATGATTATGTGCTTAATGCAAAAATTAACTTTGATAATTAATGAATATTTTTGTGCAGTTAATCTTCTAATTATTTTTCATGATAGACTAAAACATTTAGAACAACAAAAATGACAAAAACTCATGAATTTGACAATCAATTATATGTCATATTTTGGTCTTACATAAGCTTGAGTTATAGTACAATTTTCATGAAAAATATTACCTATAAGTCTTTTATATGTGTTCTTTTCTCAATATAAAATTTTGGATTAATCCAATATTTATTGCACGTCTTGATTAGCCTAGAGTTTGCTTAATGTTTAAGCATAACTTTTTTGAATATGGCCTTTCGAAAATCAAGTTTTTGTTATGACTTATGTAAAAGATCTTACTTCAATAGTCTTAAATGATTATCCTAATTTTATTAGATTTATTCTTTGAAGGATTTTAACTAGAGAACACATGATTGGTCTTCATGAGAATAATTTGAGTGTATACTCTCATTAATGTTATATTTTTGTCTAAGAAGAGTAATTGTTGCACGTTATGTTTTTAAACTCATATTTGACTTTTTCTCAACATAAAAGTGTTATTTTTAAATTTTGATCTTTGATCATATTTCTGCACTTCCATATTATGAGATGTGAATTAATATTTTTGCAAAGGATGATCCTTCGAATATTTTTTGTTTCTTGGTAAAAGAATAATCTTCATCATGAACTAATTGGAAAAGAGAGAAATATTTTTGACATGATTCTATTTACTCTGATTTCACAACTTCCACATATGAATCTTTTCTCTCTTATTTAAAGTTTTTTGCACATTTTACAAATGATTTTTTACATCATAGCCTTGTCCATCATTTCCAAATTTTGAGAATGATAATGTTTTAAAGGACTATTCATCTCATAAGATTTAGTGGGAGTTTTCAAAATTAAAAAAAAATGTCTGTTTTTTCTCAAATTGCATTTGTCATTGAGGTCAAAATCACTTTTTCTAAAAATTGAGGATGAATAACATTCGTTTTTATCAAATGCTTGCATGTGTTTACATATGATTTAATCATTATTCAAGTTGTGAATTCAATATTGTTTGGAATGATTATTGATCACATGCTATGTGCTTTAATGTTAAAATGCAAACTTGATACGTTTGATATGTTAGTAAACATCTCAATTGCATGTCTCTATGTCATACTCTTATTCTTGACAATTGCACTTCATATTTTATATCACCCCTATACTTTTTGATAGATAACAAAAGGGGGAGAGATATATGATGAGAGAAAAATCTAAGATGGAATTAATAAATGAAGAATGTTATGAATTAACCTCTTGCATGTGTTTAGGGGGAGTTTAATTATAATCATAACTTGCATGGATTTAAGGGGATCTTAATTGCATATATATGAACATTCTTGCATTTTTTATTATATCCATCCATAAAATATAAGATTTATTCAAAAGGTTCGTCATCATCAAAAATGGGGAGATTGTTGAAGAAAAATCTCTTTGGTACATGTTTTAATGACAACAAACCTTATGGAATAAATGTTAAGTTTTATGAATAGTGATCTACTAATGTTTGCACTTGAGTTTTTGTTGAATGTTAGATAATGATAAAAGTGGACAAGATAGAAGTCACTATATCAACAAGTGCATTTTATATACTCAACAATGAAAGAGTTTAAGTTGCATCAGATAATGACAACAATATCACCACAAGCTTCAAGAAGATATTTAAAGAATGTTGTTTCCATCATCAGAAGAATTTATTGAAGAATTAAGAAAGGAAATAGGCTTCATAGTTAAATGGTCTTTTTCATCATGTATTGATTATTCAAGGAAGAATATGAAGTTAATAGTTGAAGAATAAGAATGGAAAAACCTGCATCACAAGTTACATAAAGAATATATTTGATGTTGTGTGATAAAACTCACATTGGGTTTTGTGTTACATGCTTTAAGGTTTTACTACCACAAAAGGAATGGTGGATACGCGGAATCTTCAATGTTTAAAGTATCATCACCAAGACTTCTTAAGATGAAAATAATTGAGAATAATTTTCATGAGTTTTCATAAGAGCTTATGCAAAAAGCATAATCGTTTTAAATCATTCTTCAAATTAGAAAATTATAAAGCTCATGTTGAGTACACACTCGCCTCCACTAAATCATCTCAAAGATACTCAATGAAGATACAACAATGTGTGCAAAACATCAAGATGAATTATAGGAAGTTTTGAAGTAATAAGAATAAATGTTTCACTCCTTAAAAGCTTCAGGATTGGTTTGAGAATGATCTCTTGACTGCATTTCATTTATCCTCAAGAACATGAATTAAGCTAAAGCACTTATTGTTACAAGTTTACTTGGTACAAGACATGTATTAACTTTACTTCATAAGTTATTTCTTGATTCTTTACAACGGGGAAATTATTAAGAGACAATTGTAAGAGAACATTCTCTATTGGTCATGATTAAGGAATAAACATGAACATGTCTTTGACAAAATTATCTCTCAAGATGACAAGCTCTAATAAGAGATTATTTGAAGACATTTTATGGACCAATGAGATCAAGACAACAAGCTATGAACTACTAGTTGTCATGTACTTTCAAAAGAATATTTAATGAACATTCTCTCATGTTCTTTATCCTTCTCCAAGAAATATGTACTTTGCAAGTACACTATGAAAGGTTGTTAAAACACTTTTTAACTGTTATCTCTCCATATACAACTAGTTTTTAGTTATGCATCAACTCCTTGAAGGGAATGTCAAAGTATAACACAATTTGGAGACCAATCTGAGAATTATGTTTCAAAGGTGTTTTTACTTGTACATTGTTGACAGGTCACATACAACAATTTACCATGTGCTAAATCATTTCCAACGGCTATTTTTGATGGACAAGTTATACTATATCAGCTACAGCTCTCTACTCATTGTCCAACACGCTCCTTGATTCAAATCTGCTCTAAGATCAAACTAAGAATGGTCTACCAGAAGCTTGTTTCATAAGACTTAATTGGTTTTTTAACAACTGCCATACTTGCTTAACAAGTCTTTCAAGACAATATTCCTATAAATAGGACTCCATTTCAACATTGAAGAGCAAGAGTTCAAGCTACAAATCATCAATCTCTTGTTTTTCTCTACAAGACATAAAACTCTTCTTTCATCAGTCAAACTCAAGATCTTCAATGTCATCATTACTTCACAAATTATCCTTTGAGTTTCCATAAGCAAATATTTCAAGAGACCACATTTCAACATAACCCACTTTTAGGTGATTGTATCTTTGTCTCAATTTTACCACTCACACTCCAACTCTCTATCAACCTTTTGGATCAAAATATTATTGAGTGTATTTTGTATAAACTTCTCAACTTGGTTGAGTTTATTGTAAAGCTTAGATCCGGAACAAACTCTTCGTAAAACGAAGATTGCTCAAGTCAATACGTAACTATTGATTGAGTGCTACCTTAGGACTAAGATAGAGATAAGTTCGTAAGGCTTGAAGAAATCACACAAACCACTTCATTTACATTTAATTTGAAATTCCACGCAATAGAGAACACTCTCAGATTAATTTAAGAACATTCTAAGAACAATCTAAGAACATTCTTAGAACTATCTCTTTTATTGTTTTACTACTAACCAAACATTTTGAGAACATTCTCACATTTAATCTTGAAGTTTTGTTGAATATATAACCTTGTTAATTTATCAAAGTATACACTTGAGATCCTTTTATATATTGCTGGATTAAATTTAAAAGGGTCACAATTCAAACCCCCCTTTTCTTGTGACTATTTCTTTCTTCCACTTGAGTGGGCACATCTGATAACACATCTGGTTCCAACATCACAAATGTGGTCACATCTTGAAGCACATCTGGCTAGTTAATGTTTTTAAAAAAATGAAGCCAATACAAAAACACCAACAATGTTTATATATTGTAGTGATGATAATTTGATGGGTGTATTAATTTGAAGTCAAGTAATAATATTTATAAAGATGTGAATCTCTTCCTTTTTCCTACTTGGGGTAACTTGTTATTACATTTCACAATTCAAATTAAGTCTGGTTCATCATGATAAATTAACCTTTAAAAAAAGAAATCCATTTATTTACTCAATTCTCACAATGCGCAAGTTACATATCCATACAATAACTCCTTTGATTGAATAACTATCAACAATTCGGATACAAAAAGAAACTCCCGTAAACAGTTGATATCTAGATCAATTTCACGAATACATATACTAATGAAAAATATTAAGCATAGATGACAATTAAATGACTAATAAAGACTGAATTATAATAACTTAATAACCAGTTATATAGCACATGTAGTTTCCAAGAAGTTCATCTACTCAACCTAACCTAAAGAGATGTAGTTACTTATAAGTGCAACAACCGAAACAAAAGAGTTTAAAAAATTAAACTTAAAAATAATCTAGATACCGTGTGAAGAATGTCACCCCTAATGGTGGGAGATGGCTTTGAGAGCTCATTTCTCTCACTTGTTGCTACAGGATATTTTGCTTTCTACTTTATCTTGTGTGTAAAACAATGAGGTGAAGAACACAATTAATAGTTAGAAAACTAAGAGTGCGGGTAGAACATTGAACCCTAGTTGAGACAATACAATTTCACTACTACAAACCTTTATTAAGAGAATATACCTCAAACTTAGTATTGAGAGAAGTTGACCGTACAAGTGAGATTACTCGAGTGAGAACTCGAAACAGTTATTTGAGATTGTTTTATGGAGAGAATTAGGACTCATGATAGTTGTAGAAATACCTCAACCTCAGGTGAATAGGAATAGTCGGAGTAAGATGTCAAGAGTTGAAAAGCAAGTGTTGCGATCAAACCTTAAGAAAGAATCACGTCTTAACAACGATTGACTGGAAAAGTCAGAAGGAAAATTCTAGAGTATTTGAGATATGTAATCTGACGAATGAAGTCTAAAGTATGAGTTGTAATCACAAGACTCATACAAAATGTGCGCTATAGAATGTAGAATTGTGAATGATAGTAGGGTGAGTCAATCTGAAGAAGAGAATCGATTGAACTAAAGACTAAGATAGATAATGAATAAAGAGTGTCTGGAGAATTGAAGCGATATAATGAGACAACAAAGTGAAGTGTCGATAACTCGGCTATTACAAAGATGAAAAGATGAGACCAAGTGTAGTCATAGAATAATTATATCGTCGTAGAAAAGTATGGAGTCGGAAGCTAAGTTAAAGACTAGGTAAGGACTGTTAAGAAGTGTGATTATGTAATGAAACATGGTAATAAGATGTGAAAGAACAAGAATTTCAATGAGAGATGGAAAATTAAGATGTGAGTAAGATTACATCAAGAGTGGCGCAACTGGTATAATTATACTAAGAGTTGAAATATGTAGATTATCTAGTCGATGAGAAAAAAAATTGTTAGCCAAATATAAGAAGGAGTTTGGAACAATTTACCTTGTTATGTAAGTGAATCCGGAATTTCGAGGACAAAATTATTTTTAGGGGGATAAATTGTAACAATCCAACTTTAATTATTAGAAGTGATAATAATTAGATGTAGAATATTATTGATTAATACCAATTGGGCCTTGTTTGGAAAAAAACTATGATATAACTGGACCATTGTTATGTAACTGGAACCATCCCCTATAAAAGTCACCTAATCCACTTCCCCTTATACTTTTCCTTGTGCAATCAAAACCAAAATTCTAGTCTCTTAGTCAACCCAATCTTCTCTCTCGTTCAAACAATCCATCACCATCAAATTCATTGTTCTTCCTTCAACCCCATTCCAAAGGTAATCAAATGTAGTTTGAATCATATGCAAATTGTCCCTTTCCTCTTCTTGAACAACAAACAAAGTTTCCTTTTCGTATTCCCTCATTCTCTCCACGCCATTCATCATCAACATCATGACATATATTGTTCAAAACCCATTGCATGCAGTGGATCCAAACATTAAGAGTGTATATTGGTGATTGTTGAGAAGTGGGTACAAAGGTATAAGCTTTCACTGAAGGTAGAAGCAAGCTTTTGGAGTGATTTAGGGAAAATTCTGCATAAACCGTATTTGGAAAATGGGTTGTAACTCTGTATTGGTTGATTCTTTTTGGTACGGTTAGCAAACTTAAATACGGTCTTTTGGGTACCACCCTTGTGAGATTTGATGGAAAATTGAGCTCTGTGCCAATTTTTGAAGTTAGAGGTTCAACACAGGATTTTCCACAAAACGTGTTTGAACAAGGCTTCACTTAAAAAGGTAAATTCTCTCTGCTTGTAACTCTGATTGAGATTCTGTTTGTTTCTATGGATAGATAACTCAAGTGCAATCGTCTCGGTACCAATTTCATGGATTTTGATTTAAGTTTGAGGTCAGGAGACCAGTTTAAAGTTGAGGGTGAGATTAGGAGTTACCGGATTGAAAGGCTTAAGCTACAAGTTATGCGATTCACTGAAGTTGTGGAGATGTCGATTGTACAGTTAAAGCTCAATATTGAGGTAAGTTCCCTTAATTAGAAGCTTAACTATTAGCCTAATTTAGCACTTTTAGTTGCCAATTAAATTATGCATAATAACATTGGTTTTAGGTAGAATAATAGTTCCCCAAATTATCAATGTATGTCAATATTAAGGATTTTATGACAATAATGTGTGAGATGTGTAATACCCTAATTTTTCACCTTTTAAAATAAATACTTTATTTTGAAAACTATTTTTGTTTTATGAGAAATACCGAAAAAAGAATTTTAGGAAAATTTATATGCTTGCATTTTTATTAGTTCTTAGTTAATACAAATTATTTTTACCCTTTTATAAGTAAAAATATTAAAATTAGTTTTTTATTAAATTTTAGGCTTTATTTCCTTTTTTCTCCATTTTACTTGCTTTTTGCAAATTTATTAGAATTATTTGCATCTTTTATCTTTTGATAAGTTTATTTTTCTTTTTTTTAACCAATCAGAAATTGCCACTTAACCTTTTTTTTTTTTGTCCCTTAAATATTGTTCTCATTTAAAAATAATTACATTTGTTCCCCATTTCTTATTTAATTAAAATGCCCCAAAACTTTACCTTTTATTACAAAATAACCCCATTTTATGCTGGCACTATAAATAGGATTGGGTTCATACCAACACTAGGTTAGAAAGCACTATAGACAGATTTCTTCTCCCTCTCTTCTCCAGCGGCGCGCCTCACTCGCCTCTCCCAAACCCTAACTCACAAACTTCAAAATTCACCCAAAATCTTCACAAAAACATGAAATCTGTGTGAATCAAAGCCTCTCCATCACGATTCCCTCTTCGTTTTCTTCATCAATCATATAAAATACGGCGAAAACAAGCTTGAGAGTTTCGGATTTGAAGCTTAGACCACCGAGAACGAAGAAGGTTGATATTCCAGTGCATTTTCGAACCATTTCCGTTCGGATTTGCGTAGGCTTTCTTATCATTTTGCACATAATACTGTTTTGATTTGGATCTGTATATATTGCTTTGGATTTGTACAATTTCCATTGTGTTTTTCATTCGGTTTCTCTGTTCGTTTGTTGGTTATATCGTTTAGATCCGAAAACTTTTTCGTTTAAATCGATTGAAATTACATTTAGTTTGTTTGATTTACGAAACTGGTGCAAAATCTATGTTTAAAACTGGAAAACGATTTGAATCAAAGGTTATTTCGTGTAAATTGAACTCGTTTTCGCGTTTAACTTTTCGGATCCGAAACTTCTTCTTCTTCTCATGTTCGATTGAAACTTCTTTTCGCAAAAATGACACTGGATTTGGATTATACATGAAAAAATGGTTTGATTGGTATGTGTAATACCCTAATTTTTAACTTTTTAAATAAATATTATATCTAGAAAATAGGTTTTTTATTTTTATAAGAAACGCCCAAAAATAGTTTCAAAAATAATGTGTATGCTGCCTGCGTTAGATTTTCACTTTATTTTCGTTAATTCATTTCTATTCATCGCATTTTATTTTGATTGCACAAAATAGAGAAAAATATATCATTTCTTTCATAATCATTTTCTATTTTATCTTATTACCATTTTATCACCATTTTTACACATTATCATTTTATCTTTTTTTAATTTGAGTTTATTACCATATTATGCCACTTAACCTAATCTACTACTATAAATAGATTAAAATATTCAGTCACAATTGAGCACACACTCCAAGGAAATCAGAAAACACTCTCCTCCTTCCTCCACCAACACTTTTCGGGCGCCACCGGAATCCCAAAACCACCACCAAAATTCCATTTTCCGGCGACCCAAAAACCACCCAAAAATCAAAATCAAACACTCATTTCTTAACAATTCAACTCTCCTGAACACGATTCCAGCCTCGAAATCTCCAAAAAAACACTATAAGCGGTCCAAAAATGCGAGCGAAGTTACGGAAAATAGGAAGTTCCGATCTGAACGTTTTCATTCCAAAACAAAGGTAGATAAAGATCGTTTCGTGCTTATGATACTTCTCTGAACACAAATCAACCATCGTTTAAGCTTGTATGTGCACAAAAACCATTTTTGAATTTTTAGATCTAAACTTGTGTGGACGTTTTCTCTTTACACAAACATCGATTGCAAAAACTAAGTGTATATTCTTGATCCTTGTGGAAAACACTATGAAAATCACTATTTATTTGTTAACTTTGGTGAAGAATTGAAGCTAATTCGCGAATAGTTCCCTTCCTCCCGTCCCGGTTGCGTTCTCTGGCTGGGTGAGGATGAAGAAGACAATACAGTCGCCACGTGGCGCGCCGTGAGTGGCTGGGTGCCTTACTCACGCGCGCCCCCCACTTTCCACCGCGGTTCAGGAACTGAACCGGTTTTTCTGGTTTTGGGCTGGATTATCCTATCTCTTGGGCCTAGACCAATTTTTGCTTTTTTTTTGTTATTATTTTCTGCACACTTGTTCTCAGGTTTGTACCCCCTTATCAATGATGAATTTATTTATCAATGGTAAATTTATTTATCCTTCGATAAATTTATTTATCTTTCGATAAATTTATTTATCCTTCGATAAATTTATTTATCATTCGAACGATGCTAATTATTGTTATTTAGTTATTTAACTATCTAAATTTTGAAATGTTATCTGTCTGGACTTGGTTTATTTTCGTTTCTCTTTCTAAATAAAAATTAAAACGTTGATTTCTCAATTAAAGTGGAAAAGAGGGAGTGTGACGTACGCCCCGCTCAGCTCGGATAGTACAGTCTGAGACGTACGTCCCGGATGGTGGATTATCCCCGCTTTAATCGAAAAGTCATCAGTTGATTAATTAAAGTGGAAAAGAGGGAGTGTGACTTACGTCCCGCTCGGCTCGAATGAGACAATCTGTGACGTACGGCTCAGATGGTGGCTTATTCTCGCTTTAATTAATTAACTCTAAAAACTGAATGAAAAAGAGGCAGTGTGACGTACGTCCCGCTCGGCTCGGGTAGGACAGTCTATGACGTATAGCTCAGATGGTGTCCTATTCTCATTCAGTAAATAATCTCAAAAATGTTCTAAAAAATATTCAACTCACTTCAATCTCTTTTTCTGACTTTGCGCAATTAAATCATTTTCAATTCAAATCGTTTTTCACTCTTTTTCTTAAGAGGGCGATGTTTTATCCAAATAATAAAAATTTCTTTCTTTGTTTCTGTTTTGTTCAATGTGCGGTAATTTATCTTTTATGCGGTTTATTCTGTTTATGCAAACCAAATTTCCTCAAATGGTTCCCGTTGAGTACAACGGATATGAAGGGGTGTTAACGTCTTCCCCTCATGTAACCAACTCCCGAACCCGACTCTTAAAGGTTTTATCATTATTTTCCTTTCCCCTCACGGGATAAATAAAATATGGTGGCGGCTTCATTGCAATATTATATTGTGCTTGCGCCGGGTGTTACAGTATGTTGGTTTGCTTGGATTGACTGAGTTTTGAATTTGTTTGGTTGTCACTGAGTTATGACTCGGAAGCTCTGAGTCACCGAGTTGTAACTCGGTCAGAGGAAGGAGAAGGAGGAAAGCCACGTGTCAGCACGCGAGTGGCTGACACGTTGGTTTGGTTTTTTTTCAGTTCTGGGTCTGGGGTTATGGACCGGGTCGGGTCACACCCATTGACCCGATTCGGTTTAGATTGAAGTGGGTAGGGCCTCACTTTTTGGCCCATTTTTGTTTTTTTAGTTCTTTTTTTTTATTACTAGGTAAACACCCCTTTTGCTGGCTGCGCCCCCCTGCTGGGCTGAAGCTATTTTGGGCCTTTTGGCCCATTTTTTTCGTATTTGCGTTCTCTTTTTCTTCTTCGTTTAATTTTATATTTAATGCTAATTTAGGGACTATGTTAGAATTTGTTATTTATGACGCTTAATTGAATTAAATGTTATATATAATTGTGATGCTTTATTATTACATCTCTCATGCATATCATCTCCATACGCACTCATCTTCTTCATCCGGTACTATTCTAATCTCTAATCTCCGGACTTGGTTTATTTTCGTTTCTCTTTCTAAATAAAAATTAAAACGTTGATTTTTTTCAATTAAAGTGGAATAGAGGGAGTGTGACGTACGTTCCGCTCGGCTCGGATAGTACAGTCTGTGACGTACGTCTCGGATGGTGGACTATCCCCGCTTTAATCGAAAATTCATCAGTTGATTAATTAAAGTGAAAGAGAGGGAGTGTGACGTACGTCCCGCTCGGCTCGAATAAGACAGTCTGTGACGTACGACTCAGATGGTGGTTTATTCTCGCTTTAATTAATTAACTCTAAAAACTTAATGAAAAAGAGGGAGTGTGACGTACGTCTCGCTCGTCTCGGGTAGGAAAGTCTGTGAGGTACAACTCAGATGGTGTCCTATTCTCATTCACTAAATAATCTCAAAAATATTCTAAAAAATATTCAACTCACCTCAATATCTTTTTCTGCCTTTGCGCAATTAAATCTTTTTCAATTCAAATCTTTTTTCACTCTTTTTCTTAAGAGGGCGATGTTTTATCCATTCCCCTGATACCGACAAACTCTTAAGTCTCAGTTGAGCATACAAGCAAACTGTCGTATCAGTGGAATGCGACATAAACGTTGTTCATTAAAAACAACCATCAAACCAAACTTTTTAGGAAGAACTACATGAGCTTTGACTTCCTCATTGTACTTGGGGGATACGTAGGAGCGAAATCGTAATCTCGTCAAGAAAAATAATAAAAAACTCATTCTTTGTTTCTGTTTTGTTCAATATGCGGTAATTTATTTTTATGCGGTTTATTCTGTTTATGCAAACCAAATTCCTCAAATGGTTCCCGTTGAGTACAACGGATATGAGGGGGTGTTAACGTCTTCCCCTCTTGTAACCAACTCCCGAACCTGACTCTTAAAGGTTTTATCATTATTTTTCTTTCCCCCCACGGGATAAATAAAATATGGTGGCGGCTTCATTGCAATATTATTTTGCGCTTGCGCCGGGTGTTACAGCTTGGCGACTTCACTAGGGATGTATGATTAGTGAGTTAAGCCTAATTTGGGGCTTTTGGTTTGCTTTATGCAGGTTAGCCGTATCTTTCCTATCTTTTACTTTACCGCAAAATATTGAAATGTCTGGATTTTCTGGCTTTGTCTTCTCTTCTACTCCTTTTTTTTCTTTTTGCCTTCATGGCTTGGTTCTTGGTTACTGTTTGTTTGGTCTATCACCGGACCGGAAGAAAACCTAGGATTAGTTGAGGGGTTTTTGTGTTGGGTTACGTGACGTACATCACGGCAGCGCTGACACAAAGATTCTGCTCAGAGTAGATTCCCTTGGAATATGTGGGTTCCGTGCACGTACGTCACGTTGAGCGCCATGTAGACCATGTGGGGTCAGCGACTTTGGGGACCGTGTTATCCAGTCTAGGCATCCGAAACTTTTGTCTAGGGACCACCGTTTAGAACCCGCGTCGAGGTTATAATGTCGACTCATCCAGTTGGTATTATAACCTCACCCAGATGAGGTTGCTTTTTGGGAACCGTGTCAACCTAGAACAACATGTGAGAGGGATGGGTTACAGGTAACTTTGAACTTTTGGCCTCAGAGATTCCACTTTGAAAATACCGGTTTGATGTGATGTGACAAAAATGTACTCCGTGACTGAGTTCGGCGAATAATGTGATATTGTGACAGATATGACAATGCATTCATACATTCATGCATCCATGACATTCATGCACACTTGACATTTTACTTATGAAAACAAATTTTGTTCATTTTTTTTAGGGAACTAGAGAAGTTAAGATAATAAGCACAAGGGATCATGACACTTGGACGGAGGAAAAGTTGACTACTATAAAGAAGGATCGCTTTATGGGTCGCTAAGGTTTTATTCTTGATCTTTTGCATACTAAGGTAGACCCCACTCAGTTGACTGTTTGCTTCAGTTCTTTAATCCTACACTCTGTTGCTTCACATTTCAAGACTTCCAGATTTCTCCGACACTAGAGGAATTTGAGTATATCTTGGGTGTTAAGATGGAAGGAAAAGCTTGTTATAAGAGAGAAGTGCCAGATGCATTCAGTCTTGCTAAGGCTTTGTACCTTGGAATCCCGGATGTTGATCTTCTTTGGGAAACGAGAGGGACGATAGTGGGTTTATCAAGAAGGGCTCTAGAAGCTAAGGCTGAACAATTGTCGAGAGAAGGTAATTGGGATGCTTATTTTTCCATTCTCGCACTTTTGATATATGGGTTGGTTATGTTTCCGAGCTTGGAAAATTTCATCAGTGTACCGGCTTTGAGTGTCTTTGTGAATGGGAATCCAATTCCAACTCTTCTAGCTGATTTCCTCTATGCTGTTTATGACAATAATAGAAAAGGAAGGGGAAGGCAAGTGGTCTGTTGTGTACCTTTGATTCAAAGTTGGCTGAATTTACACTTACCAAATAGAGGGCCTTTTGCATATAATCTCGACTTGAAGTGGTCTGAAAGGTTCAGTGCTCTTACTAGACGGGATATCCGCTAGTATGACCATAGAAGGGAATTTCCGAGAGTTATTCGCAAATGCGGAAATTTTCCTAATGTTCCTTTGATTTGGACCCAGGGGTGCATTAACTATAACCCTACTTTGGTGCTCATGCAGTTAGGTTATCCTATGGATGTTCCCAAAGAGGATGATATTAGAGAGTTTGTTTTGGATGATGTGGCTAATGATCCTGAACTATGGAATCAAATCAAGAGAGCCTGGACGCAAGTTGATAGAAAGGTAATAGGAAAATGTGATTGTCAAGCGACTCCAGCATACATTCAATGGGTGAAGATGCGGGTCCAGATGATTAGAATTCCATACACTGATGTGACTCCTATTGAAGAGAAAGAACCAGAACCTGATACAGTTGTTTCTACTGAAGAAGTTGAGGCAATGAAAGCAACCATCAGAGACTTGCAACAAAACAATTCCAACTTGTCCATGGAATGTAAAAAATACCAAGAAGGGTGCAAGAATTATGAAGAAGAAAATGAAAAACAGAGAGTTTGGTTCGAGGGAGAACTGAAGAAACAAAGTGATAAACAGAAGAGAATAAGGGAAACTTATGAAGATAAAGCTAAAACTTCTGACAATCTTATCGAGAAGTTAAGAGCATCTAGCAAGGCAGCCGTGCGTTCTCAAAATGACCTGAAAAAGAAATGTCGGCTACAGCTAGAACAAACTACAAGAGATCATAAGAAAGCTTTACAGGCCGAGAGAGCCGAAAGAAGAGAGATTGAAGAGGCTTTACAAATGGAGAGGGCTGAAAAGGAAGCATTAGAGGAAGCTTTAGAGGTTGAAATGATGGAAAAAGGGAAATTGAAGGAAAAATTCGAGATGCAAGAGCAAGTGATTGTTCAGCTCGAGAGAAGCATTGACTTGCTCCAGATTTCTATGGACTGGCAGCAAGAGCAGCAGACTCTCGATATAAGGAATCTGCATGAGCAAAGGGAAGCATTGCGTCAACAATGTGAAGAAAGTGTCCTCTTGAACAGCCACCGTGCGAAGAAAGTAGGACAGATTTTTGGTAGGCTGGTAAGCCTTTTCAACACTTTCATTGATGACTTGTCAGATAGATTGGCGGATGCTGAACTGGGTCTCTGTCTTCAAAGAGCTGATGAAAGGGTAGTTGCATTTGTGAAGGAGGTGAGAAGGCCGATGGACAGATACAGAGAAGAGATTAGGAAGGCCCGAAGAGTTGTTGTTTGAGTTTTCTTGTTTTTTATAAAGTTAATGTAATAATTTAGGAGCAAGGCTTGCAGCAATTTATTGCATTCGCAATACTTGTAATATTTTATCTTTTTATGTTCAGACAAAGCCTGTAATAATTCTATATACTTACAAGGCTTGTAAAGACTTTCCATATATATGTGTATTTGTAATGACTATTTCGAGTATCAATGTTTGTAGTAACTCTTGAAGTATTAATGATCATGTTGTTTTGAGATTATCCTATGCAACGACGTTATACTAATGGTGTTTCTAAAAGTGATAATCCGTTCTTCGGTCCGATCCCGAAGTGCTTATAATCATTACACGACAAAAAGTTCCTTTAAAAATAATAACAAAATAAAAATATATATATGAACATTTGATTGCATGCATTTTCATCAATTCAAAAATCTCATTTCAATTCATTCATTCCAACAACTACCTTCCCGGCACCGTAACTGGACAAGAAGAGTTGCTCATCATATCATGGATAACTGGCAAGAGAAACACGATGCTTTACAGACTGAAGTGACCCATATGGGTGGGAAGTTGGACAAGGTTCTCGAGATGTTGGCTGGTTTGAATATGCAACCAAGGGCAGTTGAGGTCCCTACACCTGCAGTGGTGATCTATCAAGGGAATGCCTCTGCTGGTTATGATTGGCCTGCTTTTGGTCTGCCCGAGGGTTATGTTCCTCAAGGTAATGTGCCTGCAACCTCTGCTCCATTTGTGGAAGCTCCTGCTACGGTTACTGTTAATCAGCCGGTGTTTGACCTGAACCAAGAAGTATTTGATGATCCTAGAAACGCTTATCAAGGTCCCGAATCTCATGGGCCTCGATTCGCTTATCAAGGACATGTCCCTCCGGTTGGTGAACCAAAGTTTGACTTTGCTCCTCAGTTGGAAGAAGCAAAATAGAAATTCCAGGCTCTAGAGGAAAGATTTAACCTAGTTGAGACTGGGAATGATCCACTGGATTTTTAAAAAATGTACTTGGTGCCTGACTTGGTGCTCCCACCAAAATTCAAGGTGCCGGATTTTGAGAAGTACAAGGGTTTGAGCTGCCTGAAGAACCATCTAATTATGTATCTCAGAAAAATGGCCTCTTATGCTAAGGATGATAAGTTAATGATACACTGTTTCCAAGACAGTCTTGTTGATGTGCCCCTCAATTGGTACATGCAACTCGAGGGGAGCAATATTAATTCATGGAGAGATCTGGCTAATGCTTTCCTCAAGCAGTACCAGTATAACATGGATATGGCTCCGAGTCGTGCTCAGCTTCAGAGTACTACTTAGAAAGAGGGAGAATCCTTCAAAGTTTATGCTTGGAGATGGAGAGCATTGGCTTCCCAAGTACGTCCACCCCTCTTGGAGACTGAACTTGTGGATATGTTTACCAATACTCTGAATGGAACTTATTTTGAAAAGATGATTGGTAGTGCGTCGTCTGAGTTTGTTGATTTGGTCCGAATTGGTGAAAGAATTGAGATGGGAATTAAGAGTGGCAAAATTCCGTCTGGCAATAGTTCACAGAATAACAATAGTAATGGTATGAGGAAGCCTGGTAACATCTATCCCAAGAGGAAAGAGGGGGAAGCTAATGTTGTATCTTACAATAACCGTCAAGCCCAACAGGCGGCTCATGTTCAGTATCCCTACTTTCCGTTTTCTTATCTGGCTGCTGCTCAACATCAACAGTTTCCGAATTATCAGTATCAAACACCGCCGAATCCTATACCACAACAGAATCAACAAACATCATCGAAATAGAATTCCCCACAAGCTAGAAGGGTTTTTTATCCTATTCCCATACCATACAATCAGTTGCTTCCTTATCTGATTGGGAGTGGCATGGTGACACCGAAACCATTAGGCCTTTGATTCCACCGTTCCCTGCCTGGTATGATGCCAAAGCTAAATGTGATTATCATGCCGGAGCTGAGGGACATACTATTGACAATTGCAAAGCTTTTAAGCATAAGGTACAGGACCTTCTGGATGAGAAACAGTTAACTTTTAAAGAGAGTGGGCCTAATGTTACCAATGATCCATTACCCAAGCATCCAACCGGTAATGTGAGTCATATCGAAAGTGGTGAAAGTTTGGTGAAGGATGTTTCTCTGATCGAAACACCTTTGTCATCTGTTCGAGAGATGTTGCTAAATTATGATGAGTTTGTGAGCCTGCATTCCGACTATGATGATTGCCAAAAAACTCCAAATCATTGTTCAAAGTTGAAAGAGTGTTTGCAACAATTGATGGATCAAGGCTTGGTACAAGTGGGGTATGTCAAAAGGGAAGATTTGGTTACAACTATTGACCAAGATGAGCGCAGAAAATCGGTGAAGCCACTTGAAATCTTGTTCAAGAAAATAGAGATAGAGGTCCTTGTCAGAAGAAGGAACCTCTGGTTGTTCAGATACCTGGACCATTTCCATATGAGAGTACTAAAGTGGTCCCTTGGAATTACAGTACATCTGCTTATGTACAAGGAAAACCTATAGTGGTTCCTGAACAAGGAGTGACTAGTATTGATGGACTTGGAAAGATAACTAGAACTGGTAGGGTTTACTCTCCAGATATATCTACAAAAAATTCTTTTGCAGCATCACCATCATCCTCTAAGAGTTCACCGGTTCTTGACACTAGTGCTGAATCATCAAAAGAGAAAGACAAACAAGAGGAGGTTGATGAGTTTCTCCGGATCATTAGAGTGATTATAAGGTTGTTGATCAGTTGAACCAAACACCTTCTAAGATCTCTATTTTGTCCTTGTTGATGAATTCAGAGGCCCATAGGACAACTCTGTTGAAGCTTTTGAACATGGCTCATGTCAACCAAGATATTACAGTGGATCAGTTTGATGGGGTATGTAATAACATCACTGCTAGCAGGTGCTTGGGTTTTGTCGAGTCTGAGTTACCATTTGAGGGATATGCTTATAACAAGGCTCTGCATATCTCCATGAGATGTCAAGATAACAATATTGCTAGAGTTCTAGTTGATACTGGTTCTTCCCTAAATGTTATATCTAACTCAACACTGTCAAAGTTGTTCTTGCTCGGACCTACCTTGAGACCAAGTAGCTTGATTGTCAAAGCTTTTGACGGATCTCAGAGAGAGGTAGTCGGAGAAATAGAGTTGCCAATGCTTATTGATCCGCAGCTGTTCAATATAACTTTTCAGGTCATGGACATTAATCCATCTTACAGTTGCTTGTTGGGGCGACCATGGATCCATGCTGCCGGTGCTGTAACCTCTACTCTTCATCAGAAACTCAAGTTTGTGTCCAATAACAAATTGATAACTGTTTCTGGAGAAGAGGATACTCTAGTGAGCCATTTCACTTCGTTCAGGTATGTTGAGAACGATGAAGGGGCATTGGAGATCCCTTTCCAGGCTTTAGAGATTGCTAATGTTGCTCTTATGACTCCTGAAGATGTCGGTCGGAAAGAAAAAGGATCCGTTACATCTTATCAGAGCATGAAGATGGCCATAGAAGAAGGGCTTCCTATGGGCTTGGGGCAGATATTGGATATACCTAAGAGGGTCGGTCGCCGTGGTTTGGGTTATCAGTTTTCCAAGGGGATAGTAGCTCAAAGAGGAATACATGTTGAGACTCCAAAGATTAAGAGTACTTTCAGCAGTGCTGGTTTTCGTGTTGATCATCACATTGCTATGATTGGAGACAAAGAGGCTGTTGAAGGAAGCCAGAATTGGGTGTGCCTGTGTGCTCCAGGAACTGAGCTCACAAATTGGAAGGTTGTTGGAATCCCAGAAGTTGTTTTTATTTCAAAGTAATTTGTTTTCTTTTTCAAAACACCTTTGTTCAGCCCAGAACAAATGGTGATGCTTGTAGGGCCACTTTTGTTTAAAATACTTGACTTGTGATTAATGAAAAAAGTACTTTTCTGTTCAATTTCCGTCTATTTATTCTTTTTTTTACAGTTTAAAAAAGATAATAATAAAATGGCAATAACTTCTTGCATTTCATTAAACACTTTTGCATTCAAAAAATCTAAATCAATAAAATTAAATCATGCAGAAATGAATCCATGAATCATAACAGTGTTGTAAATCTTCCTGACTTCGAACTCCCAATTAATCAAGCTGAAGAGGATGGGGAGGAAGACTATGAACTCCCAGAAGAGTTAGCTCGAATGTTGGATCAAGAGAAAAAAATGACTCAACCTCATCAGGAACCAGTGGATGTGATCAAAATAGGTGCCTCCCTACAGCTAGAGGTGAAAGAGAGTCTGATCAAGCTGCTTCGAGAGTATGTGGACGTGTTTGCATGGTTGTACTAGGATATGCCCGGGTTGGATACCAATATAGTTGAACACAAGCTTCCGCTCAAGTCTGAATGTCCTCTGGTAAAGCAAAAGTTGAGAAGAACTAGACCTGACATGGCTCTCAAGATCAGAGAAGAAGTTCGAAAACAGTTTGATGCGGGTTTCCTGGTAGTTTCCAAGTATCCAGAATGGATTGCCAATATAGTGTCGGTCCCGAAGAAGGATGGTAAAGTGGCATGTGCGTGGATTATCGGGATTCGAATAGAGCGAGCCCGAAAGATGATTTCCCATTACCTCACATTGATGTATTGTTAGATAACACTGCTCGTTTCCTGATCTTTTCCTTTATGGATGGTTTCTCAGGTTACAATTAGATAAAAATGTCACCTAAAGATATGGAGAAGACCACATTCATCACCCCGTAGGGAACTTTTTGTTATTAAGTGATGCCTTTTGGTTTGAAGAATGCTGGGGCAACGTATCAACGTGCTATGGTTACTCTCTTCCATGACATGATCCACAAAGGAATTGAAGTATATGTGGATGATATGATTGCTAAATCTCAGACAGAAGAAGAGCACTTAGTACATCTGTTGAAGTTGTTTGAAAGGTTGAGAAAATATCAATTGCGGTTGAATCCCAATAAATGCACATTCGGTGTCAAATCCGGCAAATTGCTAGGCTTCATCGTCAGTGAGAAAGGAATTGAGGTTGATCCTGACAAAGTCAAAGCAATTCAGAATATGCCAGCACCAAAGACGGAAAAAGAGGTCCGAGGTTTCCTAGGACGGCTGAACTATATTTCCAGGTTTATTTCTCATCTTACTACAACTTGTGAACCAATCTTCAAGTTGTTAAGAAAAGATCAGACTATTGAATGGATTGAAGAATGTCAAAGGGCGTTCGAAAGAATTAAACAATACTTACAAGAGCCACCAGTCTTGATACCGCCTGTTCTGGACGGCCGTTGATTCTATATTTACATGTGCTAGAGGAATCTATGGGGTGTGTACTCGGACAACATGATGAAACTGGTAGGAAAGAGCATGCCATTTATTACTTGAGCAAGAAGTTCACTAGTTGTGAAATCAATTACTCACTAGTGGAAAAGACTTGTTGTGCTCTAACCTGGGCTGCTCGTCATGGCTTTGAGTGAAAAACCTCCCATTGGTGATGATGAAGGGCCTGAACCAGGATCTTTGTGGAAGCTTGTGTTCGATGGTGCGTCTAATGCTTTTGGGCATGGTATAGGTGCTGTCATAATCTCTCCTCAGGATACTCATAGACCATTTACAGCCAGGCTGTTGTTTGAATGTACCAACAATATTGCCGAATATGAGGCTTGCATTATGGGTCTAGAAGGGGCAACTGATTTGAGAATCAAAAACCTATAAGTGTATGGAGACTCCGCTCTGGTTATTTACCAAGTCCGAGGTGAATGGGAAACTCGTCACCCTAATTTAATTCCATACCGGGATTATATTAGGGAATTGACGAAGTACTTTGATGATATTACTTTCCATCATATTCTTAGAGAAGAGAATCCTAGAGAAGAGAATCAGTTGGCTGATGCTTTGGCTACATTATCATCTATGTACAAAGTGAGTTGGCCAAATCATGTACCTCGTGTTGCAATTGAGCGTAGAGAAAAGCCTGCTTATTGTTTTGTAGTTGAAGAAGAGAAGGATGGAAGACCTTGGTATTACGATATCAAGAATTTTATCAAAAACCAGGTATATCCTGTGGGTGCTTCCGAGCAAGATAAGAAGACCTTAAGGATGCTAGCAATTGGTTTCTTCCTAGATGGGGAGGTGTTATACAAAAGAAATTATGACAAAATCCTTCTCCGTTGTGTGAAAAAAAGAGAAGCGGACATGCTTATTGAAGAGATTCATGAAGGAGCTTTTGGTACCCATGCAAACGGGCATGCTATGGCAAAGAAAATTATCCGTGCAGGCTATTACTGGTTGACCATGGAGGCAGATTGCATCAGTTATGCCAGAAAGTGTCATAAATGCCAAATTTATGCGAATAAGAATCACGTTCCACCCACTCCTCTGCATGTCATGACAGCACCTTGCCCCTTCGCCATGTGGGGAATAGATATGATTGGTATGATTGAACCGAAAACGGCAAATGGTCATCAATTCATCTTGGTCGCTATTGATTATTTCACCAAGTGGGTTGAAGCGGCATCATATGCCAATGTCACTAGAAAACTGGTTTCCAAGTTCATTAGGAGAAAGATAATTTGTTGTTATGGAATTCCTAATAAGATTATCACTGATAATGCTAGCAACCTGAATAATCAGACAATGAGAGAGTTGTGTGCTGAGTTCAAGATTGAACACCACAATTCATCACCATACCGGCCCAAGATGAATGGCGCTGAAGAAGTGGCTAACAAAAACATCAAGAAGATTATTCAGAAAATGGTGAAGACTTGCAGAGACTGGCATGATATGCTTCCTTATGCTCTCCATGGGTACAGAACCACTGTTCGCACTTCGATAGGGGCAACCCCTTTCTCTCTGGTCTATGGCATGGAAGCAGTACTACCCTTGGAAGTTGAAATCCCTTCGTTAAGAGTTTTGAGAGATGTTAAACTCGATGAAGCAGAATGGGTTCAAAATCAGCTTGATCAGCTCAATCTCATTGAAGAAAAGAGAATGACAGCTTTGCGTCACGGTCAGTTGTACTAACAAAGAGTCAAGAGAGCATTCGATAAGAAAGTCCGTCCTAGACAGTTCAAGGAAGGTGACTTAGTGTTGAAAGAAATACTGCCTGTTCACAAAGATTTACGAGGAAAATGGACTCCTTATTATGACGGACCATTTGTCGTAAAGAAAGCCTTCTCTGGTGGAGCAGTAATCCTTGCAACTATGGACGGTGAAGAGTTTGCACATCCAGTGATTTCTGACACAGTCAATAAATACTATGCCTAAAAAAAAGTGATAAAATAAAAAGAGCTCGATAAGTTGAAAAACGAAAGGGCGGCTTAGGCAATAAAGAGCGTCCCGGTGGATCGAAAACCCGAAAGGGCGGTCCAAGCAAAAATTAGGGGCAATAAAAAAAAAGAAAAAAAGAAAAAAAGAAAAGAAGAAGTGCATAGGACTGCATCACTTGGTTCAGCACGAAGGCGAAATTTCAGATGGAAAAGATTGGCCCAATCTCCTTTCTCAAAAGCAAGATATTGCGGTGTCAAGCTCATGGAGAAGGACAACTTTGTTATGATTTCATGGAATTTATTTATTTTCATTCCCATTATCTTAGTTTCAATTTTTGCGATCATCTCATTGAGGGATTAGCATCCAGTTGTAAAACCTTTCCGCATTCTTGCGCAATGAATAAAATTCTCACTTTCAATCATATTGTGTCTGCTTGCTTTTATGTTCTAATTGTATACATTTGTGCTATTCATTTTTAACAAATAAAGCATTTAAACATTGTGAAAAAGAAAAACATTTGAAAAAATTACAAATTGTTTTGAAATTTTAAATGACTAAGGGGAAACTGGTGGCGTACAATACAATGCCCCAATTCATATACAGAAATTCATGGCAATCCCCTGATTCCATCTCATGAAGAAAGTTGCTATCCTTTTTGGAAATATAACTGAATGTTCGCCCAACAACAAGAACAGTCAACATCTCATAATCTTACCTCAGTGGGGTTACTCAGATTCTTGGTGCCGGGAAATTCAAATTCTCCTCAACAAAAACTCAGAAATTCATGCATTCATGCATACAAATTCATGCAGTCATGCATTTAGATTCATGCATGCGATCAGATATTTCATCTGTATTTAGGCATTAGAGATGTACAATCATGCATTCATGAAGCACATGTTTAAAATTTTGTTTTAACAGGTTGCGAACTTGGATCTCATATTCAACGAAGAAGGTTAATGGACCTAATTCCCTGGCAAGACGGACGATGAACCGTAATTTTTTGACAAGAACGATTGGTGAATCGTTAATCTCCCCAGTGAACTTAGTTGATTTTTATCCTTATCACTGGTCCTCATCAAGTTGGTCAACATAGTTTCATCCTTATCAGATAGATCAACACTCTACACCTACCAGAAAGGGTTGATGATCCTTTCCCAAGTGAATAATTCAAAAAAAGTGGTATCTACAGCAGATCGGTCTACATACAACTTTCTTGGCCAGAAAAGTTAAATAGACCCGCTCTCCATTGATTTGTTCGAGATGGTTATCTCTAATAAGATGGTCGGAATACCGCACTTTAGTAAATCGTTGGTTAAACGGTTTCCCAGCAAAGATTGGTTTATGAACATCATTCCCAGTGAATCGTTGATAAATCATCTAATCTCAATAAATTAGCAAGCATGCTGAATTCTCAATGAAGTTGTTACTCAGTACCTCAGCAAGTTGGTTTCAGAACCACCTCCCCAATGAAGATATCATACTGCATCTATTACAAATTGTTTGGGATAACATGTATCTCAGCAAAATAGTGGTCAAGCAGTAATCTTGAGAATTCTTTATCAGAATGATGGCAAAATGTTCAATTTCTGACTCCCTGCAAGTTTCTTTACCCAAAGATACATCAGTTTTGAGTTAAAGCACCCAGGCGGGAGACGACTCTGTTATTTTTGAATCAAAGCATCTGGGCGGGAGACGATTCAGTTTTTCTTTTATCTGATTCAAGCACCCGGGCGGGAGAAGATCAGTTGTTTTTTAGTTTAGAGTTAAAGCACCCGGGCGGGAGACAACTCTGTTTATTTTTTAATTCAAGCACCCGGGCGGGAGACGATTCAGTTTTTCTTTTACCTGATTCAAGCACCCGGGCGGGAGAAGATCAGTTGTTTTTTAGTTTAGAGTTAAAACACCCGGGCGGGAGACAACTCTGTTTATTTTTTAATTCAAGCACCCGGGCGGGAGACGATTCAGTTTTTCTTTTACCTGATTCAAGCACCCGAGCGCGAGAAGATCAGTTGTTTTTCAGTTTAGTGTTAAAGCACCCGGGCGGGAGACAACTCTGTTAATTTTTTAATTCAAGCACCCGGGCGGGAGACGATTCAGTTTTTCTTTTACCTGATTCAAGCACCCGAGCGCGAGAAGATCAGTTGTTTTTCAGTTTAGTGTTAAAGCACCCGGGCGGGAGACAACTCTGTTTATTTTTGAATTCAAGCACCCAGGCGGGAGACAATTCAGTTTTTTTTATTTTATATGATTCAAGCACCTGGGCGGGAGAAGATCAATTGTTTTTCTTTTGGAGTTAAAACACCCGGCCGGTAGACAACTCTATTTATTTTTGAATCAAAGCACCCGGGCGGGAGACTATTCAGTTTTTCTTTTCATGATTCATGCACCCGGGCAGGAGAAGATCAATTGTTTTTCTTTTGGAGTTAAAGCACCCGGGCGGGAGACAACTCTGTTTATTTTTGAATCAAAGCACCCGGGCGGGAGACGATTCAATTTTTCTTTTCATGATTCAAGCACCTGGGCGGGAGAAGATCAGTTTATTTTTCTTTTGGAGTTAAAGCACCCGGGCAGGAGACAACTTTGTTTATTTTTGAATCCAAGCACCCGGGCGGGAGAAGATCAGCTTATTTTTCTTTTGGAGTTAAAGCACCCGGGCGGGAGACTACTCTGTTTATTTTTGAATCCAAGCACCCGGGCGGGAGACGATTCAGTTTTTCTTTTCATGATTCAAGCACCCTGGCGGGAGAAGATCAGTTTATTTTTCTTTTGGAGTTAAAGCACCCGGGCGGGAGACAACTCAATTCTAAGATCGAAGCACCCGGACGGGAGACGATCATTTCATTCTCAGGTATTTAGTTCCTAATGGCCTCAGGTATGATTTCTACCCTCATCTCCCATCAGCATTCATCTCACTGCGTCACTTTCACATAACAAAATTAGGGCATTTTTATTTAATTACCTTTTACCACGAGTGCGCAAGGACGCAAGTCATTGGTGCACTCGAGTATAAGATAATTAAATAGGGGCAGCTGTAATACCCTAATTTTTAACCTTTTAAAATAAATACTTTATTTTGAAAACTATTTTTGTTTTATAAGAAATACCAAAAAAAGAATTTTAGGAAAATTTATATGAAAGAGTTTATCATGTTATTTCAAATTTATCCAAATTTGATCTAGTAAGACATTTTTTGAAAAATTGGTTGTGAAGCTTGTGAAATGTACCAAGATTATTCTTCATTTCAAAAATACAATTTCAACCATAAAAATACAACTATTATGGTTTTGTAATACTTGATGATTTATCCAAAGTTCCATTTATTTGACTTTATTTTTGAAGCATAAAAATGATTTCTTTTAAACTTTTAAGTTCTTTGAAAAGGGATTCATATTTTAAAAGCTCAAAAATTATTTTGTGTAGGTAGTGATCATGGGGAGTTTATGAAAAAATTTCTTTCAAAGAATTTTTGATAAAATGAGATTTCACTTGATATGTCTAGTTTTAAGAACTCTCCAACAAATATAATTTTGCTCAATATCTATAACTTTTTTAAATGAATCAAGTGTTCAAAAATAGTTTTGAAAGAAACCATAGATATTGCATGCTATATTTTAAATCATGTTTATATTAGAAAAGTATTGAGTCAGGCTTCATGTGTTTTTCAAAAATTGAAACTAAATTATATCATACTTTGATATTTTTTGTGTTATTACTATACTTGGCACAAAAATGAAAATATTGAGATAATTATTTCAATATATCAAAATCTTTTTTTTTGTCACTCTCTACATTATATAAATACTATAGAACATGGAATCTCAAAAGCTCAAAGTTGAAAAAATATCCATATTACTTTTGATGAATTTCATTAGTTTTAGAAGAGATTGGTGTTGATAATAATGAACAACAACATTTTAAGCATTGAAATGTTCAATGTAATTAGTGCTAAGATGGAAGAATCTTTTTCATCAACTTTCAAGAAGGAATATGAGTTGCTTCACAATATGTATCAACATTTTAAATTGATAAGAAAATGAAGCATAGAAAAGGTTTATGAGAATGACATGTTTGACATTTAACACCTTGCTAATTGATTGAAGTTGAATCTTGCATATGTCATCATGTAACATATGATCAAATATAACAAAGACTAGAACAAGAAAATTTATTTTTTCCTTAAAGGATTGTTCTTCATCAAGATTTTTCATATCTACATGATTGACTCAAAAACAAGAAAATGGCCAACTCCTTCACTTCCTTTGACTTCAAAGATGTTCTTCATATATGTTGGGTTTTGAAGATTGGCTACAATTGTGTCAAAAACATATATTAGCCAGATGTGTGGTTAGATGCCTATGATCACTGATGATGGGTCAGATGTTGTAGCATATGAAACAACATTCTGTGATCTGCCAGCTCGCGCCAGCTCGCGCGTTTATATTTTTATGCAATCTTTTACAAGATTTGCTTTGGTTTTTATTTTAACCATTACTTGGTGATTAAGTCACGTGCTCTGAAGAAGTCTAAGGCGGTCAAGCCTAGATATATTTTAAAAGGTGATATTGATTTATTTTTCAAGAAGATCTCTTGTTCTAGAAGATTCAAGACTTGAACCTTACAACGTCCAAAGGTGTCTGAAGCCCAAACCTTGCAGTATAAATATATGTAATGACAAACCCTAGAATCTAAGCTAAACCGTGTGTGTTCTAAAGCGTGTGTTTTAAGGTTTAGTCTTCTTTATTGTTTATTGTTCATTGGTGAGAGCCTTGCTTGTATAATCGCTGGTCAAGCTAAGGACGTGTTTGTTAGAGTTGTCATTGTGCTTCTCCTAAGCCTGTAGGTACGGAGTTAGTATTCAGTCGGAAGAGTGTGTCTCTTGTCCAAAGAAAACATATCAAAAGAGAAAAGAATAAAAGCAACGCTGTCTGTGTTGTTTTAGGTTAGGAGGTGAGACGGGGTCTCATATCTAGGAGTTCCTAGGTAGAGTTATCACATGAAGTAGGGTCTAGGTGGAAGACAAGTAGTGAGGCTACGTTGGTCCTTACACTAGAACTATTATAGTGAATTCACTCCTGGATTGGTATCCCTTAGACTAGGGCAAGTTGCGCCGAACTGGGTTAACAAACCTACTGTGTTCTTTACTTTTCCGCTGCTTTTAATTACGTTTTAATTGTGTGTTTGTCCTGAGCTAGACACGCGCTCGGACAGTTGTGCTTACATTTTTCACAGTGTTTGTCTGTCTGGTAGCCAGAATTTCAATTGGCATCAGAGCAGGCACCCTGTTCTGTTTAGGGTGAGCTCCAGGGAGGTTTTTCTGGCAAGAATGGACAAGGAAGGAGGACCTATGAATAGGCTACCACTTTTGGTTGGTGACTCTAATTATGACAACTGGAAATCCCGGATGACAACGTTTCTAAAATCCATGGACAACAAAACATGGAGAGCTGTTATAAAAGGTTGGGAACATCCAGTAGTTACTGATAAAGATGGTGCACCCACCACCACACTCAAGCCTGTGGAAGAATGGAGCAAAGAAGAGGAGGCATTAGCTAATGCAATTTCAAAAGCCTTGAATGCTCTATTTAATGGAGTTGATGTGCATATATTCAAGCTAATCAAAAGATGCACTGTTGCCAAGGAGGCATGGAAGATACTCCAAACTGTTCATGAAGGTACATCCAAGGTGAAAAGCTCAAGATTGCAACTTTTGACTAGTAAGTTTGAGAGCTTGAAGATGAATGATGAAGAAACTATTCAAGAATTCCACATGAAGATTCTTGATTATGACAATCAATTTGATGCCTTGGGTGAGAAGATATCTGAAGAAACTTTAGTGAGAAAGATGCTTAGGTCTTTACCTAAGAGATTTGATATGAAGGTCACTACAATTGAGGAGTCCAAAGACATTTCAGATTTTAAGATGGATGAGCTAGTTGGCTCTTTACAAACCTTTGAGATGTCAGCCAATGAGAGATCTGAGAAGAAGTCAAAGAGCAATGCTTTTGCTGTTGAAGAGTCTGACCAACAAGATAATATGGATACTGATGAAAGTATCTCTGAAGCTATGGCAATGTTGGGAAAACAATTCAGTAGAGCTTTGAAGATGGACAGACGTTCTAAGACATATGCTCTAGACAACAATCACAGCACAAACAAGAATGTCATTAATCAGAAGAAACCCAGAGCTGAAGACAAGATGAATCAAAACAAAGGGGTTCAATGTCATGAATGTGAAGGATATGGTCATATCAGAACTGAGTGTGCGATTTATTTGAAGAAGCAAAAGAAGGGAATGGGTGTCACTTGGTCAGATGAAGATGAAGAAGATCCTGAAACTGCCAATCATGTTGTTGCTCTGACAGGAGTGTGTACATCTGACTCAAGCTTCTTTGATGGAGAACTATCTTATGAAGAATCTCCTAATGTTTATCAAGAATTGGAGATCAGAAGTGAAGAAATCTGTAAGCAAAAAGGAACCATTGCTCTTCTGCAAGCTGGAAAGAGTAATTTATTACAAATAAACTCAAATCTTAGTGATGAAGTTGCTTTACTAAAATCAAAGATAGACAACATGAACAAGCAACTGAGGATGCTCAACAGAGGTACTAATAAATTAGATGAGATTCTGGAGATTGGGCAGAGTTCAAGGAATGTTAAAGGTATAGGCTTTGACTACAGAGCTGTGCCTCATCAGACACAATTTGTACCAACTGTTAGTACTTATGATCCAACTATGTCAAGACAGATGCCCTTACATCAAGCAAGACAACAGAGGACTAACTACAATTTCAGACGAAATGGTAGATACTATGATTGGATATGTCACCACTGTGGAAGAAAGCAGCACATTAGACCTTTCTGTTACATATTACATGGCTCTCCTGATAGAAATTACTCATCAAGACCTGAGCCTATTGTGAAGAACATCAAGAAGGAATGGAAGATAAAGAATGACCAATTCACAAGCAATACTGCTAGTGAGACTGCTCAAATTGCTCACACATCTCTAAGAGCCTCATCTAGAAATGATTGGTATTTTGATAGTGGGTGTTCCAGGCACATGACTGGAGTAGAACAGTATTTGACAGATGTTGTGCCACATGCTACAAGCTTTGTAACTTTTCGGGATGAAGCCAAGGGAGAAATCAAGGGTATAGGAACACTGGTGAATGGAGATCTACCAAAGCTTGATAAAGTTCTTCATGTAAAGGGACTAACTGCCAATCTAATCAGTGTTAGCCAGTTATGTGATCAAGGGTTGAAAGTCAACTTTACTAAGGATGAATGTTTAGTTACAAATACCGAAGGTGACACCCTGATGAAAGGTGTGAGATCAAAGGAAAACTGTTACATGTGGGTCTCACAAGACAACATTGTGCTATCTGCCTGTTTAATAGCAAAAGATGATGAAGTGAAACTGTGGCATCAAAAACTTGGGCATTTGAATCTGAGAAGTATGAAGAAAGCTATTGCTGAAGGAGCTATTAGAGGTTTACCTAACCTTCAAATTCAAGAAGGTAGTATTTATGGAGAATGTCAGGTGGATAAAATGACCAAAGTGCCGCACCAGAAGCTGCAACATTTGTCCACATCCAGAGTCCTTGAACTTCTACATATGGATTTGATGGGACCTATGCAAGTTGAAAGCCTAGGTGGTACAAAGTATGCCTTTGTTATTGTTGATGACTTCTCCAGATTCACATGGATCACATTTATTAAAGAAAAGTCTGACACCTTTGAGAAGTTTAAAGATCTATGTTTACAACTTCAAAGAGAAAAGGAGTGTAGTATTGTCAGAATCAGAAGTGACCATGGGAAAGAATTTGAGAATGCTAAGTTCTCTGATTTTTGCACTGTTGAAGGTATATTTCATGAGTTTTCTACACCTATCACTCCTCAGCAAAATGGTATAGTTGAAAGGAAGAATAGAACATTGCAAGAATCAGCTAGAGTCATGTTACATGCCAAGAAGCTACCTTTCTACTTCTGGGCTGAAGCCATGAATACAGCTTGTTACATCCATAACAAAGTTACATTGAGAAAAGGTACATCCACGACCTTATATGAATTATGGAAGGACATAAAGCTAACAGTAAAACACTTTTGCACCTGTAGCTAGGTTGGAATCCATAAGGTTGTTATTGGGAATAACATGCATCCTCAAATTCAAGCTATATCAAATGGATGTCAAGAGTGCATTCCTCAATGGATATTTAAATGAAGTTGTTTATGTGGAACAGCCTAAAGGTTTCATTGATCCAAGTGGTCCTGATCATATCTACAAGTTGAAGAAAGCCCTATATGGGTTGAAGCAAGCTCCTAGGGCTTGGTATGATAGACTTACTGATTTATTGGTGACTCATGGCTATAGAAAAGGAGGCAATGACAAAGCCTTGTTTGTGAAAGATGTTAGAGGAAAGCTTATGATTGCCTAAATCTATGTTGATGACATAGTGTTTGGAGGAATGTCTAACCAGATGGTGGAGCATTTTGTTCAGCAAATGCAATCTGAATTTGAGATGAGTCTTGTGGGTAAGCTAAATTATTTTCTTGGTCTTCAAGTGAAACAGATGGAATATACTATCTTTATCTCCCAAAGCAAGTATGCTAAAAGTATTCTCAAGAAATTTGGTATGGAGAATGCTACTCATAAAAGAACTCCTGCTCCTACTCATGTGAAGCTTTCAAAGGATGAAAAGGGTGTTGATGTTGATCAAAGTATGTACAGGAGCATGATTGGAAGTCTCCTATATCTCACTGCAAGTAGACCAGACATTACATTTGCAGTTGGAGTATGTGCTAGGTACCAAGTTGAACCAAAGGTGAGTCATCTGACTCAGGTAAAGAGGATTTTGAAGTATGTCAACAGTACCAGTGATTATGGGATACTATATACCCATGGGAATAATTCTTTGTTGATTGGGTACTGTGATGCTGACTGGGCTGGAAGTGCTGATGATAGGAAGAGTACTTCTGGTGGATGTTTCTTTCTAGGCAACAATCTCATATCATGGTTTAGTAAGAAGCAAAATTGTGTTTCCTTATCCACAGTTGAGGCTGAGTATATAGCTGTTGGAAGTAGCTGTGCACAATTAATTTGGATGAGACAGATGCTGAGTGAGTACAATGTCAAGCAAGATGCTATGACTTTATTCTGTGACAACCTGAGTGCAATTAATATTTCTAAAAATCCTATACAGCACAGCAGGACCAAGCACATTGACATTAGACATCATTTTATTAGAGATTTAGTTGAAGAAAAGGTCATCACTCTTGAGCATGTTGAAACTGAAGAGCAAGTAGCAAATATTTTTACTAAAGCCCTTGATACTACTCAATTTGAAAAATTAAGAGGGAAGTTAGGTATCTGCCAGATTGAAGAATTGTAGCAGTTAATTTATCGGAGGCGTGCAGCAGTTACATTTCAATATCATAACCGTTTATTGCACGCAAGTCAAGGAAGTCACTCTCCAACTTCCTCAAGTGTTACTATTGCTCTTTACAAGTTCACTTTTTCATACTCTCAACTTCTCAACTTCTCTCTCGCCCGGTTCAACAACTTTCATTGGTTATTACCTTCTTGCTCACTTAAACAACAAATCATCACCATGTCTGATTCAATTCCACAACCCACATTGCAAGATCAACCCACAAATGTACAATCTGATCCTGTTTTAGATTCTGTCGCTCAATCAGAAAATCAATCGACGGTTATTACTGAAGCTCAACCGCTTGCTATGATTTCTAGCACTAGTGTGGTCACACGAAGTGCTAAAGTGTTAACGTCAAGGAAGAAAGGCTCTTCATCTTCTGCGATTGTAAAGGGTTCGAAAACTAAAGGTAAGAAATTGAAACCCTCTCCTGCTAAGCGTGTCGGTCTAAGCATGCATGATCTCTATTGCCAAGAGAATCCATTTGTTTCGACTATTGTGGAACCAAGTGCTGACACTTTTGTCAGTAAATATGATGATACCCCCGGTGAGGGTAATGTTGTTGTTGATGACACTGAAACCCTAGGTGGAATTATGGCAATCAGACAGACAAATGTTGTGCACAATGTTAGAGCACTTGTCCGAGCACTTGTCACACAATAATAATATAACGCAGCGTAGCAAAGTAAAATCAGCGTGACAGAATAATAAAGAACACAGTGAGTTTGTTAACCCAGTTCGGCGCAACTTGCCCTAGTCTGGGGGATACCAATCCAGGAATGAACTCCACTATTATAGTTCTAGTGAAAAGCACAACGTAGACTCACTACTTGTCTTTGCACCACGACCCTACCAATGGCTGCTCTACCTAGGAACTCCTAGGTATGAGACCCCGTCTCAATTCCCACTAACAGTACAGACAGCACTGTTAAACACACACTTGTTTGTTTGTTTGGATGAGAGTCACACTCCAAAGACACAACTAAACTCCGTACTTAAAAGCTTAGGAGCAATACACCATTACAACTCAAACACAGAGTACTTGACTTGAATCAGAAAGATACAATCAAGACTCACAACTAACAAGAAAACCTAAAACCTTAAGACACACGCTTTAGTACACACACAGTTTTCCACACACAAAACTAGGGTTTGTCTTCACATATATATAATACTGAGATAGCACGGCTTTGGGCTTCAAAACAGAGCTTGGACGTTGTCAGGTCCAACTGATAAATCTTGCAAATATATTTTAGAAACATACAATATGTTTCCATAAATGGAAAAACATATTTTATGAAGCAATCAGGGCAAAACGCCACCTCCTGAAGGTTCTACACAAAAAGGCGAGACTTAGTGCACAAGTAATTGAGATAAAACTGAAGCAAATCTTTAAAAAGATCTCGCACAAAAATACGCGTACGTCCTGATGTTGTACGCACACGCTGGAGCATCTGGTCCAGCATCTGTCCAGTTAGCATCTGGTCCAGCATCTGGCTAGTTAGTGTTTTAGCAAAAATGAGGCCAATACACAAAAACCCAACAATCTCCCCCTTTGGCAAATTTTTGGCTAAAACAATCTTGGGCCATATATGAAAGCCAGAGAGATATACACAGCACGCTCCTTCTAATCAATCAAAACATAGCAACTTTGAAGGAGAACAAGAACCATCTTCATATAGTAGATTTCCAATAAAAGTGCTAACAAATAAGCTTCAACACACAAACATCAGAGGCATATAGCAGCAGATAACATAAGATAGCCTCACACATAAAAACATCAGAGAAAATACGCTTCATCACAAATAGTGCTTCACACAAAAGTGAATGCTTCAACATCCGATACAGCATTCTCATGCAAACATAAGCATAACATTCTCCTTCAACATCGGCAAACATCAGCACTCCCCCTGAGAACAATGTCTCATGCATATCATAAAGAGTAAAGAAACAACTTATGCATATTTGCCATGGCAGAGCAACATAAACTACTTCATATCACCATATAGACAGATGTGTCAACATTAAGTAGAGCATCCGACATATTAGAGCATTATGTAGAGCATCAGGCATATCAACCAATATCAGCTAACTTCTCCCCCTTTTTAGCCACAAAAAATGCCAAACTTCATATGAGTATTTGAAATAGGCATATACCATAGTATCGTATCATATCATCTCTATTTATCAGCATACTCAGATAACCACAACTGTTCATATGTAACATGCTGCATCATCATCAAGCACATCATACAACTAACATCCTAACAAGTAACAACTAGCACGATCATGAAGTAATTACTACTACTCCCCCTTAAGGACTAGGAAAAATAAATTCCTGCCCCTTAATTCATGCAATCACTAGAGTATAGTAGAAAATTATTCTACGTAGTCATCATCACACAACATACATCATCACACAAGATGCATTTGATCCCCGTCAAAACAAGCATAAACACTCTACTCACGGATAGATAGGCAGGAGGCACACACTACTCTCCCTCAGATAATCAACAGGTAGATAATAGGAGATAATCAAATATAATTTCTCCCCCTCAAAAAATGCATGCGTATTTCATAAACTCACCTACTACAATAGGTCAGATGCCACTGTCACTGCTTCATGCATCATACTCACCTACACACAATATTAAGCTACTAGTACAAGACATATGTTAGATCATCTGTCAGAGCTTTATGCATCATACGCATATAAAATAACACAGCAACTTCTACTCTCCCAATTTAGCCACAAATTCTAACAAACAACATTCATGCATAAAAGAAGGTCACAGAGTACCAAAGAGTCACAGAGAAGCCACAAATAGAGTACTTATTACAAGCCATAAGCCACACACAAGTCCATAAGAAATAGGGAAACATCAAGATTAGAAAGAGGCAGTCTCATCAGAGTCAATTGACAATTCCTCAGTATCACCAGCAGCAGAAGCATTTATTTCCTCCTTCTTCTTCTTCCTGCGCTCCCTCAATATCTTCACCCTTAACTTCACTTTCAACCTTCAAGGCTACAATAATCCTGTAAATTTTCATTTTTCTAACACCAAGAGCCATACTAGTCTCAATAAGATCAACTTTCATTTGTTTTCTACTGAGAGCACATGTTGGCTGGACAGAAGTGCCAGCTAAGTAAACAGCATGTGAATCACAAAGCGACCTGTAATCTAAGGACAGAGGACTAGGCCTCTTACAGGACTCGTCGAAATATCTGGATGTTGCTGAAGAATAATACCACACAAAAGAGTGGGAAAGGCAATAGGGAACTTAACAGCAAAAGATTTAGCTTGCTCCAAAAATTGATAATAAATGTAAGAACCAAAATCAAATGCAGATTTAGTACCAACTGCATAGATAAGCTTAGCTAAGCCAGTTGCAATAGAATTAGAGTGAGTAGTGGGGGACCAGTTATTAGCAGTAATTTTGTTTAAGGCAGCATAAAGTGGAGACAATTTTGCAGAGGACAAATGTCCAGGCCAGTGTCTAAGCTTGTTACCTGTGATAGTCTTGCAGATGGTGTCATCGGTCACTTCCAACATAGGAATGTCTTCAACCGATCTTCCAAGATAAGTGTTAATAACTTGAGGAGAGAAGTTTACACACCAGCTTGTCATAACATTGACCCAGATTCTTCACAGTCTTCATCAACCCAGCATACTCCAACACATCAACAAGCTCTTGGGCCCTTTCACTCACAGCAGGTGTACTTTTCATGGATTTGATCCTTGTCCTACGAGCAACACCTGTCACAGGAGTTTCCTCCACAGACATATCTTCTGGTCCATCATCTTCTACTAGAACCACATTATTTTGTAACACATTATCAGGACTCACAGTTTGTCGAGTCTCAAATTCTTTAGACTGAGGCTCAGGGGAACCTTCTTCATGAACACTTTCAGCAGCAGGAGTGTCTGGGACCACAGTGGTCTCAACATTGGCTTGTGCCAAAGATGCGTGAGCATCTGGCATAGCATTTGTCTGCTTGTCACTAAAATTAGCTGATTTCTCAGCAACACTAACATCTTGTTCAGCAACAAAACCACAAGTTTTCTCATGATCAACAAATTTTTCAACAGAGGAATTTGACTTAATATCCTCTACACACTCATCTACCTTATGATTATCAGTACCTAGGGTTTTAGTAGTATCAACAATAACATTACCCTCACCGGGGATATCCTCAGATTTACTGACAAAAGTGTCAGCACTTGGTTCCACAACAGTCGAAACAAACAGATTCTCTTTATAGTAGAGATCGTGCATGCTTAATCCAGCACGCTGAACATTAGAGAGTTTTGATTTATTACCTTTTGATTTTGAACCCTTAGAGGACGGAGAGACTTTTCTTGAACTCTTCTTCCTTGATACTAGCACCTTAGAGTGTCGTGTGGTTACTCCGGTACTAGAAACAGTGGTAAGTGGTTGAGCATCAGTAATAACCATCGCTGGATTCACTTGTTGAGTGATAGGATCGGAAACAGAATCGGACGGAGGAGTGGATGATTGATCTTGCATTGTGGATTTGTCATTTTTTTGCTTCCACTCTTTCTTGATGTTCTTCATAATAGGCTAAGTTTTTGATGAGTGAGTTTTGTAAGGATACCCATACAATTTGAAGCAGTAAGGTCTAATGTGTCCCTTTCTTCCATAGTGGTAACATACCCAACCAGAATATCTTTTCTTTGATTTGATATTGTTTCTGGTTGTCTGTTGTCTCACCGGATGCTAGGGCATCTGTCTTGGCATAGTTGGATCATAAGTACTACCAGAAGGAACAAAATTCTTTACAGGCACAAATTTCTGATGATATAGTGAACTGTAGTTGAACCCAATACCTTTAGTATCATTAGAATTCTGTCCTAACTCTAGGATTTCTTCTAGCTTATCAGTTCCTGTATTCAGCATCCTCAATTGCTTGTTCATGTTGTCAATCTTGGATTTATATAGAGTAACATCACCATCTAGTCTTGAATTTTCTTCCAGAAGTTTGTTTTTCTCAGCTTGCAATATAGCAATGGTCTTCTTTTGCCTTATCACTGTGTTACCAACTTCTACGCTTTTAAGCCATAATCCCTTATAACAATCAACTAATTCATCATAAGTCATTTCACCATCGTGTGATTCAACATCAGATGTACATACTCCAGTTAAACAAATCACATGATTAGTAGTTTCGGAATCTTCTTCTGATTCATCTTCATCAGTCTGCTGTTTCCTTTGATTGTTGGCATTCCTATTGATGCTGCGACTGTTGTCAGGGCGTCTGTCCATCAATTTCAAGACTTTATTAAATTGTTTTCCTAACAAAGCAATAGCTTCAGAGATGCTTTCATCAGCCTCCATATCACTCTGTTGATCAGTCTCCTCGGCATTAGAGACAAAAGCAATGTTTTTCGTCTTCTTTTCAGATCCTCCATTTGCTGACATCTCAAAAGTTTGTAGAGAACCAACTAATTCATCTATTTTCAATTCCGAAATGTCCTTGGCTTCCTCTATTGCAAGGACCTTCATGTCAAACTTCTTAGGCAGGGACCTAAGCATTTTTTTTACTAGAGTTTGTTCAGATATCTTCTCACCCAAGGCATCAAATTGATTGTCATAATCAAGAATTGTCGTGTGAAACTCTTGAATGCTTTCATAATCCTTCATTCTCAATTTCTCAAACTTACTAGTCAAGTGTTGCAGCCTTGAGCTTTTCACCTTTGAGGTACCCTCATGAACAGTTTGGAGTATCTTCCATGCATCCTTTGCAATAGTGCATTTTTTTATCAATTTGAAAATATGCGCATCAACTCCATTGATTAAAGCATTTAGAGCCCTTGAATTTGCATTGGCTAATGCTTCTTCCTCCTTGCTCCATTCCTCCTCAGGTTTAAGCGTAGTGGTAGTCTCCCCTTCCTTACCAGTAGTAACTGCAGGATGTTCCCATCCTTTAATAACAGCTTTCCATGTTTTGTGATCCATGGATTTCAAGAAGGTAGTCATTTTAGACTTCCAGTTGTCATAGTTAGCCTCACCAACCAAGAGTGGTGGTCTATTCATCTGTCCTCCTACGTTGTCCATCTTAGCCAGAAATATCTTCCCTAGAGCTCACCCAATCAGGCAGGGTGCCTGCTCTGATACCAATTGGAATTCTGGCAATCAGACAGACAAATGTTGTGCACAATGTTAGAGCACTTGTCCGAGCACTTGTCACACAATAATAATATAACGCAGCGTAGCAAAGTAAAATAAGCGTGACAGAATAATAAAGAACACTGTGAGTTTGTTAACCCAGTTCGGCGCAACTTGCCCTAGTCTGGGGGATACCAATCCAGGAATGAACTCCACTATTATAGTTCTAGTGAAAAGCACAACGTAGACTCACTACTTGTCTTTGCACCACGACCCTACCAATGGCTGCTCTACCTAGGAACTCCTAGGTATGAGACCCCGTCTCAATTCCCACTAACAGTACAGACAGCACTGTTAAACACACACTTGTTTGTTTGTTTGGATGAGAGTCACACTCTAAAGACACAACTAAACTCCGTACTTAAAAGCTTAGGAGCAATACACCATTACAACTCAAACACAGAGTACTTGACTTGAATCAGGAAGATACAATCAAGACTCACAACTAACAAGAAAACCTAAAACCTTAAGACACACGCTTTAGTACACACACGGTTTTCCACACACAAAACTAGGGTTTGTCTTCACATATATATAATACTGAGATAGCACGGCTTTGGGCTTCAAAACAGAGCTTGGACGTTGTCAGGTCCAACTGATAAATCTTGCAAATATATTTTAGAAACATATAATATGTTTCCATAAATGGAAAAACATATTTTATGAAGCAATCAGGGCAAAACGCCACCTCCTGAAGGTTCTACACAAAAAGGCGAGACTTAGTGCACAAGTAATTGAGATAAAACTAAAGCAAATCTTTAAAAAGATCTCGCACAAAAATACGCGTACGTCCTGATGTTGTACGCACACGCTGGAGCATCTGGTCCAGCATCTGTCCAGTTAGCATCTGGTCCAGCATCTGGCTAGTTAGTGTTTTAGCAAAAATGAGGCCAATACACAAAAACCCAACACTAGGTACTGATAATCCTAAGGTAGACGACTGTGTAGAGGATGTTAGGATTAATTCCTCTAATGAAAAGTTTGTTGGAACTAAGAAATCTATTGTTGATAAGCCTATTGCTGAGAAATCAGCTAATGTTACTGATGAGCAGACAGATGCTATGCCAGATGCTCCCGCATCTTTGGCACAAGCAAATATGGAGACTACTGAGGTCCCTGATACACCTATTGCTGATAGTGCTCATGAAGAAGGCTCCCCTAAGCCTAAGACTGCAGAATTTGAGACTCAGCATGCTGAGAGTCTTGAAAATGATAGTTTACTACAAGATGATGTAGTTTTGGTTGATGAAGATGATAAACCAGAAGATGTTACTGTGGAGGAAGCTCCTATTACTGGTGTTGCTCGTAGAACAAGGAGCAAATCTGTTGTGGCTAAAAGTGCCCCTGAGGGCAAGAAGAAGAAAGCTGACACTAGGAAGAAGCCCAAATATGGTCCCCCTAAGGGTTGGAGCAAGGTTGTGCCCCAATCTACTCTAGGGAAGAAGAGTCTGAAGAGAAAAGATCCTCCAACTAGTGACTCTAATTTTGAGGTTGTTGAGACTGATACTGCCACCTCTGGCAAGGCATCTAGGAAAACAATTATGGGTATGAAAGTATCTCTATCTATACCTCCAGCACCCCTGGACAATGTTTCTTTTCACTTGGAGAATGGTTCTGCTAGGTGGAAATATATTTACAACAGAAGACTTGCTCTGGAAAGGAATCTCAAAGAAGATGTGTTTAAATGCAAGGAGCTTATGGATCTGTTATCTTCTGCTGGTTTGATGAAGACTGTGAGGAATTTGGGATGTTGCTATGACAAGCTGGTTAGGGAATTTTTGGTGAATGCATCTGAAGATCTTGATGATGTTAGGAATCCTGAATACAGGAAGGTTTTTGTTAGGGTCAAGTGTAAGAACTTCTCTCCTCTGGCTATTAATGAATATCTTGAGAGGATATCTGAAGAGGTTCCTGAGATGAAGGTGACTGATGATACTACTTGCAAGGCTATTACTGGTAATAAGGTCAAACATTGGCCTAAACATTTGTCCTCTGCAAAGTTAACTCCCCTGTTTGCTGTGTTGAACAAGATAGTTGCTTCCAACTAGACACCAACTACACATTCTAATTCTATTGCTACTGGGTTGGCCAAGTTTATCTATGCAGTTGGTACTAGGACTGCGTTTGACTATGGCTCTTATATTTTCTATCAAGTTCTGGAACATGCCAAGTCTTATGCTATCAAGTTTCCTATTGCCTTTCCCACTCTACTGTGTGGTATTATTCTCCGGCAACATCCAGATATTTTGGTTGGAACTGATGAGCCCTGCTAAAGGCCAAGTCCTTTGTTAGTGGATTGCAGGTTGTTGTCTGTGACAGATGCTGTTGCTGATGTTGATACTTCTGTCCGGTCATCTAGTGTGCTCAGCAGAAAACAAATGATTGCTGATCTTACTGAGACCAGTATGCCTCTTGGGGCCAGAAAGTTGAAGATAGATAGGGTAATTGCAGGAAGGTGAGGATATTGAGGAAGTTCAGGAAGAGGAAGGAGGAAAAGAAAATGCTTCTGCTGCTGGTGATACTGAGGAGATGTCAGATGATTCTGATGAGTCTACCTCAGTTTGAATCTGATGTTTGTTTCTCTGATTTTCTCTTTCCTGTTTTGTGATTCCTGGATTTCTAATGCACCTCTGGGTGCTTATGGTTTGTTGAAGCTCTTATACGTGTCTCTACGTAGCTCTGAGCGTTTTTGCTGAAGATGTTACAACAGATGCTCTAACATCTGTCCTATGAAGGTGTGTGTGCGTATCTTGAGGGGGACCAAATATCTTTATGATATGTTCGCTTGTACGCATGTTTTAAGGGGGAGTTTATCTAACTCTGCTTGTGGAAATTTATTTTTTCCAAAGGCATTTATCTCTCTCTATGAACTCACTATGTGAGAGGCTGTTTTCTTTGAGGCTGGACGTATTCTCTTCTGATGATCGCCTCTGATTCTACGTGTAAGTCATCCTTAACCATAGAGCCGTTCTAAAGTGTTCTCACTAACTACTATGTTTCTCATGCCTATGGTGGTTGAAGGAAGAATTGTTTTTATCTCTCCAAGAACTGGCTTTCAAATATTTTAGCCAAAATTTTGCCAAAGGGGGAGATTGTTGGGTTTTGAAGATTGGCTACAATTGTGTCAAAAACATATATTAGCCAGATGTGTGGTCAGATGCCTATGATCACTGATGATGGGTCAGATGCTGTAGCATATGGAACAACATTCTGTGATCTTCCAGCTCGCGCCAGCTCGCGCGTTTATATTTTTATGCAATCTTTTACAAGATTCGCTTTGGTTTTTATTTTAACCATTACTTGGTGATTAAGTCACGTGCTCTGAAGAAATCTAAGGCGGTCAAGCCTAGATATATTTTAAAAGGTGATATTGATTTATTTTTCAAGAAGATCTCTTGTTCTAGAAGATTCAAGACTTGGACCTTACAACGTCCAAAGGTGTATGAAGCCCAAACCCTGCAGTATAAATATATGTAATGACAGACCCTAGAATCTAAGCTAAACCGTGTGTGTTCTAAAGCGTGTGTTTTACGGTTTAGTCTTCTTTATTGTTTATTGTTTATTGGTGTGAGCCTTGCTTGTATCATCGCTGGTCAAGCTAAGGACGTGTTTGTTAGAGTTGTAATTGTGCTTCTCCTAAGCCTGTAGGTATAGAGTTAGTATTCAGTCGGAAGAGTGTGTATCTTGTCCAAAGAAAACATATCAAAAGAGAAAAGAATAAAAGCAACGCTGTCTGTGTTGTTTTAGGTTAGGAGGTGAGACAGGGTCTCATATCTAGGAGTTCCTAGGTAGAGTTGTCACGTGAAGTAGGGTCTAGGTGGAAGACAAGTAGTGAGGCTACGTTGGTCCTTACACTAGAACTATTATAGTGAATTCACTCCTGGATTGGTAACCCCCAGACTAGGGCAAGTTGCGCCGAACTAGGTTAACAAACCTACTGTGTTCTTTACTTTTCCGTTGCTTTTAATTACGTTTTAATTGTGTGTTTGTCCTGAGCTAGACACGCGCTCGGACAGTTGTGCTTACATTGTTCACAGCGTTTGTCTGTCTGGTAGCCAGAATTTCAATATAAAAATGAGTTTGTTAATCTTGTGAACTCTACTACTAAGATCAATCTCATAACAATCTTTCTGATGTGGCAGCAAGTGTCAAAGGCAAAGAAGTTCTACTTGAAGATAACAATTGTTACTCCTATTGATTAATCTTGACATCTCATTGAATATTGATTCAAGCACTGTCATTGATCTTGGACCAACCTCTTTTCAAGCTACTACTCTAATATGCTTGAAGATGGTGAATCTACTCAACACTAAATAATGCATTAAAGGATAAATCTTTTATCCTCAACCATCAATCAAGAGTCCTCAATTTACAATGATGTTAAACTAATGAGCATGTGGTAAAATTTCAATACATTTGAAGATGTTCTCATCGTTGAACCTCAAGTAACAAAATCCATTATATGAGGTACAAAAATTTTAATTCTATATCTTATAACATTTGCATTGTGATATGCTTGAAAACTCTTATGCATTGTTATTATGAGATTGATTGGTTGATCTTGAAATCTAAAATGCATTCTGAATTTTCTTTATGTACGTATATGACTTTAAAACTTAATTGAGAACATAACTTTTTTAATAACTTGTATATGCATATGCTAAATTCATTTCTAAAATGCAATAAGTTTGCACTATTTGTTCTTACAAATTTCATAATCTTTTCTTAAACATGATTTCTTTCGAATCATCATGCTAATGTGAAAATTATGAACATCTTTATTTTTGTGCAAATTTACCTCTTTGCATCCTTATAAGCAATACTTTTTCAAATATGTTACACTTGTATTGCTATCAAAGTTTTGTTAGGTGTTGTTTTAACAAGTTACACATTCTCCATAAAGTTTTGGTCCCATTTTCAACAGAGATCAATTTGACATGTCATTAACAGTTTTAATTAACTCTTATTTTAATTCAAATTTTTATGGTCTTATTGCAAATGTTTTAAAAGTGTATTGATTACAATTGTGATCAATATATTTTTTTTTGCATGACATGATTATGTGCTTAATGCAAACATTAACTTTGTTAATTAATGAATATTTTTGTGCAGTTAATCTTCTAATGATTTTTCATGATAGACTAAAACATTTAGAACAACAAAAATGATAAAAACTCATGAATTTGACAATCAATTATATGTCATATTTTGGTCTTACATAAGCTTGACTTATAGTACAATTTTCATGAAAAATATTACCTATAAGTCTTTTATATGTGTTCTTTTCTCAATATAAAATTTTGGATTAATCCAATATTTGTTGCACGTATTGATTAGCCTAGAGTTTGCTTAATGTTTAAGCATAACTTTTTTGAATATGGCCTTTCGAAAATCAAGTTTTTGTTATGACTTATGTAAAAGATCTTACTTCAATAGTCTTAAATGATTATCCTAATTTTATTGGATTTATTCTTTGAAGGATTTTAACTAGAGAACACATGATTGGTCTTCATGAGAATAATTTGAGTGTCTACTCTCATTAATGTTATATTTTGGTCTAAGAAGAGTAATTGTTGCGCGTTATGTTTTTAAACTCATATTTGACTTTTTCTCAACATAAGTGTTATTTTTAAATTTTGATCTTTGATCATATTTCTGCACTTCCATGTTATGAGATGTGAATTAATATTTTTGCAAAGGATGATCCTTCGAATATTTTTTGTTTCTTGGTAAAAGAATAATCTTCATCATGAACTAATTGGAAAAGAGAGAAATATTTTTGACATGATTCTATTTACTCTGATTTCACAACTTCCACATATGCATCTTTTTCTCTCTTATTTAAAGTTTTTTGCACATTTTACAAATGATTTTTTACATCATAGCCTTGTCCATCATTTCCAAATTTTGAGAATGATAATGTTTTAAAGGAATATTCATCTCATAAGATTTAGTGGGAGTTTTCAAAATAAAATAAAAAAATGTCTGTTTTTTCTCAAATTGCATTTGTCATTGAGGTCAAAATCACTTTTTCTAAAAATTGAGGATGAATAACATTCGTTTTTATCAAATGCTTGCATGTGTTTATATATGATTTAATCATTATTCAAGTTGTGAATTCAATATTGTTTGGAATGATTATTGATCACATGCTATGTGCTTTAATGTTAAAATGCAAACTTGATACGTTTGATATGTGAGTAAACTTCTCAATTGCATGTCTCTATGTCATACTCTTATTCTTGACAATTGCACTTCATATTTTATATCACCCCTATACTTTTTGATAGATAACAAAAGGGGGAGAGATATTTGATGAGAGAAAAATCTAAGATGGAATTAATAAATGAAGAATGTTATGAATTAACCTCTTGCATGTGTTTAGGGGGAGTTTAATTATAATTATAACTTGCATGGATTTAAGGGGATCTTAATTGCATATATATGAACATTCTTGCATTTTTTATTATATCCATCCATAAAACATAAGATTTATTCAAAAGGTTTGTCATCATCAAAAATGGGGAGATTGTTGAAGAAAAATCTCTTTGGTACATGTTTTAATGACAACAAACCTTATGGAATAAATGTTAAGTTTTATGAATAGTGATCTACTGATGTTTGCACTTGAGTTTTTGTTGAATGTTAGATAATGATAAAAGTGGACAAGATAGAAGTCACTATATCAACAAGTGCATTTTATATACTCAACAATGAAAGAGTTTAAGTTGCATCAGATAATGACAACAATATCACCACAAGCTTCAAGAAGATATTTAAAGAATGTTGTTTCCATCATCAGAAGAATTTATTGAAGAATTAAGAAAGGAAATAGGCTTCATAGTTAAATGGTCTTCATCATGTATTGATTATTCAAGGAAGAATATGAAGTTAATAGTTGAAGAATAAGAATGGAAAAACCTGCATCACAAGTTACATAAAGAATATATTTGATGTTGTGTGATAAAACTCACATTGGGTTTTGTGTTACATGCTTTAAGGTTTTACTACCACAAAAGGAATGGTGGATACGCGGAATCTTCAATGTTTAAAGTATCATCACCAAGACTTCTTAAGATGAAAATAATTGAGAATAATTTTCATGAGTTTTCATAAGAGCTTATGCAAAAAGCATAATCGTTTTAAATCATTCTTCAAATTAGAAAATTTTAAAGCTCATGTTGAGTACACACTCCCCTCCACTAAATCATCTCAAAGATACTCAATGAAGATACAACAATGTGTGCAAAACATCAAGATGAATTATAGGAAGTTTTGATGTAATAAGAATAAATGTTTCACTCCTTAAAAGCTTCAGGATTGGTCTGAGAATGATCTCTTGACTACATTTCATTTATCCTCAAGAACATGAATTAAGCTAAAGCACTTATTGTTACAAGTTTACTTGGTACAAGACATGTATTAACTTTACTTCATAAGTTATTTCTTGATTCTTTACAACGGGGAAATTATTAAGAAACAATTGTAAGAGAACATTCTCTATTGGTCATGATTAAGGAATAAACATGAACATGTTGTTAGTGTTTTTGTGTTGGCCTCATTTTTGGCAAAACACAATGTGGAGGACAATGTGCGCTCATCATTAAAGATGTGAAGAACAATGTGCGCACATCATACAAGTCCGGAACTTTGATCTTATTTACGCGCCATATCTTTTCTTGAAGATTTGTTTTGTTTTTGCCTCACTTGCTTGTGGGCTAAGTCGCGCGCGTTCCATGAACCATCAGGGTTACTTGTTAACCTAATTTTATTTGTAAAAAGTATTTTCCAATTATGGAAATATTTTATATGGTTCAAATTTATGTTTCTTGGGACAAAATTTTTACAAGACTTACTTCAAGCCTAAGACACATCTGAAGACCTGTGCTACTCAGAAGACTATATATATGTGTGAAGACTAAACATAATATTGATTTAAGCCGTCATTCAAGATTAGAGTTTTTAGGGTTTGAGTCTTTTGTGTTCTTGTGTTCTTGTTATTTGTGAGCCTTTGCTTGTGTCACCTAGATTTTTGCATAAGGACTGGGTTATTGAGTTGTAATCCGAAGATTTTAAGCAAGGAATAATGTTCACTACTCTAAGCTGTGAAGTACGAGTAGTGTAGTATTGTTTGGGGAGTGTTCTCTAAATCTATTGATTGTAATTGTTATAGAGTGGAAGTGAGATGGGTTTCTCTTACCTATGGGGTACCTAGGTAGAAATATAGCACGGGTATTTGGCAAGTTTCTAAGTTGTAAACCGAGGTGTAAGCTGGATAACTTAGGGATAGCATTACACTAGTGTATTTCCTTCCTGGCTTGGTAGCCCCCAGATTAGGTGACGTTGCACTAAACTGGGTTAACAATTTCCTTGTGTTGTTTATTGCTTTGATTATTTATTGCTTTATTACTTGTTTTGTAAGGTTGGTTAATGTAGGAACATCTTACCGCACATTAGGTTGTCTGATTATCATTTATAAGCAGTACACAAGAATTTCAATTGGCATCAGAGCAGGCACCCTGGCTGTTTTTGGGTGAGCTCCAGGGAAGATGAATTCTGGAAATACAGACAAGGAAGGAGGATTTGTCACCAGGCCACCTCTATTGGATGGTACAAACTATGATGGGTGGAAACCTAAAATGTTAGCGTTTCTTCAGTCTCTAGACAACAAATCATGGAAGTCAATTCTGAAGAAGTGGGAACGACCTATGATCATGGACAAGGATGGAAATGCTACTGGTGTTCTAAAGTCTCCAGAAGATTGGACCAAGGAAGAAGATGAACTTGCGTATGGAAATAACAAGACATTGAATGCCCTATTCAATGTTGTGGATAAAAACATGTTCAGACTTATTAAGAAGCAAACTATACCAAAAGTTGCATGGGATATGCTGAAGACAAATCAAGAAGGTACATCTAAAGTGAAGATGGCAAAGCTGCAGCTCATAACAACACAATTTGAAAATCTTAAAATGAAGGAAGATGGTAACATATATGATTTTCAAATGGAAGTATTAGACTATGCCAACATGTTTGACTCTCTGGGAGAACCAATAGCTGAAGAGAAATTGTGTAGAAAGATCATCAGATCCCTTCCTAAGAAATTTGATATGAAAGTTACTGCCATTGAAGAAGCTCAAGACATTGCTAACATGAAGATGGATGAGCTCATAGGATCTCTTCAAACATTTGAAGGTGCATGCAATGACAGAACTAATAAGAAAACTAAAGGTATTGCTTTTGTATTAAATTTAGGACTTGAGAAAATTGAAGAAAATGAGGTTGATGACAATGTTACAGATGAAATAGTTTTCCTTGGAAGAAAATTTAACAAAATTTTAAAGAAGTTTGGAAGAAAACCAAAACAGGACACACAAGCTGATGATAGAAGATCAAAGTCTCCCAGAAAAACAAGTGAAAGCAAAGGAAAATGAGTGAAATGTTTTGAATGTGATGGACATGGGCATGTCAGATCAGAATGTCCTACCTTCCTCAAAAATCAAAAGAAAGGTTTATTTGTTGCTTGGTCAGATGATGATTCAGAAGATGAAAACAATGGAGGAGAAGCTGCTAAACTTGTCACTGTCTTGACTGGGATATGTGAAACTCCTGAGCATGAATCTCCCAATCGTGTAGTACCTTATGAAGAACTGACTGCAAGCTTTAAGGATTTATGCTATGAGGCTGAAACTAGTTATAAAAAGCTGCATGAAAACAATCAAACTATCACTCAGATGATGACTGAGAGAACAAATCACATATCTCAAATATCAAAACTGAATGAAGAAGTAGTGCAACTTACTTCAAAACTAGAAGACATGAAAAGACAAGTTAGAATGATGAACAATGGTACAAATATGTTGGAAAAGATCCTTGATGTCCAACAACTTGGGAAACCTAAAGGAATTGGATTTGGATATCAATCTCTAAATAAGCAACGTCAGAAAAACAATGTCACAAAGTTTGTTACAGCAACTGATACCTATAATCCAACAATGTGGGACACCATGTGGGCACAATCTTCTAAGAACATGTATACACATCCTAGGATCACATCTCAGACTGTCATTAAAGTTTGGGTTTGCCATCACTATGGCAGGAAAGGACACATAAGACCTTTTTGCTTTAAGCTGTATGGGTGCCCAAATCATCACTCTTCGAAACAGTACTATAATAAATCTGAAACAAAAAGGGAGTGGAAACCAAGGAGAAATGTGTTGGATTGATTGCATCATTCAGAGCTTCATCAAAACAAGATTGGTACTTTGACAGTGGCTGTTCAAGGCACATGACAGGGGTGAAAAAATTCATAACTGATTTAAAACCTCACTCTACTAGCTATGTAACTTTTGGAGATGGTGCAAAAGGTGAAATTAAAGGAGTAGGAAATTTAGTCACCAGTGGACTGCCAAAAATAGAGAATGTGTTGTTAGTAAAGGGTTTGACAGCAAATCTTATTAGTATCAGTCAACTCTGTGATCAAGGGTTCAAGGCCAGTTTCTCCAAAACTGAATGTCTAATCACTGATGATTCAGGAAGCATTGTAATGAGAGGATCAAGATCTAAAGATAACTGCTATATGTGGTCACCTTAGGAAGAGAACAGTCTATCTGCAAGTCTCTTAAGCAAGGTTGGAGAAGTAAAACAATGGCACCAGAAATTAGGTCATCTCCATCTAAGAGGGATGAAGAAAGTAATCTCAAAAGAGGCTGTCAGAGGAATACCAAGGCTTGACATTGATGAAGGAAGCATTTGTAGTGATTGTCATATTGGTAAGCAAACTAACGTACCACATCCAAAACTTCAGTATCTTGTCACATCAAAAGTATTAGAATTATTGCATATGGATTTGATGGGACCTATGCAAGTTGAGAGTCTTGGTGGTAAGAAATATGCCTATGTTGTTGTAGATGATTTCTCTAGATTCACATGGATTAACTTCATTAGAGAAAAATCAGACACCTTTGATGTGTTTAAAGATTTGTGTACACAGCTTTAGAGAGAAATGGATGGAAAAATCATAAGAATTAGGAGTGATCATGGAAGAGAGTTTGAAACTCAAGGTTTATTGAATACTATTCATCTGAAGGGATCAAGCATGAGTTCTCAGCTCCTATTACACCACGAAAAAATGGCATAGTTGAAAGGATGAACAGGACCATCCAAGAATCTGCAAGGGTTATGTTACATTCCAAGAAACTTCCTCTAAACTTATGGGCTGAAGCCATGAACACAGCATGCTACATACACAATCGTGTCACTCTCAGGTCAAGTACTACCAATACTCTGTATGAACTATGGAAAGACAAAAAACCTACAGTTAAATACTTTCATGTGTTTGGTAGCAAATGTTACATTCTAGCTGACAGAGAACAGAGAAGAAAAATGGATCCTAAAAGTGATGAAGGAATTTTTCTGGGATACTCAATAAACAGTACAACATACAGAGTATTCAACTATAGAACAAACACTGTGATGGAGTCTGTCAATGTGGTTGTTGATGATATGCCAAGTATACCAATGGAAGATGTGCATTATGATGTGGGCACATTTTATCAGCAGAATCCAGAACCAGTGATAAATGATAACACTGAACCAACACCTGACCCTGAGACTGTACAAGTTGAAGATCCTCCTGCTAACAAAGCACCATCCATTAGAGTTCAAAAGAATCATCCTACTGATCTCATCATAGGTGACCTGAATAAGGGAATAACTACTAGAAGATCAAATGACATTATCTCAAACCCTTGTTTTGTGTCAAGGATGGAACCAAAGAATGTGAAAGAAGCTTTAACTGATGAATTTTGGATAAACGCTATGCAAGAAGAGCTTGGTCAGTTCAGAACAAATGATGTGTGGGATTTGGTTCCTAGACCAAAAGATACTAATGTCATAGGAACAAAATGGGTCTTTAGAAACAAGTCTGATGAAAATGGTACTGTAACCAGAAATAAATCAAGGCTTGTTGCTCAAGGATACACACAAATTGAAGGTGTTGACTTTGATGAAACATTTGCACATGTAGCAAGACTAGAGTCAATAAGACTAATGCTTGGGGTAGCTTGTATTCTGAAGTTCAAATTGTTTCAAATGGATGTTAAAAGCGCATTTCTGAATGGTGAACTACATGAAGAAGTGTATGTTGAGTAGCCAAAAGGGTTCGTTGATCACAAGCATCCTGAATATGTATACAAGTTAAAGAAAGCTCTATATGGGCCGAAGCAAGCTCCAAGAGCTTGGTATGAAAAACTGACTGAGTTTCTTACTACTCACGGTTACAGAAAAGGAGGAAATGACAAGACTTTATTTGTAAGAGAAAACAGCAGAAACCTAATGATAGCCACAGATCTATGTTGATGATATTGTCTTTGGAGGAATGTGTACACATATGGTTCAACATTTCATCAAACAGATGCAATCTCAATTTGAAATGAGTCATGTTGGAGAATTGACATATTTTCTTGGTTTACAAGTTAAGCAGGTGGAAGACACAATTTTCATATCTCAAAGCAAATATTCCAAGAATATTGTCAAGAAGTTTGGATTAGAAACTGCCAGTCACAAGAGAACACCTGCTCCTACACATTTAAAACTTACTAAAGATGAAAAGGGGGTCAGTGTGAATCAAAGTCACTATAGAAGGATGATAGGCAGTTTATTGTATCTTACAGCAAGCAGGCCGGACATTACATTTGCTGTGGGTGTGTGTGCTAGATATCAAGCTGATCCAAAGGAGAGTCATTTGAATCAGGTTAAAAGAATTCTGAAATATGTAAGTGGTACTTCTGACTATGGGCTATTATATACTCACAGTGAAGATTCAAGGCTGATTGGTTATTGTGATGTTGACTGGGATGGAAGTGTTGATGATAGAAAGAGCACTTCAGGTGGTTGTTTCTTCTTGGGCAATAATCATATTTCATGGTTCAGCAAGAAGCAAAATAATGTCTCTCTATCTACTATTGAAGCTGAATACATTGCAGCTGGAAGTAGCTGTACTCAAATGATTTGGATGAAACAAATGCTGAAGGAGTACAATGTGGAGCAAGATGTGCTCACATTATGCTGTGATAATTTAAGTGCTATAAACATCTCTAAGAATCCTATTCAGCATAGTAGGACCAAGCATATAGACATTAGCTATAGACACCATTATATTCATGACTTGGTTGAAGAGAAACTTGTCTTGCTTGAGCATGTTGCCACTGAAGAACAAATTGCAGATATTTTCACTAAGGCCTTAGATGCAAATCAGTTTGAAAAGTTAAGGGGTAAATTGGGCATTTGCCTAATAGAGCAGTTGAAGCAATCAACGAAAAATGCGTGCACAACGGCTAATTTCAAATATCAATGCACGCAAATTGTGTGGGAAGCATCATTAGTTTACTTAACCGTTTTCTCTCTTATCCTACTCTTGTGAAACTCTGCTCTACTTTCACAACATCTCTTGCTAATCACATTCTCTCTGCAAACTGTATCCAAAACCCTAAGGTTGTTCCTAAGGTTGTTCATGTGGAGAAATCTGCTCCACAATCTACTCAAACTGCTTCCAAGGGTAGAAAGAAGACCACAGTGCAAGGACCACCTCGAAAATGGAGCAAAGTTGACATTTCCACAATTGCCAAAGGGAAAAGAGGTCAGAAAAGAAAAGCAGTTGATGCTGAGTCTAATTCAAAGTATAATGTGAACTACGATGTGCCAACATCCTCCCCACCAGTTGGTTCTGCTAAGAAATCAAAGAAGGTTGTAGAAATTGACAATGTTTCCTTTCACAAACTTGTGAATGCTGAGAGGTGGAAATATATCTATCACAGAAGAATTGCTCTAGAGCAGGAATTGAGTGAAGATATGTTGAAAAACAAGGAGGTCATGAAGTTGATTGGAAAGGCTGGGCTGATTAAGACTGTTACTAACTTAGGAAGTTGCTATGAGCAACTGGTTAAATAATTTCTGGTAAATATCCCTGCTGAATGTGATGACCCTAGTTATGTATTTTTTTTGGATTGTTATTTTTCTCTTTTGGGCACTTGCCTTGGATATTATTCAACACCTCTATGTGCCTTGGATATTATTCAACACCTCTGCGTATGTGCTACTCTTAGCATGTCAAGCCCTATGTGTGTTTTCCTAAAACACCTATGTGAGGATATCTCTATCCTCTGTTTTTTTCTTGTGTGAGGCCGTTTATTATCCGCTGCTGTGCGCCTCTGATGTTAATTGATGAAAGCTTATTAGTAAGCATACTTCTATAAGGAATCCACTATGTGAATTGTTGATTGTTGATTATTGATTGTGCTCCTTCAAGCTACTATTCTCTGATTAATATGAAGGAGTGTGCTACTTTTATCTCTCTGGCATTGATATCTAGTCCAAGATTGTTTTAGCCAAAAATTTGCCAAAGGGGGAGATTGTTAGTGTTTTTGTGTTGGCCTCATTTTTGGCAAAACACAATGTGGAGGACAATGTGCGCACATCATTAAAGATGTGAAGAACAATGTGCGCACATCATACAAGTCCAGAACTTTGATCATATTTACGCGCCATATCTTTTCTTGAAGATTTGTTTTGTTTTTGCCTCGTTTGCTTGTGGGCTAAGTCGCGCGCGTTCCATGAACCATCAGGGTTACTTGTTAACCTAATTTTATTTGTAAAAAGTATTTTCCAATTATGGAAATATTTTATATGGTTCAAATTTATGTTTCTTGGGACAGAATTCTTACAAGACTTACTTGAAGCCTAAGACACGTCTGAAGACCTGTGCTACTCAAAAGACTATATATATGTGTGAATACTAAACCTAATATTGATTCAAGCCGTCATTCAAGATTAGAGTTTTTAGGGTTTGAGTCTTTTGTGTTCTTGTTATTTGTGAGCCCTTGCTTGTGTCACCTAGATGCTTGCATAAGGACTGGGTTATTGAGTTGTAATCCAAAGCTTTTAAGCAAGGAATATTGTTCACTACTCTAAGTTGTGAAGTACGAGTAGTGTAGTATTGTTTGGGGAGTGTTCTCTAAATTTGTTGATTGTAATTGTTATAGAGTGGAAGTGAGATGGGTTTCCCTTACCTATGGGGTACCTAGGTAGAAATATAGCACGGGTATTTGGCGAGTTTCTAAGTTGTAAACCGAGGTGTAAGCCGGATAACTTAGGAATAGCATTACACTAGTGGATTTCCTTCTTGGCTTGGTAGCCCCCAGATTAGGTGACGTTGCACTGAACTGGGTTAACAATTTCCTTGTGTTGTTTATTGCTTTCATTATTTATTGCTTTATTACTTGTTCTGTAAGTTTGGTTAATGTGCGCACATCTTACTGCACATTAGGTTGTCTGATTATCATTTATAAACAGTACACCAAAACTTCACATGTCTTTGACAAAATTATCTCTCAAGATGACAAGCTCTAATCAGAGATTATTTGAAGACATTTTATGGACCAATGAGATCAAGACAACAAGCTATGAACTACTAGTTGTCATGTACTTTCAAAAGAATATTTAATGAACATTCTCTCATGTTCTTTATCCATCTCCAAGAAATATGTACTTTGCAAGTACACTATGAAAGGTTGTTAAAACACTTTTTATCTGTTATCTCTCCATATACAACTGGTTTTTAGTTATGCATCAACTCCTTGAAGGGAAAGTCAAAGTATAACACAATTTGGAGACCAATCTGAGAATTATGTTTCAAAGGTGTTTTTACTTGTACATTGTTGACAGCTCACATACAACAATTTACCATGTGCTAAATCATTTCCAACGGCTATTTTTGATGGACAAGTTCTACTATATCAGCTACAGCTCTCTACTCACTGTCCAACACGCTCCTTGATTCAAATCTGCTCTAAGATCAAACTAAGAATGGTCTACCAGAAGCTTGTTTCATAAGACTTAATTGGTTTTTTTAACAACGGCCATACTTGCTTAACAAGGCTTTCAAGACAATATTCCTATAAATAGGACTCCATTTCAACATTGAAGAGCAAGAGTTCAAGCTACAAATCATCAATCTCTTGTTTTTCTCTACAAGAGATAAAACTCTTCTTTCATCAGTCAAACTCAAGATCTTCAATGTCATCATTACTTCACAGTTCATAGAGTAATTACTTCACAAATTATCCTTTGAGTTTCCATAAGCAAATATTTCAAGAGACCACATTTCAACATAACCCACTTTTAGGTGGTTGTATCTTTGTCTCAATTTTACCACTCACACTCCAACTCTCTATCAACCTTTTGGATCAAAATATTATTGAGTGTATTTTGTATAAACTTCTCAACTTGGTTGAGTTTATTGTAAAGTGTCGCGCCTCAAAAAACGCACGAGCGTATACGCGCTCGGAATGACTACAGAGTCACCACCGAATTTTATTTTAAAGGGAAAATATCGATAAAACCCTTTTTGTTAAATGGAAAGATGGTCGTCGCAACCGTTTCCAGGTTCGGGAGTCGGTTATGCAAGGGGAAGGTATTAGCACCCCTCACATCCGTTGTACTCAACGGGAACCTTCTTATTAATTTTAGGGTAAAGAGTGTTTTAATGTTTGCTTGCTTATTATTTTCTATTACTTTGCGATTATTTATGAGTGGGGGATTTTTAGTTTTTTAATTATTGGGCTCGACAGGATGTTGAATCCTGCTCCTACGTATTCTCAGGTGCAATGAGAAATCAGAGCTTCGTAGTTCGGGGTGTCAATGTTGTTGGTTGGTGTTTTTTAGTGAACTAAGTTTATATCGCATTCTAGCAGTTAAACGTATGGCTTGTATGCTCGCATGTTGGAGGCTTAAGTGCTTGTTTGTATTGCGTTAGAATGGATAATCATAGTTCTTTTATGAAAAAGTTTTGTTTGATTATGATTTGTTTTGAAAAAGGATTTTGATTTGTTGAGTGTTTTTTAGTGTTTTTGTTTAAAAAAAATCTTTAAGGAAGGGGATTATCTAAATTAGAGATATACACCAAGAATTTAAATAATCGGATAAGAAAAAGTATACACCAGATCTCCCCCTTCCTTTTAAATTATTATAGCATTTTTTATTTTGAAAAAAGATGATTATCTAATCGCAAGATATACACCAAGAAATTAGTCAATTGGAGAAAACAACGCATACGCGAGGCTGTCTCGTTCTCATTTGAATTGTTATTTTGATTTTCAAAGTTTTCTTTTTAGAAAGATGAGATTAATTAAATCGCTTGGTATACACCGAGAAATTTAATAATCGAAGAAGGAGAGGCATACGCCAAACCGTCTCTTGTGTATTTGAATTATTATCATTCGAGTTTTTTAGAGATGTGACGATTATTTAAATCGCCCGGTATACACCGAGAAATTAAATGACCGAAAAAGTTATTATTATTATATTTTTTTGAAAGTTTTTAGAAGGATGACAATTATTTAAATCGCACGGTATACACTGTGAAATTTAAATAACCGGAGGAGGAGAAGCATACACCAAACCATCTCTTTTTCATCCAATTGTTATTTGCTAGGATATTTTTCTAAATTAAAAGTCTTTATACATCAAAGTTGTGACATCCTAAAAACTAAGATAAGAGTACATTTAATTGACATACTTGAATCTACCGTGACCACCATTGAACAATGAAAATTAAACAAAAATATTATATACATACATAGCACATGATGTATCACCAGGTAGAATAAAAACGTGGAAACAAACCAAGGTACATATCTACACTAGTTATTGTTCAATACATATACATCTACATACACATATCATACTCATATATACACACCACATATTACACCCATATATGCACACTACAAAAACCCATCGAGAGTAACAGATAAGGCCGGCAAAAATAGGAGAAAAACATAAAACAAAGTGCAGAGAAAGAGAGAGGAAAAAAACCGGTTGAAGGCTGGACCGGTGACGGCCCGATTGTGCACGGCAGCGAAGTTCTGGGTTGTTTTGTGTGCGGTGGCGGGGACAATTTCTTTCTCTCTTCTTTCTGTTTCGCCTGGTCCCTTATTTTTGTTGGTTCTTGCTACTATTGTTTTGGTGGTTTGATGATGGGGATTGGAATGGATTATGATGGTGGTTTGTGGAATGGTTGCTGTTGATGATGTGGTACGTGTGTTTTTGTTGTTGATGGAAGTAGGTGGTAATGATAGGTGATTGAAAGTGGTATTGGTACTTTTACTCTCACGAAGAGAAGAAGGAAAAGGACACTGCTTGCATGACTTTTCAATGTGTTTCACTGTGTACTGCGTTGCAGAATTTTGTTGTGATTTTCAGATTTTGTTGTGCTTTTTTTCTGTGGGTTTTTGGCTCAGATTTTGCATCGTGTTTTTGGCCCCCCTTTGACTGTGAATTCAGATTGTGTATTTATACTAGTAGATTCAATTGGTTTGTTACTATTTTTTGAGAAAATTTGGATAGAGTTTCGATGTAAATCCTCTCCCCTTTTTGTTGAATTTTGTTGTAATCAGATTGAACAGAAAATCTGTTTTTTCCTTTCCCTCAAATTTTGGTCTTTTTTTGTTATTTCTCTACTACATCTTCACACTTTTTTGGTTTCGTTTCCTCTCTTTTTTTTTTGTCTTATTTTTTGTTTTTTTTAGGTTTTTGTTTATTACAATAATAAATAATAATAAAAAAGAAAATAAAAAGAAGTAACTAATACAAATAAAAATAAAAAGATAGAATTTAAAAGAAAAATGGTCAAATGTGGGACTCAAACCCATGACCCTGAGCTGCTAGTTACCAAGCCAACTAATCGTCATGTTCAAAGGAAAGATAACAAGATAAGTAATTAAGATGGGTAAAATTTGGGGTATGACATAAAGCTTAGATCCGGAACAAACTCTTCGTAAAACGAAGATTGCTCAACTCAATACGTAACTATTGATTGAGTGCTACCTTAGGACTAAGATAGAGATAAGTTCGTAAGGCTTGAAGAAACTTTGATATTGGTCTAGATCAAAGAGAAAATTGTAATTTGAGATCGGTAGTATCTCAAGAATATAGTGGAAATCTTCACAAAAACATGAAATCTGTGTGAATCAAAGCCTCTCCATCACGATTCCCTCTTCGTTTTCTTCATCAATCATATAAAATACGGCGAAAACAAGCTTGGGAGTTTCGGATTTGAAGCTTAGACCACCGAGAACGAAGAAGGTTGATATTCCAGTGCATTTTCGAACCATTTCCGTTTGAATTTGCGTAGCCTTTCTTATCATTTTGCACATAATACTGTTTTGATTTGGATCTGTATATATTGCTTTGGATTTGTACTATTTCCATTGTTTTTTTCATTCGGTTTCTCTGTTCGTTTGTTGGTTATATCGTTTAGATCCGAAAACTTTTTCGTTTAAATCGATTGAGATTACGTTTAGTTTGTTTGATTTACGAAACTGGTGCAAAATCTATGTTTAAAACTGGAAAATGATTTGAATCAAAGGTTATTTCGTGTAAATTAAACTCAATTTCGCGTTTAACTTTTCGGATCCGAAACTTCTTCTTCTTCTCATGTTCGATTGAAACTTCTTTTCGCAAAAATGACACTGGATTTGGATTATACATTAAAAAACGGTTGGATTGGTATGTTGGTTTGCTTGGATTGATTGAGTTTTGAATTTGTTTGGTTGTCACCGAGTTCTGACTCGGGAGCTTCAATGGAAGCTCTGAGTCACCGAGTTGTAACTCGGTCAGAGGAAGGAGAAGGAGGAAAGCCACATGTCAGCATGCGAGTGGCTGACACGTTGGTTTGGTCACACCCACTGACCCGGTTCGGTTTAGATTGAAGTGGGTAGGGCCTCACTTTTTGGCCCAGTTTTGTTTTTTTAGTTCTTTTTTTTTATTACTGGGTAAACACCCCTTTTGCTGGCTACGCCCCCTGCTGGGCTGAAGCTATTTTGGACCTTTTGGCCCATTTTGTTCGTATTTGCGTTCTCATTTTCTTCTTCGTTTAATTTTATATTTAACGCTAATTTAGGGACTATGTTAGAATTTGTTATTTATGACGCTTAATTGAATTAAATGTTATATAATTGTGATGCTTTATTATTACATCTCTCATGCATATCATCTCCGTACGCACTCATCTTCTTCATCTGGTACTCTTCTAATCTCTAATCTCTGGACTTGGTTTATTTTCGTTTCTCTTTCTAAATAAAATTTAAAACGTTGATTTTTTTCAATTAAAGTGGAAAAGAGGGAGTGTGACGTACGTCCCGCTCGGCTCGGATAGTACAGTCGGTGACGTACGTCTTGGATGGTGGACTATCCCCGCTTTAATCAAAAAGTCATTGTAATACCCTAATTTTGTACTTTTTTTAAATAAATATTTTATTTTTAAAATTGTTTCTTATTTTTATAAGAAACGCCAAAAATAGTTTCAAAAAATTTGTTTTTGCGTAAGAAATAGAAAAAGTATTAAAGATATTTCTTTCATCGCGGATAACATTTTATCGAAGAACCAAACAAATTTTGACACCTCACTCCTTACACCTCATAATCTTTTTTATTATCATTTTTCACTAATCTATCTCTTAACTCCAAAATTATTCTTTATTAAACAAATGCCACACCACCTAATCCTCCCCTATAAATACCATGAAAATAATCAGATTAGGGACACACATCCCAAGGACAAAAATTCCAAAAAAATCAGAAAAAACGCACCACCACGCGCCACCACTAACCACCACCAGAATTCCAAATTCCGGCGACTCAAAAAACTTCGAAAACCAAAGATCAAACACTTGATCTATAGTAATTAGACCCTCCTGAGTCCAAATCCATTGTCTGTTTCGTCAAAAAGTGATCGGAAAGCCACTAAACCCACACGCAAGTTTCGGCCAAAACAAAATCGTTTGATCCGGCCGTTTTACACGCAATCGAAGGTAGATACAAGTTGTTTATCGTTTCTGGGACGTGTCTAGTCCTTTTCCAATTGTTATTTTTCTTCATTTTCGCTTGAAAAAGGTGTTTACTCATTTTTAGATCCGATCTTAGAAGCTTCGATTCGTTCATTTCATTTGTTGTTTGTAAAAACTAATACTAGAATCATAATCTACATGTTTTTCCGATCGAAATGGTATAGTGATATGTTAAATTTGGTGAAGAATTGAAGCTTCTTCGTGAACGCCTCCGTCCCCCCCGTTCCGGTCGTTTTCTGGCTGGGTGAGGTTGAAGAAGATGGTGTTGGACACGTGGCTACGCGTGAGTGGCCACTGGGCCTTCTCCGCGCGCCCCCTGTTTACTATGTACGCCCCCCAACCGGTTCAGGACTAGGTATGGGTTGAACCGGTTCATGTTATGGATCTGAACTGGCTTATTTGGGCTCTTTTCTATTGGGCCTGATTTTTTTTGTTTTTTGTTTGTTTTTTTTACTGCTTTGCTGTTCATACCATACCATTTGCTACTACACCACTGTAGTATTAATTAAATTTTGTGACTTATAAAGTAAAAAGTGCTTATTAAAAATAAGTACTTATTTCAAAAGAGCTTATTCTAATAAGCACTTTTGGGATAAGTGCTTATTTAACTATTTTTGCATTTTTTTTTTCACTTATTAGAAAACTCTTTTGCAAATAATAGAATAATGATAAATAGTCCTTGACGGATGACTTGAGGCTTTAATTTATCGTTATTCCGGAACTTTTAAAAAGGTGAAGAAAAACTTGTTAGTTAAAGAAGGAATAAGGAGGAGCTTGACGGATGACTTGCCTTCGTCTTATTTTATTTTAACTAATTAAGTTCAAATAATTGGTTAACTGATATCCATTGATTGAATTCTTGTTTCTATGATTCAATTTCGCGCCATTTATAATTGTCCAATATCATTATTATCTGTCATTCATATGCATTTCTCATCTTCTCCCTTCTCTTTGTTATTTTGTTTCTCTGATCTGAATTTGTGAAAATCTTTTGTTAAATAATAGAATATGAATAAACTACATCTTTGACGGATGACTAGAGACGTTTAGTTTATTAGTGTTCTAAAAATTAAAATACTTATTAATTAAAAAGTAAGGATAAGAGGGAGCTTGACGGATGACTTGTTTCCGCTTATTTTCGCTTTTTAATTAATTCGATAATAAACTGAATGAAGAAAGTAGGGCTTGACGAATGACTTGTCTCTGCTTGGATAATCTCGTCCTTGAAGGATGACTTGTGACATCGAGGTTATCCACATTCACTAAACCATATCTTAAAACCTAAAAATCATTCAACACACTCAACTGCTTTTACTGCCCTTGCGCAATCAATTCTTTTTCTGCTATCAAATCTTTTCAACTTGTTTTCTCAAAAGGACGATGTTTTATCCTTTCCCCTGATATAGACAAACGCTTAAGCCTCAGTCGAGCATACAAGCAAACTGTCGTATCAGTGGAATGCGACATAAACGTTGTTCATTAAAAACAACCAACAAACAAAACCTTTTTCAGGAAGAACTACGTGAGCTTTGACTTCCTCATTGTACTTGGGGGATACGTAGGAGCGAGATCGTAATCTCGTCAACCAAATAATAAAAATCTCTTTTTTTTCCCTTTTTTGTTCAATATGCGGTAATCTTTTTTTTTATGCGGTTAATTATGTTTATGCAAACCAAATTCCTCAAATGGTTCCCGTTGAGTACAACGGATGTGAGGGGGTGTTAACGTCTTCCCCTCATGTCACCAACTCCCGAACCCCGACTCTTAAAGGTTTTATCATTATTTTCCTTTCCACTCACGGGATAAATAAAATATGGTGGCGGTTTCATTGCAATATTATTTTGTGATTGCGCCGGGTGTTACAGCTTGGCGACTTCACTAGCACAAATGATTAGTGAGTTAAGCCTAATTTGGGACTTTTTGGTTTGCTTATGCCAGGTTTGCTGACCCCATGCCAGAATTTGATCCATTCCCTTCTCCTAGTGAATCATCATCATCATCCTCCTCATCTGAGTTTTAACCCTTTTTTTTACCTAGCCCCTTCTTTTTGATTTCTGACAAAGGGGGAGAATAGTTTGGGTAAACAAGGGGGAGTAGGAAGAAGTTTTAAATAATCAAGTTTTCAAGCTTTTCAAGTCTGCAAGAACATTCCCTGATCATTCTCTGGAATTGATCTTTTTGAAATAGATATTATAGGAAGTTCTTTTAAACAAAACTTGTTGTGAACTTCTAATAGTATGTATTAGTATATTTCTTGTCATGAATCCTTTTGTATTAATCCTTGTACTCTGATGATTGTTATTTCTCACTTTTGTGAGTTTATGGATTAATTAATATGTATGATTCTTTTTATGTCTCAATTTGCATCATATCAAGTTTTTAAATTTTATTTGATTTATGAATGCTTGAATTGAGGGGGAGCTTGAAAAGATAAAAGCACTAATATTTCATATTACTTTAAGATTTGATTAAACCAAAATTAATCATTTAAAACATAATCAAGAAGTTTGTCATCATCAAAAAGGGGGAGATTGTTGAGGCAAAATCCCAATTTGATGTTTTAAAGATAACAAACATCTTAATTATATTTTAAGTATAATTTTGGTCATTGTGTTATCTAACAAGTGCTTTTGAGTGATATTAAAAAGATAGGTTTCATTGTGCAAAGCAAATAAATTAATATCAGCTCTGGAGAATGATACAAGAAAGTTAGTCATCATTCTCTTATCATTCTCTGGCTCCAGCGTGTTTGTTCTTCAATGCCAAAGCACCTATTTATTTTAGGTGATAAATGAACAAGACAAAGGAACACTTTTCATGAGAATATTGCACAAGATCTCTACAGCAACATACTCCATTATGGCAAGTCAAAGTGATTAATATCTTATGGGACTTTCCTTCTTAAGCCATATCACATGGAGCATGTGCAAAGAATGTTCTTTGACCTCAAGGCATATTTAATTAATATCTGAAGTCAATATGGAAGAGAAGAACATAGACCAATGAGGAGAAGACAACAACTCTTTCACTATGAGTTGTTATGTACTTGCAAAGGATTATTTAATGATCTTTCTCCAAGAAAGTAGAAGTCCTTTCTCCAACAAAGGCTATACTCCATTATCTATCAAGGTTGTACTTGCAAAGTACTTTTCCAACATACCTTGATCAGATCACAGCTGGTTGCTTGCATAGAAAGTTGTCCCCACATCATTCTCCCACTATTCCATGAAGCTTCTCAACACAGTTCTGTGAGAATGTTCTTTCATCATTCTCCCTGAAGCATTGTTCTCATATGACAGCACATTTCAAGTACAACGGTCACACTTGTTCATCAAGCAAAGAAAGTACAATGCCAGCTCATCAAGACGCTCCTCTTGGAGAACATTCTCAGAACATTCTCCAGCTTACTCCAAGTCTGTGAGTAACGGCCAGTTCATTGTTCTCTGATTTTTCTACACATTCTCCAAGACTCCAAAGGCTCTCCAAACATCTATAAATAGCATGGAATACAGCAAGAGCAAAGCAAGAGTTTGAAGCACCACTGATCATACAATACTTGTCTTTCAAGCACAAGAATCTCACAAACTCTTTTTGATCTCTTTCACTCCAATCTTCACAATTGCATACTTGGATCAGCAATTCATTTGAGTGATTTTCAGAGAGATTTTTATAGTTACTTAGAAAGCTTTATAAGCCTGGTTTGGTTTATTGTTAAGCTTCAGATCCAAACAAACTCTTTGTAATAAGAAAGAACTAGCTCAAGAATACGTGACTATTTGTTGAGCAACTACCTTAGGAGAAAAGGTAGAGATCACCTTGGTGATAAGGTGGAAGATAAGCTTGTGATAGCTTGACAAAATTTTGATCTTGGTTTAAGATCAAAAAGAAGAATAGTGGAAACCCTCACTTGGTGTGGGAAACTTGACTAGCCCAATTAAGGGTGAACCAGTATAAACTCTTTGTGTTATACTTCTCCTTATCGTTTTACTTATGCAAAACTGATACACTTGCACACACTTGAATATTCTGTGAGAATATTCAAAGAACGTTCTCTGCCTTCTTTCATAGATTGATCAGAGAACATTCTCTTAACATTCTCTAAGTCAGTTTTGATTCAATACACTTTCACATACAACAATATTCTGTGAGAATATTCTTTGAACGTTCTCTGCCTTCTTCCATAGATTGATCAGAGAACATTCTCTCACCTTTCTCTAATTCTGTTTTGACTTAATTCTTTTAATTCAAGTTTGATTTATCATACAACTTTTATTACTAACAAATTGAGCTCAATTTTAAAGGGTCACAATTCAAACCCCCCCTTTCTTGTGATAAACTTTGCTACTTCAAGGATTAGATGAGGGATTGTTATATTGGGCTCCCTAACGGATGTCTCTGGGCTTGGATATAACGGTCTCGACCAGAATAGATTCACTTGGAATGATTGGACCCTTTGACGGATGTTAGGCGGGCTTCATGTTTCCTTGTTGGGTCAGAGACGCTGGTGCCCTTTATTAGGTGTCCGAAACTTTTGTCTAGGGACCTCTGTTTAGAACATGTGTCGAGGTTATAATGTCGACTCATCCAGTTGGTGTTATAATCTCACTCAGATCGGGTTGCTTTTTGAGAAAAGGTAACCAATTATTTTGGGAACCGTGTCAACCCTAGAACAACATGTGAGAGGGATGGGTTACAGGTAACTTTGGACTTTTGGCCTCAGAGATTCCATTTTGAAAATGACCAAATTGTTGAAAGAAGTTATAACTTTGAGATCAAGTTCGCCAAATGATACAATTGTGCAACAGTGGATCCATACATGCATTGCATTCATGACATCCATGCATTCATGGAAAATAGTCATGCATATTCATCTTGCATACAATTACAAAAAAATGAGAAAAGTTTTTGCATAAAAATCATGCATTTTCAATCATAAAAAAAATCATGCTTTTTTTAATAAGAAATCTCATTTTCATCTATTCATTCCGACAGTTACCTTCCCGGCACCGTTACTAGGCAAGGAAAGTTTCACATCATGGATAATTGGCAAGAAAAACACGATGCTCTACAGACTGAAGTGACTCAAATGGGTGGAAAGCTAGATAAGGTCCTTGAGATGTTGGCTGGTTTGAATGTGCAACCAAGGGTGGTTGAAGTCCCTGCGCCTGCAGTTGTGATTTCTCAAGGGAACATCCCCGCTGGTCATGATAGGCCGCCATTTGGTTTGCCTGAAGGTTATGTACCAAGGGGTATGTGCCTATGAGTTTTGTTCCACCTGTGGAAACTCCAACCAGAGTTAATGCTGTTCAACAAAGGGATGATCTGTCGCAAGAAATGTTTGATGATCCTAGAAATTCTTATCAGGGTCCTGAACCTCATGGGCCTAGATTTGCTTATCAAGGAAATGTGCCTCCAATTGATGAACCAAAGTTTGATTTTGCTCCCCAGATGGAAGAAGCAAAAACGAAATTCAAGCTCTAGAGGAAAGGCTGAATCAGGTTGAGACTGGTAATGATCCGTTGGATTTTACGAAGATGTACTTGGTTTCTGACTTGGTGCTTCCACCAAAATTTAAGGTTCCTGACTTTGAGAAATACAAGGGTCTGAGTTGCCCAAAGAATCATCTGGTTATGTGTACCTTAGAAAAATGGGTTCTTATGTTAGTGATGACAAGTTGTTGATATATTGCTTTCAAGATAGTCTTGCTGATGTGCCTCTTAACTGGTACATGCAACTTGAAGGAAGTAACATCCACTCATAGAGAGATTTGGCTAATGCTTTCCTAAAACAGTACCAATACAATATGGATATGGCTGCGAGTCGTGCTCAACTTCAGAATATGACTCAAAATGAGGGAGAATCCTTCAAGGTCTATGCACAAAGGTGGAGAGCATTGGCTTCTCAAGTACGTCCACCACTCCTAGAGACTGAGCTTGTGGACATGTTCACTAATACTCTTGAAGGGGCATACTTCGAAAGGATGATTGGTAGTGTTTCCGCTAACTTCTCTGATTTGGTTCGAATTGGGGAAAGAATTGAAATGGGGATAAAAAATGGTAAGATTCAGCTCACTGCTAGTCCTCAGAGCAATACAAGGAAGCCAGTTGGTAGTTTCAAAGAAAAAGAAGAGGGAGAGACTAGTGTTGTCACTTCCGAAAATGACAAAGCTCCACCGGCGATGCTTGTACAGTTTCCTTACTTCTCATATCCTTACTTGGCTGCTACTCAACATCAGCAATTTCCTAGATATCCATATCAAATGCAAATGAATTATGTGCCTCAACAAATTCAGAAGGAACGACCGGCTCAGCAACAACCCAAAAAGGTCTTTGATCCGATTCCTATGTCATACAGTCAACTTCTTCCTCATCTGATACAAAGTGGAATGGAAATTGCTGGGGCTATCAAACCCAAAACTACACCATTTCCAGCTTGGTATGACGCCAATGTCAAATGTGAATATCATGCAGGAACTAAAGTTCATTCCACTGACGACTGGAAAGCTTTTAAGTACAAGGTGCAAGAACTTCTTGATAAGCAATTATTGTCCTTCGAGGAAGGTGAGCCGGTTATGAAAGATAAATAGTAAGTGGGGCATTCCGCAGGTTTCTCCAGTATGGGTTTCAATTGAGGACCATATTGTCACCACAAAGGACGAAGAGAATAATGGAAATAGTCAAGATAGGGTGCACCTGTGTTTTTCAAACACACTATTTGCAAACTAGAAGGCTGTTGGAATTTCTGAAATCACTTTACTTTTAAAGTAGTTTTGTCGTTTTCAAATTATGCTTTTAATGAACACTTTGTTTAAATGCTTTAATTATCAATGAATAAAAATTACTTTTGTGTGCAATTTTTGTCTTATTTATTCTTTCTTTTTCCAGTTTTAAAAAGATAATAATAAAATGGCAATAACTTCTTGCATATCATAAAACACTTTTGCATTCAATCAAATTAAAAAAAACGAAAAAAAAATCATTTAGCAGTGCCATAATTCCTCATGGTTTCGGGTTGCAAACTTTGTTGAAGAGTTAGTCTGATGTTGGATCGAGAGCATAAAATGCTTGAACTTCATCGGTGACCAGTGGATGTGATCGATCTGGGAACTGAAGAAGAAAGAGGTCAAATTGGGCGCCTCCCCGCAACATGATATGAAAGAGAAAGTTGGTCTTGTTGCTTCGAGAGCAAAGAGTGACTCAAATTCATCAAGAACCAGTAGATGTGATCGATCTGGCGATTGATGAAAAAGAAATAAAAGTCAAACATCTAAGGTTGTGAAGGAAAACCACAGTCACTACCTAAGGGGCACCTTATGTTACAAGGTCATACCCTTCGGTTGAAAAATGATGGGGCAAAATGTTAAGCGTGCCTTGATCATCACATATGTTCTCAAGAGATCGAACTGTCAATGTCAAGGGGCATTTGACATTTTTCTCTACTTGCACTAATCCTCTGCTGATTAATTAGTTCAGACCTATGCGCATTGAGGCACTTTTCTTGGTACCAAGAGCCTTTCAATCCACCCTTATGAATGTTATTATCCTTTGCTTAACCAACTTTGAGCCAAAAAAAATATCCTTTTGTTTCGGTGACAAACCACATTACAAGCCTATAGACCAAAAGATTACATCTGTTTACCCCCCTTGGAGTTAGGTAGAAGCTGTAATACTCTTGTGTTTAGCAACAATCAAAATCAATGTTGATCATAGAACTACAACATCAAAAGTTTTAGGTAGTACATGAAATTCCTGGCAGTCAGTAGTAAGATGCTTTAGCAATTGCTACAGCATCTACGCACAGAACAGATAACATAAAAATATTAAAGGACATAAACATATATAACACAAGTGTTTGTTAACCTAGTTCGGCGCAACTGCCCTAGTCTGGGCGATACCAATCCAGGAAGGAAATCCACTAAGTAAAACGAATTCAAAGTCAAACTCCTCGTTTGCACTTCTCACTTCCTAACTACCCATTTTGACTTCTACCTAGGAATTCCTAGATATGAGAACCTCTACTCACTTCCTCTCAGTTTGAAGACTTCCACGCAAACAACCTCTGGTTCACTGATCTTCGGACTGGCATTAAGTTCAATACATAAACACTTAAACGAGAACACTCTCAAACATAGAAATAAACTCCGTACCTAACGGCTTAGGAGCAATCTCAGAATAAACAAAAACAAACACCCTACGTCCTTATCATGTATCAACGTGATACAGGAAAGGCTCACAAGTTCAGTACTTAACATATAAAACAACACACGCTTTAGTGAACACAAGAAACAACCGACTCCGTACTTCACAGTTTAAGAGTGGTACACAAACAACTCCATACTTAAAAGCTTAGGAGTGCACACGTTAAAGTACAAGGCTTTAACCACGAAACCCTAAAACCCTAAAGACTTCTTTTTGTAAAATAATGGGTTCGCTACTGACTTTAAGTTTTACACATGTATATATTGAGTCTTCAGCGCAGCTTGACTTGTTCCTTAAGAAAAGGAGTCTTCAAAAATATATCCAATAAAAATAAATCAAATCCTAAAATATAGGAATTATATTTTAGAATTAAATCTTCACATAAGAGATAACTTCTGACCCAAGGAGCGTTCTGTTATGCCAGCTATGCATGATAAAATATATTTTTAAAACAAATCTTTCCAAGATATATTTCAAAAATAAAAACGCGCGCGTCCAAACAACTTCAGGGCTCAACATACTCAGATGCTTCAGCATGTCCTAGAGCATGTGACAAAATGGATTTTTGCAAAATTATAGCCAACATACAAAAACGCCAACAATCTCCCCCTTTGGCAAATTTTGGCTAAAACACATTTGGGCCATATATGAAAGCCAGAGAGATATACATAGCACACTCCTTCTAACCAATCAAAACATAACAACTTTGAAGGAGAATAAGAAACATCTTCACATAGTAGATTTCCTATAAAAGTGCTTACAAATAAGCTTCAACACACAAGCATTAGAGGCATACAGCAGCGGATGACAGAAAAGAGCCTCACACATAAAAACATCAGAGAAAATACACTTCATCTCAAATAGTGCTTCACAGTAAACTGAATGCTTCAACATCTAATATGTCATTATCATGAAAGCATAAGCATAACACTCTCCGATATAGCATTGTCATGAAAGCATAAGCATAACACTCTCCTTCAACATCAGCATTTCCCCTGAGAACAATACCTCATGCATATCATAAAGAAACAACTCTCCCCCTAATTACATGAAAAAGCAACATACACTGCTCCATATCACCATATAGAAAGATGTATCAACATCAAAATAGAACATTAGGCATATCAGCCAATATCAACTAACTTCTCCCCCCTTTTTAGCCACAAATATTGCCAAACATCATATGAGAATTTGAAATAGGCATATACAAGAGTAGCATAAACATCCAAAAAGCACAAGAAGAGAAAACATTAAGAAAACATGCTCATAAACCTGCTTTGCAATTTCACATTGCACCATAGAACACTTGCGACCAGATCATAGTATCTTCATTTATCAGCATACTCAGATAACCACAACTGCACAATCCAACATAATACAATCTTACTCCATGTAACATGCTGCAGCATCAGCAAGCACATCATGCAACTAACATCATAACAAGTAACAACTAACAAGATCATGAAGTAATTACTACTACTCCCTCTTTTTAGATAAAAAAAATAGCACGTCATACCAGAACATCTCAGAGGTAAAAGGATAGCATTTTCACATAGCTAAGAACCAGAAGATATCATAGCATTGAGAAGAGTATGGATAATGCATAAAGTGCAGAGTTATGATTCTACATAGTTAGTGATAGACACCTCTATCATAGAGTGTGAACCTCCTTTCATTCTTAGAACCTTGCGTACTACAGTAGTAGACGAATTTCTTGTTGTTGAGAAAATAATAATGATTAGAAGATGGAGAATAATGATGTAGATATGAAAACCAGCTTCTCCTAAAATAGTGTGCATCGTAAAGGATCATGTACAAGTTACCCATATTGCTATGATTGTGACCCTTCTTTCATTTCATCATACTTGCTTCAGAGTGAAATATTGTAGAGATCCTCTTTCAATATAAAATTCTTCCTCTCATCAGAATATTCATTTTCAACCAATCTTCTCATAGAGCAACAACATGCAACGTGAAAATGAAATACCTTACAAAGAACACCATTTCATCTTAGATACTCCATAGTGTAACTGTCTCATGATTAGCAACAACATAAGTTTCTTCAAGTTCCAAAGCTTTGCAGGTTTCTTTCAACCCAGCTATCATATCCTTTCTTGACATATGTCCAGCTGCAACTTTCTTAGATGTTCCAACAATGTCTGAAGCATGATTCTCGCTGAATAGCTTGTGGTGCAGAATAAGTGGAGAATCACTCTTCGTAGCATGATCATCAATCAAACCAGTACTAGTAAAGTATCATCAAATATATTACCATGTTAGCATAAAGTCCCTCAATATGCCAGATCAGCAGATAAGCATAAGGACTTACTACTTCTCATGTATACTTGCACTTCATAGACCAAAACTTTGGGCAAAAACATTGTCAAGAGTAGTATCTTGAGCTTCATCAGATACACGTGCCTTGATCAGCAAGCTAGAAGAAAATAAAACTACTAGGGAATCTGTAGAAGCTTGCGTACAGAAATATAACACTTGCTGGCGCGAAACCACTGTCACATAATGTTGTTCCATATGACACAGCATCTTTCACATACTATTGTAGAATTAACAACAGTTTAAATGACAAGACTAATGAGGATTTTGAATGCTTTGGCCAACAATATATTAGAGGCATGCACAGCGGATATAAGAAAAACTAGCCTCATAGAGTATGAACAGAGAGAATTAACCTCTCACAGTGGATTCCTAGATGAAAACAGAAGCTTCAAGACAAATCAAGCTTAAGGACTAGGAAAAATAAATTCCTCCCCCTTAACTCATGCAATCAGCAAAATGTAGTAGAAGCTAATTCTACTTAGTCATCATCACACAACATGCATCATCACACAAGATGCATATACTCCCCCTCAAAATAAGCACAGTCACTCCACTCATAGATAGATAAGCAAGAGACATATACTACACATAATATTCCCCTTCAGATAATCAATAGGTAGATATGAGTTAAACAGATAAGGGATAAAATAAAGCATACTTCACTCCCCCTGTCTTCATGGCAGATAGCTATAGCAGAAAGCATAGCAATCACAGAAATCATAGCAAGCATACATGCAATAAACTTCAAAGGAATAATCTTCAACTTTCAAGAAACCAAACTACTAACTACTGATATGGTATCAGAATAATAAACTTCAAACTTCAACTTTAGTAGCACAACTAATAATACTCCCCTTCACTTCATGAACATATAAGCTGGAGACATGGTCAGAGGAACATAACCATAGGGTGCATATTACAACTAAGTGCACGTGCAGGTTCATAGAACATATAGGGCTTAACCCATAAAAACAACATAACATCAGATGCAAGAGGTCAGAAGTAACACATAAGATCAAACAATTTCACTACCCTCAAAGTCTTCAACCACCAAATCATTTCCTCTATCATCACGAGCAGTCAACTCTTCAGCTTCTAGAGTTTGAATAACACGATCCACCAAGAATTTCTTGTCATCTAGAGCTTTACTCATAGTCTTGAGATCATAAATCCTCTATTGTATGCTTAGCATGGCAGATGTGTCTTTGGCAGATGCTAGAACAATGTCTGCAGAATGTGGCTTGTATAGAGAACCTTGGATCGAAAGTAAAGTCTGACTCTTGTTGACTAGCCTCATCAGATTGATTACATATCTCAGGTTATTGATGCAAAATGATATCACAGATCAAGGTAGGAAAAACAATAGGAAGTTTTGTAGCATTAAATTCCCTATGAGCTAAAGTTTGATAAAAGATATATTCACCAAAATTAAATACAGACTTTCTACCTACAACATAGATGAACTTACTTAACCCTCTTGAGACATCATTGGAGTGTGTAGTTGGCACCCAATTAGCAGCGACAATTTTCTTCAATAGAGCATACTTTGCAGTTAGCTTAGCTGCTGACAACTTTCTCTTCATTTGCCATTCTTTTACCAAATCACCTTAAACAAAAACGTGTATGTACTCAGCACTCATAGGATCATCACAATCTTCCCCTATGTTCACATTAAAATCTCTGACCAGCTTGACATAGCACTTCCCTAAACTTTGCACATTTTTTTATTAAACCTGTTGCATCAATTAACTCCATGAGTTCTTGTAAATCAAGAAGTTCTTGATTCAAGATTCTTTCAAAAGCAACCCTTCTTTCACAAATAAATTTCCAACTGGAAACTCTTTCTTCATGATGGAAAGACACAGTATCCAGGGTAACAAATGGAACATTTATAGCTCTTTTTCTCCCTGCTTCTACTAGCTTGTCAGATGTGCCAGCATCTTGAACAACATCTTCCTCTAAGACAAACTAAAAATGTTTACTCCAAGTTCTTTGATGACCATACATCTCAGGCCTTAACTGATCATAATATTTGTTCTTCTTTGTTGTTGTAGTAGAGGTGTAGAGTCATTTCTCAATCTACTTCTTAGCCTCCCAACTATACCAGATTCAAGAGTTTTCTCTACAATTTTGTTCACAAATGACAAAATTTCAACATTAGCTTCAATATGATGAGTACCTGTTTGTGAGTCTGAGAGAACATGATCCTCTATTTCTACTTAAGTAGTCTTCATACTCTCATCATTTTGATAGACCACAAGTGTATCACCAAACATATTTCCCTCTACATTAGCTTGAGAATCTGTATCATCAGATGCTCTAGCATCTTTTGCAGCACAAGATACAAGACAATTCACTCAGTAACTCCTTCATCATAATTACCACTTTCACGTATGGTAGTAGTTTGAGAATTCTCATGAGTTGTTTTCAATACAAGGCTATTTGTGGCCTTTGTGTCAGCACCACCATCAACAAAAGATTTTTCAGTATCTTCTAATCCTAGGGTTGGAGACTCTTGTACAATCTCAGTAGGAGAATCAATACGCTTTTTATCCAAATCTTCTACATATATGGATTCTATCATAGCATTGATTGTGGAATTAAAGACTTTGTAAGCTATGCTATAAGTAGAGTAACCGAGAGTAAATATTTCAGAGGAGCAAATAATCAGAGAACTTGACATCTTCAAATTTTTTCCCACGGTCACTTATGATCCTTACAAACACATTTTCATTCTTTCTCTATCTAAGACTTCCAACTTTCAAAGGACCCATCACATAAGCAATTACCTCTTTTATGATCATGGTATAAGACGCTTTCTGGTCAGATGTTACAGCATTATCTGAGACATGCGTCCTTTCATATATTCTACAGTGCAACTTGAGAGGAGATTCCCTCTTACTGGCAACATCAGAGCCAATCAAAATATCAAGATGCTGATCAGGAATAATACCACAGAGCAGCGTGGGAAATTCTATTAGCATCTTCACATTCAAACACTTAACATACTTTATGGTTTGATCAAGAACATAAGTGTCAAAGTCATAGGAGGTCTTAGTACCAACAATATAAAGAGACTTGTCCAGACCTATAGCTATGTCAAAACTGTGAGAAAAGAACATCAAGTTGATAGCTCCATTCCTGTTCAAAATTGCATATTTCACCGTGAGCTTATTAGATGACAACTTGCCCTTCTTTGGCCAAACTTTGACCTGATTACCACTGATGGTCTTGCATATGGCATTGTCATTAATCTCAATCTCAGCGTGAGCTGCTAATAATGCCTTGATAGATGAGAAGTTAACCCGTTTACTCTTTACATGGACTTTTATGTACCTCTTGCTAGAAAGATTATCACAATACTCAGGGATATTTATCAAAAATTCATTCACCCGGTCCTCATAACAGCTACCCAGCCATATTATAGTTCTCTTCAAAACAGCAAAATCAATGAGACCCATGATCTTCTTGTTCTTCAGCCCATCCTTGACTAGTTCCCTTTCCATGGTTGATCTCCTGGTGCTCACAAACTTCCACGTCTGTATATTTTTAATGACGTGGAGGAATACTTTGTCTATGCAAATATCAGGGACATTGAGGGGAATTTTCTTGTTGGTTGTCTTCTTATGTGCAGAAAACATAGATATTGGAGCATCTTCTGCCACATCATGATTTGAGTCACTTGTAGGTGGACTCTTTCTCTTCAAATTTTTATTCCCAATTGACATGATAGCGTGAAGAATAATCTTGCTCCATCCTTTCTTATAATCCACACTAGCAGATTGCCTCATTACCATAGTAGAGGTTTTGATAGATTGGCTTCTTGAGACAATAGCTTTACCACTTGGATTCCTCAGCCTTTTAGTAATATCACTAGTAATCTTTGAAGTAGGCTGCTCAGGAGCCTCATGATTCTTCATATCAAAAGTATCTTGGTCTTCAACATCAAATTTATCCGTGTTAGGCTTACCAAGAAAGATAGACTTCTCATTATTAGAAGAATCACTAAATTTACCCACATCAAACATGCATAGTCCAATTTCTTCTTCTTTAGAGTCATACTTATCAGACCAGGAAACATTTATACCTTTCTTTTGCTTCTTAAGGTAGGTAGCACATTCTAATTTGATGTGTCCATAACATTCACATTTATGACATTGTACACCTTTTTCTTGGTTAGATTTTTCATCAGATGAGATGTCTTGAACATTAGGTCTTCTATTCAGCTTCTTCACAATTATGTTAAACTCTCTTCCAAGAAGTACCTCATCATCTGATATACCTTGGACAATTTCAGCATTTTGTCCAGATTGATCCAAGGATGTTTCAACATCTCGTGCAACATCACGCTCATGATTTGTTTTCTTGAGTGAATTGAGCTGAGTTTTAACAGATGCTTCAACATTCAACATGGCAGAGTGCTTGACATTGGACCTTAGATTCCTTTCAATTCTCATTAACATGTTCTTGAATTCTCTTCCAAGAATTGAATATGAAATACTTTCCTTAGTGTCCACAAAATATGTCCTATTAACCAATCCTCCTTCCTTATCCATTGAAATTCCTTTCCCCTTGATCTCACTCTTTTAAAACCAGAACAGGTAGAGTGACCTGCTCTAATACCAATTGAAATTCCTGGCAGTCAATAGTAAGATGCTTTAGCAATTGCTACAGCATCTACGCACAGAACAGATAACATAAAAATATTAAAGGACATAAACATATATAACACAAGTGTTTGTTAACCTAGTTCGGCGCAACTGCCCTAGTCTGGGCGATACCAATCCAGGAAGGAAATCCACTAAGTAAAACGAATTCAAAGTCAAACTCCTCGTTTGCATTTCTCACTTCCTAACTACCCGTTTTGACTTCTACCTAGGAATTCCTAGATATGAGAACCTCTACTCACTTCCTCTCAGTTTGAAGACTTCCACGCAAACAACCTCTGGTTCACTGATCTTCGGACTGGCATTAAGTTCAATACATAAACACTTAAACGAGAACACTCTCAAACATAGAAATAAACTCCATACCTAACGGCTTAGGAGCAATCTCAGAATAAACAAAAACAAACACCCTACGTCCTTATCATGTATCAACGTGATCAGTGGCGGAGCTAGCCAAACCCCAAGGATGGGGCCGGAAAAAATAATTTATAAATAAAAAATGTAAATCATATAATTCATATTATATGTCAATTTTTTTTTTACTAAATTCTAAATAATTAAGTTGTTATAAACACACAAATGTGATCGTCAAAAAACATATTACTAAAAAATTAAGTTGTTATAAACTACATGATTTAAAATACATGAAAATATCAATGCAATATGTAAAATAAATTACTAAAAAAATACATATTATATTGAGGGTGTGTCTTTTTATTTTTCCTAGATATTTTTCATCACGATATTTAGTTATATTTTTAAGTTAATTTATGTGTAAACTTCATACTTTTTAATCAGTTCTTGTATTTATATTTCTAATATTATGTGAATCTCTCCCATAAAAATTTAGTGTTTTTTAACAAAACCTAGATTAAAAAAAATTTATATACACTAAAATTCTATTTTAAATAAAATATTTATTTATTTTTCTCAAAAAAAAAAATTGAATAATTTGAAAAAATAGTTACACATTTTTTGATAAATTATTTAACAAGGACATAGTTATTAATTATTTTGATGCAAATTGAAAACTAAAGTTGATAGTAATAACAAAATAAGAACCAACATGCATTTTTATTAAAAAAAAAGAGTTTAAATAAAAATGTAGGATACAGGGTTCGAACCCATGCCTTCCCTCAACATATCCATCAGTAAACCACGGCGCCATATGCTTTTGTTTGATATATTATGCAATTACTAATATATATACTAAGTGCTATGAGTAAAAAAAATATATATACCTATAAAAAGTCGAAATTTTGAACTAAGGGATGGGCCGCGGCCCTGCACTGCCCTTGAGGGACTCCGCCCCTGAACGTGATACAGGAAAGGCTCACAAGTTCACTACTTAACATATAAAACAACACACGCTTTAGTGAACACAAGAAACAACCGACTCCGTACTTCACAGTTTAAGAGTGGTACACAAACAACTACATACTTAAAAGCTTAGGAGTGCACACGTTAAAGCACAAGGCTTTAACCACGAAACCCTAAAGACTTCTTTTTGTAAAATAATGGGTTCGCTACTGACTTTAAGTTTTACATATTTATATATTGAGTCTTCAGCGCAGCTTGACTTGTTCCTTAAGAAAAGGAGTCTTCAAAAATATATCCAATAAAAATAAACCAAATCCTAAAATATAGGAATTATATTTTAGAATTAAATCTTCACATAAGAGATAACTTCTGACCCAAGGCGCGTTCTGTTATGCCAGCTATGCATGATAAAATATATTTTTAAAACAAATCTTTCCAAGATATATTTCAAAAATAAAAACGCGCGCGTCCAAACAGCTTCAGGGCTCAACATACTCAGATGCTTCAGCATGTCCTAGAGCATGTGACAAAATGGGTTTTTGCAAAATTATAGCCAACATACAAAAACGCCAACAGTACACAGAGAAAGCTATCACACAAAAAAAAAATAATAGAAAAAGAGACGAGACTCATCAAAAATTTCAAAAGAAATTATGTCTCTACAAAAAAAAAAAGAAAAAAGATAACCAAAATGAAAGCCAAAAGAGCAATAGGAAAGAACCAATACATGAATATTAGGTTTCCACACAAAAGAAGACTTTTCTCGTACAATTTCATCAAAAGTACCCGAGATAAAAAGTTGCATGATATAAAATGGAAGAGTAGTGGATGCCTAACTCCAAAAACAAGCCTACTTTCTCCAAAAATAACCCACCTTTACCTAAGCCAAGCTACAACCCTCAAAGACCTCGAAAATGTGCATGAGTTTGAACTTTGTTTAGTCGCTTAGAGTTCTTGCAAGCCTATGGAAAAATGTCAAGTGAACATGACCAGTTCGGTATACTACTCAAGAACCAGCAACATTATGAGTTTGGTAGTTACTCCGAAAGCACCAAAAGATGAAGAAGACATACAAAGACAAACACGAGATATCTCTTTCGCACTTCATAGATACATAACCACAGTTCACACTTCAACAGGGGCAACCCACTTCTCCTTAAGTTTATAACATGAAAGTAGTGCTCCCAGTGGAAATTGAGATTCCTTCATTAAGAGTCTCGAAAAAATCCAAGTTTGAAGCAGCAAAATGGGTTCATATCCAGCTTAACCAGCTCAACATCATTGAAGAAAAGAGAATGACAATCTTGTGTCATGGTCAGGTGTATCAACAAAGAGTCAATGGGGCATTTTACAAGAAAGTCCGTCCAAGACAATTCAAGAAATGCATAAGATTGCAATACTTGACTCTACATGAAAGTGAAACTTTAAACAGAAGAGATCGACTCAATCTTCTTTCTCCAAAGCAAGGTCTTGTAAAGTCGAGATCATGAAGAAAGATGGCATCGTTATGATTCAGTGGAATTCATTTATTTTCATTGCCATTATCTTAGCTTCAATTTGCAATTACCTCTTCAAGGGATTTTGCATCCAGTTGAAAAATTCCGCACTTTTGCACAGTTAATAAATTCTCATTTTCATTCATCTGTTTGTTAGCTCGATTTTACATTCTAATTGTGTGCATTAGTGCTACTTATTTTTGACAAATAAAGCATCTAAACATTGTGAATAAAAAGCATTTGAAAATAGCAAACTGTTTTGAAAAACTAAAAGTGTTTGAAGGGAAACCAATGGCATACAGTAATGTGCCCCGGTCCTAAATATACAAAATCATGGCAATCTCTTGATTCCATCAGATAAAAAAAGGTGTTGTTTCTCTTTGGAAGCCTTTTTGAACACCTGTTCTGCAACAGAAGCTTGCAAGGATCTTCATCTCAACAATGACAGAGTTACTCAAATCCTCGGTGCCGGGAAATTCAGACTCTCTTTAACAGAAACTCAGAAAGTCATGCATTCATGCATAGAAATCCATGAATTCATCCACGCAAATTCATGCATTCATACAAACCCAAAAAAAAAAAGATCACACAAACTTCTGCATATGATTAGATATTTCATCTGCATTAGTTTTGCATTTAGGCAACAGATATACATAATCATGCATTCATGAAACACAGGTTTGAAATATTGTTTTAACAGGTTGCGAACTTGGATCTCTTATTTAGTGAAAAAGGTTGATGTACCTAATTCTCAAGTAAAATGGTTAATGAACCGTATTTTCTCAACAAGAAGGGTTGATGAATCTTTTCTCAAGTGAATTGGTCAACAAAGCATCATCCCCACCAGAACGGTCCGTGCACCACATTCTCAGACAAAATTTTTTGATAGATCCTTTCTCCTGTGTTTTGGTTGAGATGGTTATCTCCAGTAAGTCGGTTAGAACACTGCATCTTCAGCAAGTCGGTTGTTAAACTGGTTCCCCCAGTAAAGTTGACTTATGCACAACATCCTCAGTGAATGGATCGATAAGTCATTACCCAGTAAGCCGGTCAGCATGCCGCATCCTCAATAAAGTTGGTACACTGTACCTCAGCAAGTTGGTTCTCAAACCATATCCCCAATAAAGTCGGCATACCGCCTCTCCAACAAGTTAATGGATGGACCATGTTCCTCAGCAAGACAATTATCAAGCAGTTCTTTCAAAGTTTTGCCACATTAATGGCATAATATTTGACTTTTTCTCCCAGTGAGTTTCTTCCTTCAAAGATACCTCAAATTCAAGCAAATACTCCAATACAAACATTAATCTTTACTGAAAATCAAGACAGTTCAGTCGTCACTGGAAATTAAAGTACAATCTTCACTGAATATCAGAAAAGTTCAGTCTTCACTGAATTCCCAAAAATACGGTCTTCACTGTTATCTTAGTTCAGTCTTCACTGAAAATCGAGAAGAACACAATCTTCACTGTCATCTTAGTTCAGTCTTCGCTGAAAGTCAAAGAAAGTTCAGTCTTCACTGAAAGTTAAAGAAGGATCAATCTTCACTGTCCATCTCAAAAAAGTTCAGTCTGCACTGAATGTCAGAAAGAAAGTTTAGTCTTCACTGAAAGTTAAAGAAGGTTCAGTCTTCACTGAAAATCAGAAAGTTCGGCTTTCACTGAACACCAAGGAAAATTCAGTCTTCGCTAAAAATTAAGAAAAGCTCAGTCTTCACTGAATACTAGAAAAAGTACAGTCTTCGCTGTTATCTCATTTCAGTCTTTGTTGAAAACCAGAGTAAATTCAGTCTTCACTGGAAGTTATAGAGGGTTCAGTCTTCACTGTCCGTCTTAGAAGATCAGTCTTCACTGAAAATCAGAAAGTAAAATTCAGTCTTCATTGAAAGTTATGGAGGGTTCAGTCTTCACTGTCCATTTCAAAAGTTCAGTTTTCACATAAAGTCAAAAGAAATGTTCGTTGAAAATCAAGAAAAGTCCGGTCTTCACTGGCAATCAAATAAAAGTTCAATCTTCGCTGGCAATCAAGATCAAAGCACCCGGACGGGAGACGATCATTTCATTCTCAGGTATCCAGATCCTAATTCCTCCAGGCATGTTTTCTACCCTCATCTCTCATCAGCATTCATCTCACTACCTCACTTTCATATCACAAAAGTAGGGCATTTGTATTTAATTACCTTTTACTACGAACGCATAAAGACAACAGTCATTTATGCATTCGAGTATAAGACAATTAAATAGGGGCAGCTGTAATACCCTAATTTTGTACTTTTTTTAAATAAATATTTTATTTTTAAAATTGTTTCTTTATTTTATAGGAAACGCTAAAAATAATTTCAAAAAATTTGTTTTCGCGTTCTTCGTTATTTTTGCATAAAATCTTAAAAAATATGTTTCATTTCATTTTCATTCGCTCTTTTTTTTTATTCGTCGCATTTTATTTTAAGCGTAAGAAATAGAAAAAGTATTAAAGATATTTCTTTCATCGCGAATAACATTTTATCGAAGAACCAAACAAATTTTGACACCTCACTCCTTACACCTCATAATCTTTTTTATTATCTTTTTTTTACTAATCTATCTCTTAACTCCAAAATTATTCTTTATTACACAAATGCCACACCACCTAATCCTCCCCTATAAATACCATTAAAATAATCAGATTAGGGACACACATCCCAAGTACAAAAATTTCCAAAAAATCAGAAAAAACGCACCACCACACGCCACCACCAACCACCACTGGAATTCCAAATTCCGGCGACTCAAAAAACTTCGAAAACCAAAGATCAAACACTCGATCTATAGTAATTAGACCCTCCTCCTGAGTCAAAATCCATTGTCTGTTTCGTCAAAAAGTGACCGGAAAGCCACTAAACCCACACGCAAGTTTCGGCCAAAACAAAATCGTTCTATCCGGCCGTTTTACACGCAACCGAAGGTAGATACAAGTTGTTTATCGTTTCTGGGACGTGTCTGGTCCTTTTCCAATTGTTATTTTTCTTCATTTTCGCGTGAAAAAGGTGTTTACTCATTTTTAGATCCGATCTTAGAAGCTTCGATTCGTTCATTTCGTTTGTTGTTTGTAAAAACTAATACTAGAATAATAATCTACATATTTTTCCGATCGAAATGGTATAGTGATATGTTAAATTTGTTGAAGAATTGAAGCTTCTTCGTGAACGCCTCCGTCCCCCCCGTTCCGGTCGTTTTATGGCTGGGTGAGTTTGAAGAAGATGATGTTGGACACGTGGCTGCACGTGAGTGGCCACTAGGCCTTCTCCGCGCGCCCCCCGTTTACTATGTACACTCCCAACCGGTTCAGGACTAGGTATGGGTTGAACCGGTTCATGTTATGGATCTGAACTGGTTTATTTGGGCTCTCTTCTATTGGGCCTGATTTTTTTTGTTTTCTGTTTGTTTTTTTTACTGCTTTGCTGTTCATACCATACCATTTGCTACTACACCACTGTAGTATTAATTAAATTTTGTGACTTATAAAGTAAAAAGTGTTTATTAAAAATAAGTACTTATTTCAAAAGAGCTTATTCTAATAAGCACTTTTGGGATTAGTGCTTATTTAACTATTTTTGCATGTTTTTCATTTATTTTGAAAACTCTTTTGCAAATAAATATAATAATGATAAATAGCCCTTGACGGATGACTTGAGGCTTTAATTTATCGTTATTCTGGAACTTTTAAAAAGGTGAAGAAAAACTTGTTAGTTAAAGAAAGAATAAGGAGGAGCTTGACGGATGACTTGCCTCCGTCTTATTTTATTTTAACTAATTAAGTTCAAATAATTGGTTAACTGATACCCATTGATTGAATTCTTGTTTATATGATTCAATTTCGCGCCATTTATAATTATCCAATATCATTATTATCTGTCATTCAATTCATATGCATTTCTCATCTTCTCCCCTCTCTTTGTTCTTTTGTTTCTCTGATCTGAATTTGTGAAAATCTTTTGTTAAATAATAGAATATGAATAAACTATGTCCTTGACGGATGACTAGCGACGTTTAGTTTATTTGTGTTCTAAAAATTAAAATACTTATTAATTAAAAAGTAAGGATAAGAGGGAGCTTGACGGATGACTTGTTTCCGCTTATTTTCGCTTTTTAATTAATTCGATAATAAACTGAATAAAGGAAGTAGGGCTTGACGAATGACTTGTGACATCGAGGTTATCCACATTCACTAAACCATATCTTAAAACCTAAAAATCACTCAACACACTCAACTGCTTTTACTGCCCTTGCGCAATCAATTCTTTTTCTGCTATCAAATCTTTTCAACTTGTTTTCTCAAAAGGGCGATGTTTTATCCATTCCCCTGATATAGACAAATGCTTAAGCCTCAGTCGAGCATACAAGAAAACTGTCGTATCAGTGGAATGCGACATAAACGTTGTTCATTAAAAACAACCAACAAACAAAACCTTTTTTAGGAAGAACTACGTGAGCTTTGACTTCCTCATTGTACTTGGGGGATACGTAGGAGCGAGATCGTAATCTCGTCAAGCCAAATAATAAAAAACTCTTTTTTTCCCTTTTCTGTTCAATATGCGCTAATCTTTTATTTTATGCGGTTAATTATGTTTATGCAAACCAAATTCCTCAAATGGTTCCCTTTGAGTACAACGGATGTGAGGGGGTGTTAACGTCTTCCCCTCATGTAACCAACTCCCGAACCCCGGCTCTTAAAGGTTTTACCATTATTTTCCTTTCTCCTCACGGGATAAATAAAATATGGTGGCGGCTTCATTGCAATATTATTTTGTGCTTGTGCCGGGTGTTACAGTCATCAGTTTATTAATTAAAGTGAAAAAGAGGGAGTGTGACGTACGTCCCGCTCGGCTCGAATAAGACAGTCTGTGACGTACGGCTCAGATGGTGGCTTATTCTCGCTTTAATTAATTAACTTTAAAAAACTGAATGAAAAGAGAGAGTGTGACGTACGTCCCGCTCGGCTCGAATAGGACAGTCTGTGACGTACAGCTCAGATGGTGTCCTATTCTCATTCACTAAATAATCTAAAAAATGTTCTAAAAAATATTCAACTCACCTCAATATCTTTTTCTGCCTTTGCGCAGTTAAATCATTTTCAATTCAAATATTTTTTCACTCTTTTTCTTAAGAGGGCGATGTTTTATCCATTCCCCTGATACCGACAAACGCTTAAGTCTTAGTTGAGCATACAAGCAAACTGTCGTATCAGTGGAATGCGACATAAACGTTGTTCATTAAAAAGAAGCAACAAACAAAACTTTTTAGGAAAAACTACGTGAGCTTTGACTTCCTCATTGTACTTGGGGGATACGTAGGAGCGAGATCGTAATCTAGTCAAGCCAAATAATAAAAAACTCTTTCTTTGTTTCTGTTTTGTTCAATATGCGGTAATTTTTTTTATGCGGTTTATTCTGTTTATGCAAACCAAATTCCTCAAATGGTTCCCGCTGAGTACAACAGATATGAGAGGGTGTTAACGTCTTCCCCTCATATAACCAACTCCCGAACCCGACTCTTAAAGGTTTTATCATTATTTTCCTCCCCTCACGGGATAAATAAAATATGGTGGCGGCTTCATTGCAATATTATTTTGTGCTTGTGCCGGGTGTTACAGTCATCAGTTGATTAATTAAAGTGAAAAAGAGGGAGTGTGACGTACGTCCCGCTCGGCTCGAATAAGACAGTTTGTGACGTATGGCTCAGATGGTGGCTTATTCTCGCTTTAATTAATTAACTTTAAAAAACTGAATGAAAAGAGGGAGTGTGACGTACGTCCCGCTCGGCTCGAATAGGACAGTCTGTGACGTACAGCTCAAATGGTGTCCTATTCTCATTCACTAAATAATCTAAAAAATGTTCTAAAAAATATTCAACTCACCTCAATATCTTTTTCTGCCTTTGCGCAATTAAATCATTTTCAATTCAAATCTTTTTTCACTCTTTTTCTTAAGAGGGTGATGTTTTATCCATTCCCCTGATACCGACAAACGCTTAAGTCTCAATTGAGCATACAAGCAAACTGTCGTATCATTGGAATGCGACATAAATGTTGTTCATTAAAAAGAACCAACAAACCAAACTTTTTAGGAAAAACTACGTGAGCTTTGACTTCCTCATTGTACTTGGGGGATACGTAGGAGCGAGATCGTAATTTCATCAAGCCAAATAATAAAAAACTCTTTCTTTGTTTCTGTTTTGTTCAATATGCGGTAATTTATTTTTTATGCGGTTTATTCTGTTTATGCAAACCAAATTCCTCAAATGGTTCCCGCTGAGTACAACGGATATGAGGAGGTCTTAACGTCTTCCCCTCATGTAACCAACTCCCGAACCCGACTCTTAAAGGTTTTATCATTATTTTCCTTTCCCCTCACGGGATAAATAAAATATGGTGGCGGGTTCATTGCAATATTATTTTGTACTTGCGCCGGGTGTTACAAGATGGATTAAAACCCAAAGTCTTCCTCTAATGTAAATTTGGGGTATATGTGGTTGTCTATGATTGGAATGAATATGGTTTGTAACTGGTAATTTTATAGGAAATACAAAACAGTGTACTGAACTAATGTACTCGCTAAGCAATCATAAATTTTGTTAATCAAGCATTGACAGCACACTGAATATTTATTACTTTTCAATCATAGTCCCTCGATTTAAATCCTTATTCATTCGAGAACTTTTCCATGCACTGCTTACAAGTATTCTATGTTTATAGTATCAAACACACTTCAGGAAATTAAATATCAAGACTCAGGAAATATCATAATATCCTGAGTGTAACACCCGGCTCAAACTCAAATAGTATCGCAATAAAACCGCCACCACATTTTATTTATCCCGCGAGGGGAAAGGAAAATAATGATAAAACCTTTACGAATCGGGTTAGGGAGTAGGTTACATGAGGGGAAGGCTTTACACCCCCTCATAAATAGAATAACCGCATAAAAATAAACTACCGCATATCAAACAGAGAAGAAATTTTTTTTTTTAATTAATTGGCTTGACGAGAGAAACTCCCGCTCCTTCGTATTCCCCATGTGCAATGAGAAATTCAAAGCTCACGTAGTTTTTCCTAAAAAAATTAGTTTGTTGGTTGTTTTTGATGAACAACGTTTATGTCGCATTCCACTGATACGACAGTTTGCTTGCGTGCTCAATTGAGGCTTAAGCGTTTGTCGGTATCAGGGGAATGGAAAAAACATCGCCCTCTTAAGAAAAGAAGTAAAAAAGACTTGCATTAAAAAAAGAATTAACTCCACAAAGGTAGAAAAAGAGATTGAGGTGAGTTGAATATTTTTTTAGAGCACTTTGAGATTATTCAGTGAATGAGAGTAGTCCAACATCTGAGACGTACGTCGAGACTGTCCCACCCGACCCGAGCGAGACGTACGTCACACTCCCTCTTTTCATTTAGTTTTTAGAGTTAATTAATTAAAGCGAGAATAGGCCACCATCTGAGCTGTACGTCACAGATTGTCCTATTCGAGCCGAGCGAGACGTACGTCACACTCCCTCTTTTCATTCAGTTTTTAGAGTTAATTAATTAAAGCGAGAATAGACCACCATCTGAGCTGTACGTCACAGACTGTCCTATTCGAGCCGAGCGGGTCGTACGTCACACTCCCTCTTTTTCACTTTAATTGATTAACTGGCGACTTTTTAATTAAAGTGGGGATAGTCCATCATCTGAGACATACGTCACAAACTGTACTATCCGAGCCGAGCGGGACGTACGTCACACTCCCTATTTTCCACTTTAATTGAAAAATCAACGTTTTAATTTTTATTTAGAAAGTGAAAAGGAAAGAAACCAAGTCCAGAAAGTTTTAGAGATAGAAGAATATTAGATGAAGATGTGAGTGCGTATGGATATGATATGCATGATAGATGTAGTAACAAACACAACAATATATAAAAGAATACACTAAATTATCAATTAAGCATGAAATGAACATCAAATCATTTCATAATCCTTAAATTAGCGTTAAAAAGAAATTAAACGAAGAAATTAGGAAAGAAAAAGAAGAATAAAATAGGCCAAATAGCTTCAGCCCAGCAGGGGGGCGCAGAAAGCAAAGAAGGGGGTGTAAGAAGCAGATCAGAAAAAAACAAATGGGCAAAAAGTAGGCCCAAACCTTAACCTATACAAAAATGGGCTGGGTTGACTCAGTTCGTTCCAACCCGACCCGGTCCATAACCCAGCAAATAAAAAATAAAATAAAAACAAATGCGTCAGCCAATCGCAGGCTGACACGTGGTCATCTTCTTCCTCTCAACCGAGTCACTAACTCAGTGACTTAGTGAGCTTCCATTGAAGCTAGCGAGTCAGTGACTCGGTCAATGCAAAAAACTCAAATCCGAGTCAAAATCAGTGAACCAAACATCAATTTCATTCGATTTTAAGCGTAGATCTCGAATTCAACAACGGTTTTTCGAAATAAAGCATTAAACAACATGAATAGCGGACGAAAAGAATTCGGATCTAAATGTTTTTACAGAAACAAACGCAAACAACACAAACCAACATTGATTCAACTCGTTTTCAAGCTTTGAACACAGATTTATCATTATTTTTTCGAACAAACTTGAGAGAAAATGAAATCGATTAGTCCCAAACTTAAATTCAAAAACGCGAATCATAAAATCCAAGCATTAATTAGTTAAATCAAAACAACAGAATAGAAAGTTTATGTACAATCGTTTATCATGAAACAAAACAATTCAAATGGATAAATCTGGAACCACGCAAATCCACTACCTTCGATTTCGCGATCTGAGGTTTTGGAATGACTTATTTTGGAGCCGTTTTTGAGTTCGGATCTGAGAAGCCTTAAAGGTTTTTTTTACGTTTTCAGGTGCGATTTGAGGAGAAGAAGAGTAGGAGAACCGATTAGAGCACCTTGATTCAAGTAGGAATCATGTTTTGATTCTGATTTGTGGTGAAATTGGTTGATTGAAAATCTAGGGTTTGTGGGAGAAATGAGGGCGCCGCTGGAAGAAGAGAGACAGAAGAAATCTGTGATTTTTGAACAGTGTTTTCCCATTCTAGGGTTGGTAAGAACCCTCACCTATTTATACTACTGACCTATAATTGGGGTTATCTTATATTAAATGGATTTTTAGATGGTAAAAAATGTAAAAAAAAGAAATGGGGTAAATATCTAATTAATTTTTAAATGGGAAAATGTTATGTGAAGGAAAAAGGGTGAGGTGGCACCGCTTGATTGGTAGAAAAATGCAAAATAACTTATTGAAAGATAAAAATGAAAATAATTCTAATAAATTTGTAAGAAAAAATCAAATAAAATAAAAAGTGGAAATAAAGTCTAAAATTCAATAAAAATAGATGAAAACTAATTTTAACATTTTTATTTATAAAAAGGGAAAAATAATTTGCATTAACTAAAAAACTAAAAGAAAAGAAGAAAAAAAATGCAAGCATATTAATTTTCTAAAATTCTCTTTGGTATTTCTTATAAAATAAGAAATAATTTTCAAAATAAAATGTTTATTTTAAAAAGTGAAAAATTAGGGTATTACAGCTGCACTTTTTTAATTATCTTATACTCGAGTGCACCAATGACTTGCGTCATTGCGCACTCGTGGTAAAAGGTAATTAAATACAAATGCCCTAATTTTGTGATGTGAGAGAGATGTATTGAGATGAATGCTAGTGGGAGGTGAGAGTAGAAATCATACCTGGGCAATTAGGAACTGAATACCTGAGAATGAAGTGATCGTCTCCCGTCCAGGTGCTTTGATCTTAGAAATGAGTCGTCTCCCGCCCGGGTTCTTTAACTCTAAAAGAAAAACAACTGATCTTCTCCCGCCCGGGTGCTTGAACCATGTAAAAAAGAAGACTGAATCGTCTCCCGCCCGGGTGCTTGAATTCAAAAATAAATAGAGTCTCTCCCGCCCGGGTGCTTTAACTCCAAAAGAAAAAGAAATGATCTTCTCCCGCCCGGGTGCTTGAACCATGTAAAAAAAAAGAAATCTGAATCGTCTCCCGCCCGAGTGCTTGAATTCAAAAATAAACAGAGTTGTCTCCCGCCCAAGTGCTTTAACCCAAAAACTGATTTTGAATGTACTCCACTGACGCTTGATGTATCTTTGGATAAAGAAACTTGCTGGGAGTCAAGGATTGTATATTCTTAATTGGGGAGGTGGTTCCGAAACCAACTTTCTGAGGTACTGAGTATACTTGCTGATTTATTCAGATCAGAGTATTTATCAACGATTCACTAGGAATGCTGTTCATAAACCAATCTTTGCTGGGAAACCGTTTAACAAACGATTTACTGAAGTGCGGTATTCCAACCATCTTATTAGAGATAACCATCTCGAACAAATCAATGGTGAGCGGATCTATTTAACTTTTCTAGCCGAGAAAGTTGTATGTAGACCGATCTGTTATAGATACCACTTGTGGAATTATTCATTGGGGAAAGGACCATCAACCCTTTCTTGTAGGTGTAGGGTGTTGATCCCTCTGATAAGGATGAAACTCTGTTGACCAATTTGATGAGGACCAATGACAGGAATAAAGTCCACTAAGTTCACTTGGGAGATTGAAGATTCACCAATCTTTCTTGTCAAAAAATATGGTTCATCACCCATCTTGCTGGAGAATTAGGTCAATTAACCCTATTCGTTGAATAAGAGATCCAAGTTCGCAGCCTGTTAAAACAACAATTTTGAACATGTGCTTCATGAATGCATGACTGTACATCCCTAATGCTTAAATATAGAACTAATGCAGATGAAATATCTGTTCGTACGCATTTTTGTGTAATTTCTTTTTATGCATGAGCCTATATGCATGAATGCATGAATTTATATGAATGCATGAATTTCTGAGTTTTTGTTGAAGAGAGTTTGAAATCCCGGCACCGGGAATCTGAGTAACTCCATTGAGGTAAGGTCATGAGATGTTGAATGTTCTTGTTGTTGGGCGAATATTCAGTCAAGTTAGCAGCTTTCTTCATGAGATGGAATCAAAGGATTACCATGAATTTCTGTATATGGATTGGGGCATTGTATTGTACGCCACCGGTTTCCCTTCAGACATTTTAAAATTTCAAAATAGTTTGTAATATTTTCAAATGCTTTTATTTTCACAATGTTTAAATGATTTATTTGTTAAAAGTGAATAGCACAAATGTATACAATTAGAACATAAAAGCAAGCAGACACAATATGATTGGAAATGAGAATTTTATTCATTGCGCAAAATGCGGAAAGTTCTTACAACTGAATGCTAACCCCTCAATGAGGTGATTACAAAATTGAAACTAAGATAATGGCAATGAAGATAAATAGATTCCATGGAATCATAACAAAGTTGTCCTTCTTCATGAGCTCGACACCACAATATCTTGCTTTTGAAAAAGGAGATTGGGCCAATCTTTTCTATCTGAAGCTTCGCGTTCATGCTGAATCAAGTGACGCAGTCCTATGCTCTTCTTTTTTCTTTTTCTTTTCTTTTTTTTCATTGCCCCTAATTTTTGCTTGGACCGCCCTTTCGGGTTTTCGATCCACTGGGACGCTCTTTATTGCCTAAGCCGCCCTTTCGGGTTTTCAACTTAGCGAGCTTTTCTTTATCACTATTTTTTAGGCATAGTATTTCTTGACTGCGTCAGAGTTCACTGGATGTGCAAACTCTTCACCGTCCATAGTTGCAAGGATTACTGCTCCGCCAAAGAAGGCTTTCTTTACGACAAACAGTGCGAACTGTGGTTCTGTACCCATGGAGAGCATAAGGAAGTATTTCATGTTAGTCCCTATAAGTCTTCACTATTTTCTGGATAATCTTCTTGATGTTTTTATTAGCTTCTTCCACGACACCATTCATCTTGGGCCGGTATGGTGATGAATTGTGATGTTCAATCTTGAACTCAGCACACAACTCTCTGATTGTTTGATTATTCAAGTTGCTGGCATTATCAGTTGCAATTCAAGGCACGCTAAGCACAGTGTGTGATACAGTATGTTGAACACTTTATCAAACACTTTATCAAACGTAACACGTAATTGAAAATTCTGGTTTACCACTTAAAGTTTATTTTAACAGAAACTAATGTGCAGTATAATGTGTGCACATAAACCAAACTTGCAGTGTAAGTAATGAAGTAAACAAATAATAAAAGCAGTAAATAACACAAGGAAATTGTTAACTAGTTCGGCCGAACGTCCTAATCTGGGGACATACCAAGCCAACAAGGAAATCCACTAGCGTGATGCTATCCCTAAGCTATCCGGCTGATCCTCAGTTTACAACTTAAGTCTTCGCCAATACCCGTGATATATTTCTACCCCGGTACCCCAGGGGTAAGAGAAACCTATCTCACTTCCTATCCTAATACAGACCAGTGTTATCTTTAAACAATTGACAGATATTCAGAGAACACTCTCCAAAACCTAAACAGCACTCGTGCATAAAACAAAACAAAACAAATAAAGGAGACACAATATTTGTTAACCCAGTTCAGCGCACAACGACAACCTAATCTGGGGGATACCAATCCAGGAAGGAATATCACTATGATGGTCCTAGTTCTAAGTTATCAGCAAACGCCCCGTTTACAACTTATCACCTAGGCACGACCAATGACTCTTCAACCTAGGAACTCCTAGATCAGAGATCCCATCTCTCTCCCCTACAACCTTACAGACAACAAGGATTTCAACAACACAGAAACAAATACGTTTTGGAGACACACTCCTAAAAACTACACACTCGTACCTAAAGGCTTAGAGTGTTATAAGCACACAAGTCCTAACTCCGTACTTCAAAGCTTTGAAGAGGACAACAAACATTACGTTACAAAAACACACAGTCCTAAACTTGCATTAATGAGACACAAGAAAGACTGACAAATAAACACACACGCAAAACCTAGAATCCTAGACAAGAACAAAACAGCGTGAACAAAACTTCCAGTCGGATTAAGTTTAGCTTCTCCTTTTAAATAACCAGTAAACCTTCTTGATTCACAAGTAACATGGGCTTGATAGGTTTAGCCCGTAAAATTACTCCATAATAAATAAAAGAGATCTTCTGGAGAAATATGCTTCATGGAGATTCTTGATAAAAGTATATTTGACGTGAATCAGAAGCATTAAATATGCCATGAGAGAGAAACGGATATTCCATAAAAATATAAAAGAGCGCGCGCGAACTGCTTGTGCTATGATACAATGTTTGAAGCATCATATCGCACATCCTGCTACAAAGTTTATGAGACCAAAAATGCAGTCAATACCAAAGGACTCTACAAACTCCCCGTTGGCAAATTTTTGGCCAAAACAAATTATGACCAGTCAAATGTCACTTAAACAAATACTTTAGTAAAAACAGATACTTCAAGAAAAATTCTTTTTCAAAACATGCACATCAGGATCAGTAGTGTTGAGGAAAAATCCTTATTTGATGTTTTAATTATAACAAACTAATTTAATTATATTTTAAGTGTAATTCTGATCATTTAGTTGTCTAACAAGTGCTTTTGAGTGTACTTATTAAGACAGGAAAAAATGGATCATTTAAGCTATTATAAGTTCATATATTTAAGCAAGTTGAAGGATTCAGGATCAGTCCAAGACTGGTCTCTGACTGGGTTCGTTAGAACACTTGATCAAGCTTGCTGCATTTAATGATAAGTCAACCATACCAAGGACAAATCAACACTTTTTGGAGCATCTTATTAGTTATGGCAAAGTTCAATTTTTAGGAAGGAATATTTTGGTCATAAATAATATTCTTCCATTATTTGGACTTATGAAGAACAAATACATGTGCAAAGGATCTAGAATAATTCTCCAAGTGTTTTGTTATTTATTATCAGATGTGATTTACTTGGATACATAGACCAATCAAGTTACAACAACATATTTTATCTAATGGTTGTCATGTACCATTAAAGAAGATTTATTTATTTAAAGGCTATGCTAGTGTTCCTTTATTTATGGAGAAGTACAAATGCAAGGACAAAGCCAAGTACAAACATTATGCAGCCATGAAAGAACCACCAGCTGTATATTACCACTATGTCTAGTACAAAGATCATTCTCCAACAATTTTTTAATGTCTTTCATCAGCTCAGTTCTGAGACTGGTCTAAGAGTGATCAATTAAAGAATGATTTCATATGTACTTTGAAGACAGCTCACCAACAACATTTTTATCATATGCTGAATAATGCCAACGGCTATTCTTGATGCTCAAGCATTGTACTTTCACTCCAGATCATCAAGCAAAGGCTCCACACGCTCCTCATTTCTATTCTGCCAGAAGATTAGTCTCAGACCGATCTGCCAGAGGCTCCTGTTTTGAATTTAATTGATTAAATTTAATTGGACAAGGCTCCAACGGCTAGTTACTTGTGAGTAACGGTTTTACTTGTTGTCCAAGGCTTGAAGGCTCCAATATTTCCTATAAAAAGGCCTCAACAACAACATTGAAGAGCAAGAGTTTTAGCACACTTCAAAGCAATCATTTTATCATCATACAAGCAATCTCAAAGCTCTTCTTTATATCTCAATCACTCCAACACATTCAAATACTATACTGGATCTATATAAACTCTTAGAGTGATTTTTAGAGATAATAGTTTCATAAGCTTTCTTCAACTTAGTTGATTTTACTACAAAAGCTTAGACACAAAAACCACTTCTCATTATAAGAAAGATTTGCTCAAGTCAATTGTTCATATTGTTTGAGTGTTACCTTAGAGTTAAGGTAGATTAAGAAATTTGATCTTGTGTGAGATCAAAAGAAGATTGTATCAAGAGATCGATAGTATCTCAAAAGACATAGTGGAGAAACTGGACTAGCCCAAGATTAAGGGTGAACCAGTATAAAAACTTTTGTGTGTTCTTCTTACTCTTCTCAAAGCTTTTACAAAATCACAACACACACTATTCACGTTACAATTTGTTAATAGCTTTACTTTATATTTGTTGAGATCAATCTAAGATCAGTCTTACAATTTATTCTTGATAAATCTAACGTTTGGTATTTATAGTTAAATTTTTAAAAGGTTCACAATTCAAACCCCCCCCCCCCTTTCTTGTGAAAAACTTTGCTACTTCAAGTAGTATCTAACCTTCAAGAACAGTAGTAACACATAGAATACATCTTCAGACATTATCAAAGAAACATGCAACAACAGAACACAAGATAACTACTTCGCCTTAAATGGTCAGAAACATAAACTTGATAGGATGTCGAATAGAAAGCTCGAATAGAAAGCTCGAACATTTAACAAAACATCTCCCCCTGCATATATGCACAGGGTGTTGGAACATGATATCCACTATCTCCCCCTGCAGAACATAAATCAGTTCCCCCTAAATACATGCATGTATCAGAGCACTCAACCACACATCTTCATACTCCATCTAAACTACACTACTATCATACCATAAGAGCAGTGCATATAAATCAATCATCAGACTGACTAAAGGATGGATCATATCATCATGTCAGAATATATCGGAGCACATCATATCATAGAATAAACATACCATGTTTTTACTCCCCCTTTTTGCCACAAATTTGACAAATTAACAGTACCTGAGAGATTAAATATTCAGGGGCTTATTACAGACCAAGAGCAACAGAAAAATAGAATTCAGATAATACATCAGAAAATGAATTAAAAAGAAGTGCTAGATTCAGTCACTTCCAGCTCCTCTGTGTCATCAGCTTCATCATCCTTAGCTGCATCACCATCAGCAGCAACATCAGCATTCACAAATTCCTACAATAATTGCTACAATTCCTGATAGAGACAAATTCCTAACTTGCCTCTTAAATTCTCAAATTGTACAGCATCAAATGCCTTAGTGAAAATATCTGCAACTTGTTCCTTTGTGCCCACATGCTCCAGAGTTACAATTTTGTTTTAAACAAGATCTCTAATAAAGTGATGATGAATGTCAATATGTTAGGTCTTGCTATGCTGAACAGGATTTTTTGAAATATCAATGGCGCTCATGTTGTCACAGTATAGTGTTAGAACATCTTGTTCAACATCGTATTCTTTCAGCATTTGCTTCATCCAAACAAGTTATGAACAACTACTTCCAGCAGCTATGTACTCTGCTTCAGCTGTAGATAGTGCCACACAATTCTGCTTTTTGCTGAACCAAGAGATTAAATTTTTGCCTAGAAAGAAACACCCTCTTGAGGTACTCTTTCTATCATCTGCATTCCTAGCCCAATCAGCATCACAGTATCCATACAGAGCAGAGTCTTCACAGTGACAATTACATTATGCCATAGTCACAAGTTCCATTTACATACTTCAGGATCCTCTTAATTTGAGTCAAATGACTTACCTTAGGATCTGCCTGATATCTGGCACATACTCCAACAGCATAAGTGATGTCAAATGAGTATCAAATGAGTAGGTGCTGGTGTTCTCTTGTGTGAGGCATTTTCCATTCCAAACTTCTTGACTATATTTCTTGTATACTTGATTTGAGATATGAAGATGGTGTCCTCCATTTGTTTAATATGAAGTCCAAGAAAATAAGTCAACTCTCCAACAAGACTCATTTCAAATTCTGATTGCATTTGCTTGACAAAGTGTTGGACCATCGTATAAGACATTCCACCAAACACAATGTCATCAACATAAATTTGAGCTATTATAAACTTTCCTTTTTCTTCTTTAACAAACAGTGTTTTGTCTGATCCTCCCTTTATGTATCATTGATCTTCCAAGAATTGAGTCAGCCTTTCATACCAAGCCCTATGTGCTTGTTTTAACCCATATAAGGCTTTCTTCAATTTGTAAACATGATTAGGATGTTCTGGGTCCACAAATCCTTTGGGTTGCTCAACATACACTTCTTCTTGTAGGTATCCATTTAGGATTGCACTTTTTACATCCATTTGATATAGCTTAAATTTGAGGATGCATGCTACTCCTAGTAGGAGTCTGATAGATTCTAATCTGGCCACTGGAGCAAATGTTTCTTCAAAGTCAAGCCCTTCACTCTGAGTATATCCTTGTGCCACAAGCCTTGCTTTATTTCTTGTAATGGTGCCATTCTCATCTGACTTGTTTTTGTACACCCACTTTGTTTCAATAACATTCACATCTTCAGGTCTTGGAACTAAGTCCCACACTTCACTCCTCTCAAATTGATTCAACTCTTCCTGCATAGCCTCTATCCAGGCTTCATCAGTTAGAGCTTCCTTCACATTTTTGGGCTCAAATAGAGATACAAAACATGAGTTTGCAATCACATCATTTCTCCTTTTGGTGGTTATGCCTTGTTCAGGATTCCCAATAATCAGATCTTTGGGATGATTCTTCTGAGGCCATACTGAGGGGCCTGTGCTTTGAGCTGGAGGCTCAGTACTTGTATCAGCTTCCAGTTCAATAATCTCTTCATTAGATTTTTCATTATTGGAATGTTCGGATGCTTTAACATTGTGTTCAACCTTGTCACCTACAGAAGTACCTTGATCTATGCTATCATTCTTCCCTAATGGTGAATCTTTCACAACCACATTTATAGATTCCATCACAACTATAAGCTCTATTGTTTGTAGAGTACCCAAGAAATATTCCCTCATCACTTTTAGGGTCAAGCTTTCTTCTTAGTTCTCTATCAGCTAGGATATAGCACTTACTTCCAAATACACGAAAATGTTTGACTGTTGGCTTTCTATCTTTCCACAGTTCGTATAGAGTTGAAGAAGTACCTTTTCTCAGAGTCACTCTATTGCGTATGTAGCATGCAGTGTTCATGGCTTCAGCCCAGAAATAATATGAAACCTTTTTGGCATGAATCATGACTCTAGCTGACTCTTGGATAGTTCTATTTTTCCTTTCAACTACACCATTTTGTTGTGGGGTGAAAGGAGATGAATATTCATGCTTGATTCCCTCATTGGCACAAAACTCATCAAACTTGGCGTTTTCAAACTCTCTTCCATGGTCACTTCTAATTCTTACCACATTGCTGCCTTTCTCCCTTTGAATTTGAATGCACAGTTCTTTGAAGACATCAAAGGTATCTAACTTTTCTCTAATAAAATTCCCCCAAGTGTATCTAGAATAGTCATCTACAACTACAAACGCATACCTTTTGCCTCCAAGACTTTCAACCTGCATGGGTCCCATTAGATCCATGTGAAGTAGATCTAAAACCTTGGAAGTTGTATCATGTTCCAACATTGGATGCAGCATTCTAATTTGCTTGCCAATTTGGCATTCACCACAAACCTTGCCTTCAATGATCTTCAGTTTGGGCAATCCCCTAATAGCATCAGCTAACATGGCTTTCTTCATCCCTTTAAGATTGAGATGACTTAGTTTCTGGTGCCATACTTGTACTTGATCTTCTGTGGTGAGAAGGCAGGTAGCTGTATAAGCTTCTTCTTGAGACTTCCAAAGATAACAATTGTCTTTAGATCGAGTCCCTTTCATCAGCAGTTGTCCTTCTTCATTAATGACAAGACACTCAGACTTGGTAAAATTTACTTTCAATCCTTGATCACACAGTTGACTTATACTGATTAAATTAGCAGTGAGTCCTTCAACAAAAAGTACATTCTCCAAGTTGGGTAAAGCTTGACTGGTCAAATCACCAATTCCCAATATCTTTCCTTTGGAGCCATCTCCAAAAGATACAAAACCAGACTTGTAGGATTTCATATTTGTAAGGTACTTCTCTACACCAGTCATGTGCCTAGAGCATCCACTATCAAAATACCAATCTTCACTGGAGGAAGCTCTGAGAGATGTGTGAGAAATTAACCCAACACTTTCAGCTTTAGGTTTCCATTCTTTCTTAGTAATTCCAGCTTCCTGCACTTCGTTTGATTTTGACTTCTGGTCAGGATACCCATGCAGTCTATAGCAGAAAGGTCTAATGTGCCGTCACTTACCACAGTGATGACAAACCCACCTACGATATCTCTTCTGATTGTTGGTTCTTTGGTGATCTTGGGGTTTTGAGTTAAGAGGAAATTCTGGAATTGGGTACAGTTTATGGTGTTGAGTATGATGCTGCAACATTATCTTCCCAGTGTAAGGATCAAACATATCTTCAGCATAAGTAAACTTGGTTTCATGATTTTGTTGATGTTGATTTAGATTTGAATAGTTGTACCCAATTGCCCTGGCTTTACCACTTGGTACATTCTTCAAAATTCAACACAATTCTTCATATCTAGTGAGTAACTCTTTGTAGGTGAAAGCAAGTTCCTCATAAGATACATCACCATCTTCATCTGAGTCACAATTTGAGATACAAGTTCCGGTTAAGGCAGTCAAGTGTCTGGCTGATTCATTCTCTTCCTCTGAGTCTTCTCCTAACTAAGAAACAATTAACCCTTTCTTTAATCTTTTCTGATAAGTTCCACATTTTGACCTTATGTGTCCATATCCTTCATACTCATGACATTGAACGCCCTTGCTTTGACCGTTATTTTCTTCAGGTTTGGTTTTCTTCACACTGTTTGGTTCCTTGTTGATGTCGAATCTGATGCTCTACCCATTTTGTCGATTCCTACGGTTAACTTTTTTCAGCACTTCGTTGAATTGTCTACCAAGCATGGCAATAGCATCTGCTATGCTTTCTTCACCTTCATCCTCACTATGACCATTACCAACATTAGTTTTTGAAACAAAAGCAATGCTCTTGTTCTTTTTGTCATCTCGTTCGTTTAAGACACTTTCAAAAGTTTGGAGAGATTCAACCAGCTCATCCATTTTCATGGTGGAGATGTCATGCGCTTCCTCAATAGCTGTATCCTTCATATCAAACCTCTTGGGAAGAGATCTAAGGAGTTTTCTTGATAATTTCTCATCAGTTATCTTTTCACCCAAGGCTTCAAAAGAGTTTGCAATGTCTAAAACATCCTTCCAAACTTTGCTATCAATAGATTTCAAAAATGCGGTCATTTTAGATTTCCAAGAATCATAGTTGCTGGATCCGTTGAGCAAAGGTGGCATGTTCATGTATCCTCCTTCCTTATCCATGATGCCAGAGATTTTAGGTCCTGAATCCCACCCTAAGAATAGGCAGGGTGCCTGCTATGATGCCAATTGAAATTCCTGGCACGCTAAGCACAATGTGCGATTAAGTGTGTCGAACACTTTATCAAACGTAACAGGTAATAAAGCAACGTAAATAAAAACAAAACAAATAAAGGAGACACAATATTTGTTAACCCAGTTCAGTGCACAACGGCAACCTAATCTGGGGGATACCAATCCAGGAAGGAATATCATTATGATGGTCCTAGTTCTAAGTTATCAGCAAACACCCCGTTTACAACTTATCACCTAGGCACGACCAATGACTCTTCAACCTAGGAACTCATAGTTCAGAGATCCCATCTCTCTCTCTTACACACAACAAGGATTTCAACAACACAGAAACTAATACGTTTTGGAGACACACTCCTAAAAACTACACACTCGTACTTAAAGGCTTAGAGTGTTATAAGCACACAAGTCCTAACTCCGTACTTCAAAGCTTAGAAGAGGACAACAAACATTACGTTACAAAAACACACAGTCCTAAGCTTGCATCAATGAGACACAAGAAAGACTGACAAATAAACACACACGCAAAACCTAGAATCCTAGACAAGAACAAATCAGCGTGAACAAAACTTCCAGTCGGATTAAGTTTAGCTTCTCCTTTTAAATAACCAGTAAACCTTTTTGATTCACAAGTAATATGGGCTTGATAGGTTTAGCCCATCCAATTACTCCATAATAAATAAAAGAGATCTTCTGGAGAAATATGCTTCATGGAGATTCTTAATAAAAGTATATTTGACATGAATCAGAAGCATTAAACACGCCATGAGAGAGAAACGGATATTCCATAAAAATATAAAAGAGAGCGCGCGAATTGCTTATGCTATGATACAATGTTTGAAGCATTATATCGCACATCCTGCTACAAAGTTTATCACACCAAAAATGCAGCCAATACCAAAGGACTCAACATCAATGATAATCTTGTTAGGAACTTCATAACGATAGATTATCTTTCTTCTAATGAACTTGGAAACCACTTTTCTAGTGACAATGGCATACGATGCTGCTTCAATAGACTTGGTGAAATAATCAATAGCAACCAAGATGAAACGATGACCATTGCCTTTGGTTCAATAATACCAATCATATTTATGCCCCACATGGTGAAGGGCCAAGGTGTTGTCATGACATGTAGAGGAGTAGGTGGAACATGAATTTTGTTCGCATAAATTTGGCATTTATGACACTTTCTGGCATAACTGATGCAATCTGCTTCCATGGTCAACCAGTAAAAGCCTGCAAGGAGAATTTTCTTTACCATAGCGTGACCATTTGCATGGGTACCAAAAGCTCCTTCATGATTTCTTCAATAAGCATGTCCGCTTCTCTCTTCTTTACAGAACGGAGAAGGATTTTGTCATAATTTCTTTTGTACAACACTTCTCCATCTAGGAAGAAACCAATTGCTAACATCCTTGAAGTCTTTTAATCTTGCTCAAAGGCACCGGCAGGATATACTTTGTTTTTAATAAAATTCTTGATATCATAATACCAAGGTCTTCCATCCTTCTCTTCGTCAACTGCGAAGCAATAAGCGGGCTTTTCTCTACGCTCGATTGTAACACGAGGTACATGATTTGGCCAACTTACTTTATACATAGATGATAATGTAGTTAAAGCATCGACCAACTGATTTTCTTCTCTAGGAATATGATGGAAAGTGATGTCGTTAAAGTACTTCGTCAATTCCATAATATAATCCCGGTATGGAATTAAATTAGGGTGACGAGTTTCCCATTCACCTCGGACTTGGTAAATAACCAGAGCGGAGTCTCCATACACTTCTAGGTTTTTGATTCTCAAATCAATTGCCCTTTCTAGACCCATAATGCAAGCCTCATATTCAGCAATATTGTTGGTACATTCAAACAACAGACTGGCCGTAAATGGTCTATGAGTATCATGAGGAGAGATTATGACAGCACCTATACCATGCCCCATAGCATTAGACGCACCGTCGAACACAAGCCTCCACAAAGATCCTAGTTCAGACTCTTCATCATCACCAATGGGAGGCTTTTCACTCAAAGCCATGATATCTTCATCAGGAAAATCAAAGCGCACAGGCTGATAATCATCCAAAGGTTTGTGAGCTAGATGCTCTGCTAGCACACTTCCCTTGATAGCTTTTTGTTTAACATACTGAATATCATACTCAGATAATAGCATCTGCCATCGGGCAATCCTACAAGTTAAAGCCGGTTTCTCAAAGATATACTTGATAAGATCCATCTTAGAAATCACCATGGTAGTATGACATACCATATACTGTCTCAAACGGCGAGAAGCTCAGGTCAGAGCATAACAAGTCTTATCAACTAACGAGTAATTATCTCACAGCTAGTGAACTTCTTGCTTAAGTAGTATATTGCATGCTCTTTCGTACTAGTTTCATCATGTTATCCGAGCATATTCGGAATTGCTTTGACTTCTTTCTCAGTCTCTGGTGCTGGCATATTTGGAATTGCTTTGACTTCTTTCTCAGTCTCTGGTGCTGGCATATTTGGAATTGCTTTGACTTTGTCGGGATCAACCTCAATTCCTTTTTCACTAACAATGAAGTCTAGCAATTTTCCGGATCTAACACCAAATGTGCATTTATCGGGATTCAACCGCAACTGATATTTTCTCAACCTTTCAAACAACTTCAACAGATGTACAAAGTGTTCGTCTTCTGTTTGAGATTTAGCAATCATATCATCCACATATACTTCAGTCTCTTTGTGGATCATGTCATGGAAGAGAGTAACCATGGCACGTTGATACGTTGCCCCAGCGTTCTTCAAACCAAAAGGCATCACTTTATAACAGAAAGTTGCCCACGGGGTGATGAATGTGGTTTTCTCCATATCCTCATGTGACATCTTTATTTGATTGTAACCTGAGAAACCATCCATGAAGGAAAAGATCGAGAAACAAGCAGTGTTATCCACCAATACATCAATGTGAGGTAATGGGAAATCATCTGTCGGACTTGCTCTATTCAGATCCCGATAATCCACACACATGCGCACCTTACCATCCTTCTTCGGGACTGGTAATATGTTGGCAATCCATTCAGGGTACTTGGCAACTGCAAGGAAACCCGCATCAAACTGTTTTCTGACTTCTTCTCTAATCTTAAGGGCCATGTGAGGTCTAGTTCTTCTCAACTTTTGCTTTACAGGAGGACATTCAGACTTGAGCGGAAGCTTGTGTTCAACTATATTGGTATCCAAACCGGGCATATCCTGGTACGGCCATGCAAACACATCTGCATACTCTCGAAGCAGCTTGATCAGACTCTCTTTTACCTTTGGCTGTAGGGAGGTGCCTATTTTGACCTCTTTTTTATCCTCTTCAGTCCCCAGATTGATCACATCCACTAGTTCCTGATGAGGTTGAATCATTCTTTTCTCTTGATCCAACAATCGAGCTAACTCTTCTGGCAATTCAAAGTCTTCCTCCCCATCATCTTGGGCTTGATTAATTGAGAGTTCGAAGTCATGAAGATTTACAATACTGTTATGATTCATGGATTCATTTCTGCATGATTTAATTTTACTAATTTAGATTTTTTTTTTAATGCAAAAGTGTTTAATGAAATGCAAGAAGTTATTGTCATGTTATTATTATCCCTTTTTTTTTAAAACTGCGAAAAGAAGAATAAATAGACGGAAATTGAACACAAAAGTACTTTTCGATTAATCACAAGTCAAACATTTTAAACAAAGTGGCCCTACAAGCATCACTATTTGTTCTGGGCTGAACAAAAGTGTTTTGAAAAGAAAACAAATTACTTTGAAATAAAAACGACTTCTGGGATTCCAACAGCCTTCCAATTTGTGAGTTCAGTCCCTGGAGTACACTGGCACACCCAATCCTGACTTCCTCCAACAGCCCATTTGTTTTCAATCATAGCAATGTGATGATCAACACGAAAACTAGCACTGTTGAAAGTATTCTTGACCTCTGAAGTCTCAACTTGTATTCCTTTCTGAGCCACTATTCCCTTGGACAATTGAAAACCCAAACCACAGCGACCACTGCTCTTCGGTATATCCAATATATGTCCCAAACCCATAGGAAGCCCTTCTTCTATGACCAACTTCATGCTCTGATAAGATGTAACGAATCCTTTTTCTTTCCGACCGACATCTTCGGGACTTACAAGAGCAACATTAGCAATCTCTAAAGCTTGGAAAGGGATCTCCAACGCCCCCTCATCGTTCTCAACATACCTGAACGAAGTCAAATGACTCACTAAAGTATCCTCTTCACTAGATACAATTATCAATTTGTTATTGGACACAAACTTGAGTTTCTGATGAAGAGTAGAAGTTACAGCACCGGCAGCATGGATCCATGGTCGTCCCAACAGACAACTGTAAGATGGATTAATGTCCATGACTTGAAAAGTTATATTGAACAACTGCGGACCAAGAAGCATTGGCAACTCTATTTATCCGATTACCTCCCTCTGAGATCCGTCAAAAGCTTTGACAATCAAGTTACTTGGTCTCAAGGTGGGTCCAAGCAAAGACAACTTTGACAGTGTTGACTTAGGTAAAACATTTAGGGAAGAACCAATATCAACCAGAACTCTAGCAATGTTGTTATCCTGACATCTCATGGAGATATGCAGAGCCTTGTTATGAGCACCCTCAGATGGTAATTCAGATTCGATAAAACCCAAACACCTACTAGCAGTGATGTTATTACATACCCCATCAAACTGATCCATTGTAATATATTGGTTGACATGAGCCATGTTCAAAAGCTTTAACAGAGCTGTCATATGGGCCTCAGAATTCATCAACAAGGACAAAATAGAGATCTTAGAAGGTAATTGGTTCAACTGATCATTAACCTTATAATCACTATTTTTAATGATACGGAGAAATTCATCAACCTCCTCTTATTTGTCTTTCTCTTTTGACGATTCAGCACTAGTGATGATGGTGATGATGCAAAAACATTTTTTGCAGATATATCTAGAGAGTAAACAATACCAGTTCTGGTTACTTTTCCAGGTCCATCAATACTAGTCACCCCTTGTTTAGGAATCACTACAGGTTTTCCTTGTACATAAGCAGGTCTTGTACCGTATGCTTAAAAGCTTTGCAATTCTCAATAGTATGTCCCTCAGTTCCGGCATGATAATCACATTTAGCTTTGGCATCATACCAGGCAGGGCACGGTGAAATCAAAGGCCTCAACGGTTTCGGCATCACCATGCCACTGTGAATCAGATAAGGAAGCAACTGATTGTATGGTATTGGAATAGGATCAAAAACCCTTCTAGCTTGTGGCAAATTTTGTTTCGCTGGTGTCTGTTGATTCTGTTGTGGTATAGGATTCAGTGGTGTTTGGTACTGATAATTCGGAAATTGCTGGTGCTGAGCAACATCCAGATAAGGAAACAGAAAGTATGGATACTGAATAGGAGCCGCCTGTTGGGCTTGACGGTTATTGGAAGATACAGCATTAGTTTCCCCCTCTTTTCTCTTGGAAAAGTTGTTACCAGGTTTCTTCATACCATTGTTATTCTGTGGACTACTACCAGACGGAATTTTGCCACTCTTAATTCCCATCTCGATTCTTTCACCAATTCGGACCAAATCAGCAAACTCAGATGACACACTACCAATCATCTTTTCAAAATAAGTCTCATTCAGAGTATTGGTAAACATATCCACAAGTTCGGTTTCCAAGAGTGGTGGACGTACTTGGGAAGCCAATGCTCTCCATCTCTAAGAATAAACTTTAAAGGATTCACCCTCTTTCTGAGTAGTACTCTGAAGCTGAGCACGACTCGGAGCCATATCCATGTTATACTGGTACTGCTTGATGAAAGCATTAGCCAGATCTCTCCATTAATTAATATTGCTCCCTTCGAGTTGCATGTACCAATTGAGAGGCACATCAGCAAGACTGTCTTGGAAATAATGTATCATCAACTTATCATCTTTAGCATAAGAGGCCATTTTTCTGAGGTACATAACTAGATGGTTCTTCGGGCAGCTCAGACCTTTGTATTTCTCAAAATCGGGCACCTTGAATTTTGGCTGGAGCACCAAGTCAGGTACCAAGTACATCTTCGAAAAATCCAACGGATCATTCCCAGTCTCAACTAGGTTCAACCTTTCCTCTACAGCTTGGAATTTCTGTTTTGCTTCTTCTTACTGAGGAGCAAAGTCAAACTTTGGTTCACCAACCGGAGGGACATGTCCTTGATAAGCGAATCGGAGCCCATGAGATTCAGGACCTTGATAAGCATTTCTAGGATCATCAAATATTTCTTGGTTCAGATCAAACACCGGTTGATTAGTAGTAATCCTAGTAGGATCTTCCACAAGTGGAGAAGAGGTTGCATGCACATATCCTTGAGGAACATAACCCTCAGGCAGACCAAAAAAAGGCCAATCATAACCAGCGGAGGCATTCCCTTGAGAGACCACAGTTTCAGGCGTAGGGACCTCAACTACCCTTGGTTGCACATTCAAACCAGCCAACATCTCAAGGACCTTGTCCAACTTTCCACCCATCTGGGTCACCTCAGTCTATAAAGCGTCGTGCTTCTCTTGCCTGTTATCCATGATATGATGAGCAACTCTTCTTGTCCAGTAACGATGCCGGGAGAACGGATTAGCACTTTTAAAAACACCATTAGTATAACATCGTTGCACAGGATACCTCAAAACAACATAGTCATTAATACTTCAAGAGTTACTACAAGCATTGATACTCGAAATAGTCATTACAAATACTGATATATATGGAAAGTCTTTACAAGCCTTGATAATTATAAAGAATTATTACAAGCCTTGTTCGAACATAATAGATAAAATATTACAAGTATTGCGAATACAATAAATTGTTGCAAGCCTTGCACATAAATTATTACATCAACTTCCTAAAAACAAGAAAATTCAAGCAACAACTCTTCGGGCCTTCCTGATTTCTTCTTTGTACTTGTTCAACAATCTTCTAACTTCCTCCACAAATGCAACAACCCTCTCATCGGCTCTCCAAAGACAAAGACCCAATTCAGCATCCGCCAATCTATCAGGCAAGTCATCAATAAAAGTGTTGAAAAGGCTTACTAGCCTACCAAAAATCTGCCCCACTTTCTTCGCACGGTGGCTATTCAGGAGGACATTTTTTTCACACTGTCGACGCAATGCTTCCCTTTGATCATTCAAATTCTTTATATTGAGATCTTGCAGCTCTTGCTGCTGATTCATGGAGATCAGGAGCAAATCAATACTTCTCTCAAGCTGAGCAATCACTTGTTCTTGCATTTCAAAATTTTCTTCTAACTTCCTTTTTTCCGCCTTTTCAATCTCTAAAGGCTCCTCTAATTCTCTCCTTTCTAACCTCTCCATTCTTAAAGCTTCTTCAATTTCCTTTCTTTCTGCCCTCTCGACCTGTATAGCTTTCTTATGATCTTTAGCAGTTTGCTCTAACTGGAGCCGACATTTCTTTTTCAAGTTATTTTGAGAATGCACGGCCGCCAGGCCAGATGCTCTTAATTTCTCAATAAGGTTGTCATAGTTTCTAGCTTTGTCTTCAAAGTTTTCCCTTATCCTCTTCTGCTTCTCACTTTGTTTTTTCAGTTCTCTTTCAAACCAAACCCTTTGTTACTCATTTTCCTACTCATATTTTCTACATCCTTCCTGGTATTTTTTACATTCAATGGACAAGTTGGAATTATTCTGTTGCAAGTCTTTGATTGTTGTTTTCATTGCCTCAACTTCTTTCGTAGAAACAACTGCATCAGGTTCCGGCTCTTGCTCTTTAGTAGGAGTCACATCAGTGTATGACATTTTAATCATCTGGACCCGCATCTTCACCCACTGGGTATATGCCGAAGTAGCTTGACCATTGTATTTACCCATCACTTTTCTATCAACTTGCGTGCAAGCTCTCTTGATTTGATTCCACAGTTTAGGATCAGTAGCCACATCATCCAAAACAAGCTCTCTAATATCATCATCCTTGGGAACATCCACAAGATAACCTAACTGATGGGGTGGCAATGTAGGATTATAATTAATGCACCCTTGGGTCCCGATCAAAGGAACATTAGGAAAGGTTCCACATTTGCGAATAACTCTTGGAAATTCCCGTTTACGGTCATACCAGCGAATATCCTTCCTAGTAAGAGCACTGAACCTTTCAGACCACTTCAAGTCAGGATTAAATGCAAAAGGCCCTCTCTCTAGTAAGTGTAAATTCAGCCAACTTTGAATCAAAGGCGCACAACAAACCACCTGCCTTCCCCTTCCTTTTCTTTTTTTTGTCATAAACAGCATAAAGGAAATCAGCTAGAAGAGTTGGGACTGGATTCCCATTCGCAAAGACACTCAAAGCTGGTACACTGAAGAAATTTTCCAAGCTCGGGAACATAACCAATCCATATATCAAAAGTGCAAGAATAGCATAATAAGTGAAATTCTGGCAACCAGACAGACAAATGCTGTGAACAATGTTAGAGCACTTGTCCGAGCACTTGTCACACAATAATAATAAAACGCAGCGTAGCAAAGTAAAATAAGCGTGACAGAATAATAAAGAACACAGTGAGTTTGTTAATCCAGTTCGGCGCAACTGCCCTAGTCTGCGGGATACCAATCCAGGAATGAACTCCACTATAATAGTTCTAGTGAAAAGCACACTGTAGCCTCACTACTTGTCTTTGCACCACGACCCTACCAATGGCTACTATACCTAGGAACTCCTAGGTATGAGACCCTATCTCAATTCCCACTAACAGTACAGACAGCACTGTTAAACACACACTCGTTCTTTTTGTTTGTATAAGAGTCACACTCTAAAGACACAACTAACTCCGTACTTCAAAGCTTAGGAGCAGTATACCATTACAATCTAAACACAGAGTACTTGACTTGAATCAGGAAGATACAAGCAGGACTCAGAACTAACAGGAAAACCTAAACCTTAAGACACACGCTTTAGTACACACACGGTTTTCCACTCCCAAAACTAGGGTTTGTTTTCACATATATATAGTACAGAGCTAGCACGAGTTTTGGGCTTCAAAACATAGCTTGGATGTTGTCAGGTCCAGCTAACAATTCTTCATGAACAAGAATATTGTTTCCAAAAAATATATCAATATTAATTTTGGAAATACACCAAGGCATGACAGCCTTTTACAGCTCATTAAACATGCGCGTCTTGATCAGCACGCTAGGTCAAACATAAAATTTCATAGAATCTCTAGAAGATCTTGTTCAAAAATATATCACGAGTTGGCACGCAACACACAGATCACACAATGTTGTTCCACATGCTACAACATTTGTCTCAACATTTGGCTAGTAGTTGTTTTTGCAAAATGTAGCCAACATACAAAAACCCAACAATCTGCCCCTTTGGCAAAATTTTGGCTAAAACAATCTAGAGCCAGTTCTTGGAGAGATACACAGAACTTCTTCAAGTCCACATCATGCATAAGCATTCACATAACAACCAAAACTATCATGGCATATAACACAACTACTTCCAAGGGAACTCTTTGAATAAAGATAACTTGTAAATAGTATCAGAGGCATTCATCATCATAATACACCTAGCCTCACAGAAATAGCCAGATAAAAGAACATATATATAGTGGGTTCATATAAAGAGATGAAAACATACTCTTGAATATACGCGCTCCCCCTCAAAACATGCACATCCTCATACCTTCATAAGTGCTCCCCCTCAAAACATGCATGCATATAACATAACATTCTTACTTCAATGAGACAAATGTCAGAGCATCTGTCCAAGCATCTTCAGAGCATCTGTCCAAGCGTCTTCATGCATAATAATAACATAACAACTTCTAGAGCATGTGTCAGAACATCTTCAGTCATAAGAAAAATAATTCTAACAATTCTACTCCCCCTTTTTAGCCATAAATTCTAACAAGCATCAATCATACATAAGGGAAATCATAGAGTAGCACATCAGGTCACATAGGTCACAGAGTCACAGAGGCACATAGAGGCCACAAATAGAGTTATTACAGACCATAGAACACACAGGTGCATAGTAACTGAATAAAATAAAGAAACAAAATACAAGCATTAGGAGGAGGCAGTCTCATCAGAGGTGGCTGATACTTCCTCAGTATCACCAGAAGCAGAAGCATTTCCATTTCCTCCTTCTTCTTCCTTGTCCTGTCCTTGCTTATTAAGCTCACCCTCAGCTTCAACCTAAGCTTTCAAAGCAGCTATAACCCTGTCAACCTTCAGCTTCTTAACACCCAGATCCAAACTAACCTCAGTAAGCTCAGCAATCATATTGTGCTTACTCATAACACCAGATGACTGGACAGAAGTGCCAACCAAATCATCAACATGTGGCTGGGATATCAACCTGCAATCCAAACCCAAGGGACTAGGCCTCCTAACAAGCTCATCTGAGCTAACCAGAATATCAGGGTGTTGTTGAAGAATAACACCACACACCAGAGTTGGAAAGGGAATGGGAAACTTAACAGCAAAAGATTTAGCTTGCTCCAAAAATTGATAATAAATGTAAGAACCAAAATCAAATGCAGATTTAGTACCAACTGCATAGATAAGCTTAGCCAAGCCAGTTGCAACAGAATTAGAGTGAGTAGTGGGGGACCAGTTATTAGCAGCAATTTTGTTTAAGGCAGCATAAAGTGGAGACAATTTTGCAGAGGACAAATGTCCAGGCCAGTGTCTAAGCTTGTTACCTGTGATAGCCTTGCAAATGTTGTCATCAGTCACTTCTAACTCATGAATGTCTTCAATAGATCTTCCAAGATAAGCATTAATAACCCGAGGAGACAAGTTTACACATCTGCCATGAATAAACACCTGCATGTACTCAGGATTCCTAGAATCATCACAATCTTCAGATATGTTGACAATAAATTCTCTCACCAGCTTGTCATAACAGTGACCCAGATCTTTCACAGTCTTCATCAACCCAGCATACTCCAACACATCAACAAGCTCTTGGCACTTGAACACATCAGCCTTCAATTTCTTTTCTAGCCCAAGTCTTCTATGATAAACAAATTTCCAGCGAGTAGCTCCATTTTCCAGATGAAAGGAAACATTATCTAGAGGGGCTGTAGGAATATCCAAAAGGAACTTTCATTCCCTTGACAGTTTTTCTAGATGCTCCACCAGATGGGGCAGCATCTGTCACATCAATTTCAAAATCAGAATCACTTGAAGGATAATCCTTTCTTTTGAGGTTCTTCTTCTTCTGATCAGGCTTGGGGGTAACTTTACTCCAAGACTTTGGGGGACCAATGGACTTCTTCCCAGTATCAGCTACTTTCTTCTTGTCACCCTTAGCATCTTTACCAGCAGTAGATGCAACACTTATGGATTTACTCCTTGTCCTACGAGCAACTCCAATAGCAGGAGTCTTTTCCAAAGATCTATCTTCAGACTCTACTTCATCAACATTAGCCACATCAATTGGTTCAATGTTTACATTCTCAGCCTGACTAACAACTTTCTGAGTTTCAGCAGTGTGGCCTTGAGACTTGGGAGAGTCATTCTCATCAACTCTCATAGTTTCAAGAGTGTTTGGAACAACCAAAGACTCCACATTGGCTTGTGCAAAAGATGCTTGAGCATCTGGCACAGCATTCTGGACATTAGCAGAAGAATCAACAGGATTCTCTGTCACAACAATGTTTTCAGCAACATTAACATCATCAACAATAGTCTTGTCAATAACACCAGCATTATCAACATTTTCAACATGCAAATTTTCATCTATCTTAGAATTAACATAACCTAGGGTTTCATCAATCGCTTCAGTACCTTTAGAAGGCTTTTTATCAGATCCAGTGACAAAAGTGTCAACATCTGGTTCTACAACAGTTGATTTAAACGGATTTTCTTTACAGTACAAATCATGCATGGTGAGACCTACACGCTGAACAGCAGGAGTTTTCTTACCTTTAGGTTTCGAGATTTTCTTCGTTGCAGATGAAGTCGATCCTTTTCTAGTGCTCTTTCTCCTTGCAACAAGCGCTTTGGGACGCTATTTGATCGCTTTTGAATCAGTATTAGTTGCAAGTGGTTGAACATCCATCAACACCGGTGAAATGGTTTCTGGAACAGTGGGGGAAGTTTGATCGTTTGCGGTTGGAGATTGAGTGGAATCAGACATAGTGAAGATGAGATGTTTGAAGATTTGAGATATTGTGAATTTTTTGAATGACAATAGGAGCGGCAAGTGAGCAGTTGAGAGGTTTAGAAAAGCTTTGTAAGAAATAATGATGATTGCGTGTGATTGTTTTGTTTAATGGAAGTTTTGATTTACTTCCTTGATAGGCGTGCAAAGAGCAGTTGTGGTGAGAGAGTATAACTGCTGCACGCCTTACACACAATAACTACTACAATTCCTCAATTAGGAAAATGCCTAACCGCCTTCTAAGTTTTTCAAATTGAGTAATATCAATAGCTTTTGTAAATATATCTGCTAATTGCTCCTCAGTTGAAACATGCTCAATAGAAATAATTTTTTCTTCAACCAAATCTCTGATGAAATGATGTCTGATATCAATGCGCTTAGTCCTGCTATGTTGTATAGGATTTTTAGAAATATTGATTGCACTCAAGTTGTCACAATATAATGTCATAGCATCTGTCTTGACATTGTACTCACTCAGCATCTGTCTCATCCACACCAATTGTGTGCAGCTACTGCCTGCTGCTATGTATTCAGCCTCAGCAGTTCATAAGGAAACACAATTTTGTTTCTTACTAAACCAAGATATAAGATTGTTACCTAGGAAGAAACATCCACCAGAAGTGCTTTTTCTATCATCTGCACTTCCAGCCCAGTCAGCATCACAATATCCTACCAACATAGTACTCTCTCCATGAGAATACAACAAACCCTAATCACTGGTACTTTTCACATACTTTATAATTCTCTTCACTTGAGTCAGATGGCTAATCTTTAGTTCAGCTTGGTATCTAGCACACACTCCAACAGCAAATGTGATATCAGGTCTACTTGTAGTTAGATAGTGAAGAATTCCTATCATACTTCTGTATAAACTTTGATCTACATCTTCTCCCTTGACATCTTTTGATAGCTTGACATGTGTAGGAGCAGGAATTCTTTTGGTGGCAGCATTCTCCATACCAAATTTCTTGACCATATTCTTAGCATACTTACTCTGAGAAATAAATATAGTGTCTTCCATTTGTTTTACTTGAAGACTTAGAAAGAAATTCAGCTCACCTACAAGACTCATTTCAAACTCAAATTGCATTTGCTGAACTAAATGCTCTACCATCTGGTCAGACATTCCTCCAAAGACTATATCATCAACATATATTTGTGCAATCATAAGCTTTCCTCTCTCATCTTTCACAAAAAGTGTCTTGTCATTACCTCCCTTCCTGTAGCCATTATTCACCAAGAACTCAGTTAGCCTCTCATACCAAGCTCTAGGAGCTTGCTTCAATCCATATAACGCTTTCTTCAACTTGTAAACATGATTTGGAAAGACTGGATCAATAAAGCCCTTGGGCTGTTCCACATAGATTACTTCATTCAAATAACCATTCAGAAATGCACTCTTGGCATCCATTTGATACAGCTTGAATTTGAGAATACATGTAATTCCAAGTAATAGTCTAATAGCTTCTAGTCTAGCTACAGGGGCAAAAGTCTCACCAAAGTCTACTCCTTCAAACTGAGCATAACCTTGAGCAACCAATCTAGCTTTGTTTCTAGTGATAGTACCATTTTCATCTGACTTATTCTTGTAAACCCATTTTGTACCTATAATATTTGCATTATCTGGCCTAGGGACTAGATCCCACACATCACTTCTCTTGAACTGAGTTAGTTCTTCTTGCATGGCATTTTTCCAGAACTCGTCAGTCAAGGCCTCTTTAACATTCTTGGGTTCAAAATTGGAAATAAAACAGGAATTTGATACCTCATTGTTTCTCCTTCTTGTTGTGATTCCTTGATTAGGATTACCAATGACTTGATCTATTGGATGATTCTTCTGAACTCTGATAGATGGCCCTTTGTTATTAACTGTATTTTCAGAACTAATCACTCCATAATCTTCCTCATTGACAACATCATCTTCTGTCTCTTCTTGACGATCACATGCTGTGTCAAATGTACTATCATCTGGTGCAGCATCATTACCTTTGTCATCAAACACAACATTTATGGACTCCATCATGGTATTAGTTTTGGAGTTGAATACTCTATAAGCTTTGTTGTTGGTTGAATAACCTAGGAATATGCCCTCATCAATTTTAGCATCCATCTTCCTTCTTGGTTCTCTGTCAGCTAAGATATAACATTTACTTCCAAACACATGAAAGTGTTTCACAGTTGGCTTTCTATCCTTCCATAGTTCATACAGAGTTGTAGATGTTCCTTTTCTCAATGTTACTCTGTTATGTATATAGCAAGTTGTGTTCATAGCCTCAGCCCAGAAGTAGAATGGTAACTTCTTAGCATGTAACATCACTCTGGCAGATTCTTGTAATGTTCTATTCTTTCTCTCCACTATTCCATTTTATTGAGGAGTAATAGGTGCAAAGAATTCATGAAATATTCCTTCAGTAGTGCAAAACTCAGAGAATTTACTATTTTCAAACTCCTTTCCATGATCACTTCTGATTTTAGCTATACCACATTCTTTTTCTCTTTGAAGTTTTAAGCAAAGATCCTTGAATTTTTCAAAAGTGTCAGATTTCTCCTTGATGAAGTCAATCCATGTATATCTTGAAAAATAATCTACCATGACAAACGCATACTTCTTTCCACCTAAGCTCTCAACTTGCATAGGTCCCACGTCCATATGCAACAATTCAAGTACTCTAGATGTGGTCAAATGTTGCAGCTTTTGGTGAGGCATCTTTGTCTGTTTTCCTATTTGACATTCTCCACATATACTTCCTTCTTGAATCTGAAGTCTTGGTAAACCTCTGATGGCTCCTTCAGCAATAGCTTTCTTCATACTTTTGAGGTTTAAATGTCCAAGCTTTTGGTGCCACAGTTTCACATCATCTTCTTTGGTTATTAGGCAAGTAGACAACTCGGCTTTGTCTTGAGAGACCCATAAATAACAGTTATCCTTTGATCTTTCTCCCTTCATCAGTAGATCACCTTTACTATTAGTAACTAAACATTCATTCTTTGTAAAGTTGACTTTTAGACCCTTGTCACATAATTGACTAATGCTTATTAGATTAGCAGTCAGCCCTTTCACATGAAGAACCTTGTCAAGTTTAGGTAGCCCTTCATTGATCAGTGACCCTATACCTTTAATCTCCCCTTTGGCTCCATCACCAAAAGTCACAAAGCTTGTAGCATATGGCAAGACATCTGTCAAGTAATCTCTATTTCCAGTCATATGTCTTGAACATCCACTATCAAAATACCAATCACTACTAGATGATGCTCTTAGTGAGGTATGAGCAATTTGAGCAATCTCCACACCTTTAGATTCTTCTTGATTAAGATCCACAGTGTTACTCTTTTGATGAATGAGTTTTGTCAGGGTACCCATACAATTTGAAGCAGTAAGGTCTAATGTGTCCCTTCCTTCCACAGTGGTAACATACCCAACCAGAATATCTTTTCTTTGATTTGGTATAATTTCTGGTTGTCTGTTGTCTCACCGGATGCTGGGGCATCTGTCTTGGCATAGTTGGATTATAAGTACTAACAGAAGGGACAAACTTCTTTACAGGCACAAATTTCTGATGGTATAGTGAATTGTGGTTGAAACCAATACCTTTAGTATCATTAGACTTCTGTCCTAACTCTAGGATTTCTTCTAGCGTATCAGTTCCTGTATTCAACATCCTCAATTGCTTGTTCATGTTGTCAATCTTGGATTTATATAGAGTAACATCACCATCCAGTCTTGAATTTTCTTCCAGAAGTTTGTTTTTCTCAGCTTGTAGTATAGCAATGGTCTTCTTTTGCCTTATCACAGTGTTACCAACTTCTACGCTTTTAAGCCATAATCCCTTATAACAATCAACTAATTCATCATAAGTCATTTCACCATCGTGTGATTCAACATCAGATGTACATACTCTAGTTAAAGCAATCACATGTTTGGCAGATTCAGATTCTCCTTCAGACTCATCTTCATCTGACCAAGAGACGGTCATCCCTTTCTTTTGCTTCTTAAGATACGTTCCACATTCAGTCCTGATATGACCATAACCTTCACATTCATGGCATTGAACTCCTTTGCCTAGACTTGTCTTGTCATCTGTTTTTGATTTCCTCAGATTGTTGACATTCCTATTTATGCTGTGACTGTTGTCTGGAGCATTTGTCTTGGCATGTCTGTCAAACCGTTTGTAGGCTTTATTAAATTTCTTACCCAACATCACAATAGTTTCAGATAGACTATCATCAGTCTCCATATCACTCCCCTCAGATTTAGAGGCAAAAGCAATGTTCTTTGTCTTCTTTTCAGATCTTTCATTTGCAGACATTTCAAACGTTTGTAAAGACCCAACTAATTCATCCATTCTCAATTCTGAGATTTCCTTGGCTTCCTCTATGGCAGTGACCTTCATGTCAAACTTCTTAGGTAGTGACCTAAGCATTTTCTTTACCAAATTTTCTTCAGAAATCTTTTCTCCCAAGGGATCAAATTGATTATCATAGTCAAGCATTCTCATGTGAAAGTCTTGAATGCTTTCATCATCCTTCATTTTCAAGTTCTCAAACTTACTGGTCAAGAGTTGTAGCCTTGAGCTTTTCACCTTTGAGGTACCCTCATGAACAGTTTGGAGTATCTTCCATGCATCATTTGCAATAGTACATCTCTTTATCAATTTGAAAATATGTGCATCAACTCCATTGAATAAAGCATTTAGAGCCTTTGAATTTGCATTGGCCAATGCTTCTTTCTCCTTGCGCCACTCCTCCTCATGTTTCAGCGTAGTGGTAGTCTCCCCTTCCTTACCAGTAGTAACTACAGGATGTTCCCATCCTTTAATAACAGCTCTCCATGTTTTGTGATCCATGGATTTCAAAAACTTAGTCATTTTAGACTTCCAGTTATCATAGTTAGCATCACCAACCAAAAGTGGTGGTCTATTCATTGGTCCTCCTTCTTTGTCCATCTTAGCCAGAAATATCTTCCCTGGAGCTGACCCAATCAGGCAGGGTGCCTGATCTGATGCCAATTGAAATTCCGGCAACCAAACAGACAAATGCTGTGATCAATGTTAGAGCACTTGTCCGAGCACTTCTCACACAATAATAATAAAACGCAGCGTAGCAAAGTAAAATAAGCGTGACAGAATAATAAAGAACACGGTGAGTTTGTTAACCCAGTTCAGCGCAACTGCCCTAGTCTGGGGGATACCAATCCAGGAATGAACTCCACTATAATAGTTCTACTGAAAACCTAAACCTTAAGACACACGCTTTAGTACACACACGGTTTTCCACACCCAAAACTAGGGTTTGTTTTCACATATATATAGTACTGAGCTAGCACGAGTTTTGGGCTTCAAAACATAGCTTGGACGTTGTCAGGTCCAGCTAACAATTCTTCATGAACAAGAATATTGTTTCCAAAAATATATCAATATTAATTTTGGAAATACACCAAGGCATGACAGCCTTTTACAGCTCATTAAACATGCGCGTCTTGATCAGCACGCTAGGTCAAACATAAAACTTCATAGAATCTTCAGAAGATCCTGTTCAAAAATATAGCACGAGTTGGCGCGCAACACACAGATCACACAATGTTGTTCCACATGCTACAGCATTTGTCTCAGCATTTGGCTAGTAGTTGTTTTTGCAAAATGTAGCCAACATACAAAAACCCAACAATAAGCATCCCAATTACCTTTTGTCGACACCTGTTCAGCCTTGGTTTCTAGAGCCCTTTTTGATAAACCCCTTACTGGCCCTCTCTTTTCCCAAAGAAGATCGACCTCTTGGATTCCAAGATGTAAAGCTTTAGCAAGGTTGAATGCATCTAGCACTTCTCTCATATAACAAGCTTTTCCCTTCATCTTAACACCCAAGATATACTCAAATTCCTCTAGTGTCGGAAAAATCTAAAAGTCCTGAAACGTGAAGCAGCGGAGTGTAGGATCGAAGAACTGAAGCAAAACAGTCAATTGAGTGGGGTCTACCCTAGTGTGCAAAAGATCAAGGATTAAACCATAGCGACCCTGAAAGCGATCCTTCTTTATAGTAGTTAACTTTTTCTCCAATGCTAACAAACTTTTTATCTCTGGAGCTTTGATACTATAGGTGAAAGTACTCCTACGTCCAAACGTCATGATCCCCTGTGCTTATTATCTTAACTTCTCTAATTCCCTAAAAATGTGCATGAATGTCATGGATGCATGAATGTATGAATGCATTGTCATATCGATCACAACATCACATTATTCGGCGAACTCAGTCACAAAGTACATTTCTGTCACATCACAACAAATTGGTGTTTTCAAAGTGGAATCTCTGAGGTCAAAAGTTCAAACTTACCTGTAACCCATCCCTCTCACATGTTGTTCTAGGTTGACACGGTTCCCAAAATTTTTGATTACTTTTTCCCAAAACGCAACCTCATCTGGGTGAGATTATAATACCAACTGAATGAGTCGACATTATAAACTCGATGCGGGTTCTAAACGGTGGTCCCTAGCCAAAAGTTTCGGATGCCTAGACTGGATTACATGGTCCATAGAGTCGCTGATCCCACATGTTCTACATGGCACTCAACGTGACGTACGTGCACGGAACCCACATATTCTAAGGAAATCTACTCTAAGCGGAATTTTTGTGCCGGCGCTGCCGTGATGTATGTCACGTAACCCAACAAAAAAACCCCTAACCTAATCCTAAGTTTTCCTCTGGTCCGGTGATAGACCAAACACAAAGTAACCAAGAACCAAGCCATGAAGGCAAAAAGAAAAAAAAAATAGTAGAAGAGATGACAAAGCCAGCAAATCCAGACAGATCATTATTTTGCGGCAAATTAAAAGATAGGAAAGATACGGCTAACCTGGAATAAGTAAACCAAAAAGCCCCAAATTAGGCTTAACTCACTAAATCATTTGTCCCAGTGAAGTCGCCAAGCTGTAACACCCGGCTCAAACTCAAATAGTATCGCAATGAAGCCGCCACCACATTTTATTTATCCCGTGAGGGGAAAGGAAAATAATGATGAAACCTTTATGAATCGGGTTCGGGAGTTGGTTACATGAGGGGAAGGCGTTAACACCCCCTCATATCTGTTGTACTCAATGGTAACCATTTGGGAAATTTGGTTTGCATAAACAGAATAACCGCATAAAAATAAACTACCGCATATCAAACAGAGAAGAAAAAAGTTTTTAATTAGTTGGCTTGACGAGAGAAATTCAAAGCTCCTACGTATTCCCCATGTGCAATGAGAAATTCAAAGCTCATGTGGTTCTTCCTAAAAAAATTAGTTTGTTGGTTGTTTTTAATGAACAACGTTTATGTCGCATTCCACTGATACGACAGTTTGCTTGTGTGCTCGATTGAGGCTTAAGCGTTTGTCGGTATCAGAGGAATGGATAAAACATCGCCCTCTTAAGAAAAGAAGTGAAAAAGACTTCCATTAAAAAAAGAATTAACTCCACAAAGGCAGAAAAAGAGATTGAGGTGAGTTGAATATTTTTTTAGAGCACTTTGAGATTATTCAGTGAATGAGAGTAGTCCACCATCTGAGACGTACATCACAGACTGTCCCACCCGAGCTGAGCGAGACGTACGTCACACTCCCTCTTTTCATTCAGTTTTTAGAGTTAATTAATTAAAGAGAGAATAGGCAACCATCTGAGCTGTACGTGACAGACTGTCCTATCCGAGCCGAGCGAGACGTACGTCACACTCCCTCTTTTCATTCAGTTTTTAGAGTTAGTTAATTAAAGCGAGAATAGGCCACCATCTGAGTTGTACGTCATAGACTGTCCTATCCGAGCCGAGCAGGACGTATGTCACGCTCCCTCTTTTTCACTTTAATTGATTAATTGGCGTCTTTTTAATTAAAGCGGGGATAGTCCACCATCAGAGACGTACGTCACATACTGTACTATCCGAGCCGAGCGGGACGTACGTCACACTCCCTCTTTTCCACTTTAATTGAAAAATCAACGTTTTAATTTTTATTTAGAAAGAGAAAAGGAAAGAAACCAAGTCCAGAGAGTTTTAGAGATAGAAGAATACCAGATGAAGATGTGAGTGTGTATGGATATGATATGCATGTGAGATGTAGTAACAAACACAACAATATATAAAAGAATACACTAAATTATCAATTAAGCATGAAACGAACATCAAATCATGTCATAATCCTTAAATTAGCGTTAAAAAGAAATTAAACGAAGAAATAATGAAAGAAAAAGAAGAATAAAATGGGCCAAATAGCTTCAGCCCAGCAGGGGGTGCAGAAAGCAAAGAAGAGGTGTAAGAAGCAGATCAGAAAAAAACAATAGGGCAAAATGTAGGCCCAATCTTAACCTATACAAAAACGGGCCGGGTTGATCCAGTTCATTCCAACCCGACCCGGTACGGTTCATAACCCAACAAAAACAAAACAAATGTGTCAGCCAATCGCAGGCTGACACGTGGTCATCTTCTACCTCTCAACCGAGTCACTAACTCAGTAACTCAGTGAGCTTCCATTGAAGCTAGCTAGTCAGTGACTCGGTCAATGCAAACAAACTCAAATCCGAGTCAAAATCAGTGAACCAAACGTCGATTTCATTCGATTTTAAGCGTAGATCTCGAATTCAACAAAGGTTTTTCCAAATAAAGCATTAAACAAATTGAACAGCGGACGAAAAAAATTCGGATCTAAATGTTTTTACAGAAACAAACGCAAACAACGCAAACCAACATTGATTCAACTCATTTTCAAGCTTTGAACACATATTTATCATTATTTTTACTAATGAACTTGAGAGAAAATGGAATCGATCAGTCCCAAACTTAAATCCGAAAACGCGAATCATAAAATCCAAGCACTAATCAGTTAAATCAAAACAACAGAACAGAAAGTTTATGTACAATTGTTTATCATGAAACAAAACAATTCAAATGGATGAATCCGGAACCACAAGAGTCCACTACCTTCGATTTTGCGATCTGAGGTTTTTGAATGAACGATTTTGGAGCCCTTTCTAAGTTCAGATCTGAGAAGCTTTGAAGTTGTTTTTTGTGTTTTCAGGTGTGATTAGAGGAGAAGAAGAGTAGGAGAACCGATTAGAGCACCTTGATTCAAGTAGGAATCATGTTTTGATTCTGATTTGTGGTGAAATTGATTGATTGAAAATCTAGGGTTTGTGGGAGAAATGAAGGCGCCGCTGGAAGAAGAGAGAAAGAAGAAATCTGTGATTTTTGAACAGTGTTTTCCCATTCTAGGGTTGGTAAGAACCCTCACCTATTTATACCACTGACCTATAATTGGGGTTACCTTGTATTAAATGGATTTTTAGATGGTAAAAAAAATAAAAATAAAAGAAATGGGGTAAAAATCTAATAAATTTTTAAATGGTAAAATGTTATGTGAAGGAAAAAGGGTGAGGTGGCACCGCTTGATTGGTAGAAAAATGCAAAATAACTTATTGAAAGATAAAAATGCAAATAATTGTAATAAATTTGTAAGAAAAAAGCAAATAAAATAAAAAGTGGAAATAAAGTCTAAAATTCAATAAAAATAGATGAAAACTAATTTTAACATTTTTATTTATAAAAAGGGAAAAATAATTTGCATTAACTAAAAAACCAAAAGAAAAGAAATAAAAATGCAAGCATATTAAGTTTCTAAAATTCTCTTTGGTATTTCTTATAAAATAAGAAATAATTTTCAAAATAAAATGTTTATTTTAAAAAGTGAAAAATTAGGGTATTACAACTGCCCCTATTTAATTATCTTATACTACCGTGCACCAATGACTTCCGTCCTTGCGCACTCGTGGTAAAAGGTAATTAAATACAAATGCTCTAATTTTGTGATGTGAGAGAGATGTATTGAGTTGAATGCTAGTGGGAGGTGAGGGTAGAAATTATACCTGGGGCAATTAGGATTTGAATACTTGAGAATGAAGTGATCGTCTCCCGTCCGGGTGCTTTGAATACCTCATCATTTTTTATACAAAATATTACATTATTACAACTCACCTAATCCTACCACTATATATATTATTTTATTCATCCAATCACTCACAACTCATTACACACATCCCAAGACACAAAAAATCAGAAAAAGCTCTCCTCTTTCCGCCACCAACACTTTTCCGGCGCCACCGTCGGAATTCCAAAACCACCACCGGAATTCCATTTTCTTACTAATTCGACCCTCCTGAATCTAAATCTAACGTTAGTTTCTCGAATAAGTGTCCGGAAAAGCATTAAAACCAAGATTGAAGTTACGTCGAACAAAGAAGTGCTCAATCCGGCCAAATCGTGTATCAACGAAGGTAAAGGACAACGGATTTGTGATCAAGAGACTCTTATGAACATTTTCCAACAGCTATTTTTGTTTGAATCTAGCCTAAAAGTCGTATTGAGATTTTTGGGTTTGTTTACTTTTCCGTTGGATCCCGTTTATTTATGCTTTTTTTGTTGAAACTAATAATAGATTCATAATCCTTGTGATTTTCCGATCGAAATGGTATATTAACATGTTGTTTTTGGTGACCGGAAGTGCGTTTCGCGGAAGCACCGGCGGTGGTTTCTTTTTTCTCTCCGTTCTCTGTTTGTTCGTGGCTTTGGGGAAGAAAAAGGTGGTAGGCGCCACGGGGCGCTGCGTGAGTGGCTCAAGCCATTACTCCGCGCGCCCCCTGTTTTCTCCCCACACCCACCAGCTGGGTTGGTGGGTGAACCGGTTGGGTTTGAACCGACCCAGATCCGGCCCGATTTAAGGAATGGAGGTTGGGCCTTGGCTTTTAGGCCCAACTGCTTTTTTGTTCTATTTGTTTTATTATTGCTGCTTGCACCACCTCTTTGCTGATACACCCCTGTTGTTTCAATTATTTATTTTTGTTAATTTCAATTAATTTGATGTTGAAAATAAAAATTGGATTAAAAGTAAATAGTCTCTGACTCATGACTTTGGCTAATTTATTTTTAATTTGTAATTCTTAGTTTAAAACTTAGATTTGAAAAATGAATTAAAAATAAATAGTCTCTGACGCATGACTTTGGCTAATTTATTTTTAATTCGGAGCTTTTGGTTTGAAACCTAGATTTGGAAAATGGATTAAAAATAAATAGTCTCTGACGCATGACTTTGGCTAATTTATTTTTAATTCGGAGCTTTTGATTTGAAAATTGGATATGAAAATTGGATTAAAAATAAATAGTATCTGACGCATGACTTTGGCTAATTTATTTTTAATTCGGAGCTTGTGATCTGAAACTTAGATATGAAAAATGGATTAAAAATAAATAGTTTCTAACGCATGACTTTGGCTAATTTATTTTTAATTCGGAGCTTTTGGTTTGAAACTTAGATTTGGAAAATGGATTAAAAATAAATAGTCTCTGACGCATGACTTTGGCTAATTTATTTTTAATTCGGAGCTTTTGATTTGAAAATTGGATATGAAAATTGGATTAAAAATAAATAGTATCTGACGCATGACTTTGGCTAATTTATTTTTAATTCGGAGCTTTTGATCTGAAACTTAGATATGAAAAATGGATTAAAAATAAATATTCTCTGACGCCTGACTTTGGCTAATTTATTTCTAATTCAAAACATTTAAACTTGAAACATAGATCACTCAAAAAACAATGTTGCAAAGCCTGGCGCATGACTCGTTCTGTCTCAGTTTCGCTTTGACATTTTCCGTTGACTCTTTTTAGTTGACTTTTGTGTTGACTTCTTACAGTTGACTTTTCTCGTTTTGACTGTTTTGTGCTAAATACATGCAATTGCTTGATGACTTATTTCTCTTTGTCTTATGCATAATTACTCATTTATATGCCTATATCTTGTGCATTTTTAATTGCTCAACATCATTGGTTATATGTCATTTGCATTCATACATTTGCATCTCTCTCATCTTCTACCTTTCTTTTTCTTTTTCTTTTCTAGCCTGAGCTTGAAAACCCTGAAAATACTATAATTAATATATTGAACGAAACGGGGAGCGTCTGATGCATGACTTTCGCTTTCTGAATAGCTTGGTACCTGCCGCATGGCTCGCGACTTAGGGCTATTCTCGTTCACTAAATAATCTCCCAAAATCCTAAAAGACACTCAACTCACACAATTGTTTTTCTTGCCCTTGCGCAGTCAACTTTTTTCAGCTTAAATCTTTTTCACTTCTTTTCTTAAAAGAACGATGTTTTATCCATTCCCCTGATACAAACAAACGCTTAAGCCTCATTCAGTCATACAAGTAAACTGTCGTATCAGTGGAATGCGACATAAGCGTTGTTCATGAAAAACAATCAACAAACAAACTTTTTTCAGGAAGAACTACGTGAGCTTTAACTTCCTCATTGTACTTGGGGGATACGTAGGAGCGAGAGCATCTCTCGTCAAGCCAAATATTAAAAAAACTCATTTTTTTCCCTTTCTTTGTTTGATATGCGGTAATGTAATTATTTTATGTGGTTAATTCTGTTTACGCAAACAAAATTTCCTCAAATGGTTCCCGTTGAGTACAACGGATATGAGGGGGTGTTAACGTCTTCCCCTCATGTAACCAACTCCTGAACCCAATTCTTAAAGGTTTTATCATTATTTTCCTTTCCTCTCACGGGATAAATAAAATATGGTGGCGGCTTCATTGCAATATTATTTTGTGCTTGCGCCGGGTGTAACAGCTTGGCGACTTCATTGGGGACATGTGTAGAGAGTTAAGCCTAGTTTGAGGGTTTTGGTTTTCTTATTTCAGTTTAGCCGTATCTATCCTATCTTTTACTCTACCGCAAAATATTGAACTGTCTGGATTTGCTGGCTTTGTCTTCTCTTCTACTCCTTTTTTTTCTTTTTGCCTTGATGGCTTGGTTCTTTGTTACTCTGTGCTTGGTTCATCACCGGACCCGAGAGAAACTTAGGATTAGTTGAGGAATTTTTGCATTGGGCTCTTCGACGCATGACTTTGAGTTCCAGTGTAGAAATTCCGCTTAGAGTAGATTTCCTTGGAAAGGTTGGGCTCCTTGCCGCATGGCTTGGGGTCAATTTTTTCCTTGTGGGGTTTGCGACTCTAGGGGCCTTTTCATCCAGTCTAGGTATCCGAAACTCATATCTAGGGACCACCGTTTAGAACCAGTGTCGAGGTTATGATGTTGACTCATCCAATTGGCGTTATAATCTCACTCAGATCAGGTTGCTTTTTGGAAAAAATAATCAGTAATTTTGAGAACCAGGTCAACCTAGAACAACATGTGAAAGGGATGGGTTACAGGTGACCTTGGACTTTTGTCCTCAGAGATTCCATTTTGAAAAGGACCGATTTGTTGTGAATGTGAAAAATTGTGACTTTGAGATCAAGTTCACCGAATGACACAATAATGCAGCAGTGGATCCAACACATGCATTGCATTCATACATCCATGCAGTCATAAAAAAAAATCATACATATTCATCTTGCGTACATTTACAAAAAATGTGTGAAAAGTTTTTGCATAAAAGCCATGCATTTTCAATCATAAAAAAAAATCAATGCATTTTTCAAATCACAAAAAAATCTCATTTTTGTTCACTCATGACAACAGTTACCTTCCCGGCACCGGTATTTGGACAAGAAAGGTTTCTCACCACATCATGGACATTTGGCAAGAAAAACATGATGCCTTGAAAGGCGAAGTGAATCAGATGGGTGGAAAGTTGAGCAGAGTTCTGGAAATGTTGTCCGGTTTGAATCTTCCACCAAGAACGGTCGTGAATGAGGGTCTTGCACCTACAGTTGAGGTCCCACAAGAGAATGCTCAAGTGAGTGCAGTGAATTGGCCACCTCATGGTGTACCAATTGGATATACTCTACTTGAGTATGTGCTTGGTTCATCAAGAACTCAATCTGTCACAAGAGAATTTGAGTGACCCTATGATTTCTCATCAAGGTCCTCAGATACCTGTTGATGTGTCAAAAGTGGATTCTGCTATCCATCAGTTAGAGGAGGCCAATCAGAAATTCCCAAGCTCTAGAGGAGAGGTTGAATTTGGTGGAGGGAAGCAATAATCCATTAGACTTCACTAAGATGTGCTTGGTACCAGACTTGGTGCTCCCACCAAAATTTAAAGTGCCGGATTTTGAAAAGTACAAAGGTCTGAGCTGTCCAAAGAACCACTTGACAATGTCCTTCAGAAAAATGGCTTCTTATACCAATGATGATAACCTTATGATACATTGCTGTCAAGACAGTCTCACTGGTGCGTCTCTCAACTAGTACATGCAACTCGAGAGAAGTCACATCCAGTCATGGAGAAATTTGGCTAATGCTTTCATCAAGCAATACCAATACAATTCAGACATGACTCCGAGTCGTGCTCAACTTTAGAATATGACTCAAAATGAAGATGAATCCTTCAAGGTCTATGCACAAAGGTGGAGAGCATTAGCTTCACAAGTACGTCCACCACTCATAGAGACAGAACTTGTGGACATGTTCACCAACACTCTGAAAGGGGCATACTTTGAAAGGATGATTGGAAGTGTTTCCTCTGACTTTTCTGATCTGGTCCGAATTGGAGAAAGAATTGAGTTGGGGATCAAAAGTGGCAAGATTCAGCTCACTTTTAATTCTCAAAACAGTACAAGGGAGCCAGCTGATAGCTCTAAAGAAAAAGAAGAGGAGGAAACTGATGATGTTACTTCTGAAAATGACAAGGCTCCGCCAAAAATGCCTGTTCAGTTCCCATATTTCTCATATCCATATGTGGCAACAACGCAACAACAACAGTTCCAAGGATATCCTTTTCAAATGCTTGTGAATCATGTGCCACAACAAGCTCAACAACCACAGCAGGCTATGCAAAAGCCGAAGAAGGTCTTTGATCCGGTTCATATGCCATATAGTCAACTCCTCCCGCATCTTATTCATGGTGGAAGAGTGAAACCCAAAGCTTTGAAACCTATGACTGCACCGTTTCCATCTTGGTATGACGTCAACGCTATTTGTGATTATCATGCCGGTACCGAAGGTCACTCCACTGATAATTGCACGGCTTTTAGGTATAAAGTGCAAGAACTTAACAAGAAAAAGTTTTTGTACTTTAAGGAAGGCGAGCCAATTGTGAAATATAAGCAGTCATTGATGTATTCAGGAACCGATGTGAATCAGGTTGACACTTTTGAAAGCTTGATTAAATATGTTTCTATGGTCAAGACTCCTATGTCATCTGTCAGAAAAATGTTGCTAAATTATGACTTGTTCTCGAAGTTGCATCCCAACTGTGAAGTCTGTGAAAAGAACCTTGATCACTGCATTAAAATGAAACGATGTCTGCAAAAACTGATGGATCAAGGGTTTGTTCAAATTGGGTATTCCAGAAAAGAAATTATCTAGTCAAAGTTAATGATACTAGGAAGCTCATCCCTATGATCGCTAGACTTTTTATTTCTTTCTTGTCAAGCATTTGTTTGCTTTTAAGATTATGTATTTTGTCAACTACTTTTGAATATAATAAACATGCATGTTTTTGGAAATCAATCCATTTGTATTCATCTCTTTTCTCTTATTTTATTACTTACAAACTTGGAGCGAGGATGATGAAAAACAAATAACTGATTTTTGCTGATATATGCTTGCAATGCTAAAAAACCTAGTTGATGATGTAAGGCATTGTTTCACTCTCTTTCATTATTTCAATGGTAAAAGAATTTTGAATTGAGTGATTCTTGCATATGTTTTGTTGTTATCTGATTCTCCTAGTTTCTTGAGACATATCTTTTTTAGGAAAAAACAAACAATTTTGGTTTGATACTTGACATGACACTTCAAGAGTATATAGGTTGTTTTTTCACTTTAAGGCTGCATTATGAAGGTTTAGTGATGGTTCAATAAAGTCGGTACTGTCTTGACACCTCAGACTCTCAGAAGTATGCAAGATCGATTTGATTAGTAATTTTGACAAAGACCTAAATATATTTATTACTTGATTTTCTTCTTTAGCCAGCAACCACGTATGGTTAGAGTTGTCGTGTCCTGTTTCAAACATGTGCTAAAAAGAGTTACTATTTATGTGCTTAAGGACAAGCAAAAACTCAAGTATGGGGGAATCTGATAACACAATTGACATTGTTTTTGGCTCAATTTACATGATTGTTGTTGCACATTATAACCCTCAAAAGACCTAATTGAAGCTAGGTTCACTTTGAAAGCATTCAGCAAATGTATGGTTAAGCTGACTCATCCTGTTTGTTGAGTAATCAATCATTATCTTTTGTATATACAATATATGTTTTCAAAAAGAAAAAACAAAAAAACTCGCATGTGCATTATATGAAAAATACTTTTCAAAAGAAATGATTTTCTTGCAAATTAATACTTGGCATTAAAGAAATCTGAGCTATGGTCTGATCATGGGCAAAGCTGATTTGAGACGCTCCTAGCTAGGAGCAAGTTACCTATAGATTCTGCCAATCAAGGGCAAACAAGTGGAATACCCTGCTTACCAAGGTCAAATTGGTTACACTGCAAATATCAGTTGGTCAGGGACATACCCTTCAAGGATTCAAGTAATTGGGGCATATTATGTCGAGATTATATTTCCCTGAAAAGTACTTGGGGCATACCCATCAGATAAAGAAAGTTGTTGTTCCTCTTTGGAAGCCTATTTGAACACCTGTCCTGCAACAAGAGCTTGCAAAGGTCCTCATCTCAACAATTTCAGAGTTACTAAAATTTTCGGTGCCGGGAAATTCAAACTCTCTTCAGCAGAAACTCAGAAAGTCATGCATTCATGCATATAAACTCATGCGTTCATCCATGCAAGTTCATGCATTCATTCATACAAACTCAAAAAAGATCACACAAATTTCTGCATACGATCAGACATTTCATCTGCATTAGTTTTGCATTTAGGCATCAGATGTACATAATCATGCATTCATGAAGCACAATTTCAAAATGTTTGTTTTCACAGGTTGCGAACTTGGATTTCTCGTTCGGTGAAAAATGTTGATGTACCTAACTCTCCAACAAGACGGTTATTGAATCGTAATTTCTCAACAAGAAGGGTTGATGAATCTTTTCCCTAGTGAATAGGTCAACAAAGTGTCATCCCCAAGCAGATCGGTCAGTGCACCATATTCTCAAAGAGAAAGGATGATGAATCATTTCATTCCCCAGCGAGTAAGTTGATAATTGTTCATCTCAAGTAAGTCGGTTTGAACACCGCATCTTCAGCAATTCAGTTATTAAACCGTTTTCCCCAATAAAGTTGGCTTATGCACAGCATCCCAGTGAATGGATTAATAAGCCATCACCTCAGTAAACCAGTCAGCATACTACATCCTCAATAAAGTTGGTACTCCGTACCTCAAAAAGTTGGTTTCCGAACCATATCCCGAATGAAGTTAGCACACTGCATCTCCAATAAATTGATTGATGAACCATGTTCCTCAGCAAGACAGTTACCTAACAGTTGTCAAGAATAATGACAGAATATTAAACTTTCTCTTCCCAGCAAGTACTCTTTTTCAAGATACCTGAAAATTCAGCAAGTTTTTAGTGATCGCAAATTTGGATCGCAGTTTCCTTAGTAAAGGATAGATTCAGATAGATCTCAGTGAACACATGATTTGGATTGCAAGTTCTTCGAAATGAAGGGTAGATTCAGATCAGTCTCAGTTTTTAGTGATCGCAGAGTTTGGATTGTAGTTTCCTTAGTAAAGGATAGATTCAAATAGATTTCAATGGGCGCAGAATTTGGATTGCAAGTTCTTCGGAATGAAGGATAGATTCATATGAGTCTCAGTCTTTAGTGATTGCAGAGTTGGATCGCAATTTCCTTAGTGGGCGCAAAATTTGGATTGTAAGTTCTTCGGAATGAAGGATAGATTCATATCAGTCTCAGTTTTCAGTGATCACAAAGTTTGGATCGCAATTTCTTCAGTAAAATGGAGGACAGATTCAGATATATCTCAGTGGGGGCAAAATTTGGATTACAAGTTCTTCAGGATGAAGGATAGATTCAAATCAGTCTTAATGTTTCCATGGGCGCAGAATTTGGATCGTAGTTTCTTCAGAATGATGGATAGATTCAAATCAGTCTCATATTTTCCATGGAAGTTGGGTTTGGATCGCAGCTTCTACACACTAAGTGGACAATTATTCAAGACAACCAATTTTTAATTTCAAGCACCCGGGCGGGAGACGATTTAATTTTCTTTTTACATGATTCAAGCACCCGGACAGGAGAAGATCAGATTTTTTCTTTTGGAGTTATAGCACCCGGGCGGGAGACAACTCTGTTTATTTTCGGTTCAAGCACCCGGACGAGAGACAATCAATTTTGAATTTAAGCACCTGGACGAGAAACAATGCAATTTTTCTTTTGAGTTCAAGCACCCGGACGGGAGACGACTCGTTTTAGATCAAAGCACCCAGACGGGCGACGATCACTTTCCCATTCATCTCATTACATCACTTTCACATCACAAAATTAGGGCATTTGTATTTAACTACCTTTTACTTCGAACGCTTAAAGACGGAAGTCATTTACGCATTCGAGTATAAGACAATTAAATAGGGGCAACTGTAATACCTTAATTTTGCACTTTTTTAAATAAAATTTTTATTTTTAAAATTGTTTCTTATTTTATAGGAAATGCCCAAAAATAGTTTAAAAAATAATATTTTCACGCCCTTCGCTAATTTTGCTCAAAATCATAACAAAAATATAATCCATTTCATTTTCATTCGTTTATTTTTGTTCATCGCATTTTCATCATCAAAAATATCTTCTCCATGAACCCAATTATATTATGCCACCTCATCATTGTTTTTACTAATTATCCTCTTAACCCAATGTTTACACTGATTTTTGGTAAACAACCGCTAGTTTGCAATGCTTGAGAGACCAACTAGAGAATCTCGGAACATGTTTTGTGCATTCATTGTTTAAGTTTGAAAATAGCAATGTTCATTAACGCAAATGAACAAGTTTGTTTGAAACAAGTAAAGTAAATGAAAATAAATGACTTGATTGACAAGAAAAGTAAAAATACTCAAAATGAGTACGTATTTGACAAGAAAAAGTAAATGATTCAATGAATTAAAATGCAGAAAATGTAAATGAGAACAAGTAAATTGCACAATAATGTAAATTGCATTGAATTAATAAACATTGATCACAAGAACATACATTGTTTTCCTTGTATACTCGTTTCTCTCGAACGCTGGGTACTTCAAGTGTTTAAGGGATTTTTAGTATGTGAATTTGTGATAGAAATTACATCAAATGAACTAGTATTTATAGATAAATTCTACAACTATCTATTAACGACTAACTAACATCCATTTGACAGATGTCCTGCCATCTGATCTTCATTTCAAAATGCCACAAGTTGCCACTTTTGAATGAATCGTTGCAATGGTTTGAATTTTGAATCTTCAGAAATACTTGAAAAAATATGCTAAGTCTTTAAGTAGTCTTCGAGTTCGAATGATTATTGATAGCTACTCGAAATGTTGATGACTAGAACCAAATCTTGATTTGTTTCTTGGACTTGTGAATGCTTCTCATCTTCTGAAATTCATGAATATTTTCTTATAACAATGTTCTTTTTGCTTAAATGCATTACCTTTGACCTTCATATGAAATTAAATGATATGGAAATATTAATTTCCATGATTGAAGGTTTATTGATTGCATTCAAAGAACATTTAGTGCATATTTTGACTTAACCAAAATATGGGCTAACAAATTGCCCCCAAAAAATGCCAAATTCGAATCGAATGAGTGGAGAACTTGGCGTTTTTTATTTCACAATAATGGCACGTTGATAACTCTGAGGATAATGGTTCATGAAAGACCAATTTTTCCTTGATTTCAATCAACTTATTTATGTTTTCTAGAGAAACTTTGTAACCTGAAGCTATTTGAGCCAAGTCATTAGCTTATTGATTTTGCAATCTAGGAATATGTTCAAATTCCACAAACTCGAATCGATCCAGTAGGGCACTAGCAATCACAAAATACTTAGCCAAATGTTCTTTAATACACTTGTATTCTTTTGTTAATTGCTTGATTACCAATTCTGAATCACCTCGAATGATAATGTTTTTTGCCCCCAAGTCTATTAATAGTACAAGACCTGCAATTAAGGCTTCATATTCTGCCTCATTGTTGGAGCAAAAACCATTGATTTTATATTTAAACTTAGTTGGAATTTGTATTGGAGATATTATTAAAATCTCAATTCCAGTTCCATGCTTATGTTTGGAACCATCGAAATACAAAATCCAAGGCTGTGTTTCCACATAACTTAGTGGCATTTCAATCACTGAATGATCAACAAGAAAATCTGCCACTATTTGACCTTTTTTATCTCTTAAAGGTTTATATGTTAGTGAGTATTCAGTTAGAGCTAGAGCCCATTTACCAATTCTACTATGTAAAATAGGTTTCAGAAGCATATGTTTAATAACATCGAAATGAAAATAGACATAAACTTCAATAGGCTTTATATAATGCTTAAGTTTGATACAAGAGAAATATAAACACAAACATAGTTTTTCTATAGCACTATATCTAGTTTCAGCATCATTTAATACGCTACTTAAATAATATATAGCTTTTTCAACACCATCTTCATCTTCTTGGGCAAGCATGCTACCAATAGTTGAATCAAATGCTGAAATATACAACTTCATTGCTTTGTTTCGAATGGGAGGCATCAACGTTGGTGGATTAGCCAAATAAGATTTGATGTCTTCAAACGCTTTTTGTTGATCTTGCCCCCAATGAAATTGATCACCCTTTTGCTTTCTAAGCAGTGGAGAGAATGGATGAGCCTTCCCACTTAGATTCGAAATGAATCTTCTCAAAAAGTTGATCTTTCCCAATAAGGATTGAAGTTGTTTCTTTGTCTTTGGAGGCTGAGTTTCCATAATAGCCTTCGTTTTATTTTGATTGATTTCTATGCCTTTCTTATGCACCACAAAACCAAGGAAATCCCCTGCATGTACACCAAAAGCACACTTTAGTGGATTCATTTTCAATCCACATTTTCTCATTCTTTCGAATAATTTTCTAAGATGACTTAAATGATCATCACTAGAAGAGGATTTCACAACAATATCATTAATGTATACTTGCATAAAGGCATCAATAAAGTCATGAAAAATAAAATTCATTGCTCTTTGATATGTGGCACCAGCATTTTTTAGACCAAATGGCATAACAACCCATTCATAAGTCCCTAATGCCCCAGGGCATCTAAACGATGTTTTAGCCACATCTTCTTCAGCAATGAAAATTTGGTTATAACCAGAATAGCCATCAAGCATGCTTAGGTACTCGAACCCTGCTGCTGAATCAACTAGCGTTTCCGCCACTGGCATTGGATATTCATCCTTAGGTGTTGCATTATTTAAATCTCTAAAATCTATACATACCCTAAGGCTACCATTTTTCTTAATAACAGGCACAATATTTGCTAACCATTCAACATACCTTGTAGTTCGAATGAATTTGCTCCTCAGCAATCTTTCAATCTCACTTTTGATCTTTGACAGGATCTCTGGGTTGAATCTCCTTGGTAACTGCTTGATTGGCTTCTTCCCTGGCTTGAGTGGTAGTCTATGTTCCACCAATTCTCTACTCAATCCTGGCATTTCGTTATAGTCCCAGGCAAAACAATCTTTAAATTCTTTGAGTAGATTAACCAGTTTTTGCTTTAACTCGAAATCAATATTGGTACTGATATATGTTGGCCTTTTTATGGGGCCATCTCTAATATCAATTTCTTGCAAAGGGTCTTGGGCTTGCATTTTTGGATTTGAATTCAATGGATCTTTTTCAAATCCTAAGGGTTCATCATCATAAGTGCAATCCAGCCTTTGCTCAATTGGCAAAACTTTGCCATTGTTTTCATCAATGGTTTCTTCAACCATATTATGTTCGAGTGCAGCCTCCAAGGCCGTTTCAAGCTTTCTCTCGGCAACATATGCCGTTATCTTGGCCCATGCAGAGGGCTCAGACATTGCTTGACTCTTCATCATCATCCCAACCAGATGGTGGGATAACTCCATCTTCAGGAGGGAAATCTTCAACTACTTCCCTTTCCCAACAGAATCCATGTGTTGGATGGAGTTTTATGGAATGATACACATTATTACTAGTGGCTCCTCGAAAGCCACTATCTCTCTCCCTACAAGGAGAAATTGAAGCTAAGTTTTTATCAAAAGTTTTCTTAGTAATGTGATCGACCTCACACATATAAAAACTTTGATCAGCTTCAATGTTTTCAACTATTTTATCTTCCCTCCAAAGTATTAACCTTTGGTGAAGGGTGGAGGGTACAGAACCCACTCCATGAATCCATTCCCTTCCTAGAAGCAAATTGAAACTAGCTTTTGATGGCACAACTATGAACAGCGTTGGCCTAATAGTGCTGCCTACAGCAACATCCATTTGAATGGCACCCATGGATTTGCCACTCTTTCCCTCATAATTAGAGAGAACTATATTATGAGAATGCATATCAGTGTCATACATTCCCAATTTCCTTAGCATGAAATGGGGCATTAAGTTAACTGCAGCACCCCCATCCAGCGCTTCTTTAAAGTCATTAGCTTGACCTCTAACCATTGTTAGGGTGGCATATATGACAGAAAGAACACATCAACCTTCTTCTTCCTTTTTTTTTCTGTTGTGGAAAATGAAGATGATTTTTTGGAAAACAAGAATAATGGCATAAGAGAGAAATCAAAAGTAACTAATGTAGATCTCTATGGGACATTTGAATCTCTACCAATGAAGAGTGAAGAGAAAGATCACTTGCAAAAGGATTCTTTAATGGGTTATGGGAGCATCTGCCTCTCTATCTCAAGTTCATGGAATTCCTACCAAATTTCTGTCATTGCTACAAAACTCAAAGAAACTCTTCAGTAGCACAGCACAATAAAATAAACATGAAGAACACAATTTTTTTTTTAATGTTATAAATATATACACTGAAAATAAAATAAATAAATTAAAAATCCTAAATAAAATAAATTGTTTTGTCAAAATTAATCAACAATCTCCGGCAACGGCGCCAAAATCTTGATGGATAATTTAGCAAGTGTACTAAACTGTCGTCAAGTAATAATATTTATAAGTTCGTATCCACAGGGATTGTTTCAATCTCGACAAAACAATTGTATTTAATCTAGGATGTAATTTTAAATAACAAGGGGGGAGTATTTGCATAAGAGTTCAATTAACATAAAATAGAATTGAAAGTAAAGTTGGTTTGAATATAAAGAGAGATGAGACTAGGTCTTTTGATTCATCTGAGTTACTCTAATTGGTACAATGCACCTATTCCTTATGAATACTTCTCTAGTTTTACGATAGTTAACAAAATAGCCCTAATCAATCCCTTGACTTAGGACCCGCTTCTCAGATTACAGTCCCTAATCCCTTAGGTGATCTAATATTCTTCGAAGGTTTTAAGAGCGTTAACTTAATATCACAAACAAACGATTATCCATCCCTAGACTAACCATGTTTATTTGAACAACTCAATTAGGTCTAAGTTGAAAGCTATGGTCAGTAGTCATTCATTCTCACAAATTCATGTTATAAGTGATCAATTTATAAAAAGCATTAAGAACAATTGAATTGAATAAAACTAGATTGATAATCACATGAAATAGAGTTTCACAGCAACATGGTTCAATTAGGGTTACATCAGAATCATCTCAGACCTAATCTCTATGAGAAAATTAGCTACTCATAATATAGAAAATAAGGATTGAAGTTGATCTTTCCCAATAAGGATTGAAGTTGTTTCTTTGTCTTTGGAGGCTGAGTTTCCATAATAGCCTTCGTTTTATTTTGATTGATTTCTATGCCTTTCTTATGCACCACAAAACCAAGGAAATCCCCTGCATGTACACCAAAAGCACACTTTAGTGGATTCATTTTCAATCCACATTTTCTCATTCTTTCGAATAATTTTCTAAGATGACTTAAATGATCATCACTAGAAGAGGATTTCACAACAATATCATCAATGTATACTTGCATAAAGGCATCAATAAAGTCATGAAAAATAAAATTCATTGCTCTTTGATATGTGGCACCAGAATTTTTTAGACCAAATGGCATAACAACCCATTCATAAGTCCCTAATGCCCCAGGGCATCTAAACGCTGTTTTAGCCACATCTTCTTCAGCAATGAAAATTTGGTTATAACCAGAATAGCCATCAAGCATGCTTAGGTACTCGAACCCTGCTGCTGAATCAACTAGCATTTCCGCCACTGGCATTGGATATTCATCCTTAGGTGTTGCATTATTTAAATCTCTAAAATCTATACATACCCTAAGGCTACCATTTTTCTTAATAACAGGCACAATATTTGCTAACCATTCAACATACCTTGTAGTTCGAATGAATTTGCTCCTCAGCAATCTTTCAATCTCACTTTTGATCTTTGAAAGGATCTCTGGGTTGAATCTCCTTGGTAACTGCTTGATTGGCTTCTTCCTTGGCTTGAGTGGTAGTCTATGTTCCACCAATTCTCTACTCAATCCTGGCATTTCGTTATAGTCCCAAGCAAAACAATCTTTAAATTCTTTGAGTAGATTAACCAGTTTTTGCTTTAACTCGAAATCAATATTGGTACTGATATATGTTGGCCTTTTTATGGGGCCATCTCCAATATCAATTTCTTGCAAAGGGTCTTTGGCTTGCATTTTTGGATTTGAATTCAATGGATCTTTTTCAAATCCTAAGGGTTCATCATCATAAATGCAATCCAGCCTTTGCTCAATTGGCAAAACTTTGCCATTGTTTTCATCAATGGTTTCTTCAACCATATTATGTTCGAGTGCAGCCTCCAAGGCCGTTTCAAGCTTTCTCTCGGCAACATATGCCGTTATCTTGGCCCATGCAGAGGGCTCAGACATTGCTTGACTCTTCATCATCATCCCAACCAGATGGTGGGATTACTCCATCTTCAGGAGGGAAATCTTCAACTACTTCCCTTTCCCAACAGAATCCATGTGTTGGATGGAGTTTTATGGAATGATACACATTATTACTGGTGGCTCCTCGAAAGCCACTATCTCTCTCCCTACAAGGAGAAATTGAAGCTAAGTTTTTATCAAAAGTTTTCTTAGTAATGTGATCGACCTCACACATATAAAAACTTTGATCAGCTTCAATGTTTTCAACTATTTTATCTTCCCTCCAAAGTATTAACCTTTGGTGAAGGGTGGAGGGTACAGCACCCACTCCATGAATCCATTCCCTTCCTAGACGCAAATTGAAACTAGCTTTTGATGGCACAACTATGAACAGCGTTGGCCTAATGGTGCTGCCTACAGCAACATCCATTTGAATGGCACCCATGGATTTACCACTGTTTCCTTCATAATTAGAGAGAACTATATTATGAGAATGCATATCAGTGTCATACATTCCCAATTTCCTTAGCATGAAATGGGGCATTAAGTTAACTGCAGCACCCCCATCCACTTAGACTTTATTCACGCCCACACCACCAACTTTAGCCTTGATGTATAAAGGCTTCAAGTGGTTCCTCATTCCTTCGTGAGGCCATTCGAATGAGGCCTTCTGTTGTTCTATGCATCCATTATTCATCACATAGAAACACACAGGGGTGTAATCATTTAGGTCAGGCTCTTCAAATTCCTCTTCAGGATCAGAGGTTGACCTAAGGTCATATTCATGTGGCAATATAGATACCACATTGACCAATACATCAAAATCTGGTTCAGATCCAGATTCGAGTAGATCCTTATCTACTATATCATCTTCCATATTGTCATCAGGAAGTGATATTCTTTCCTTAACAGGCCTCTTCGAGGAAGAGCCTTGATCAGCAATTAAGGCTTTTTCAGCCTTGTTGGGAACTTGCTTATTATTCCCAGAATTAGTTTTGTTGCCCACAGCATGGGCAACTTTGCTCTTGTTATCCCCAGCATGGATAACTTTATTTCTGTTGCCCCCAGCATGGGCAACTTTGTTGATGTTGCCCCCAGCATGGGCAACTTTGTTAGGATTGCCCCCAGTTTGGGCAATTGGATGAGATTTGCCCCCAGCTAGGGCCATCTCTCTTTCTAACTTCTTTTGGCGTTGATACCTACGCCATTGTGTTCGAGTCATTGGGTTTTTCCCCTTATAATTGTTATTATAAGAGAACCTCTTGGCTTCAGCATTGTTGCTCGAAGCAGAAAGACTCGAGCTCCCAATCTCCAACTTCCTTTTCTAGAAGGCTTGGTGTTGGCCAGATGACCATTGATTGATTGGGATCCTATTGGAAGGAAGATATGTTTGCCTCTTCCCCAACCTGTCATGGATGGAAGGGCCTTGCTTCACATAGTTTCCTTTGTTTGGTCTAGCATTGGACCATTTTTTTTTGTTATCCACATAGGGTATAACATTCTTAAGGTCTGCAGTAGCCTCTTTGTCACACACAGCACTGCAACGAGGGCATAGCATGACTTCAATATTGCTTAACTTGCACCTATTCAAAAAGTCAATCAATTCCTCTTCAGCCTGAGGATAGACCTTCTGAATCTTCTCTTCATATTCCTTCTTCGTTACAGCTCGAACTGGAGAAGCTTCCATGGCATCCACCATCAGGCACTCGAATGGCTCAACATAACAAGTTTCAGCCACTTGAAGAGGATCAATATCCACCTTCATTGGAGGCTTGGATTTTTCATCAAATTTCAGTCTTCCCTCACCTAATGCCTTCTGAACAAGATCCCTGAAAACAACACATTGAGAAGTTTTATGACCCAAAAAATTATGAAATTTGCAATAACCTCTTTTCTTTCTTTGTTCTAATGTAGGAACTTTTAATCCTTTTTGAACAACTATTTGGCCATCAGCAACCAATAAATCAAAAATTTCATCACATTTAGTTACATCAAATGTGTAGGTTTTTGCAACATACTTATCATTTTTAGGTTCAACTGGGTTTTTTCCATTCGAGGGCTTTAACAACTTGCAAGTATAAAGAGGCCCTGGCTTTAATTCAGCCAAATCTATTTCATTTTCTTCAACCTCTTCATACTCTAACTCGAAGTCATTATCACTCTCATAATGCCCAACATAGGCTATTTTTTCCTTTGATTTATGAAACTTAGAATTTCTAGCCTTTTCACTTTTAAGCCTCTCAACTTGTCTAACTCTATCAGCAAGTTGGGCCATGTCCCTAAGATGTTGAGTATCTAATTTCTTTCGAATTGATAGTCAAGGCCACCTACAGCCATTTCTACTAACTCATGTTCAGGGACTTGAGTAAAGCATCTTGCTTTAAGAAGCCTAAACCTATTGAGATAGTCATCAACAAACTCTGGTGTTTTGCGCCTCACACTTGCTAATTCCTTGAGGCTAATCTTAGTTTGACCCATGTAGAATTGTTCATGGAAAAGTCTTTCCAATTGGGTCCATGTATACACAGAATGGGGAGGCAATGTTGTAAACCAAGTAAAAGCATTCTTGGTTAGAGAATTTGGAAAATATTTCATTTTCAAGTTCTCATTATTTGCTATGTCCCCAGCCTGTGTTAAATACCGTGTATGCCTAACCAACAATGATCGCAAGAGAAAGGTTCCTCAAAAGGTAAACCAAAACCCATCTTCTTATTATACTCTTTTGGATTATCATGATTTACAAGTAGCTTTTAAGAAGCTTCATGATGAAGCTAGAGAGGCTTTTAAGCGCCTTAAAAGACTTATGCAAGTAAATAAGTACCTTGAGGCTAAAGTATCCGAAACGGAGAAAGATTTAAAAGTCCTAAAGAAATCTATGATTGAAAAGCCTACTTTAAAACATGATGATTATGGTAATAGTTAGACCGGTTGTGAAGGTTGTTTTCACTTGTATAAAGATTTGAGGGAACTCAAAGAACAAATGGATAAACCTCCTACACCCGAGATTACATACTCAGTTGATCCTTTGAAATTCAACAAAAATTTCAAACCTAAGCATAAAAAGTATAAGTTTGTTCCAAAGGATCAAAAGAAATGTAATCCCAACATTACTTGTAACTATTGTTGTGATAAGGGTCATACCATTGCCAAGTGCCAAGCTAGAAAGGTTCTTGTACCTAAAGGCAAAATGCAATGGATTCCCAAATCCATCAATGGTTTTGTTACAAACCACCTAGGACCCAATGAGAGTTGGGTACCTATTTGCAATGTTTAAAATTGTAGGAAAACATCTTGGACCATTGACGAGAGACACCGATAACAATGGCGTTCAAGACTTCTAAAGGCATAAAGACATAGGATAAGTTCTTAACTTGATACAATACAAGTTATGAAAATTGATCACCTTCAATACTTGATACTTCAAAGGGAAGAACCTACTCCTTATCTTTGTTCTTCATCCCTTACTATTTTTTACATTTTATACTTGCTTGTGTGGTTCTTTGTTCATATACATATACCTTCAACTTAATATGATCTTTGGTAGGATAGTTGTCCAATCCTCCATTTCCAAAAATTTTGCTCAATGATATTGATAAGTTGTTGAGACTCATATATAAAAATGGGGGTTTGACAAATATCAAACCAAAAACCATATTTAGTTCATCACCTTTTGTATATGTTGTTTACATCTTGTTGTGCATTTTATATGAATTGTTATCTTGGTACTTGCTATTTGCCTATGTGAATAAGTTTATCTTGCATTATATGGATTGACATGTATTCTCATGTTAATAATGTGCTTTGATAGTTGTGGTCACATGCATACTTGATGTACCTTGGTGATTATATTATTTTCATACGTGTATATATTTGATAGGTCATAAATATGATTTTAAAAGGTATTTAAATTCATGAGTTTAAAGAAATTTTGAAAATAATGCATTTTGTATCGATACAAAATGATTTTGTATCCATACAAGTGAGTCTTCTGCATAATTTGAAAGTCAAACTGATATGTATCGATACATAGTGGCATTGTATCGATACATAATTGCATCAGTGAGACCAGAGAGACACTCATGTATCGAAACATACACATTTGTTTCGATACATGCTGCAGAAAACACACTTGTATCGATACACAGGTTGGTTTGTATCGATACAAACGCGCGAGAACAGCATAAAACTGCTATTTTCATTCATTCATTCATTCATCAAACTTCATATTTCTCTCTTCATCACCAGTGAAACCGAACCCTATACCTCCATAATCAACTTCTTCAATCTCCCTCAATACTTAACCAAAATCAAAAGTTCTTTAACCCAAACCTTTCCCATTCATTACCCATTCATTTCCAACAATCAATTTCACAACAAACCTCCTCCATCTCTCTCATTGAAGGTTAGGTTACAATTTGGGAATTTTTGGTCTTGTCAATTTTGTGAAGGATTCAAGTGTTTTGGTTCAACGATTGAAGAATTCAGTGTGTTGTGGGTTCTTACTACAAGAGTTTCTTCTTGTCTCATATCTTATATACAAGGTAAATTCTCTCATACTTCTCTCAAATGGCACCTAGGAAGAAGATTAGTAAGACTAGCGGTGAAGGCACTAGTTCAGGACTGAATAATCTTGGATTTAATGAGGCAGATTACGTTCATCCCGAATGTGTCACTAGCTACACTAGATATTGTAGAACTAGGGTTGTTCTACCACAAAAGGCTGTTAGTGCTACTAGTCTAGAGGGAATGCATTTATCTGATGAGGCTGAAATATTGGAAAGGGAAAAGATAGATGTTTTCTGTAATTTGAGAACAAAATATAGTGAAAGTTTGGTGAGGATTTTCTATGCTGGATTACAAGAAAAGAATGGTGCCGAATTCCAATTTCGTTTTGGGCGAAAAGTGTATCATTTTACTGCTGATTTGTGGTTCAACCTATTTGATATGTGCATTGGCACAAGAATCACAGGGGAAGAGTTATTATCGTACTCTGAGACAAGTACGGTAGAGTATGATTCAAATGCATTTGCTGCATCTATCACTAAAAATGGAAGGGTTCCGGCACTCATGGGAACCGGAAAATTGTCCGTGAATGCAAGAGTGGTGTATTGGATCGTAAGCCACATCTTGCGTCCTAAAAGTGCATCATCAAGGATGGACAAAAAGGACCTTGATTTGATGTATCTGTTAATGGAGGACAAACAAGTTGATTGGCCTGTTTACACAGTTAGCCGGATGTTTGACTTAAGAAATTCTAGCCGTGATCAACATTTTGATTATTGTAGCTTGATTGGAAGTATACTAAGACATTTCAAATTGGTACAAGATCTTCCAATTGAATACACTTCTCCTGGAAAACTTTAAATTTCAGTGGTACACAATTGTCCAAAATGCACTGGCACTTGAACAATGATGATGTTTATGAGTATGATGGCCAAGAAGATGAAGATGACGATGAGGAAAATGCTTTGAGGGTTAGGAGACAAAGGCAAAATGCTAGGCAACAAGGTGAAAATGTTGAAAATATAGGGGTTGGTAATGAGCAAGGTGGTAATTGGCAAGAAATGATGGAGATGATGCGGAACATGAGCCTTCAACAAATCGCATTCATTGAAACCTACAACCAAAACTACCAAACCTCAAGTGCTAGAATGGAAGAACTTCATGTATACCAAACCGAACTTTACAACAACCAAACCGAGCTTCGCACTTATGTCACAAATCGCTTTGATGAGTTACAAGGCCAAATCAACACATACTTCAATACCTCCAACAATGTTGACAACTACCTCAATCCAAATCCCGATAACATGAATGAATGATTTGGATGTTTTGTAGTCTTTATGTTTTAACTCATGAGCTATTTGCCTTTTTATTTTCATCTTTATGGATTTAGTATTCAATATGGTTGTACGAATATTTTGTAATGCCAAACTTTTTTCGTTTTTTTTATTTCTTGTATGACTTATGGATATTTCTATATCATGTATGAGTTTTATGCATGATGTGTTGTTTATTTTATTCGTCCGTAGAATATGTTTTGAATTGATTATAATGCCGATGTTTGATAGTCATGATATTTGGTTTGGCTTGTTGTTCTACATGCCATGTTTCTCATGATGCTTTGTTTCGTCATTTAACTATATTCGTGCATATTTTGCTTAATTATTTGATCACGTTATGTTTATCATATAGTGCATTTCGACAAATGTAAGTGCATTATGTGACCTATATGGTCTTTATTTCGGAATTGATACTTCTCATGAGTTTCTTTTCTTCTTTTAGATAATGTCAAAGGGGGAGAAAAGATTGGCAAGCATAAGCTATGGTTAAAGCCTTGAGTCTTCGAATCCGGTATTCAACATTTGTGCAAGACGGCATCAACTAAGGGGGAGCTTCGCAAGTGGTTAGCCTTTTGTTGTTTGAGTATGTAACTTAAAGCTATTTGTGAATTGCATCTTAGGTAGGCTTAGTTAGCTTATCCAATAGTTTTGACAATTATCAAAAAGGGGGAGAATGTTAATGCACCAGTTCCCCTCCGAGTTTTAATAATTGTCAAAACACATGGAAATAGAGTAGAATATGTTTAGTCAACAATTGAAATTGACTTGACAGCAAAACATTATTTTGAAACTTTGAAAAATCAATTTTTAGGTGTTTTGTATCGATACATGTAAGTCTGTATCGATACAAATGTCCTGAAACATGAACAGGCTGATTATCACGCATTTGTATCGATACATAGAACCTTTGTATCGATACAAATTGCTCTCATTGGAGTCAGAGGAGCCTCTGTGTTTCGAAACACACTTGTATATTTCGAAACACATGCAGACTCTCCTGAAACCAGAGAGAGCCTTGCGTTTCGAAACACACCTTTGTGTTTCGAAACATATCAGTCAATTTCTGTTTTTCTGGTGTATGTATCGATACATACGCGTGGATGTATCGATACAAGAACACAAACCTTCCTGCTGTCAACTGCTTGTATCGATACACACTGATGCATGTATCGATACAAGTCTGTTAGATTGTGCCTAAATTTGCTCAATTCTACTTCCATTATAAATAGCTTTATGTGTTATTGTTGTACGTATGAGAAACCAGTATTGAAGAGTTCTTTGGTCAAGATTGTTTGTGAGTTTTGTATCAAGGATCATTCAAGAGCAATCATCATCTTCCTTCATTACTTCTATCAAATTGAAGATTGAGTATGGGTTCAATTGGAGATTGATTTGAAGAATTCGAAGGATAACGTTCGAGGAGAATTCGCGGTGAATCAGAATTTGTTGCTCGGGTTGATTGAGTCTTGAAGGTTGGGTTTCTCATCCGGTTTCAAGAGCTTGCTTGAAGGTTACAATTCGGTTCGTTGAGGGAACTATTCGGACGAGCATCACGGATTCTTGGATTGGAGATCGCGTGAAGGATTGATCGTTGGGAACGAATATTGAAGACGATATCGAATTGGGTTTGCACATTTACAAAGACGGGTTTATGTTGAAGATGGTGAAGACCGAGTTTAGCGTCTGTATCTTACATATTTGAGTCGTTTGTAAACTGTGCATTGAAAGAGTTTTTCCGAAGTAAAACTCTCACCTTGTCCGTTTGATAAGGTGGGCGGAGAGGTACCGGCCGACTGCGAGGATGTACGAAAGTCGGGAACTCCGTGATCACTCCCTTGTGTATCTTTCTATCCTTTATCTCTTTTACATTCCAATTAGTTATTCACTTCACTTGTTATTTGGATTTGCAATTGTACAATTTGTGTGTGACTCAATTTCAAATAGAATAAGTGTAATTTGAAATTGATTGACTTGGTTAATTCGAATTGCATTCATTGTATCGTATTCATTCCATCGGCTTTTACTACACTTCCTTTGATCGAGGTGCAATAGACTACCGATCTAGGTAGCTTCCGCGCTTACTCGATTATTTTACGAAAAACCGTAGTTGTTGTTTGAAACGCTTTGCTCGTCACATTTTGAGCGTAGCCTTGTAGTCTAACATAATTGACCTAAATTAACCTGATGTAGTTTAATTAAACAGGTTAATTAACCTAAATTATATCTGATGTAGTTTAATTTAGTTTAATTGATTCAAAAAATTGAGACTAAAACAGAACTTAAATCATTGGTAATATTTAGTTGAGGCTGATAATGGTAGTGAGATTAAAGGTGTTTATTGGTACAAAAATAAGCTATGTTAAGCCTGATGCTTTTCATCCTGCTTTGGCAACTGGGTTTTTTGGTCCCAAATGATTTCTGTGTGATGTTGCTGGTTTTTTGTCCCTCAAGCTGGGTTTGTATGTCGCCTATATAGGCTTTGTGCTGGCTGGTTTTTGTTTTAGCTTTGTTGCCTTGCATTGCTCTTTATCCCCTGTTTGGTTTCGTGCGTTGTAGCTATGGGGTTGTATTTGTTTGCTTTGGTGTTGTTCCCCTTTTCATAAGGATTGTTTGTACATCTTGTACCATACAATTCATATTTATATAAATATATTTTTGCAGTCCAAACAAAAAAAATAGTGTCATTGGACGTTAGTGTCAAACTATTTTAAAAATGCTCGACTTTAATTTAATCATAACTATTTCTAAGTTTACACATATGATGGATCGTGATTGGTTGACAATGTAAGTTATACGCTTATAGTGTATCAAAATTAAACTCTTTTGTATGCTATTTATATGTGTTCGTTTTTTTCTTTTGCTTCGGTATGACATCATATGCTTTTATGCGATTGCTCTGTTGACTTGTGGTAGATTGTAATGTTTCCTGCCTTCGTTATTTTTCTGCTGATGTGGTTTTTTGGCAGTTTTGATGCAGCTGGGGTTTTTTTCGTTTATTTCCTTTGGCTAGGTGCTTAGGATTTATGTCTAGTGATTTACCCACTATCTGGGCATGTTAAGAGTATTTTGTTTGTTGTTCTTTGCCTTTCTATTTTGTATTGTTGCCTCACGTTTGTACCATGTTTCATTTTAGCTAATGTTTGTACTTCTTGTACTACATTGGCCTCTTAATAAAATTTTGTTGTTAAAAAAAAAATGTGTTAGTTTTGTATAGTGATGAAATGAAATGGATGAGTATAAAGTTAGTTTCTTTATTTCTATTTTGGGTGCAAATTGCTTTGCACAACATCATCACCATCAAATTATGGCTCTGATTGCTTTTAAAAAAAAATTATGGCTCTGATTCTTAATTAGCTTGATTGGTGATAATGTGTGTGATGAAACTCAATTCAAGTTTGACAAGAAAACTAAGATTTACAAATGACATAAATTAGAGATGTAACAAATTAGAAATGACTTTTAGGAAATTTGGTGAATAATTGAATTATGCAAATACAATGCAGTCTATAAATTATTTTTACTTTTATTGCATCCTTGCAGAGGTTAAATTGTTCTGTTTATCGGGGATATTTTTTATTTGTGTTTGAACTGGTTGAATAGCTTTAGCCTCTACCGTGAATAGTGAAAAAGAATCATGTTTGGCTTTATCATCTATAATCGATTCAAGAGATTCAAAATCGATTCTCATTGAAGCCACTATTCCTAGCTTCTGCGGTAGAGTGAATCGATTTTGAAATTTATTGGTGTTTGACATATTTAGTTTTCCTCATATTCCTATACTACCCTCCACTTAGTTCTGGTTTTTTTTACGTGGTTTCACACTTTCACTGGTTGTCTTGTTGTGCGGCTGCCTTTACTCTAGGTTGAAGAAGGAAAACAATTGGACTCAATGAAATTAAGTTAACCCGGTGGCCCATTTACGACTTATTTCATTTATTTGGGCTATGGCTTGTTATTTTATTTTTATTAATAGTATTGTTCTCAATTGTTTTTGTTGGTAACTAATTTTTCTCAACATTTTTTGAATTAAGTATAATGTAATTTTTTTTTTTATTGGCAACTAATTTTTTTTCTCAACTGTTTTTGTTGGTAACCAATTTTTCTCAACATTTTATTTATTTTCATGGTTTTAGCATTGTTATTTATATTAATATTTTAGTTATTTGAATGTATAACTATGTCCATTTTGATAATTATACATTCAAAAGCAATTCTAATCAAAATTATCCAAACAATATACATTCTATTTAATCAATTCTGCATTATTGCATCCAAACATAAATCAATTCTGTCAAACTCAATTCTGACAAGTAAGTTGAATTGAAATAGATTATTTCGTGTCATGAACTATATTTTAACTTTGGTTTCTTCTCTTGAGTAATATTGTGTTTTATTAATTGTAGAAAATAAGTAAAATTAATAGAGAGAATCGTGCTAAGTTTGAAGATGTTCATTGTATGGGTGTAACACCCGACGCAAGCACACAAAATAATATTGCAATGAAGCCGCCACCATATTTTATTTATCCCGTGAGGGGAAAGAAAAATAATGATAAAATCTTTAAGAGTTGGGTTCGGGAGTTGGTTACATGAGGGGAAGACGTTAACACCGCCTCATGTCCGTTGTACTCAGCGGGAACCATTTGAGGAAATTGGTTTGCATAAACAGAATTAACCGCACAAAAGAAATACATTACCGCATATTAAACAGAAAAGAAAAAAAAGAGTTTTTTTATTATTTGGCTTGACGAGATTACGATCTCGCTCCTACGTATCCCCCAAGTACAATGAGGAAGTCAAAGCTCACGTAGTTCTTCCTGAAAAAAGTTTGTTTGTTGGTTGTTTTTAATGAACAACGCTTATGTCGCATTCCACTGATACGACAGTTTTCTTGTATGCTCAACTGAGGCTTAAGTGTTTGTCTATATCAGGGGAATGGATAAAACATCGTCCTTTTGAGAAAACATGTTGAAAAGATTTGATAGTTGAAAAAGAATTAATTGCGCAAGGGCAGGAAAAGTAATTGTGGGTTGTGTGTCTTTTAGGTTTTAAGATATTGTTTAGTGAATGTGGATAACCTCGATGTCGCAAGTCATCCGTCAAGGATGAGATTATCCAAGCAGAGACAAGTCATTCGTCAAGCCCTACTTTTTCATTCAGTTTATTACCGAAATAATTAAAAAGAGAAAATAAGTGGAAGCAAGTCATTCGTCAAGCTCCCTCTTATTCTTACATTTTTAATTAATAAGTATTTTAATTTTTTAGAACGAAAATAAACTCAAAGTCGCAAGTCATCCATCAAGGACTAGTTTATTCTTATTCTACTTCTTGAAAAAAACATTTCCACAAATCCAGCTCAGAGAAACAAAAGAAAAAGAAAGGGTGATGAGAAGAATGCAGATGAATGCATATGAATGAGAGATAACGATGATGCTGAACAATTATATTGACGCGAAATTAAATCTTGGAAACAAGAATTCAATCCACGAAACCAATTAACAATTATTTGAACTTAATTAGTTACAATAAAATAAGAGGGAGGCAAGTCATCCGTCAAGCTCCTCCTTATTCTTTTTTAACTAACAAGTTTTTCTTCACTTTTTAAAAGTTCGAGAACAACGATAAATTAAACCGCAAGTCATCCGTCAAGGGCTATTTATCGTTATTCTATTTATTGTAAAAAAGGTTTTCAAATAAATGAAAAGAATGCAAAACAATTAAATAAGCACTTATCCCAAAAGTACTTATTAGAATAAGCTTTTTTGAAATAAGTACTTATTTTTAATAAGCACTATTCATTTTATAAGTAACAAAAAAATAATTTAATATGGCAGGGGTGCAGCAGTGAAACTGGTGTAGCAAACAGAATTTAAAAAAAAAATAGAAAAAAAATGAAACTGGGCCCAAAAGGGGAAAACCTAGCCCAAAACCAAATAAACCGGTCCAAACTGGTTCAACTCTTGAACAAGAGAGGGGTGGCGTTGAGAAGGTGGGGGGCGCGCGCGAGAAGGCCAACTAGCGCGCACCATGTGGCGCACCTAAGCTCTTCTTCTCCAAACCAAACAAACAGGTGAAACAGCGGACGAAGGGAGCATAACGTGGCCGCCGGCCACCTTCCAAAAACCACTTCCGGTCACAAAAACAAACATGTAAATATACCAATTCGATCGGAATTTTTCAAGAATTACAAATATACAATCAATTTTAACAAATAACAGTCCATACGTGCAAATCGATTGGAGATATAAAACAGGTTAAAAACTTTAAAATGCTTTTTCCGGTCAAAACAAACGCAAATAGCGAACGAATGAGGTTCCAATGAGTTCCAAGGATGCTTATCTATCGTTCTATACCTTTTTCGCTTTATGAATGACCGGAATCAAGTTTGGTTCGTCGGAGTGAACTTCAAAGCTTCAAACGGAGCATCTCCGGTCACTTTTTGGAGAAACAAACACCGGATTAGAACTCAAGAGGTTCAAAATATTATAGATCAAGTGTTTGATTGTTGATTTTCTATGTTTTTGAAAGTGGTGGTTGGTGACCGGAAAATGGAATTCCGGTGGTGGCACCGGAAAAGTGTTGGTGGAGGAGGGAGGAGGAATTTTTCTGATTTTTCTTGGAATGTGTGCTCTCTCTCATTGAATGAGATTAAAATAATACTCCCTCTGGTCCTTAATATAAGACACAATTTACTTTTTTGGTTCATTGAAAAAGTAATGTATCTAGACTATAATATAGACTAAATACATTAGTTTTTCTATGAATCTAAAAAATGTTTTTTCTCTTATATTAAGGACCGGAGGGAGTATATATAGAGGTAGGATTAGGTGAGTGGTATTTGTGTAATAAAATGTAATTTTGGATTAATAAGATAGATTAGTAGAAAAAGATAGTAATAAAAATGATTATGATGTGGAGATGGTGAGATGGCACATTGTAATTGGTTTGAGAAAAAAAGATGCTTTGTGATGCAATAGGGAATATTTTTGATATTTTTCTATTTCTTATACGCTTAAAATAAAATGCGACGAATAAAAATGAGTGAATGAAAATTAAATGGAACCTATTTTTAAGATTTTGAACAAAATTAGCGGACGACGTGAAAACATTATTTTTGGAACTATTTTTGGGCGTTTTCTATAAAAATAAGAAATAATTTTAAAAAATGAAATATTTATTTAAAAAGTGCAAAATTAGGGTATTACAATGGGTACAAAAAGTCTCCCAAAATTGATTGATGAAAAGGTTTGTTTTATATTTGCATTTGGCTTATTGAGTACATTGTATTCATCGTACAAATTACCTATAAACTTGTTTGTTTGGTTTTAGAAAAAAAGAAGCAATGGAGTGTCACCCAAACGTAAAGAAATTTACATTGATACCCGTACCCGTAAAGACGGTTCAATTGTCAATGAAAAAGCTGCTAGAGTGATTGTAAGATTTTCTTTCATGCCTTCTCAATTAAGGATTATCAACAGTATACATAATACACATCGACAAACATAATTTGCAGTTAGCTCATTTGGTTTCTTCAAATGCTATCAAACTAACAATGACTAGTTAGACAGAAAAAATGATTTTGTTGTGGGTATGTCTTTGGTCTTCACAAGGCATTGTATCCCTCGAACATGGTTTGGGGGATTATGTAGTGTTGTTAAACAGTATGGCATGATTCAGAGTGAAGCTTGATAAATATATGTATGTTCTTTGCAATTAGTGAAGCTTGTTAAACAGTATGAATATAGTTTCATTAATAGTACATTCCTGTTTTGTACTGCTTTAAAAGTTCCCTGTTCTTTGCAATTAGTGACATAGTATGTTGTTTTGCAATTGGTGTCATGATTAGATGAAAGTTGTTATTGCTTATTTTTGTTTCATATATTTTTACTGTTTTAGGAAGAACTAAACAAACATGATAATGAAGCTGGAACATCTCATTCAACCCAAGAGATACAAAGTCAAATGCCTTGGAAGGATGATATATATTCCCAAGTAAAAGGACCTGGAAAAAGAGGACGAGTGCGCTGTATGGGCAAGATTCCCAAGCCCAAAAAATTGAAAGCTACTTTGTCTGAAAATCAAGAGTTGCGCGTTAAACTGAAGCAAATGGAAAAAAAGCAAGATTGTACAAATGCGGTGTTGGCAAATGTGTTGTCATTGATTCAAAACCGATTTACCGGAGAAGATGTGAATGACATTTTACGAGCTGCAAGACATGTATATTTTATTTTACTCTTCGAATTCATGAATTAAATATTATGAAAACATCAATTAAATTGAGTTTGTAATTTTATTTCTTTTATTTACTTTATAGGTTACAGATGCTTCAAGTACGCCCAACCAAATAGATCCTCTAAGTCCATACACCAATGAAGATTGAAGATAGTGATTTAAGTTGCAGTTTATTGTTTTGTAGGAATGTCACTGAATTTTGGTTTAAGTCATTGCAATTTATTATTTGGTAAGGTTCAATGTCATACACATTTATGTTTTGGTGGTTGCGAGTTTTTAGAGTTGTAACTTTTAGATGGATTTGAAGTAAACAATGGTTGTCATTTTGCTTTCAAGTTGTGCCAATTTTGTTATGGTCTTAAGTTATTTGGTGCACTTGAATTTGTTTTGTAGTTTTGATGTTTGAGATATTTGGAAAACTTAGTTTTTTAATATAATTATAGAGAATTTGGTGTGTACAAAAGTGCATATTGAAAAATTTATATGATTAATTTCGTCCAAAAAATTATTTTTATTATTAATATTTACAAAAAAAATGTGCAATCTATATAAAAAAAATTGTACATACTATACCAACGGACATATGCGTGGCTATAATTATTTACCAAAGCTTGTTAATTTCCGTGGGTAAAGCACTAATATTTACCAACGGACAAATGTGTGGCGAAAACGACTTACAAGAGCTTGTTAAATTCCGTGGGTATAGCACTTATATTTTGTGCAACGGCTGAAACTATAGCCTATTGTCACGGAAAATTCCGTTGGTACAACATACTTATAAGGTTTTTGACATATACCCATGGTTTTTAGACCTTTACCAACTGATTTTCTCCGTGGCTATATGTCAAATTTGTTGTAGTGATTATAAGTACTAAGTTTTCAATTGAGTTTTGACGTAAGTTTCGATTTGTTGTGAAAGATGGTTTTAGATATGAGTTTTGACAATTGTGTTTTGAAAATCACGGTTATAATGACGAAGACCTAGGTGCACCTAGTTATGTGATTTCGGTTAGAGAGAGTTACTCTGTTAGATGGAGCCACCCCTATGGAAAGGCCACCATGAGGAGGAGATGGCTATCAACGAGATGTGTTTCCTAATCGAGAGTTTTTCAAGAGAAAAGAGCTATCCGTTAAATGGAGCTACCACTAAGGGAGGCCACTCTTAGGAGGAAAGAGCTATCAACGAGATGGAGCTAGCTCTCGGTTTTATTATAAAATTTGTTCTCACTAAAGTTGGATTTTTATACTTTCTTTAAAGTTGATTACTTTGATTTCGATTAATATTGTATTAAATTTCTACTCTTTTTTTGTAGTTAATTATTTGAATTACTTTTAACCATACTGATTTCTATTGTTACTTTTAGGTTGTTGATTTGATTCCCCACCATTTTAATGAATTCAGTTTTACCATTGAGATTCACTTTCACTAAAGCTTGGTTTCTATATTTTCTTTTAAGTTGGTCGTTTGTCTTCTTTTAATTGAAACTTGATTTTTTTTTTTTATATTTTCTATAAAGTTTTTGATTTGGTTTTCACCTCTTTATGTCAATGAATTTTGAATAGTCTTATTTATGAATAAATTTACAAGTTTAGTGAATTTTCATGTGTACACTTAGTTACTAATTAAATATATTTTTGCATAGTTACTTCCTTTGTAAATTGAAATTAAATTTGAGAAAATTATTACTCGTGCTCTTGTGTATTTCCCTTCTAGTTGGTGGTGGTTGTTGTCTCTCACTAAGTCTTTGTGACTTATCCCTTCATCTTATAATTTTTTCAGATTCACGATCAGCTGAGTAGCAGGTGTTCTACCCCAATTTTGGACCTACAAATCCAATTCTCATTACATTCATAAAAAATATAAAAATATTTACTTTTTTAATATACATGTTTTAATTTCATTTGCTTTGCATATTTTCTTATTTTTCTCATATTTTCGAAAAAGTCAAAATAATATAAAAAATAGTTTTTGGTTGTATTTTACGTTTTTTTTTCTAAAATTGTCAAAAAATACTTTTTTCAGCTCACGATGTTAATTTTCTTTTAATTAGCGTAAAAGTTTAAAAATATCAAAAAATAGCGTTTTCTATTTTTTACGTTCATTTTATATTTCATTGCCATAAATCTCAAAAATATGAAAAAAAAATTACTTTTTATTTCACTTCTACACATTTTATTTTATTTTATTATCATTTTACATTTTATTTTAAAAATATGCCAAGAAGAGAAAAGAGTAGAGCACAAGTTGCTCTATCTCTATGACTCATTGATCTTATTTTTTTCTATCTCATTTTCTTTTTACAAATAAATCAAAAATACCATATTCCACCTCAAAGCATCTTTCTCACCTAGACCAATTAAACTGCTCCACCTCACCTCATTCTCATCATTATCACAATTTCTATTTTCTTTTAAATCAAAATTACCCTTTCTATCACTATTACAAAATTATCCTATCTTTTCCTCACTAATCTATTTTTACCCCTTACCCTAATTTTTCTCTATATAAGAAACATCACCTCACACACACATTCATTCATTCATTCACCCAAAAAACCATTCTCTCAATTCTCTCATTTTTTCCACCAATCAAAAATGAAAAAAAAAAACAAAAGAAATAGAAAAGGAAAGGAAACAAAATACACATAGCAACAACAACAATCAAACCTCAGATTCCCTTCTTTCTTCCTTCCAAAATCAAAAATCAAAACAAAAATCAAACCACAAATTTCATTTTCATACCAGAACCAGAAAACGCAAACAGAGTATCTCATAATCATGCCAAACACGTGAGAAACATCATCCGAAACCATTTTTTACTCAAAATTTGAGGTAACGATTTTGATCGTTTTACAACTCCGTTTTTATTGATTCTTGGCTCAGTGAACTCGCGAAAACACAAGGAATCTGATACACATATCATTTTCCGTCAATTTCGCGTACAATTCATTTTCAAGCTTTTAGATCTAAACTTTGAACGCTCGTTTTTAAAAATATATAACTCTATTTCGAATACTAAGTTCGGATTCATGATCTACGTAAGAAAACGAGTAAGATAGAGTATTCACATGTTTGTTTTGGTTTGGTTTTGAAGCTTCATGAGACTCATCAATGGCGGATGAGTTGGGACCGAGTCATTGAGTCGACAACTCGTCCGGTTGAAAGTGTTGACTATATTATACACTGTTGTTGGGTTTGTGTATGTTGGCTACATTTTGCAAAAACGAATACTAGTCAAATGCTGAGACAAATGTTGTAGCAAGTGGAACAGCATTGTGTGACCTGATTGTTGCGCGCCAGCACGCGCTATATTTCTGTGCAAGATCTTCTGAAGATTCTATGAAGTTTTATAATTAACCTAGCGTGCTGATCAAGACGCGTAGGTTGAATGAGTGGTACAGGCTGTCTTGCCTTGGTGTATTTCCATAATTAATATTGATATATTTTTGGAAACAATATTCTTGCACATGAAGAATTGTTAGCTGGACCTGACAACGTCCAAGCTGTGTTTTGAAGCACAAACCAATGACTGCTCAGTATTATATATATGTAAACACAAACCCTAGTTTTGTGTGTGGAAAACAATGTGTATACTAAAGCGTGTGTCTTAAGGTTTTAGGTTTTCTTGTTAGTTGTGAGTATTGCTTGTATCTCTCTGATTCAAGTCAAGTACTCTGTGTTTTGAGTTGTAATGGTGTACTGCTCCTAAGCTTTGAAGTACGTAGTTAGTTGTGTTTTTAGAGTGTGACTCTTATTCAAACTATAGAAACAAGTGTGTGTTTAACAGTGTTGTCCGTACTGTTAGTAGGAATTGAGACGGGGTCTCATACCTATGAGTTCCTAGGTAGAGCAGCCATTGGTAGGGTCATGGTGCAAAGACAAGTAGTGAGTCTACGTTGTGCTTTTCACTAGAACTATTATAGTGGAGTTCATTCCTGGATTGGTATCCCCCAGACAAGGGCATTTTGCGCCGAACTGGGTTAATAAACCTACTGTGTTATTTATCATTTTGTCACGCTTATTTTACTTGCTACGCTGCGTTTTATTATTACTGTGTGACAAGTGCTCGGACAATTGCTCTAACGTTGTGCACAACATTTGTCTGTCTGGTTGCAAGAATTTCAATTGGCATTAGAGTAGGCACCCTGCCTGATTGGGTGAGCTCCAGGGAAGTTATTTCTGGCTAATATGGACAAAGAAGGAGGACTAATGAATAGACCACCACTTTTGGTTGGTGATGCTAACTATGATGACTAGAAGTCTAAAATGACTACATTTTTGAAATCCATGGATCACAAAACATGGAGAGCTGTGGTTGTAGGATGGGAACCTCCTGTAGTTACTACTGGTAAGGAAGGGGAGACCATCACTAAGCTGAAACCTGAGGACAAATGGAGCAAGGATGAAGAAGCATTAGCCAATGCAAATTCAAGGGCTCTAAATGCCTTAACCAATGGAGTTGATGCGCACATTTTCAAATTGATAAAAAAATGTACTATTGCAAAGGAAGCATGGAAGAAACTCCAAACTGTCCATGAGGGTACCTCAAAGGTGAGAAGCTCAAGGTTGCAACTTTTGACAAGTAAGTTTGAGAACTTGAAGATGAAGGATGATGAAAGCATTCAAGACTTCCACATGAGAATACTTGAGTTTGATAATCAATTTGATGCCTTGGGAGAAAATACTTCTGAAGAAAACCTGGTAAAGAAAATGCTTAGGTCACTACCTAAGAAGTTTGACATGAAGGTTACTTCCATAGAGGAAGCCAAGGACATCTCAGAATTGAGAATGGGTGAACTAGTGGGGTCTTTACAAACGTTTGAAATGTCTGCAAATGAAAGATCTGAAAAGAAGACAAAGAGTATTGCCTTTGCCTCTAAATCTGAGGAGAGTGATATGGAGGCTGATGATAGTCTAGCTGAAACTATTGTGATGTTGGGTAAGAAATTCAATAAAGCCTTCAAACGGTTTGACAGAAATGCCAAGACACATGCTTCAGACAACAGTCACAGCATAAATAGGAACGTCAATAATCTGAGAAAATCAAAAACATATGACAAGACAAGCCAAGGCAAAGGAGTTCAATGTCATGAATGTGAAGGATATGGGCATATCAGGACTGAATGTGCAACGTATCTTAAGAAGCAAAAGAAAGGGATGATTGTCTCTTGGTCTGATGAAGATGAATCTGAAGAAGAATCTGAATCTGCTAAACATGTGACTGCTTTAACTGGAATATGTGCATCTGATGTTGAATCACACGATGGTGAAATGACTTATGATGAATTGGTTGATTGTTATAAGAGATTATGGCTCAAAAGTGTAGAAGTGGGTAACACTGTGATAAGGCAAAAGAAGACCATTGCTATACTACAAGCTGAGGAAAACAAACTTCTAGAAGAAAATTCAAGACTGGATGGTGATGTTGCTCTATATAAATCAAAGATTGACAACATGAACAAGCAATTGAGGATGCTAAATACAGGTACTGATATGCTAGAAGAAATCTTAGAGACAGGACAAAAGTCTAATGATACGAGAGGTATTGGTTTAAATTACAATGCACTATTTCATCAGAAAATTGTGCCTGTAAAGAAGTTTGTTCCGTCTGTTAGTACCTATAATCCAACTATGTCAAGACAGATGCCCCAGCATCAGGTGAGACAACAGACAACCAGAAACTATACCAAATCAAAGAAAAGATATTCTGGTTGGGTTTGTTACCACTGTGGAAGAAAGGGACACATCAGACCTTACTGCTTCAAATTGTATGGGTACCCTAATAAAACACATCTATCAAAAGTTGAACCTATTCTGAAGGATGTCAAGCAAGAGTGGAAGCAGAAGAGTAATACTGGTGATCCAAATCAAGCAGAATCTGAAGGCGTGGAGATTGCTCAGATTGCTCATACCTCACTAAGAGCATCATCTAGTAGTGATTGGTATTTTGATAGTGGATGTTCAAGACATATGACTGGAAATAGAGATTACTTGACAGATGTCTTGCCATATGCTACAAGCTTTGTGACTTTTGGTGATGGAGCTAAAGGGCAAATTAAAGGTATAGGGTCATTGATCAGTAAAGGGCTACCTAAACTTGACAAGGTTCTTCATGTGAAAGGGCTAACAGCTAATCTAATAAGCATTAGTCAATTATGCGACAAGGGTCTAAAAGTCAACTTCACAAAGAATGAATGTTTAGTTACTGATAGCAAGGGTGATCTACTAATGAAGGGAGAAAGATCAAAGGATAACTGTTATTTATGGGTCTCTCAAGACAAAGCTAAGTTGTCTACTTGTTTAATAACCAAAGAAGATGATGTGAAATTGTGGCACCAAAAGCTTGGACATTTAAATCTCAAAAGCATGAAGAAAGCTATTGCTGAAGGAGCCATCAGAGGTTTACCTAAACTTCAGATTCAAGAAGGAAGTATATGTGGAGAATGTCAAATAGGAAAACAGACAAAGATGCCACACCAGAAGCTACAACATCTGACCACATCCAGAGTACTTGAATTGTTACATATGGACTTAATGGGACCTATGCAAGTTGAGAGCCTAGGTGGAAAGAAGTATGCATTTGTCATGGTAGATGATTTTTCTAGATATACATGGATTGACTTCATCAGGGAGAAATCTGACACTTTTGAAGTATTCAAGGATCTTTGTTTAAAACATCAAAGAGAAAAGGAATGTGGTATTTCTAGAATCAGAAGTGATCATGGGAAGGAGTTTGAAAATAGCAAATTCTCTGAGTTCTGCACGGCTGAAGGAATATTCCATGAATTCTCTGCTCCTATGACTCCTCAACAAAATGGAATAGTAGAGAGAAAGAATAGAACATTACAAGAATCTGCCAGAGTAATGTTACATGCCAAGAAGTTACCATTCCACTTCTGGGCTGAGGCTATGAACACAGCCTGCTATATACATAACAGAGTAACCTTGAGAAAAGGAACATCTACAACTCTGTATGAGCTTTGGAAGGATAGAAAGCCCACTGTGAAATACTTTCATGTGTTTGGAAGTAAATGCTACATCTTAGCTGACAGAGAACCAAGAAGGAAGATGGATGCTAAAAGTGATGAAGGCATATTCCTGGGGTATTCTAAAAATAGCAGAGCCTATAGAGTATTCAACTCCAAGACTAATACCATGATGGAATTCATAAATGTTGTGATTGATGATAAGGGTAATGATGCTGCACCAGAAGATAGTACATTTGGCACAGCATCTGGCTTACAAGAAGAGACAGATGATGAAGTTGTCAATAAGGAAGATGGTGAAGTAATAAGTTCTGAAAATACAGTTAATAACAAAGGGCCATCTATCAGAGTTCACAAGAATCACCCAATAGATCAAGTCATTGGTAATCCTGATCAAGGAATCACAACAAAAAGGAGAAATAATGAGGTATCAAATTCTTGTTTTGATTTCCAACTTTGAACCCAAGAATGTTAAAGAGGCTTTGACTGACGAGTTCTGGATAAATGCCATGCAAGAAGAACTAACTCAGTTCAAGAGAAGTGATGTGTGGGATTTAGTTCCTAGACCAGATAATGCAAATATCATAGGTACAAAATGGGTTTACAAGAAAAAATCAGATGAAAATGGGACAATCACTAGAAACAAAGCTAGATTAGTTGCTCAAGGCTATGCCCATATTGAAGGTGTAGACTTTGGTGAGACTTTTGCTCCTGTAGCTAGACTTGAAGCTATTAGGCTATTACTTGGAATTGCTTGTGTTCTAAAATTCAAGTTGTATCAAATGGATGGCAAGAGCGCATTTCTGAATGGGTATCTGAATGAAGTGGTCTATGTGGAACAGCCCAAGGGCTTTATTGATCCAGCCTTTCCAAATCATGTATACAAATTGAAGAAAGCTTTATATGGATTGAAACAAGCTCCTAGAGCTTGGTATGAGAGGCTAACTGAGTTCTTGGTGAATAATGGTTACAGGAAGGGAGGTAATGACAAGACACTGTTTGTGAAAGATGCTAGAGGAAAACTTATGATTGCACAAATATATGTTGATGATATAGTTTTTGGAGGAATGTCTGACCAGATGGTACAGCATTTTATTCAGCAAATGCAATCTGAATTTGAAATGAGTCTTGTTGGTGAACTAAATTTCTTTCTAGGTCTTCAAGTAAAACAAATGGAAGATACTATATTTATATCTCAGAGTAAGTATGCTAAGAATATGGTCAAGAAATTTGGTATGGAGAATGCTGCCACCAAAAGAACCCCTTCTCCCACACATATCAAAATATCTAAAGATGACAAGGGAGAAAATGTAGATCAAAGTTTATACAGAAGTATGATAGGAAGTCTTCTCTATTTGACTGCTAGTAGACCTGATATCACATTTGTTGTTGGAGTGTGTGCTAGGTACCAAGTTGAGCCAAAGATGAGCCATCTGACTCAAGTGAAGAGAATTCTGAAATATGTGAACAGTACTAGTGATTATGGATTGCTGTACTCTCATGGAGAAAGTACTATGTTGTTAGGATACGGTGATGCAGATTGGGCTGGAAGTGCAGATGATAGAAAAAGTACTTCTGGTGGATGTTTCTTCCTAGGTAACAATCTCATATCTTGGTTTAGTAAGAAACAAAATTGTGTTTCCTTATCAACTGCTGAGGCTGAGTACATAGCAGCAGGCAGTAGCTGCACACAATTGGTGTGGATGAGACAGATGCTGAGTGAGTAGAATGTCAAGACAGATGCTATGACATTATATTGTGACAACTTGAGTGCTATCAATATTTCTAAAAATGCTATACAACATAGTAGGACTAAGCACATTGATATCAGACACCATTTCATCAGAGAGTTGGTTGAAGAAAAAATTATTGTTATTGAGCATGTTTCAACTGAGGAGCAGTTAGCAGATATATTTACAAAAGCTCTTGATATTGCACAATTTGAAAAACTAAGAAGGCGGTTAGGCATTTGCCTAATTGAGGAATTGTTGCAGTTAATTAATGGGAGGCGTGCAGCAGTTATTTTCTCCCTCCTCAACCGCTTTATGCACGCAAATCAAGGAAGAATATCCCGACATCCCTTAAACAAAACAATCACACGCATTCATCATTATTTCTTTTCTCCTAGTTTTTCAAAACTGCTCGTCTTCTCACTTGCTGCTCTCATCGCTGTTCCAACCTTCTCAATCATTTAACCTCTCACAAATTTCTCCATCATCATGTCTACTTCAACAAACACTCAATCACCAATCGCAAACGATTCAACTTCTCCCACTATTCCAGAAACCACTTCACCGATGGTAATGGATGTTCAACCACTTGCAACGATCACTGAATCTACTTCGATTAAACAGCGTCCTAAAACGCTTGTGTTACGAAAGGGAAAAAGCACTAGAAAAGGGTCAACTTCCTCGACAACGAAGAAGACCTCAAAATCAAAAGGTAAGAAATCGTCTTCTACTGCTCAACGTGTAGGTCTCACTATGCATGATCTATATTGCAAGGAAAATCCCTTTATATCGACTGTAGTAGAACCAAATGTTGACACTTCTGTCAACGGATCTGATGAGAAACCCACTGAGGGTACTGAAGCGATTGATGAAACCCTAGGTTCTGTTAATCCTAGGATAGATGAAAACTTGCATGTTGAAAATACTGATAATCCTGATGTTGGTGATAAGACTGTTGCTAATGATGTGAACATTGATGAGAACATTGCTGTGACAGAGAATTCTGTTTATTCTTCTGCTGATGTTCAGATTGCTGTACCAGATGCTCAAGCATCTTTGGCACAAGCCACTGTGGAGTCTTTGGATGTTCCAAACACTCCTGAGACTGTGAATACTCAAGAGAAGGATTCCCCCAAGCCTCAAGATCAGAATGATGAGACTCAAAAAGATATTAGTCAGGCTGATACTGTGAATGATGCACCAACTGTTGTGGTGAATGTAGAAGAAATGGAGTCTGAAGAAAGACCTTTGGAAGTGACTCTAGTTACTAGTGTTGCTCGCAGGACAAGGAGCAAATTTGTTAAAGTTCCATCTGATGTTGGTGAGAGTGCTAAAGGCACTAAAAAGAAAACTGTTGATACTGGGAAGAAGCCTATGGCTGGTCCCCCAAAGTCTTGGAGTAAAGTGACTCCTAGGCCTGATCAGAAGAAGAAGAGTCTCAAAAGAAAGGATCACCCCTCAAGTGATTCTGAGTTTGAGATTGCTGAGACAGATGCTGCCCCATCTGGTGGAGCATCTAGAAAAATTGTCAAGGGAATGAAAGTTCCTTTGGATATTCCATCAGCTCCTCTGGATAATGTCTCCTTTCATCTGGAAAGTGGAGCTACTCGCTGGAAATTTGTCTATCATAGGAGACTTGGACTTGAAAGGTATTTGAAGGCTGATGTGTTCAAGTGCCAAGTGCTGGTTGATGTGTTGGAATTTGCTGGGCTGATGAAGACGGTGAAGGATCTGGGTAACTGCTATGACAAGCTGGTGAGAGAGTTTGTTGTCAACATACCTAAAGAATGTGATGATCCTAGGTACTCTGAATACAGGAAGGTGTATGTGCGTGGTAGATATGTCAACTTTTCTCCTCAAGTGATCAATGCTTATCTTGGAACATCAATTGAAGACACCCCTGAGTTGGAGGTTACTGATGACACCATTTGCAGAGCTATCACAGGTAACAAGCTTAGACACTGGCCTGGGCTTTTGTCCTCTGCAAAACTGACTCCACTGTATGCTGCTTTGAATAAAATTGCTGCTAATAACTGGTCCCCCACTACTCACTCTAATTCTGTGGCCACTGTTCTTGGTAAGCTCATTTATGCAGTTGGTACTAAATCTGCATTTGATTTTGGTTATTACATTTATCATCAATTTTTGGAGCAAGCTAAATCTTTTGTTGTTAAGTTCCCTATTCCATTTCCTACTCAGGTGTGTGGTGTTATTCTGCAACAACACCCTGTTAGGAGGCCTACTCCTCTTGGTTTGGATTGCAGGTTGATATCCCAGCCACGAGTTGATGATTTGGCTGGCACTTCTGTCCAGTCATCTGGTTGTATGAGTAAGCAGGCTATGATTGCTGAGCTTACAGAGGTTAGCTTGGACCTGGGTGCTAAAAAGCTGAAGGTTGACAGGGTTATAGCTGCTTTGAAAGCTGAGGTTGCAGCTGAGGGTGAGCCTCTTGCACAAGGTCAGGACAAGGAAGAAAAAGGAGGAAATGCTTCTGCTGCTGGTTATACTGAGGAAGTGTCAGCTGCCTCTGATGAGACTCCCTCTGAGTAATGATTGTGTAATTTTTTTCTCTTCTTTTGTTCATTTACTATGCACCTGAGTGTGCCCTATGGTCTGTAATAACTCTATATGTGGCCTCTCTGTGCCTCTGTGACTCTGTGACCTATGTGAACTGATGTGCTACTATATGATTTCTCTTCTGCAATATATGATTTCTCTATGTTTGTCAGAATTTATGGCTAAAAAGGGGGAGTAGAATAGATGTTAGAAATTATTTTTCTTATGACTGAAGATGCTCTGACACATGCTCTAGCAGTTGTTATGTTATTATTATGCATGAAGACGCTTGGACAGATGCTCTGACATTTGTCTCATTGAAGTAAGTATGTTATGTTATATGTCTGCATGTTTTGAGGGGGAGCACTTATGGTATGAGAATGTGCATGATTTGAGGGGGAGCGCTTATATCTGATTATCTCCTCTATGTTGTGGAATTATCTATTCAAGAGTATGTTTTCATCTCTCTATATGAACCCACTATATATATGTTCTGTTTATCTGGCTATTTCTGTGAGGCTAGGCATATTATGAGTATTGATGATGAATGCCTCTGATACTATTTACAAGTTATCTTTATTCAAAGAGTTCCCTTGGAAGTAGTTTCGTTATATGCCATGATTGTTTTAGTTGATATTTGAATATGTGTGCTGATGTGAATTGAAGAAATTCTGTGTATCTCCTCAAGAACTGGCTATAGATTGTTAGCCAAAATTTTGCCAAAGGGGGAGATTGTTGGGTTTTTGTATGTTGGCTACATTTTGCAAAAACGACTACTAGCCAAATGCTGAGACAAATGCTGTAGCAAGTGGAACAGCATTGTGTGACCTGATTGTTGCGCGCCAGCACGCGCTATATTTCTGTGCAAGATCTTCTGAAGATTCTATGAAGTTTTATAATTAACCTAGCGTGATGATCAAGACGCGTAGGTTGAATGAGTGGTACAGGTTGTCTTGCCTTGGTGTATTTCCATAATTAATATTGATATATTTTTGGAAACCATATTCTTGCACATGAAGAATTGTTAGCTGGACCTGACAACGTCCAAGCTGTGTTTTGAAGCTCAAACCAATGACTGCTCAGTATTATATATATGTAAACACAAACCCTAGTTTTGTGTGTGGAAAACCGTGTGTGTACTAAAGCGTGTGTCTTAAGGTTTTAGGTTTTCTTGTTAGTTGTGAGTATTGCTTGTATCTCTCTGATTCAAGTCAAGTACTCTGTGTTTTGAGTTGTAATGGTGTACTGCTCCTAAGCTTTGAAGTACGGAGTTAGTTGTGTTTTTAGAGTGTGACTCTTATTCAAACTATGGAAACAAGTGTGTGTTTAACAGTGTTGTCCGTACTGTTAGTAGGAATTGAGACGGGGTCTCATACCTAGGAGTTCCTAGGTAGAGCAGCCATTGGTAGGGTTGTGGTGCAAAGACAAGTAGTGAGTCTACGTTGTACTTTTCACTAGAACTATTATAGTGGAGTTCATTCCTGGATTGGTATCCCCCAAACTAGGGCATTTTGCGCCGAACTGGGTTAACAAACCTACTGTGTTATTTATCATTCTGTCACGGTTATTTTACTTGCTACGCTGCGTTTTATTATTACTGTGTGACAAGTGCTCGGACAATTGCTCTAACGTTGTGCACAGCATTTGTCTGTCTGGTTGCCAGAATTTCAATTGTGTTTCGTAACTTTTAATTCTATGCGTTAATCTTTTTTTTATTTTTTGATCATATGATTATCAGATCTAATCTCGTTCGTTTGATTAAGATCTAACGATGATGATCAAGAGGTGCATCATAGACTCATGCGTTTGAACCGTATAGAATAAGGATCTTGGTTCGGTTGAACTTTTGAGTTGAACCAGATGAACCGGTCTGGTTCGGACAAATGTCCGGTTCAGTTTTGTTTTGGGCCTTGGGCCTCTGTTTCTCTTCATTTCTGTTTTTTTTATATTTACACCCCTATATTGCTGAAGCACCCCCAGTTTGCTTTTGTTATTTATTTTTCTTACGCTATTTTCTTCTTCTTTTTTTCTTATGATCCAATCTTGTTTTTATTATTATTATTATTATTATTATTATTATTATTATTATTATTATTATTATTAGTTTTTCAATATCTTTTAACTTATTTACTACTTTATTTCATTTAGAATAGTTCACTTTTCTTTTATTTAGTTGATTTACTTTTTATGTCATTTAATTTCCTGCAATTTATTTTTCTTGCAATTTATATTTCATGTCATTATTATTGCATTTTGCTTGTTATATTTGATTATGAACTTTGGACTAAAACTAAGCCTATGCTAAAAATGGAGACGGGCCAAGAGTTTAGGCTAAAAATAATATGGTATAGTTAGTATAGTTTAGAATAAGTTTAGTATTTTTTTACTTCGTCTCTTTTTTTTATTTGTAATTGCTTTGCATTTAAATGTTGCATTCATTCATGTTTAAATTTTCGCAAGAACTTAGAATGTATCTAGGTGAAAAATGTAACCCCATGAGGATGTAAAAATTGCATTGCATGCATTTTATTTTTATTGCTTTCCGTCAACGCTAAAAAACCAAAACTAAATGAAAACTTTCAATTCCAAAGAGGTACGACTACTGATTTCTTTAGAAAAAATAGGAAATAACAAAAAAACATCTTCTCTCTCCTAATACAAAATTCTTTTAGTCCAAAACTCAATTAGCCGCACGTTTAGACTTAGGTTTATTTTCAAACACTTTAAAATTATGCAATAACCTTCTTTTCTCATCTAAATCTCCACATGCACACACAAATCTTTCTATACAACTTCTCCCTCCATTTCTTACAACATCTCCCTCATTTTTTTAAGCACATAAAAACAAATAAAAAAGCAATAAATTAGAGGTTACTATAGGATACTATAGGCGTTTAGGATGTTAATACCTTCCCAAGGCGTAACTAACCCCCGTACTTAGAATCTCTTTTAAAAGGTTTTTTTTTATACTTTCCCCTCTTTGGAAATGAAAGATCAACTGTAGTGGGGTGTGTCTCAAAAATCCCGCACATTCTTTGAGGGAAGGCTATTTTGGGTAGGTTTCTTTGAGGGAAGGCTATTTTGTACATGCACACTTTGAGTTGATCGAGTATATGCAACTATTTTGAGTCTAGGAATATATTTATTTTGGAATGTATGAATATTAAACTTCAGATTGATAATGTATGCTATAAACAAGATTTATTTTGATTATGGAAACATTGAAAATACAGAAAATAGTATGTCGAAATTTCAGTAACCATTAAGTTAAACAGAAAATTAGTCTAATAAATTGCTTAGTTATTGTTTGTCTTGTTGGTCATGAGGCTTGCCGAACTATGAGGTAGTAGTTTGTGCGCCGGTCACGATTTGAAATTTGGGTCGTGACACAATTGGAGCCACTTTTAATTATCCCATCTAGGAGGACAGTTGCTAGGGACTGATTTCAGCTGTATCTAGATGAGAAATTACGGTTGAAAGCTTTTTTTAGATCTGATTGTAGTAGGGTAGCACTCACTATCGATTGTTGGACCTCTACCCAAAACCATAACTATATAACTATCACAGCCTACTTCATTGATAATGATTGGAACTATCAAAAACGGATTATTAGCTTTGGTTTAGTTCCCAATCATAAAGGTGACACCATAGGTAGGAAACTTGAGGATGTGTTGAGGGAGTGGGGTATTAAGAATGTGTCGACAATCACTGTTGACAATTCATCTTCTAATGATGTGGTTGTAGCTTATTTGAAGAAGAGACTTAAAATCAAGAATGGTCTAATGGGTGACACAGACTTCTTTCATATGAGTTGTTGCGCGCATATTCTGAATTTAGTAGTTTCCGATGGTTTGAAAGATCAAGATTCATCTATTTCAAACATTAGGAATGTTGTTAGGTTTGTGAGGTCTTCATCCCGAAGGGCTTTGAAATTCAAAGAGTGCATAGAATTTTCAGCGATTACTTGTAAGAAATTGTTGTGCCTCAATGTTTCCACAAGGTGGAACTCGACATACATTATGCTTGACGCAGCTGAAAAGTTTCAGGCAGCATTTGAAAAATGAGAAGGTGAGGATGCGGGATATTTAGAGTGGTTTGGGGTTGCTGGTCCTCCTAGTTGTAGTGATTGGGAAAAAGTTCGTGCTTTTGTGAAGTTTTTAAAGATTTTCTATGACGCAACTAAGGTTTTTTCATCATCACAACAAGTGTCATTGCACACTCCTTTTGAACAACTAACTTCTATATTAAATGAGCTTCAAGATGCATCTATGAACTTGAATTCTATTTTGGCTTCCATTGGTTTTGAGATGAAGCGAAAATATGACAAATGTTGGGGTAGTGTAAAAAATACCAATCAATTTATGTATTATGGTCGTTTTATCAAATCTATGGGGAAGGGACTGATGTTTCGAAAGACATGGCAAAAATTGTTAAGGATAATTTGCTTAAATTGTACAACTGGTTCAAGTCTTCCTATGATCAAATGAATGTGACAACACAAGTTGCTGGTCCATTGAATTAACCTCCTGAACCTAGAAATCCTTCACTTTTTAAAAGGGCCGATGCCTTTAAAAAGCATTTAAAAGATAAACATACCATTGATAGGAAAAATGAATAGGAGAGGTACTTAAATGACCCTTGTGCAAATGATAATGACAAATTAACCATTTTGGGTTGGTGGAAACAAAACAAACCTCGTTATCCCATCGTGGCAGCAATGATTAAAGAAATTTTGGCCACTCCAGTTCCAAATGTAGCATCAGAGAGTGCTTTTAGCACTGGGAGGAGGGTTTTAGAAAGTTATAGGAGCTCTTTGAGCCCTGAAATGGTTGAAAGTTTGATATGAACTCAGAACTAGTTGAGGCCCTCTTTTACAAGTTTGAAAGACCTTGAACTCACGGAAGAGTATGACGTATCTGAGGATGTCCTAACAAGTGCCTTAACGTATCTTTTATCTTTGGTTAATTATTTTTTGATGGATGTTATTGTTTACAACTTATTCTTAATTTTTTTTATTTATTGAATGAATAGAATTTCAACAATTATCAATAATTGGAACTACAAGGGTTGGTGCTACTACTGGTGGAATATCTGTTGATGATGATTCTGCTGTGGGCTCATCTCATTCACAACCAATGAGTTGTGATTAAGAAAAATGATGATTCTATTTTATAGGAATTTTTTTGCTACTTTTTCAACTGATATTTTTCATATTCATAATTAACTTGTACTAATTCTGTTTTTATTTTAATTGTCTCAAATTTGAAACTTTTTGATATTTTGGAGTCATGTTTGACTCGAACAACTAGGCACAGCAGATACTTCTTTGGTAACCCATATTATGTGAAATGATCACAAGGTTTTGACAAGTCTGAATCAATGTTTACTCATTGATATCCTTCCGACAAGACTTAATAAGTTATTTATTATTGACATTGATATGCAGCAAGTCTTACTAAGTTATTTAATTTATTATTGACTTTTGTATTTGGTTATTGATGCGGGTTTTTTGAGACATACTCCACTATATTTTTTGAGACATACTCCACTACAGTTGATTCTTTCATTTCCAAGGGAGGGGAAAGTATCGAAAAAAATTTGTGGGAGATTCTAGGTACGGGGGTTAATTGCGCAAAAGGAAGGTGTATGCACCTTAAGCGCCCATGGTACTCCATGGTAACCTCTTGAAATGCTTTGTGTGCTTTAAAAAGTGTATGCTTTAAAAAAGAATGGGGCGAGAAGATGTAAGAAATAAGAGAGAAGATGTATGAAGAAGAAGTAATAGAAATGTGTTGTATGTTTCTTTTATGAAAGCAAGAGATTGATGTCATTTTAAGTCTCACTTTTTAAGTGTCAATATAAACACGCTAAAAGGATCTATTGATAAAGATAAAGATCTATTGATAGCTTAAAGTAATAAAGGTAAACAAACTTTTCATGAAAGTAAAAGGAGGAAGTAGTATAAATTGTTATGTTTGTAAAATAATTTGTAATTGAGAAAAAGTTGTAAATAAAATGTTTGTGAAAGAAATGTAATTGTTATGTGTAAGAGGAAAAGGAAAGTTTAAAGAGTAAATAATGAAATAATAAGATGGCGTTGCGACTAAATGGACCTACGCTTTTTTTTTATCACATTTTCAAATATTGTGTTTTTGGGTAAGTAAGAGATTTTGTCGCGATAGACCTCATAACCAATTGAAATTTGATTACAAGCTCTCTCGCTTGGAAATGAGTTTATGACCTTGTGTGTGTAGTGTTAGCTAGGAAAGCAATAAAAACAATAAATAAAGTCCTACGCTATTACAACCATATTGAATAATTAATTATTTACAACCATATCGAATCAAATGAATAAATAATATATGATAATGCATAAAGATATAAATAAAATTTGAATGCGAAAAGTAAATATGATGCACATAGGAAAAGAGAAAAAAGCATAGTAAAATAATATCCTTATTAAAAGTGGAGTGTGTGTAACAAAAAAAAAATGTGTCGGAGGTTAAAACATGATAATGGCACTTTTGAAAATCACTCATAAGAAGAACAAACAATTCTAACTAAAACACACAACCAAAATGCATTTTAATTTAGCAAAAGAATAGTGTTTTTTTTTTAGAATGAATTTAGACCAAAAAGGTCTTTAACTATTAATGCTAATTATTAGAGCTCAATGAATTTAGGAGCAAAAATCATTGTCTCTAACATGCATTTTTTGATGATGCAATGTCCTAACCTAAATGCAAATGCATGTATGAATGTAAAAAAATGTAGAGTGAAATTGTAGTGTGAAATTGTAGTGTGATGTAAGAAGTAGTGTCAAATGTCATGTAAGTATGTAACATACAAAATGTAGAATGTGATGTAGTGTAAAAAATGTAGAATGTGAAATGTTAAGTGTAAAGAAATATAGTGCGAAATTGTAAAGTGAAATGTAAAAAATGTAGTGTGGAAAGTGTTGTGTAGATGTAGTGTAAAGTGTGCAATGTGATGTAAAATATAGTGTAGAGGTGTAAAAAATATAGCATGTAAAATCTAACTAAAAAATGCATAAAAACAAATGAGCATGAGCATGAATATGTATGTATGCAATTATATGATAAGCTAAAAAAACAAGTGGTAACAAAACATTTAGTAAGGAAGCATAAAAATAATAAAGTGAACATGAAACATTATATGAAAAAAAAACAAATCAAGCTTATTATGCAAAAGACATTAATAAAGCAACTAGAAATTAAAATTTAGAACTCATGTGAGATCCTTAAATATTAGTGTAAAAATTTGAGTTCAATAAGCTCAAAATAAGCTATTGTCACAAATAAGCACTTATTGAATAAGCTAATACTAACAAATAATAAAAATAAGCAATTAATGATAAAATAAAAATTTAAATTTAAATCTCAAAAGAAATCTTAAAATATTAGTGTAAAAAAAAAAATTGGACTCAATAAGCTTAGAAAAATTATTGTCCCAAATAAGCACTTTTCTCAATAAGCTAAAAAAAATGAAATAAAACTGCAATCAAGAATATGGGGGTAAATAAGAAAACATTCAGCTCAAACTATAAAAAAACAGCAAAGATCCAGAACAAACCAGCCCAAACCCTCCTTCTAAACTGGACCGGGTTGGATTGACCCATGGGTCAACCAAACCGGTTACTAACCCACAAACATAAAATAAAGGGGAAATTCTATGGTACTCTTGTTAAAACATAATGTACCGGTACAATAGAAAATTTAACCAATAAGAAGTTGGCTTTTGTCCACATCATCCTTTTTATATTATATTTTAAAAGTTAACTAGTATGTTAGCCCGTGCCGTGCACAGGATTAATTTCTTTTTAATATTATTTATTAATTCATTTTAAATTATTATTTTAAATTTATTTTAATATTTAATAGTGAATTTGAGATATTTTTTTGGTAAACCAAATGTATCCTTCGCACGCAACTCTAGAGATTAATCCATACGAGATAACTGGAATCCATTTAAGGGGTTGACCTCTTCTAACAAATGTTTCTCCATACGCACCGGCTAGGGATCAAATTCGGGACAAAATGGTTAAGAGACCCAAATATCTACCACTTGTACCACACTATGTTAGTGTGAATTTGAGATATTATATTTTATGAGTTGTTTAAATATATATTGTTGAAGTAAATATATTGTTTTGACAGAAATTTAGAATAAATATATTCAGAATCGTATAAATGACATTGAATAAAAATAAAGTTATATTAAAAAAAATATTATTTACAAAGTTTTTTTTTTGACAAAATATTATTTACAAAGTTAAAAGTTGAATGTTAATAAAACAATTTTGAATATTTAGAATTCTTAATATGACAAAACTTTGTCCTCGTAACATAACTCATGTGGTATGAGCTAAGGGACGTATGGGTTGGAGAGGTCCAGGGATCAATTTCTGTGGGGAGCAATTTATCTTTCCGATCTACCAAAAAAATATATCACAAAACTCCCTCATTGTGATATATTTTTTGTCCCTATAATTATTCTCATAATTTATCTTTTTATGGTTAAATATGTTTTTGGTCCCTATAAATATACCAAATTTTGGTTTTAGTCCCTCTAAAAAATTTCTTCGACTTTTAGTTCCTATAAAATTTTTCATCTTCACTTTTGATCCCTCATTTTAAGTAAACTCATAAGTAGAATTCATATTTTTGAATAAAAAGTTTGCAGAAAAGTTTTTAAAATTATATTGATCTCTCTAAAAAAAATAGATATTTTTAACAATATAGGAATTAAATATGAATTTTTAAACTTTTTGTGGTTTAAAATTCATATTTAATTTATGTTTGGTTAAAAAATTCCAATTTATTTAGGGAGAAATTATCGTAATATTTTTTACATTTGTGCACAACTTCATTAAAAAAAATAGAAAGGTTATATATGAGTTGATTCAAAAATTGGGATTGAAAGTGAAGATGAAAAATTTTATAGGGAATAAAACCAAAATTTGATATATTTATAGGGACCAAAAATATATTTAACCCAAAAAAATATCTAAAAATAATAGATAAAAAAATCTTAGAGAAGTTCTAATTGAATGACACATAAGCAAATTTTCTTGAGAATGCATGAGAGAGCTCTGTGGAACTATCGTAATGTATATAATAGAGATAAGAACCTTTCCCACAAAATAAGGACAAAAAATCATGATACGAAATATTTGAGGGACCATAACCTGCTGAAAATTGTTTTAGGGACTAAAAATGAAATTTTGTATATTTATAAGGACTGCAAATGTATTTATTCACAAAAAAAATCTAAAAAAAACATGCTAGGAATGCAACTGAATTGCCCTAAAAAATGAAATTTTGTATATTTATAGGGACTGCAAAGGTATTTATTTCCAAAAAAAAATCTAAAAAAAAAACATGCTAAGAATGCAACTGAATTACGCTAAAAAAATATTAAAAAAATCTTAGAGAAGCTCTAATTGAATGACCCATAAGCAAATTTTCTTGAGAATGCATGAGAGAGCTCCGTGGAACTATCGTAATGTATATAATAATAATAGAGATAAGAACCTCTCCCACAAAATAAGGACAAAAAATCATGATAGGAAATATATGAGGGACCATAACCTGCTGAAAATATTTTTAGGGACTAAAAATGAAATTTTGTATATTTATAAGGACTGCAAAGGTATTTATTCCCAAAAAAAAAATCTAAAAAAAAATTGCTAAGAATGCAACTGAAGTACCCTAAAAAATGAAATTTGGTATATTTATAAGGACTGCAAAGGTATTTATTCCCAAAAAATAATCTACAAAAAAAACATGCTAAGAATGCAACTGAATTATGCTGAAAAAATATCTAAAAAAAATCTTAGAGAAGCTCTAATTGAATGACACATAAGCAAATTTTCTTGAGAATGCATAAGAGAGCTCCGTGGAACTATCGTAATGTATATAATAGAGATAAGAACGTCTCCCACAAAATAAGGACAAAAAATCATGATAGAAAATATTTGAGGGACCATAACCTGCTGAAAATATTTTTAGGGACTAAAAATGAAATTTTGTATATTTATAAGGACTACAAAGGTATTTATTCCCAAAAAAAAATCTAAAACAAAAACATGCTAAGAATACAACTAAATTACTCTAAAAAAAATATCGAAAAATAGTAGATAAAAAAATCTTAGAGAAGCTCTAATTGAATGACACATAAGCAAATTTTCTTGAGAATGCATGAAAGAGGTTCGTGGAACTATCGTAATGTATATAATAGAGATAAGAACCTCTCCCACAAAATTAGGACAAAAAATCATGATAGGAAATATTTGAGGGACCATAACCTGATGAAAATTGTTTTAGGGACTAAAAATGAAATTTTGTATATTTATAAGGACTACAAATGTATTTATTCCCAAAAAAAAATCTAAAAAAATAATGCAAAGAATGCAACTGAATTGCTCTAAAAAATGAAATTTTGTATATTTATAGGGACTGCAAAGGTATTTATTCCCAAAAAAAAACCTAAAAAAAAAAACATGCTAAGAATACAACTAAATTACGCTAAAAAAATATCTAAAAAAAAAAATCTTAGAGAATCTCTAATTGAATGACACATAAGCAAATTTTCTTGAGAACGCATGAGAGAGCTCCGTGGAACTATCGGAATGTATATAATAGAGATAAGAACCTCTCCCACAAAATAAGGACAAAAAATCATGATAGGAAATATTTGAGGGACCATAACCTGCTGAAAATATTTTTAGGGACTAAAAATGAAATTTTGTATATTTATAAGGACGGCAAAGGTATTTATTCCCAAAAAAAAATCTAAAAAAAAATTGCTAAGAATGCAACTGAATTACCCAAAAAAATGAAATTTTGTATATTTATAAGGACTGCAAAGGTATTTATTCCCAAAAAAAATCTAAAAAAAAAACATGCTAAGAATGCAACTGAATTACGCTAAAAAAATATCTAAAAAAAATCTTAGAGAAGCTCTAATTGAATGACACATAAGCAAATTTTCTTGAGAATGCATGAGAGAGCTCCGTGGAACTATCGTAATGTATATAATAGAGATAGAGATAATAACGTCTCCCATAAAATAAAGACAAAAAATCATGATAGGAAATATTTAAGGGACCATAACCTGCTGAAAATATTTTTAGGGACTAAAAATGAAATTTTGTATATTTATAAGGACTGCAAAGGTATTTATTCCCAAAAAAAAATCTAAAAAAAAAACATGCTAAGAATACAACTAAATTACCCTAAAAAAAATATCTAAAAATAGTAGATAAAAAAATCTTAGAGAAGTTCTAATTGAATGACACATAAGCAAATTTTTTAGAGAATGCATGAGAGAGCTTCGTGGAACTATCGTAATGTATATAATATAGATTTTTGCCACATGTTAAATATTATCCAACAGGTCAAGTAACCATTAGTCAATATATTTTATTGTACCGGTGCATGATGATTTATCAATTGTACCGTAGCATCTCCCATAATAAATAAATAAATATAGAAAACAATGGGCCAATATGCACGCGCCACGTGGCGTGGAAAAGTCTTCTTCTACCTCATGAAACAACACAAACGTGAAAACCATTTTTAAAACCAAGCAAGCTCAAACAAAACATTCAATCATTCAAATCTGATCCAAAATTAACAAATGAACACACTTTCTTGCATGAAATTTTATATAGATTTCAAATATACAATTATTTTTCACAATAGAACAATATATTTCAAAATACGAAGCTTCAAAGTTTGAATCTCAAAAATGGAAAATGAGTTTTAAGCATCAAATCGTTAAAATACTTCATGTAAAAGGTTAAACGGTTGATTACGAGCATAACACAACAAGAATCAGTCAAAACGGAAGTCTAAAACGTTCAAGATGAATACCTCAAATTTGAGTCCGATTTGTGTCTCGAAGTCGTTGGTTCCAGTGTGTTTCCTTTGCGTTTCCCATCAACCACCAGCTCCTGAGTCCTTTTTTCACCCTTATAAACCGAGTTTGAGTGAGTTTTGGTTGAAATTTGTGTTAGTTTGAGATTTTCATTTTTTGATCGAAAATGAAAAAATAAATGATATGGATTTTCGGTTTTGATGATGTTTGTTGTTGTTTTTGTGTTTCTGGAAATGGTATGAAGCTTGTAGAATCAACTGGTTTCGGATTTGAGAAGGTTTTAGTGAGATTTGTGTGATAGTGAAAAAAAATGTTGTTGTATTTTGATGAATGTTTTGTGATACAGAGAAATTGATAATGATTTGGTTTAAATGATGTAGATGATGTTGTGATTTAGTGTTTGATTTGAGGATTGAAAGGAGAAAATGAGACTTGGTTTATGGATCATTATGATGAAATTTTTTTGTGAAAGATGGAAGAGATGAAGAACATACACGTTCTTCTTTCTTTCCTTTTCTATTTTTTTCATTTTTTAATTTTTATTTGGTTTGGTGGCTATGTGTGGATTCTAGCTATGGTTAGTGAGGGAGTGAATGGTTAGTATTTATAGAGTAGGAATTAGAGTGAGTGGTATTTGTGTAATAATGTGAAAATGATAAATAAAAAATAAATAAAAATAATTATGAGGTAGAGATAGTGAGGTGGAATGATGTGATTGGTTTATGTTTTTAAAAGGAAGATGTGATGGAAAAAAAAGGATAAAAATATATGTTTTCTATTTTTGGCAAACTTTGAGATAGAAATGTACAAGATAAAATAAAATGCAATAAAATGTGATAAAATGTAAATATTTTTGATATTTTGGAATATGTGTTAATAAAGTACGAAATAAGACTAAAACAATAAAAACTATTTTTTAGACATTTTTAACATTTTACGCTAATTAAAATAAAATTTAAACGAGATAACTGAAAAGAACAAAATAGTCGAAAAACTAAAATTATGCGTAAAACTAAAAGTATGCGTGAAATGATGTTATTTTTGTATGAAATAAATTAACACTATTTTTTTCTAGAAAATATAATTATAAAGAAATAATGAAAATATGAGAATAAAAATATAAAAATGCATGAAAAAGGAAGATCAAACACATGTAATAAAGCACATATATTTTTGTATATTTTTTTTTATATGTAAAAATGCAAATTGGATTTTAAGTCTAAAATTGGGGTACAACAGTTATGTTAAGTAGTTTCTTAATTTTAATTTATGAAGGCAAGTGAAGATTTAAGTCCAAACCAATTTTGCATGACTTTCTCCATTTCTATGAAAAAACAAGCTATAATGATTTGGGTAAGATATCTTTATTTTCATAATCATATTAGTCTCTTTTATTTCATTTTTATAATAACTATTAATTTTAATTAATTTTTCTAAACTAATTTTCAAGTTTTTTTGCATCCAATACTTATGCCTCCGATTGTCCACACAATGATTTAAGCATTATTGATTTGTGTAAGATATCTTAATATCTAAAACCATGCTAGTTTCTTCTAGTTATTTCTAGTTATTTCTAACTTACTAGTTTGAATAAAAATAAAGACTTCTAATTAATTACCTATTATTGTAATTTGGATTTCACATTGTGTTGCATCCAATGTGTGCTTGTAGTTGGAGAGAAAATGATTATGTTTTCCTTATTTGCATCAATAACACATGTAAGTTATATTTCTTTTACTTGTGAAAAATCATTATAGGAGTATTATTGACCTTTACTAAAGCTTGCACTATTTATCACTATGTTGCTTATTGGACATATGAATGTTCACTAAACTGACCTTACTCAGTGATGGCGGCTTCTTTGACAAATGCTTATGGCGATGATACATTTGCTTAAAGACACAAACTTAGAGATTATGATTTAGTGTTCAATAATAGAATGATAGTAATATTTTTTTTTTTTATGTAGTTGTAAAATACCAAATGTTCATGTCATATGTATATTATCTTATCTATCTATCGATCTTACTTTATGATTTTAATTATTGTTCATATAATTCATTATTTCCTTTGTACAGTTTGGCTGCCATTAATAACCTCACTTTATGGAGCAATCTTCACTTGTGTTGTTTTGATCTGGAGCAACAATGTTTGAAACTGTGTAATATAAATATGGCTTAAACATCTTTTTGGTCCTTGTAATGACACCAATTTTTGGTTTTAGTCCCTGTATGTGATTTTATTCTAAAACAGTCTCTGTATCGACCAAACTTTTTGTTTTTGGTCCCTAAAGTTAAAATCCGCAAGAAAATTCTCATGTTTCCTGCAGATTTTCCTACGAATTTTCCTGTAGATTTTTGCTTTAGGGACCAGAAGTAAAAAGTTTGGTCGATACGAGGACTATTTTGAAATAAAATCACATACAAGGACTAAAATCAAAATTTCGCATACATACAAGAATTAAAATAACGTTTAAGCCTATAAATATTTATGGGATAGTGTAATTTGTAAGTGTGTTGTGACCTTATAGTTGTTGGAAGCAAATTCAAGGTGAAATGAATTTGCTAGTTATTATCTCTATATAATATAATTACGGATGTCTCTCTCCCGATCATCATCTAATGTGGCAAGCAACCAAGTCTTCATATGTCTATGTGGCAAGATTTCAAGGCTTTATGTTTTAAGCAATTAGGCAAGCTAAATATACTCCCTTCGATTCACTCCAACAACACTTTTCTAATTTTTATATTATTTTACTTAGATAAGAGCTTTAGTAAAAGTAACATGGTTCGATTCTCACCAATGACAAAAAATCTATTTTTATAATATATATTTTTACTTATACTATGTAGGTTTAATTAGGAGTTGTAGCAAAAGGAACATGGTTCAATTCCCACCCACAACAAAAATCTTTTTTTATGATGTACTTTTTTACTTAATTGTTACTAACCATCATTTTTAAAAAGTCACTAATTTCTATAATCTTTATCTCTATCTCTATAATTAGTCAAAAAAAATCTCTATCTCTATAATATATATTTACGAATGTCTGTCATGAACAAAATTTCACGGGACAATCTATAATGAACCAAAATTTATGTGTGTCATCTATGTCTCTCTCACGAACAAAATTTAGTATGAGATACACGGTTTAATTTTTTTTTGTTGAGACCGGAGTAACCACCGCCGAACGCAGTAACTAATCCCTTGCCAGATTGAAGGCACCTCAAAGGGTGGGATAGCTGTCTCATAAATTTAAAGTTGCTCAATACCACACGGTTCGATTTCTACCAACAACTAAAATTATATATTTATGAATATTTTTTAGACAATTTTATGATATTTTATTTTATTGCTTATGAAAAATATTTACACTTATATTAATATACCTGTATTTTTTTTAAAAATTTACACGGGATCAATATTTATAGTAATATATTAATACAAGTGCCTTTTTTCACTACAAGAAAACCTTCATTTTCCAACCAAACTGAGAAAGAGGGGTTGAAGGTTTAGGCCCTCAGAAAATATTTTGAAGGTTCAGGCCGTCAAAAAATGAAAAAAACCGTCAACAAATTATGAGAATATTTAAAAATAAATGAAAAATACATACCAACGGCTTTAGCCGTCGGGAAATTATCGTCCACTGAAATTATTATCCTGAAAGCCTTAGCCGTCGGGATGTTTATACTTTCTGACGATCCTGACCGTCGACAACATGTAATTTCCGTCGATAAAAGTGTGTCAGAATTAATTAATCTTGATGACGGTTTAGGCCGTCGAGAAGTCATTACGAATAAATATTAATATAGTTGATGGATGGTTACGACGGTATAGACTGTCAGGAAGTTATTTGTAATTTGCAGACGGCTTGGACAGTCGGGGTGTTCACTGCATTAAACAAAAATAGTATCTCACCGTGTTTTTTTTTGGTAATTTTTACAGAATTATATTTTTTTCTACGAATGTTTTAATATGAGACGAAAAACTTTTTTTTATTAGAACTTAAATATTTATACACATATTAATACGGAAAACCTATTTTTTATACTATGACTTATATTTACACTCATATTAATACGAATGTTTTTTGATTTTATAATTTAAACGATGATCAATATTTATATTCATATATTAATACACGACTTATCTTTTTTGTAATTTCAATGGGGACTAGAAATGAAACATGATATTGTTCAAAACGGGGAACGGGAGATCACTCTCCACCCTATTTTATCTCTTTAAAATTCTTAAATATATATTATTTTTATATTTAAATAATAGAAATAAAAAATTAATTTCACAAATAATTAGAAAAATAAAACTATTTGACAAAAATTATATTAATTAACTTAAATTTAAAAAAATAAAATAATAACATATACTATAAATTTAAATATTAACCCGTGCATTATACTAGTTTATCTAAATTTTATAATGTTATCCTTTCAAAGCCTACATTGTATGTGATAATTTACTCTAGCCAGACAATATTCTATTGAGGCAGATTATATTCTATTTGTAGCTTTGAGTTGGTCGGTAATTACAACTGAAATTGTGATTTTATGTTCTAATTATTTATTTTCATTAAGTTGTGTTATCTATGGATTGATAATGGTAATTAACTCAAATGTTAAAATTATATCCAGGATTTTTTTTTTTGAAAGAAAACAATTGGGTCAAAATATTGGCCAATCTAAAATTTGAACCAGGATTATTTTTTTAGTAACAACAGGTGTGTTTTTTACATTTGGGTCAAAAATTTTGAAAGACCCAAAAAATGCCCAATTTGTCTTAACTAAACCATTTACCCGTCCAACCCGCTAATCCGTGATCCCACCAGCCCGCCAAGTTTCTCAGTCGGAATTGGGCCATACATGTCAATCCGCGATTTGGGCAGGATTGAGGGTTTGGGCTTGAACCCGCCCGTTTGTCCACCCCTATCTACATCCCAATCTCAATTCATCTCATCCATTTTTCCATTGACATACATCTTGACTTGGTTATTTACCATTTTTCCCCCATAGTTGATTCTTAATTTAATAAGGTTAAGTTTAGTTGCCTTATAATAATATATAGCATAAAAATAACTCAATCAATATAAAAATGATAAATCAAGAGGAACACGCAACAAATGAATATAAAAGTGGTATAAACATTCAAATTGACATACCAATACACAACAAAAAAGTGCAACCAAGGAGACAAATTCCCATTTAACAACACATTGTGAACCACAAAACATAAAAGCTATAAATAAACTAGAGTATCTATAACATACCGTACAATATTGTGTTTAACAACACACATCTAGATAAAATATGAGTTTTACTACAAAGCAAATAAAGATATATAATACAAAGTTTTTAGCTTAACGCGATGGTAAGCAACAATCCATACATAGCACAGGACTTCAAGATTTATTTCGTCGCATAAAATGGTGAGCCAGTGTTGAAATGATTCACGCGATCACTTATACTGTTTCAACTGGTTTTGCATTTTGATTTGATTGGTTATGCGTTGTGATTTTAGTAAGCCTCGGCTGGTTTTCTGCATTGCGTTTTAATGGGTTATGCGTTTCAATTTCAACAAGTTTAGGTTCGACCTGACAAAGCTCATCGTGGAGGTTCAATTTGGGATTTATGGTGAGAGCTTCATTCATTTTGCGATTTTTTGTATTTAATAAAGTTTGAATTTATTTTTTACTTATTGTTTTTTAAATTCCAACTTTTATTTTTGTGTTTTATTAAATTAAAAAATATGTTAGTTATGACATGAATATGACACATGTGCCCAAAAATCAATGAAGCAGATAAAAACTATTTGAAAATGAAAAAAGTGGACCAAAGACCAGAATAAGATAGGGGACTAAAACTGTAATTAAGTCTTATATTTTCCAATCTTCTGATCAAGTGAAATAACCATATGTGCTTGACACCCTGTCCTAATTTCAGCTCGAGCCTCTTGTGTCAAATGATCTCGTTTGTCAACACCTTGTTTACGCTCTTTGAAGCAAACAAATCTTCTTATAGTGAAAATTCCATCTTTTTTTTTTTAATTTCTATATTCTCGATAGATACCAAATACAAATTGTCATACCCCAAATTTTGCCCTCTTGATTTTGTATATATTTTTTGGTCAATTTACTTTTCAAAATAACAAGTTAGTTGAGATGGCGAAGTTGCAAGTTGCTAGCAAAAGGTTATGGGTTCAAGCCCCACTTGGTACATTTATTTTTTATCTCATACTAACTTTTTATTTATTTATTTTTCTAACAAGAAACTTTTTCTGTTTATTTTTGGGAATATTTATTATCTCTTCTTTTGTTTGTCCAAAATTATAAAAAAAATAGAGCATGTATATAAAAAAAAAGGAAAATATATAGACTTGTATAGAAAGAAAATAGAATTAACACAAAAACATAAAAAAGAAGTGAATTAAAATAAAAGAGAACCAAATCTTTGGTATTGGAGAGCAAGAAAGGGAATTAACACTAAAATATAAAATAAGAGCAAATCAATTATAAAAATAAGTAAAATCTGTCCATGTTAATTTTCAAAGCAAATCTTCATGAGATTCTTACAAGTTTTAAAGACCTAACTCTAACACTATAAATAGAGGACTTATTTTCACAAAGACACACAACAAAAATTCTATAGAAACAATCAATTCTCTATACCAAAACTCTGCACCATCAAAAAGTCGCCGAAACATCTTCTCTCTCGCCTTCGTCCAACCACCTCCGGCACATACCAACAAAAGCACCGAAGCTCCTCTTTCTTGCCGGTAAGAGCTACTTCTTTTATTGATCTCTTTTTCCTTTTCCTCTCACTGTGTTTGAGTTTTGCGTCTGTTTGGCTTTGGGACGTGTTTGATTCAAACTTGTTCATATATGCACTAATAATACTACTGTAATATATACTATTATTCTGTAAAAATAAAAATGTATGATATTGAATTATGTTAGCTAGGATATTTTATGCTATAATTAAAGTGTGTTGTCACATGTGCATTTAGTTTCTTGATCAAACAAATAAAACAAACATTACAATTGTAAATACAAATATTAAAAAACAATAATCATTATGTGGATTAAAAGGAGACGCCCGAATGTACATTCATCCCTCTCTCGAATAATCGAAGATTAGCACACGCTTCTTCTACCGATTGTTTGTCTTCCACTATTAAAAAATATCAACCAATCAAACTAATTTTTTTGCCCTCGGGCTAACTTTCTAAAAATAAAATAAAGAACTTTTTTTTAAAACGAACATGTATACGATCGATTCAAACGTGATACAAACAAAGCTTAAGCCTCCATCGTGCGAGCATACAAGTTGCGTTTAACCACTAGAATTCGATTAACACATCGTTCTTTAAAAAACACCAACAAACAATTGACCCCAGAACTACGTAGCTTTGAATTCCTCATCGCATCAGAGGATACGTAGGAGCAAAATTCTACATCTTGTCAAGCATAATAATAAAAAACCTAATTTTTTCCTTCACTTGTAAATAAATTCAATAATTAAAAAAACATGTAAACAAACTCTAAAAGTCTTTAAACCTTAGAATTTATTAGGAGGTTCCCGTTGAGTACAACGGATGTAAGGGGTGCTAGTATCTTCCCCTTGCTTAATCAACTCCCGAACCTGGGAATGGTTGCGATGACCATCTTTCCATTGTTTTTAAGGTTTTATCAATATTTTCCTTAACAAATAAAATTTGATAGCAACTCTGTGTCATTCCGAGTGTCCTAAACGCTCGGGCGATTTTCGCGCTGCGATAGCTGGCGACTCTGCTGGGGACTAAATCTTAGTGAGTTAAGCCAATCCTTTAGTTTTAGGGTTAAATGCTTTTGTTTGTTTACTTGTTTTGTTTTTATTTTACTTTCCCGCATTATTATTTACTGTATTTTATATATATTGTGGTTGGGTTTATATTTTAGTGAAGCTCCACACCTGAGCTTGAGAAAAAACCTAAGTTAAGTAAGGAGTTGTTAGTATGGACCCCCGGGATGCACATCCCTTGGGTGATTTACAAAGACTACGCCTAGAGTAGATCTGTTTGAAACATTCATCAGGCATTGGCTAGCCCATCCTCCTGTTGGAATTTCAAATAAGGTCAGCGACTCTAGGGACTTTTTTAGAACCCAATAAATCCACCTAATGGGGATCCTGTGAAATCACATAAGGGTCTGTGACCTTGATTGATATGTTCTAGAGCCATCCTTGTGAGGAGTTGGGTAGAAAACCTTAGAACTATCCTATCGTAAGGGTCCTCCTATGTATATTGTTCTGTTGTATCTTAAATATATCCCTCATAAAGTTTGCATCATTGCATGACACTAAATTATTTTAAACATAAAATGAAAAATATTTTTGCATACCGATGCATTTTCATACATTTGCATACATGCACTTACATCTTCACACAAATAAAAACAAAAAAGAAGCCTATATCTCTTTCACATTCACTAGAATCTCCAAACCATAATCTAGCTAGCTGGTTTCCTGGCACTCTTAACAGGTTCAAAGCAACTATGGCAAAGAGGATGGATCCCCAAGGCTCAAGTGAGGACGCTGTTACACTTTTGGTAGATGGTTCTGCTCAACCACAGTCTATACGTATCCCAGTTGAGAACCAAGTCATACACGGGCATTCTACTATTCATGATGGGCATTCATCACCTAATGATGTTGAGTATCATCAATTTGAATTTCCTGTGCCTAATCCCCAAGGGGCAAGTCCTCTTGTGATTGTTGAAGGGTCACAAGATATTGAGACTACCAAAAGATACCACATGCTGGAAGAAAGGCTTAGAGCAATAGAGGGGCATGATGTCAATGGACTAGATGCTTTCGATATGTGTCTGGTTCTAGACGTAGTAATTCCTCCAAAGTTCAAGATGCCGAATTTCGAGAAGTACAAAGGGGTTGGTTGCCCAAAAACTCATTTGACAATGTATGTTCGGAAAATGGCCCCGTACTCACACAACGACAAGTTACTCATCCACTGTTTTCAAGACACTCTCAATGGGGCATCATTGCAACGAATCGTTTAGAGAGTATGCCCAAAGGTGGAGAGAACTTGCAGCTCGCGTTCAACCGCCAATGTTGCATATGGAGTTGGTTGATATGTTCATAGATACCTTGCGAGGCACATACTTGGAAAAGATGATAGGCTGTGTGTCATCCAGCTTCTCTGACTTGGTGATAGTAGGAGAACGTATCGAGGCTGGTCTCAAAAGCGGAAAAATCCAAGATGTCTTGAGTAGCCAGGCTAATGAGAAGGAATACCTTAATGATTTCCAAGGGGAAGAAGAGGATGAAATTGATACAATTGGAGAAACTCGACAAATTTTTCATCCAGTACCCTACTATCAATATGCAGCGGCTAACCAATGCCCGCAACCATTACTTACCGATCCTCAGTGCCAGCAATCGTGGTCAAGACCACATAATCAACATGATATTCCACGTCAGCACCGACATCAGAATCAACGAGCTGGGAATCTGAAAAATCAGCATCAAAAACAGAAGAGGCATCCAAATAATCAAGAAAGAGAGATTCGCCAGTTCGACTCAATCCCAATAACATATAGTCAATTGTGGTCTCATCTAGTCCAAGCTTCGTCAATAACTCCAAGGAAGGCTAGATCCATGAAGTCTCCATTTCCCCCTTGGTACAACCCGAGTGTTCAATGTGAATTTCATGACGGAGTAGTGGGGCACTCAATAGAAGAGTGCAAATCCTTCCAAGAAGTGGTACAAGAGCTGATTGACAACAAGCAATTGACTTTTGGGGAAGATGGTCCGCATATAGTGGATAACCCTTGATTGTTGGGCTTTTTGTTTTTTTCGTTGTAAATTCATTCTTGCTAAGTATTGTGGGATCTTTTTTACTAGTATTTTTAATAGAATGAGCATGCATGTTTCTGGAATTCATCTTTTCATATTCACTCTTTCATATATCTCTCTCTCTCTCTCTCTCTCTCTCTCTCCATTTCATTTTTTAGCTATTGACAGACTTGTGGGGAGAATGATGAAAATAAATAACTGATTTTTGCTGATATATGCTTTCAATGGTAAGAAAAAAAAACATGGTTGATGATGTAAGACATTGTTTCACTTCCTTTCACGATTTCATACATAAAAATAAAAGTGTATAAAAAATTAGTTAGTTCATGCTAAGATGAGTCATTCTTGGATATGTTTTCGTTGTTGGATTCCCCCAGTTTCTTGAGATATATCAAATTTTTAAGAAAAGCAAGCAATTTTAGTTTGATACTTGACATGACACTTTAAGAGTATATAGGTTGTTTTGAAACTTTAGGCTACATTATGAAGATTTAGTAATGATTCAATAAAATCGGTACCGTCTTAACACCTTAGACACCTAGAACTATGTAAGATTAATTTGAAGTACTAATGTTGACGAAGCCTTGAATTTAAATTTTAAAGTATCCCTTACTAGTTTATCTTAGCAGTCGGCACCATCTTAAGCACAAACTAAGTGGGAAATCAATGAACATAAGTGAATGATCCAGAAATGAAAGTATACATACTTTGGTTGATTTTAAAAAGTGGTAATGCACTTATTGAGTTAGATGACCATCACTTGGTCGTTTAATTCAACAATCGTTGAACATACAAAGTAAACCATGGTAAATAAGCCTTTTTAGTAGTTGGTTCAGAGGTGTCTGATTCTGAACTTGGTAGGGCGGGTTACGATCCGATCCCCACAACTACATTTGGGAGAGAAAAAGGGGTTTGCCAAACTTTTGTTATCAGCACCCCTCGATATATGATCATAATCATTAACAGATTTTCCAACCATGAGCGTGTACAAGATAATGGGCTTAATGTGATTGCACTTGAATGAAAAGGATAAGAAAAATTTAAGCAAAAGTTAGAGTCATAATAAAATACTTCAGATTTGTCTTCATATGATGGGAATCTTTGACCGCAATGAGTGGTTTTGTGTTACTACGGTGCCCTTGGTATTTAATATTTATTACTTGATTTTCCTATCTAGCCGGCAACCACGTATGATTAGAGTTGTCGTGTCCTGCTTCAAACATGCGCTAAAAAGAGTTACTATTTCTATGTTTGAGGGCAAGAAAATGTTCAAGTACGGGGAATTCGATAACACAAATTTATATCATTTTTTGGCTTGATTTACATGAATTTTTAGTTGCATGTTATAATTCTCAAAAGACCTCATTGAAGCTAGGTTCATTGTGAAAGCATATTCGACAAATTTATTGTTAAGCTGACTCATCCTGTTTGTTGCAATTATCTTTTGTACATACCATATGTGCTTCCACCAAAAAAATATTCAATTTCAAAAACTAGCATGTGCATTGTGTTAGAAATACTTGTCAAAAGAAATTATTTTTACTCACAAGACAATACTCGACATCTGGTTAATTCAGCAAACGGTTCAATCAAAGGATAACTCAATCAAGACGCTCCTAATTAGGGGAAAGGCATTTAAGGGACCTACATATCAGTGGAAAATTCCTCAAAATCAGGGGCAGATCATTTAAGTTCCTACTAAACAGGGTCAAAAGTGTTCAAGAATTGATCAGCCTGGGGCACTATCCCTAAATGCCAAGTAATTAAGGGGCATACCTCTCAAGAATTCTAATAATGGGACAGTTCGCAACAATGTCATATCATACCTTCATGGATCCAAATTCCTTTTCAAAGCGACTCCCTTTGCTCCAGTATTCAACATTGAAAGTATTACTCCCCTCAAAATACTTTCAAATCGTTCAAGTGAATCATATCAGACATCAGCAACTATTGAGTTCAGAATGGGTGTCGGGATATCATGCTAGCAAAACTCCTATAACCTTCAAACAAAGAAACTCTGTTGCAAAATCCATTTTCAAGACTTAAACAATTCAGTTACCTGCCACAAAGGAACTCTCATGCACATTCAAATCATATACATGCATCATTCATGTACACATCTATCAAACATCAAAGCATGCATTGACATTCGAAACTCAATCTTTATTCAACCTCAATCGGTTATCCGAAAACAATGGTTCCTCTTGACACGCAAAGTCCAGCCTTCACTGGCATTTCAAGCCTCAACTATACTTGGCCTTTCCCGTCAAAAGAAAACCGGGATTCACATAACACACTCATCTTCAAGCTCGATTGGCATACATCAATCATGCATTTCATTTCATGCATCACCACATTGCATGCAAATAAGCATATTCATAAGTACATTCAGAAGCATACTCAATCATGATACATAGCACAAATCCTATTTCATGCATGATTAAACAACAATCATTGTTCCCGTCATTCATCTACAGTACAATCTCGACAGTAGATCTTGTAGTTAATCTCGGCAAAATATTTTTCTAGAAAAACCTCGGCGGTAGGTATTATCTCGTCAGTAGATCCCTTAGTTGACCTCGGCAGTAGGTATTCCTCACAGAATCTCGGCAGTAGGTTCCCTAATTAATCTCGGCAGTAGATTATCCAGCAAACCTCGGCAGTAGGTATTCCCCACAGAATCTCGGCAGTAGGTTCCCTAATTAATCTCGGCAGTAGGTATTCTCTTAAAATCTCGGCAGTAGATTCCCCAAATTTAATCTCGGCAGTAGATTATCTAGCAAACCTCGGCAGTAGGTATATCTCTTAAAATCTCGGCAGTAGATTCCCCTAATTAATCTCGGCAGTAGATTATCCAGCATACCTCGGCAGTATGTATTTCTCTTAAAATCTCGGCAGTAGATTCCCCAAATAAAATCTCGGTAGTAGATCCCAAATTTAATCTCGACAGTAGATTATCTAATAGACCTCGGCAGTAGGTATTTCTCTTAAAATCTCGGCATGAGATTCCCTATTTAATCTCGATAGGGTATTTTCTAGCAAATCTCGGCAGTAGGTACCTGCAATAACTAATCATCATATTCCCCGCAAATAAAACTTTGCCCGGCTACGAGCCGGCGACAATCGTTCTCACTCATTCCTAGGATCTAAGCACCCTGCAGGGCAATAATTACCTTTTAGTCTAGACACCCTGAGGGGCAATGCATACCTTTAGTTGAAGCACCCTGCAGGGCGATATCTTCCTTTCGAGGTGACGATAACTACCTTTCGGATAGAAGCACCTCTCGAGGTGACGATAACTACCTTTCGGATAGAAGCACCTTTCGTGGTGACAATCGCTAGCTTCCAGATTTAGGCACCTTGCGAGACAATGCCTACCCCTGATTTAAGCGCCCTTCGGGGCAACAGATATCTTTTAAGGTCTGAACACCTTCGAGGCGATGGTCGAGCTTTCACCTCTACAAAGCAAAATTTTAGGTCTTCTTATATTTAACTACCTTCCATCACACAAATGCGATTAAAGGTATTTAAATATGGGCAGCTGTCATACCCCAAATTTTGCCCTCTTGATTTTGTATATATTTTTTGGTCAATTTATTTTTCGAAATAACAAGTTAGTTGAGATGGCGAAGTTGCAAGTTGCAAGCAAAAGGTTATGGGTTCAAGCTCCACTTGGTACATTTATTTTTTATCTCATACTAACTTTTTATTTATTTATTTTTCTAACAAGAAACTTTTTCTATTTATTTTTGGTAATATTTATTATCTCTTTTTTTGTTTGTCCAAAATTATAAAAAAAATAGAGCATGTATATAAAAAGAAGGAAAATATATAGACTTGTATAGAAAGAAAATAGAATTAACACAAAAACATAAAAAAGAAGTGAATTAAAATAAAAGAGAACCAAATCTTTGGTCTTGGAGAGCAAGAAAGGGAATTAACACTAAAATATAAAATAAGAGCAAATCAATTATAAAAACAAGTAAAATCTGTCCATGTTAATTTTCAAAGCAAATCTTCATGAGATTCTTACAAGTTTTAAAGACCTAACTCTAACACTATAAATAGAGGGCTTATTTTCACAAAGACACACAACAAAAATTCTATAGAAACAATCAATTCTCTATACCAAAACTCTGCACCATCAAAAAGTCGCCGAAACATCTTCTCTCTCGCCTTCGTCCAACCACCGCCGGCACATACCAGCAAAAGCACCGAAGCTCCTCTTTCTTGCCTGTAAGAGCTACTTCTTTTATTGATCTCTTTTTCCTTTTCCTCTCACTGTGTTTGAGTTTTGCGTCTGTTTGGCTTTGGGACGTGTTTGATTCAAAACTTGTTCATATATGCACTAATAATACTACTGTAATATATACTATTATTCTGTAAAAATAAAAATGTATGATATTGAATTATGTTAGCTAGGATATTTTATGCTATAATTAAAGTGTGTTGTCACATGTGCATTTAGTTTCTTGATCAAACAAATAAAACAAACATTACAATTGTAAATACAAATATTAAAAAACAATAATCATTATATGGATTAAAAGGGGACGCCCGAATGTACATTCATCCCTCTCTCGAATAATCGAAGATTAGCACACGCTTCTTCTACCGATTGTTTGTCTTCCACTATTAAAAAATATCAACCAATCAAACTAATTTTTTTGCCCTCGGGCTAACTTTCTAAAAATAAAATAAAGAACTTTTTTTTAAAACGAACATGTATACAATCGATTCAAACGTGATACAAACAAAGCTTAAGCCTCCATCGTGCGAGCATACAAGTTGCGTTTAACCACTAGAATTCGATTAACACATCGTTCTTTAAAAAACACCAGCAAACAATTGACCCCAGAACTACATAGATTTGAATTCCTCATCGCACCAGAGGATACGTAGGAGCAAGATTCTACATCTTGTCAAGCATAATAATAAAAAACCTAATTTTTCCCCTCACTTGTAAATAAATTCAATAATTAAAAAAACATGTAAACAAACTCTAAAAGTCTTTAAACCTTAGAATTTATTAGGAGGTTCCCGTTGAGTACAACAGATGTAAGGGGTGGTAGTACCTTCCCCTTGCATAATCAACTCCCGAACCTGAGAATTGTTGTGATGACCATCTTTCCATTGTTTTTAAGGTTTTATCAATATTTTCCTTAACAAATAAAATTTGATGGCGACTCTGTGTCATTCCGAGTGTCCTAAACGGTCGGGCGATTTTCGCGGCGCGACACAAATTTCCTACTATACTCATTATAAAATTCATATACCGTTGAGTCGAACTTCATACCAATTGTGGTGTATAAATGTATTATCAAAATCACTCTCTTTTTCATGTTGCGCAATGTTTTAATGTATATTGTTCACCAATTTCTCTGCACCTTCGACTATTGGATGAATGTTTTAATGTCATATTAACATTTTCTAGAAAGAGAATAAGAAAATTAATGTCTAAAAGCAGCAACATATTATTCGCTAACTTCTCTTCATCTTTGAAACAAATGTATGTAAACAACAACATATTATATTGTCCAAACAAATTGCTCAAACAGCATGTGTTATATTATATTGAAATAAAGAATAACAACCAACTATTTAGTCAAAAGAACAAAATAAATTGTGTTTTCAAAAGTGAATATTCACTCATGTTATATTTCTAGAAACATATCATTTTTTATACTTTGCGGCAAAGATGAATGGTGGAGATTGGATTCTTGTTGTACGGGCGTTGTTTCTATCATTGGAGCAAGTTTCGAGAAGAGATGAGCTACAACAATAATACAAGACGGTTGAATGACTACGGCATGACGATGACAGAAACAATGTATCATGTTGACAATGAGACGACACATAAAAAGTGAAGCAACAACACAAAAGTGAGAGGAACACAGTCAAAGGTGAAACGAAGGTCCCACAATGTAAAATTACTTTAACAGCTGCATTGATCAATTTTCTCAATACTCTTTGGTTTGTTAGAAACCAAGCAAGGTTCAATAGTAAATTCATTTCTTGGCAATCTGTTGTTTCTTTGATTATTGCCAACACTTCTTTATTAGGTAACAATACTAGCAAAGTCTTCAACAATTCTATTAGAGACTTTACTATTCTAAAACATTTCAGAGTTGACATTCATCATCCTAATGCTCTTATGATTAAAGAAGTACTATGGCAACCTCCCCTCCCTAATTGTACTAAGTGCAACATTGATGGAGCCTCTAAAGGTAATCATGGCCTAGCATCTAGTTGTGGTATTTTTCGAGACAACTTAGTCAATTGCACTCTTTGTTTTGCTGAGCCTTTAGGCGTCGCTTCTTCTTATCAAGTTGAGTTATGTGGTGCTATTAGAGCAATTGAAATTGTATTTCAGAGGCATTGGCATAATCTTTTGTTGGAGATTGATTCTATAGCTGTAATTTTGGCTATTTCAAATCCTGATAAGTTTGTTACTTGGTCTTTAAGAAACCGTCGAAACAATGCGATGTCACTTTTTAAGCAAATGAATTGCATTGTCTCTCACATTTTTTGAGAAGGTAATCAATTGTAGTTGACACTCTTGCAAATCATGGTTTATCTCTTACTGAGATCACTTTTTGGCATGTAGCCCCATCTTTTATTTCTTAGTGTTTTGTTAAGAACAAATTCAGATTTTCTTGTTTTCGTTTTTGTTCTTCTTAATGGAGTTTAGGTTCTTGTCCCCTCCATTTGTAATTCTGCTTGGTTTAATGTGTTTTGGATGCCTAACTCTTTGCTAGCATCTTTTTGGTTTAAAAAAAAAAGAAGGTGAATATGAAATGAAGGGCAGTGTTCCTTCATATTCCAGTTTGTTGGACTTCTTTTTTACTTAAAAAATGTTTTAAACTAAAAGCAAATCAACATCGTTGTTTGTTTAATATGCTACATGTCAGCTGAATATGAAATGAAATTGAGATCTCCACTAAATAAACAAATGGAAGGGATTTGCATCCCACATAAAAAACACAAAATAACACATGACAAACTTTTAAAATTTGAACAATATTTTATCTTATACAATGTTTGATACATAATATTATTTTGGTAATTTTTTTGGTGTTTACTCTCTAGTTTCTAGGGGAAGGGGGACCTAATTTGGGGCGAGTTCTAACATCAAGTGGTCCAAGTCCTCTCTCAAACGCAGTTCCGGATTATCAAATTATAGTTCTCCCTACTAAGCTGAGTGTCAATCGTCATTGAACCGACTAACATTTGGTTTTGGTAATTTAGATGATTAACACTTAAGAAAAATAGTTGTTATTCGATTTAGTGAATGATAAATATTGGACTTAAATATATTTTTGGTCCTCTAAATATTTTCAAGGTTTCATTTTGACCCTTTAACTATTTTTCGTTCTGTTTTGGTCCTTTAACTATTTTTTCATTCCGTTTTGGTCCTCTAACTTTCATTATGTTAATCTATTTGGTCCTAATTATTGTTAGAAAAATGCCAAAAACGTTAATTTTGCGTACGTGACACTTAGGGACTTGGTGGCTTTGGTGTGAAATCCAATAGGAAAACGTCACGTGGCCAGAGACTTTTTTCTTCATCGCATACAGAGCTTCCTCCATCACCGTCTCCGTCCACATCACCGGTGATCTATCCAGTCACGAAAACTTACGAAACGATACCCTAAAACCTCTCATTATTCACACTGAATTCAAATCTTATGTCTGTAAGCTCAATAGAGGTTTCTACCTTTTCGTTTTTGACATTTTTCTAACAATTAGGACCAAGTAAGTTAACGAAATGAAAGTTAGAGGACCAAAACGAAAAATAGTTAAAGGACCAAAGTGGAACCTTAAAAATATTTAGAGGACCAAAAATATATTTAATTTTTTTTCAACTTTCTATTCCCCAGTTTGTCAAATTTCAGCACCAATTTTAAAATCAAATACACTAGAATAGAAATTGTAATATTGATCTTTTACTTTTCAGCGGATGAAACAACTTTTAATTACATTGACACTGTATATTCCATAATATATTGTTCAATTAATATATTCCATAATATATTCCGTGTGGTCAAAATATTCCTTAACCTTTATTTTTAGAATAAAATATTAATTATTTAGAAAATAAATATTTTTATATTTATAGTTTACCATTAATTAATTATATAGTGAATAATTGATTTCAATAATTATAGAGGGCTATAATTGATTTTACATGTGTAGAATTGATTAGGTTGTTCTCATAAGTAGAATTGATTGTGACTTTAAAATTGATTATATTTGAAGCTATTAATCATAACTTCTGACTTTATAATTGATTTTTACAGACTTACTTTTGTATAAATATATCTAAATATATAAATCATGTTAGTTGGTTCAAATATGATTGTGTCGTTGAACTTGACAAGGAGGACCACAATTCAATCCCCACAACTGCGTTGAGGATGAGGTTGTACAATTTGATGCTTAAACCAACCCTCGAACTAGATTAAACTAATGATTCCATAATTGATTTTTACACTTATTTGTTCAACTAACTTTTGCATGAATATATCCAAATGTATAAATCACGTTATTTGGTTCAAATGATTGACGCTAAAATTAGTATGAAGAACCATAATTTGATTCCCACAACTACATTTAGAAGGGATAAAATCATTTGTACTAGAATTAACGATTAAAACTCTCGAACTAGATTAAACTGATGATTAAAACAAATTTTTTTTTACAAAATCGTCTCAAACAAAATTAATTTTTCTCACCGTAAAACCAAACATTCACTTAAATAATTTAGAAGAGAACATTAAACAAAAAAAATCAACAATAGAATTAATTAATTAATTAATAATATTCAATTGAGATACCAAAGCCCAACCATTATTTGCTATGACATGCGCACATCAAAATAGAGAGAAAGCGAAAGCGAAGTGAAAATCTTTGGAATCCGTTTTGAACTCGCCGTCATTCCACTCCTCACTGATCGGTTGGTTTCATCGATCTCCACCGCTTCATCTTTTCTTCATCAGATTCTGTGTTTTCATTTCAACCCTTAAAGTAATGATTTTTATTTTGGTTTATATGCTCCATAATCAATGATTCATTCATCCATGGCATGATCACCGTTCGTTTTTGCGGTTTTCTCTTCTGGGTTTTTCAGGGTTTCGAATTTTTTTTTCTGGGTCGGTGTTTTTTTTTTCTCTCTACAAAAAAAATCAATTTTTTTTTTTAATTTGGGTTTTTGGGGTTTTTTAATTTTGGGGTTTTCATTGAAGTGATGCTGGACTTTAGGGAAGGTTTCAATGTGAAAGGGTTACTGTTTGGATTTTGAGGTTTGGTTTTAGGGTTAGAAAATTGTTGGTTTTGTGTGTTGGAACATTGAACATTGAAAATGGAAGATAATACTGAGCTTGAAGAAGGAGAGGCTTGCTATTACAAGGATAATGATGATGATGATTACAACATTGACCTTGATTCTCTCTCTTACATTGTAAGGGTTTGCTTCGATATATGTTGTAACTTTTTCGTAATTGAATTTGATTTGGTTAGTAGTTTGGAATTTGGATTATTGATGATTAATACAAGTTTGATCATTGTATTTGTCATTGACTATGGTCTTTCGATGTATTATTGTATTTGGTTCATTGCGAAACAATTTGCAATGAAGGGAGTAAAATCACTTAATTGTTATAATTCAATTTTAAGATAACTTTTGATCATTGGCCTTAATGGTTATACCTACATTGTATGTTATTGGCAAGGAAGTTCGGCATTTAGTTAAATGACGAATTGGAAAGATAACAGAATGTCTTCACTTTCTTGTCTATTGACAAAATGTGAGTCATTTGTTTGGGAAACTGCCGACACTTTCTTGTCTATTATGATTGATTGTGTTGGCTTCATTGTACCTTTTTCTTGGTGGAAATGCGCGTAGTTATGCTTTAGATACTTATTCTACCACATCATGAATAAAAGCATAGTTTATTGCTACTATAAGCACCAACATAGACACAAACACCGGACACAGGTAATAATTTGAGGAAATGGAATGTTTGAATGTAATCATCTGGGTTGGTGTTGTGTTGGGCACGAACATGCCTTCAATTAGAAGTTTCATTAGTTTATTGGTTACCAAGTAACTGTATCTACCAACTATCATCATTAATTGGGAACAAAGTTTATGTGCTACATCATTTATTCTTGTACACAATGGTCTTGACACACACATATCTTGTAGATGCTTCTTAGATTGCTTTTAATATTTTATAGTGGATTTGTATTATGATATAACAAATGATAATGCTTACGTACTTGTTGATCTTCACAGTTCCTTCTATTGTTGTGTTATTGTTCATATTCCTTGTGATTATAATTTTTCTTAAAAGTTCTCTTGGTTAAATTTTATCGCGAAAATATTAGGACTAATATATTGTTTCATGATTCCTGAAGGATGAGAGGATTGAACATCTTCTGGGCCATTTTCAAAAGGACTTCGAAGGTGGTGTTTCTGCTGAGAATTTGGGTAAGTGGCATAATAAAAGTCATAGCTTGTAGTGAGAAATGAAAGAGCTGTCTTTGCGTCCATAAGGAGATGTTATCAGAAATACATGATATGTTTCAGGTTCAAAATTTGGTGGCTATGGTTCCTTTCTACCTACCTATGAACGCTCTCATCCAAAGACTCCACCAAGAAACCACACCTCACCACAATCTCCTATCGTTCTCCACAAGGAGGTACAACTTCATTTCTGTTTGTCTATTTACTGTTTGTTAAAGATGGTTTACCGAACGTCTAGTTGAGACTGTTTGTCTGTGAACCGACGAGTTTCAGTATTGGGCCTAAGCCCAGAGCTGTTGACAGCTGGCTTTCTGTTAGAGTTAGTGGTTGTTAGGAGTTGATTACAACTATATAAGTTACAATGTTGTTAAATAGTGGCTATATTGGTGCTATAGTGCTATGATGTAGCAGAATTTGAACAAATCACTATTGTTCCGCGATACACTATTGAGCACAAAATGTTGTCAAATCGCGGCTATAGTGGCGTTATAGCTCTATTGTGTAGCAGAGTTCAGAATACAGTTTATTACCATTTTAATCTGATTCAAGAAATTACAGATGAGTTCAGAATAATCTCACTCGAACTTTATATACTAACACTGTTTGATAGAGAAGTATTAAATGCTGCCAACATAGTTGACATAGATCCTATAGAGTTTGTTGAACATTATTGGTTATGTTTTTGTACAGGCTGAGGCTGCATCACATAACAGAAAAGCACCCTCAAATATGCCTCCTTATGCGAGGATTGGAAATATTTCTCATAGTTCAAATTCATTTCATGATTTAAAAGCACCTTCTGTAGATGTCTTAGTGAAGAAAGATAGCGGAATTTCTTCCAATAATGTAGCTGGGAGGTGTACATTGAAAGATGATACTGCAATTAAGAAAGAAAATTCATCTGACCAAAGAACACTGAAGTTTAGACTCAAAATGAATTCCAATATCCTAGCGCAAAAGACTGCAGAAATTTACAGTGGTCTTGGGCTCGAGGACTCCCCATCTTCCTCAATGGGGAACAGCCCTGTGGAAAATGAAGGCACTCCTCCACCTGTATCCAAAGTGAAAGCTGACGATTCTGCAATTGACATTATTCAGGTAGAGGACCTTTTCTTTTTCCACATTGTATAGTTCTGTTTGGAAAATTAAATTATTTACTTTTTCTTAAATGGTGTAGGCAATGACTTCCTTTGCAATCCCTGGAGGTGTCTTAACATCTCCTTTACATGAAAGTTTACGCTTCTTAACGAAAAGTGAAAAAGTTACTGGAGACAGCAGAAATATGTCTTCTCGTAATTGTTATCAAGATCCTCGTTCCATGTCTACCGATGAATCAGATTCTTTTGTTGCGGAGGGGCATTTGAAAAAGAGGATAGTGAGAATAGTGAGACAAAAAGAAAAGAAGTTGGAAGCGAATAAAATGAATAGCACCCTTTGTGAGAGTGACATGGCACTGCATAGGAAGAAAAAGTTGGGAAATAGGACACCCGATTGCAAGGAGTTTCTCTTTAATGACACAAAATCAACACCTCTGTCAAGTTCAATTTGTGATGCTGGTGAAACTGGTGAAGTCACTGCTAAAGTCTCCAATATCTCCAAAAAGTTCCGTGAGAATGGGGTGCAAGGCAGAATGTCATCTGTTGAAGCATTGAAGGAGGAATCATTGGAGTCTATCTCTGGTCAGGATTTTAAAAAGATTGAAAATCAAAATGCCGGAAATGGTTCAAGGAAAAATGTTTTAGATGACAAACGGGAAAGTTCCCAAAAGGGTAGTTCTACTGACCCTAAAAATGAAGACAAGTGTAAGACTGACACGATTTCAAAAAATGTTGAGCGTGATGCAGTCAAGTGTAAGATAGACAAAAATTATGAAACCCCTCAGAGGGTAAAGCTTGTATCTGAGGGGAAGAAAAAGTCCAAGGGTGATCAAAGTCTTGGAAAACCTGAGGTTGTTGCAAGAAAAGATGGTTATGGTGGTATTAATAATGCAATGGAAACTGATAAAGGGAATGATGACTTTGGCACGGCTAGTAGAAGTAAATTGATCAAAACAAATTCAGTGAAGGATAATAAGGTCAGAGGTAGTAGCAAGGGTTCATTAAAAGAAAAAAAATCAGATCAGAAAGTTGATGGTTTTCCTGGTAATAGTGCTGTAAAAACTTCCAAGTCTATCAATAATAATGAAAAGCAGATTGCATCTGGGGCTAAAGTTAAGGAAAGATCAAGTGGCAATAAAGTGGTTAACCACATGCTACCTGAGCCTTGCAAAGTAGATGCTTTGAGTTTATTTCCTACGGCAGAAAATAACCCTGCTCCGGAGATGATTCCAACAGAAGTAGCAGCACCTCAACTTATTGCTGAAGATTGGGTAGCTTGCGACAGTTGCCAGAAATGGCGACTTCTACCTACTGGTGTAAAGCCAGAGCAACTTCCAGAGAAGTGGCTGTGTAGCATGCTTGATTGGCTGTAAGTAGTTGCTTGTTCATATTAGTTGGAATTATGCATGATCATATTGTGCTAGATGCACACTTAGTTTGATGATGTATTCTCAACAATTGTTGAGGACTGTGTAGCACCGACACTTCATATATGAAGGTGTGTTTGGTGTTGTTTGTCAGTGACCAACAGCAAACCATATTTACACGTGGTTACAGATTACAATCAAACATTCCACTTTCTCAAATTATTATCAAGGTCGATGTGTCTGTGTTTGTGTCAATGCTTCATAAGGACTATCTTGAATAATATACCAGTTACCATCCCCTCTCCCCCCTCTCTTACATTTTCTCTATTTGTGTCTGCCCTGTTTTATTTCCTCACCGTTCTTCTTAATCTGTTGTTAGGCCTGGGATGAATTCTTGTGACATCAGTGAGGATGACACAACTAAGGCACTGTATGCTTTATATCAAATGCCGATTTCTGAGGGTCAAAATAACTTGCAAACGCATGCCTCTGAAACTGAATTTGGAGTGTGCTCTGCTGATGCTTTGCAGTTTGGCCTGAATCACAAAAAGTCCAGTTCTGATGTATTGCTTGATCAAGGAAAGAAGAAACATGTTCTTAAGGAAAAGATGATGTCAGGAAAGATCAATGCTCAAGCATCCGGAAATAATAGAAGCTTGAATGACATGAATCAACATCCTACAGATTCAAAATCAACAAGGATGATAAGTTCTAAACAATCTAGCAGGTCGATAGATGAGAAGCATGTGTCTGAAGTGAAAGAAAAGCTATTAAGTGGAGGTTATACCTCATTCATTTTGAAGTTGATATATTGTTATTTTAGATTTATTTTTTTTGTTTGCAAATTGAAGTTCATAATTTAATGTCAGTGTTTTGTTCTCGCATGTGCAGGTAACAGAACACATATTAAGTTGAAACGTAAGATCGATGCTGATCAATCTCGTTCTGGAACTCCTAAGAAATCAAAAACCGAACATGTTCCCTATGCTGATAAACAATCGGATCCTGGCATGGGCCTTGGGAAGGTGGTTTTAAATGTAAGAAACGGCTTACCACAAAATTCTAGCAGGAAGGATGTGAGAAAGTATGCTGAGTTTGGTTTACCCGAAGATGACGAGGACAGCTTACTAGTCCCCGTAAAAGTAGAAGGAGATCAGGCTGAGGTCTCTTCTGGTGTTCGCTCCTTGGATGTGAAGAATAGCAGTAAAAATGGCGGTTTACTGAAGAAACGGAAGTTAAAGGACTGTCCAGATGATGGGACTGAGAAGCATAACAACTCATACTCTTTGCATGGTGATAGGAAGTGTGGTGAAGGGGAAAACACAAGTAAACTTCTGAAGGAAAATCAGAATATATTTTTGAAAAAAGAGGCCAAATCAGTAACTGATGATGATGATGATAAATTGAGGAAAGGTGGGATGAGGCGAGTTTCCTTACCAGGCAGTCAGGACCAAGTGACCGTCGAGACAGAAGGAAAATACGTTGATGAAGACCGCCAGCCAATGAAGCGCAGAAAAAGTATTGTATCTCGTCAAGCTTTGAGCGGTATTGCTCCATTGGGCTCTAGAGGACAACTAGCATTTGCAGCAGCTTCAAGCTCTTCAAAGGTTTCAGGCTCTCATAAAGCTAGAACCAACTTTGATGACGTGAAAGGTTCTCCTGTGGAATCTGTTACTTCCTCACCTTTGAGGTCCTCTAACCTAGATAAACGTGTTTCAGCAGCAAGAGACATTTCACTGAAGGATGATGCTGTGAAAGCCAGTCTCTCTTCAAGGCGAGTTGTGAATAATGGGGAGGGGAAATTGTCAATAAAATTGAAAGGTGACAAGATTTCTTATAATGTAAATCCTGCAGCGCACAAATTATCTTCAACAGAGTACCAGGTTAAGGAAACTAAAGACAAAGTCAGGGTCCAAGTGAAAACTACTTCTGAAAATAAGAGTAATCGTTTGCTGGGTGTTCCCGTTGAAGAACATGGAAATTTTGCTAATGGCATCCGTCAGGAGGAGAAAGTAAATGAGTACAACAAGGATGAACTTTCTGGGAAGAAACCTGACAAGGTTACATCACTGCACAGCATGGAAAAGAATAAAAAGTCTGGTTCTCAAGTTGGTACAGATAAAATGAAGGTTTTGGCTTCGGAGAATTGTTATTCCAAAAACGAAGTTGACCCTAGTCATCATGCATTTGGTACCGAGACAAGAAACGATGCTAAATACCGTTCTCCTTTGTCTAAATGTGAGATTGACAATATTTGTCAGAAGAAGGCTTTAAGACACGGGTTAATTGAAACTGGGAAGCAAACTGAGCCGAAACAAAAAGACCTTGAGAAATCAGTCATGAAGATGGATACTCAACATAGTATTGGTACTAGAAAGACTATCTCCCAGCCGAGTGCAACTCAGGCTGTTGAGGGAGAAAACAAAGCTAATAATGTATGCACAGAATCAAGCAATAGGAAATCCAAAGTTCTTACATCTGCTGATGGTGAAACAAAAAGGGAAACATTAACTGTACCTCGGTATCAAAAGGGAGATATGTTGAATGAACATCCACCAGTCCATGCCGGCAACAGTAGTTTGACCAAGGTAGTGAGAAGTTCTGCTGATTCTAGTGGCAATGTCTTAGTTAATTGTTCTGGAAGTGTTGCACCTGGCCAACAACTCACTGTGTCAAGTCCTGTGAGAACAAATGCTAACCAAATTGCCGTTGACACCCTGGAAGAAGCCACAAAGCTAAAAGATAAAGCAGATCATTACAAGGTTAATTGACCATTTCAAGATTCTAACATCACATCTATGGTTGGATCTAATACCTTTCTTTTTCTAACTGATGATCTAATACTGTTTATTTCGTAGAACTCTGGATTTGATTTTGAAAGCAATGAAACCTACTTTGAAGCTGGTTTGAAGTTTCTGCATGGAGCATCTATTTTAGAAAGTTGTCACAATGAGATTAGAAAGCATGTGGAGATGAGTCAAATGCAAACCTATGCCACTGCAGCCAAACTTTTCAAGTATGTGAAATACTATGTAGCTATAAGTGAATTTATTATTATTTATGATCTTAGAGTTGCAATTATTTCGTTTGTTTGTCTTTACAACTTTCTGTATATAATCATTCCTTTTATGACATAAAAGTTTGAGTTGTAGCTACTTTGTTAGCACGCCTTAATCGTAAAATGCTCTGAAATGTTTTTCAGGTCCTGTGCCCATGAATACGAAAGTCGACAAGAAATGGCAGCAGCTGCTTTGGCATATAAATGCATGGAGGTGGCATACATGAGAGTGGTTTACTGTAAAAATTCTAGTACAAATAGAGATCGAAATGAGTTGCAATCAACGCTTCAAATGGTTTCTCAAGGTAACAAAACATAGTTTGATGTCAATATTTGCATCTTGAGGCTTATCAGGTAGAATCGTGTGTTTCGTCATCTTTATACTTTCAGACTTAATGCAAAAATTAAACAAAATTAGTGCATGCTTCAAAGGAAAATTGGTCCTCCCTGCCCCCATTCTTCTGATGAAAATGTGAGTTTTTCATCACAAACGAAAATGGACCAATGCATTTGTCCATGCTTCAAGTCCAAAGAGCTCTTGTATGGTGGAGTGTTAGATATAAAACTTCTTAATATTTAATTTAACATTTTAAGTTTTAAGGATAATATATCCATGGCAAAATAGACAGGACTTAGTTTAGCTAGCTCGATGGCCGGGTCTTTAATAATTACTTGTATCATAGATGCACACTTCATTAAATGATTCAATCCAATGATGTATCTTTGTTGTTTTGCTCTATTTTTAGGTGAATCTCCTTCATCTTCTGCATCTGATGTTGATAACTTAAACAATCAAGTTGCAATGGATAGGGTTACTTTGCCCAAGGGTACTAATGCTCATGTTGCTGGTAATCATGTCATATCTGTTCGAACACGTCCAAGTTTGGTCAGGCTTCTTGATTTTGTAAGTTTAAAAGTTTAGAAACCTTGTATTTTATTTTAAAGGTTATAACCCACTTGTGTTGATCCCTGAGAGACAATGGATTTCTTGGTGGTGCCCCAAGGTTTACTGATAGAATATATTAGTTAGAAATGTGGTTCTGTCTTAGATAGAATACAAGAACAACCAAGCCTTTTTCTACTGGTTCTTCCCTTGATGAAATGTTTGAGAAAAAATGTTTGACCGTCAACTGGTTGTGATAGATACTTGTGGACATAATCGGGTGCTCAAGTCCCACATCGAGTAGTATGAGATGCTTAGTGGTGTATTTTAGTGGCTTTGTTCTTCCCCCTTGATAGCTAACTTTTAAGGTAGTATTCCTCAAGTGCTTAGATACTTATCAGTTGGTATCAGAGGTGTATTTAAGTGACTTAGTTCTTGCCCCCTGATAGCTAGCTTTTAAGGAAAGGTTCCCCGTGCTTAGATACTTATGATTTTTTGATGCGAGAAGTTCAAACATTGATCCTTGGACAATTGACTATTGCATGCAAGATCATTACTCGTACTTGAGAATTGAGATTCGTAGAAAGCTACAAGAATAATTTTGTTAAGGAAAACTATTTAGTGTTGAATGTTATACTAGCAACTGTTACCGAGAACTTCTAATGCAATGTATTTATGCTCCTTCTTGCTTCACCTTAATACTATGCAGTTAGATTATACAGTTATCGAGTGTCATTATATACAGAACAGCGAAGGAGAATCTTAAGGACTTATTGTATATGTCTATATTATTATATGGAATGTGTTTTGTGATAGTTTTAGAGATATTGCAGACTCAGGATATAAATTTTGCAATGGAGGCTACTACAAATTGTCAGAGCTCTTTTGCCACTGCTAATGCAATGATGGAAGAAACACGGAATAGGGACTGTATAACTTCTATTAGGAGGGTTATTGATTTCAGCTTCCAGGACATAGATGAGCTTGTGCGCCTAGTTCGGAATGCAACGAAAGCCATAAGTGGCGCTGGTCTTGGTGGTGTGAGAGAGTAACTCGATCATCATCATCATGTATATAATGTATTTTTCCGAGTTTTGCTTCTCCACCGAGACGACATTCCGAAACGAAGACGAAATCTGCTAGGTTGGCTGGTTGCTAGTGATATGTTACCCTTGTGTACATTTGTACAAAAAAATATGATTGCTCAGAAAATTTTGTAAGGAGATTTTATTTAAGGGTTCTTAGTAGGGGCATAACACACACCCTTATATTATGAGTTAGAAAGAGGGAAGGGATAATGCATTAGAGTTCAGTGCTACATTCTTTGCTCCACTTAATTGGAGCCTTAGATAAAAAGGATAGATTATGGAGATGTTAGGCAACAACCATTTTTGAAGGCTTTGAATACTGATATAGTTATAATAGGTCCAATTTTTTTTATCACAAATTCTTCTTTGGTGTTATGATATCAAAAGTTTTGAATGAATAGAAATCCTTGATGAAAATTAATTTCCTTGAGTTGTGTCATCAAATATAAATCGATGTTGAAGTTATACTCGCCTTCAATAACTTATGGTCCCGTTATTTTTAGAAAATGTAGTCTCAGTTTTTAAAATTTCGCAAAATCTTTTTTAAATTATAGAACTTGACACTTATTTTGCCGATGTGTCAATAATTAGTTGGATAAAAGAATACATTAGACGCCGATGATGAGTGGTTTTACCAGAAGAGTAGTCTTACTCTCAAGTTCTAACGAATCTTGTAGCAACTAGAAAATAAAATTGTGTGAAAAAAAATATTGATTTGCCTGTAAAGATTAATGTATGATACTTTAAGTTTCAAATCCCTTTTGTTCTTAGGATAAACACCTGTAGGTAGAATCTCTAGATAGGGATGTATAAAACAAAACAAATAACACTTTTTAATTTATTTTATTTTATACACATCAACCTGAATTGGACATCCCTAAAAAAGAGAGTAATTTGTCACGGAAGTTAACCCGTAAAATTGTCTCATTCTATGTTGTTAGGTATGAAAATCGAATTGAAATTCATGTAAAAATTGATTTTGAACGAGTTAACTCGCTTTAAAATTGGGTAGACTCAAGGTAATTTATTTTGGTTTTACCCGATTTTGAAGAAAGGAACTCTTTTCTTTTTGAGTTTGTTTTAATTTTTAGTAACTATGGAAACTTATTAAATTTTTATTTTTGGATGTTTTAATTATATGGTGGAACAATATAAGTTGTTTGATTACAAGTTATAAGCATGATACTTTATTAAGACAAATCGATATAATTTTGTTTTATAATTAAATTAAAATTTAGAATTGTTGATGCATTTACATATTATTTAAATGGGTGTGTGTGTGTGTGTGTGAAGATATATAATGAAGAATGTGTAACTAAGTCATTGGGCTCAAGTGGTTAATGAGCTTCATCAAAGGACGTATTTTAGGAGAACCCGAGTTCGATTCCTGGGTGGAACAATTTCTTGGCCAAACTTTACTTACCTCGCAGCTGAACTCTGGACTACTAGGGCCCCTTTCCCTTAGGAACTAGAGGTTTGAAAACCAAAAAAAAAAAATGAAGAATGTAAAACCTAAAGACCACCGAAACCACTATTCACAAAAAGAGTTTTTAAGGTTTGGTTGTTAAACTTGTGCTTTATTTATATACCTCTTTGATTGTTGCCATTGATTATAAAATCATAGAGAAAGTTTGTTTTTATTGAGTTGTAAAAGTGTACTACTCTTAAGCTTTTAAGTACGGAACCAAATACTAAGAAGAATATCTTTAGGGTTTCAGTCCTTTTAATTGTGTATTGAGTTGTAAACTCTTGTACTCTGAAGTTTTTAAACAAAGAGTCTTTTTAAATTACTCCAAGCCTTTAGGTATGAGTGAGGTTATTTGCATTGGAGTTTGTCTCCTATTTTGATTGTATAGAATGTAAGGCCGGGGCGAAGCTCAATAAACATGGGGTTGTTTATAGAAATCTTCAAACCAAACCGAGAGGAAGTGAGATGAGTTTCTCATATCTAGGTGGTTTCCTAGGTAGAAGTACATCATGAGTATTGGCGAAGACCTAAGTTGTAAACGAGGAGTTTGCTGAAGAGTTTAGGGATAACATTACACTAGTTGATTTCCTTCCTAGATTGGTATCCCTTAGATTAGGGCAGTTGCGCCAAACTAAGTTAACAAATAACTTATGTCATTTATTTTCCTGTCATTTATATTTACCTTGTTCATTGTGTTTTACGCTGGTAAGATGTTGGAACATCTTATTTAAGATCCTAAGTGTTGGAATACCACGTCCAACATTTATCACCAATGCGCCAGAAATTTCAATTGGCATCAGAGCAGACACCCTACTTGTTTTAGGGTGAGCTCCAAGAAGATAATTTATGGTATTATGGGCATGAAAGTAGGATTGATTAACATACCACTTTTTTCGGAGACTGATGAAAGCATTTCATATGTAAGAAAATTTAAGAAACTTTTATTGAGATTGGAAATGGACACTTTTCTTGTTGTAAAAGTGAATCAAATGGAAGATACATTATTTATCTCTCAAAGCAAATCTGCCGAGAATTTCTCAATAACCCCCCCCCCCCCCCCAATATTCTTTTTCTCTAACTACCTTTTTTTCCCTTGTTAATGAAATTTCGTGACCCAAAAACCGAACTGGATTTTGGGATCCACGTCCCGAAAGTAACTACTTTCACCCAGAAATCATCTCAGCATCGATGCTGAACCTATCTGAATTGATTAGAAGTATTAAAATAGCAATGAGAATTGATGCTCAATGTTGAGAATCGATTCTTACCACAATTACTTGCAGTGGTTCATGAAGCAGAACACGAATTGCTGCAGGAACTAGTGCATGCACCCCTTATTTCGGAACCCAGATCACGAACCACTGTCTAAGTTTTTTTAAATGTTATATTTAACTCTATTATGTGTAAGATGGAACTCTATAAATATGTGTCTTTTATCATGTTCAGCTACTACATCATTATCTGTGTTAGGAAAACATGGCTACCCAAGCTTGGGATCAGAGAAACATCAACTCTCACGTTGCTGCAGTATACTTTAATGAAGGTGAACCTGAACTGTTTAGAATCCACAACGACGACACATTAGATTCTCTAAAGCATCAATTAAACACTTTGAACAAATGTTTGGGAGGGGATTAAGACACTAGAAAAGTTACTAACAAGCATTCAAAATTAAATATAACATTTAGCATTCAGAATCATCAAAATTCTGGCTCATCTTCTGGTTTATAGCATTCAAAATTGATTCTGAAGCATTTAACATTAATTCTGAAGCATTCATAAATCGATTCTGAAGCATTTAACATTCAGAATTTAGCATTCAGAATCGATTATGAAGCATTTAGCATCAATTCTGGCTCATCTTCTGATTTTCAACAAGCATTCAGAATCGATTCTGAAGCACTTAGCATTGATACTAACCACAAAAAAATGAATTTCGTGATCTATCTCACGAAGTAAAGGTGTCGCCATGGGGGGAACTGTCTATGCTTTGGGTTACATGTTCCGAAATCGATTTCGGGTTATGGATCCCGAAATATATATTTTTGCCTAAATTCAAGAGTATTTTGGGATTTTAGGGGGGTAATAGAGAAACGTGAGTTTAGGAACAAAGCCAGCAAGAATAGTTCAAGATGACCCGAATCACTATCAGACAAATCATCACTCCACATCCAATTCCACATCTATTGCACTCCATTCCAAACTAATCTATCTGAGACCATAACGTCATAATCAACCTCTTTGGCAAAAAGGAAAATACTCATCACATCCTTCCACCAAAGGTTGATTGCCGAAACCATTTAAAAGTCCTAAAACTAATACCCATCACACCCTTTCCACTTGTGAGGAAAACCAATCAGCCCCTCCCGCTCTACCTATGCCCATCACATCCTTCCCCCAAATAGATCCTTTATAACCAGAAGCTACCGATGTCCCACTCAATAGACACGATGGAAGTTGACCATATCGAAAGTGTAGCAAATCACCCCACACCACCTGTTTGTCGACTAAGAACCTTCACTTCCATTTAAGTAGCAAGACCTATTTTAACAAAGACAAATTCTTAACACCCAACCCTTCTAGATCCTTTGAAAGACATATTTGATCCCATTTAACCCAACACAACTTTTTGTCCTCAATACCACCTCCCCATAAAAAATTACGTTGAATCCGCACAAATTGTTTAATGATACAAGTAGGTGCCTTAAAGAAGGAGAAAAAAAACAAAGGCAAACTACCCAGCACCGAATTGATTAAAGTGATGTGACCCCCATAAATAAGACGACGACTAGTCCATTGTCCAAATACTCAACCTACTTGTCATAGCGGTTACAACTGGTTTCCAAGTCTCACATCATCGGGGATTGGCGCCAGTCGAAAGTCCTAAAAATTTAAAAGGATCGGAATCTGAACGACAAGATAAAAAAGAAGATCCTGCTTCCAAAAAATGATCTTCCACATTGATGCGGTAAAGCTTACTTTTCTCAAAGTTGATTCTTAAACCTGAAACGAGTTCAAAATTTTTCAAAACCACTTTAATAGTCCATAAATTTTCCCATACACCATCCCCCAATAAAATAATAGTATCTGCAAATTGCAATATCTCAAAATGGACATTCTCATTAACTTGAAAGCCTCAGAACTTACCAATGTCAACCGCCCTACACCTGTTAACCCTTTATTTAGGGAATCATTGAGCATATGTGAATTAATTGTGGCGTGAATATTCTTTGGTATGGTGGTATAATGATATTTGAGTTTATTTCGTATTGAGTTACTACTTTGATTTTCTTGTCATGTTGTTCAAATATTTTTTTCATGCTAATTTTTATTTGATTATTTTGTTTGATTTTTTTCAAATATTGAGTTAAATATTTTTTCATGCTAATCTTTGTAAAATTTTTTTAATATAAAATCAATAAACTATATAAATCAATTTTTTTTTCAAAAAATCTAAACCAAACCCTAAATAAATTATTCATTTTTAATGCGATAAACTTTCTCCCATTTAACTTGATTAAAGAACATATTTAACTCTGTTTAACCGAGATATTTTCATAGAATTCTTTAGAGTTGTAGGACCAAACATTAGTTCTATAGAGTCATTGGCGGAATCAGGGGAAAAAACTTAGATGAACGATTAAAATAAATTAGAATTTTTAATTTTTTTTTAGCAAATAAGATTAATATATATACATTTGAATGAAAGACAAGCTGACAACAAGTTGAACGTCGCTACCCTTTTTAGATATGAAAATTATATAACATACAAAAAGTTAATTATAAATTAAACTACAAAAAAAATTATTCATACATTCATTTGCTTCTATAAACTCATTAATAAATCGATTTCGAGAAGATTGTGGATCTAAGTATTTGGATGAATTTTCATTGATTGATAATATTAGGTGTGGTAATTGAATTTTAAATTTTAGATTGATGAAAAGAAATATGAAATAAAAGCACATTCAATGGTTGTTGTTGACACGGGCGGAAGAGTCAAAACAAGTTGTATCACTCAATCAATCAATGAATACAAATTTGATCTACTACTACTACTACTTTTATACTTGACATAATTAAAAGACTATTTTAGTAAAATGCCCAATATATAATAGTAATATGTATATATAGTCTCTAAAAAAATACCACATATATACATGATAATACTACTAATAATATATAGTATAGAAAAATTAAAAAAAGTGAGGTGGGCTACATCCCCCTCTGGTCCCTTAGTGGTTCCGCCACTGTCTAGAGTTTCACTATTAGAGCAAAAAGTATGAGTTATTTCATAATAACGCGGCTTTAATAGAACCCACAAAATACCATTAATATAGTTCATTAATAAAGATGTTCTTAGATACCGCGCGGTACTATTACTATACTATAGCTAGTAAGTACTTTATATCAATCAGAGGCAGAATCCACATAATATTTTGTTTGTTTCCACTTGTATCGTTGCCAAGCTGAGAATAAAAGAAAACTTGTTGTAGTGCTTAGAAGTAAACGGATGTGTGTTTGCAACTTATGCCTGTTCTACTACAAATAGCTAGGCCATCCTTAGTAGTAGTAAAAGATTTAAGCATGGGAGGGTGGACAACAGCAACTTGACAAATGACACTAAATTTGGTCTGCAAAATGGTGGCATTGTTTTTTGGACAATTAAGCTGCATGACCCTACTTTACCACTAGTAGGGATGAACAATATGTACCGCTAGTTATTATTATAAGCTTATATCATTGCTAAGTCTTAAATAAACTATAATACATCATACATATTTGAAGTGGTTAGTTAGTTTTTTTAAAGGACGGATTTCAAAAGAATTGATATTTAATTTTCAGATGGAATAATTTTTTAATTAGATCTTAGGGTTAAATATATTTTTGATTCTTATAAAGTAACAAAATTTTGTTTTAGTCCTTATAAAAAATGACATGTTTTAGTCCCTATAAAATTTTTATCCATGCAATTTTTTAAAATTTTTAAAATTGTTTAATAATCATTAAAATTTTAATTTTTTATTTCATACATGTTTAAGATACTATAAAAAGTTTCTTCACAAAAATTTATTATTTTTTCAAATGAAAATAATTAAATATGAATTTTCCAAATTTTAAAAGTTAAAGTAACCGAAATCTCGATTTAGAAACTAAATTTTTTAAGTTATTTTTTTTCGAGAAATTTTTTATAATGTTCTAAACATGTTTACGAAAAAATCATTCAAAAATGCATATTGGTTTAACAGTATAGACCAAAACTACATGCATAATAATTTTATAGAGACTAAAAAGTGGCAAAAAAGTTTAAAGGGATTAAAAGTAGAAAGTTCAAATGTTTATAGAGACTAAAAACATATTTAACCCTAGATTTTATTTATTTCAAAGCCAAACTCTTAATTGCTACTCTCTATTTTTCAAAACAAATGTTCTACTTGTCAAAATTATTTTTTCTAAAATAGATGTGCTATACTATTTAATTTTTAGTATTCTTATATCCACTACCAATAAAAAGATGAGACATTTTAATAAAAGTTATATTTTCTCTCTTTCATTTATACACTTTAGTATGTAAAATGGTTAGTTATGATACTTAAATTGAAATGGAGAGAGTAAGATGTCTTTCTTTATTTTGCGGCTAGCAATTAAAAGAACATGATTATTTAACAAAGTCATTTTTTTCATGATGTGGATGGTGATGTAATGCATATTATAGTAACAAAGTAACAGACAAGGGAAAAGAGCATAAGAGAAAAAGTAAAACACAACTTGAGGGAAAACAAGAGAGAAAAGTTGATGCAATGATTTTGGGGCTACGGTATTGCACAAAGATAGTTTTATATTATGATTTGATTAATTAATTAATTAATTAATTAATTAATTAATTAATAGTCTCTCCGGTTAAATTTTAACCGTCGATTATACATTAATTTAACTACTGCGATATAATACTGTAATTTGTTAGAATAATATTAATACTACGGCTGAGATTTAATCTGAGAGACTACATATATAAAAATGTGACATTTGTAGTTTTTCTCTAAAGGAACACATAAAAGAAATTCTAAAATAAGAATAATTTTTCTTAACTTATCTTTGTGATTGGTTCTTTCAATTCTATACATCTACATCTTTAGTCGAGAATAAATATTTTTTCATGTACACCAGTTTAAAATTGAATTTCTAATTACATACTTAAATGACTAAATTATCTATTAATTGTGTGGCACCATATGGTTGTAAATTGCAATTAATTTGCATTTCAATCACTAAGACACATGATCAACACATTATTTAATCTAACCTTTAATTGAAAGGTCAAAAAAAGATTTCACAACATTAGATTCATGTGTGCTTATAATAATGATCAACTATGACTTATAGTAAGTATTGCGTATGCAACATTATTCTTTTAAATATTTTAATGTAGACGTCACAAAGTGCCTAACTTCAAGTTCCACTATAAATACAGGCTTAGTTAAGAGAGTAGAGATATAAAATAATAATCACTTCAAGGAAATATAATTTTGTTCAATTTTAAGCTTGTTTTCATGGCTCCTGTACCAATTTCTAGCATCAACATAGGACTTATTGATGATGTACAAGAATTAAGAAGAACAAAACCAAAGATTGTTCCTCAAAGATTTGTAAGAGACATGACAGAAAGACCAACACTAGAAACATCTTTTTCTCCAAAAAATAGTGACATGCCTGTCATTGATTTCTCTAAGCTTAGTAAAGGAAGCAAAGATGAAATCCTCAGTGAACTTTACAAGCTTTCAACTGCTTGTGAGGAGTGGGGATTTTTTCAGGTAAATGTTAATAATCTCTTAAGCTACTTTTATTTAAGCTTTCATTTACTTAATGTATAAACTATTTTTATAACAAAAGATAAACATAAATCAAACCGATTTCATATAATTAAGCTATAAGTTTTGTTTTCATAAGCTATACTGAAGAGTTTGTGAAAATAAGCTTAAAACAGCTTATCAACAACAATGTCATAAGTTGTTACCATAAGTTCTCTCAAAGGGTTTCACAAGTGCTTACTCTCTTCAGTCATTATTATAAATAAATTTGACTTTTTTATTAATGCAACTGACCTATAATATGAACCAGATATATCAATTGTCAAATGTATCAAAACAGTCAAATTTACTTATAATAGTAATCGGAGAAAGTATGTCGGTAAATAAACTCAAAAAAATCATCCAAATGGGCCCTTAATATTAACATAAATTTCGAAGACATACTTGTTTATTGAAATTAATAATGCTTATTTTTGTGATTAGGTGATTAATCATGAGATTGACCTTAATCTGATGGAGAAAATAGAGGATATGAGTAAAGAGTTTTTCATGCTACCTTTGGAAGAGAAACAAAAGTACCAAATGGCTCCAGGAACTGTCCAAGGGTATGGACAAGCTTTTGTTTTCTCAGAGGACCAAAAACTTGATTGGTGCAACATGTTTGCTCTTGGAATTGAACCTCACTATGTTAGGAACCAAAATCTTTGGCCAAAGAAACCAGCAAAACTCAGGTAATGTATAAGCAACTAGGAGTCTAATGGTTTGGATCGTTTTTTTGTCAAAAAAATGTCCGAACCAATGAACTCTTCATTGGTTCGGTTTGATTTTTGAACATTCCTACCATACCGTGTCATTAGTATAATAGATACATTTGCGTTTTTCTAACAGAATCGGTTAACAAGGTTAATGCTATACCTGTATAATGACTTTAAACAATCTATCCGGAACAAAATAAATTTAAAGGACCAATCTGATATAAATATATTTAAACAACCTATAAGGGCGTGAAATGTATATTATCTAAAATTTTCATAGGGACCTACAAAACTAAATTTTGCAAATTTCAGATACAAAATTTAATAACATTGAAAATTGATTAATTTTTTCCATACTCATGCAGTGAAACAGTAGAATTATACTCAACAAATATAAGGAGTCTATGCAAAAATTTGCTTAAATACATAGCATTAGGCCTAAGTTTGCAAGAAGATGTATTTGAGAAGATGTTTGGTGTAGCAGTACAAGCCATAAGAATGAATTACTATCCAACATGTTCAAGACCTGACCTTGTTTTGGGTTTGAGTCCACATTCAGATGGAAGTGCTCTCACTGTGCTGCAACAAGCTAAGGGAAGCCCAATGGGCCTTCAAATTCTCAAAGACAATACATGGGTCCCTGTTGAACCAATTCCAAATGCTCTTGTCATCAACATTGGAGATACAATAGAAGTAAGAGGATTATTGCACTTTATTCTTTCCCTCTTTATTTAATTGATTTAAGTGTATCCAACTATATTTTGCTACCAATCACGGACACTCTTCAGATTAGACGTGTTCAAGTGTCCGACACGATGACACTAACACTTACAATTACATTGAATATATTTACTTTTAAAAAACTTATGTGTCCCTGTCTTGTCTGATGTTTGTGTCCTTGTTTCATAGATTTAAACATATATCATGGTCTTAAGTTGCAGTCTGCATCTGTAATTGCGACTTCAATATAAATTTTTTTGAGGTTTCTGTAACAATATTAAAACCAAAATTTTGAGTTAAATTTCACCATATTTTTTGCCTATATGAAACCAAGATATAGATATTTTTGTAACTATTTTAGAAAATAATACTATAAGAAATACAAGAGTGATTAAATTGTTCATTTTCTTATGGACTTAGATTCTAATTTGTATTTTTCAGGTTCTTACAAATGGAAAATACAAGAGTGTGGAACATAGAGCTGTGGCACATGAAGAAAAAGATAGACTCTCAATTGTGACATTTTATGCTCCTAGCTATGAAATAGAGATTGGACCAATGCAAGAATTTGTGGATGAAAACAATCCATGCAAGTATAGAATTTACAATCATGGAGAGTATAGTAAACATTATGTAACAAATAAGTTACAAGGAAAGAAGACACTGGACTTTGCCAAGATGGAAATTATATGAATAAAATATACTAGGAACTCTTAGTTCTCCAACTAGCTAGGAGCACTACAACTATACTATTGAGTATATAATTTTATATACAAAAATCAACCTCATAAAGTATTAAGGTCAATCTTCCTAATTATTGTTTTTATTGAAAAATAGGTAGAAGAATTAGTTTGGCAATAAAAAGAGTGTGATTGTGGCCAGAAACAGAACACAACAAGAGCCACTGTTCTTATTCCAAATATGTATATGCTAGCTTTTAATGAATACTAATGACATCTAATATTTCATTTCACATTTGTTCATTTTTACAAGACTTTATTTCAATTCTTACTCATTGTATTATTTCTTTTAGTTGAGTTAATAGGCTTTTATCTCCTGTAAAGTAAGTGAATTTGATTTTACCTCTTTAAAATTATGATTTTTGGATCGTACTCAACCCCTTGACATGGCAGGCAAAAAATCAACTTTTTGCTGACGTGGTAGCTTACATTTTTTTGTCACGTCAACAAAAAAATCAACAGAGGGAGTAATCAAAAAAAATAATTTTAAAGAAACATAAAACAAAACTCGCATACTTTATAATAAAGGGTAAAAACATATTAACCCAACTAAATATTTAAGATGAAAGAACAAAATCATTTATGTGTTTACTCTTAGCTTAATTTGTTGATCCAACCCAATTAAGTTCTTCCCTATATAGCCCAAGTATTTAAATCCAAAGATGCAATAAAGTATGATCTCCTCTCCTCTACAAATAATATTCATGTGAAAGTTGGTATATATATGGACACCAATAGTGTGTTTGATCGGGTAAAAAATAAGTGATTATTTTATTTTAAAATTGTTTATGTACTAGATAAATTTTACGCTAAAGGATGGAACAAAAATTGAAAATCTTGTCCCATGCACAACCTGTCTAAAATAGCAAAATAATTTTTTTACTATCAAACATTATACAAGACAAGATTTGTTCAATACTTTAAACTTTGTCCTTTGTTTTATCTTCTTTTAATTGTTCTATCAAGTACATATATTTTGTAGATTAAATGGACCCTAATTGTCTAAAGCAAATAAAAAAAATTATGTTAAAAATATAATTGAATTAAAGTACTACTACTGTTTTCTTATGATATTTCAAATAAGGAAAGAAGTGAGCAATCATATGGAGCATTTCCACACATATATGCTGGCTGAAAGAATCAAATAGCTAGGAGACAAAATCATATTGATTGCCTAATCTGTTCATTAGTGGAAAGCTTTTTCTCTGTGATTAGTAAAGAGGTCCACATACGTACCATTCCTTAATGTATTATTAGTTCATATAATTGGAGGGGCCTTGGGGTAGCACCAAGCAAATTGTGATGGTTCATAGTGCCAGATTCTAAGTTGAAATGTCATAATTAATTTAGTGCTACAATTAACAATTAATTTAACAAGCTTAAAAAAGCAAAACTCTTTAATTTTTCTTACATGCCAATACAAATGAGGTACAAAGTTGGAAAAATGTACTTTAATGAGTGGTTGAATAAAAAAAATGAGATCAAAGTGATTTAAAATAAAAAAAGATGGACGGTTAGTTCAGTCAAAAATAGTTAAGAGTTGGGTCTTGGGTGGGATTACATATTAATTTCATGAGTGGTGATTGTTGAGCTAAGCAAAGTAACTATTCAAAGTGTGTTGTAGAGCAAAGATTTGAGGCTTGAAAAGCTACCCAATAAAGATGCAACATGAAAATTTAAAGAATTTAGTGGGGAGGAAAAATATCAACAAAAGTACATATTATTGGATACAGAATCATTATATTTTCATCAGACGGTTTTACAATTTAAGACAATTTTAGATTTTTATTTAATGTAAATTTTAATATTAAAATATGAGCAATACGATCAAGATCAGTCAATTAAGAGCTTTTTGACTATATGCAATAACTAACTTGAGACTACACTAAATCCAGGTTGCAATGGCCCCTAGTTTAATCAAGTTACTTAAAGGTTGAATCTAAAAACTAGCTGCCATAAATCATGATAATATATTCAACTTGTCAAAAATAAAGTTATGGGCCAATTTCAAGTTGATCAAAAAACTAATATTCAAATTAGATGATTAATTTGACAATAGATTTTTACAATCAAAATTGGAGGAATGATTTTGCTCATAATGTGTCTAATTATGTGTTGGCTTAATTGCACTTTTGGTTCTCTTATTTTACATATTTTGCAATTTTGATCCCCCTATTTCAAAATCAAACATTCTAGCCCCCTCTATTTTCATTTTTGTTGCAATTTTAGTCCCCTATTTTAAAACCAAACATTCTAGCCCCCCTATTTTGATTTTTGTTGCACTTTTGGTCCCCCAATCCATTTTTTTCACCAAAAAACAATAAATAAATAATAACTTTGAATAAAAAAATAATTTAAAAAAAAATAAAACAAATAAAATTAATAAATAAACTTATTTTTATTTATTGTATTAAAATTATTTATTTGTTTGAAAGTTATTATTTATTTGTTTTAAAATTAATTATTTGTTTTAACTATACTATTAAATTATTTTAAAAACTTTTTTGTTTTAAAGTTATTATTTATTTGTTTTAAATTATAATTTTAAAACAAATAAAAAAAATTAAATAATAAATTTAATCACTAATTTTATTTGTTTTAATTTTTTTAAGAATAATATTTTTTATTCAAAATTATTATTTATTTATTGTTTTTAAGTGAAAAAAAATGGATTGGGGGACCAAAAGTGCAACAAAAATCAAAATAGAGTGGCTCGAATGTTTGGTTTTAAAATAGGGGGACCAAAATTGGAACAAAAATGAAAATAGGAGGGTTAGAATGTTTGATTTTAAAATAGGGGACCAAAATTGTAAAACATGTAAAATAGGAGGACCAAAAATGCAATTAAACCTTATATGTTTTGTGTGATACATTATCAATGTTCAAAATCGCGGTCCTTCTTTTTTTTTTTTTTTGACAAGACAAAATCGTGGTCCTATAATCTATAATATTGTGAAAAATCATATTCAAATTGACATATGCACCAAAAAAATCATAAATAATACTACTAACAATTGTATTATTATTTTAGGAGCATAAAAAATCATTACGTCATAACTCAGATTGCAACATGATTCTTTTTTTTTTCCTTCTAAATCTATAACACTAAAATAAAGAGAAACCTACTAATATGTTGGGTATTAACTCCAACAAGAATATAGATTCTCGCTAGCTGTACATTTTGGTTAGAGATATAATATATATAATTTTTATAAAGGTATTGTAAATCTCAACTTTTAAACTAAGTTTTGTGGTTGATTATAGACCTCCCAAATTATAATATAGTATGAGAACTTATCGTAGATCCATTTGTTGTTTTATGTGGAAATCTCTTATATTTGGGCATCCGTTGTTGTTGATTCCACGTTCCATCTTGTTCAATCTTGGACGTGGGGAGTGTATTAGAAGTTTTACATTAGTTAGAAATGTGACATAAATAGAGTCGTGCAAATCTCAACTCTCAAACTAGCTTTTAGGTTTGGTATAGATCTTCTAAATTCTAATATTAATCTTAAAGTTTGGGCTGCTCCAACAAAAATATAGATTCTCATTTTGCTCAAACAATTATAAGTTTAATTAGTGTATGAGGTGCACAAGCAAGCAGGACCTAATTATAATTTCTCCTTTAATTGGCATGAGCAATCGAGCATGAGGAAATTATATACATTTGACTTGAAGCTACCACCCCATGTATGAGGAATGTGGAAATAATAAACTGCTTACACATGATTTTGTGCTACTAGCATGATATGCTTCATTTATATAACACTACTTTAATTTGAGTGTGTCATTGAGGACTTAGAAATGTTTGAATAAGTGGAAGGATATTTTTGAAGAAATTTATGCGTCACATAAAGAAACAATGATTATGATTGAAATTTATGGGACCAAAATTGTGTTAAAAAATGAGGGGACAAAACATACAACTATATCAAACATTAGTTGTTACTAGTGATTGATATTTGAATTTAGTAGAGAATATTATTGTTCGATTCCCCACGTCCGTACTTTAGAGGAGTTGGATTAGAACCACTTGATTGATATCAGAACTGATCTTAGAAGAGCTAAGAAATCCTAACTTGGTGGACGTGTCATATGGCTTCAGATATGATCGTGCTATTGGTAATTATAAAATTAGCTAGTTAAAATCAAGCATAAAATTTTAACTAAGCACATCAAAATTAGCGAGTTAAACCGTCTGGCCGGGCGTGTCTGCTTGTTCCACCCCTAATATTCAGGGCCTAAAAAGAATTCATCATGAAAACATTATAGACGAAAAATTTCCCTAAACTTCATTTATATGATGGGCAAAGTTATGGTACATAAATATTTCTTATGCACCATACATAAATACCTCATATTGCTTAGCGCACCCCCCAGATTTCTAGCGTGCCCCCAATTTTTTTTATTTATATACATTTTTTTATAGGCACTATAAATATGGTTTAATTTATCACAATTAACATAAAAATTACTCCCTCCGTTCTTTTTTATTTTTCGTTTTAGAAGAAAAAAAAAACTCAATTAGGAAGGTGTATTTTTGCACCTTATCTTCCTATTATACCCTCTCTTTTTTGAAATATATAATAATTTTAATTGACCAATAAATTCTTGTTTATTTGCACACACACTTTCTCTTTCCAATAAAATTAAAACCACAAAAAAAATAGTAACAAACTTTATTTAAAAATAACAAACAAACTTTGTTACAAAAAAATTAGAAAGGAGGATATAATAGGCAAAGTATAACCTAAATTACCAAAATAAAAAATGAAAAGGAACAAATATTTTTTTCTAAAACGACAAATAAAAATGAACGGAGAGAGTTTAAGTACATCTAATGGTTTTAGAGTACAACATCTAAAACCATTCCACAACAAAATAGTTTTAGCATGATTAAGTACATCTAATGGTTTTGGAGTACATATTTATGAAACCATGCCACGGAAAAATGGTTTTAAAGTACAACCCTCTGAAACTATTCGACAGAATATGTGGGCACATTCAAATATCACATCTAAGAGTATCTCTAATATCTGGGTTTGTCATCACTGTGGAAGAAAAGGACATCTAAGACCTTTCTGCTTCAAGCTGTATGAACATCCAAAACATCATTTTTCTCAGCATCATCACAAGAAAACAGAAATGAAGAAAGAATGGAGACCAAAAGAAAAATATGCTGGACTGGTTGCAACTCTTAAAACTAAACTCTCAAAAAGCTGGTACTTTGATAGTGGATGTTCAAAGCACATGACTGTAGTTGAAGAATTTCTAACAAATCTAAAACCTCACTCTAAAGGACATGTGGTCTTTGGAGGTGGAGCAAAAGGTGAAATAAAAGGAGTTGGTGATTTAGTTGTAGAAGGATTGCCAGAAATAAAAGATGTCTTATTAGTAAAAGGTTTGAATTCAAATCTTATCAGCATCAGTCAACTTTGTGATCAAGGTCTCAAAGCCAGTTTCTCAAAGATGGAATGTATAATCACAGATGAATCTGAAGGGATCATAATGAGAGGATTAAGATCTAAAGATGACTGCTACACTTGGTCACCACAAGAAGAAGACTATGCTTATGATGATCTTATAAGCAAAATTGAAGAAATGAAGTTGTATCTCAAAAAATTGGAAGATCTAAATTTGGAAAGAATGAGGATAATCAGGAGTAAAACCAATCTTGACACTGAGATAGGTGATGTGTAAAGATATCCAGGAGATAATACAGATTACAAATACAGGGCAAACACTGCAAAGGAGGTTACAAATGTGAAGTTAGATGTGTTCACAATCTGCCTTGATAATCTAAGTATCACAAAAATTCTCAAAAATCTCATTCTCTCCAACAAAATCAAAAGTGAGGAAATATGTGAAAGGCCCACTGGAAAGGTGTTAGGGCCCATAAAAGATGAAGAGTTGAGGGACAATTTAGGTATTTGTCCAACAGAGCAGTTGGAGAAATTAAAGAAAAGGGCGCGTGCAACGGTTACTTTGCAATTTCAATTTGTGCACGTCATTTGTGTGGGGAGAATCAAAAACTTCCTTAATCGTTCCACTCTTCCCATCATTGCAACACATTACGCTACCTTCTCAAATTTTCTCTCTATTCAAACCCTTACTCCAAACCGCTTACACGCTCACAACCCTAATCCTTCAACCGTGACAAAGAAATCAACTTCCACACCACAAAAATCTTCATCTGTAACTCCTTCTCCATCAGAATCTACTTGATCCAGAACAATGAAGGATAAAAATGTTGTCAATACTGAAGCAAAACTGATTCCAACAGTATCTGCCTCTGGCTCGAAGAAAATGGCTTCGTCTGCATCGTTGAAAACAAAAACAAAGAAAAAGGAAGAAAAACAAGTTCCTAAAAAGAAGGCTTATACGATGACAAGTCTGTATCTTTCATCTATTGAAAACACACAGGAAAGCGAAGACCAAGAAAAGACTACTGTTGCAGAGCACACTACATGCAAACCAGAGGAAGATAAAACGATTCCACACATCGCTGGATCTGGCAAAGAGAGTCACACCATTGAAGCTGCTGAAATCGACAAAGTTGATCCTACTATTGAAGGTCCATCACCAAAAAGCCAACTTGTGGCTGATGTACTTACATCCTTAAAAGGGTCTAGTTCTGATCAAAATGTTGTGCTTGATGTTGACACATCATTGACACATCCTGATCCTACTGTCAACACTAAGGAAGAGGATGAGCAAGGTGAGTCTAATAATAAATCTGTAAGCAAAGAAGAAAAATCTTCAGATGATGGAGATACTGATACAATGAAAACTTCTGATGAAGCACATACTGAAAAATCAGTTGAAGAAGAAGGTACTGATGACAAAACTGAATCTGAGGAAGAATCAGAAAAAGAGAATGATGAATCTCTATCCTCTAGTTCTGAATCAGAAAAATCCAACAAGAAGGCTGAAAACTCTGAAGAGGATGAAGAATTGATTGATGTTGAATATTACAAGGTAGTAGAAAGGAAGTTTGCTCCTACCACTAGTATTAAAGGAAGGTTAAGACAAAGAAGTGTTGTACTCACTCCTGCTGAAAAACCTACTCCCACTGCAAAGGTTGCTCCTTTTGTTTCTATGGGGAGAAAGAAAACAACTGTGCATGGTCCACCCAGAAGGTGGAGTAAGGTTGAAATTCCCAACACTGAGAAAGCTAAGACAGGGAAGAAAAGAAAGGTTGCTGAAAGTGACTCTGACTCAGAGTATGATGTGGCCAAAAATGTGAGTACATCTTCTCCAGTACCCACAACTGCAAAGAAGTCCAAGAAAACTGCTGATGTTCCTGATGTGGAGATTGATAATGTCTCCTTTCACAAGCTTGAAAACGTACAAAGATGGAAGTATGTCTGTACCAAACGTATTGCGTTGGAACAAGAGTTGAGTGCTGACATGTTGAAGGAAAAGGAAATTATGGGATTAATTAAGCAAGCTGGTATGATGAAAACTGTGACTAAACTGGGAGATTGTTATGAGCACCTGGTGAAAGAATTCCTGGTGAACATTCCTGTTGAATCTGATAATCCTCTGAGCAAGGAACATCACAAAGTGTTTGTTAGAGGAAGTTGTATTGAGTTTTCACCTGCCATCGTTAATAAGTTTCTGGGAAGAAGTGAAGGCTCTCAAGATGAACTAGAGGTCACATATAATGAAGTATGTAAGGAGCTTACATGTAACAAAGTGAAAGTATGGCCAAAGAAGGATAAGCTATCTGCTACAAAGCTTATACGCAAATACAGTGTGCTCAACAAAATAGCTGCAGCAAACTGGGTCCCCACTCATCACAACTTCAATGTAGCCACTGCTCTTGGAAGGATCATCTATACTGTTGGTAAGGCTTTTCCCTTTAACTATGGAAACTATATTTTTGAGCAAACCATCAAACATGCCAAAAGAAGACCCATGGCTGTAAAAATGCCTATAGCCTTTCCTACTTTATTATGTGCAATCATGCTTGACCAACATCCTACCTTAAAGAGGGAAGGTGATTTTGCCATGAAAAGGGGAAGGAAGCTGAATGTTATCCTTCCCAGTTCTGGTAAGGATGATGTGCAGGGTAATGTGGGCTCATCCACATCTGGCACCCTGTCCAGACCTGATATGATTGCAGAGCTGAAAGCTACCTACAAAGAACTAGCTGAAAGGAAGACCAAGTTAGAAGGAGTTATTGCTGCCTTAGAAAAGGAAGAAGCTGATAAGGGTGAACAGGCAAACATGGAAATGGAGAACTCCGGGTCTGGAGCTGATGCTAAAGAAGAAGAAAGTGAAGAAGAGGAGAAGGATGAAGAAGAACTGGTGGAAGAAAGCCCCTCTGCTTAATCACTATTCTGGTTATGTATTTCTATTGGACTATTAATTTTCTCTTTTGGGCACTTGCCTTGAATATTATGCAGCACCTTTGTGCCTATGGTCTGTACTTCTGAATATTTTTGCACCATCTGTGTTTTTTTGTTGTTTTGCTATGCACACTTATGCACTATCTGTGCCCTATGAATCTTATGGTATGCACTCTTATTATCTCCCATGATTTGTTGCTATGCGAATCTGCTAGCTTATTTGTTCTCTTGCCGATATCTCTCTGATTTTGAAGACCTATTACATGGTATGTTCTGTTTGGCAAAATTTTATCTCTAAAAAGGGGGAGAAGATGTTAGTTGTTAATTGTTGCTCTGCTGTTATTCTGATGTGAGTTATTAATTCACTACTACCCGTTTATGCCATGAAGATGATGTTAAAGTAGTTGTTGGAAGTATGTTATTTGTTTGAAGCTATGATATGCATGAGTCTATGTGTGCATATTATTTGCCATGTGAAGAGTGTTAATTTATGGGTGAATATAAGTTGATTGTTACTCATTATGAGTTGTCTGCACGATGTGCATGAAAATGTTGACACATGGTCGGTGTCACTATGTTACTTGTGAGTATGTTTATTGTATGCATGATCTCAGATATGCATGATTTGAGGGGGAGAAAATCTCTCTTGTGTTTTTATGTGAAGCTACTATTGAGGGGGAGTGCCACTTATATGAAGCTGTTTTTTTTGGGAGTTTTGACTCTCTTGATTGTTACTTGCTGATTGTGTGCTTGCATGCGAATGTGCTACTTTTAGCATGTCAAGCCCTATGTCTGTTTTTCTAAAACACCTATGTGAGGACATTTCTATCCTCTGTGTTTCTTGTGTGAGGCCGTCTATCATCCGCTGCTGTGTGCCTCTGATGTTCATTCTTGAAAGCTTATTTGGTAAGCATTTCTATAAGGAATCCACTATGTGAATTGTTGATTGTTGATTGTTAATTATACTCCTTCAAAGTCCTTATTCTCTGATCAATATGAAGGAGTTCATCTTTTACATCTCTCTGGCATGTCTATCCGGTTCAAGATTGTTTTAGCCAAAAATTTGCCAAAGGGGGAGATTGTTAGTGTTTTTGTGTTGGCCTCATTTTTGGCAAAACACAATGTGGAGGACAATGTGCGCATATCATGATGTTAAGAACAATGTGTGCACATCATATGAGTCCGGAGACTTAACACTTATTTACGCGCCACATCTTTCTTGAAAGATTTGTTTTGTTTTTACTTCGCTTGCTTGCAGGCTAAGTCGCGCGCGTCTCATGAACCATCAAGGTTACTTGTTAACCTAATTTTATTTGTAAAAAAATATTTTCCAATCATGGGAATATTTTATTTGGTTCAAATTTATATTTCTTGGGCAAGAATTATTACAAGGAATTATTTGCTTGAAGCCCAAGACTTGTCTGAAGACCTAAAAGATTCTGAAGACTATATATATGTAAGAAGACTAAACCTAATATTCACGCAAGCCAATATTGAAGTTTAGAGTTTTAGGGTTTGAGTCTTTTGTTAATTGTTAATTGTTATTTGTGAGCCTTTGCTAGTGTCACCTAGATGCTTGCATAAGGACTGAATTTATTGAGTTGTAATCCGAAGCTTTTAAGCAAGGAATATTGTTCATCACTCTAAGCTTTGAAGTACGAGTGGTGTTTATTGTTTGGGAATTGTTCTCTAAAATCTGTTGATTGTATTTGTTATAGAGTGGAAGTGAGAAGGGTCTCTCTTACCTATGGGGTACCTAGGTAGAAGTCTAGACGAGTAGTTACAAAGTGAGAAGTGCAAACGGGAAGTTTGACTTTGAATTCGTTTTACTTAGTGGATTTCCTTCCTGGCTTGGTAGCCCCCAGATTAGGTGTGTTTACACTGAACTGGGTTAACAATTTCCTTGTGTTATTTACTGCTTTTGTTATTTGTTTCTTTGTTACGTATTCTGCAAGGTTGATTAATGTGCGCACATCTTACCGCACATTATTCTGTCTGATAATTTATTATAAGTAGTACACCAGAATTTCAGATACAAACCAAATATGTATCGATACATATCAGTCAAGTTTCAAGTTTTTAGATGTGAATGCATTTGTATGGATTTAAATTAATATTTCAATCGATACATATCAATTAACTTTTGCCTAAAATTACTCAATTCTATTTTCTCTATAAATTGCTCAATTCAATCGAGCATGAGGAAATTATTTACATTTGACTTGAAGCTACCACCCCATGTATGAGGAATGTGGAAATAATAAACTGCTTACGCATGATTTTGTGCTACTAGCATGATGTGCTTCATTTATATAACACTACTTTAATTTGAGTGTGTCATTGAGGACTTAGAAATGTTTGAATAAGTGGAAGGATATTTTTGAAGAAATTTATGCGTCACATAAAGAAACAATGATTGAAATTTTTGCAACACGAGAGAATCAAAGTACAACCATTGGAATGATGGAGTGTTTAAGACCCATAACATAAGGAATATTCACATTCATTAAAGAAATATTGTTAGTCTTTGCTTTTATTTAATTAGGTAAGTGAATGCCACCGTTTATATGGTTTTGTAATTTGTATAAATAAATTAGTTCAAGTTCACATCAATCAATTGAATTTGAACAGGTTTCTACTCCCCCACTTTCACAATAAAAATTAAAGGTTATTTTCAATCTACACACGCCGAGAGTTTTAAGTAATTGCTCAATAACTAATTCTTGTCGATGTTCAATTGGTTCAAATGTTCAACCAGATGATTAATAAATAAAATTTAAAATACAAAAATGAAAAATCAACTAAACCCACCATGATTTAACCAATTTAACTCAATTCAACTCAAATTTATGGGACCAAAATTGTGTTAAAAAATGTGGGGACAAAACATACAACTATACCAAACATTAGTTGTTACTAGTGATTGATATTTGAATTTAGTAGAGAATATTATTGTTCGATTCTCCACGTCCGTATTTTAGAGGGATTGGATTAGAACCACTTGATTGATATCAGAACTGATCTTAGAAGAGCTAAGTAATCCTAACTTGGTGGACGTGTCATATGGCTTCGGATATGATCGTGTTATTGGTAATTATAAAATTAGCGAGTTAAAATCAAGCATAAAATTTTAACTAAGCACGTCAAAATTAGCGAGTTAAACCGTCTGGCCGGGCGTGTCTGCCTGTTCCACCCCTAATATTCAGGGCCTAAAAAGAATTCATCATGAAAACATTATAGACGAAAAATTTCCCTAAACTTCATTTATATGATGGGAAAAGTTATGGTACATAAGTATTTCTTATGCACCATACATAAATACCTCATATTGCTTAGCGCACCCCCCAGATTTCTAGCGTGGCCCCAATTTTTTTTTTATATACATTTTTTTATAGGCACTATAAATATGATTTAATTTATCACAATTAACTTAAAAATTACTCCCTCCGTTCTTTTTTATTTTTCGTTTTAGAAGAAAAAACAAGACTCAATTAGGAAGGTGTATTTTTGCACCTTATCTTCCTATTATACCCTCTTTTTTTTGAAATATATAATAATTTTAATTGACCAATAAATTCTTGTTTTTTTGCACACACACTTTCTCTTTCTAATAAAATTAAAACCACAAAAAAAATAGTAACAAACTTTATTTAAAAATAACAAACAAACTTTGTTACAAAAAAATTAGAAAGGAGGATATAATAGGCAAAGTATAACCTAAATTACCAAAACGAAAAATGAAAAGGAACAAATATTTTTTTTCTAAAACGACAAATAAAAATGAACGGAGAGAGTTTAAGTACATCTAATGGTTTTAGAGTACAACATCTGAAACCATTCCACAACAAAATAGTTTTAGCATGATTAAGTACATCTAATGGTTTTGGAGTACATATTTATGAAACCATGCCACGGAAAAATGGTTTTAGAGTACAAGCCTCTGAAACTATTCGACAGCAAAATGGTTTTGACATGATTTTAGTTTAAAACTAACAAATAAAACATTTAACCATATATAATACTCTGAAAATTATCCCTAAACAATAAACTAAAATTCAATTAATCAAAATTATATAAAAAAAAACTATAAAGATAAAAATAAAAATTGGGGGGCGTGCTAGACATATTGGGGGTAGCGCTAAGCAATATGAGGTCACGCTAAGTAATTTTTCATTATTAATGCATAGTGCATGAGGGAAACCATAACCACTCCCCAAAATCGATACAAGAATACAATTTGCCTTCATACATTACCCATGGTCATGCAAGTTATGTAAGTGCACTAGTTCCTCCCATGTTTTAATAATTGTCAAAACACTTGAAAATAGAGTAGAATATATTTTGGGTGAATTAAACTTGCATTGACAGCGAAAAACATTTTTAAAACTATAAAAAAAAATAAATCAAGTTACAGGTCATTTGGATCGATACATACTTCATTGAATCGATACAATAAATGGTTTGAAATTTGGTTTGGCTGAAAAACACGCATTTGTATCGATACAAGCATTATTTGTATCGATACAAAACTGATCTCAAAGGAGACAGAGAAGCTCTTATGTATCAAAACATGTTTGCATGTATCGATACATATCAGTCTCTCCTTGAACTAGAGAGAACAATATGTTTCTATACATACTAGTATGTATCGATACACATCAGGCTCTCATTACACCAGAGAACCTGTTATGTATCGATACAAACCAAATATGTATCGATACATATCAGTCAAGTTTCAGGTTTTTAGATGTGAATGCATTTGTATTGATTTAAATTAATATTTCAATCGATACATATCAGTTAAATTTTGCCTAAAATTGCTCAATTCTATTTTCTCTATAAATAGCTTTATGAGGTATTGATGTAATTGTGAGAAACTATTGGAAAGCATTTTTGATCAACATCAAGTGAGGATTTTTGGATCAAAGAGCATCAAACTCAAGTTCATCATCTTCTTCCTAATTGCAATTTTTCCAAAATTGAATATGTGTTGAGTTGAAGGGTAGTCGTTGAAGCGGAAGATAACGTTCGAAACGGGTAATGGTGAATCAGATCATATTCGGGTTGAATTGGCTTTGAGGAAAGGTTTCTCATCGGTTATTCAAGGAGGTATTGTCCTTGATGGTTATTAACGTGGTAGTGAGGGAATCAGCTGGGTAATTGTCACGAGTTTCTTCGCGGAAAAATATAGTGAGGTTCAATTACCGCAATCGGAGGTTGAAGCTACGGTATCTGTTGAGGTTCGCACGCAATTTGAAGTGGAGCTTGTTGTACCCCAATTTTGGACCTAACAAATCCAAATTAATTTTTCATGCATAAATAAAATAAATAATATAAATATAAATATGTTATAGTTTATTTGTTTTTATCTTCTTTTTATGCATTATTATTATTATTATTATTAATATTTTCACTTTTTTATAGTTATTTTATAAAAAAATATATGCATATAATTAAAAAAATTTATAAAAATTATTTTTCATGCATTTTTATTATTTTATTTTAATTTTACAAATAGTTAAAATCTTGAATTAAAATTTTTTTGTTTGCTTTTATTTTAATTTTCTGCTAATTAGCGTAAAAGGTCAAAAGATGTCCAAAAATATTTTTATTGTTAGGTTTGGTATTTTCCATATATTTCAAGTTGTTAAGAAATTATTCACATTTTGTTCTTACACCTTTTATGGCTCTTTTTATTTTAATTTTAATTCAATTTCTTTTTACCTCAAAGTTTACCCAAAAAGGAAAAAGAGAATAATCACTACATAGACCAATCAGCTCATGACACATCACCCCACTTACATCATACACTAATTTTCTTTTTTAAAAATAAACCAAAAATACTATCCATTTCGTCATTTTACCATTTTAACCCTCTTTTTATTTGTTAACCCAAAAAAAATAATATCCCCTAACCCTAAGTTCCCCCTATATAAATCTCCCTCATTTATGAGAGGGGGACTTGGAGACACTTAACCCTAAAAAATCCCTATCAGTAACCAAAAAATCATAAAACACCAAATCACAAAAGATCAAAAAGGTGAGAAAACCCAAAAGAAAATCAAAAAACTGTTAGCTCATATTTTGGTTAAGTCAAAATATGCCCTAAATATTCTTCGAATATAATTACTAGACCTTTTAATTATGGAAATTAATGTTTCCAAGTCATTAATGATACAATAAAGGTTAAAAGTAATATATTTAAATATATGTAATATTCTCATTAAAGACTATTCAAGGATTTCAGAAAATGGAAAGCATTCACAAGTCCAAGAAACAAATCAAGATTTGATTCGAGTCATCAGCATTTCGAGTAGTTGTCAAGAATTGTTCGAGCTCGAAGACATTTTGTAACTTGGAGATTTATCAGCATTTCTGAAGACTCAAAATTCAAACCATTGCAACTCTTCATTCAAACTTGTCAAATGGATGTTATTTAGTCGTTATTAGATAGTTGTAGAATTTATCTATAAATACTAGTTCATTTGATGTAAAACGGATCACAAATTACTCATACTAAAAATTCCTTAAACACTCAAAGTACCCAACGTTCGAGAGAAACGAGTATACAAGGTAGAATGTATGATATTGTGATCCCTCTTTATTAATTCAATGCAATTTATATTCTTATGCAATTTACTTGTTTTTCATTTACATTTTCTGCATTTTAATTCATTGAATTATTTACTTTTTCTTGTCAATACGCACTCATTTTGAGTATTTTTATTCTTCTTGTCATTCAAGTTGCTTTTACTTTCATTTACTTTATTTTGTCAAACAAACTTGTTCATTTGCGTTAATGAACATTGTCATTTTCAAACGTAAACAATGAATGCACAAAACATGTTCCGAGATTCTCTAGTTGGTCTCTCAAGCATTGCAAACTAGCGGTTGTTTACCAAAAATCAGTGTAAACAAAAACGCGTCTCATTCTTTTCTCATTCATTTTCCAGAAAACCTGTTTTCTCTTCTCTTCACCAAACGATTCCGGTGTTCTCTTTCAACGATTCGAGTTCCATCATACTCGAAATCGTTCTCATAACCGTTTTTTCGGATTTAACTTGTACTGTTATTTAGATTTGTTGACTTGTAGCATAGATCTGTTATGTGCTCGTTCGTTCCTTCTTTCTCTTCTCTGCGTTTTTTTCTTCTGTTCGTCTTTTTTCGTTTTGACACAGTGATATTCTGGTTTCTCTTAATCTCCCACTATGAAATCCAGTTATAGATTCGGGATTAGTGGGAGGAAACGATGAGAATCGAGTGTCCAATTGTAATTTTCAGTTTCATTTTGCTTCGATTCTGTTTATGTCCATTTAAATCACGTTTTGAAGTTTTTGAATCTGATTGGCTCTGGTTCGATTTGAAAAATACACGACTCCTCTGTGAAATCTGGTGCCAGATTCTTGATCAGAGGAGGTTTTCGTATAGATCTAGCTTTTTTATTTCGTTGATTTTGGTTAAGATTTGGTGATTTTCAGCCTTGATTTGAAAACCCATGGATGTATTCTTGATTTCACGATTCTGTTCTTGGTTTTAATGTTGATGAAAAATATGATCTATAGTATACACTCTAATTTTTGCCAGATTAATTCATAACCACTTCATCTGATGAAGCAGATCAGGGACGTCGGTGTCCCTGTGAATCATAGCTGTCTGATCTGGGTCAGATCTGATCAGACGGCGAGGATTGATTCAAGCTGATGGATCCACACACACACAATGACAAACCGGTTCGGTCTGGTCAAACCAAGGGACCTGAACCGAACCGGACCGGTTCATACAAAAAACTGGGCCTAGACAGTTGGGCCAAACAATTCTTTTATTATTTACACCCCTCTCTTTTCTTAATCTTAATTATTTACACTGTTATTTCTTTATTTGCACCCCCCTTGCTTCTTCTTTTTGGTTCACGTTTTTTTTTACTGACTTATCTTCTTTCCCTTTCTTTATCTTTCTTTACGTGCTTTTTTTTTATATAATTTTAGTCTGTTTTTTTTAGTATCTCTTTTCCTTCTAGTCATTTAGTTTTACATGTTTATTCATTAAGTCATTTAATTTTATGTGATGTATTTTATAGATACTTTGTTTTACATCATCATATTATGCATATTGCTTGGTTTGTGATTTTGGACTTGGATTTTTATATCATCATATTATGCATATTGCTTAGTTTATTTCGCATATCATTCAATTGTTGCATTCATTCATGTTTAAATTTTTGCAAAACTCTTAGAATATAATTAGGCCGAATGTAACCCCAAAGTGGATGTAGAAATTGCATTGCATGCATTTTACTTTTTTTACCGCTTTTCCGTCAAACGCTAAAAACAAACGAACGCGAATTTTTCATTTCCAAAGGGATACGATTAGTAAATTCCTTAGAAAAATAATAGAAAACAAACAAACATCTTCTCTTCTCTCTAACACAACTTCTTTAGTCCAAAACCAAAATTAGTCGCACGAGTAGTTTAGATTTAAATTAAATTTACTTTTATGTTACAACTTTCTCTTCTCAATCCAATCTCCACATGCACACACTTTTCTTTCTATACTATTTCTCCCTCCATTTCTTACCACTTCTCTCCCATTTCTTCACATATAAAAATAAGTAAAAAAGCAATAAATTAGACGTTACTATAGGATACTATAGGCGCTTAGGATGCTAATACCTTCCCTAGGTGTAACTGACCCCCAAACTTAGAATTTATTTTTTAAAAGGTTTTCGATACTTTCCCCTCTTTGGAAATGAAAGATCAATGTAGTGGTGGAAATCTCAAAATCCCCGCAACAGAAAAATGGCGACTTCACTGGGGACATCCTCCTTAAGAGGGTTGAATCGATCTAGTTTATTGCTTTCCTAAATGCTTAATTGATTTACTTATTATGTCATGGGTTTCATGAGAGGTGAGACAAGCACAATACCCCTGCTTGAGTGAACAAAATAGGATAGGAATTGTGGTGAAATAGTTGGCGCAAGTAGTTGTGTTGGCAACACCATTTTTTGTTAATCCCGAGAAGCTCAAGGATCTTTTAGATACATTTAACCCATCTTGGCCTTCTAGGATTTAGCGCGATGACTAAAGTCACGAGTAGTTCTGGCTTTGGTTGTTCCGCGATTCTACGCCCAAACGAGATTTTTTCTTTGGATATTTCAGTGGGCCATGAGTAGTTATGAGCACATGGTATTCAAAAGAAAAGTTGATGACCTTGGAAATTTCTTAGAACCCGTGTTATAAAAAAAGAGAGAACCAATAGTTCATACATTGTGGGTGGTTCACCTTTGACTCCAATCCAATGCTATCTTAAACCAACCATGTTTGCTAATGTTTGTGCTTGTTGCATCATTACATCTCATTCATCCATGCATCCATGAAGAAAAAAAAAAACTTCTTCCAATTGATTTTCAAAGGATTTAGAGGGATTTCTTTACAAACCTCACAATCATCATGGAACTTGAAAAAAAAGAAGAAAATTCTTTTGATCATACACAACAAAAAAATAAGGTCATTCATGATTTTATATCCTAAAACTCCTTTGAAAATAAAAAAAAAAAAAAACTTTCTTTATCATGCATCATTTTTTGCATTCATGGTCTTCTCCAAAAAAGTCTAAGTTTTGTGTCTTTTTCTCAGTGATCCGATACTCTTTTCAAAAGTCAATGTAGAAGTACAACGCCCGTGTTAATCAAGAGAAAGGAATGTAAGCAATCATACAAGAGAACATTCAACTTCGTGAGGAAGTCATCACACTTTGAGCAGAATTGGATAAGAAAAATGCCCTGATCACTTCATTAATGGTGGCACAAGATAACCACCCTCTTCTCCTTGAGCAACTGTTTCTGCCTTTCAAAACTCAACAAAGGTATCAAACACAGTCTCGATCACAGTCCCAATCGCAGCCTCTACAATAGGTTACACATCAGATTCAACAAACGGTTCCACAAAAGTCAAACAAACAGAGTCCTACTTCAACAAGGGAACCTAAGTTTGATCCAATCCCAATGTTGTATGCAGATCTGCTTCCTACTTTACTTGAGAGGAATTTGGTCCAGCTTAGGACGCCACCTAAGATACCTGCAAAATTACCATGGTGGTACAAATTCGAGTTATCTTGTGTTTTCCATCAAGGAGCACCCGGTCATAGCATTGAATATTGGTTGACTTTGAAATTTGATGTTCAGAAATTAATTGAGACAAACAAACTTTCATTTAAGGATGGTAATCCCACTTTTGCAAGAGATCCGCTTTCACCTCATGGGACAACTGACATCAATATGATACAAGGAACTCACCGCATGTTTGATGCTCGACATTCTTGAAGATCCATGGTTCAGGCTCTTGCCAAGATCTCCATACTGTCGCTAGTGTTGAATTCTAAATCCCATAAAGATGCTTTGATGAAGGTCTTACGACAAGTTCATGTTGATTATGACATACCGGTTGGTCGTTTTGACGATATTGTGAGAAAAATCACAACTGGTAATAGTTTGAGCTTCAGTGATGATGATCTCCCTAATGATGGAAGAAACCACAACTCTGCTTTGTATATAACAACATTTTGTGAGTTTGATGTTTTAAGGAATGTTCTTATTGATACTGGTTCGGCAGTGAATGTGATGCCGAGGTCCACTTTAGATCAAATGAGTTACCAAGGATGCCCGGTGAGGTATAATGGACGGATGGTTACCGCATTTGATGGTTCAATAAAGACAATGATAGGGGAAGTTGATTTGACTCTCACAGTTGGGCCCTATACCTTCCAGATTATGTTCCAGGTCATGGATGTTAATGCTGCCTACACTTGTTTATTGGGTCGTCCTTGGATTCATGATGCGGGTGTTGTGATTTCGTCCCTACATAAAAATTTGAAATATGAAAAGTGTGGAGGGATTGTGACCGTGGAAGGACAACATGCTTGGTTGGATAGTCGGTTGGCCTCCTATTCTTGTACCAACGATGATATTGTTGATGGGACGAAGTTCCAATGTTTGACTGTTGATGACAAAAAGAATGTCAAGGAGGAAAGTGTGTGCATGGCTTCCTTGAAGGATGCACAACAGGCACTAATGAGTGAATCCACCACAGGCTGGGGCAAGCCAGTTAAGTTGCCAGAGAATAAGAATAGAGAAGGTCTGGATTTTATTGTGTCCAAAAAGAATTATGAATCAAACTATGTTGTCAAGCCTTTCAAGGATGTCTTCAAGAATGCGGGTTTTGTTTATCCCATTACTCCAAATTTGGAGATTACGGTTGAAAAAAGAGTTTGAAATAAGTGTCAACTTTAAGGCACATGGGTTGGTTTGATTGAATTGGGCTTCTATTGATAATTACTTCTACTGCTCTTTGCTTTGGTCAAAGTCGGTGATGCTAGGAAACTTATCCCTATAATCGCTAAGCTTTTATCTTTTTTTCTTGTCAAGCATTTGTTTGTTTTTTTTAAAAAAAAATTAGGTTTTTCATCAAGTACTATTAATATAATAAACATGCGTGTTTTGAAATCCATCCATTCGTGTTCATTCTTTTTCTTGTTTCATCACTTACAAATTTGGAGTGAGGACGACGAAAGTAAATAACCAAATTTTGTTGATATATGCTTTCACTGGTAAAAAACCTAGTTGATGATGTAAGGCATTGTTTCACTTTGTTTCATATATAAAAAATACAAAAATACACAAAAGAGTTCATGCTAAGTTTAGCCACTCTTGCATATGTTTTTGCTGTTATCTAATTCTCCCAGTTTTTTTGAGATATATCTTTTTAAGAAAAGCAAGCAATTTTAGTTTGACATTTGACATAACACTTCAAGAGAGTATATAGGTTGTTTTTGCACTTTAAGGCTACATCATGAAGGATCAGTAATGATTCAGTAAAATTGGTATTGTCTTAACACCTTAGACTCTCAAAAGTATGCCGGATTAATTTGAGTACTAATTTTGACAAAATCTTGAATTTAAGTTTTAAAGTAACTCTTAGTAGTTTATCTCAGCAGTCGGCACCATCTTGAACACAAACTAAGTGGGAAATCGATGAACATAAGTGAATGATCCAAAAATGAAAGTTTGTATACTTTGGTTGATTTCAATGGAAATACACTTATTAAGTTAAATGACCCTCACTCGGTCGTTTAATCCAACAGTTGTTGAACATACAAAGAAAAACCATAGTAATTGCACTCATTTAGTGGTTGGTTCAGAGGTGTCTGATTCTGAACTTGGTAGGGCGGGTTACGATCCGATCCCCCACAACTGTATTTGGAAGATAAAAAGGGGTTTACCAAGTTTATGCTATCAGCACCCCTCGATATATGATCACAATCACTAATAGATTTTCTACCATGAATGTGTTTAAGATAACGGGCTTAGTGTGATTGCACTTGAATGAAAAGGGTGAATAAAACTTAAACAAAAGTTAGAGTTACAATAAAATACCCCAGATTTACCTTCATATGTTGAAAGTCTTTGACCGCAATGTGTGATTTTGTGTTACTACAGTACTTTTGGTTTTGATGTCGATTACTTGATTTTCATACCTAGCCGGCAACCACCTATGATTTCAGTTGCCGTGTCTTATTTCAAACTTGTGCTAAAAAAGAAGTTACTATATTTATGCTTAAGGGTAAGCAATGTTCAAACATGGGGAATTTGATAACACAAATTTATATCTGTTTTTGGCTCGACTTACATGAATTTCAGCCACATTTATAACCTTCAAAAGACCGAATTGAAGCTAGATTCACTGTGTAAGCATATTCGCGATTTTATTGTTAAGATGACTCCTCCTATTTGTTGAGTAATCACAATTATCTTTTGTACATATCATATATGTTTCCATTCAAAAAAGAAATAAATACAAAAAAAAATATTCAATTTCAAAACTTACATGTGCATTATATTAAAATGCTTTTCAAATCAATGTTTGACATATCATATATATGTTTCCATGTGCATTATATTCAATTTTAAATCAATGTGCATTATCTTTTGTACATATCATATATGTTTCCATGTGCATTATATTCAATTTCAAAATGCTTTTCAAAAGAAATAATTTTACTTACAAATCAATGTTTGACATCAAAGAAATTTGAGCTATGGTCTGATTGAGGGCAAGACTGATTTGAGACGCTCCTAGCTAGGGGCAAGTTACATATGGATTCTGCCAATCAAGGGCAAACAAGTTGATTTTTCTGCTTATCAAAGGTTGAAAACAGTTCAAGATTTTGTTTCTCTACAAACATCAGTTAGTCAGGGGCATACTCTTCAAGGTTTCAAGCACTTGGGGTATATTATGCCAAAATCATATCTTCTTGATAGTTACAAGATTGCGGTCGTTATTATCATGAACTGAGAAGAGTTTCCACTCTCAGTGCACACTGCTGAAGTAAACAGATGCAATGCCTAATGAGAAAGGTCAACCAGTCACGCTCTTCGAGCGATTAATTCAAGGATTTAGTAGATTGAAGCAAAGAATTCAAAGCAAGGGGCAAGTTGTCTCCTTTCTCAAGTTATTCATCAACAACAAACATGTTTCGTCCAAGAGAGTGTCAACAATTGTCTCAAGGCAATTTCTTATACACTAGTGGAATCTTAGGTCTGGTATTTCTAGCAGAATTTGAATTCAGTTCCTGATTAATGTTGGGTTTTTTCCACCCAGAAAGGGACGCATCCTCAGCGAGTTCCTTACAATAATTATGCATTCAACAGAACTTTGACTCATGTTGACTAATATGGGGTTTCTTCCAGGAAAAGGGTACACCCCCAATGAAAGTTGAAATGGTTATTCTGAGTACAATCAAGTTCGAATACAGATCGGTTTAGTTAGAACGGTTATTTCCCTAGAGAAACTGTCCCTTTCCCCGAGAGGAGTTCTCTTGCTTCATCTATAGTAACATATACAATCGGTTGAGGTACTTTTAGTTGTAATGCGAAGTTGGCTTGTGTTTTCGGTTTGGTAACCTTGTTCGTCTGACAATCGATGTTCAACATACATACATACATACATACACTCATATATATTCAAACACAGCATTTACATGTGCCATAAACATTTACATCGTTCATACATTGTTACATCACATATCAATTTTTGTCTCTTTTTGTCTTGTCTCTGTCTAAAAATAGAGTCGGGATGGGCATGTTGTTCTTTCCAATTAGAGTGTCAGCTTAGGCAGATAAGTGTACATCTTTTGTTTCAAAAACTCCCCACTAGACTCCTCTCTTGTGGAAGATGGTTGTTTCAGTTTTCCTACAACAAAAGGAAGTTCCCAGTTGAATTTATTCTTCAATTGGACACAAAGTATTGCTTTATAGTTTCCCTCCGGTTTGGTCTCGTATTGGACACCAATTCAACAATAGATGACAACTTTTCCACACAAGAAGCTTGTATTTTACCAGATACACTTTACACTTTCTGAAGTGGTTTCATCCCAGTGAATAATATCAAGATACATACCACAAAAGATTACACAACTCTTTTCTTTCTACAGATATAAATACAAAAGATCATATAAATCATCTCTCTTTACACAAAAAACATGCAGGTCTCATACAGTCCAACCTACCTATGTTACTTTCTGAAGTACTCCGTGGAATTGTTTTCTCCCCAAGTGGTTGGTGTTACCTTTTTCACATCACTGTCAGTAGGATGATAGTTCATTTTCAAATGTTGTGTGTCGGTGCATAACATCCTTCCTATCGGTTAGTCGATAGTCAATCATATAAATGTTGAGTGTTAGTGCCAACATTCTTTAGTGTTGGTCGGTCAATAGTAAATGTTTTATAATGGTTGTATGTCAGTGTACGCCATTCCAACTGTCGGTCAGTCGATAGTTAATCATATAAATGTTGTGTGTTAGTGCATAACGTTCCAGATGTCAGTCAGTCGATAGTCTGTTGATTTAAATGTTGTGTGTCAGTGCATAACATCTTTCCTATCGGTCAGTCGATAGTTTATTGATATCAAAATGTTGTATGTCAGTGTACAACATTCCAGTTGTCAGTTAGTCGATAGTCTGTTGATTTAAATGTTGTGTGTTAGTGCATAACATATTTCCTATCGGCCATTCGATAGTTTATTGATATCCTAATGTTGTATGTTAGTGTACAACGTTCTAGCTGTTGATCAGTCGATAGTCTGTTTGATTTAAATGTTGTGTGTCAGTGCATAATATCTTTCCTATCGGTCAGTCGATAGTTTATTGATATCCAAATGTTGTATGTCGGTGTACAATAATCCAGCTGTCGGTCAGTCGATAGTCTGTTGATTTTCAAATGGTCGTATGCCAGTGTAGGTCATTCCAGCTATCGGTCAGTCGATAGTCTGTTGATTTAAATGCTGTGTGTCAGTGCATAACATTTTTCCTATCGGTCAGTCAATAGTCAATCATATAAATGTTGAGTGTTGGTGCCAACATTCTTTACTGTTTTTAGGTCAATAGTAAATGTTTTTTAATGGTTGTATGTCAGTGTACGCCATTCCTACTGTCGGTCAGTCGATAGTTAATCATATAAATGTTGTGTGTCAGTGCATAACGTTCCAGCTGTCGGTCAGTCGATAGTCTGTTGATTTAAATGTTGTGTGTCAGTGCATAACATCTTTCCTTTCGGTTAGTCGATAGTTTATTGATATCAAAATGTTGTATGTTAGTGTAAAACATTCCAGCTGTCGATCAGTCGATAGTCTGTTGATTTAAATGTTGTGTGTCAGTGCATAACATATTTCCCATCGGTTAGTTGATAGTTTATTGATATCCAAATGCTGTGTGTCAGTGCATAACGTTCCAGTTGTCGGTCAGTCGATAGTCTGTTGATTTAAATGTTGTGTGTCAGTGCATAACATCTTTCCTATCGATCAGTCGATAGTTTATTGATATCAAAATGTTGTATGTCAGTGTACAACATTCTAGCTGTCGGTCAGTCGATAGTCTGTTGATTTAAATGTTGTATGTCAGTGCATAACATATTTCCTATCGGTCAGTCGATAGTTTCAACTGTTTCTTCCTTTGTCTGTCTTTTATAACATTTGTACAAAATTCAAAAAAAGAAGAAGAAAGTCAACGTCTTGCATACATTTGCATCATGAGCATTGTTTGAGGATTTTTAAGGTCAAAAAATGGTGCACGTCTTATATTTAAGTCTCTTCAACTCCGTCTAAACAAAAATTTACTTTTCGCCTTTCCTGTTGAAGAAACTTAAATAGGGGCAGCTGTTGTACCCCAATTTTGGACCTAACAAATCCAAATTACTTTTTCATGCATAAATAAAATAAATAATATAAATATAGATATGTTATAGTTTATTTGTTTTTATCTTCTTTTTATGCATTATTATTATTATTAATATTTTCACTTTTTTTTATAGTTATTTTATAAAAAAATATATGCATATAATTAAAATTTCTTATAAAAATTATTTTTCATGCATTTTTATTATTTTATTTTAATTTTACAAATAGGTAAAATCTTAAATCAATTTTTTTTGTTTGCTTTTATTTTAATTTTCTGCTAATTATTTTCCATATATTTCAAGTTGTTAAGAAATTATTCACATTTTGTTCTTACACCTTTTATTACCTTTTATGGCTTTTTTAATTTTAATTCAATTTCTTTTTACCTCAAAGTTTACCCAAAAAGGAAAAAGAGAATAATCACTACATAGACCAATCAGTTCATGACACATCATCCCACTTACATCATACACTAATTTTCTTTTTTAAAAATGAACCAAAAATACTATCCATTTTGTCATTTTACCATTTTAACCCTCTTTTTATTTGTTAACCCAAAAAAAATAATATCCCCTAACCCTAAGTTCCCCCTATATAAATCCCCCTCATTTATGAGAGGGGGACTTGGAGACACTTAACCCTAAAAAATCCCTATCAGTAACCAAAAAATCATAAAACACCAAATAACAAGATTAAAAAGGTGAGAAAACCCAAAAGAAAATAAAAAAACGCGTCTCATTCTTTTCTCATTCATTTTCCAGAAAACCTGTTTTCTCTTCTCTTGACTGAATGAAACCCTTCCTTTCTTCTTCTTTCTCCGAAATTAATCTTCCTTCCTTCACTGGATCAGAACCAAATCCAAACAAATCAAACACCAAATCCGTTTCGTTCTACTCATACACGGAACCAGATCGTAAAACAAACGCTATCATCAAACCGGATCGAACCCGTTTATTCAGCGAAGAAGGTAGTGTTGATTTGAACGATTCTGGTGTTCTCTTTCAACAATTCGAGTTCCATGATACTCGAAATCGTTCTCATAACCGTTTTTTCGGATTTAACTTGTACTGTTATTTAGATTTGTTGACTTGTAGCATAGATCTTCTCTGCGTTTTTTTCTTCTGTTCGTCTTTTTTCGTTTTGACACAGTGAGATTCTGGTTTCTCTTAATCTCCCACTATGAAATCCAGTTATAGATTCGGGATTAGTGGGAGGAAACGATGAGAATCGAGTGTCCAATTGTAATTTTCAGTTTCATTTTGCTTCGATTCTGTTTATGTCCATTTAAATCGCATTTTGAAGTTTTTGAATCTGACTGGCTCTGGTTCGATTTGAAAAATACACGACTCCTCTGTGAAATCTGGTGCCAGATTCTTGATCAGAGGAGGTTTTCGTATAGATCAAGCTTTTTATTTCGTTGATTTTGGTTAAGATTTGGTGATTTTCGGCGAGGATTGATTCAAGCTGATGGATCCACACACAGACAATGACAAACCGGTTCGGTCTGGTCCAACCATGAGACGTGAACCAAATCGGACCGGTTCATACAAAAAACTGGGCCTAGACAGTTGGGCCAAACAATTATTTTATTATTTACACCCCCCTCTTTTCTTAATCATAATTATTTACACTGTTATTTCTTTATTTGCACCCCCCTTGCTTCTTCTTTTTGGTTCACGTTTTTTTTACTGACTTATCTTCTTTCCCTTTCTTTATCTTTCTTTACGTGCTTTTTTTTTTATATAATATTTAGTCTGTTTTTTTTTAGTATCTCTTTTCCTTCTAGTCATTTAGTTTTACATGTTTATTCATTAAGTCATTTAATTTTATGTGATGTATTTTATAGATACTTTGTTTTACATCATCATATTATGCATATTGCTTGGTTTGTGATTTTGGACTTGGATTTGTATTTTTTAGATACTTTATTCTATCGGAATTGTATTTTTTAGTTTATTTCGCATATCATTCAATTGTTGCATTCATTTATGTTTAAATTTTTGCAAAACTCTTAGAATGTAATTAGGCCGAATGTAACCCAAAAGTGGATGTAGAAATTGCATTGCATGCATTTTACTTTTTTTACCGCTTTCCCGTCAAACGCTAAAAACAAACGAACGCGAATTTTTCATTTCCAAAGGAGTACGATTAGTAAATTCCTTAGAAAAATAATAGAAAACAAACAAACATCTTCTCTTCTCTCTAACACAACTTCTTTAGTCCAAAACCAAAATTAGTTGCACGATTAGTTTAGATTTAAATTAAATTTACTTTTATGTTAAAACTTTCTCTTCTCAATCCAATCTCCACATGCACACACTTTTCTTTCTATACTATTTCTCCCTCCATTTCTTACCACTTCTCTCCCATTTCTTCACATATAAAATTAAGTAAAAAAACAATAAATTAGAGGTTACTATAGGATACTATAGTCGCTTAGGATGCTAATACCTTCCCTAGGTGTAACTAACCCCCGAACTTAGAATTTCTTTTTTAAACGGTCTTCGATACTTTCCCCTCTTTGGAAATGAAAAATCAATGTTGTGGTGGAAATCCCCGCAACAGAGCTACGCAAGAGGTTAAAGATTTAGTCTTTCTAGGACTTTGGTATTGTATTCATTCAAATTTGTGCACTATTGTATCATTCAAAGAGATTTCTAAATAAAAATCTCAAATCGGTGTTTTTATCGATTTGGGGGGAGGCGTACCGGCCGACCGCGACGACGACACGAATGCTATGGAACTCCCATATCAATCTCTATATTGTATTTCTTTCCCTTACCTTTTAAATTATGTAAATTTATTGATTCTACTACACATTGAATTTCACGCACACCAAGTATTTGGTGAAATTCAATTGTAATCGCTTGATTTGTAAATTGAAAAATTGCAACCTATAACTTGTTGTATTAACGTGTAAAACTTGTTTGAATTGTTTACCGAACAAATTAATTTGAAAAACTCGCTTTTCACTATCACTCATTTATTGATGTATACTATATTTTCCGTTAGTCAAGTAGGTGCAAAGTAGACTACCGATCTAGGTAGCTTCCGCGCGCTATACAATTTTTTGTAAACTCGTAATTGTTTTTGGACGCTTATTCAACCCCCCCCCCTGCTGCTTGGTAACTTTAATAGAACACAATAATTCATAGTTTCTACATATCTATCAGGTGGAATATAAAATTTGGTCAATTACAAAGACAAATAACATATCATAAATAAAACATCTCCCTAGTAAATTAAACAAATTAACTATATTCTACAATAGAATCATGTTCAAAAAAAATGCTACAATAGAATAATGCGATTTGCATGGTACAAAAACATAAGTATCGCAATAATGAAACAAACACAGTCAAGAATATTTCATTTACTATCTTCGATTTTAATGAGTTAAAGCAGTCTTTAAATTTCTTTACTTTTCTTCAACAATGTTCATAAGTGGCTAAACAATCTAGTATTGTAGAATTCCTTGATTAAATTATTTAAGTGGTAATACACGATACATGATAAATTTCAATGTAACACATTTATTGTTAGTCTAAACATGATACATGATAAGTGGTAGTACACGATACATAATACATGATGTATCAGAAATGATAATGATTTCAGTGTAGGAACTCAAGGAAAAAATTTAGAAGAAAATGGTAAATCAGGTTAACAAATAGTCATCAAACTTGATCATGTTTTGTATTCATTCAGGATTTGGAGTCAAGACTAATCAAACAGCTTGAAGTCTCGATTTTAAGTAGATGATGTACAATAGATTAAACTATACACAAACATAAATAAAAACCATAACATCCATTTCATATATCAGTAGTAACATCAAATTAAGTGCAACATCATTTAACTTCAACAAGCAAAAAAGAAATTGTGATACAAACTAGGAAAATACTATTGTACTATTAGTTCATTTTTGCATCAAATCATTTTATTACAAACCAAAATAAAGTATATTTTCCAATTTTACAACATCTCGATATTATGAACATGAAACAACCAACTCATGTTAATAATAAATCAGTCTTCAAGCATCTTTGTGACAAATAACATTATTACAAATAGAATTCATCATGTTGCAAGACAAAAGTTCAGAAGAGAATATAATGCAAAGATAAATAAAATATGAACATACCTTCTCCTTTTCTACCACCTGTATGGTTAACAATATTCTGCACAAACTCAAAATTGGATAAGCTGGACTGCACAACTGCACAAGCTTTGCATCGAACATTTAAAATAGGAACAAACGCTTCTTCAACTGTCGCATGCACTGTTTTAGACATCTTTATAAATGAAAGTAATTTGTTGCCTTCAAAGCTTGTTGCCACATAATCACATAAATTCTCTGCTATTTCCTTAGCCACAATTTGGGTATTACCCGTTAGTTCCAAAAATGGCTTCTGTTGGTGGCCTTGCAATCCCTACCTCAACAGAGTTTGATCTTCACATGTGAATTTACTGTTAATGTTGTCTGCGTGTCTCATCTTCCCCCCTGGTCTCATGATTTATGTAAGTTGATTGCAAGTCAACTGTTTTGATAGTGGAATGTTCATCGCAATTAAATCAGCATACGGAAGCGGTGGAAGAGACACAACCCACGAAAAAGCCTTTGACGGTTCAGGCTCAAAAATAGCCCTTGTAAGTGGGTTGGAGTCGCGCGGCTCTGGCGGAGGTAGTGGCTCAAAAACAAGCATTTGCTCCTTTCTTATCCTTATCCTTTCCTCCGTAAGGAGCGTGCATCCTGTTGGCTTCGTCAACCACAAATCATGGGTAAGCGCACATGCCTTAGGTTATTTCTACATCTCCTTTGAAAGTGTCGTGTAACTTTTCTTTCTCGTCATAGAGTGAGTCTCGTCACATTGATCCTCAAAACCATTAGCATTGGAGTTCTCCGATGAACGAATCCTCGATTCTTCGTTCTCCTTATCTGGTGGTGTCATTTGTTGTTCTTCATGATCCAACATCTCAATAGTCTTTACCATCAACTAATGTTTCTTAATCTCCAAAATTCCATTTTCAATTATTTCATGATGCTTCCAAGAACCCATCATTTTCTCACCATCTTGCATTTGTTTATCCATCCGTTGATGCTTTGCAATTTTGGCTTCTACAATTCCTCCCATGCCTATTTTGATCTTAGGGGTTGCAGCTGCTACCCTTTGTTTGTTAGAATCAGATTTTTGCAAATTAAGAATCTATTTTAGCATTTCTAAGAATCTATTATAGCATTTCCTTAACCTCTGCCAAGCTCTCCTTATAAGCAAGTTGTAATCCATTCCTATTTTTTCCCGAATTTTGATCAGTTATTTTATTTTCAAGCATTGTTTCCACTCTCCAATTTGGTGTTAACTTCGTCTCTTGTATTCCCATTTCTCAAAGAGTTAGTTTGTTCGTTTTGTCTCCCTCTATTTTACAACCACCGTATCGCCCTCCAAAACTACTAATCAGACTTGTGGAAAAAGATTCCTAGGTTGGATCTTGGTTTTCTTGATCCCAAGAACAAAATCAAAACAGTTTCGAAGCATCCAAACACATGAACGCCCACTGAACTTTATCAAACCCATGAATATGTTGCTCCTCAAAAAAACTCACCCTTGGAAGCCACTCAATAGTCTATCCCTGTAAACGTTCACACATTCACCATTTGTGATTCTTCGATCTTCTCAAAGATGCAGAAGTTCATGATGTGTTTCTTTATAGTCTTCAGCCTCTAGTTGCGAAGTTCAAGGTTCTTGCTCTTCAAACCTCTATCTTCACAATCATTAGTTGGTTCTCCGCCTTCTTCTGCAATAAACTTCAGGATTGCAATGCCTTTTGAAGCCACTGCAGACTTGTTCCTGCCTCTATTTAGTTTCACTTAGAATTTTCAAGAATTTATTCATCTTGACTGAAATTTCATGCATTTCTTGTAATGCTGGAACTAACAACCTATACTATCCTCTTACATATTCCAATCCAATTTCTCCAATTTATGATTAATATCCCCTCTAACAACCTAAAGTATCCTCTTGCCAACTGACTTCCTAATTGTCCCTAACCTATTTCCCTTTAGAGTAATGTTCTAACCTATTAGCTTGTTTGGGCAAGATGAATCGATGTAGGAAGAATTGTTGGTCTGATCAATGCATGAAAACAAACAATAAATATGGTACTTGAGACATTGTAAACAAGAGGCACTAATTTCTTTTCAGAATCCTATGGTTATGCATAATATCAGCGTATAGAATATACAACTACTCATAAAATGAATTAATAAAAATATAGTCTTAAATCATAATCAAGTAAAACTAAAAATTGGTAAGCAAGTATTACATACATGATACATCAATTAAAGATTACTTTCCCATTATTTGTGCATTGAAACAAAATTCATGATTATCCAAGTTCTAGTTCAAAAGATCAAATGTAGAAGTTGCATCGTAGAAGCTAATTAAATGATTAGAAGTACAAAGTAACTACAACTTACATTTAAGAATAATCAATTTGTAGGGTTGAGTTAATCAAACAACACATAGGTCAATTTTTAGGGTTGAGTTAGACCCAACTCAAATCTAAGAGTGTGTGTTATAAAATGAAAAATGAGATATGATCCTTAACAAACCTCATCAAATCTAAGGTTTTGAAGTTTAGGGCAATGGTTGAGAAGTTGTAGTAAGAATTGCCAACTATAATCACCACCACCCATATACTCCAATTGGGTCAAATTATGAAAAGTACGAATCAAATCATTATGGTAAATCACCTAGTTCAAATATGTAATCATTAGAAATCAGGGTAACCATGTCACACACAAATACATATCAATCACATTCTTCTTTTTCATTCCATTATTAGTAAATAAGTATCATAAAAACAAACCTCATTAATCAAAAAGCTTAGAGATTGTACATTACGAACAACTTTATACGACAAATGACAATAAGTGCAATCAATATCAGCTTCTTTCAACTCACTTAAACAAAAGTTTTTCCACTCGTTAGAAGTTAACGATTCATCATAATCAAAGGACAATTCACGTGTGACTAATTTCTCAAGAATCAGACAACAAGATAAAAACAACAAGAAATATCGAAGTTTTGGAAACCAAATTATTCCCAAATAAAGATTCCTAAGAGAAGGAAGTAAAGGCACAAGGGTTCTACAACTAGTAATCTTAACCGCTAATTTAGGTAAACCACCAATTTTGATATAGAGATAGTGTTGGAACAAAATTGGTTCTGACAACTACTCGCTTAAGTTTGTTAGACTACAAGACTACGCTCAAATGTGGCGAACAAGAGCGTTCCAAACAAACAACTACGGTTTTTTGTAAATTAATCGAGTAAGCGCGGAAGCTACCTAGATCGGTAGTCTATTGCACCTCGACCAAAGAAAAGGTAGTAAAAGCCGATATGGAATGAAGGTGATACAAGGAATGCAATCCAAATTAACAAGTCAAGCAATTTTCTAATAACACTTATCTATTAAAAATTGTCTCACACACAAATTGTGGAATTGTAAATTCGTATAGCAAACAAAGTGATCACACAATAATTTCGTCGAACACGTGGCGTGTATGACGAAATTATGTATGCGAGTAAATAACAAAATAGAATGTAAAGAGATAAGGGATAGAGAGATACACAAGGGAGTGATCAGGGAGTTCCCAGCTTTCGCGTCGTCCTCGCAGTGGGCCGGTACGTCTCCCCCCAACTCATCAAAAGGATAAGTTGAGACCTTACTTCGGAAAATCTCTTTAATAATACACAAATTACAAACGATACAATATGCAAGATACAGACTCGATTACAGGATCTTCACCATCTTCAACATAGCTCCGTCTTGTAATTGCGCAAACCCCAATTCGATCTTGTCTTCAATTATCGTTCCCAACGATCAATCCTTCACGCTATCTTCAACCAAGAACCCGTGATGATCGTCCGAATAATTCCCTCGCCAAATCGAATTGTAACATTCAAGCAACACTTGAATCCGGATGAGAAACACTACCTTCAAGACCCAATCAACTCGGATGACAAATTCTGATTCACCGCGAATTTTCCCCGAACGTTATCCTTCAAGATCTTCTAAGAAACTTCAATTGAACCCATACTCAATCTTCAATTTGATAGAGATAAGAAGGAAGATGATGATTGCTCTTGAATGATCCTTGATGCAAAACTCTCAAACAATCTTGATCAAAAAACTCTTCAATACTGGTTTCTCATACTTACAACAATAACACATAAAGCTATTTATAATAAAAATAGAATTGAGCAAATTTAGGCACAATCTAACAGACTTGTATCGACACATGCATCAGGGTGTATCGATACAAGCAATTGACAGCAGGAGAGTTTGTGTATTTGTATCGATACAAACACGTGTATGTATCGATACATATATCAGAAAAACAGAAATTGAATGATATGTTTTGAAACACACAAGTATGTTTCGAAACAAAATGTTCTCTCTGGTTTCAAGAGAGTCTTCATGTGTTTCGAAACATAAAAGTGTGTTTCAAAACACAGAGGCTCCTCTGGACTCCAATGAGAACAATTTGTATCGATACAAAGCTGCTATGTATCGATACAAATGCGTAGTAATCAGCCTGAACAAGTTTCAGGACATTTGTATCGATACAGGTATGTATGTATCAATACAAAACACCTAAAATTTGATTGTTCAAAGTTTCAAAAAGTGTTTTTGCTGTAAACATATTCTACTCTATTTCTATGTGTTTTGACAATTATTAAAACTCGGAGGCGAACTGGTGCATTAACATTCTCCCCCTTTTTGATAATTGTCAAAACTATTTTATAAGCTAACTAAGCCTACCTAAGATGCAATATACAAATAGCTTTAAGATAGAGACGCAAACAACGACAAGGCTAACCACTTGCGAAGCTCCCCCTTAGTTGATGCCATCTTGCACATATGTTGAACAACGGATCCGAAGAATCAAAGCTTTATCCATAGCTTATGCTTGCCTATCTTTTCTCCCCCTTTGACATTATCAAAAAGAAGAAAAGAATACTCATGAAAAGTATCGAAATTCGAAGTAAAGACCATATAGGTCACATAATGCACTTACATTTGTCGAAATGCATTATATGATAAAGAAAACCTGATCAAATAATTAAGCAAAATATGCACGATTATAGTCTAATGACGAAACAAAGCATCATGATAAACATGGCATGTAGAACAACAAGTCAAACCAAATCACATGATTATCAAACATCAGCATTATAATCAATTCAAAACATATTCTACGGACGAATAAAATAAAGAAACATGCATCCTATTAATTAGCATGTAGATTTCATGTAGCCATATCACATCAATGTGAAAGTCATAAAGAAATGAAAAAGACATGAATATCATATGAGCAACATGTTGTAAGCTTTTTGACAAAACATATTGTCATCAAATCATAAATGCCATTTTATAGATGTAGACATTGATAATTATTACTATCTCATGCAAATTTTTTTTGGAAATGTGCAACATATGATGTAATGCAAATATGACATGTCAAGTTGATGATTCAAAAAAAAATAACACGAGAGAATATAAAAGAGAAAAGAAGAGGATGTGATACAATAGAACCTTTACCACGAAGTAGTTATGCACTTTGTCATGTGTGATGCTTCAAGTCACCAAGAGGCATATAATATGTATATATATAAAGTGCATATGAAGATATATCTAGGAAAGGTTAGAGATATCGAGGATCCCTAGTTCTCCTCGAATATGTATGAAAGGTTCCGTTGCTAAAGGTTTTGTAAAAATATCGGCAAGTTGGTTTTTAGACTCAACATGCTCAAACACAACGTCACCTTTCTCTACATGATCGCAAAGAAAGTGATGCCTAATCTCTATATGTTTAGTCCTTGAATGTAACACAGGATTTTTGGTGAGGTTGATAGCACTAGTATTGTCACAAAAGATAGGAATATGTTGAAGTTTCAAATCATAGTCGAGAAGTTGTTGCTTTAACCAAAGAATTTGGGAACAACAACTTCCGGCCGCAACATATTCGGCCTCGGCCGTTGACAATGCAACTGAAACTTGCTTTTTTCTATGCCAACTAACCAAAGAGTTACAAAATAAGTGACAAGTTCCACTAGTACTCTTCCTATCCAATTTGCACCCGGCAAAGTCGGAATCGGAGTAACCAACCAATGAACAACCGTTCCCTTTAGAGTACCATAGGCCAAAGTTTGAAATGAGACTCCTTAGGGCAAGATTGATACCTAGCGCACATACAAACACTAGACATAATATCCGGCCTAGATGCCGTTAGGTAAAGCAAAGAACCCATCATACCTCGATATTTCTTAGTTTCCACATCCTTACCACTTTCATCTTTGCTTAATGCACATGTTGAAGCCATTGGTGTGTCTATAGACTTTGAGTTGGACATACCAAACTTTTTGAGCAAATCAAGGCAATACTTTGTTTGGTAAATGAACGTTCCTTCTTCTAATTGCTTAATTTGCAATCCCAAAAAGTAGTTTAGCTCCCCCATCATACTCATTTCAAATTCACCTTGCATTAAGCTAGAAAAGTTCTTTACAAGAAATGGATTAGTAGAACCAAAAATGATATCATCAACATATATTTGGACGAGTAAAACATCCATTCCCTTTCGTTTAATGAATAGTGTAGTGTCAACCTTCCCTCTAGAGTACCCATTTTTGATTAGGAACTTGCTTAAACGATCATACCAAGCCCGCGGGGCTTGTGTGAGACCGTAAAGAGCTCGTTTTAGTTTAAAAACATAGTCGGGGTGCTCATGATTTTCAAAGCCGGGAGGTTGTTTTACATATACTTCTTCATTAATGTATCCATTTAGGAAAGCACTTTTAACATCCATTTGATAAAGCTTCCAATTCATGTTACATGCATATGCAAGCAAAAGTCTAATGGCTTCTAGTCGGGCAACCGGAGCATAAGTCTCCTCATAGTCAATGCCCTCCTCTTGGTTATAACCTTGAGCTACTAGACGTGCCTTATTCCTAACTATAACCCCATGTTCATCAAGTTTGTTTCTAAAAACCCATCTTGTGCCAATTACTTGTTGATTTGAGGGTGGTGGAACTAAATCCCAAACCTCGTTTCTTGTAAATTGGTTTAGTTCATCTTGCATAGCAAGAATCCAATGTTCATCAAGTAATGCACTTTTTGCGTTTTTAGGTTCAATTTGAGACACAAATGCAAAGTGTGAGCAAAAGTTACTTATCTGTGAGCGTGTAGACACGCCCTTAGAGATATCTCCCAATATTTTTTCTATTGGGTGGTTCTTCAAGGTCCGCCATTCTTTTGCTAGTCCGGCGCCTCTTTGTTTATGATGATTCTTTGAAGAGGAAGATCCACCTTCATCATTATTATCTTTATCCTTGTGTGATGGTGTGGATGCATGATCCTTGTCTTCCGGATCATCCGTAACGGGTTGATCATTCCCGCCAATGTCTTGGTCCTTAAGAATGTCCGTCGTATCGACACCTGCACCAATAAAAGATCCTTTCCCGCTTTCTTCCGGCAAAGACTCATCAAATGCTATATGAACCGATTCTTCGACAATTTGTAACCTTTTGTTAAACACCCTATATGCTTTACTATTTAATGAATAGCCTAAGGCTTTGTTTTGGAGTTTGGAGGGGAAGGAAAGGAAAGGCTAAGGAGGGGAAGGGAAGGGAAGGAAGGGATAAAGGAGGGAAAACCTTCCCCTTGTTTGGGAGTTAAAAAGTCAACAAACAAAGAGATGGAGGGCTTATGTAATAATTTTACTATTTTACCCTTTTTTTCTCTTAAAATCAATAGATTTTGTTATACCTTGTAATTTATCTTATAATTTTTTTTTACCAATTTTATAAAAATTCTTGAAAGCATGAAAACTTTTTTTTAATTATTTTTTTCTAAATCAGAATTTTTTTGATAATTTTATTAAAAATTTGATACAATAATAATACCTTAAATTTTCTATGTATAAAAAACATATTTGATATTTTTGATATCGGGAAAAAAAAATTCGTAGACTTTTTTTCGATATCGGGAAAATAAGACTAGAAAAAAGTTGTCGAAATTTTTTCCGATTTTGAGAAAAAAGTTTGCGGATTTTTTATGCGATATCGAGAAAAAAACTTCGCAGAATTTTTTTTCGATATCGGGAAAAAAAATTATCGAAAATTTTACGATTTCGAGAAAAAAATTCGCGGAAATTTTTTCAATATCGGGGAATAAATTTATTGAAAATTTTACGATTTTGAGAAAAAAGTTTGCGGAATTTTTTTTCAATATCGAGAAAAAAAGTTGTCGAAATTTTGTTAGATTTCGAGAAAAAAACTTCGCGGAGATTTTTTCGACATCGGAAAAAAACTTCACGGATTTTTTTTCGACATCGGGAAAAAAAAGTTATCGAAATTTTTCCGATTTCGATGAAAAAAGTTTGCGGAATTTTTTTCGACATCGGGAAAAAAAAGTTATCGAATTTTTTCCGATTTCGATAAAAAAAGTTTTCGGAATTATTTTCGACATCGGGAAAAAAAGTTGAATTATTGTGAGGGTAAAATCGTCAATTCATATGTTTAACCCTCCAAAACCCCCAAATTTGGAGGAACTTTGAAATTGGATAAATTAAGTCCCTTGAAACCCCCCAAAACCTTTCCCTATTTTCTGAAAACTCCCAAACAAGGGATTAGCTCTCCACAAGCCTCTCCTTCCCCTCCCTTCCCCTCCAAAACCCATCTCCCAAACAAAGCCTAAGAATATACCCTCATCCGATTTCGCATCAAATTTACCAAGATTTTCTTTACCATTGTTCAAAATAAAGCATTTGCACCCGAAGGCATGCAAATGACTAATACTTGGCTTCCTTCCTTTAAGTATTTCATATGGAGTTTTGTTCACAATAGGTCTTATGATAGCCCTATTTAGAACATAGCTCGCGGTGCTAATTGCATCCGCCCAAAAATACTTAGGTAGTGAGGATTTGCTAAGCATAGTCCTAGCAAGTTCTTCTAGACACGATTTTTCCTCTCCACTACTCCATTTTGTTGTGGTGTTCGTGGAGCGGAAAAATTATGTTATATGCCATATTTGGAACAAAATTTTTCAAATTTTGTATTTTCAAATTCACCACCGTGATCACTCCTAATTGTAGTAATCCTAAGGTTGAGTTTGTTTTGAATCATCTTGGCGAATTTTTTAAAAGCGGATAGAGTATCACTTTTACTAGATAAGAAAAGTGTCCAACAATATCTAGAATAGTCATCAACAATCACAAGATCATAGTAATTTCCACCAAGACTTTTAGTTCTTGATGGACCAAAAAGATCCATATGGATAAGTTCCAAGGGTTTTGTAGTTGAAATCATCTTTTTAGATTTAAAAGATACCTTGGTTTGTTTACCCTTTTGGCAAGCATCACATAAGTGATCTTTAGAAAATTTGATCTTTGGAAGGCCGACGAATAAATCTTTGGATACCAACTTATTTAGTAAATCAAAGTTCAAGTGTGCTAATCTTCTATGCCATAACCAAGATTTATCATTTTTGGTTATGAGACATTTAGCACTACCTAGGTGATTATCATCTAAGTCAAGCATATACACATTGCCATGTCTAATAGCTTTAAGCACAATACTTTTGTCTTTGTTGCTTTCAATGGTACAAAAGGTTGGTTTGAAATTAATTTTAAACCCTTTGTCACAAAGTTGGGCAACACTAAGTAGATTATGCTTAAGACTATCAACTAGAAGAACATTAGATATGGTAAGAGTAGAAGGATTACCCACGGTACCTACACCAAGTATGTTTCCTCTATTGTTGTCTCCATAAGTGACGTATCCTTTCTCCTTTGACTTGAACTCAATGAAGAGAGATGCATCACCGGTCATGTGTCTTGAGCATCCACTATCTAGGAACCATCTCCTTTCTAGCTTGTCAAGACACTTTTCCTACATTTTAGACATAAGAGGGAGGTCCCCAATTTTCATTGGGTCCTATGTGGTGAGGTAAATAGTCTTTGTTGGGTTTTGGCATCCATTGCAATAAGCCTCTAGGAACCAACATTTTCCTAGCATTACACTTTGCAATGGTGTGACCTATTCCACAACAATAATAGCAAATAATATGATTATCACTTTCGTTTTGATCCTTTGTAACATTTTTGTTCTTTTTGTTTTTAAACTTCAATTTTCTTGTTTGTTTCAAAGGATCAACTTGACAAGTAATATTTGGTTTATATGAAGTACATGGTTTGTCATGAGAAATCTTAGTTTGTTTAGACCGATGCATGCACTTTTTACAACCAATCTTATTATTTGCACATTCATCATGATTTGCATTTGACTTTGTTAACATATATACTTTGAAAGCTTTCAATTGTTCTTCCATTTCGGAAACTTTCTTTTCAAGAGTCTCATTTACTTTCATAATTTCTTTTAATCTCTTGAAAGCTTTCTTAGTTTTACTACACAATTTTTCAAATGCCAATTGCAAGTCATGGTACTCAAGTGTAGTATATGAATTAGATGGTATGGGAGTTACCTTTTTAGGAGCTTTCTCTTTCTTCTTATGGTGTCGAGTGGTGAAGCATATCTTTGCCAATTCCTCTTCATCACTTGAACTTAAACTCTTGGGAGTGGAAGATGAAGAACTATCACTCTCATATGCCACATAAGCTTTCTTTCCTTTGCTCCTCTTGGTGAACTTGGGTGACTCCTTCTCTTTTCTTTTAAGCTTAGGACAATCCGGCTTGTAGTGACCAACTTCGCCGCACTCATAACATATCCCTTTCTTGGAGTACTTTGCACCCTCACTATTCCGGTAACCACTATCTCTCCGAAACTTCTTGAGATTAGCATCGGAGTCCCTTATGCCATTCTTCTTCACATACCTATGGTAGCGCTTTACGAACAACCCCATTTCCTCATCATCGGAGTCATCTTCGCTTTCGCTACTTTCTTCTTGCTCAACCTTTTTGGACTTTGAGACGGAAGCCTTTAGAGCAATGGACTTCCTATCTTTATCTTTTTCCTTCTCCGTATGCTTGTCCTTCTTAGATACCTTCTCATGCTTATCTAAGGCATTGAGCACGCTTTCATGCTTTTCTAGCTTTCCAAAGAGCGTTGTAAGGCTCAATTGAGAGAGATCATTGGCTTCTTTGATTGCCGTGACCTTTGGTTGCCATTTCCTAGATAAACACCTCAAAATTTTGTTAGTAGCAACTTCATTTGCTATAGGATTTCCAAGACCATGCAATTTATGTGTGATTTTTATGAACCTTTGTTGTATTTCATTGATGGTTTCACCATCATTCATATGAAAAAGTTCAAATTCTTGTGTCAAAGTATTTATTTTCGATTGCTTTACTTCATTAATCCCCTCAAAGTGGTTGACTAATGTACCCCACATTTGTTTTGCGGAGGTACAATGCAAGACATGGTAAAATTGTTCAATCCCCAATGAGGATAGTAAAATATTTTGAGCCTTCGCATCGTAACCTACTTTCTTTCTATCATCGTCATTCCATTGTGCCATAGGCTTGCTGGTAACAACACCATTCAAATCGGTTTTTGTCGGAACAAAGGGACCGTTGATGATGATGTTCCAAACTTCAACATCATAAGAAGTGATGTGAATCCTCATACTACTTTTCCAATAGTCGAAATGTTCGCCGTTGAAGATTGGCGCGCGATTGTACGCCCCTTTTGGTGCAAAAGCCATATTGTCTAATAATTTGGCACAAATCCGCTGAATTTTTGTATAAAAAAACAACCAGGCTCTGATACCACTTGTTAGACTACAAGGCAACGCTCAAATGTGGCGAACTAGAGCGTTCCAAACAAACAACTACGGTTTTTCGTAAATTAATCGAGTAAGCGCGGAAGCTACCTAGATCGGTAGTCTATTGCACCTCGACCAAAGGAAAAGTAGTAAAAGCCGATATGGAATGAAGGTGATACAAGGAATGCAATCCAAATTAACAATTCAAGCAATTTTCTAATAACACTTATCTATTAAAAATTGTCTCACACACAAATTGTGGAATTGTAAATTCGTATAGCAAACAAAGTGATCACACAATAATTTCGTCGAACACGTGGCGTGTATGACGAAATTATGTATGCGAGTAAATAACAAAATAGAATGTAAAGAGATAAGGGATAGAGAGATACACAAGGGAGTGATCAGGGAGTTCCCAGCTTTCGCGTCGTCCTCGCAGTGGGCCGGTACGTCTCCCCCCAACTCATCAAAAGGATAAGTTGAGACCTTACTTCGGAAAATCTCTTTAACAATGCACAAATTACAAACGATACAATATGCAAGATACAGACTCGATTACAGGATCTTCACCATCTTCAACATAGCTCCGTCTTGTAATTGCGCAAAACCCAATTCGATCTTGTCTTCAATTATCATTCCCAACGATCAATCCTTCACGCTATCTTCAACCAAGAACCCGTGATGATCGTCCGAATAATTCCCTCGCCAAATCGAATTGTAACATTCAAGCAACACTTGAATCCGGATGAGAAACACTACCTTCAAGACCCAATCAACTCGGATGACAAATTCTGATTCACCGCGAATTTTCCCCGAACGTTATCCTTCAAGATCTTCTAAGAAACTTCAATTGAACCCATACTCAATCTTCAATTTGATAGAGATAAGAAGGAAGATGATGATTGCTCTTGAATGATCCTTGATGCAAAACTCTCAAACAATCTTGATCAAAAAACTCTTCAATACTGGTTTCTCATACTTACAACAATAACACATAAAGCTATTTATAATGAAAATAGAATTGAGCAAATTTAGGCACAATCTAACAGACTTGTATCGACACATGCATCAGGGTGTATCGATACAAGCAATTGACAACAGGAGAGTTTGTGTATTTGTATCGATACAAACACGTGTATGTATCGATACATATATCAGAAAAACATAAATTGACTGATATGTTTCGAAACACACAAGTATGTTTCGAAACAAAATGTTCTCTCTGGTTTCAAGAGAGTCTTCATGTGTTTCGAAACATAAAAGTGTGTTTCGAAACACAGAGGCTCCTCTAGACTCCAATGAGAACAATTTGTATCGATTCAAAGCTGCTTTGTATCAATACAAATGCGTAGTAATCAACCTGAACAAGTTTCAGGACATTTGTATCGATACAGGTATGTATGTATCGATACAAAACACCTAAAATTTGATTTTTCAAAGTTTCAAAAAGTGTTTTTGCTGTCAAGTCAATTTCAATTATAGCCTAAACATATTCTACTCTATTTCCATGTGTTTTAACAAAGTTTTGATGATAACAAAGTATTAATGAGCAATAGGGTATTATTAATATTTGATCTGAGTATGCATGAACACAAGTTAAATTAACATTGCACAACTTAGAGTCTCTAGTGACTTAATCAGAAGCATCAATGCAAGCGCTGATGATCTACCAAAAGGAATGATCATCAGAACCACTTAGTCATCAGAAGCATACAACACAGAAGCTGTATTGGAAATTCAGGTTCTGATAATCAGTTCTTCGCTGGAAGCTTCACACTACAACAAAACCTTCATTTTCCAACCAAACTGAAAAAGAGGGGTTGAAGGTTTTGGCCCTCAGGAAATATTTTGAAGGCCCAGGGCGTCAAAAAATGAAAAAAACCGTCAACAAATTATGAGAATATTTAAAAATAAATGAAAAATACATACCAGCGGCTTTAGCCGTCAAGAAGTTATCGTCCACTGAAATTATTATCCTGAAAGCCTTAGCCGTCGGGATGTTTATACTTTCTGACGGCCCTGACAGTCGCTCTGTCTTCTCCTCACAGTCGCTCGCCGTTTCGCTCAGTCGCTCACTCCTTCTCCGTTTCAGCTCAATCGCTCACTCCTTCTCCTCAAATCGGTTTCATTATTCACTCTCAAGCTGAAATTGATGCGCCTCCATTGCTGAAATTGATTGAGGTAAACCCTCTTCTCCGTTCATTTCACTTTTCTCCATTGTTGAACCTTCCATTTCATTTCTGCATAGGATAATCCTCTTTTGGATCTGAACCTTACATCTTTAATTTGTATAATTAGTTTTAATTTAATTTATATGTGTTTATCAGGATAAGGAGTTTATTAATGAATTTCATTAGCTTTTGCTTTTGAGACAGATAAATTTTTAATGAATTGGTTTGATGCTTATTAATTTGTTTTTGAATCTTGATGAGTGTTGAATCTGTCATGTACTGTTTGTGTACCATTTTAGTGTGGATTTGTATCATTGTTTATATAAATTTGTTCTAGAATCCTGATTAATAACTTGATGAGTGTTTGTTTATAGAAACATGTATTCATAAGGAAATGCTAACAACTTGTAGCTGATATGAATGAAAACTTATAGCTTTAATTTGTGGCATTATGCATAAGTACTTGTATGTATACATTGCTACCTTTTTATGCATACATCATGACTTTTGATCAGTTATTTGAAGTAGCAAGTTGAAAATTCCAAATCATTTGAAATTGTAATTTGCAATTTTTCCTAAACTAGTGATAAGTTTTGTCTTTAATTATGTACTGCTACTGCAATAGCTATGTGGAAGGCACACTTTACTCTTCCTAATTGTCACTACAACATTTTTGAGTTTATGCCACACTTAACATTGTCACGTTTGAAAAAGGGTGGCTTAAACATAGAATAGCCCACCCTTTTGTAACCGTTGACCAAAAGTATAAGTTTTTCCGTCCGTTATTGATATCTAGATAAAAGCGTAGCCTATTTGGAGGATAGACTACTCTTTTCTAGCCGTAGTAATTTGACTACACTAAAAAACGGTTGCCTTTAAAGTTTTAAGTTGCAACACTGAAAATGTGTGGCCTAAATAAATGATAAGCGTGGCTTTTACCCTGGTAATATAATTAAATAAACTAATAATAAAAAATATGGACATAAGAAACAAAACCTCGCTTGCAGACACAACAATTCCCCCACCCCTCTCTCTTTCTTTCTCTTTCGATAAAACCCTAACCCCAATTTTTTTCCAGAAATTCAATCTCTCAATTAACAACAATTTTTCTCATGAATAATTCAATTTCTCACTAGAAATCGAAATTGTAATCTCACTCTTCCATTTTAATCTATGTAGAGATTCGTTTTCTATCCAAACCAAACAAAGGGGAATTGTGGGTCAGAGAAAGAATGAAAACAAAAACATTGGTTTAACGCTTGAAAATGATCGTCTCCGTCGCCGTTGTCGGTCACCAGGTCAGTCTCCGTCGCCGTCGTCGGTCACCAGGTCAGTCTCCGTCACTTTCCTCTTCTGCACTTCATTTCCGTTTCCTCAATTCCGATCTGATCTCCAACTCTGATTTTCTCAATTTTTCGTTTTTCCGATTACCGCAGAACAATCCGTTGTACATACAGAGCTTCACGGAAGCTGATGATGCTCTCAAGCTTCATCACATCGTTCATTGCTCGCACAATGTCGTCGACGAAAGAGGTTCGTTTACATTGCGATCGTGCTCATTTAGAATACCTAGTTTTCACTTTGATATGAGAATTTCTATTAACTTTGTTCTATTTACTGAATTTGCTGCATAAACGGCCTTAGGTAACCTGGAACGGTCACCTTTAATCCTTGCTCTGGTTGCTACAAGCTGGAGCTAGAATTGCTGATTCGTCATAATTAGGTTTGTGATTTTCATAATTAGGTTTTCTTTACTTTTTAATTTCCGAATTTCAGTTAATGATTTTATTTTTCAATTTTTTAGTTTAATGGTTTTGATTTACAGACTTATCAATTAGGTACTTTTGTTTCCTTTCTATTAGATTAGTTCCACGCATTTCAGTTGCTAAAAATTTGTTGGTTAAGTTGTCAATTATACATGTGTAAATTTTGATGATAAAGTTTTTGTTTAATATTTGTGTTTGTAAGACATTCAAAAACTTGATTCAATATGTTTCAATATGTTCCAATATATTGTAGAAAGTATTTTGTGATTCAAAAGAATTTCTGAAATGTCAGGGAGTTAAGCAAGCTCTTGTGATGGATGTATTGGTTTGGCTAATCTATTTGTAATAGTATGAAGAGATCAATTTACTATGTATGCGAAGGTGATGTGGTGTTTGTGCCTCTGCTCGGCGGTTTTTTTATGTCTTAGGTGATTCTTTCTCACGCTGGAAACCTGTGAAAGTCTTAATCCTCTTTTGTTTTGGTTCCGATTTTCTTGGGTAGAATATATCTAGTTTTGAATTGTGTAGTGGCTATAGGACTTTGCCTTCTTTTTCCTGTCAGTAGTTTGTCTTTGTTTGTTTCATTTTGTTTTGAGAAGGCTTATGTACTTCTTGTACCAGCTTTCTCTGTTCTTATCAATATATATAATTTAGCCTCTTTATTATTTTAAAATAGTTTTCATTTGTATTTATTATGTTTGACTGTTTATGTTTAGTGTCTAGTTGTGTTTTTCTTTTAAGACTTATTGTACTTGTTAATTCTATCTTGACAATTTCTTATGCTTGGGTAGTTACTAATAATATATGTTCATTGTGGTTTTCCTTTTAACAAAAAAAAAAATAGACTAATTTTTTAGGCTAATTTTGTTGTGCAGGGGCTATTTAGTGATCACATGTAAGATTAAATAGATACTAATTTGATAGCCTAATCGTGTTATTGTGCGTGACCTTTTAATGTAGCATACTCAATCAATATTTTTTATTGATGTTGTTGTTGTTGTGGATAACTATTCCCAACATTATTTACAAGGAAAGAAAGTGGTCCGATTCATACTAGGTATGTTACTTTGACATTGTTGGTTTGAATCAATGTATTATTGGATCTGATTAACATATGCTAAGAAACTGAATAGCTCTTCTATATTGATCACTAGTATATAGGAAGTTTTTCCTTTAAAACTTGTCTTTGTTAAGGACTCCATATGCTCCAATCTTTGTTAATGACTAAATAAACAATCACAGTAGATATATTCACTTAGATTTTTCTGGTATGAATCTTTTTCATGTTGGAGCTTGAAACAATACTTATGTAATTGTGTTAGGTTTTTAACCTTTTGTGCATGAGACATTAGAATCTATGCATGTCCAGAGTAAACAAAGCATTGTAATGGTTAAGTTAGTATATAAATTAAGCATTATAGATAACTACATGTTAAATGGCAATATTATAATGGGAGTGTGGTTCATCTCTTGATAATTTTATGGTTACTAAGCTTAATAACATCAATTTTGGTTACAATATTGTAACCATATGGTTACTGCAAAATGATGAAAAAAGTAACATTTTGATTTCAATTAAAGAAATAGTAGCTTCTGTAACTTGTAACCAAGTTCTACCATTGGATATTAATTAATGAGGCAATCCATTCTTAGGTTGATTGTGTTTTATGTCTATTCCACTTACTTAGCACACCCCAATGCTAACTATGATATACTCAATATAGATGTTTTAGGCAACAAAGCATTGATCTTGTGTGTTTTTAGCTCTTTATTAATGTATATAGATGTTTTTTGTCTCTTTTATATCTTCCTCCATTGTATTGTTTTCTTGGTATATATGGACAAACCAACAGAATTGTCTCAGAAAGCATATTGACATGTGACTGTAATTTAATCATTCATTGACACAAATTGCATAATTCTTTCATTCAAAATTGTTGTTTAGAATCTGTTATTTCTCCCTTTTCTTGTAACTTATTTTACAATCTGTTATTTGTCTTAACTTCTGCAGTTTAAAGCCGCAACTGCAAGCTACTCAGGTGATCACTGCCACAATTAAAGAGAAATATCAAAAACCATGGCTCACTTGGGGTGAAATGAAGTTAGATTCCAAGGGCGCATTCTGGATACAATTTTGGAATTTATTCCAAGTTAGAATTTATATTTAGCCAGTCATTAAAGAAATTAAAATTTATAAATATAGGAACGAGAGGCGGTAAAAAAGGAAGAAAAGGAGGAGGAGGCACCGGCCGTTCATAATATTTTTCTGTTTTCTATTTGCGTGGAGTTGTAATATTATGACAATATTTATTTGCTTATAAATATTATGTATGACAATATTTATTTGTATTTTTAATATTATGACAATTATAATATATTATTGATTCAATGTTTATTTATTAAATTTTTAAAAAATAATAAATTATATATAGGGTTAAAATTGTTTTTAGTCCCTATAAATATCTGACTCTTCCACTTTTAGTCCTTCTAAATTTTTTTCCCACTTTTTGGTTCTCCAAATATTTTGGATTATGATTTTTGGTCCCTGCTTTTCACTCAATTATGTGTACGATTCAAATTTTTTAACCAGATTTTGTGATCATGTTTATAATATTATAAAAATTACTCAAACCAAAATTCACAATTTTTTAACAAATGATGAATTAACTATGAATTTTTAAGCGCAAACACTTCAAAAATTCATATTTAATTCATCACTAATTAAAAAAATTTAAATTTTTCAAATCAATTCAATTTTTAATAAACTAAATATTATTGCAATACATAATTCCAAATTTTAATTAGTATATATGAGTTGACTTAAATGTAGGGACCAAAATTCATGTTAGAGAATTTTGTAGGGACTAAAAAATGGGAAAAAAGTTTAGAGGGACTAAAAGTAGAATGTTCAAAGGTTTATGGGGATCAAAAATATATATATATATATATATATATATAAAGTGACGTTTTTTTTTAATTTAATGGAAGGATATTCTGACGGTTTTAACTGCCAACAACTTATGTAATAGATGAATTTCTTGACGGCCTGAGTTGTCGAAAAGGATGTCTTTATTTCTTGACGGCCATAGCCGTCGAAATGTTTACAAACCTATTTAGTCGTTCTTGAAGGTTTTGGCCGTCGGGAAATTTCCTGAGGGACCATTTCCCAGTAGAATTTTTCCGTCAGGTGGCCATCGGGAAATCATGTTTTTCTTGTAGTATCATCAAAATGAAATCACATGTCTGACTTATGTTTGATATGCGTTGCGCAAATGTATAAATAGAAATCACAAGAAATCACGGTTTATATGCGTTGCGCAAATGTGTAAATAGAAAACCGTTCTCGTTTCCTGTACGAGAACGGTTTGGAGACGTTGTACAAAAGTTTAAAAAATTTCACATGCTACGTGCATCAAGAGAGGTTAGTGTGCTTTGACAGTCTACGTGCAAATGGGTTCGGCGTCAAACACTATTTCTCGAACCAAGGCTGGGATTCTTACTTTAATCTTCTCAATGGTAACACATACAAGGATTTGTGCACCATGTTCTAGATAAAGGCGAAAGTGTTTGATGAAGCACAAGCTGCTGATGAAGTTTTGGGAATAGTTAATAAAGACTTAAGTTTGGCTGGGAAATCAAGAAAAGAACTCGGCTTGAAACCTGTTCACTGGAAAAGAAATTAGGTTAGTTCTTAATTGAATAAAGTTAACACTAAAGCCTGAACACATTGCAAAGGTGTTAAACATTCCATTAAGTGGTAAAGTTTTCACTCCCAGGATTACTACCAAACTGCTTACAATTATGTTTGACCCATAACTGCTATATTTAGTTTTCACTCCCAAGATTACTACCAAACTGCTTACACTAAAGCCTGATGAAATTGTTGCTGACCTCTTTGACCCATAACTGCTTACAATTCTGTTTGAAAAGAAAGGTCCTAAGGCTAGACCCAGCGCTGCTCAACTATATCCTCTCTACTACAGAGTAATCTATCAAATCATTATTCACTCCATCTGGACTAGGAGTGGAGGAACAGAATATATTTCCAATGAGAGTTCAAAATTTCTGTTCTGTTTAGTCAAAGGACAAAACTCAATCTTGCTACATGTCAATTTGAACATCTATGTGTATCCATCAAGAAAAGCAGAGATAACAAAAAGAGCAATGATGGACACAGAGTTGTTCATCATCCTAGACTACTCTCTGAGCTATTCCATCAAAGTAGATTGGTGTAGTTGATTGAAAGGTTTGATGAACCAGTAACTAAACCCCTTCTAGAGGATAAGAAGGTGATGACAAGAGTCAATCTGGTGTCTCTGGGGCTGAGAAAGAAGGATGAAGTGAAGCCTCCATTAAAGCCTCTAGTGCTTAATAAGGAAAATTTCCTTTATAATGATGGTTTACCTATGATATCAGAAGCTAAAGCAGAGCATGTCATACAAGATGCTATTGAGAGAACTGTTGAGCAAGGTATTCACATTGACATGAGTGAAATACCCACTAAAGAGAAATTGGAAGTAGCAATAGAAAGGATATCAAAAGGTAAGAAGCCAAGAAAAGGTAAAGTTGAGAAGAAGGACAAGCCTTCTACTAAATCATCTATCAAGAAGAACACTGTTGAGGAAAGAACTCTCAGATCTGGCAGAACCATTTCCATTGTATCTGAAGAGGAGATTGCTGCAAGAGCTAAAGCTGCAGAATCTGCTAAAAGAAAAGCTGATGAGATGATGTCCAAAGATGAAGGAAAGAGACAGCTTAGAAGATTGAAGTTGGTTAATGAAAGTGAAAAGGATACTAATTCTGATGATGCACTTCTTGCTAAAAGAATGAGGAAGATAGGAAATAATTCAGGTATAACTTCTACCACTCTTTTTGATAATATTGTTGTTGATCATAGGGATGTTAGTAATGTACCTAACCAGAACCTTAGGCTAGAACGAATAGTTGAAGATCCACTCATAACTGAAAATCCTGAACCAACCATTGTTCCACCTCTAGCTGTGACCAACACTGATGATAACGTTGATGAGGATAGAATTCATATCAAACAACTTTTACAAACCACATCACCTCTAATGGTGAAAACCTCTGAATGTTGCTGATTCAACTAATCATGAACCATTGGATAATGCTCAACAAACTGAAAACCAAACCACCTTGATGGACATTTACTCTGTTGTTGTTGATTCTGTCGAAACCACTCCACCAATCACTCAACCTGTTGAAACTAATCCCTTCTTTCTGGAATCAATGAACCACAATTCATTCACTAAAGAAGAAACTCAACTCATTTCACAAGAAAAAGCTCCTTTTGAACCAGACCTTGAACAGACACTTGAACAAATTCCTACAATTGAATAACAAATGCCCAATGAACCACAAATTGATGTTATCTCAATCAACCCTGGTTCAACCTCTGTCAGAAACAAACTTTCAATGATTGATGTTTCCTTTGACTTCTCACCATCCTCACTAGGTTCACCCCACCATGTCTTAGACAATTTCAAACTGAACCAAGTGATAAACCTTTGGAATTAACTCTCAATGAAAACTTGTCTGCCGACCTGCCACATGATCCCATTCAAATAGATACAAATGATTTCATGTTTCACCAGTTCAAACCCTATGAATCCTTGATTGATCAAATCCTTGACTACTCTGTTTCTCCTACCACATCCTTTAATGATCAACTAACTGAAATTATGAGAAATGATGGTAAGAAAATTGATCAGCTTAAAGGTCATTTGAGGTTGTACCTGATCAAGTTTTCTGGAAAAATGAGGAAATGTATGATAATGCTGCTAAAGTGTTGCAAGCAATCTCTAAGAGGTATGCTAGGGAACTGTTCATTGCTCATACGAAGAACCTTGAAGAGTTGGAACGGACAAAGTGGACACCCTCTGACCAACTACTACATCTGACGGATAAGTCTCATGAAGATATTGAAAGGGAAAAGTTAGAAAAAGCACTAAAACTAGCATAAGAGGTCAGACTAACAGAAGAGGCCAAACTAGCACAAGAAGCTAGATTAGCATAAGTAGCTAGACTAGCAGAAGAGGCTAGATTGGCAGAAGAAGCTTGCTTAGAAGAAGAGGAAAGATTGAAAGAAGCTGAAAAGGTGGCTGAAGCTGAAGCTCAGAAGGAGAAAGAAACTGAGGTTGTTGCACAAGAAGCATCTAGGGGTATTGATGTTGCTGCTTTTACGGCTATGCAAGCAAGACAATATGTTCAAGGAGTGGAAATCATTGAAATCAAAGCTACTCTAAACAAGCAAACTGCTCAGCTGCAAGCAATGTTTGATTTCATGAAGGAAAAACTCTTTATTTGTATGGACTAGTTCTTTTTTGATCTTTGAATTTGAGATCCATCGGGATGTCCCTCTTTTGTGTGGGCTCTTTTTTTTGTATTCACCCTCTTTTTTTTTGTACTTTTTTTTTTATATTCTCTCTGTTTTTTTGAACAATCCTTGTAAAATCTTGGTGTATTAATATTGTAACTGCCATACAAATTATTGTGGGCTTAAATAATGTTCAGGTCCCTGTAAGTTCACATTTTTTTGATATAAGTCCCTGTAAGTTTTTTTGTTTTAAATAAGTCCTTGCAATTATATATTTTTTGAAATAAGTCCCTAAATTCAAAATCTGCAGGAAAATTTGAAGGAAAATTTGCAAGAAAACTGCATATTTTCCTGCGGATTTTGACTTTAGGGACTAATTTCAAAAAAATATATAATTGCAAGGACTTATTTAAAACAAAAAAACTTACAGGGACTTATATCAAAAAAACACAATCTTACAGGGACCTGAACATTATTTAAGCCATTATTGTGAGTCTCATATCTCGACAGCTTCTTCTGTTTGAAGTAAGCATTGTGCTTAAACCTTTTACTTCGTGTAACCAAATGAATTGATTCTCTTGTATCAGAATGCATCATCAAATTGATTGAAAGATTACCCTACCCTAGGTTAAGATTAAGGGTTCATAAAAGTAGAAAAAAAACACCAACTTCAGGCTCAAAGGGGTTGATTACGGATTATCTCCTTATATCTTCCCTGTTTGGGAATTAAAACAATGCCTTACATCCTCAACTAGGTTTTTCACCATTGAAAGCATAAATCAGTTGTTTATTTTCGTCATCCTCGCTCCAAGTTTGTAAGTAATAAAGCAAGAGAAAAGAGTGAATATGAATGAATTAATTCTAAAAACATGCATGTTTATTATATTAAAAGTACTTGACAAAACAACATAAGAAAACAAATGCTTGATAATAAAGAAATAAAAGCCTAGCAATCATAGGGATGAGCTTCCTAGTATCACATGACTTTAACTCGATAAGAAAGTAGCAGAGATGACATCAATATCAACCCAATGGTATTAAACCATATCCATGCATATTAGAGCTGAGTCTATATCATTGAAAGAAAACTTGTTAGCTTCGATCAACCTTTGGACTTCACCCTTTAAAGTCAAACAATAATCAATACTGTGGCCAAGTGCTCCTTGATGAAAAGCACAAGATAACTCAGGTTTATACCACCATGGTAATTTTGCAGGTATCTTAGGTGGCGTCCTAGTCTCAATCAGATTTCTCTCAAGCAAAATAGGAAGGATATTTGCATACAACATGGGGATCAATTCAAACTTAGGCGCCCTTTTTGGAGCAGTATCAGTAATTATAGCAGCAACATGCTGTTGTTTGTTCCTCTTCGGTTTCCCATGAGCCACCATACTCAGCTTTTGTTCTTTCCTTTTATCAAATCCTGACCAAAACTCTTTTTTATCATTAGACAAAGCAGCCTCTCTTGTTAAACATCCTTCTCGGAGAGCTTCCTCAATGCGTACGCCTGTGTCTACCATGTCGGCAAAATCACGAAGTGCACTGGCAACCATTTTATCATAGTAGAAAATATCAAGAGTTTTCATGAAAATTTTAATCATTTCCTTTTCCTTTAGAGGTGGACTGATCTGAGCAGCAACCTCCCTCCATCTCTGAGCATATTCTCTGAAAGTTTCCTTGTCTTTCTGAGCCATGGCTCGAAGCTGATCTCTATCTGGTGCTACATCAGCATTGTACTTGTACTGGCAGACGAAAGCCTCACACAGGTCACTGAAAGTTTTAATGTTGGCACTAACCAAACCCATGTACCATTTTAAAGTAGGAATCCGGATACCATAAACATTGGATGAAAGCTCTGATTGAAATTATAAGTATCTAACACAGTACTTGTTAAAGCCTGAGAAGGAAGAGGTGGCAGAGGTGTCTGATTCTGTGCATTTAATAAAGTTTCCATCAGAGTAGTCAACCTATCCACAGTTGACTGGAGTGTAGCAACTTGTTCGCGGAGCTGAAGGTTCTCTTCTTCAATTGTTTCCATTCTTTTCTCTTGATTAACACGAGCGTTGCACTTGCAAGTTGACTTTAGACGAGAGCGTTGGACCACTGAGAGAAAGACACGAAGCTTAGACCTTTTGAAGAAGACCATGAATCCAAACAATGATGCATGATAAAGAAAGTTTTTGTTTTGACTTTGATTTTCGAAAGAATTTTAGGATATCAATCGTGAAGGACCTTATTTTTTGTTGTTAATGATCAAAAGAATTTTCTTTTTGTCTTCAAAGCATTCTTCTTTTTCTTTCAAGGTCCATGATGATTGTGAAGTTTGTAAAGAAATTCTTCTAAGTCCTTTGAAAATCAATTGAAAGAGATTTCCATGGTTGCATGAATGAATGAGATGTGATGATGCAACAACCACAAACATAGGCAAACATGGTTGGTTAAGATAGCACAAGGTTGGAGTCAAAAGGTGAACCACCCATAATGTATGAACTAATGGCTTTCTTCTTTTTGTAACACGGGTTCTACAAAGTTCTCAACGTCATTAATCTTCTTTCTTGAATACCAATGTCCATGACTTACTCATGGCCAAATGAAATATCCAAAGGAAGATCTCGTTTGAGCGTGGTATCGCGGAGTCAACTAATCCAAGACGTTACTCTCAGCCTAGCTATCGCACCACACCCTAAATAGCAAAGATGGGTTAAAGGTGACTAAAGGTCCACGATGTTAACAGATACATGTCATAGCAACGATCTACGTGAGCCTCACGTCGAAAAGAATACTACAACATGACCCTCAATCGTGCGTAGTTACATCACTTGTGGGTATATGCAAAACTTTACTTTCGCCCATTCACTATGATCTTACCACACCTGTCTCATGGTTCGCTCAAGCTCGGGACAAGCTTATCTCAACTCATATACCCCCCAAAAAGATTTAAACAAGTAAGCATTTAGGAAAGCAATAAACTAGATCGGTTCAACCCTCTTAAGAAGGATTTCCCCAGTGAAGTCGCCATTTTTCTGTTGCGAGTTTTTTTTTAAACACATCCCACTACAGTCGAACTTTCATTTCCAAGGAAGGGGAAAGTATTTAAAAAAAAACTTTTAAAATAAAGAGATTTTAAGTACGGGGGTGAGTTACGCCTAGAGAAGGTATTAGCATCCTAAACGTCTATAGTATCCTATAGTAACCTCTAATCTATTATTTTTTACTTTTTTTATGTGTTTAAGAAATGGAGGGAGAAGATGTATAGAAAAGTGTGTGTATGTGGAGATTGGATTGAGAAGAGAAGGTTATGGCATAATTTGTAAAATGTTTGAAAATAAATTTAAGTCTAAGCGTGCGACTAATTGGGTTTTGGACTAAGAGAATTTTGTATTAGGAGAGAGAAGATGTTTTTGTTATTTTTCCTATTTTTCTAAAGAAATTACTAGTCGTACCTCTTTGGAAATGAAAGTTCGCGCTTAGTTTGTTTTTTTAGCGTTTGCGGAAAGCGATAAAAATAAAATGCATGCAATGCAAATTTTTACATCCTCATGGGGTTACATTTGAGCCTAAATACATTCTAAGAGCTTTGCGGAAATTTAAACACGAATAAATGCAACATTTAAATGCAATGCAATTACAAATAAAAAATAGACGGAGTAAAAATAAGTAAAAAAACTAACCTAAACTATATACTATTTTATACTACTTTTGCCTAAAAAACTCTTGGTCCGTCTCCATTTGCTTAGGTTTAATTTAAGTCCAAGGTTTACAATTAAATATAACAAACAAAATGAAAATGATTATATATGACTAAAAATAAAATAAAGTGCAAGGAATTAAATGACAAAATATAAATAAATTAACTAAAACTAAAAAAATAATAATAATAAACTAAAAGGACTAAATTAGAAGAATAAGAAAGGAATTGAATAAAACTAACAAAAAAAAACTGAAATAAAAGAAGTAAATAAAACGTAGAAATAAGAAAATAAAATAATTGAGCAACAGAGGTGTATTAGTAAAATAGGAGGTATAAGCAGTAAACAGAGAATAAAGAAAAGAGAAGAAACAGAGGCCCAAGGCCCAAACGCATTGAACCGGACTAATAACCAAACCGGACCGGTTCACTTGGTTCAACCCCAAGGTTGAACCGAACCAGATCTCATGATCCCATACAGTTCACGCGTGTGAGCTTGTTTCTGAGATTAAATTTGAGACGTTTGATTATTATTAAAATACGATTAGACGGAAATGATTTAATCTGGCTGAAACAAGGTGTATGCTATAAGCCTTTCTTCTTCTTCGTGAGAAAAACAGAGAGACCATGAAACACCAAGCTTCATCCAAATCTTAACAAATAAAAAATGGCACCAAAAAATACAAACAAAAATCCGATTTCGTAGTACTCTCCATGCTGGTCATGAATCTATCAATAGATTTACCAGAGGAAGCTTAAATCGTTCGAAATATATTGTAACTTCTCTTTTACCGGTCTATGCTCGTCTTGTGCAGAGACTTGGTCTTATTAATAAAATATTTTCTGTTCAAAAAAAAAAATCTTTCGAAATAAAACGGAAAGAAAAGGGTCAAAAATTAGAAAATGATGTGTCGCGAAAATTTGTGAAAACTGATATGTAAATCAGTTTCAACATTCGATTGCGAGTTCAATGGACCAAGATTTAACAAAAACGGAGTTATAAATCCGGACAAATCACTACCTCAAGTTCTTGACCGATTTGTGTTTCGGTTTGGTGTTCTTGATGTGTTTTTTGCTCGCGGTTTGAGATGTTTTGTTCGTGATTGATGATGATTGAAGTGTTAGGAACAAGAGAGATGTGATTTGGTTTTTTATTTGGTAAGGTTTTGTGAATTTGATTTGGATTTTGGAATATAAATGAAAAAGGAAATGGTATTGTTGTTGTTGTTGTTGTTCACTTCAGCGTGAACTTCTTCTTTTCCTTTTTTAATTTTTTTTTTTGTTTTTGTTTTTTGATTTGTAGGAGAGGATGAGAGGAATGAAAAGAATTTTTGGGGAATGGTGTCAATGAATGTGTGTGTATGAGTCAAAAAAGAAAACGCTAATTTTTGATATTTTTAAATTTTTACGCTAATTAAAAGAAAATCATCATGAGCCAAAAAAACTATTTTTTTTTCATATTTTTAGAATAAAGTGTAAAATAAAACCAAAAACTATTTTTGTATATTATTTTGACTTTTTCGAAAATATGAAGAAAAAAAAAATGCAAAGAAAATGAAATTAAAGCATGTATAGTTAAAAAAAGTAAATATTTTTATATTTTTGATGAATGTAATGCGAATTGGATTTGTCGGTCCATAATTGGGGTACAACACACTTTATCTGAATATTCAAGCCCAATTGAAGCCTTACTTACTCGGTGACTCTCCCTCAACTGGTGACTAAAATAACTAAATCCAAAATATTAGAAGCACATGGTCAATATTCACCCTCCCTGGAGCTGGCTACTCAGTCAAACAATCCCAAAAAAATAGGAAAACATAGAAAAAGCTGGCCTAAAAGCAAGGGACGTGGGGAGAGATGCTCCTAAAGTAGCTCAACTGAGATTTGACTGGGAGAGATATATATAGAGAATTCAACTTCATAACTCCTTAACTTCTCATTTTTCTATTACTCTACAATTTCATACTTAATACATCAGAGCAAAAAGCTTTCACATTACGTTAAGTTTCACGTGAGAACAGTTGACGCCCACTGTGGGGCCGCAGTAAAGTATATTTCCCGGCCACACTAAACAATCATCATGATGATAGAGGAAACTTCAACTGCCAATAATTCGGTATTCAAGCCACGATCGCCGAATTGCACTGTCAGAACTAGCAAAAGCAAACTCAAATGCAACGAATAGAGCGGGAACGAGCGACGGTTGAGGACTCAGACGACGACCTCACTCACCCAACTCAGCCCATGTCTCTAGAAAATTGGGACGCACTTGTTCCAGAGAATTTTAAGCCGCCACACCTGCCATCCTTTGAAAGAAAAACGGATCATTTTGAACACCTGGTGGCGGTTCGAACTCAATTAGCCATCGTTGGAGTTGTGGAACCACTCAAGTGCAAACTCCTCTCTAGCACACTCAAAGATGCCGCACTCTGTTGGTATCTGAATTTCCCAGAACACTCCATCACGGGGTATACCGACTTTCACCAATAGCTAATAGCTCAGTTCGCAGGAAGCAAGCATATTAAGGTGACAACAACGAGCTTGTTTAACCTACGCCAAAATCATCAAGAAAGTCATCATGATTACTTGGCTCGGTTTAACAAACAAACCATAATAGTCTCCAGTCCAAAGCAGAAGATGTTCGTAGCCTCTTTTCAAAATGGCCTGAAGGCAGGTCACTTTAATGAATCGCTGGTACAAAAACCTGTGGCAAACATGGAAGAAGTAATGAAAAGGGTTGAATGTTACATAAAAGGGGAAGAGAGCAACGCCGAGAAAAGATCAAGAGACGCTAAGGAACGACAACCGGAAAGACGAGACAACAGAGATCAATCTCACCCAAGATGGAGAGATTGACTTGGTAAGCCATATAGTTCCCCACCACCAAGGTATAATGATCGGTCACGTCGAGATCATGCCCAGTATACACCCCTGAATGCGAGATTGGGTCACGTGCTTCGTGAATTAATGGAAGCATAACTCGCCCAACAGCCTCGGAGGCGAGATCCTCCTGTAATCTTAGGACCAAACAAGGATGCATGGTGCCACTATCACCGATCCAAAGGTCACAATATCGAAAATTGCTTCAAACTGAAGGATATAATAGAGGAACTCATCAGGAGTGGATATCTGAAAAAATTCATTGACGGAGAGTCTGGTGAACACAAGCACCAATGATGCCCTAGATCGCCCTGATCACCAAGAAAGGACCAAGGTCAAGCAGCAAGAATAAGGAAAGCACCAGGAATGTCATCAGTACAATCGCTGGGGGATTTTCGGGAGGAAGTGAGACTAGCTCGGTGCACAGAAGATATATCTGAAATTTGAATCAAATCAATTCTTTAATTGAGCAAATAACGCTCCCCAAAGGTATGGACTATTTGTGTGTGTGTGTGTGTTTAGGTTAGCTAATACTAAACAACTTATCAAAAAGAACCTTGATCATATTTCGATCAAATATGAATAGAGTTTGACATTCACATTTGTAAATGCACCAATTCCCCTAAGTGTTTTAATAATTGTCAAAATGCAAGACAATATTGCAGAATACATTTTGGCATAAACTTAATATGATTTGATAGCGAAAATGTTTTTTTTTTAACTTTGAAAAATCTTTTTCAGGTCTTTTGGATCGATACATAGAGTATCTGGATCGATACATATGTCCTATAAAGAAATTTTTTGATTGAAGCTCAATATGTATCGATACACACTTGTATGTTTCGATACATATCAACTCAATTTTTATAGTGAGCTCTAGGTGTATCGATACACATATGCATGTATCAAAACACATTAAAGCCTTATTTGACAAAAAGCTTTATAAGTATCAATACACATAACTTATATCGATACATATCAGTCAATCTTCAAAAATTTAAGCTGTCATTAATATGTATTGATACATACTTAATGTGTATTGATACATATCAGTTAGAATGTGCTAAAATTTACTCCATACTATTTTCCCAATAAATAGCAACATGGGATGAATTTGTAAATTGTGAGAAACAAGTGAAAAACATAATCTCTAATTGATCATCAATCGTTAATTCGCCTAATGTCTAATATATGCATGTGAATTGAATTGGGTTATAATTTGAGATCAAAGTGAATTGCTTTCAAGTTCTTCATCTTCAATTGATCATCAATCTCTAATTCTCCTACTCTTTAATTGGGTTCGGAAAAGGGATTCGATTAATCAATTGAGAACGTCCGTGGTGGACTGCTTGTGATCAGTCTTTCGAGTAGATTTGGAAGCAAGGGTTTCTCATCGGTATTCATCAAGAATTGAAAAGAATTCAATTTGTTGAGGTTCAACACGTTGGCGGAGGATCGGTCGGATAATCAATTACAAGGGTTCTTTGGAATAAAGAACGGGTGTAGATTGGATTATCACAATTTGAGGTTTGAGCCAAGGATCGTGTTGGTTTCACGCAAGGGTCACTAAAGCTACATTAAGTGAGAAGGTAAAGTCTTTAGATATCTCATGTATTTTAATCCTTGAACTTGTGCTTTGTTGTAATTCAGAGATTTTTCAATAAAAATAGCGATTCCATATTTTCACAGAATTGGGGGGAGACGTATCAACCAAAAGCGGGGACGAAAGAAAGCCAGGGAACTCCCATATCATGTGATGTTTGTCTTTCTTTCTTTAATCTTTTTAATTGTTCTTTAATTTTCAATTAATTTTATTGGGTGAAATTTGATTGATAAAACTTCACACCAAGTGCTCGATCAAATCTCACTAAAACAAATAAAGTCTGAGAATATATTTGTTTGGATGAACTAAGCACATCAACCAAAATATATTTGTTTGGAATATTGAAACTCAATCTTTTTCCAAACAAATAATCTTCAACAAATATATTCAAACAAATAAAGCCTGAATATATTTCTTCTTCGAGAAGTAAACAAATGTTGTCACTACGTTCGGCGGTGGATACTCCGGTCTCGACCAAAAAACAACTACTGTCAATCTTTAACAAGTAACAAACTTATCTTTTTGTTTGGAATATTTGTTTTCAATCTTTTGAAACAAAAATCACGCCAAACAAAAGAGCTTAAGAGATATGCTCTAACTGGGAACGTTGGAATATTTGTTTCTTCATCTCTAAGCTATTAACAAACTATTTCTTTAGGTCTGTGAATGAAAATCGCACACATGAATTTTGATTCGTGTGCTCTGCAGAGGCAACATGTCACAGATCTCTGTTGGCAAGATGTCACGACATCTTGCTTGACATGTTGTTTGATCAAAATGCATGACAACAAAGGAACAACACCTTTGATTGCAATACTCTTAGAACTCGACCGTATAACTTGTTGTGAAACATTTGAGAACATAAAAACTATTTTTTTGCTTTAGTTGATCGAATTACATTGTTTTAGTAATGTTTTATTATCATCGATTCAAGGGTGTGTACACCTTTTCCTTTGATCAAAATAGGTGCAAAGTAGTCTAACAACATTAACTATCAACTCCAAAAACCCACTTGGGTTAGTCTGGTGGTATTGGCTTGAGACTTGGGAGTGTGCTCCTCCTTGAGGTCTCAGGTTCAATTCTCTATAGTGACAATTTAGGTAGGTTAGTTTAGCTTCCTCAAAAAAAAAATTGTCAACTCAAAATAACATACTACCTTCGTTCTTTATTATAAGAGACAAATCACTTTTTAGATTCATTGAATAATTAATGTATCTAGTCTAAAAATGATTTGTCTCTTATAATAAGGAACGGAGGTAGTACTATCTAAAAGACAACATATCATAATTGTCTAAGTTTATCTAATATTACACAATTCAAAAACACAATTGATTTGAAGTTCAATACAATCTCCAAAGGCATTAACATGTACTTCAAATCTCAAAATATGCCAACAAAAAAGTGGTTAACAAACAAATATTAGTGACTTCAAAACAAATAATTGTTATTTAAATTAGTTTAAAAATAACATGAATATAAATATTAAATATTAAACCTGATGGTTAAATTTTTATAAAAATTATCAAATACTTCTAGATAAACAACATTGATGGTCGAAGTGCATGTTTTTCAATCTTCATCCAAAATGCAGAATACAATGTGATTGAAAATTGTCTTCTTTGTTATTTGAATGGAATTGGAAATTGCCTTCTTTGTAATTGTTATCCAAAATTCCATCTTGATAGCAAAACACAATGCGATTGGAAATTGCCTTCTATGTAATTTGAATGGAAATCCAGAATCAGAAGGAACCAAGTCCATCCTTGGTATTAACTCCTTTTCACTAATACTCTTACCAGCAATAACAGTAGCAGTAATAATATTTTGACCAACATGATTGACTTGCAACCTTAATCAATTTAGGGATGGCAAAAGCACTCAAACCCGTGGGGCCCGCCCGAACCCGAGTCAATGGGTAAAACCCGAGTTGACTGAGTTTGGGTTCGGGTTCGGGTGACACCTGATATTTCGGTTTCGGGTTTGGATAGTGTCAAATCCACACCTGAAACCCGAAACCACACCCGTTATATATTAAATTTTATAATCATCTCTCTTACTTTAGCATATTATAGAATATTTTAACTTGTAGACTATTTTTCATCCTTATTTTAATGTTGAAAACAATGTTAACATATTGTAGACCGTAATTTCGTTGAATTTTTCCGTATTTTTCTTACTTTTGTTAAAATAATTTCAGGTTTGGGTTCGGGTACACCCGAACCCAACGGGTTTGGGTGCTATTTTGCCACCCGAAAGCCCATTTGAGTTCGGGTTTGGGTAGTGCCAAACCCGCACCCGACCCTACCCGTTTCCATCTCTAATTCCATTACACAAATCATTTGCTTGATAAATATTACTTAAAAGCATGATAGGAACTCCAACCTTCAAGTTCAAACAATGATCTGGTATACCTGAACATTTAATATCATTCAAGAATTCTGATATAAATAAATCTCCTTGAATATCAAAATCTTCATCTGATTTGCAAGGGGAATCAGAACTTAGATATTCTTTTTCTTCACCATTTATCAGGGACAATATAGTCATTGACTTGTTCAACAAAATCCAAAGTGGTAGCAAGGATTGTCTTGTCTTCAAACAAAGTCCATTCATGCTTGCAACGGATTATCACATCACTAGTGCAGAGAACGGTTTTAACATCAGTTAAAAATAACATTTAACATCAGTTTTATAAGTGATGTAAACGCAGGTGTTGTAGAATTTCATGGATATACCACATCAGTTTTAGACTTGATGTAAAAAACATACATATTACATCGCTGCAAACATCGACAGATGTAAAATGTATTTTTTTAATTAAAGACAAATGTAGTTTTCTCATCAGTTTTTTAATGTGTACTGATGTGAAAAGTTGAGATTACTCTTTTTTTTTTGTACCTAGTATATTTTTCAAGCAACACACATATCAAATTGAAGTTGTCATTTGGTATCTAAAAGGCTAGCTAGCTAGCAACCACAAACACACACACACATACATATATATTGTACCATCCTAATTTAGCCTGACTTTAGTTGGACTAGCCCACTTTATTTGGATATTCAAGCCCAATTACTAGCCCAATTGATGAATTGAAGCCTCACTTACTCAGTCAGTCTCCCTCAACTGGTGACTGAAATAATTGAACCGGAATATTAGAAGCACATGGTCAATATTCTCTCTCCCTGGAGCTGGCTACTCAGTCAAACAATCCCAGAAAAATAGGAAAACATGGAAAAAGTTGGCCTAAAAGCAAGGGAAGTGGGAAGAGATGCTCCTAAAGTAGCTCAACTGAGATTTGACTGGGAGAGATATATATAGACAAATTCAATTTCATAACTCCTTAACTTCTCATTTTTCTATTACTCTACAATTTGATACTGAATACATTAGAGCAAAAAGCTTTGACATTACGTTCAGTTTCACGTGAGAATATATATATATATATATAGCAACAATTTTAATCCATTATGAAAGTTCTTCAAAGCTAAAAGCAGATAATTTTTATTCAAGCCAATAGGATGCTATATAAGCCAATTCCAAGATACATACATCGATATATGCATAAGCTATTAACAGAATATACATCGATACATTATATTAAAGAAAAGGATGACATAACATCCAATTCAAAGATAAATTACTACAAGTCTCAAAATAAACATATAAAAGAATGACAATATTGTTGGACTTATCACTTGCATCTTTGTTTGCCAAAAATAATGTAGGTGCTTTGTATTTCTTGAAAATAAGCTTCGCTACTCTGCAAAAATCACAACAACTTATACATGATGTTTTAAAAAGAGCTCTACTGAATCTAGATCATGATAAACTATAGGAAGAACACATTACTAGCTAAATATTTCTCACAAAAGTACATTTATTCCAACCTAACAAAAGTATTCCCTATTAAACTACACAGCTATCGCTTAGAAGGGGGTTGAATAAGCGATCCAACAACAATTACGAGTTTTAAAAATCATGGCCCGTGGAAGCCCACCGGATCAGTAGTCTACTTTGCACCTATTTGACCAAAGGAAAAATAGTATACACCACGATACGAATGATGATTAAAAGCGAGTTTTTTCGAACAATTTTTATGGTAAACAATTTAAATTGGTTTAATCTATTAACACAACAAGTCAACAGTTACAAGTTTCCAATATCGCAAATAAAGTTATAACAATTGAATTTCAACAAACACTTGGTGTACGTGAAATTCAATGTGTAGCAATTTCAATGAAGATACAAAATTAAAAGATAAGGGAAAGAGGAATACAATACATAGTGATATGAGAGTTCCCTGGTGTTCGTGTCGTCCTCAGCGGTCAATAGGTACGTCTCCCCCCAAAATCGTTAAAAACACCGATTTGAGATTTTTATTTAAAACATCTTTGAATCTTTACAAAGTGCACAAATATGAACGAATACAATACCAAGACCCTAAAAGACTTAATTTTAAACCTCTTGCATAGCTTCACTTCAATTTGTGCACACCTCGACGTACACCGCAGTTTCAACCTCTGATTACGGTAATTGAAACTCACACTATTCTTCCGCGAAGAAACTCGTGACAATCACCCGGCTGATTCTCTCACTGTAACATCGATACCTTCAAGGAAAATACCTCCTTGAATACCCGATGAGAAACTTTCCCTGAAAACCAATTCCACCCGAACACGATATGATTCACCGCTATCCGTGTCGAACGTTATCTTCCGCTTGAACTATAACTCTTCAATTAAACCCATATTCAACCTTGGAGAAATTGAAAATTGGAAGAAGATGAAGAACTTGGTTTTAATGCTCTTTGATCCAAAAATCCTCACTTGATTCTGATCAAAGGTGTTTTACAATTGTTTCTCACACATTCAACAAAACCTCATGAAGCTATTCTAATTTTTATCATATTTATTTGTTTTACACGTTTTTCCCTCCAAGCATATTACTAAAAATACACATTAACCAAAAAAATATATTCTGCTTTTTTGTTTAAAGTAATTTTATGATATCTTATTTTATTGCTTATGAAATATATTTACACTTATATTAATATGAATGTATTTTTTTGGTAATTTACACGGGATCAATATTTATACTAATTAATATATTAATATAAGTGCCTTTTTTTTTGTAATTTACATGAGACTTATATTTATATTCATATATCAATACATGTCGATATTTCTTTTTATAATTTCTACGATGACGGGAGAAAAAACATCATATTGTTGAGATCACTCCCTAGAGTATTTTATCCTTTTAGATCTTTTTATTTGTATTATTTTTCATATTTGAATAAAATTAATATAAAATGAACGTAATATAAAAACTAAAACCATATACTAATACCAGGGCTTTTTTGTTGTAATTTTACAAGAACGCATATTTCTATGAGGACTTATATTTTATCCATATATTAATACGAAGATTTTTTTAAAAATTTCTATAGGAGCTACATTTATACTCATGTACGAGGTTTTTTTTGTAATTTTTACAGAATTTTATTTCTACGAATATTTTAATATGAAATTTATTAATACGAGACGAAAGACTTTTTTTATAGGAATTTAAATACGAGGACTAATTTTTTTTATAATTTGTACAGGAGTTATATTTATACTCATGTACAGGGTTTTTTTTATAATTTTACAGAATTTATTTCTACGAATAATTTAATATGAAATTTATTAATACGAGACGAAATACTATTTTTTTTTATAGGAACTTAAATATTTATACACATCTTATTACAGAAAACATTTTTTTTTACTATGACTTACATTTATACTCATATTAATATGAGTGTCTTTTGATTTTACAATTTTACACGAGTATCAATATTTATACTCATATACACGACCCTATTTTTTTTATAATTTTAATAGGAAACAAAACATGATATTGTTCAAAACGGGGAGCGGGAGATCACTCTCCACCCTATTTTATCTCTTTAAAATCATTAAATATATATTATTTTTCATATTTAAATAATAGAACATAAAAGCAATTTCACAAGTAACTGAAAAATAAAATTATTTGACAATTTTTTTTATTAATTAATATTACATTAAAAAAACTAATAATTGAATTAATCTACTTTAACTCTAAGAATTAGTATGAGTACCTTTTGATTTTATAATTAACACGAAACCAATATTTATACTCATATATTAATGCATAATGTCACACCCTGATTTTCATGAACAAAAAAGTGGGTCTTTTTTCTTTTTTTTTTAAAACAGAGTGCGCTAAATCATGTCACTAGTCCGACGATTAATATTCATTTTCAAATGTACTCGAAATTTAAATTAAAGAGAGAACACATTTTAAACTGAATATAAATATGCATCAGAGGTACCCTCAAGGGAGCACAATGTCAGTACTTGAATATAGTACAACCCAACGATAAAAGCAAAATAGCTAGTTCATGACGTCTCATATATCGACATCACGTACTTAGGATATAATACAGCTGAATATAATAAAACTAGACTCTCAAATAGTAAGTGTGTCAATATAGTACAGTCATCCCAAGATAAAATATAAAATACTAAGTCAAGTCATATCTAGGTCATATGGGAGTACATCAAAAGGTCAGCAGTCACTGATAGCACATCCTAATAAGAGCAATGACAAGGGAGTCCACCACAAGTACGACAAGAATCCCCCAAAGGTGCCAAAAGTCTGGATCTCGTCTCTCCCAAGTATGTGCCAGACTCTGTATCTGAAGAAAGGTCTAATAACTCAATGAATCCCTCTTCTGAGTTAACTGCCGCAGGTGTCGGTGTCCCCCCAAAAGTACGACGGTGCCTAGAAGGACCACCTGTCTTAAATCTAACTACCGAGGGGCAGCTACCCCTCTAGTCGGTATATCCACTACCGCAGCCACTCCTCTACCAACTCCATATGATGCTCAAGTCAGAGGCATCAGTGGCATCCCTAACATGTCCGCCCATACATGAGGACATGGTACGGGATATGGGATCCTATCATAGAGTGTGCACTCCGTAACTAGTAACTCCCCACGATGCGTAGATATAACCGTCCTCCCCTCATAATAGGTTGTGCTAAGAGCGGGGTCATAACTCCAAGCATCCGCCCTACCGCGATCAACAAAGTCCCAAGTCGACTGCGTCAGCAGACTGTATGACGGTATCATGTGGTCTCCCATCCTCTGAGGGTGGGCGTTAGCCCCGACATATAAGTGATAGGAGGGTCACAATCTAAATATGAAATATAAACCAAAAATGCCAAAATACATATTGATTTTAGTTGCTCTTTTTATCATTTTCTCATGTCAGTCCCATATTTACATAAATATAAAATAAATTGCACAAATAGCCTAATGCAGACTCTATATGAAATGTGACGCCAATCTCTGGATCGTCTATGCATGAATTCCGGAATTTAACCTCTCTGAAGAGAGTCGTAGTCTCATGTGGACGCCACTCATTGGTCGTCGCACACCTACTAAACCCCGTAGGGCAGATGGAGTCACTCAGACAAGCACCGACTCAATAAAAATCCCGTAGGATTAGGTGAAGTCACTCAGTCTTAACACCCGGTATATAGTCCTCTTGACTTACACGCAACTATGAAAATGCATGAGCATACGCTTCCTCTACATATACTATTGCATCAACTATCATAATAACTCAACGTGTATAATTCTCTCAATTATACATAACATGTGCATAAGATATAGCATGTTTTCAACAAAAGTCTCATTACGAGAATACATGTTATAACAAACATATATATCAAACATATCAAATTATTCCACAACAAAACAATTACGCATATATGGAAAACAAGGCATTCTTTTTAACATTATATTTGATAGTTAGAGAGTGCCTTTACATCGGCTTGCTACACTGGTACAGCTACAATCTTAAGTAATCCCTTACCTTTAATTCATAAACGTTTCATTAGAATTAAATATCATTTTTATTCTAATTTATTTAATGATCTTATAAAATAGTGTAACAATTTTTTTACAAACATTTAGCATATATATATAAAAAAAAACAGTATTCAAATTTATCGTATAACCATACTAGCAAGTCATTAGCCATATTAAAACTTCTACATACTGATTTCTTTCCCAGACAACTAATCTATTTCAAGGTAATGAATCAAACTTTCTTTCTTTTAAACCACTAATTTCTAATATTCTTTAATCCATGATTTTATATTCTAAACTTTAAACTCAACCTCTAATTCAATTAATGAGCCACAACTAGATTTATCCTCTATGGAAAATATTTTCTCTTGTCTACAAAATTAGTATAGCATGATTACTGGTGAAATCTAATCAATGAGACAAATTAATTTCCAATTTCATAAAATTTCTTTTCAAAATCATGAGCTTTATCTTTTCTCATATGACTTTTCTAGTAACATATACTCATGTACCCATAACCAAAAACTTCTTTACACAACCTCTAATATTTTTCGAAAAGATAATATGATCTCAGAACTAGTTTAAACAATAGCTTATTTATTTATTATTATTAAAAAATTTCTTTCAATAAAACCAAAACCTATACTATTTGATCTCTAATATTTCTTTAATTTGAATTTGAAGTTACCATCCCTAAATCTCTCTGAGATGTGTTACGTACAGTGGATAGCAGTACATGAAAGGAATTCTATTTCTACAAGAAAATTTATCATCACATATCCATATGTTTTAAAAGAGATAAAAATTTCTAATTACAATCTTTATCTAAGAACATAAGCTTTTATTTTTTTTATTTTATAGTAAAACAAATTGGTATGAGTTAGAACAGAAAAATAATAGCAAGGGTCCAAGAATATACCTTAGAATATTAGATCTATAGTTTTGAAAGGAAAAGACTAAGCTTTGATCATGATTCAATCCACCTTACCAATTTTTCTTCTTTCTTTATACGTAATAATATTTTCTTTTCTTCCTTACTAATGTGTATTTTTTTATTTTATTTTTGGTTTCATGAAGTGAATGTGTGGTGACTTTATATAGATCAATAGGACGGTTTAAGTAGTTTGAGAAATGACTAAAATGCCATGTAACTAAAACTTGTCATCAAGTTATATTGAGTTAGTTACATTTGAAGTGGAAGAAATAGTCACAAGAAATGGGGGGTTTGAATTGTGACCCTTTAAAATTTAATCCTGCAATCTATAAAAGGATCTCAAGTGTATACTTGGATAAATTAACAAGGTTATATATTCAACAAAACTTCAAGATTAAATGTGAGAACGTTCTCAAAATGTTTGGTTAGTTGTAAAAACAATAAAAGAGATTGTTCTGAGAATGTTCTGAGATTAATCTGAGAGCGTTCTCTATTACGTGGAATTCCAAATTAAATGTAAATGAAATGCTTTGTGTGATTTGTGTTTACAGTAAATAAAAAGTTAAAGGTAAGAGAAATGCACACACAAAACTTATACTGGTTCACCCGAATTCTGGGCTAGTCTAGTCCCCACGTCTGTGAGATTTCCACTATAATCTTGAGATACTACCGATCTCAAATTACAATTTTCTCTTTGATCTAGACCTAGATCAAAGTTTCTTCAAGCCTTACGAGCTTATCTCTACCTTATTCCTAAGGTAGCCCTCAATCAATAGTTACGTATTGACTTGAGAATCTTCTTTTTACAAAGAGTATGTTTCGGATCTAAGTTTTGCAATAAACTCAACCAAGTTGAGAAGCTTATACAAAATACACTCAATACACTCAATAATATTTTGATCCAAGAGGTTGATAAAGAATTGGAGTGTGAGTGGTAAAATTGAGACAAAGATAAAACCACCTAAAAGTGGATTATGTTGAAATATGGTCTCTTGAAATATTTGCTTATGGAAACTCAAATCATAGTTTGAGAAGCAAATAAAATCACTCTATGAACTCTGAAATAGTGATGACATTGGAGATCTTGAGTTGGAGTGATGAAAGAAGAGTTTTATGTCTTGTAAAGAAAAACAAGTGATTGATGATTTGTAGCTTGAACTCTCTTGATCTTCCATGTTGAAATGAAGGCCTATTTATAGGAAATATTTCAGTCTTCAAGCCTTGATCAACAAGTATAGCCGTTACTCACAAGTGAACAGCAAGTGGAGCCTTTGTCCAATTAATTTAATCAATTAAATTCCAAGTAGGAGCGTCTGGCAGACCGGTCTAAGACTGATCTTCAGGCAGATTTAAAGTGAGGAGCGAGTGGAGCCTTTAATGGATGAGCTGGAATGAAAGTACAATGCTTGGGCATCAAGAATGACCGTTGGAAGTATTTAGCACATGATAAAATAGCTGTATGTGAGCTGTCAACAAAGTACAAGTAAAAACACCTTTAAAGCATCATTCTCAGATTGGTCTCCAAACTGTGTTACACTTTGACTTGCTCTTCAAGGAGTTGATGCATGAGTAAAAACCAATTGTATATGGAGAGATAACAGCTGTAAAGTTCTTTTAACAACCTTTCATTGTGTACTTGCAAAGTACATATTTCTTGGAGAATAATAAAGAACATGAGAGAATGTTCATTAAATATTCTTTTGAAATAACATGACAACTTGTAGTTCATAGCTTGTTGTCTTGATCTCATTGGTCTATAAAATGTCTTCAAATAATCTCTAATTAGAGGTTGCCATCTTCAGAAATAATTTTGTCAAAGACATGTTCATGTTTATTGCTTAATCATGACCAATAGAGAATGTTCTCTTGCAATTCTTCTTTAATAATTTCTCCACTGTAGAAGATCAAGAAATAACTTATGGAGTAAAGTTAATACATGTCTTGTACCAAGTAAACTTGTAACAATAAGTGTTAAAGCTTGATACATGTTCTTGAAGATAAATGAACTGCAGTCCAGAGACCATTCTTAGACCAATCTTGAATCAATATTTCAAGATTTTCTTAAAGAGTGATCTTCAAGTTGCTACAAAACTTTTCATACTTCCTCTTGATGTTTTACACATATTGTTACTTGTTCATTGAGTATCTTGAGATGCTTTATTGGAGGCGTGGGTGTACTCAACAAGAGAATTATAATTTTCTAATTTGGAGAATGATGTAAAACGTTTATGCCTTTTGCATAAGCTCTTATGAAAACTCACGAAAATCATTCTCAAATATTCTCATCTTAAGAAGTCTTGGTGAGATGATACTTTGAGTAAACATTTAAGATTCCGCGTATCCACCGTTCCTTTTGTGGTAGTAAAACTTTAAAGCATGTAACATAAAACCCAATGTGAGTTTTGTCACACGACATCAAATATAATCTTTATGTAACTTTTGATGCAGGTTTTTCCATTCTTATTCTTCAACTATTAACTTCATATTCTTCCTTGAATAATCAATACATGATGAAGAAGACCATTAACCATGAAGCCTGTTTTCTTGCTTAATTCTTTAATAAATTCTTCTAATGATGGAAACAACATTCTTTAAATATCTTCTTGAAGCTTGTGATGATATTGTTGTCATTATCCGATGCAACGCAACTCGAAATATTTCATCGTTGAGTATATAAAATGCACTTGTTGATGTAGTGGGGTCTAGCTTGTCCACTTTTATCATTATCTAGCTTTCAACAAAAAAGCTCAAGTGCAAACATCAGTAGTTCACCATTCATAAAACTTAACATTTATTCCATAAGGTTTGTTGTCATTAAAACATGTACCAAAGAGATTTTTCCTCAACAATCTCCCCCTTTTTGATGATGACAAACCTTTTGAATAAATCTTATGTTTTATGGATGGATATAATAAAAAATGCAAGAATGTTCATAGATATGCAATTAAGCTCCCCCTAAATCCATGCAAGAGTTTAATCCTTATGATTCTAATTAAACTCCCCCTAAACACATGTAAGAGGTTAATTCATAACATTCTTCACTAATCAGTTCCATCTTAGATTATTCTCTCATCATATATCTCCCCCCCTTTTGTCATCTATCAAAAAGTATAGGGGTGATATAAAATATGAAGTGCAATTGTCAAGAATAAGAGTATGACATAAAAACATGCAATTGAAAATTTTACTCACATATCAAACTTATCAAATTTGCATTTTAACATTAAAGACAAAGCATGTGATCAATAATCATTCCAAACAATATTGAAATCACAACTTGAATAATGATTAAATCACATGTAAACACATGCAAGCATTTGATAAAAACAAATGCTATTCATCCTCAATTTTTAGAAAAAGTGATTTTGACCTCAATGACAATGTAATTTGAGAGGAAACAAACATTTCTTAAAATTTTGAAAACTCCCCCTAAATCTTATGAGATGAATATTCCTTTAAAATATTATCATTCTCAAAATTTGGAAATGATGGACAAGACTATGATGTAAAAACTATTTGTAAAATGTTCAAAAAACATTAAATTAGAGAGAAAAAGATGCATATGCGGAAGTTGTGAAATCAGAGTAAACAGAATCATGTCAAAAGTATTTCTCTCTTTTCCAAATATTTTCATGATGGAGATGATTCTTTTACCAAGAAACAAAAAATATTCGAAGGATCATCTTTTGCAAAAATATTTCTTCACATCTCATAACATGGAAGTGTAGAAAAATGATCAAAGATCAAACTTTAAAAACAACACTTTTATATTCAGAAAAAGTCAAATATGAGTTTAAAAATATAATGTGCAACAATTACTCTTCTTGGACCAAAATCTAACATTAATGAGAGTAGACACTCAAATTATTCTCATGAAGACCAATCATGTGTTCTCTAGTTAAAATCCTTCAAAGAATAAATCCAATAAAAAATGGATAATCATTTAAAACTATTGAAGTATGATTTTTTACATAAGTCATAACAAAAACTTGATTTTCGAAAGGCCATATTCAAAAAAGTTATGCTTAAACTTTAAGCAAACTATAGGCTAATCAAGATGTGCAACAAATATTGGATTTATCCAAAATTTTATATTGAGAAAAGTGCACATATAAAAGACTTATAGAAAAAAATATTTTTCATTGAAATGTATTATAAGTCATACTTATGTAAGAACAAACAATGACATATATCAAAATAGACTGTTTTTGTCATCTTTCTTGTTCAAAATTTGTTGGTCTATCATGGAGGATAATCAAGAGACTAACTCCACATAAAAGTTCATTTGTTCATCGAAGATAATTAAGCACATAATCATGTCAAGCGAAAAAAATATTGATCACAAATGTAATCAATACACTTTTAAAACTTTTGCCACAACACCATAAAAAAGGTGAATTAAAACAAGAAATAATTCAAAAGGTTATTGACATGTAAAATTGATCATTTAAAAAAGATTTTCAATTTGCACAAAAAATTGATCAACAATATAATCAATGTAATTTTTAAAAACATTTGTAAAAAGTCCATCAAAATATGAATAGAGAGAAGTGTCAATGCATTTGACTTTTGATATGTAAAAGCAAAATATGATCATTGTGAAAAATGTGACTCAAACTTATGTAGAAGATTGAACTTTAACAAAACAGTCATTAATCAATCTTTCTAAGCAATAAAATTAGAACACGATTAAAAGATTGCTTACAAGGATGTAAAGAGGTAAATTTGCACAAAAATGATGTTCATAATTTTCACATTAGCATTATTATTTGAAAGAGATTATTTTGCAATGTGTGTGTAAAAGTCATGAAAAGTGCAAGATCAAAGATTGTAAAACTTATTGCATTTAAGCTATGAATTTTGCATATGCATAAACAAGTTATGACATAAATGATGTTCCCATTTAAGTTTTAAAGTCATATACTTGCATAAAGAAAATTCAAAATGCATTTTAGATTATCAACCAATCAATCTCATAATAACAATGCATAAGAGTTTTCAAGCATATCACAATGCATAAGAGTTATAAGATTTAAAATTAGAATTTTTGTACCTCATATAATGAATTCGTTACTTGAGGTTCAACGATGAGAGCATCTTCAAATATATTGAAATGTTTCCACATGCTCATTAGTTTAATATCATTGTAAATTGAGGACACTTGATTGATGGTTAATGAGAAAAGATTTATCATTTAATGCACTATTTAGTGTTGAGTAAATTCACCATCTTCAAGTATATTAGAGCAGTAGCTTGAAAAGAGGTTGGTCCAAGATCAATGACAGTGCTTGAATCAATATTCAATGAGATGTCAGGATTAATCAATATGTATGATATTTGTTATCTTCAAGTAGAACTTCTTTGCCTTTGACACTTGCTGCCATATCAGGAAGATTGTTCAGAGATTGATCTCAGTAGCAGAGTTCACATGATTAACAAACTCATTTTTATATGAAGAACATCTTTGAAGTCAAAGGAAGTGAAGGAGTTGACTATTTTCTTCTTTTTGAGTCAATCGTGTAGATATGAAAAATCTTGATGAAGAACAATCATTTAAGGAAAAAATAAATTTCCTTGTTCTAGTTTTTGTTGTATTGATCATATGTTACACAATGACATATGCAAGATTCAACTTCAATCATTTAGCAAGGTGTTAAATGACAAACATTTCATTCTCATAAACCTTTTCTATGCTTCCTTTCCTTATCAATTTAAAATGTTGATACATATTGTGAAGCAACTTATATTCCTTCTTGAAGTTGATGAAAAGGATTCTTCCATCTTAGCACTAATCACATTGAACATTTCAATGCTTAAAATGTTGTTGTTCATTATTATCAACACCATTATTATCTCTTCTAATACTCATCAAACTCATCAAAATAAATATGGATATTTTTTCAACTTTGAGCTTTTGAGATTGCATGTTCTATAGTATTTATAGAATGTAGAGAGTAACAAAAATGATTTTGAAATTTTGAAATAATTTTCTTAATGTTTTCTTTTCTGTGCCAAGTATAGTAATGACACAAAAAATATAAAAGCATGATATACTTGAGTTTCAATTTTTGAAAAACATATGAAGCCTTACTCAATACTTTTCTAATACAAACATGATTCAAAACATAGCATGCAATGTCTATGGTTTCTTTCAAAACTATTTTTCAACACTTGATTCATTTGAAAAAGTTATAGTTATTGAACAAAGCTATATTTGTTGGAGAGTTCTTAAAACAAGACATATCAAGTGAAATCTCATTTTATCAAAATTTCTTTGAAAGAAAGTTTTTCATAAACTCCCCATGATTACTATCTACACAAAATAATTTTTGAGCTTTTAAAATATGAATCCCTTTTCAAAGAACTCAAAAGTTTAAAAGAAATCATTTTTATGCTTCAAAAATAAAGTCTAACAAATGGAACTTTGAATAAATCATCAAGTATTACAAAACCATAATAGTTACAATTTTGACAAGACAAAATAAACTAATATGAAGTAGTTCAAGAAGTTTATGGTTGAAATTATATTTTTGAAATGAAAAAAAAATTTGGTATATTTCACAAGCTTTACAACCAATTTTTCAAAGAAAGTCTTACTAGATCAAATTTGGATAAATTTGAAATAACATGATAAACTCTTTTTTTTTTTTTTAAACTCATTTATATTTTTCAAAAAAAAACAGAAAACATAATTTGGTTTAACATTCATATGAGTATTTAAACATAAATATTTTAACAAAAAAATCTTGATCATGAGGATGAATATGAAATAACTTTAATTCCAATTTTGACAAAATTTAAAGAAATTATGAGTTAAACCTTTAACATATCAATCATCCTAAAATATGCAAGATCATTTTACTAATGATACATGTACCTTTGATTTGATTTTTGTCAACGATTTCAAAGGTTTCAAATTCACCATTCATCTCTTTTTAGATGAGGAAATATTGTCTTTCTAAAGTCATATTCTTTGTGTATAAGTTTCCAAACATCAAGGTCTTTTGTTGATTACTTGGAGACATTCCTACAACACAAGTTAGTAATGATTTTGGTACCCATAGTAATTTGGGTCCTTCAAGGTTAGTGTTATTCCTCTTATAAGATTTCTTCTTATGATAATAAGATGATCTCTTAAAGAAAGTTTTAGAATAAAAATCTCTTCTCAGAACATTCTGAGAATGTTCTTGTTTCTGATGAGAATGTTTTTTACATTTGAATTTTTTCTTAAAACAAAAAGATTCTATATGACCATATTTGTAACAATATGAACATTTGTATATTTGCATTTTTTGATCTTTCAAAGGGATAAGAGAATTTTCATATAACATTTGTTTTTTAGCAGATCTAAGACGTATAGTTGATTTGTCAAAAATTTTACTTGTGATCCCATAAGCTTTTGAAAAGTTTCTTTAGAATTACAAGAACTTGTTATATCATTTTTTAATTCTAAAATATTTTCTTTTAAAACAACATTCTCTTCAAGAATTTCTGAAAATTCTAGAATATGATTATTGATTTGATCTTTATTGAGAATCTTTTGTTGCTCAAACAATTCCAAATGAGAGTGCTGCAATTCTTGAATGGTTTTAAAAAATTTATCATTCAAGATTTGTAGTTTCTCTTTATCTTTCTTTATCTCAAATAATTGATTTCTAAAAACGTACACTTTTGAGATAAAGTGTTTGAATCATTTGGAAGACTATCAAATTCAGTTTCATTTTCTATATATAAAGGAAAATGTTTAGAAATTGTTACCTCTTCATTTACCATTGGACATATGTTGACCCTTTCTTCTATTTTGGAATCATCAAAGTCACATTTAGTTGCCATCATCGATTTCTTCTTAGAAGCGAACCTTCTTTGCACTCTTTTGCTTTGGTGACATTTAGATTTGGAATGTCCCTTCTTTTTGCATTTATGGAACATACTTTGATTTGCAGGTTTTGACATCACTTCCTTCCTGAATCTTTTCCTCTTACACTGTTAAGTGCTCGAACCTTAGAGCCAGAGCTCTGATGCCAATTGAAGTGGAAGAAATAGTCACAAGAAAGGGGGGTTTGAATTGTGACCCTTTAAAATTTAATCCTGCAATCTATAAAAGGATCTCAAGTGTATACTTGGATAAATTAACAAGGTTATATATTCAACAAAACTTCAAGATTAAATGTGAGAACGTTCTCAAAATGTTTGGTTAGTTGTAAAAACAATAAAAGAGATTGTTCTGAGAATGTTCTTAGATTAATCTGAGAGCGTTCTCTATTACATGGAATTCCAAATTAAATGTAAATGAAATGCTTTGTGTGATTTGTGTTTACAGTAAATAAAAAGTTAAAGGTAAGAGAAATGCACACACAAAACTTATACTGGTTCACCAGAATTCTGGGCTAGTCTAGTCCCCACGTCTGTGAGATTTCCACTATAATCTTGAGATACTACCGATCTCAAATTACAATTTTCTCTTTGATCTAGACCTAGATCAAAGTTTCTTCAAGCCTTACGAGCTTATCTCTACCTTATTCCTAAGGTAGCCCTCAATCAATAGTTACGTATTGACTTGAGAATCTTCTTTTTACAAAGAGTATGTTTCGGATCTAAGTTTTGCAATAAACTCAACCAAGTTGAGAAGCTTATACAAAATACACTCAATACACTCAATAATATTTTGATCCAAGAGGTTGATAAAGAATTGGAGTGTGAGTGGTAAAATTGAGACAAAGATAAAACCACCTAAAAGTGGATTATGTTGAAATATGGTCTCTTGAAATATTTGCTTATGGAAACTCAAATCATAGTTTGAGAAGCAAATAAAATCACTCTATGAACTCTGGAATAGTGATGACATTGGAGATCTTGAGTTGGAGTGATGAAAGAAGAGTTTTATGTCTTGTAAAGAAAAACAAGTGATTGATGATTTGTAGCTTGAACTCTCTTGATCTTCCATGTTAAAATGAAGGGCTATTTATAGGAAATATTTCACTCTTCAAGCCTTGATCAACAAGTATAGCCGTTACACACAGTGAACAGTAAGTGGAGCCTTTGTCCAATTAATTTAATCAATTAAATTCCAAGCAAGAGCGTCTGGCAGACCGGTCTGAGACTAGTCTTCAGGCAGATTTAAAGTGAGGAGCGTGTGGAGCCTTTAATGGATGAGCTGGAATGAAAGTACAATGCTTGGGCATCAAGAATGACCGTTGGAAGTATTTAGCACATGATAAAATAGCTGTATGTGAGCTGTCAACAAAGTACAAGTAAAAACACCTTTAAAGCATCATTCTCAGATTGGTCTCCAAACTGTGTTACACTTTGACTTGCTCTTCAAGGAGTTGATGCATGAGTAAAAACCAGTTGTATATGGAGAGATAACAGCTGTAAAGTTCTTTTAACAACCTTTCATTGTGTACTTGCAAAGTACATATTTCTTGGAGAATAATAAAGAACATGAGAGAATGTTCATTAAATAGTCTTTTGAAATAATATGACAACTTGTAGTTCATAGCTTGTTGTCTTGATCTCATTGGTCTATAAAATGTCTTCAAATAATCTCTAATTAGAGGTTGCCATCTTGAGAAATAATTTTGTCAAAGACATGTTCATGTTTATTGCTTAATCATGACCAATAGAGAATGTTCTCTTGCAATTCTTCTTTAATAATTTCTCCACTGTAGAAGATCAAGAAATAACTTATGGAGTAAAGTTAATACATGTCTTGTACCAAGTAAACTTGTAACAATAAGTGTTAAAGCTTGATACATGTTCTTGAAGATAAATGAACTGCAGTCCAGAGACCATTCTTAGACCAATCTTGAATCAATATTTCAAGATTTTCTTAAAGTGTGATCTTCAAGTTGCTACAAAACTTTTCATACTTCCTCTTGATGTTTTGCACATATTGTTACTTGTTCATTGAGTATCTTGATATGCTCTATTGGAGGTGAGGGTGTACTCAACAAGAGAATTATAATTTTCTAATTTGGAGAATGATGTAAAACGTTTATGCCTTTTGCATAAGCTCTTATGAAAACTCATGAAAATCATTCTCAAATATTCTCATCTTAAGAAGTCTTGGTGAGATGATACTTTGAGTAAACATTTAAGATTTCGCATATCCACCGTTCCTTTTGGTAGTAAAACTTTAAAGCATGTAACATAAAACCCAATGTGAGTTTTGTCACACGACATCAAATATAATCTTTATGTAACTTTTGATGCAGGTTTTTCCATTCTTATTCTTCAACTATTAACTTCATATTCTTCCTTGAATAATCAATACATGATGAAGAAGACCATTAACCATGAAGCCTGTTTTCTTGCTTAATTCTTCAATAAATTCTTCTAATGATGGAAACAACATTCTTTAAATATCTTCTTGAAGCTTGTGATGATATTGTTGTCATTATCCGATGCAACGCAACTCAAAATATTTCATCATTTAGTATATAAAATGCACTTGTTGATGTAGTGGGGTCTAGCTTGTCCTCTTTTATCATTATCTAGCTTTCAACAAAAAAACTCAAGTGCCAACATCAGTAGTTCACCATTCATAAAACTTAACATTTATTCCATAAGATTTGTTGTCATTAAAACATGTACCAAAGAGATTTTTCCTCAACAACATTAACTACCATTCAGCATATCATAATAATTACCATGTGCTCAATATTTGGAAACGTCTACTCACACCAGTAACAACTAGTGCACGTTAACTTGGGCACCAAGGGTCATTCTTTACTAAGCGTGTTTCGTTCACAGACGAGTCGTAAATCACTCACAGTTATAGTTTTTGGAATTCGAAAAATCTTACCGTAAACCTTTTATTTAAAACCATTCATAAATTTTTGAATAAATTTTATTCCGATTAAATTTTTGTTTCTTAGCTCAGAAAAATATAACGAGCTCAAATTCTCACTATAGTCGATATATAAAGTCTCCGTTTAAATTTTTAAGATAATCGGAAAATTGTAAAATTTTAACTAGCGAGTATATCTAGTCTGTCTTTAAACTAGTATAGATTATTTTTTGAATTTTAACTATATTAGAACATTTTTACAAATGTCGATTATATAACCTGAGTTAAGTCCGACTCTAATAGGCTTTAAGAAATAAACACGATCTCAATAATTTATTCATAGATGATATATGATAAAGACTAGTAACACAACTAGAACTTTTAACTACCACTTCAACCCTAGAATTTATTTTCTTAATATAGAATTTTGGGTCTTACATTACTCACCCCCTAAAAAGAAGTTTCGTCCTCGAAACTTAGACATTGTTGAATAACTCGGGATATTGTTCCTTCATCATGCTTTCCAACTCCCAAGTCGCGTCTCCGGTGGCTTCGTTCCATATTACTTTGACTAATGGTATTTCCTTGGTCCTAAGACGCTTCATCTTCCTATCTCCAATCTTTATTGGTGGGACTTCAAAGGAAAAGTTTTCTTTCAACTCTATATCATCTGGTGCGATCACATGTGATGGGTCGGGAACATACTTTCTTAACTAGGATACATGGAACACGTCATGGATTTGTGACAGTATTGGTGGTAATGCAATTCGGTAAGCTACCTTTCCTATCCTTTCTGTAATCTGGTAAGGTCCTATGAATCTCGGAGTTAATTTCCTTGCTCTTATGGCTCTACCAACCCTAGTGGTTGGAGTAACTCGAAGCAAAACATGTTCTCCTGCCTAAAACTCTAAAGGTCTTCGACGCTTGTCAGCATAACTCTTTTGGCGATCCTAAGCAACCTTCATTCTTGCCCTAATCTGTCTCACTTTATCTGTTGTTTGTTGCACCATTTCTGGCCCCACAATCATGCTCTCTCCGTCTTAATACCAACACAAAGGAGTCTGACATTTTCTTCCATAAAAAGCTTCATACGGAGCCATCCCAATGCTCGTATGGTAACTGTTGTTGTAAGTGAATTCTATCAATGGTAAAACATCGTCCCAACTTCCTCTGTCATCTATAGCACAAGCTATTAATAAATCTTCCAACGATTGATTTGTTCTTTCTATCTAACCATCAGTTTGGGGATGATATGCTGAACTAAATCTCAGCAAGGTGCCCAAGGCTGCATGCATTGTTCTCCAGAAATGTGATGTAAACTTTGGGTCTCGATCAGATACAATGCTGGATGGTATTCCATGGAGTTTAACTATTTCAGCGACATAAATCTCTGTTAGCTTCTCTGCAATATAGGTGAGTTTGACAGGTAAGAAATGTGCAGACTTGGTCAATCTGTCTACTATCAACCAGATAGAGTTATTCTTCCTCCTTGTCTTAGGTAGTCCTGAAATAAAATCCATTGATATACTGTTCCACTTCCATTTTGGTATATCTAACGGTTGAAGCAATCCAACAGGTTTTTGATGTTCTACCTTTGCTTTCTGACATGTCAAACATGATGCCACATACTCCGCTACATGTCTCTTCATACCTGGCCACCAAAAATCTTGCTTCGGGTCTTGGTACATTTTAGTAGCTCTTGGGAGTATACTGAGCTTACTCTTATGAGCCTCGTCTAGAATCACCTTTCTTAAATTCTTAGCATCGGGCACACATACTCTCCCGTTGCATCTCAAGATATTATCTGGTCCCACTTTAAACTCTGTAGTTGTTCCTCAAGTAATCAGATTCCTTTTTTCCATAATCAACTCATCATCTTGACAACTTGCAATCTCTTCTAACAATCCACTTGAAATAGTAATCATTCCTAATCTCAAGGCTCCGGGTACGAACTCCACATCCAAATGCAAGTCTCTAAACATTTCCAGTAGTTCTTGTTGACTTGCCATCAGTGCTAAACATGTTGTTACGCTCCTCCTGCTCAAGGCATCAGCCACAACATTAGCTTTACCGGGATGGTATTGTAATGTAAAATCAAAATCCTTGAGCGTTTCCATCCATCTTCTCTGTCGCATGTTTAACTCCTTCTGATCAAACAAGTATTTTAAACTCTTGTGATCGCTAAACACAATAAATGTACTTCCATACAAGTAGTGTCTCCAGATTTTTAAGGCAAAAACTACTGCGAGCTCTAAATCATGGGTAGGATAGTTTCTCTCGTGCGTTTTCAACTGTCGTGATGCATAAGCCATTGCTCTCCTGTGTTGCATTAATACGCACCCTAGTCCTTGATGTGAAGCATCACAATAAACTTCAAATGGCTCCTCAGGTTGTAGTAAAACTAGTACTAGAGAGGTCGTCAATCTCTGTTTCAGCATCTAGAAACTTGCTTCACACTTCTAAGTCCAGGCAAAAGGTTGATCCTTCCTGGTAAGTTGAGTCATTGGTGCCATAATCTTTGCGAAACCTTCAATGAATCTTCAGTAATACCCTGCCAATCCTACAAAACTCCGGATATCAGTGACTGGTTTAGGTTGTTCCCAAGCAAGAAAGTCTCAATCTTTGCGGGATCCACAGTTATCCCCTCTTCTGATATGACATGTCCCAGAAAGTTCACTTTATCCAACCAGAATTGACACTTTGTTAGGTTGCCATATAGTTCCTTCTCACGCAAAACTTGTAATTCCAAGTGGAGATGTTCTTCATGCTCTTCTTTATTCTTTGAGTATATGAGTATATCATCGATGAATACCACTACGAACTTGTCTAAGAACGTATGGAATATCCTGTTCATGTAATCCATGAAGATTGCTGGTTCATTTGTCACTCCAAAAGGCATCACTAGATATTCATAGTGTCCATAACGAGTGCGAAATGCCGTTTTCTGAATATCTTCTTCCCTTACCCTGATCTGGTGATAGCCCGACTTCAAGTCGATCTTTGAAAATACTGACGCTCCCCTCAACTGATCCATTAAATCATCAATTCTCGGTAATGGGTATCGGTCCTTAATAGTTGCCTTGTTGAGTTTACGATAATCCACACATAAGCGCGAACGCCCATCCTTCTTTTTTACTAAAAGAACTGGCGCACCCCACGGAGACACGCTTGGCCGAATGAATCCCTTCTCTAATAGGTCTTCAACCTGACTCTTTAGCTCCGTTAGTTCGAAAGGTGCCATCCGATAAGGAGGATCTGATATTGGACACGTTCCCGGATGTAAATCAATGAAGAATTCTACTTCTCGAATGGGCGGAAGTTTTGGGATTTCTGCTGGGAAAACGTCTAAGAATTGTTGAACCATTTGTACTTCCTCTAGTTGTATATCTGGGGTTACCTTGACATTGGCAAGAGATAGTATTTCTGGTTCTCCGTCACACAGAGATACTCTAAGCTTGTGAGCTGATAGGTACCTTACAACTCATGGTTCAGGGAAAAAGACCATCTTACGAGCACAATCTAATATAAAATAATGATATGATAGCCAATCCATCCCGAGAATAATCTTGAGTGATTGAAGGGGTAAGCAAATTAGGTTAACTAGAAAGTCTCTATTCTGAATCATCACCAAACAATGCAAACATGCAGTATTTACCACTAAATCCTTTGTGGGGGTAGAAACTCTTAAATCAAATGGCAGTGGCGATATCTTCATATTTAAACGGTTTGCACAATCTAAAGATATGAAAGAATGGGTCGCCTCGGTATCAATTAAAGCAGTTAAAGTGTTACCTGCTATCTGGCAGTTCTCATGTATGGCATTATTAGCATGTTCGCTCACTTCTGTGCCCATACAATATACACGCCCCTTAGCAGTGGGCCGAGCTCCTTGTGTTGCACTCACTGATGGTTCTGCTTTTCGAGCTCGACAATCTTTAGCAAAGTGCCCTGGCTTCTGACAATTGAAACAAATAGTCTAGGGATTTCCACAGTTATTTGCAAAATGTCCCTCCTTACCACATTTGTAGTATGAACACCCCTCTCTACCTTGATTTCCTGGGGTTCCCCGATTAGTTGAATGGTTAGGTCCTTGATTGTTTTGAGGACGGTTGTAGGGCTTATTCCCTTGTCTCCCACGATTTTGTTGCTGATTCAGATTATTCTGACGATTGGGTCCCCCACCACTGAAATTTCCTTGACGAATCATTCGCTTGTTTCTCATATCCTCAATCTCTTGACACTTCTCAACCAACACTTGAAAATGTCGGATTCCTAATGGCACTACTGCGTCTTGCAGCTCATTTCTCAAACCATCCTGAAAACGACGACACATATAATTCTCATCTATGCCATCCCTGAAGAAACGAAAGAACCTTGACAAAGATTCAAACTTCTTTGCATATGCCTCAACATTCATGCCTCCTTGACGCAACTTCAGGAATTCTTCTCCATACCTGTCTCTAGCAGTCTCAGGAAAGTACTTAGCCAAAAATCTCCCCTTTAAAGTCCCCTAGTTCAGTTCTTCATGAGTACTTTCCATCATAAGTTGGGTGTTTCTCCACCAGTACTCAGCATCTCCCAGAAATTGATAGGTGGCTAGAGTCACTTTTTCACCTTCGGGGTAGTGAATTGCTCAAAAGATTTTTTCCATTTCTTGTAGCCATAAGTCTGCAGCATCTGGACCTCCATCTCCTTTAAACTTAGGTGGATTTTGATGATTAAAATTTGTGAGAACACTAGATCCAGCAACAAGGACCTCCCTGTCTCTCTTTTCCATGTCTCTTTGGGCCTTAGCATATGTTTGGGCAGTCACCGCAGCTGCCATATTGTTCATTGCAATAGCCATCTGATTAACTTGATTGTCATTCGTACCAGGAACCGCAGGTGCCAGTCTTGGAGGCATATTTTCCCTGCAATACCAATTACTTAGATCAAAATCCCTTTTCTAAATCCATTGGACGTCCTCAATTGTACCTCTAGGAAATAAATGGTTAATTAATCGTGATAACTATAATCTATTCTGCTCTAGACTATTGACTTTTTGACACACTTTCCCTTTAAAGATCTAAAGCCGGGCTCTGATACCACAATGTCACACCCCGATTTTCATGAACAAAAAAGTGGGTCTTTTTTTTTTTAAAACAGAGTGCGCTAAATCATGCACTAGTCCAACGATTAATATTCATTTTAAAATGTACTCGAAATTTAAATTAAAGAGAGAAGACATTTTAAACTAAATATAAATATGCATCATAGGTACCCTCAAGGGAGCACAATGTCAATACTTGAATATAGTACAACCCAACGATAAAAGCAAAATACCTAGTTCGTGACGTCTCATATATCGACATCACGAACTTAGGATATAATACAGCTGAATATAATAAAACTAGACTCCAAAATAGTAAGTGTGTGAATATTGTACAGTCATCCCAAGATAAAATATAAAATACTATGTCAAGTCATATCTGTTGAGGAAAAATCCTTATTTGATGTTTTAATTATAACAAACTAATTTAATTAAATTTTAAGTGTAATTCTGATCATTTAGTTGTCTAACAAGTGCTTTTGAGTGTACTTATTAAGACATAAAAAAATGGATCATTTAAGCTATTATGAGTTCATTTTTTTAAGCAAAGTGAAGGTTTCAGGATCAGTCCAAGACTGGTCTCTAATCTGGGTTCGTTAGAACATTTGATCAAACTTGCTGCATTTAATGATAAGTCAATCATACCAAGGACAAATCAACACTTTTTGAAGCATCTTATCAGTTATGGCAAAGTTCAATTTTTAGGAAGGAATATTTTGGTCATAAATAATATTCCTCCATTATTTGGACTTATGAAGAACAAAATACATGTGCAAAGGATCAAGAATAACTCTCCAAGTGTTTTGTTATTTATTATCATATCTGATTTACTTGGATACATAGACCAATCAAGTTACAACAACAAATTCTATCTAATGGTTGTCATGTACCATTAAAGAAGATTTTTTTATTTAAAGGCTATGCTAGTGTTCCTTTATTTATGGAGAAGTACAAATGCAAGGAAAAAGCCAATTACAAACATTATGCAGCCATGACAGAAACACCAGCTGTATATTACCACTATGTCTAGTACAAGGATCATTCTCCAACAATTTTTTTGTCTTTCATCAACTCAGTTTTGAGACTGGTCTAAGAGTGATCAATTAAAAAATGATTTCATATGTACTTTGAAGACAGCTCACAAACAACATTTTTATCATGTGCTAAATAAAGCCAACGGCTATTCTTGATGCCCAAGCTTTGTACTTTCACTCCATATCATCAAGCAAAGGCCCCACACGCTCCTCATTTCTATTCTGCCTAAAGATCAGTCTCAGACCGATCTGCCAAAGGCTCCTGTTTTGAATTTAATTGATTAAATTTAATTGGACAAGGCTCCAACGGCAAGTTACTTGTGAGTAACGGTTTTACTTGTTTTCCAAGGCTTGAAGGCTCCAATATTTCCTATAAATAGGCCTCAACAACAACATTGAAGAGCAAGAGTTTTAGCACACATCAAAGCAATCATATCATTATCATACAAGCAATCTCAAAGCTCTTCTTTATATCTCAATCACTCCAACACTCTCAAATTCTATATTGGATCTGTATAAACTCTTAGAGTGATTTTTAGAGATAATAGTTTCATAAGCTTTCTTCAACTTAGTTGATTTTACTACAAAAGCTTAGACACAAAAAACACATTTCTTTGTAAGAAAGATTTGCTCAAGTCAATTGTTCATATTGTTTGAGTGTTACCTTAGGATAAGGTAGATTAAGAAATTTGATCTTGTGTGAGATCAAAAGAAGATTTGTATCAAGAGATCGATAGTATCTCAAAAGACATAGTGGAGAAACTGGACTATCCCAAGATTAAGGGTGAACCAGTATAAAAACTTTTGTGTGTTCTTCTTACTCTTCTCAAGCTTTTACAAAATCACAACACACACTACACTCTTTATAATTTGTTAAAAGCTTTACTTTATACTTGTTAAGATCAATCTAAGATCAGTCTTACATATTGTTCTTGATAAATCTAACGTTTGATTTTTATAGTTAATTTTTAAAGTTTCACAATTCAAACCCCCCCTTTCTTGTGAAAAACTTTGCTACTTCAATATCTAGGTCATATGGGAGTACATCAAAAGGTCAACAGTCACTGATAGCACATCCTAATAAGAGCAATGACAAGGGAGTCCACCACAAGTACGACAAGAATCCCCCAAAGGTGCCAAAAGTCTGGATCTCGTCTCTCCCAAGTATGTGCCAGACTCTGCATCTGAAGAAAGGTCTAATAACTCAATGAATCCCTCTTCTGAGTCAACTGCCGCAGGTGTCGGTGTCCCCCCAAAAGTACGACGGTGCCTAGAAGGACCACCTGTCTCAAATCTAACTACCGGAGGGGCAGCTACTCCTCTAGTCGGTATATCCACTACCGCACTCTACCAACTCCATATGATGCTCAAGTCGGAGGCATCGGTGGCATCCCTAACACGTCCACCCATACCTGAGGACATGGTACGGGATATGGGATCCTATCATAGAATGTGCACTCCGTAACTAGTAACTCCCCACGATGCGTAGATATAACCGTCCTCCCCTCATAATAGGCTGTGCTAAGAGCGGGGTCATAACTCCAAGCATCCGCCCTACCGCGATCAACAAAGTCCCAAGTCGTCTGTGTCAGCAGACTGTATGACGGTATCATGTGGTCTCCCATCCTCTGAGGGTGGGCGTTAGCCCCGACATATAAGTGATAGGAGGGTCACAATCTAAATATGAAATATAAACCAAAAATGCCAAAATACATATTGATTTTAGTTGCTCTTTTTATCATTTTCTCATGTCAGTCCCATATTAACATAAATATAAAATAAATTGCACAAATAGCCTAATGCAGACTCTATATGAAATGTGACGCCAATCTCTGGATCGTCTATGCATGAATTCCGGAATTTAACCTCTCTGAAGAGAGTCGTAGTCTCATGTGGACGCCACTCATTGGTCGTCGCACACCTACTAAACCCCGTAGGGCAGGTGGAGTCACTCAGACAAGCACCAACTCAATAAAAATCCCGTAGGATTAGGTGAAGTCACTTAGTCTTAACACCCGGTATATAGTCCTCTTGACTTACACACAACTATGAAAATGCATGAGCATACGCTTCCTCCACATATACTGATGCATCAACTATCATAATAACTCAACGTGTATAATTTTCTCAATTATACATAACATGTGCATAAGATATAGCATGTTTTCAACAAAAGTCTCATTTCGAGAATACATGTTATAACAAACATATATATCAAACATATAAAATTATTGCACAACAAAACAATTACGCATATATGGAAAACAAGGCATTCTTTTTAACATTATATTTGATAGTTAGAGAGTGCCCTTACCTCGGCTTGCTACACTGGTACATCTACAATCTTAAGTAATCCCTTACCTTTAATTCATAAACGTTTCATTAGAATTAAATATCATTTTTATTCTAATTTATTTAATGATCTTATAAAATAGTGTAACAATTTTTTTTCAAACATTTAGCATATATAGATAAAAAAAACAGTATTCAAATTTATCGTATAACCATACTAGCAAGTCATTAGCCATATTAAAACTTCTACATACTCATTTCTTTCCTAGACAACTAATCTATTTCAAGGTAATGAATCAAACTTTCTTTCTTTTAAACCACTAATTTCTAATATTCTTTAATCCATGATTTTATAATCTAAACTTTAAACTCAACCTCTAATTCAATTAATGAGCCACAACTAGATTTATCCTCTATGGAAAATATTTTCTCTTGTCTACAAAATTAGTATAGCATGATTACTGGTGAAATCTAATCAATGAGACAAATTAATTTTCAATTTCATAAAATTTCTTTTCAAAATCATGAGGTTTATCTTTTCTCATATGACTTTTCTAGTAACATTATACTCATGTACCCATAACCAAAAACTTCTTTACACAACCTCTAATATTTTTCGAAAAGATAATATGATCTCAGAACTAGTTTAAACAATAGCTTATTTATTCATTATTATTAAAAAAATTCTTTCAATAAAACCAAACCTATACTATTTGATCTCTAATATTTCTTTAATTTGAATTTGAAGTTACCATCCCTAAATCTCTCCGAGATGTGTTACGTACAGTGGATAGCAGTACATGAAAGGAATTATATTTCTACAAGAAAATTTATCATCACATATCCATATGTTTTAAAAGAGATAAAAATTTCTAATTACAATCTTTATCTAAGAACATAAGCTTTTATTTTTTTTATTTTATAGTAAAACAAATTGGTATGAGTTAGAACAGAAAAATAATAGCAAGGGTCCAAGAATATACCTTAGAATATTAAATCTATAGTTTTGAAAGGAAATGACTAAGCTTTGATCCTGATTCAATCCACCTTACCAATTTTTCTTCTTTCTTTATACGTAATAATATTTTCTTTTCTTTCTTACTAATGTGTATATTTTTATTTTTATTCTGGTTTCATGAAGTGAATGTGTGGTAACTTTATATAGATCAATAGGTCGGTTTAAGTAGTTTGAGAAGTGACTAAAATGCCATGTAACTAAAACTAGTCATCAAGTTATATTGAGTTAGTTACATTAAGTACCATTTAGCATATCATAATAATTACCATGTGCTCAATATTTGGAAACGTCTACTCACACCAGTAACAGCTAGTGCACGTTAACTTGGGCACCAAGGGTCATTCTTTACTAAGCGTGTTTCGTTCACAGACGAGTCGTAAATCACTCACGGTTATAGTTTTTAGAATTCGAAAAATCTTATCGTAAACCTTTTATTTAAAACCATTCATAAATTTTTGAATAAATTTTATTCCGACTAAATTTTTGTTTCTTAGCTCAGAAAAATATAACGAGCTCAAATTCTCATTATAGTCGATGTATAAAGTCTCCGTTTAAATTTTTAAGGTAATCGAAAAATTGTAAAATTTTAACTAGCGAGTATATCTAGTCTGTCTTTAAACTAGTATAGATTTTTTTTTTGAATTTTAACTATATTAGAACATTTTTACAAATATCGATTATATAACCTGAGTTAAGTCCGACTCTAATAGGCTTTAAAAAATAAACACGATCTCAATAATTTATTCATAGATGATATATGATAAAGACTAGTAGCACATCTAGAACTTTTAACTACCACTTCAATCCTAGAATTTATTTTCTTAATATAGAATTTTGGGTCTTACACATAACCCTATTTTTTTTTGCTTCAAAAAAACCCTTTTTTTTTTGTAATTTCAACGAAGACTAGAAAGAAAACACCATATTGTTTGAAACGAGGAGTGCGGGAGATCACTCTCCACCCTATTTTATCTCTTTAAAATCACTAAATATATATTATTTTTCATTTTTAAATAATATAAATATAAAATCAATTTCACAAGTAATTAGAAAAATAAAAATTACTTGATAAAAATTGCATTAATTAAAAATAATATTCAATAATTAAAGTTAAATTAAAAAACTAATATTTCAACTAATTTGCTTTAATTTTAAGGGAAAATAGGCTAATACCCCCTTGTAAAGTATACAAATTTTGCAATGCCCCCCTGTAAATTTTTTTTTTGAGAATTCCCCCCTGTAATGTTTGAATTTTTGCAATACCCCCCTGAATTTTTTTAAACATTACATTTTGCGGGGGTTTTTTCCTTGCGACGGTTTAAAACCCCCACTAAAATTATATTTTGCGGTGGTTTTTATTTGCGGCGGTTCAAAACCCCCACAAAATGTAATGGTTGAAAAAGTCTAGGGCGGTATTGCAAAAATGCAAATATTACAGAGGGGTATTCTCAAAAAAATATTTTACAGGGGGGTATTGCAAAAATCATGTACTTTACAGGGGGGTATATACCTATTAACCCTAATTTTAATTACATATACTAATATAATTTTGAATATTAACTCGTTTTATTCGGGTCAGTTAGACTAGTTAATAATTAAAATAAGAAAATAGTTATAAGTAATCTTATATATATATATATATATATATATATATAAAGGGAAGCTATAAAAATTGATATGCAAGTATTATGATGATCTATGATTGATCTATGGCAAGTAAATTTAACAATAGTTCTAATCTACTTTTAAAATATAGTATAAAAATCTCTTTTTTCTAAATGTTGTTAGTTTGGTTACAACTTAACCCTAATTTTTCCCTCCTAATCTCCCTCTTAATCTCTCACTAATCATATGTCATGTGTGCAATAGTTATTGGTCCATATAGATATAAATTCCTTTAAATTAAATAAATAAAAAACCATACAATTAATTGTCCTTTCATCTCCCAAATGCAGGTTAGTCTCCTAAAAAATGCCATCAATTTACTTCATTTCACTTTTTCCAAATCAAATACGGTGCATAAAGTCACAAAAGTCACAACATGAACAAGTTCAATTTAACCTTTTTTCAATGACAAATACAATTTTCCAAAAAGTCAAAAACGTGGTCTCTCACAAAAATTCTTCTCCTCCTTTCTTCTTTCTCATCTTTCTTTTATCAGTAATTTGCAATTTTTCCCCAATCTGCCATCCTCTTTTTCTCATTCTGTTGATTTTCTTTCTATGTACACATGGGTATGTTGGATTTGAAAAAAAAATTATTTTTTGTTTAAGGTTGGAAATTATATTATTTGATAGTTAATCCATACAATAATCAAACTCTTATATACTCTAAATTTGTGTGTTCTGATTATACTAATAATAATAGTGGTGATGTTGAGAAATTAATATGCACAATCTTCTCTTTTTCAAGATTAAAAATTTTGGCACATTTTTAATTTTGATATTTGATTTGGTTATGATAGAATTTAGTCAGTAGTCAAATGTATTTTATTTAATTGAAGAGAGATGCATGTTATGGATTCTGACCAATAAAATAGATTGATAAAACTTGGTTATTTTTTTGTCCCTTTATTGTTATTGAGTTATTATTAATGGCTTTGTTATATCATGTTTGATATACTTCTTCCATTTGTTTTCAATGTGAATTTGTAGTGCACTAGAGATTTGTAGTATTGGTGATGATTAGTGTCTCATATGCAGGTGTTGGATATATTTCAGCACTCCACCCAACAAGATTTGAATGCAAGCACATAAGTTAAATATTAAGCGTAACAATTGGGATTTAAATATTTTAGTTGTGTATGCAAGAACATAAGTTAAATAAAATTTATTTCCCATTTTTTGGAATTGAATTGGAAACTTTGATAAGATCTCTATTAGTTTAAGGTACTACATAGTACATATTGAACAATTTGGATCTAAATATTGTATCCCTATTATATTCGTGAGGTCTTTTATAGAACACAAAAATTGGTTGAAAGGATTGTTTTAAAATTTTATGAAACCAAGTCACAGCTCCTGCGTATGCACAACTTTGGTGAAACCTTTGAAAGATAAAGTCCATGATCGAATAGTACTTCATGCAACAATCATGAATTTAGTTTATTTGTTATGATGTATTTTGCTTTCTTATATTAACGTTTTGTTGAATGAAGTATTAGTGGACTTTGGATAATAGTTTAGTAGCTATTATGTTTTGTTGTTGTAAGATTCACTTTTATTTTGGACTTAAAGAAGTGCAATTTTGGTCATGTGTAGATGTTATTGATTGTACTTTTTGGTTTTAAGGGGTTATGTGATCAAGTTTATCAATGATACACACTTATGATAATGTATTATTGGCCATATGTTTAAAGCCATATTGAAGGTGAAATAAAAAAATGCCCTTGATTGAAGAAGTTGAAGAGGAAGAAAAATGTTGAATATTAAGTTATGTCAAAATTAGATGTTTGTAGTTGCGGTCCCTACTTTTTCTCTTTTTTTTTTTGTTTGTTTTGTTTTGTGGATTTACTCTTCCTATGTATTGCCTCAACAACTTCAAATTATCACATGTTATTCATAGTGTGCCGGTCTATTTGTCATTTGTTTAGCATATGCTAACGTGAGGGACATGCAAAAAGAAATGATCTTCCAAGGACAATTTTTAAAAAATAAAGAAAATGTATGCGAGCTTACAATGATGAATTAAAGTTGTAAGTACATTTCTCCAATGTCTTCATTTTTTTATGTATTTCTCCAATATTATCGTTTATTCTTATAACATCATATCTACTGTTTCTATACTTTTGTCACACAAATTTTGATATTGACATATTTCTGTCATATATTATTATTAGATATTACAACTTATCCTTTTTTTTTTACACAATCTTATTTTTTAAAATACAATATTTTTGACTTTATATTTTTATTATTAATATTATTATATTTATTGTCATACCTTTTTTTATTAAGCTAAATTACATTTTTTTTATTAACTATTATACATTATACGTGAAATAACTTTTGATGTTTATACAAGTTAATAAGACCCGTGCAACGCACGGGTGAAAGTCTAGTTATATAAGATACTCAAACGATGCACTCTTTTAATTTTGACAAGTTATTTCGAAAATTTAACACAATACATACTGTAATTAAAGATACAAAACACAACATTTTTAAAAAAAACACAATATTGATACAGTGATATTGCATGAAATTTATAATCAACCAATTTATGGTCATACAGTTTATAAATAATTTTCAAACAAAATTATACAGTAGTTACTATTCATAAATTTTTGCTCGATTCGCATAAAATGTCTGAATTATTAGGTAGGATGTTTTTTCGATCCCTCTACTTTATGTTTGTGAATTTTCAATGAACTACATATCAAAAAAATTATAAAGTCAGCTATATACTATATGAAAAGAAAGTTATATTGCGTTTTATTTTAAAACACAAGGTGGTGCATGAAAGTAAGTCGGAAATAAAATGGTGTGAATAGCAACTGTAGTAATTGAAATTTTTTGTTTAGATATATTTGTTGTAAGTGGTCCAAGAAGACTTGTTTGGCCTAATTCTAAAATTAGACTGCACTAGAAAAAAAAAGAGGGTGCAAATAGTGTTGGCAAAAATACTCAAACCCGCGGGTCTTACCCGAACCAAACTCAAACCCGAGTTTAGGTGATATTTTGGTATCCGATTGTTATTTGGGTTTATGTTTAGGTTCGAGTAGTCATTTCGGGTTCGGGTTTGGATAATGTCAAACTCGCGCCCAACTCTACCCTTTGTCATTCCTAAATACAAAAATATAAAACTAAGTCTCTAAAGATATAGCTATTTTTCGTTTTGGTCCCAAAATATAAAAATATAATATTTTTATCTTCTTAAAAACAATTGTTTTTATTTCGGTCTCTATTGATCAATTGATTTTCATTTTGATGTTATGTTTAAACCTTTTTTTCATAGCTCAAAGGTTATGACCTTGTGTTTTTTACATTCAAGATTTATCTATTTTTCTTACATTTTAAAATAATATTTAAATTTTATACTTAAATATACTTTTAATCCTACTATGCACAAGAATCTCATATGCTTCATGGTGCACAAATTTTAAAATTTAAATAGCCACACTACGAATTTTGTAAAATTATTTATAAGCAACTACTTCGAATGAGGGTTGAACCCAGAAAATGCTATATCAAGCAAATTTTTCTTTCTCGAAATTATCTCGATGCTATCAGACTAAGGGTTTGTTTGGCAAAAATAGCGGATAGCTGATAAGTTAATTGATAGCTTATAGCTTATAGCTGATGACTGATAGCTGATAGCTGATAGCTTATAGCTTATAGTTGATAGCTGTTAGCTGATAAGCTAATTGAAGTGTTTGGTAAAATTAGTGGTTCAACTGACTAATAAGTATAAAATGACATAAAAGGACATTTTTAATTTTAACATCTCTTGTAAAAAAATCATTATAAAATTTATAATTAAATTAATATTTAAAATACTTAAAATTTAAATAATTTAAATTTATTAATTTAATACATCTTTTTATATTCTTTAAATTGTTTTTATTTTAATTTTTATATTTTATAAAACAAATTATTATAAATAACAACTTTATAACATATACAAAATTGATAAATGAAAAGAATTAAAAAAAATGATATGAGTATATGACAGGCGTAGAACAACGTACATATATACCAAGACTTAACACAAAAAAAATACTAGTGTGATAAAAAAAATACAAAGACGTAACAAAAAAAAAGCACAGTAAAAAAAAAGCATAAAAGTTACCGTAAAAAAAAGTCATAGATAGATGAAAAAAAAAAACTCATAGTGATACCGTAAAAAAAACATTTTGGTAGAAGTGTCCACAATAATATATGTACATTTTATTGTCAAAAAAATATATATATGTACATGTTTTGTTTTGTTTTAAATATACATAAAAGGATAAAAAAGAATTTTATGTGAAATAATAAGGGTAAAATTGGAAGAAAAGATGATAAGCTATAAGCTATAAGCTAAAACGCTATATGAAATAGCGTTTGAAAAATAAGCTAAAAGCTAGTAAAATAAGCTATAAGTTCATGTCAAAAACGTTTTGCCAAACAAAGCTTATTTTTTACAAACGAGTTTATAAGCTATAAGTTAAAAGCTATAAACTCTTTTTTGTGCTTGCCAAACAGACCCTAAGGCAATGTGTTGTGTTTCAATTTAATAGGCACTAACAAATAATATAGGGTTCTATATATAGCATTGCTGGTTGAACTCACATTAATTTTTATTAGATAAATGCTAAAAAGTGCACCCGGTGCATTGTTTAAGTTCCTTAAATAGTAAATATTTATAAAAAATCTTTAAAGTCAACGCATTAGAAATTGTGTTGTTTAACTTTTTGATTAAAAATTTTCTTTAAATAGTATATTTAAAGAGTGCATTGGTGCACTCGTTAGCAAGACCTTTATTATTATAATCATTTTATCGTGGAGGAATTAATTTTATTTGGTTACAAAAAAAAACCATATGAACCGGCGGTTAAAGAATGAAACGATATGAACGTAGGTAATGCTGACACTTGACACCAAAACAAAACGGTGGACACCGTCAATTATTTGTTCCTATTCATTCCTATCCTATTCCTATCTCCGTCTTCTAGTTCTAACCTCAAGTTCTAACGGTAACTAGTCCAATACAAAACCAATTGCATTTCTTTATCTTCTTTTTTTTTTTTTTCTTACTCTATAAAAATAGCCTAGGACCTACCTTTGTCCTATTCGTTTTTTTGGTTCTAATTACAATAACTTTTTGGTAATAATAATTAAATATCTTACCTTTCTCTCTTCCCAAAGATAATAAATTCTAAGCAAAATTACACCATTGGTCCTTTATCTTTTTCATTTGTAATAAATTGTTCTTTTGTCTTTCATTTGTAACAAATTGAACCTTTATCTTTTTCAATTTTTAACAAATCGGTCCTTTATCTTGTTTTGGTAACAAATTGGTCCTTTATCTTTTTCATTTGTAACAAATTGGTCCTTTATCTTATATTATTTGTTACAAATAAGAGGTCCTATGATGCAAATGTTAGTAAAGATAAACGACTATTTTGTTATAAATGAAAAAGATAAAGGACCAATTTGTTACAAAAAAAAGATAAAGGACCAATTTGTTACAAATGAAAAAGATAAATGACCAATTTGTTACAAAAAAAAATAAAGGACCAATTTGTTACAAATGAAAAAGATAAAGGACAAATGGTGTAATTTTGTCTAAATTCTACTATATCCTTTTTCCTATACTTTTTTTTAAGTACGTACTCTCTTTTACCCCATCCATTCTAAAAAATAGTATCATATTTTGTCAAAAATGTTTGTTTAAAAATAAATGTTCTATATTATTTATAATATTGATTTTTTTATTTTATCATTTAAAACAATCATAAAATGAAGAAAAAAAATACACTAAAAGATCTACTTTTTAATATTTATATGTCTAATACCAATAAAAAGAAAAATTATTTTAATATTCTCTTTTTTATTTACATATTTTTTTTAAATGTGTGATTTAGTCAATTCTGAAATTTAAAATAAGACGGAAGGATTAAGTTTTAACCCATACTATAGCTATTCATTTTTGTTTTTTTGACGGAATCTAGTAGCTCTTCTTTTATATGGGCCCTTAAATGTTTTCCTTTAAACTTGATTAATGTGAAAGCGAGAGTAAACTCTCATCATTGGTTTTACCGCAATCTAAAACAAAAATTTAGACAATAAGTACCGAATCAGACGGTGATAAACAGACAACACTACAATTAATAATAGTGATAGGAGTATTTTAAGAGAAATGTTTTTTTTATGATGATTATCAATAGGAAGTTTTCACAGTCAATATTATTCTGTTCGTATCAAAATATAAGTCGTTTTGACTATATCACACAAATTAAGAAATGTAATCATTATTGTATGAAAAAGAGAAATTATGAGTTAGTTTACAAAATTGTCCTTCATTAATTGTATAGAAAACATAAATTGAAGTAAAAGAAGAGAGGATAATAAATAGTTAAGGGTATAATAAGAAAAATAACATTAAATACTTTATTGATATTGTAAAGTGACTTATATTTTGACAGAAATTGTTTTCTCAAAACGACTTATATTTTGGTACGGATGGAGTAATGACTAATCTCTATTGAAGAATATGTGAATCACATAAGGTAGATTTGTCTATTTCAACTAAATTTTTTTCATATGATGAGCCAAAATTTAAACCTCTAAACACAAATTTTAGGAGTTCAAAATCCTTACTATTTAAACAAATTTATTGTTGGTGAAATATTTTTTTGGCCATACTAAATAGTGCACTACATATATAGTTAAGAATACAAAATAACTAAGTTTTGTATTGAAAACAATTTTATTTTTATATTTTATAAGTATTGACTACAAAAATTCTAATGTATTTTTATTATATGGAATATCTTTAACTATGCATATAGTGCATGAGTTAACATTTTCCATTTTCTTTTTATATAGATGAAATAATAAGTTACTAAATATCATGGAGTATATATAAAGATTTTGTTTGGTATGAATATTAGATAGTTGATGATTGATAAACTAATTAAAATGTTTGATAAAGTTAACAGTTCGGCTAACAAATAAATATAAAATGATATAAAAGCACATTTTTAATCATAATAAATTATATCTAATAAATACTTAAGATACTTCAAATTTGATACTTTTATATTATTTATTTTATCATTAAAATAATTTTGCTTAAATGTAGTTTTAACACATATTCAGAATTTTAAATACCTATTTTAAAATGAATTTAATTTATATATAGTGACAGTGTAATTTTTTATTTGGTAGAAATGTAAAATTATATTTTACACGTGCATCAAAGGATATATTGACACATTATATATTGTGTTTAAAATATTGCTGGATAAATATGTAAAATAATTTTATAGTGGCAGTGCATAGCAATTAAACTCTTTTATCCAGCATGAATGGAGAAAAAAAAAATCCTAAAAGATCTAAAATATGGGTAAAATAAGGAGATTAAAATTCCAAATTTTAAAATAAAGGGATAAAAATTCAATTCTGTCAAAATAGAGAGGTTAAAAATATATCTGAGCCAAATAATTTTTATTCATTATAATTTTAGGTTTTTTCTTGTCTATCTCCACAAAATTTGGGAGTATTTACCCCCAACCACTTTATAAAAAATTATATCGATTAATTTTTTTTGTAGTAGTTGCGGGTATATACCCCTAAATCTTGTGAGTGTACACAAGTTGGCACCGTTAATGGGTTAATACCCAATGTAAAATATGTAAGTTTTGTAATATTTCGCTGTAAAAAAAATTAAGAATTCCCCCTTTTAATGTTTGATTTTTTGCAATATCCTCCGTACTCAGTCAACCATAATATAACCGCCGCAAAAGTCTCGCTAAAATTATTTTTTGCAGCAGTTATATTATAGTTGACTGAGTCTAGGGGATATTGCAAAAAATCAAACATTACAAAAGGGATTCTCAATTTGTTTATAGGGAATAATGCAAAACTTGCATATTTTACAAGAGGCCGGTATGAACCCATTTATCCTAAAATATACTACCTCCGTCCCAATATATAAGACTCATTTTGACTAAATGACACTATTCATGTATCTTGCTTTGACCGTATTTTTTTCATAATTTATAGATGTAAATATTAGCATATAAGATCTTGTTTGATTCGTCTTGATGAGTATTTTCAAGATATCAAATTTTTATAATTTTTACTAATGCACAATTAAAGATATTAATGATCAAAATTATGCATTGGCAAACGTGCAGTAGTCAAAATGTGTCTTATAATTTGGGACGGAGGTAGTATTCAACACAAAAAAAAATCAAATATGTGTGTTTTTTACCAATTTGATCAATAAAATTACTAAAACTAAAAATACCGTAGTTACTGTTTTTTTTTCGTAATGGAAGCTAAAATAAAGAAAAGGCAAAAACTAAAAAGAATAATTAATCAAGAGGAAAGAAAGTTCACATAGCGGTATTTCTAAGAAGATTGCGAAGGCCATTTGGAGTAGAGTGGTCAGTCAAGAAATCGGCATCTGATGAAGCTCCAAGTTTAGCGAGAAAGTCTGCATATTGTTCCCCTTTTCTAAGTATGCGATAGAGAGAAATATTTATTTGAGAGAGTAACTTCTTGATATCCCTGATCAACACAACATAAATATGATACTTGACATGCGGATCTTTGATGAGCGTAGATACTGTTTGTTTGTTTGGTTATGGTATGTTTTGATCTATTTTAATATCTATAACAATAATTGTAAAAAAAAATAGAAAGATTTTTTTTTGACGTAAGAAAAAATAGAGTTATTTTTTGACAAAGAAAAAAATAGAAAGTTGTAACGTATTATATACTCCGCATATATCTTTCAATCCTACTGGATACAACAAGTCTCTATTTTTTTGATCGAACTAGGATATCTACCGCATAACACATTAAATATTTTTTCGTTAGTTTAGAGGCACATTAAGGATGGAATAGATGGATTTAAAGTTGTTTTAAACCGAAAGTGATGATCAAACCTTCGATCATTAATTATTAAGAGAGGATGAGTCATAACCGTTCAACCTTAAGCTCAACAAGTCTCTATTAAGTATATGCAATTTATTTTGTTTTATAATACATCACAAAAGCTAAAACTGGATTTTAGATAAACATCGTAAACTAATTGAAATAATAGTCCCTCAGTTCCTTTTTAGAAAGAAAAATATATTTGTTTTAAATTATTAGTCGTTTTGATAATTTAAGATTATATTTTGTCTATTACTCCCTCCTTCTTAATTTTTTTTATTTACTAAATTTTGTATAATCTTTTTAATGTATCTATTTGTTTCTTACTAAACTTATTCATATAATCTTTTAATTATTTTATTTTTGTTTCTATTTTTTGAAAAAAGAGAGTGCGTGTAAAAAAATATAAATGTATTGGTAAATTAAAATTATGATATATATTTTAAAAAATATATATAATATAAAAATAAGGTGCAAAAATATGCTTTTTTAATTTGATCTTGTTTTTTCTAAAACAAAAAAAAAAGGAATGGAGGGAGGGAGTGGCTTATAAAAAATAAACTATGAACTCTTTTTGAAAAGAATGTCATCAAATGAACTTGTAAAGTATAACAACATTAGAGTTCTTGATCTTCGTGGAAAACGAACTACGTACCCTGAGGTTCAAGTACTCACTTCCTTGTGAATCGAACCACATACATTGGGTTAAAGTACATGTTCAATCAATTCTCTAGTCATTACGCCAAAACCCTTCGAACAAAACACGATTATAATCTTCTTCCTATGTAAAGTGAACGGAAAAGTAATCATCCGCCATATCAAAGATATTGATAATACCTCTTTTAGATCAGTTTCGGCACAAGTAATTTTCCAAGACCTTGTAATGAATCTTCTTCCCTAAGACATTAACAATTAATGTATTTTTTCATGGTTGAGCCCATTTATCTAATTCTTTATCTCTAGGACTATTATCCACATATTATTGACCTGTCTTCGATTTTATCTTTCTCGTTGATTCCTCCACAATACATGTGTGGAGACTATCATGAACATCTTCACCAAAAATATTGAGTAGTTTTTTATACCTGTGAATGTCTCTTTATCGCCGTCAAGTTTATCCTTATTGTGCTGCTGCAATCGAGGAGGTCTTCATCTTCAGTTGAAATCATGATAGGGTTTTCACTTGTGCTAACAAAACTAACCATAATGATTTAGTTTTGAACACAACGAGTAAAACTGAAGTTCCTTCAAATGACTTTAACCTGAGAATGTAATTTCTTCGTATTTGTCTTTAACCTAACCTAAAATATATTAACACAAATAGGTAATTATTAATATTATTTTATTAAAAAAAGGTATTTGAAGAAGGCAATGACCTTTTTCTTTGTCAGATAACTTAGTGGTTAGAATTTCACCGGTTAAAAGTGAATAAGTTGGAGTACCATGATTCAAACCCTGATCTCTATAAACTATGTACAATTGTCCTACTAACGGAGTTAGATTTACGGGACTGAGGGCAATGATTCTATCTACAAAGAATCAATCAATCGAGCTTGTGCCAAAATTAGCAAGTAAATCTTTCGGAGGTAAAAAATTCAACTTGTGACCAATCCAAACATAATTTTTACATTTTTAGATACAACTAAAAAGATTAAATGTATCCTAAAAGAATATATTACTACATTTATATACTTGAATCTAAACAAATTCTAATATTAAAATGGAAAAGATCTTTTACTATTGCATCTAAATTTTCTATAACCACCCAAATAATAAAATACTAGGCTTAAAATATTATTTTCGTCTATGAGATATTTTGGTTTTAGTCCTTGTATCGATTTTTATTCTAAAAAAATCCTTGAACCAATCAAACTTTTTGTTTTTGGTTCGTAAAGCTAAAATCTGCAAGAAAAAATTCAAAAGTTTCTTGCTGATTTTTGTACGAATTTTCCCACGAAGTTTTACTTTAGAGATCAAAATCAAAAAATTTAATTAATTTAATAATTTATTTAGAATAAAAATTGATACAGAGATTAAAATCAAATTTAACGTACATATACAAGAACATACTTAAGCCAAAATACTATTACTACTACTACTAGTAATCTACTATTCCCTCCATCCCAAAATAAGTGTACTACTTGCCAAAATTGTTTGTCCAAAAATAAATGTCATATACTATTTGTAACATTGATTTTTCCTAACAATCATTAAGTGAGAAAAAAAAATACACTTAAATATCTATTTTTTTGTATTTAACTATCTACTGCCAATAAAAAGAAGGGATATTTTAGTAAAACTCATGTCCTCTTTCTTTCATTTACATATTTTTCTTAAAATGGGACGAAGGTAGTATATATATATTTTTTCTTGACTGAAATATTAATACTATATAGGCTTAAATACATTTTTTATCCTCTAAGTATTTTCAAAGTTTCACTTTGGTCCTTTAACTATTTTTCGTTCTATTTTGGTCCTTTAACTTTCATTTTGTTAACCTACTTGGTCCTAACCGTTTGAAAAATGTCAAAAATGAGAGGTAGACGCCTCTAATGAGAAACATACATCAAATTTGGATTCAGCGTAAATCATGAGAGGTTTTGGAGTATCATTTCGTAAGTTTTCGTGACTGGAAAGATCATCGGTGATGTGGACCGAGACAGTGATGGAGGAAGCTCCGTACGGGATGAAGAAGAAAGTCTCTGGCCACGTGGCGTTTTTCTATTGGATCCCACACCAAAGTCATCATGTCCCTAAGTGTCACGTACGCAAAATTAACGTTTTTGACATTTTTCTAACGACAATTAGGACCAAATAAATTAACATAATAAAAGTTAGAGAATCAAAATAGAACAAAAAAATAGTTAAAGGACTAAAACAAAACAAAAAATAGTTAAAGAAATAAAATAAGGAAAATGATAAATATTGCCCTTAGGGCAATGGTTAAGGAAACAAAAATAGTAAAAAAATTCTCAAAATTCGTATTTTTTACTTTTCTAAAACAAGAAAAAAACACAATTTCCAATACAATTATTTCTTTTTTTGGTAACCTTAACTAATGCCATTGAGGCACTAATTAACAAGACCCATAAAATAAAACTTTAAAAATATTTAAAGGAACAAAAATATATTTAAGCCTAACGTATATTGAGCCATGTTACATTAATAATTTCCCATAACAAAAAATAACAATATGGTCGGCACAATCTCATAATCTCAAAGTTACTACACAACCTTCAATCACAAATCACAAATCACAACATTCCCCTCCTAATTGTATCATTACACCACAATCCATATATAAACAACACAAACCCCAAAACCAAAACCACAGCAACAAAAAAGCACTTCCTCTTCTTCTTCTCTTCCCACAGAAGCAGAAGAAGAAAAACAAAAAAATCAAAAAACAAATTATGGCAAAAGAAAGAGAAAAAAAGCTCTTCTCAACCCTTTTTGGAAGCTATGCAGCAGAACTTAAGCTCTTAATTACAACACTTCTTCTTCTTTGCACCGTTGCTACTTTCCTTCAATTCATTCCTTCTCGTTTCACTATTTCAGCTTCCGATCTTCGCTTTTGCATTTCACGCGTCACCCAAACAGCCCCTAACATCACAAACACAAACATAACCGTAACAGAAAAACTTAACTCCGTTACTTCCGTTAGTTTGTTATCGTCGTCACCGTCACTTCAAAATCTCACTCCTCCACCGCCACCACCACCGTTAGTTAACACTGAAAGTGTAACAGAAAACGGAATAATCAAACGCGTTTTTAACCCTTACGGTTCCGCTGCTTATAATTTCATCACCATGGGAGCTTATCGCGGCGGCGTAAACACTTTCGCCATTATCGGTATAGCTTCAAAACCACTTCATCTTTACAGTAAACCGACTTACGAGTGTGAATGGATCTCCGGCGAACTTTCCGGTGCCGGACCACCGATGACCAGACTCACCACCGTCGGTTACAAGATGCTACCTGACTGGGGTTACGGCCGTGTTTACACCGTCGTTATCGTAAACTGCACTTTCTCAAATCCGATCAATACCGACAACTCCGGCGGGAAGTTGATTCTACACGCTTCAACTTCCGGCGGTGGTGACACTAGCTTAAACGTAACAGACAGAATTGAAGCTTTAACTGAATCGAAAGGAACGGTGGATTTTTCGATATATAATTCGAAACCGAAATATGATTATTTCTACTGTGGTTCATCTTTGTATGGGAATTTGAATCCACAGCGTGTTCGTGAATGGATAGCATACCATGTGAAATTTTTTGGACCGAGTTCGCATTTTGTTATACATGATGCAGGTGGTGTTCATGAAGAAGTTTATCAAGTTTTGAAACCATGGATTGAACTTGGTTATGTTACATTGCAAGATATTAGAGATCAAGAAAGATTTGATGGGTATTATCATAATCAATTTATGGTTGTTAATGATTGTTTGCATAGATATAAATTTATGGCTAAGTGGATGTTCTTCTTTGATGTTGATGAGTATATCTATGTTCCTCCAAAGAGTACTATTAAATCGGTTCTCGATTCGTTATCGGAGTATAATCAGTTTACAATTGAGCAGATGCCAATGAATAACAAGCTTTGTCTTACTGATGATTACAGAAAAACTTACAGGTATGTGCTACATTGTGATTAATCTATCTCTAGCTTTTAATTTCATATTCTATGGTTATGTTTATTTTGTTGTTGATGTTGGTGGTGTTATGATTGTTTTCTGTTTGTGGGTTGTTAGTGAAATTGATGCAGATTATGAACTGGATTTTTGTGTCGGTCATGGAATTTGATTGGTTAGAATTTTGTTAGATTTGGAGTGTACGGTGTGTGAACACTTCTCGGGCTTAGGTGCGTCCCGGTGTCGGACACCTGTTCGACACTGACACGACACCAACCACTTACAATTATATTGAATTACACTATCATTTTTTCAAAAATTTATCCGCAGTGACATGTCGGTATCCGTATCGTGTTTGTGTCTTGACGTGTCAATATCTGTATCGTCTTTGTGTTTGTGTCCGTGTTTGATTGGTGTGTGACGTTATGAAATTGATCAATTATGAGTTTGGTTTAGCTGAATTGAATCATTTAACGGTTATGTGCTTGATTGGTGTGTGAGGTTATGAAATTGATTAATTATGGGGTTTGGTTTAGCTGAATTGAATCATTTAACGGTTATGTGAGTGGTGGAATGAGCATTTACTTTGGTAGTTCAATCAATTGAAGAATGAAAATTGATGTTTTTTTTTACTTTGAGTAGATCTTAAGTGATTGAACATTGTTATTTTTCCTTGTGTGGAGGGTGGAGTGATTGATTTGTGGTATGTATTATTGGATACCACCTGTTTGGATTTTGGAAAAGGCCGTGCTTTAGGACAGTTCCATGTGGGGTCTCTTTTGAACTTTGTTAGAACATATGATGATTTATTTCTTATTTATTAGCTGGACCATTAATTATTTAAAATTAGAAATTGGTCTTGTTTGTTGCCAAAAATTCAGAACTAGCTAGCCTTCAATTAATCATATACTATTTATTCATGTTGAAATTACTTAAAGCCTATAGTACTAGTAACCATTTTTCTACATCATCTTAATTGTGGCAATTGAAAAAGCATAGAACATGCTATGATGCTACTAAGCATTGATGATAATTTTCTATTTTCATAATCATTCATTTAGATTGATGTCGGTCTTATATTATATAAACCGTTGCTTGCATTGCATGGTGGTCCACAAGTGAAAAAAAATCATAAAGCGTGTTGCATAGAGAGATGATGATTTTCATGAACTTTCATGCATATACATAATGATTCTGATCTTAGATTAGGACTCTTTTCTTTGTCTACAAGTGAGGTTTGAGTTTGATCATGACAGATTTGTTTGGTGTGTACTCAAACCCTTTTAATTAATATTCATGACTACTTTTTACAATGTTTACAGTCCTATAACAACAGTTAGATCCAGCTGTAACCCCCGGATCCGAATCCTCCACGGTTACGAGTTCTCAACATTCACGCTGTCAGTATATCAATGATCGTTCAATGGTTCATATTCAAGCTTAGAATTTTGACTTATAAAAGATAAATTAAATTATGCATTTTTTTAGACCTTCCGATCTTTGATTGGACGACCATTGATGTTCCGACGATGTGAACGCAGGATCCCTCGATTATTGGAAATCTAAATTCCTGATATTCAGCTCAATTACTCCCTCTGTCTCAAAATATAAGAGAAAAAAACTCAATTTTTTTGTCCCAAAATGTAAGAGAAAAAGTTCAAATATTTATCTTTTCAAGAAAAGTTTACTCTCTCTCTTACTTTTTCTATAACCAACAACCAATAGAAATTGTTTTTACATCTTTCCATACAACTTTTTTCAAAAAAACATACTCCCAATCATTATATTTTACTTTTTCTTAATAAGTGTGATTTTTGTTTTTCTCTTACATTTCGGGACGGAGGGAGTACATTGCTCAATTGTTAGGATTGAGATACCCTGTTGTAATTATTACACGCAGTTACACAGTTTTTAATCGTAGCCATTGATCTCAAATCGGATGGTTTAGATTAAAAAATGTATTTCTTAGTTAAAACAATATCGGCCGTTAACATTAACATCACACGGTCTAGATTCACTACTACATCCTGCTGTTATATCATGATGTCCATGTTCTGTTAGATTTTAGTAGTTATGAATAATTTTTTGTTAATATTATTATGTACCTAGTGAAATTGAATAGTATACATAAAAAAGATTTATGTAGTGAGAAATAATGAAATTATTTTTGTCATCATACCATATAAAATAGGAAAAGGTTGTATTGAGTTGTGAAATGGAATGTCTTGTTGCCTTTACAGTTGGTATGAAAACAACAATTGCTATAGTTGCATTATTTGTAGCCATGTTATATGTATTTTTCTCACATGGGTTTTATAATTTTTCAGAAAATGGGGAATTGAGAAATTGGTGTATAAAGATGTGAAAAAAGGTATAAGAAGAGATAGAAAATATGCAGTACAACCACGTAGCTTGTTTGCAACTGGTGTTCACATGTCACAGAATTTAGATGGAAAAACAACTCACAAAACTGAAGGAAAGATAAAATATTTTCATTATCATGGAACCATAGCTCAAAGAAGAGAATCATGTAAAATGTTTATTAATTCAACACAAACCACATATGACAAAACACCTTATGAGTTGGATACAACTATGAGGGACATTGCTGGTGTGATCAAGAAATTTGAGCTTAAGATGATTGGAAACAGAGTACAGAAGACACGGTTATGATTATGACAGCTTCAAATCTTTTATTCTTTTTTTTATAAACTATATAAATATTAGTTTAATGTTTTAACTTTTGTGGTAGAATAGAAAATTTATTGAGCTGTTCTTTTTTAAATTATATATATTTTTTATTTTATTTTGTACTACTGTATATTTACAGATGGGTATATGATCATGTTTGTTTTTTTTAAAATGTCTTATGTGTTTTACATTTTTTAATTCTATTACACTTTTTTTTTATATGATTCTACTACTATTACACTTTTATATTTTTGTTTCTAACAAAATACTCCATGAATAAAGATGGAATAGTTTCAATAATTTTGTCGGTGTGGGACATTGAAGGGGTCCCCACCTACAGTGATGCCATATGGAGGAGGGTGTCTTTTGTTTTTCTTCTGCTTTGCGGGCGTGCCTGCATTGCATCTTTTCTTGTTGTAAAAAAAGAGATAATAGATGGGTATAATGAGAAAAATAATAGAAAATTGTAGACTGTTTGGATTTGGGTGGAGTGAAAGAAAATATTAGTAACAATGTGTTTTCTTTCAATTGTTAATTTAGAAAAGAAAATTAATATTTTTTTTGACTAAATATAAAAATATTCATTCATTCAAATTCATAAAGTACATCAATCGAAATCATAACATATTCAATTTCGCTAAAAATTAAAGGGGATGAATCTGCGAACATGCTCACAGCATCCGAGTTAATAGCATAATACGGCTTAATTACAAAGCCTACAATTGATATGACAAACCTCAAATGTCCGAAATGATTATGCTTCCGGATCTTGAACGTTGAAAACACGAAAGTCATTGAATCTGCTTGAATTTAGATCGAGCAAATTTGCATACTTGAACAAACAAACTCGTACAGAGACGAGAAATCAAAACACCGTACAATGACAGGAAATTAAAATAAACACCGTACGAAGACGGGAAATCAAATTAAACAACTCTGCAACACTAGACAAAGAAATTAAGAAGAGGAAAACTCAACCAAAACCTAAAGATATGTGAAAAATTACTTATCACTTATTTTAATAAAAGAGAAACTAAAAAAGAAAATTAATATTTAATATTTTGCTTTTGCTGAAATTTTATAGACGAAAATCTAGCTTATTGTAATTGAAACTTCAAAAATAACAAATTTTGTCATATTAGAAGTGACGAAAAAATGTAATATAATTTCTACTAAGAGAAGCATCGTAAATAATACAATTGAAAACATCTCTCCACTCAATCTTTTTATCCTAAAATTTGCAACTATTCCTACAAAATCAAATGATATTAAAAATATTAATAATAACATTCTGGAAGACAAACTTGCATTAAGTAGACCAAAATTTATCTCAAGAGGTAAAAATATACTGCCCTGAACTAATGTCAATATGTATACTAATTATATGCTGCAAGAAACTCATAATTTGATTAGAAAAAAGACACTGACAAAAAAGATGCAAAGAGGAATATAGGTTAGAATCACTTTCGGGACGACTGACTGACTTCACAAACCAACACGAGTCTTTTTAGCATGTTTTATCCTCACTCACATGCATTCTAGGAAACTTTCCAGAAGGGCACACATCCAAACACTACTCCAAGTCAAGCACGCTTAACTATGAAGTTCTTATTTATTGGGCTCCCGAAAAGAAGATGCATCTTGTTGGTATATATAGTACCTATCACCCTTCAACCATGCAGTCCCATACATGTACAATCTTATGATCCCTCTCATTCCGATGTGAATTCGGGCTATTGTCTAGAAGCTGCCAAGAGCCGCACATTGTCATGTCTTGTGCACTGGCGTTCACTCCCCGCCCTCGTCAGCCTCGGGTATTACATGCCCACCAGCTTCCGCTTGGTTCGTCCCCGAACCACATCGTACTGGGAAAAGTCTGCTCTGATACCATTTGTAATATCCCAGACTGCTTTCGGGACGACCAACTGACCCCACAAACCAACACAACTCTTTTCAGCATGTTTTGTCCTCACTCACATGCATTCTAGGAAACTTCCCAGAAGGTCACCCATCTAAACACTACTCCAAGTCAAGCACGCTTAATTATGGAGTTCTTATTTGTTGGGTTCCTAAAAAGAAGATGCATCTTGTTAGTATAGGTAGTACCTATCAATCTTTATAAACCATCCTTCAATCATGCAGTCCCATACCTGCACAGCCTTAGGATCCCTCTCATTCTGATATGAATTCGTGCTATTGCCTAGAAGCTGCCAGGAGCCGCACATTGTCATACCTTGTGCACCGGCGTTCACTCCCCGCCCTCGTTAGTCTTGGGTATTACAATTTTTAAGTAAGATGATGAGATAAAGTTGGAAGAAAAAATAATAACCTAAAAACTATAAATTAATTGAATTAACTTATCAAATAAACTAAAAACTAATCAAAATAAATTATAAATTCGTGTAAAAAAAATTATGAAAAAAATTTTATTTTTTATAATAAACTTATAATCTATAAGCTATAAGCTTATTTTCATGCGTATCCAAACCAACAGTCATAATAGTAAAATGTTTGTGTTTTTTTTTTATTTTAGTAAATGTTAGTGTTGAATTTCACTTGTGGTTGTGGACTGTGGTCATATAAAACTGAATTACACATTTGCACTGCACATATGCACTTGTTCTGAGCTAGACAATATTCGTACACGTCCCATTGTCCAGTGAAGAAAGCTCTATTTAGTCATGGTGCAAATGGACTCCATCCACACCTTTCTGTGAATAAAGCAAAATTCTGTACTCTTTGTTTCTTTAGGAACAGAACAGGTCATTAATTTATGATAGGGATTATTAGCTTTTGGACAAGTCAAAAAGGACATGTGGGTGACATGACTCTTTCTCCTGTTTTTATTCTGCTAACGTGATTGAATCATTGCTCCCTCCTAACAACAACAGTACTTGATTTCTTTTAACAAGTCATTATGCTTAAGCTAAAATTTAACTTTACAAGAAAATTAACCAAAAATATAAGCAAATAAAATTGACATGAAAATTTTAGTCAAAAAAATAAATAAATTGATATGAGAATTTTATATGCCATGGCCTCTCTTTTTTTTGACTAAATAGGAAAATCATGATCAATAATGAGTATGAAGAAAAATGAAGTTTTTCATATCTTTTTTTGGTACTTCTTCCGTCTCAAATTATAAGCACTTTTTCAAAAAAAATTTAATCTCAAAATATAAATGTTTTTGCAAATTATTTGATGCATTTATTACCTTTTTCCTACACATACGCCTAATTATTACTACTAACTTGCATTTGAATACAAAAAGTTAAATTTCTACACATACAAACAAAGAACAATTTTTTGATAAAATTTACACACAAACAAGACACAATAATTACATTTTCAACATTTTTTAATAAACATGAAATTAGCCAAAAGTGCTTATATAATGAGAGGAATGAAGTACTTTTTATTAGAGTAATGATTACTCACTCCGTACCAAAATATAAGTCACTTTGAAGACAAAATTTATATCAAAATATAAGTCACTTTACAATATCAATGAAGCATTTAATGCTAATTTTCTTATTATACCCTTAACTATTTATTACTCTTTCTTCTTTTACTTCTACAATTTATCTTTTCCATACCATAAATGAAGGACAATTTTATAAACTAACTCATAATTTCTATTTTCCATATAACAATGATTACATTTCTTAATTTGTATGATATGATCAAAACAATTTATATTTTGATAAGGAGATAGTAAGTTTTAAATTTGATCTTCTTTTATCTTTTCTTTTCTCTTAAATGTACAAAAACACCAACTATAGAGTACTCATATGTATTAATTTTACATTTGATTCAATAATCCATTTGTAATTATTCATCTTATCACATTTTCAATTTAGCGAATCATTACAGTAACCCACTTAGGTTGATCTATTGGTATTGACTTGGGATTTGAGAGTGTGTTTCTCCTCGAAGTCTTAAGTTCAATTCTCTCTAGTAAAAATTTAGGTGAGTCAGTTTAGCTTTTTCAAAAAAGCAAATCATTACGGTGGTGCTTTCATCATTCACCATGGTGGATGATACTTGTATGAATGAGTTGGAGGTGGTGCTTTCATCATTCACCATGGTGGATGATACTTGTATGAATGAGTTGGAGGCAGCCATTCAAAGCCTTAACTCAACAATGGTGAAGTTTATGGAAAATGAAGAAGTAAATCACATCGAGTATTTGCGATCATGTTCATCTGCGTCATGCATTTGGATCGTATTGAAGCCTAATTGGATGTATTTCCAATTAGTTCCACTTTTATGGTTGTTCGAACTAATCGACACAATCTTTGAATCAAGCATTTCAACTAGTTATAGGGATGATTGACATATCTCAAGAGGCGATTTACGCTCCATAACCACTCAATTAAGATGTCCAACTCTAAATCAAAGCTTTTCGGCCATGGAATGGATGAGAGCAATATGCAGCGGAAATAAAGTTGCACAAACTTGTAAGAATCTATGGGAATTAATCAACCAATAAATGATAACCAAATTTTAATGTGGAAAACAGTCACTGTGAGAGTAAAAAACAACAGGTTGTTCAGAACAAAGAAATAATTTCACTTAAATCAAATAAGGGTACAACTAACTGTCAAAGTGACGCACAAACTAGTAACAACAAGTCAAACAACAAAGCCAACTAGGCAAATGCTAACGAACGCCCCTGAGACACTCTTTAAAGTCTTAAATAGTAGGTTTTTATACAATTTATATGAAAATTTGTAAAGTCAACGCACTAGAATTGAACCTCAAAGATACAATAAAAGAAAGCAAGGGAAAAAAATGAGTCTTCTCTCTCTAATTTCCTCTCTGCCTTCTATCTACATCAAACACAGCCGCCGCCCCCTTTCTAACCCTAAATCCAAATTCTTCTCAGCCAAGATGTAAGTCTCACGGTGGTGGTAGGATGAGGTCTCACCTCCGCACCACCGTCACCCCTCCTTCCTTCTCGGCGTTTCTTCGATCCAGATCTTCTTTCTTTGTCCGTCGCTTTTCGTGTTCATTGGGTGGTTTTTCTGGGTTGCGTACTCGCCGGAGGTTTGAGGAGTGTTTTAGAAGCAGGCGGCGCCGCCGCTGGCTTTTGTTTGGTTTTGGTCGTTTTCTGTCTTTTGTATTCGTTAGGATTATGTTTTGGTTCTGTTGGTGTTGTTGCTGGTGGTTTTGGTGGTGACGTGGGGCTTGTTGAGTTGGAGTGATGGTGGTTAGATGTGAGGAAGTGGTGGTGTGGTGGTTGGTTGGTTGTGTTGCGGTGGTGACTTGTTGTGGTTGTTGAGGTGTGGTGGGCTGTGGTTTTTGTGGTGTTGGCTGTTTTAAGAGGGTTATTGTGGTGGTGACGAGTGGTGGATTTTATCGGTGGTGGTGGAAGGGGTTTTGTGTTAAGTTTTTCTTATTGTCTGCTTGGGTGTTGCACCGGTGTCTTTTCCGGCGGTTGTTGTATTATTGGGGTGTGTTTTGAGCCTGGTTTTCGGTTTTGATGTGGTACTTGGGTTATTGTTCTAGTGTGAGGCTGGTTGTGGCAGCGGCGGTTTTTGTGGCCGAAATGGTTTTGTGTTGTAGTGCTGTTTTGCGGCGTTTTTAGACGTGTATGTGTTCTCTAGTGGTTATGTTATGGTGTTGCTTTGGCCGTGGTGTGGGGGTTCTGGTGTTGCCGGCGTGTGGTTGATGCTATGACGTGGATATTGGTGTTGTGATGGGGAGGTGGTGGTGGTTGGAGGTGATGAGAGGGTGTTGTGGTGTTTCGTGGTGGTGGCATTGGATATGGTGGTGGTGGCAGTGGTGGTTATTGTGGCGGTGGTGATTCGGTTGTTGGTTTTAGTTGGTTTTGCTTGTATGGTGCTTTGGTAGGAGGTTTATTGTGTTTCTTGGTGTTTGGTTGGTGGTTGTTGGTGTTGTGATGGAGGTGGTGGTGGTCGGGGGTGATGAAGGGTGGTGTGGTGGTGAAGTTTTTTGGAGGTCTGCAAGCTGAGATGTATATGTCTAGGCTCTCACTCTATCGTTGTCTTTCAATTTTTGATTAAAGGAGTTGTTATTTGGATTCTGGTGGGCCGAGTAGTTTTGATTCGAGTTCGGGAGTTAGTGTCTAATAACATCTTTTTGAGTCGGGTTGATGACTCTTCGGTGGTTTGGAAGCCAAGAAGTATACTTCTTTTCATTAGCGTAGATTTTGGTATTTTCACTGGTGTTCCACTTATATACGGCGTCTTTGTTTTGTAACCTCTCTTACCCTCTGTTCTTCTTGTGCTGAGACCTAGTCTTATTAATAATATTTTGCCATTAAAAAAAAATAATTAACACTAATTCCTCGAAAGATATAATTATTGCGCATATACCATAAGCTCTAAAGTTGTTGCTAATCAAATTATATAACGAAACTTCTTTTTATGTTTCCCTGCCGCAACATGTCCAAATGAAATGAAATGTTGCACCAATTCATTGCCTCATTGTCTCCGTGATCATAAAGGAGTAGCGCTTCTCTTTGAATGAATTCTCTCTTAAATTTATTAAAAGAAGAAAGATGCAACATTAGCTATTCTCATATCTAAAAAACCTAATTATTAATTATGTACATACAATTGAGCAGTGTTGTCATGGTACGGGTACGGTACTGGTACCCGATACAGGTACGGGTACGTGGTACAACATTTTTAAAAAAACTATGGTATGGGTATGTGGGTATATTTTTATTTATTTATAATTATATAAATAAAATAATAAAAATATACTACTAAAACACATACTAATTAAACATAAAAAACAACACACTTTAAAAAGCAATTAAAATTGTTCAAAAACATCAAATAAAAATATATCAAATTAAAAAACAATTTGCTAAAAAAAAGTAAAATTGTAATCAATAACAAAAAAAAAACATTTTAAAAATGTCATTATTTATCGAGTCAAAATCGAATCTCAATATTTCTCTCTTCATCATCATTTAAAAAAACGGCCTCTAGTTCAGGTTCAACGAGAGAAAGATTAGCAACTTCAAGAATATCAGCTCCATCAAATATATCTAATTCATTTTCATCAATATCCCACATTCTCGTTGCTCCTTCATTACAATTCTTACTTTTTTTACATTTTTCTTGCAATTCTAGGTTAATAATTTTTTATGAGAAAATAAAAGATTTATTTTGGACAAAATATTTTTTTAAAAAAATTTAAAAACAAAAGAAAAATAAAATTTTAAGACCCGTTCGAGTACCCGGTAAGTATCCGGCGAGTACCCAAACCAAAAAAAAAAAAAAAAACGGGTGCGGCGTCGGTGCGTACCCATTGAGTACCGGGTGCTTACCGGTACTGGTACTCTCCCTAAAATGGAGTACCCGTGCATCACTGCAATTGAGTAGTTTAAATCAAATGTTTTCTACAAATTTTTTTGATTAACAATGTTTTCTACAGTTTTAAACTAACAAGTGAACATATAAAACTACTACCTCCGTTCTTTTTTACTCGTCGTTTTAGAAAAAAAAGACCAAAATAAGAGGGGTATAATTTTGCACCTTTTTTTCCTAGTATGCCCTTTTTTAAATATATCATATTTTTAGTCTACCGATAAATTCTTTCTTTTTCACAAACATTATCAAGTTTCAAAAAAATTGTAACAAACTTTATTTAAAAACAAACAAAATTTGTATACATTAAAAAAGATTTTATTGTTTGAACAAAAACAATTATACAAAATTTAGTTAATAAAATAAAATAAGAAGAAGGATATAATAGGCAAAATATATCATAAATTGCTAAAACGACAAATAAAAAAGTATAAATATTTTTTTCTAAAATGACAAATAAAAAGGAACGGAGGTAAGGTAGTATATAAAAAAAAAAAACTATATAACAAATTAGATATAGCATAGACAGCTAAGACAAATTTTTCCAATGTACTAAAAAAAAAAGACAACTTAGGTAAGTGAATTTAAAGTCTAATCTCACTCTAACACTTGATCGATTGGTGGACTTTAAATTGATGATGCTCAAACTTAGACAATATAAAACACTTAGACACTATAATGTTTCCATCATCGATGAAATATAATTAAAAATATACGAAAATGCTAAACAGTGCTCCGGGACATTGGTTAAGTATATAAATATAGAGAATCTGATTTGAAATTTGTGCAGTCAATGCATTGAAAATACAAAAAGCATATCTATTTTATCTTTAATTTCCATTTTTAGTATGCTTAACAAGTGCCTCAGGGGCAGTGGCGGAGCCAGGAAATATATAAAGTCTGGGCAAAATTTAAAATTTATACAAAAATTTCAATTTTACATTGAAAATTTTCAAATTAAGAAAAAAAAACTCAGTTTTGCCCTAAATTAATTCTCTCGAATCTCAATTTTACTTTAAGTTAACTCCTAAAACACAAAAAAATTTATTTTGCGATGAAAAATCTGAGTTCTGAACCAATTTTTTTTTAATTTTGCTCTAAATTAATTCATAAAAATATCAATTTACTCTAAATTTACCCTAAAAACAAAAAAATATTCCGACCAAACTCAGGCTGCAGCCCTAACAACCTGGGTGGTAAATCCGCTCATGCCCAGGGACACTCTTTAGCATGACCCATAGCATGACCCTTAAAAATAAATAAAATGTATACATTCACTACTAAAAAAAATTTAAATACCGACGGCCAAAATTTGTCTCTAAAAGGCAAATATTCCGTCACTAAACACGTTAGAGACAGAATTAGAGACAGATTTGATGTGGTCGGTAATTTCCTCGTCTCTAAGCCATTAGAGACGAATTTTATATTCCGTCTCTGATTGGAGACAGAATTTATCCGTCTCTGAATCAGAGACGGATTTTATATATCTGTCTTTAAATGTTGAATTCAAAACACAATAAATCCGTCTCTATTAGAGACAGAATTATCCGTCTCTGAATTTAAATAATTCTGTCTCTAAAATTCCGTCTCTAAGAAAACAAATTCGTCTCTGTTGGAGACCGAATTATCCGTCTCTGAATTGACATAATTTTGTCTCTAAAATTCCATCTCTAAGCAAAAAAATTCGTCTCTGCTGGAGACTGAATTATCCGTCTCTGAATTCAAATAATTCTGTCTCTAAAATTCCGTCTCTAAGCATAAAATTTCGTCTCTATTGGAGATAGAATTATCCGCCTCTGAATTCAATTTTTTTTGTCTCTAATCATAAAATTTCGTCTCACAAAACACGTTTTCCATCTCTTGTTAGTCATTATTTTTGTCTAATTAGCAATTAAATGCTTATATAGTTTTTCAAATATTAAATTTTGTTTACTAAATGTAATTCATATAATTCTACAATATGAGAAAATCAAATTTCAATTAATACTAAATTTGAAACATTAACATAAAATGTATGTCATATTTACAAAGTATCAATATCAAACATTAACATAAAATTTGCGAAGTTTCCTTGCTTGTTATATGAATGGGCGTGTGGAACCCGGGGGATTGGTTTATGCGCTGATGTGTTGTTGGTCTTTACTCCGCATGGCCGCATTTTGTTGTGGGTTCGGTTAGGGGTTGTTTGTTAGGTTTTTTGTCCTGCTGCGTTGGTGCCTTGTATAGTTTTGAGTTTATTTGTTTTGTATGTGCATCTTGTGTTTTACGTTGTACCCTTCTCTTGATCTTGATTTGGTTTGTATTTCTTGTACACTCCAATTATCTTTAATAAAGTTTAGCTGTTAAAAAAAAACTTAAAGTTGTCTAACACACAAATAAATTTAAATAATTATACAATAATACATAAAAGAATGTAAATAAAGATAAATTTCATCACCTTTCTCGTCATTTTCATTGTAACCTTCTCTTTCAAGTTGAACCGGAGAGTTTTGATTAATATTAGACACAAACCTTTCAAAAAAACATACAATTAAAGTTCTATCAAGATTACACGCTAGAAAAACATACAATGAACCAAAAAATAAAACTCATAAAAACTCTATCAACTCTTAGATTTTCACAATATTTTTGAGTGAGTATTGTTGTTGGACTTGAGTTCTATTTATAGTAAAATAGACTATAATATTCAAGTCTTCCATAAAGGATTAGCTTCAATTTGATAAAGTTTGTTAGCACCAAGTTTTTGATTATCTTCAAAATAAAATATTTATTTGGAATACTTAAAGTAAAATAAAAACCAATTTAATTTTATTTTTGAATGGATTTGGCGTGGGATTTTTTAATGAAAATATTCCATATGTTTTGAAATACGTTATGGGGATAATCTTAGCTTATGTTTTAACTAGTTCTACTTTAACCATTCATGTTTATGTTTGAATCATAGCTATGCCTTCCAAAACCTATTTTGGTTTTGTTTACAATCATGTTTGGTGAAATCACATTAGCTTATATTTGAACAAAAAAAAAAAAATAACCAATTTTCAAAATATTACTTGTTTAAAATATTTAATTTTAAATATATATCTTCAAACAAAAATATTCTATAACAAAAAAAAACAAAAATATTCAACAAAAATATATTTGTTAACTTCTAATGAATACAAATAATCTTCTCCAAAGATATGAAAAAATATTTGTTTCCAACAAATCTTGTTCAAACAAAAATATATTGTTTTCTTCCAAGCAAATAAAAAAATTCTCCAAAAATAAACTCAATCCAATTCAAACAAATAAAGTTTGAATAGATAACTTCTTCATGAATCAAGTAAATGAATCTTTTAATTTCGTAACAAATTTCTAATACGCGCACATAAAAAGACATTCACAAAGCACTCCTAATGTAGAGATTAGGTCTGTAAGACATCATGTTTAACATGTTATTTTTACAAAAACAAAAATTGACAATCAAAAGACTAACACCTATTTTCCATTAATTATTTATCATATTTAGAAAAATTTAATTTGTTAAGTTTTCTGAAAAGTATTTGGATTATCTCCTATGATGCATTATAATTTTGGTGAATATTGTTTTTATTCTAATAATTTTTTTTTATTTTGGGTGAATTTTTTTTATTTTAATTGACACAAATTAATTACTCGATCTGTTCCTAAATAACTGTCACAATTGACCAGATACGTACGCCAACGAATATCTTTAATCAAAATATACAAACAAAGTATGATATAAAAATGACACTTATTAAAGAAATGATGGAGTATCATCCATTTTTCATGAACAAAACTATGTTCACTTGCGTAAAAAAATTTATATTTTTCCCTTGAGTATATCAAATTTTATTTTTAATCATCAAAAAAATTTCTTTGAACTTTGTCCTCTAAATTTTATGTTTTTAATTTTTTTTTTATAATGTCACATACTCTAAGTAAATTATTTTTATGACATGTCAATAATAAAACCTTAAAATGTCATTAGTTTTATAATTTTAATATTTAATCTTTTTTAATTTAATGATAACATCAAATTAAAAATTAAATTGTTCAACTAATGATTAATAAGTTTTAACTATAAACTATATTTTTATCGGATTTATATTTCATTCATCGCATGAGAGAAAGTCATAGTCATGACTCAAGGAAAATATGTTTCGAAATTTAAAAAAAAATTATTATAAAAAATTAAATATATCGTTATGTTTAAAATTTTGGGTTAAATAAATTTTTAATCCCTACAAAATGGTGACTTTCTATGTTTAGTCGTTATTTAAATTTTTAGTTCTTCAAAAATTATTATGCTCCCAATTTTGGTCTCTATTGGTAAATTAACATGTATTTTTGAACGATTTTTTCATATGTATGTTTAGATCATCGTAAACATTTCCTCCAAAAAAAAGTGCTCGAAATTTGATTTTTATGTCATGATTTTCGTTACTTTTATCTCTACCTTTTTCTATTTGAAAAATTCATACTTAATTCATATCATGTTAAAAAGTTCTAAATTTTAATAAATAAACTTTATATGATATATTAAACATGCCCATAAAAAATCATTCAAAAATTTAAGAGTTTAATTATAATTATTTAGTAGAGACTAAAAGTATATGGAAGAAACAAATTATAGGGACTTAAAATATAATAAAAAATAAGTAAGCTTAAGGACTAAACTTAGAAGGTCCATATTTATAGGGACCAAATATATATTTAACCTAAATTTTTTTTGCGGACAATAAAAATTTTGGAGGGAAATTTTTTGGCAGGATGAATCTTCAATGTTATTTCGTTTAGAGATGGATTTCAGAGACAGATTATTTCAGAGATGAATAAATTCCGTCTCTTATAGATGTTTGACTACTATAATAACAAGACTAATTAGAGACGGATATAGAGACGAAAACTATTAGACACAATAAAAATTCGTCTCTAACATCTGTCTCCAATTACTTTTTTATTTATAAATTAAAAAACTAAGTAATTAGAGACAGGTTTAGAGACGAAATATTTTTGAGACAAATTTTTCTGTCTCTAAAAAATCCGTCACTAGTGCATATATTTTAGTTTTTGTCTTTAAACACTTTTTTCTGTCTCTAATTCCGTCTCTAATAGAGATGAAATATATCCTGTCACTAAATTCCGTCGGTATTTAGACTTTTTCTAGTAGTGATTTTTGTTAGTGTAAACCATACGTTACCCCATTTCACAGGGATTAAATACTCTATTTTTTTATAATTTATATGTTTCATAATCCATCCATTTTAAAAGTAGGATTTTGTTAACAACTGTTTTAAGAGCACATGTTGAAAAATTAAAAATAAAAATTTTACATTAAAAAATATAATATTTTGATTTTGAAAAATCACATATACAATTTCTGAGACGAATATAATTTCTATATTTAAATTCATTAACATATGCCTCGTATTTAAAGTATTTATCTTTTCATGTGCCCTAACATGTGATGAAATATTTTTTATGATATTTGAATTATATTTGACAATTCTTATTTCTAACCAAAATTCTAGTGTAGTAAAAAAAAAATATCACTCTAACAATTATTATAAATGAATTCTAATCATTAGTTTATATCTAAAAAGGACAAGATTTAGGGTAAATTATCTTGGAGTCAATTGATCTCTTTTTTTTATTCTTAAATGTATCAAAAGGTTTTGACATGTTAGTCGTGTTGACATGTTGGACTTAAATCCGTGTTACCGTAACATCCATGCATGACTAATGTTTTCCCTTTCTTTCACACTCTTTAAATACTACACGTGGCATGAGATGAATCTCAAAATCTAATAATTGGTAACATAACTTGTTAACTTGTTTTTGTCGGTTGGAGAGTAGGGACCAAGACTTTTCTATACGCTAATTTTAGAGGAGTGGTGTCAAAGAGAGTCGGCCACACACACACATATATATATATATATATATATATATATATCTATATACATACTCTATCTGTTCATAAATATAAGATTTTGTTTGATCACTATATATACGCTAATGCATAATTTTAATCACAAATATTTTTAATTATTTAATAGTAAATTTTATAAAAATTTAATATTTTGAAAATATTCATCAAAACAAATCAAACAAGATCTTATATGCTAATATTTACATCTATGTATTATTACAAATATAGGATAAAAAAATGATAAGCAAATAATACAATTTTGTCAAATGTGGTCTTATATAAAAGACGGAGGGAGTATATATATATATATATATATATATATATGATATAAGTAATTCTTTCTTAATTTATTCACTTACTATATTCTAGAGTTTAGACTGAATTTTTGGACTTGAGTTATGCCAACTAAGAGCTCTACAAAAGAGTGAATTTCGAAATAAAGTTTAATTTTTTGATTGAACAATTTTTAATTAGACTTTATTTATTTTACAGTGGAAATATGAACTACAAGAATCTCACTATTTTTTAGGTGAATTAGTTATGTATCAAAATACTTTAATAGTTATGTCTCACGATTTTGATTTTTGTAGGTGAATTAGTTATGTATCATTCTAACATGCATTCATTTCAAGTTTATAATGACTTCGGTGTTGGAGTATTTTTTTCACAAATATTTCCATTTCATCATCTGTCACTACTAGAAAAATTTTAAATACCGACGGTCAAAATTTGTCTCTAAAAGGTAAATATTCCATCACTAAGCACATTAGAGACACTACAAGAAATTTACCCATTTGCTACGAAATTTTTCCTCACAAATGCACCAAATTTCGTCACAAATATACATTTGCGAGGACATTTGTGAGGAAAACAGTCGTTGGTAAATTAAAGGCTGTTCGGACGACATTTGCGAGGAAATTTCCTCGCAAATGGTGTCAGACCATTCTGCATGACATTTGCGAGGAAATTTCCTCGCAAATGTCATTTATGACACTCACGCGCCTGCACATACATTTGCGAGGAAATTTCCTCGCAAATGTATTAAATTAATTTTTTTTTTTAAAATAATAAATCAGAAATTAATTTAATTATAATTAAAATAATTATAATTTGTAAAAATAATAATTAAAATTTTAATCAATATTAAATTTTGGTGGTAAATTTTTTTTAGAAAATTGCAAAAAAAATTTGCGGGAAAAATGAAATTCGAATTATCGATAAAAATTTATTGCGGGAAAATACGAAAATTTATTGCGGGAAAAAAAGAAATTCGAATTTTCGTTAAAAATTTATTGCGGGAAAAAACGAAAATTTATTGCGGGAAAAAATGAAATTTGAATTTTCGTCAAAATTTATTGCGGGAAAACTGAAATTTGAATTTTGCGCCGAAATTTTCGCTGGAGACATTTGCGAGGAAATTTCCTCGCAAATGTGAATAATTAAAAAAAAAATAAACAGGAAACATTTGCGAGGAAATTTCCTCGCAAATGTAAAAAAAAAAAAAAAAAAAATTCGCCAAAATAATAATAAAAATCATAAACTTCTATTTAATTTGTTAAAATATGTTTTAAAATATTTTAATTTGATTAAAAAATTGATATTTATATTTTTCGAAAAGAAATATATACAATATATATTATATATAAAAAATAAATGAATGAAATGATAAAAATAATAGATGAAAAAGTTGTTGGAATGATTTTGAAAAAATAAAATGATAAATAAAAATAAAAGTTGAAAAAGTTGTTAGATATGAATGTGTTGGAGTTGTTGTTGAAAAGATGAAGAAAGTGTTAGAGATATTGAAAAGAAAATATAAATGTTGTTGATGAAAGTGTTAATGTGAGAGATGTTTAGTAGATAGTGTTTTGAAAAAAAGATTTTAATTAGAAATTGTAGAAAAAGAAGAAAAAATGTTGAAGAAAGTGAAGAGAAAAAAGAAAAAGAGTTGAAGAAGTTGAAGAGAAAGAAGAAAAAGGGATGAAGAATTGAAAAGAAAGAATAAAAATGGTTGAAGAGTTTGAAGAGAAAGAAGAAAAGTGTTTTAGAGATTGAAGAGAAAGAAGAAAAATGTTTGAAGAGTTTGAAGAGAAAGAAGAAAAGTGTTTGAAGAGAAAGAAGAAAAGTGTTTTAGAGATTGAAGAGAAAGAAGAAAAATGTTTGAAGAGAAAGAAGAAAAGTGTTTTAGAGATTGAAGAGAAAGAAGAAAAGTGTGAAAGAATGAGTATTGAAGAGTAGATAGTGTGATATATATAGAAAAGTTGTTGGAAGAATAAATAATATAATAACATTTGAGAGGAAATGTCCTCTCAAACGTTTTCTGACTGCCACGCGTGGGACCCTTTACATTTGCGAGGAAATTTCCTCGCAAATGTAAAGGGTCCCACGCGCAGGCACTCAGAAAACGTTTGAGAGGAAATTTCCTCTCAAATGTCTTCAGCAAATTTAATAATTAATTTTGCTTAATAAATCGAAAATTCGAATTTCAATTTTTCCCGCAACCGCAATAAATTTTACCGAAAATTATAATTTCAATTTTTCCCGCAATAAATTTTTACCGAAAATTCGAATTTCCAATTTTTTGACCGTACTAATGTTATTTTCAAAAAGTTTGGTTATCCTCTATCAGTTTACGATGAAATTAAAATTTTTAATTTTTGCGTCTAAATATACATAAAGTTAGTTTCTCTATGCAATTTCAATTTTTCCCGCAATAAATTTTTACCGAAAATTTGAATTTCCAATTTTTTGACCGTACTAATGTTATTTTCAAAAAGTTTGGTTATCCTCTATCAGTTTACGATGAAATTAAAAATTTTAATTTTTGCGTGTAAATATACATAAAGTTAGTTTCTCTATGCAGAAAATTATCGTAATTAAAGTTAAATTATCGTAATTCAATTTTTATTACACTGTTACATAACATAAAATATCATTATTCTTCATTCCTCCGGATCAGATTCCTCTTCATAATACCCTTCTTCCGGATCAGACTCTTCCAATTCGGGGTCTTCAAAACTTGGAGCAGGGAAATATGAGGTCGATGGTCTTTGTGTCGCAGGATTGTTTGAGTTACGTATATGTTGCATCATTTCTTCCTACCATCTTAATCTGTCGGCTCTTTCTTCCTCATATTGCTGTTGCAATCTTTGAGTCTCTAGATCCCTTCTCCGCAACTCCTCCTGAAATTTTTGCCACATTTCTGACTCAGACATCCTTGGCTCAGGGCAATCGTCAGGACCAGGAACATGATATAGGTTGGTTCCTCGATGAAAGTTAACGGCCAACCTCCCTAGACCAGGGAACCTATGTTCTCTTCCTTGAAGTCCGAGTGCTTCGGTAGCCTTTCTCCAGAGCTGATGCTGAACTTCAGATGGTAAATGACTGTAGGAGTCATACTCAGGATGTTGAGACAAATAGATTGCAACTAAGCGATCATTCTCCGCCTATATATATATATATATATACACATAAAAAAAATTGTGAGAAAAAAATTAGCGAATGAATAAAATTTTTTGAAAATAAATCTAAAATATATATCAAATTATAAATTTACCGAAAGTTGTTCAGAAATTGGATGAACCCAAGCACCGTCTCTCGTACTGCTGATGTGAGTTTGTCTGTACATTTCGGTGACGAAAGGTTCTCTCTCGAGAGTGCTTTCCTAATTTTTAATTTCACAAAATATTGATTAATATTTAAATATATAATTCAATATATTAAAAAAAATACATTAAATATATGTTTATACCAAGTGTCGAGCATGAGTAGAAAAGCTGACACATCCCCAGTGTGCAAGTTGGTACCCTTGGCATTAGCCCTATTTTTCTTGTTGACTTCACACCTTTTTAGGTAAGCCTCATCTTTAGTCCAATGCTCTACAAATCTGTCCCAGACATCCTCTCCGATGAATTCTGGACGATATTGGTCTGGACGTTGTAGATAGCGCTTTTTCTCGGTGTAAAGTTTCTGCGAGAATCGGGTACTACATGCTTTCATCCAGTTGTCCTTAACCATTTCGTCATGGTAAGGCTCCCAGGTACAGTATCTCTGAAATAAAAAATATAATTATTAATTACATATAATAAACATTTAAATCTTAAATTTAATTATTATATATGTAAACATGGAAATATTTGTGTTTACCTTAAATTCATCAAAAAGATTCTTCCTTAATACTGAATCATTCTCAACTAACTTTTTGAAGCTGGGGGCAAAGTGTTTGAGGGCGAGTTTGACAACAAAAGCTACCGCTTTGGCTGCATCTTTAGATGGCTCCAAACTACACATAACAAACATTAATTAATCTTTTAATTAAATTGTACATTTTAAAGAAATTAAAAATAAAATTAAAATAAAAATATACTTACCCATCGCCCTGAGGGTATATGACCATTTTATCACCCAATACTCGAACTCCTTCACTGAAGCGACGCCGTGGTGGTCTGAAAGCCACTGGTCGCTGTTGCTCCTCCTGTGAGCCTTGCGGTTGTGACGACGACGAACCATCCTGATGTGGTTGTCGTCGTTCTTGTTGTTGTTGTTGTTGTGGTTGTTGTTGTTGTTGGCTGAAAGCTTCATTAGGTGGATATGCCATAAAACCCAATAAATCATCATCATTGACATCACCAAGAAAAGGCATATTCCAATTTTCATCCTCAGGAATATTATTCAAGAAGCTAATATCAGGTCTATATGCTGGTGAAGGTGTTGGATACGAAGACCTCGGAACATCAACCGAAGACCTTCGTGGAGTCGGTCTAGAGTGCACATCAACAGTCGGCGAAGGTGCTGGATGAGAAGATCTTGGAACATCAATAGAGTTCCTCCGTGGAGCTGTAGGTGGAGTAGGTGCCGCAGAAGTCGGTTCTCGGATAGAAACTCCTTGATTCTGACGAGACGACAGAAAACTCGGTATCATACTTCGAGCGATCTTTTTTACATATTTTACCGGCTTCTTTCCCTTTCTCGAACCTTTCTCCTGATTATTTTGATCTGCCATCCCTGCATAAAATAATTTCAAAAGTTTGAATAAAATTAACAAGATTAAATAAACGAGTAAAACAATTTAATTAAAATTAAACAATTCATGACAAAAGATTAATAGACACTATGATAATAAAATTTCCAATTGGATTTATAATTCATTCCTAATTAAAGATAAATAGTTACAATATGATAATAAAAATTTCAATTGGATTTAAAATTCATTACTAAAGATAAATAGTTACAATATGATAATAAAAGTTTCTCAATTGATTTAAAATTCATTACAAAGATAAATAATTACAATCGAGATTTATTCATCATCATCGTCATTATTATAATATGTATCTTCATCTTCATTGTCTTCATCTTCATTGTCTTCGTCTTCATCTTCATCGTTTTTGTTATTCACCACTGCAATCAACTCCTCAAACTCAATTTGATCACCATCAACTTCTTGGTTAACCAAATTTGTAATGTGATCGACTTCAATCATCGCGGGAACTCTTGACATTTCATCATCTTGGTAAGGCACTTCTATATCTGGAACTTTTGTTTCAATTTCACCTCTTGGTTTTGTCTTGATAGCTGAACACCATCCTCGTTTACCCCGGTGATGAGAAGGATAAGGTACATAATACACTTGAGAACACTTAGTAGCCAGGATGAACGGATCAAATCGATTATACCTTTTATTCATTAGTATGTCAACAAGTTTGTGCTTTGGATCAATTTTTGACCCATTAGTAGTTGGGTCAAACCACTCACAATAAAATAACACAACATTGTTATCTTGACCCTCATAATAGTAACTCAATTGAAATATGCGCTTAATCACACCATAGAAGTCATCTTCACCACCATCGGTGACCCCTTTAACATAAACTCCACTATTGATTGTTTTTTTGCCCACTGTCCATGAATCAGTTTGAAATTTATATCCATTGACAATATATGTGTGCCATTCATTGACATTTCTCCGAGGACCTTCAGCCAATCCTCTGAAATGTGTCATTTGTTCGTGTATTGCCTTTACCCTTAAACCATTCTGGAAAGTTGGTATATGTGTCTCCAAGTTGTTTCCTTTCAAAAAATTCAATATATGGTCCAACTTCAATGCAATTAATCAAGACATGAACTTCGGCTGATCGCAACTCTTCATCGTTCATCTAGTACTCTTTCGCTGCCCCTGAATAACGCCCAGAAACACGAAATACTGACAAAGCGGAAGGGTTACTTTCATCAAGAACATCATTCCACGTTCTTCTTGGTGTTAACATCATGTGGTTGAAATAATGAGAGCAAAAATGAGTGGTTTCCCGATGCAAGTAAGATGCACATATTGACCCTTCAACTCTTGCTTTATTTTTCACTGATCGCTTTGAATCACCCATGAATCTTTCAAAAGGATACATCCACCTATACTGAACAGGTCCACCAAGCATAGCTTCATACGCGAGATGTACCGGAAGATGTTCCATAGAATCAAAGAAAGCGGGGGGGAAAACTAGCTCCAATTTACAAAGTATTGTAGCAATGTTCTTATCCATTTTAACAAGTTCATCCCTCCTGAGCGTTGAAGCACATAAATCTTTAAAAAATTGACTCAATTCAGTCAATGGATTCAAAACATGGTTTGGTAATGAACAAAACGCAATTGGAATTAAGCGTTCCATAAAAACATGTGAATCGTGACTTTTCATCCCCCGCAATCTTCCTTCCTTGACGTCGGCACACCTTGCCAAATTCGAAGAATATCCGTCCGGCATTCTAACTTCTTTTAACCACTGACAAACATATTTTGCTTCATCGGATGTTAAACAATAAACCGCCTTAGGTTTAAGAACTTTTCCATTTGGAAGACTTTTTAGGTGCAGTTCCGGTCTATTGCAAAACTTCTCCAAATCGAGTCTAGCCTTCTCATTATCTTTTGTTTTACCGGACACATTCATCATTGTGTTGACTATGTTATCACAAAAATTCTTTTCAATATGCATAACATCAAGATTGTGTCTCAGTAAATTGTCCTTCCAGTAAGGGAGGTCCCAAAAGATACTTCGTTTTGTCCAGTTGTGCGTCTCGCCATATCCATTGTATCTTACTCTATTTCCAACATCTGGATATTTATCTAGGCCGCTCAAAATTTGAGATATGTCATACGAAGATACGTTAGGAGGGGGACCATCTGTTTCTACCGTTTCTTTCTTGAACTCATTCGCCATCCTCCGAAATTGATGATTTTTAGATAAGAACCGACGATGACAATCAAACCACGAAGCATTTCCTTTTATTTGAAATGCTTTGGTGTCACACATACAATGTGGACACGCCATTCTTCCATGAGTCGACCAACCAGACAACATGCCATATGCAGGAAAGTCATTAATGGTCCACATCAAAGCAGCTCTCATTTTGAAATTCTCCTTCTTTGCAATATCATACGTCAGTTCACCATTCCAAAGCCTCTTCAAATCATCTATTAACGGCTGTAAGTATACATCAATGCCATCGGTTGGATTCGACGGTCCCGGGACAATACAGCTCAAGAACATGTATGGTTTCGTCATGCACATCTCAGGAGGAAGATTATACGGAGTGACAATAATTGGCCAACAAGAATACGGCGATGCAGACGCTTGGATATAAGGGGTAAAACCATCAGAGCACAATCCAAGTCTTACATTACATGGATCATGCGCAAAATCAGGATACATTTGATCAAAATGTTTCCAAGCCAACCCGTCACATGGATGCCGCATCTCATTTGAATTTGTTGCGTTGTCATGATGCCATGTCATTTTGCTCGCAGTTTCCAACGATGCAAACAATCTCTGCAACCTCGGTATTAACGGCAGATAAAACATTGACTTAACCGACACCCGCTTCTACTTACGATGCACATCACTGCTGCGGACCTGATACCTCGGTGCACTGCAAAATTTACACTCCTCCAAATCGCCGTCTTTCGTACCGAACTCGTTGTCGTAGAACAACATGCACCCATTAACGCAACAGTCGATCTTCTTAACTTGCAATCCCAACTTCGACACCAACTTCTTCGCTTCATAATAACTAGATGGCAGATTTTCTGGTACATGCGACACTCTCAACACCAGCTTGTTCATGAACTCCAAGCAATCATCAGGTACATTCCAATTTGACTTGGTGGCTAAAAGGCTCACGCACACCGATAACTTTGACTCAGAATACCCTTCATACAACGGCCGGTTCACTTCCTCCATCATTGCATAAAACTTCAGCGCTTTTTGGTTCGGGATTATTTCCTCTTCGCCGCTTCCTTCATACGACCGATTTACCCCAAGAGCGTCGCCAACCATATCTTCCATCCTATCAAAGTTTTCACACTCCGCATGCGCTTCACTGCCCGAAGCCTCTGCATTGACATCGTTCTGCTGGGTGTTAATATCCGCCGGCTCTTCTTCACCGTGATGTCTCCACACGTAATAGTCATTCATAAATCCATTTTTTCTTAAATGAGCTGTGACATCTTCTGGACTCTTAATCAATGTACACAAACATTTGATACACGGACATCTTATCCCTCCTTCCGTCCTAAAATCTTCTAGTGACATCGCATACTTAATAAATTGTTCAACTCCTTCCTTAAATTTTGCTTTAATCAACCTCATACCCGGATATTTTCTATTGTACATCCAACTTCGTTGAGATCTAATTTGATCCATCTAGCTAGAGTCGTTCCCAATAATAAAAATTAATCAGGTTCAATACATTAATTAATTATTTTATCCATTAATTAATACGTTAAACTAAATTAATGATTAACTAAATATATTTTCTAACATATATTTATAGCACTATCTTTTTATAAAATTGTTTTCATAAATTATAAAATATCTTTTTATAAACTAAAATATTAATTAAATATAAATATTTATACTAACAATATTTTTACTAACAATACATTTAAATATTTTCTAAGTTAATATTTTTAGTCAAATTTACGGTATATTAAATTTAAACTACGTACAATACATTTAATTAAAAACTAACATTATTTTAACCACAAATTAATATTTTTTAGTCAAAACAAACTAATAACACATAAATTAACATATATTACTAATTAATAACTAATTAAAATAAATAAGATTACTAACCTCAATTAATTATGTCGGTGAATTTAGAAGAAGGAGAAGACACCGATCCAACAATCAACGCATAGCAATTAATCACCCTAAAAGATGAAATTAAAGATTATAAGAAAATATCATATTTAATTAATTTTTACTAACTAATTTGGAGTACTTTTTTTCTATCTAATTTTTAGTAACTAAACTATTATAACAACTTTATTTTTACAAATTAACGTTATTTTTACTAATTAATTTTCTTACGATTTATTTTTTCTCTTTATTTTTACTAACTAAATTTTTCTACAATATTATTTTTACTAACTAGTTTTGTTACAATATTTTTTTCACACTATTTTTACTAACTCATTTTTTTAGTCAAAACAAACTAACACATAAATTAATAACATATTTAACTAATAACTATTTAAAATAAATAAGATATAACATTATATACTTAAAAGATTATTAATTAACATTATTTAACTAATATTTTTAAAAGACTAACATTATTATATATTAAACTATACAAAACTAATTAACTACCTAAATAAAATACTTAATTAAAATAAAAAGTAATAATAAAATAAATTTTAATTAATTAATTATGGGTGGGGGCGTACTAATTTTTTTTTAAGGGATGGGGGTTTGAATTTGAAAAATTATATAGTAGGTGTTTATTTCAATTTTATAATTAATTTGTTAATTTAAAGTAATAAATAATAATACTAATAATTTATAATTAGTCATTTTTCTTAATTATCTCTTAAAATATAACATATTTTGAAATATATATATATATATATATATATATATATATATATATAACTTGAGCAACAACAAATTATATCACCCTAAAAAAATATAATTAAATAATAAAATAATTAGACCACATTTTTATATTATAACAAATTTATTTTTACTAACTAATTTTTTTACAAAACAAACTAATTAATACATAATATTATTGAACTTATATTTTCAATATTAATTAAAATTATTTAACTTATATTTAATAAGAAATACATTATTATATATACTTAATTAACATAAATAGAAATAATAAAATAAATTATAAATAATTAATTAAGGGTGGGGGGGAGGGGGACGTAATAACATATTTTTTTTAAGGGATGGGGTTGTTGCAATTTTGAAACACAGTGGGTGTGTTTCTTTCAAAAATTATTTTATAAATTTATTAATTTATAGTAATAATACTAATATAAATCATTAATCAACAATTAAAAATAAATTACACCAATTAAAGTACTAACCTCGAATAATATGATGATAGATGGGATGAGAAAGAGCTCCGAACCAAATTATAGCAACAACAACCAACAACAACTTAATTAAATAATAAAATCAAAAAAATGTGTTAGAAAATATATAATCACAAAGATTTAGATAATATAAAAAATATTAACATAATCTATGAATCTAACCTTGATTAATAATGCGATTAAAAAATAGAAGTATATATATAATTGGATGAAATTAGATAGAAAAATTGTGAAGAGAAAGAAAATTTGTGAGAGAAGAAAATGAATGGATTTTAGAATGAATGAATGAATTTTGTGGGGAAGGAATAATATATATAGAAGGAAGGAGGAGCGTCTGCATGCATGCCGTTGGAGTAACGTTCAAATTTTTGGTGTGCCCAACATTTGCGACGAAAATTAAAACAATTTCCTCGCAAATGTCACTTTTGAAAAAGCGCGTCAGAACGGTCACACGCATGTCAGTCACGCGTGTCGGGGTCATAGCATTAGCGACGAAATGTTCAAAAGTTTCCTCGCAAATGTTTATTAATTAACGGGTTGTCAGTCACGTGGTGTGGTGGGGTCACGGTTGGACATTTCCTACGAAAATTCCTCGCTAATGCAAAACATTTGCGAGGAATTGAATTTCCTCGCAAATGTTGGTCGCAAATGCAGAAATTTCTTGTAGTGAGACAGAATTAGAGACAGATTTGATGTGGTCGGTAATTTCCTTGTCTCTAAGCCATTAGAGACGGATTTTATATTCCGTCTCTGATTGGAGAAAGAATTTATCCGTCTCTGATTCAGAGACGTGTTTTATATATTTGTCTCTAACTGTTGAATTCAAGACACAATAAATTCGTCTCTATTAGAGACAGAATTATCCGTCTCTGAATTTAAATAATTCTGTCTCTAAACAAAATAATTTGTCTCTGTTGGAGACAGAAATATCCGTCTCTGAATTCAAATAATTCTGTCTCTAAGCAAAATAATTTGTCTCTGTTGAAGACAAAATTATCCGTCTCTGAATTCAAATATTTTTGTCTCTGAAATTCCGTCTCTAAGCATAAAAGTTTGTCTCTATCAGAGACAAAATTATCTGTCTCTAAATTCAAATAATTTTGTCTTTAATCATAAAATTTATTCTCACAAAACACATTTTTCATCTCTTATTAGTCATTATTTTTGTCTATTTAGCAATTAAATACTTATACAGTTTTCCAAATATTACATTTTATTTACTAAATTTTATTTTATTTATTTATTTTTTGTTTTTTTGAGCATCAAAAAATTTATTTATGAGAATTGATTAGTACAAGGAATACAGATCAAAGTCACGACACAACAAGGGATTAAGCTCCAAAAAGGCAAACACTAAAGAAAAGATCAAAGCCACCCAACTGCTAAGTGGTAGCAAACACGAAAACCAAAAAACAGACACAGGAGAACGTGACCAGAAGCAAGAATTCATCCGCCTAGAATGTGAAAAAATCAAATTTCAATTAACTCTAAATTTGAAATATTAACATAAAAATATATGTTATATATACAAAGTATTAATATCAAACTTAAAGTTGTCCAAGACATAAATAAATTTAAATAATTTAACAAAAATACATAAAAAAAAAAGTAACTAAAGCTAAACTTCATCACCCTTTTCATTATTTTCATTGTCGCATTCTCTTTCAAGTTGAACTGAAGAGTTTTGATTAATAATAGACATAAACATTCCAAAAAATATACAATTAAAGTTCTATGAAGATTATAAGCTAGTAAAAGAATACAATGAACAAAAACAAACAACACTCACTCTAATAACTCTTAGACTTTCACAATATTTTTGGATGAGTATTGTTGTTTGACTTGAGTCTCTATTTATAGTAAAATAGACTAACAGATAATATTCAAGTCTTCCATAAAAGATTAGCAAACAAAAATATTCAACAAAAATATATTTGTTAACTTCCAAACGAATAAAAATAATTTTCTCCAAAGATATGAACAAATATTTGTTTCCAACAAATCTTGTTCAAACAAAAATATATTTGTTCTCTTTCAAACAAATAAAAAATTTCTCCAAAAATATATTCAAGCCAATTCAAAAAAATAAAGTTTGAATAGATAATTTCTTCATGAATCAAGTTATTGAATCTTTTAATTTAATAACAAACTTCCAACGCGCGCACATAAAAAGACACTCACAAAGCACGCCTAGTGTAGTGACTAGGTGTGTAAGACATCATATTTAACATGTTTTTTTTTAAAAAATTGACAATAAAAAAAGTAACACCTATTTTCCTTTAATTATTTATTATATTTAAAAAATTTAGGTGAATATTGTTTTTTTTTCTAATAAAAAAAATTATATATATTTTTATTTATTTTAGGTGAATTTTTTATATCTTAATTGACACAAATTAATTACTTCATCCGTTCCTATATAATTGTCAAAATCGACAAATATGTATGCCAATGCACATCTTTGATAACAAATATCTTTAATTATGTGTTTTAAAAAATTCTAAATTTTTTTATATTTTGAAAATATTCATCAAAACAAATTGAACAACATCATATATGCTAACATTTTTTTTTATATATTAGTCAAAATATATGGTCAAAGTATATGTTATATGGTCAAAGTATATTTACTCAAACAACACTTATTTAAGAAGAGATGGACTATCATCCACTTTTCTGGAAAAAAAATTCGTTTACTTGCTTAAAAAAGAAATTGATATTTCTTCCCTTGAATATATCAAATTTTTTGTTTAGTCATCAAAAAAATTTCTTTGAAATTTTGTCTTCTAAATTTTATGTTTACAATTTTATTTAATTTTTTTTGTAAAAGTTCATGTCACATACTCTAAGCAAATTATTTTTATGACATGTCAATAATAAAATCTTAAAATGTCATTAGTTTAATATTTAATATTTATTACTAACTTAATGATAACATCAAATTAAAAATTAAATTGTTCAACTAAAGATTCATTTGTTTTAACTTATAAATTATATTTTTATGGAATTTATATCCCATTCATCGCATGAGAGAAAGTCGTAGTTGCAATTCAAGGAAAATATATTTTGAAATATTAAAAAAATATATTATAAAAATATTAAATATATCATTTTGTTTAAAATTTTGGATTAAATAAAATTTTATACCCTACAAAATGGTGACATTTTATTTTTAATCCTTATTTAAATTTTATTAAATTTTAATTCCTGAAAATTTATTATGCACTTAATTTTGGTCTCTATTGATAAATTAACATGTATTTTTGAATGACTTTTCGCATGTATGTTTAGATCATCGTAAAAAGTTTGATTAAGAAAAAAGATCATCGTAAAAAGTTTTTCTAGAAAAAAAGAGTTCAAAATTTGATTTTTATGTCATAATTTTCGTTACTTTTATCTCGAACTTTTGTATTTTGAAAAATTCATACTTAATTTATATCATATTAAAAAGTTCTAAGTTTTAATAAATAAACTTTATATGATATTTTAAACATGTCAATAAAAAAATCATTCAAAAATTTAAGAGTTTAATTATAATTATTTAGTAGGGACTAAATGTATTTGGAAGAAACAAATTAATGGAACTTAAAATATTGTTAAAGTTAAGTAAGGATTAAACTTAGAAAGCTCGCATTTTATAGGGACCAAAAAAAAAATTTAACCTTAAAATTTTTGGCGAACAATAAAAAATTGGTAGGATGAATCTTCAATGTTATTTCGTTATTGTTAGAGATGGATTTCAGAGACAGATTATTTTAGAGACGAATAAACTCCGTCTCTGACAGATGTTTGACTACTATAATAACAAGTTGACTAATTAGAGACGGATATTGAGACGACAACTATTAGACACAATAAAAATCTGTCTCTAAGATCTGTCTCCAATTGCTTTTTTATTTATAAATTAAATTTTAATTAACTAGAGACAGATTTAGACACGGAATATTTTTGAGACAAATCTTTCTGTCTCTAAAATCCGTCACTAGTACCTGTATTTTAGGTTTTGTCTCTAAACACTTTTTTCTGTCTCTAATTTCGTCTCTAATAGAGATGAAATAAATTTTATCTCTAAATTCCGTCAGTATTTAAACTTTTTATAGTAGTGCGTCACCGTCTCAAATTTAGACCTCCATCTCGAAACATATTTTATACTGGTTCATTCATTTTGAATTTTCCTCTATCCTTTCTTTTATCATCGTCGAATAAAATCTGAGTTATGTTTATAACAACACACAATATATTATATTATCATGTAAACATACAATATATCAGCAACAATAAATTGATCTAAATCATAATATCGATCACGACTATTATATTATGCGATGCGAAAATTCATTTAGATGAAAATAATTCATTTGGTGTATGATGTATCCCTTATGTATTTTGATAAAAATCAATCACTATTAAATGGTGATAAAAATGTGATACTTGTAATATAATTAAAGAAAAATGCATATTACATACATAGTGAAAATGTAAATAAATGATAAGTGGTCCACAATCTCTTTTGTCTAGACTATAAAGGTCATGGTCCTACGCAGTTACTGCGGCGTGATTTACTTACATGAATGATAAGTCTAGAGGGTGAATGTTTTGAAGGGCAGGCTTGGGGCATCTAATATTGTAGCCAGCTGACACATGGCCATAATAAAAGATCGATGTATTATTGTGTTAATATGTAGCCGTGTACTCCTTCACAAATCACAAATAGTTTTTCCATGTTATAGATGGCTTAATGTATAGACTTTCTATTTTTAGTTTCCTTTCATCTCAAGTTCATGATTGAATAGTGTTTCGGTATGTTTAAAATTGCACATCGTTTGGAAATCATAATTAAAGATAGTGTATATATAATACTAATACATCTAAATCTAATGGAGATACTTTCACTACAATTTATTTTTAAATATTGACGGAATTTAGAGTCGGAACTTATTTCATCTATAATAGAGACTAAATTATTAGAGATAAAAATAAGTGTTAAGGGGCTAAAATTAAAATATATGTACTTATGATGGATTTTAGAGACAGAAAGATCTGTCTCAAAAATATTTCGACTCTAAATATGTCTCTAATTAATTAGTTTTTAATTTATATATAAAAAAAATAATTGGAGACAGATGTTAGAGACGAATATTTATTGTGTTTATTAGTTTTTGTCTCTGTATCCGTCTCTAATTAGTCAACTTGTTATTATAGTAGTCAAACATGTGTCAGAGACGAAATTTATTTGTCTCTGAAATAATCTGTCTCAGAAATCCATATCTAAACGAAATAACATCGAAAATTCATCCCGCAAAAAAATATCCCGTCAAAATTTTTATTGTCCGCTAAAAAATTTAGGATTAAATATGTTTTTTATCCTATAAAATGTAGCTTTCTAAGTTTAATCCTTATTTAATTTTTATTATATTTTAAATCGTTATAATTTGTTTCTTCCATATACTTTTAGTTCCTACTTAAAATCTCAAATTTTTTAATAATTTATTTATGGGCATGTTTAAAATATCATATAAAATTTATTTATTAAAACATAGAAATTTTTAACATGATATGAATTAAATATGAATTTTTCAAATTAATCCGCCAAAAAAATTCCCGTAAAATTTTGTATTGTCCGCCAAAAAATTTAGGATTAAATATGTTTTTGATCCCTGTAAAATGCAGCCTTCTAAGTTTAGTCCTTACTTAATTTTTATTATGTTTTAAGTCCTCATAATTTGTTTCTTCCATATACTTTTAGTCTCTACTATATAATTATAATTAAACTCTTAAGTTTTTGAATGATTTTTTTATGGGCATGTTTAAAATATCATATAAAATTTATTTATTAAAACTTAGAAATTTTTAACATGATATGAATTAAGTATGAATTTTTCAAATTAAATAGTGAAAGTTCGAGATAAACACTGCTAGAAAAATCTTAAATACCGATGGCCAAAATCATAATTAAAGACGAATTTGATTTGGTCGTTATTTTTCTCGTCTCTAAGCCATTAGAGACGAATATAAAATCTGTCTCTAATTGCTTAGAGACGAGAAAATCAATGACCAAATCAAATCCGTCTTTGATTTTGTCTCTAACCACTACTAGAAAAAGTTTAAATACCGACGGAATTTAAAGACGAAATTTATTTCATCTCTATTAGAGACGGAATTAGAGACAGAAAAAAGTGTTTAAAGACAAAAATTGAAATATATGTACTAGTGACGGATTTTAGAGACAATAAGATCTGTCTCAAAAATATTTCGTCTCTAAATCTGTCTCTAGTTAATTAATTTTATAATTTATAAATAAAAAAGTAATTGGAGACAAATTTAGATACAAATTTTTATTGTGACTAATAATTTTCGTCTCTGTATTCGTCTCTAGTTTGTCAACTTGTTATTAAAGTAGTCAAACATCTGTCAGAGACGGAATTTATTCGTTTCTAAAATAATCTGTCTTTTGAAATCTATCTCTAAACGAAATTACATCGAAGATTCATCCCGCCAAAATTTTCTCCGCTAAACCAATCTGAAATAACGAAGGAATTTTGAGACAAAATTTGTTTCCTCTCTAATAGAGACAAAATTAGAGAGAGAAAAAAGTAGTTAAAGATCAAAATTAAAATATATGAATTAGTCACGGATTTATGAGACGGAAATTTTATCTCAACAAAGTTTCGTCTCTAAATCCGTCTCTACTTTATTATTTTTATAATTATACTTGAAAAACAGTTGTTGGAGACCAAAATTAGAGAAAAAATTTATCGTGTCTAATAATTTTTATCTCGATATTCGTTTCTAATTAGTCAAGTTGATATTAAAATATTGAAATATTTGTCGGAGACGAGATATATTCATCTCTTAATTAATCTGTCTCTCAAATCCATCTCTAAACGAAATAATATTGAAGATTTATCCCGCCAAAAATTCCCCTCCTAATTTTTTATTGTCGGTCCAAAATTTTATTCAAATGATATATTTTTTTTTAATGTTACATAACACATTTTCCTGGAGTCACAACTAGGACTTTACTACCCATTCGATTCATGTGATATACATCCATACATCCGATACAAATATAGTTTATAGTTATAAAAATTTAATCTTTAGTTGAACAATTTAATTTGTAATTTCATGTTATCAATTAATTAATAAAGATTAATATTAAATATTATTAAATTATTTACATTTTAAGGTTTTATTAATGGCATGCCATAAAAAATTTTTACTTAGAGTATATGACATGAACTTTTATAAAAAAAAATAAAAATATAAAGTTTAAAGGATAAAAATATGAATAAAAATAATACTCCTTTCATTCTTTTTTATTTGTTGTTTTAGAAAAAAAATAACAAATTAAGAAGGTGTAATTTTCCACTTGATCTTCCTATTATACCTTTATTTAATTTTTTGGAATATATATCCTAATTAAAACAACAAAAAAATTGAAACAAAGTTTATTTGAAAATATAACAAACAAACTTTGTTACAAAAAAAGCAGGAGGTGGGTATAATAGGCAAAATATAACCGAAATTGGCAAAACGATAAATAATTAAAAATAATAATTTTTTTCTAATACGACAAATAAAAAAAACGAAGGAAGTAGTTGATATATTCAAGGAAAAAAAAGATATCAATCTTTTTAAGCAAGTATTCACCCAAAAGAAAAAGAATTATTTTATTAGAAAAAAAACAATATGAAAGATTAAACTATGAAGAAGATTTGTTTCAAAAAAAAAAAAGAGGTGCGATCTGTATGACCCGCTATTTTATATTATCTTAGTTTTTTTTTTATTTTTCGTTTTGATAATTTAAGATTATATTTTGGCTATTTTACCCTCTTTCCTTAATTTTTATAATGACTAAACTTTATATAATATTTTTATTGTATCTATTTTTTTTTTTACTAAACTTTTTCATATCATCTTTTTTATTGTTTTAGTTTTGTTTCTATTTTTTAGAAAGAGAAAGTGTGTGCAAAAAAAATAGAAATTTATTGTTGAATTAAAATTAAAGTATAATATATTCCAACAAAAAGAATTAGGATATAATAGGAAGATAAGATGTAAAAATACACTCTCCAACAAAAAACCGGAGGAATAACTAATTAGTAACCAAAAAAAAAATATAACAAATAATATATTTATTTAGTAATTTTTGTTTTGTTATGCAAATCATGTAACGTGAACTTACAAAAAAAAACAAATCATGTAACGTGTTATTTTACATGCTAGTTATTAATTAAATTGGTAAGTACATGTATCGGAACAAAAGAAAATAAATAAAACGTGGATTGATAATTTTTTTTTTTTTTGACACAAGAGATTGATAAGAGTTTAACCATATCCCTTAATCCTTATATATATATAATCTGTCAGTTTCATCTCTCAAAGTCAGTGTATTTAAGAGTGTTTGACAAATTAGTTATTCTTATCTTGACATTAAGCTTTGATCGTGTGGTTCATTGTAGCATCTCTAAAATCAATATTTCTGAAAAATCCTTTTAAGGTAAGGACTTATATTCCGGTATACAATTATATGGATCATGACATCATAGGGTATGATAGTGGTAGAGTTCTTTTCGAACATTAGTTAAAAATTGTTGAGCAAATAAAATTAATAATTAAGAATATACTTTTATCTTATTATTTTATGTCATGTAATGTGAATATGTTTGTTTAATATTTGTGCGCCATCTTTAATTGTTGAGTTTGTGAAAGTGATGATTTGTGAGTATCTTTAATACTTGTTGTACATACTTGTTGACCGTATGCTTACTTTTGATTCAAATGTATGATTATATAGTTTTATTTGATGATGTTTGTAATTAGTATATCATGGCATATAATTATTGTGATAGGTGTCAAATGAGGTGATTTATCTTATCGTGCTAATGAGACGATTTATCCTATATGATTCATGGTTTAGTTGCATATTAGACATTGTGTCGTAAAAGTATGATTTTTTTTAGTTATTAATTTATATGTGTTAATTGATTTTATATTTTATGGAGTGAGTATTTTACTTTTTTTCTTATTTTATACTTCTATGTTCTATGTCCTTTCTTATTATATATTTGAATTAGGATCTCAAGCTACTGCTATTAAAGAATTTTTGAAATTTTCGCCTTCATTTTCTATTGGTACGGTCAAATAAAGTTGCTGCTATGGAGGCTACGATTGAAGCATTAACCACTGAACTTGAGCAAAAAGAATCTTGAACAAGAAACATTAAATCAAAAAATAGAGTATTGGGAGCGATTTTTTGGAATGTTTGTGCCTAATAGTAATCAAAACTCTCCGGTTCAACTTGAAAGAGAATGTCACAATGAAAATGATGAGATGAGTGGTGAAGTTTAGCTTTAGTTACTTTCTTTTATGAATTTTTGTTAAATAATTTCAATTTATTTGTGTGTTGGAACCCTTTATAAGTTCGATATTGATACTTAGTAAGACCGAAGTACATTTTTATGTTAATGTATCAAATTTAATGTCAATCGATATTTAATTTTCTCACATTGTAGAATAATATTTAAATATCATGACTTATTAGCGACGAAAAAATGTGTTTTGACTCGAAACGAAATTTTCAAGAATAAATCATTTGAATTTAGAGACGAATAGTTCTGTCTTCAATAGAGACAAAATTTTGTGTTTAGAGACGGAAAAGTAGAGACAAAATTATTTGAATTCAGAGACGGATAGACGAAAAATTAGAGACAAAATTATTTAAATTCAGAGACGGATAATTCTGTCTCCAATAGAGACAAAATTTCATGCTTAGAGACAGAATTTTAGAGACAGAATTATTTGAATTCAGAGACCGATAATTCTGTCTCCAACAGAGACGAATTAATTTGCTTAGAGACGGAATTTTAGAGACAGAATTATTTGAATTCAGAGATAGAGACAGATAATTCTGTCTCTAATAGAGACGAATTTATTGTGTCTTGAATTCAACATTTAGAGACAAATATATAAAATCCGTCTCTGCATCAGAGACGGATAAATTCTGTCTTCAATCAGAGACAGAATATAAAATCCGTCTCTAATGGCTTAGAGACGAGGAAATTATCGACCACATCAAATTTGTCTCTAATTCTGTCTCTAACGTGTTTAGTGACGGAATTTTTGCCTTTTAGAGACAAATTTTGGCCGTCGGTATTTAAGATTTTTTTAGTAGTGCACTACTAGAAAAAGTTTAAATACTGACGAAATTTAGAGACAAAATTTATTTCATCTCTATTAGAGACGAAATTAGAGACAGAAAAAAGTGTTTAGAGACAAAAACTAAAATACATGTACTAGTGACGGATTTTAGAGACAGAAAGATTTGTCTCAAAAATATTCCGTGTCTAAATCTGTCTCTAGTTAATTAATTTTTAATTTATAAATAAAAAAGCAATTGGAGACAGATCTTAGAGACGGATTTTTATTGTGTCTAATAGTTGTCGTCTCAATATCCGTCTCTAATTAGTCAACTTGTTATTATAGTAGTCAAACATCTGTCAGAGACGGAGTTTATTCGTCTCTAAAATAATCTGTCTCTGAAATCCATCTCTAACAATAACGAAATAACATTGAAGATTCATCCTGCCAATTTTTTATTGTTCGCCAAAAATTTTAAGGTTAAATTTTTTTTTTTGGTCCCTATAAAATGCGGGCTTTCTAAGTTTAATCCTTACTTAACTTTAACAATATTTTAAGTTCCTATAATTTGTTTCTTCCAAATACATTTAGTCCCTACTAAATAATTATAATTAAAATCTTAAATTTTTGAATTATTTTTTTATTGACATGTTTAAAATATCATATAAAGTTTATTTATTAAAATTTAGAACTTTTTAATATGATATAAATTAAGTATGAATTTTTCAAAATACAAAAGTTCGAGATAAAAGTAATGAAAATCATGACATAAAAATCAAATTTTGAACTCTTTTTTTCTAGAAAAACTTTTTACGATGATCTAAACATACATGCGAAAAGTCATTCAAAAATACATGTTAATTTATCAATAGAGACCAAAATTAAGTGCATAATAATTTTTCAGGAACTAAAAATTTAATAAAATTTAAATAAGGATTAAAAATAAAATGTCACCATTTTGTAGGGTATAAAATTTTATTTAATCCAAAATTTTAAACAAAATGATATATTTAATATTTTTATAATATATTTTTTTAATATTTCAAAATACATTTTCCTTGAATTGCAACTACGAATTTCTCTCATGCGATGAATGAGATATAAATTCCATAAAAATATAGTTTATAAGTTAAAACAAATGAATCTTTAGTTGAACAATTTAATTTTTAATTTGATGTTATCATTAAGTTAGTAATAAATATTAAATATTAAACTAATGACATTTTAAGATTTTATTATTGACATGTCATAAAAATAATTTGCTTAGAGTATGTGACATGAAATTTTACAAAAAAAATTAAATAAAATTGTAAACATAAAATATAGAAGACAAAATTTCAAAGAAATTTTTTTGATGACTAAACAAAAAATTTGATATATTCAAGGGAAGAAATATCAATTTCTTTTTTAAGCAAGTAAACGAATTTTTTTTCCAAAAAAGTGGATGATAGTTCATTTCTTCTTAAATAAGTGTTGTTTGAGTCAATATAGTTTGACCATATAACATATACTTTGACCATATATTTTGACTAATATATAAAAAAAAATGTTAGCATATATGATGTTGTTCAATTTGTCTTGATGAATATTTTCAAAATATAAAAAAATTTAGAATTTTTTAAAACACATAATTAAAGATATTTGTTATCAAAGATGTGCATTGGCATACATATTTGGTCGATTTTGACAATTATATAGGAACCGATGAAGTAATTAATTTGTGTCAATTAAGATATAAAAAATTCACCTAAAATAAATAAAAAAAATATAATTTTTTTTATTAGAAAAAAAAACAATATTCACCTAAATTTTTTAAATATAATAAATAATTAAAGGAAAATAGGTGTTACTTTTTTTATTGTCAATTTTTTTAAAAAAAAACATGTTAAATATGATGTCTTACACACCTAGTCACTACACTAGGCGTGCTTTGTGAGTGTCTTTTTATGTGCGCGCGTTGGAAGTTTGTTATGAAATTAAAAGATTCAATAACTTAATTCATGAAGAAATTATCTATTCAAACTTTATTTTTTTGAATTGGCTTGAATATATTTTTGGAGAAATTTTTTTATTTGTTTGGAAGAGAACAAATATATTTTTGTTTGAACAAGATTTGTTGGAAACAAATATTTGTTTATATCTTTGGAGAAGATTATTTTTATTCGTTTGGAAGTTAACAAATATATTTTTGTTGAATATTTTTGTTTGCTAATCCTTTATGGAAGACTTGAATATTATTTGTTAGTCTATTTTACTATAAATAGAGACTTAAGTCCAACAACAATAATCATCCAAAAATATTGTGAAAGTCTAAGAGTTATTAGAGTGAGTGTTGTTTGTTTTTGTTCATTGTATTCTTTTACTAGCGTATAATCTTCATAGAACTTTAATTGTATATTTTTTGGAATGTTTATGTCTATTATTAATCAAAACTCTTCAGTTCAACTTGAAAGAGAATGCGACAATGAAAATAATGAAAAGGGTGATGAAGTTTAGCTTTAGTTACTTTTTTTTTATGTATTTTTGTTAAATTATTTAAATTTATTTATGTCTTGGACAACTTTAAGTTTGATATTAATACTTTGTATATATAACATATATTTTTATGTTAATATTTCAAATTTAGTGTTAATTGAAATTTGATTTTTTCACATTCTAGGCGGATGAATTCTTGCTTCTGGTCACGTTCTCCTGTGTCTGTTTTTTGGTTTTCGTGTTTGCTACCACTTAGCAGTTGGGTGGCTTTGATCTTTTCTTTAGTGTTTGCCTTTTTGGAGCTTAATCCCTTGCTGTGTCGTGACTTTGGAAAACTATTTGGAAAATACTTGGAAATAAAAATTATATAAGTATTTAATTGCTAAATAGACAAAAATAGACAAAATATTTAATTGGAAAACTATATAAGTATTTAATTGCTAAATAGACAAAAATAATGACTAATAAGAGATGAAAAATGTGTTTTGTGAGAATAAATTTTATGATTAAAGACAAACTTTTTCTGTCTCTAATTCTGTCTCTAATGTGCTTAGTGATGGAATATTTACCTTTTAGAGACAAATTTTGACCGTCAGTATTTAAAATTTTTCTAGTAGTGTGAGGTGTTCTTCATTGATTGTTAAGGACAAATATAGAGTTGGGGATACAAGGTTTTACACATTGATAAGATCCGGTAACCCAGATCATGAAAGAGAAGTTGAGTATGATGGTTCAGATTTTCAATGTTCATGTAGGTTATTTGATTCTCGTGGCCTTCCATGTTCTCATATCTTTTATGTCATGAAGGAAGAACATGTTTCTGTCATTCCTAGAAGCTTGGTTTTGTCACGATGGACCAAAGATGCCAAACTGGAATATTTGAACATGGATTCTAATGGATCGGCTGATTCCACCACGATTGAGCTTGCTCGTTTTGGTGCATATTGTTTTGTGTTCACCACTTTCTGCAAAGATGCTGCTAAAAAAGATGGTGTTTATGGGGAAATAATGGAAGACATAATGAATTTAAGGAAAAAGCATTTAGATGATCATTCTGTGAAACAACAGTCAGGGGTCGGTGATCCACTGCCGGTGAAGACTAAAGGCGCTCCAAAGAAAAAGAAGAATGGTACAAAAGCTGTGAGGCACTGTTCAAAATGCAACAGTACAACTCATAATGTGAGGAGTTGTCAAGTAATCTCAAAAACACATGATCTATTTTTTGTCAGACTCGACATTTTTATTTACTAAACATAACATATTATGGATTGTATAATTTGCAGCGTACAACAAATGCTCCTGATGAACCAAATGTTGAAATGGATTCAGCGTCTATAAATGATAAGTTAGATATGGTATTGATATGTGCATGAAAAAAAATACTTCTGTAACTTGTTTTTTATTTATTACACCGTGTTATGTTATGTGTATTAAATTAATAATTGATTTTTATGATCAAGCCAATAAAAAGAAAAGTACAAGAAGAAGTTCGAATGGTGAAAGCAGTGTGCAAAAGAGGAGTGAAGACCCACTGCAAAATTGGGTAGATGATGTTGCAACAAGACCATATATGGGTTTTACACCTACACACATGCCTCCGATGTATGCGGTTCAACCCATGATGTACTCGGTATATGGAATGCCATTTGGTGAAAGTTCAAATTCATTGTCTGGTCTTCTACGAATAATGATGAAAGATGCTGGTGAAAAGTCATGAGTTTTTAGTATTAGATGTTATTTGAGAAATGTTGCTGTTTTGTATAATTTAAGGATTAAGATTGGGATTTAATGTTGTTGGTGTTTTTAGTAGTTCCAGATGTTGCTGTGTTAAGCATTTAAGCTGAAATCATGTTAGTAATTGTGCACATGATGTAGCGGTTGATTAGTTTCCCATTTTAACTCAATTTCATTGTCTGGTCTCCCATCTGTTTTAGTTGTATAATTGAAATTGTTGTTAATGTTGAATAAATGTGTAGGATGTGGCTTAGGGTCACCAAAATTTAAAAATTTTAAATTTTTTTATTATATATATATTATGGTATATATTCATCTAATGGTTAGCCATAAACAATAGAACGCTGTTGGCGTGGTGGCTATTGCTAAAATTAGTCTCATCACTTAAGGGTCACCAGTTCGATTCCTGGTGACCCTTAAGTTTTAGCTGCCATTTTTTATGTCTCATGTAATATATTTTTTTGGTCGCGTGGTTATGAAAATCACTTGCTGCAAGCTGTGCGCGAGTTTGATTCCTGCCAGCGATGTTTTTCAATTTCAATAGGCTTTTTCCCAAATTACAGGTCCATTATCAGTCTATTCAGTTCTTTTCTTGTGAAAGCAATTTTGTAGTTTTTAACCAAACAAATATCAACATAACAAATACAGTAGAACACAATTTTATAGAATTGAAAATGCATTTGAGAATTAGAAATTCAATTATACATCATAAAATATGCAATCACAACAGTAATAAACCATGAAAAACATAATAGATATTTAAACAGCTTGGAATTTTTTCTTTCATTTTCCAGTTTCATCTTCATCTTGTCCTCTTTCATGCTTTAAAGTTCCTTAACTATTCCACTCATTTCTTGCAAAAGATCTGAGCAGCAGCCACAACATTTGTTCCCCATTTTGTTCTCCGTCTGCGTAGCAGCAACAGTTGAATCGGGCAACGTTGTTCTGGGTTCAGTAGGACGATGATATGGAGGTTGACCTTCGATTTCGTCATCCCATAGAAGCAACTGACAACTTCGCGCTGCTTGTGACTAAAGCACAAAAACAGTAAAACAATATAGACCAAAAGTAAAAGTTAAATTTTTGCTGTGAATTTGTTAAAATTAAAAACAACAAAAACAACATCATATTTATGGCTCATATAAAACATTCAAATTTACTCACCGACCAGTTTGGACATTTCCAAAATCGCCTACCAGGGTTGTCGATAGATTTGGAGGTGTACATCCTCATTGTAAGATGGCAACCACATTCTGGGATCTCGAACGGCAAGCATGTTGCAGCAGATGAAGAAGAAGACATGGTGTTGTAGATCTGGTTGTGAAGAGGAGGATGTTGAAGAGGGGAAATGAGATTTGATTTTGAAATTGACGAACTTCGTCCTATGTTAAATGGAGAACTGGATATGGTAACAACCTCATAAGGACCGTCCGATCAAAAGTAGTTGTAGAAATAATTTTTGTACAGTGGAGATATTTTCCAGCGATTTTAAAATAGGAATAATCTAGACGGTCAGATATGAATATCTTTCATCTATACCGTCGGATCCAAACTAGGGTAAAAATATGTATAATTTATAAATGTAGCAGATTCAAATTTTTCTATATGTATAATTTATAAATAATACAAAAAAATTTCTATATGTATAATTTATAAATAATACAAAAAAATTTCTATATCTGTAATTTAAAAATAATAGAAATATTCCACTTTCAAACAAATAATACCTATCTACCCATGTTTCAATAAAAAATACAGATCTGCAAACATTTATTCAAATCTGCAAACCAATCTGCGAACAAATAATACCTATGTAAGGGTGTTTTTAATCTATTTTTCCTCTTATGTATGAGATGTTTGAAAACCAATTGTTTATTTGAATCTTGAGATGTCATACAAAATACTCCAATTCACATGTTAAAGTGAACATTATGTTAATGTGGTGATCAAATGCATCAGTCACATCATAGTGATCAAATGCATTAGTCACGCCGCATTGATAATATTCTTCTTACTGTCTACAACAAATTTCTTATCATAATTTATTACACTGACACATTTTAAAGCTTTATCGTTCTCTGTAATAAAACTACATCATCCACAAAGTATGAAGCTTTTTCGGTTTCACTTGATTTACATTAGCACATACTGTTGTTATAGGATTGTTTGATTTCTATATGTCATATATTAAAGTTATGGATTTGGGTTAATATTACACATTCTAACTTTTATGGTAATGATTATATCATTTAAAAAAGTTGATGGAATCCATAGCTTAGCTTTGTTGTCTAATGTAAGTATCTGACTATTCATTTTTTTTATGATGATGAGAATCTTATTATAATCTTTTGTATAAATTTACAAAGCACGTGCAATTAAATTGATTTGTTATCCTTTATAGAAAAAAATTTATAGATCTTGTTTGATACTACACTCTTTAAATTTATTGGAAATGATTAAAACATAGAAAGAAAAGAGTTGATAGCTCTGATAATAGCCTATTACTTCTTCAGAATATACTGTAGGCAGATTCTATGGTGCAGTCGCGGAGTCGGCCATTCGACTACACCGGTGCAATCGCCCACATGGACCAATTAGGAAGTAGAGTTGATCAAGTTTGACTTAGTCAGTGCCACGTCGGATTATATGGTGCACAATTTTATTGTGTACCTGTTGTGTACCTTCAAAGTTCAAATGAAACAGATCATATCTTCTTTTGAGATATCTTATGAAATTTCTCAAGTAATGTTCCACACCCACAATAATATAATATTCACTTTGACATTTGAACTATTATGTTAGATATCTTATGAAATTGTGATATCACCTAGCGTTGACCTAAGTCTTTTAATTTTGTTTATGTTTTATAATTTAGGGTTTAGGGTTTAGGATTTACATATTTAATAATTTACACAGGTATCTTTTTCGGAAATTATAAAATTGTGATATCTCATATATTCGACGTAGATTTCATTATCATCGACATTTATGTCACCATGAAATTAAAAATATTATAAATGGAGGAATTATTTCTCAAAAAAAACTAATAAATGGGGTAATTATAAAAAATTAAATAAAAAATAAAAAAGGGAAATTATTAATTGGGCTTTCTAACCCAACCCATTTAAACTGTCATTGTCTTTACAAATTCCTGCATTACTCTCCCTTTCCTTTCCGTCATTTTCAACAAAGGCACTTCCAAAAACTCTTCATTTTCCCCTTCAATGGCATCATCATGCGACAAAGGTATTAACTTTTGAATGTTATGTTATTGTTAATGCAATATATGATCCTTATCTCTTTTATGTTATTCTTAATCAACTGTTTGTGCTAATGAACTAGGAGAGGGCGGAACAATGATGATGCAGAAGTCGAAATTAAACAAGAGGTTGAAGAGCTTATCAATGAGGTCCAAGTAAAAGAAGAGCCTGAAGAGTTTGATGAGCTTATCGATGAGGTTCGCGAGGAGATTAATTTTTGGGGATGGGATCTTGTTGCTACAAAGTCTGTCGCTAACTTGAAAAAAAAACAAGTTTTGGTAATTTTCTTCATTTTTCATTTTCATTCAAAAACACTTTTCAATATCATTGTTACAACAATTATATTTGGTTTGTACAGCTTATACCCGCTGAGATGGTTAAAAAGGCAGGGCTTCATAAGAAGAAACAAGTGATTCTGCAATCAATAGACAAATTCAATAAGTATGACTGTGATGTTATGGATCCGAACAGAGGGAAATTGGAGAGGTACTTAGGCAAGGGATGGTACAAATATCTCGATGACCACCAACCAGAAAAGGGCGATCTTTTACGGTTTGGGGTGACAAACCTCAGTAACACAATATGTGTGAGGTTAATACGGCGCAAGAATCGTCGTTCGATGTTTTATGATCCTTTTCTTTTTTTGTAATCATGTTTTAATCTCTTGTTGTTAGTATGTTCTTGTTGTTTTCTGTTAAAAACTGGTAGTGGTTGGTGATCTTTAGATAACAATGATAATGTTTAATTAGATTATTAATATTTTGGCCAAAAAATATTATGTTTCATGTTTATTAATTTCAATTAAAGTTTTAAAAAAAAAAACAAAAATTTTATCACAATTTTATTCCATGACATTTTGGAATTATAAAAAAAAATATTTATACTGAATAATATTTGTGAAAAAAATTAAACTTTTTTTAAAAAAATAATGTAATATTTTGTCAATTGCATTCAAGCACACACAATTTTAATAATCAATTTTATCACAATTTTATTCCATGACATTTTTTTAATAATCAGTTTTATCACAATCATTTTTTTTAATAATCAGTTTCACAATTTTATTTCATGACATATTGGAATTATAAAAAAAAATTTAGTCTGAATAATATTTGTGAAAAAAATTAAACTTTTTTTTAAAAAAATAATGTAATATTTTGTCAATTGCATTCAAGCACACACAATTTTAATAATCAGTTTTATCACAATTTTATTCCATGACATTTTTTTAATAATCAGTTTTATCAGAATTTTTTTTTTAATAATCAGTTTTATCACAATTTTTTTTTAATAATCAGTTTTATCACAATTTTATTCCATGACATATTGGAATTATAAAAAAAAATATTTAGTCTGAATAATATTTGTGAAAAAAATTAAACTTTTTTTTAAAAAATAATGTAATATTTGGTCAATTGCATTCAAGCACACACAATTTTAATAATCAGTTTTATCACAATTTTATTCCATGACAATTTTTTAATAATCAGTTTTATCACAATTTATTTTTAAATAATGAGTTTTATCACAATTTTTTTTTAATAATCAGTTTTATCACAATTTTATTCCATGACATATTGGAATTATAAAAAAAATATTTATATTGAATAATATTTGTGAAAAAAATTAAACATTTTTAAAAAAAATAATGTAATATTTTGTCAATTGCATTCAAGCACACACAATTTTAATCAGACGGTGTATGTGTTGATCAATACTATGTACGCTATAAATATCAACCGCGAGATTTAATCAGATGGGTGAGAAAGTCTTGTCGCTCGCGTAGTCGATGCTATAAATCCTTTTTCCGTTGAATTGTCTAGAACAAGGCGAGTCCCTCCGTGTTCAGAGAATATCATAATGATAGTGGTTGGGAAGCAGGGCGTTTCACGTGGGGTGAGAGAAAGAATATTGCAGTCAAAATATTCAACTTCCGAGACTGCTGCTACAGTTGCGTCTTTTCACTTTACGATTTTGAAAATTGGGATTGGAGTGTATCCCACTTTGGAAGTCTCTTAACTTTTTCATCTCTATTTAACTGATTAAAATATAATCAATTTTTTATTGTTTTTTTACTTTGTGAAATAGAATGGAATGCTCTATAGGTGGTGCTTCCAGTCCCAACCGCGATTCCAGCGGCGGCGATCCTCCGGGAAACTCACCAGAACGTAGGACTTTGGAGGCGATTTTAGAGACTTTTGAGAGATTAAACGAGTTACGGGAATTTATGGAGGAGTTTAGCGCTTCGGTGGAGAAGGAGAAAATGATCAGAGCCAATTATGTACTAGTTTTTTCATTTTGTTTGGAATGTGATGATGTAGTAAATCTATTTTCTCAGTTGGCAATTGTACTCCTAGTATTATTAAATAAAATTAATCTTCTTAAGTCCTCCTTTTTTATTAATTTTCTAATGTTTTATTGTATATTATCTAGGTTAGGTGTATTAAGTTTTCTGAATATATATTCTGGTCAAAAAAAAAAAGGGGGTTTCTGAATATATTACTTAAAGTGATTAATTACTGGGTGATATTTTTAAAAATTAACTAATATATTCATAAACTCTAATAAAAGAGAAAAGATAACAAGAAATAATATAATTAATAAAATAAAATCAATAGTGTTTGGTGAGAGAACACACACATATTTGAACCATATACACATAGTTCACCACTAAGTTTGGTCACTATTTTTTCTTTAATGGATATCCGAAATATATATATATATATATATATATATAGTAGAAATGTCAAAAAAAAAAAAACAGTGAAATTTTGTATTTATTATCATTGAGAGTTGTCCACACTCCATTTAGAACAAATGTTGGTATATAAATTATATTTTTTTAACATAATAAAATATAAATTATTTATTCCTTTAAAATTGTGATTTTTAAAAATGTTTCTAACGTACTATTTTTTCCAAAATAATGTTGCATATTTGCTATCTTATAATGATAGTAAAATTTTAAATATATAGTTAATCTTTTATAATTGAAAAAAAATATTAAAGATGAGTATATTCTTATACATTGGAATAATGAATAATAATAAAAAATATAGTGACATAAATATATTGTTTATTACAATTAAGTCTTTTAATCCAATTTAGTGTTTACGGTTTAGAATAGAGGGTTTAGGGTTTAGGATTTAAAGTTTAGGGTTAGGTAATGGATTAGCCATAGTGTTGGGTTGATGATGATGAACGTTGGGTTGAAGTTCTTCTTTGATCGTAGGTGTTGCATTGCAGTGTTGGTAATTTACATTTATCTTTCCATTAATTTTTAGTAATATACTGTATTTAGAAGACAAATAATAATTACCATAAAACATAAATAATAAAATACAAGTTCATTTGACTTATATTACATCATTCTCAATCAAATGACAACACACTTATCATCTTTACTCGTACATTTATCACTTCACTTTTAATCAAATCACAATACGGTTATCAATTTATACAGAATCATAGTAAAAAGATAATCTACTACAATTGTCTAGTCATTATGATACTCATAAAGATAGACTACGACTACTATATACTCTCTCTATCCTTATATACAAGTTCATTTGACTTATATTACATCATTCTCAATCAAATGACAACACACTTATCATCTTTACTCGTACATTAATCACTTCACTTTACTCGTAAATTTTGAAATAATATAAAAAGTTAACATTTTTTTTTTGGAACTTTAAAAAAAAACATTTATTTTTTTGACAATTTTAATGAATGATATTTAGTTATTATAATATTTAGAAAATAAAATATTTATATTTTTTCAAAATATATATATTTTTCTATTATTTAAAATGTCGTGAAAATGTTTTTATAAATGAAAAATAAATTATTGATAATATTTAATAAATATAGTGACATAAATAAATGTAATAATAATGTAACCATTTTTCTACTTTTGAAAATAAAAAGCGTGTAGCAACAACTCTTCACGTTTTCCCACTCCATACGACCATTCTTCCTCTCTCATAGAAAACTCATATCGCACCAAATCTTCTGCCTCACTCATTAAGACACCATCGATCTCGATTCCTAACGAAGTCATGGCTTCATCTTCAAGGTTAGATCTAATCTTTCTATCTGTCGTATTAATCGATCCATTGCATTCTATTTTTCATCGATTTCATAAGCAATGTTTAACAAATGTTTTATATAATCAAACCCTAATTTCATTCTGAATATTTAGGCTTTAGGTAATTTTGTAGTTCAGATTTACCGTGTTTGAGATAACAATTGTATTGTATGGTTTAGGGTTAAGTTTCCAATCAGTGTTCTTAGTGAAAGATGAGATGAGTACTAGGGTTATTGGGATATACACTCTAAGATGAGTACTACGAGTAGTTAAAACTAAGTTGATCTACAGTTCTACACTTGATAGAAGGCAGCAGTACATTAAGCTTACATAACCCTTCTCTGTTTTCATTTTATTCATAAACTTTTTCCCTTTCTTCTTTCCTTTGGGTTGATATAAAGCTTGAATGTTACACTATAATAAGAACTGAAAATAGACTCTAATTCTGTATTTGATATATTCACTTGAACAACTAGATTGAGACTAACTGTTGAATGCATTGATGTATTTGATATTACCACTATCACATTGTTTTAAGTAATGATGTTGTTTATTTTGGCTAATTATATTAATTGTTAAATGCAGAATTTTGGCAAAATCCCCAACTTTCGAAACATGGATCAATCCTCAACTTGTAATGCTTTTATGTTCAATGAATGTATCTAACTTTTGTAGAATTTAAAAAAAAACATCTTCTAACACCATAAACTATTTGTTCTTAGGAATATATCATACTGCCTAAAATATTTGTTGAGAATTGGAAGGTACATTTGATCAAACACAATTATGCCTACATCTTGCAAGAACAAAGAAGTACCCGGGTTACTTTATTGTTGGCAAAGAACAAAAATTTCATCATTGATGGAGTAGTTGTGTCCACCATTTTTAATATTGCAAAGCCAACAAAATTAGATCTTCACTATATGATGGAAAACAATCATTTCCGAATGACCATATTTGAAGACCATCGCAACACTTTTCGCCAATATATGATTGCCTTTAAGAAGAGACCAACACCGGAGGTAAGAATTTGCATTATTATGTTTATTTCTATTTCGTAGAGTACAATTTGTGTTAATATGTTACAAATTGTTGTCATGTACTAATGCTGACCTACCAAATCATATAGGGACCATTTATCAACTACAATATGAGGATGTCCACGTTCGAAACTTGGATAGGTCCTGGATTGGTAAATATTATTACCGTCATCCTATTTAAGCTACTTATGTATATATTTGTATGAAACGGTACCGTAATATGTTTTATTTTAACAGTATCATATCATGTTGCCAAGGAATTTTACTGAACAATGGAGAGATCGAATCCAAAATGACGGTGTTGCTTATGTTTGGAAAGGAAAGGAACGAGCAACTGTTGTTTTCCGCATTATCAAATTCTGGGATTTCATGAGTGATGGAAGGGAAGGTTAAATTTTTTTCGATTTTGACAGGCTTACAAAAGTTGAATTTAGGTACCAAATGAAAAAAGAAGGTTTTACATTCAAAGTCTTGCCGGATCATATACACCAAGCCTTTCCTCTGAACTAGAACATCCTTCCTAATACTTGTTTGTTTTCCTACTAATTCACTAAGTTTAAGGTTGTATTATTATGTCATTCTTGAACAATATGTAGAATCTTTAGTCTATTTCATATGTATTAATCTTGAACAATATGTTGTATTAATCTACTTATCTAATTATGTACTTATCTAATTATGTCTTCTATGAAGAGTGACAAGTTTGTGATGATTTCTTAAAATTTTGTTTTTCATTAAGTAGGGCAATTTGGTATGGATGAATGGTGGGTCCTAAAAACATGTTTAACCTTAGTTCTTTCATAAGTTGGGCAATTTGGTAATTGGTATATCAATTTCAAAATTAAATTAAAAAATAAATAAAAGGCATTATTAATCTCGTTTTAACGTAATTTTTTAGCAAAAGAAAAAATTGATTTTGTTTCAACCTGATTTTTTAGCATTAAAATGTCATAGTAACCTGAATTTTGATTGGTAAATAAAAAAACCTGAATTTTTACAACAATTTTAAATGAAAGCATTAAAGTCATTTTGTACCAAAACAAAAAAAAAAGAAAATTAAAAAGAACACAACATTAAAGTCAGTTGTAGGACTATTTTAGTCTATGTATTGGAACCACTAATTCTACTATGAGTTGATGTTAAAATGAACGGAGATCAAACAAACCATTTTGATCACACGGTTAATAATGAAAAAGAGTGCAGATGTGTTTGTACCCAATTTAATCAGACGGCGAGAATCATGGAGTCGCGACAAGCAAAAACGTAGTGAATCATTATTTTGGATATGAGGAAAAGGAGTGGTTGGGTGAATTGTTTAGTCACTTCGACAATATTGAAGAATTTCACACACTACAAATACTGTTCACGCGTTATGCAATTCGAAAACAACTTTCACACACTACTCAATATTGAAGAATTTTCATCTCTCTATTTAAAGAGATTTTTGTTCACAACTATCCAATTGTTTTCTACACATCTCTTACAAAAACTATGGATAACAATAACAACAGTGATTCCAACACCAAAGGCGATTCCAACGGCGGCGCTCCGCCGAAGATTCCAGCAAGGTCTGTTACTGCCGAGATTGATTTAGAGGCATTTGAAAGGATCAACAATCAACTTCGTGAATTTTTTGTGGATTTCCGCGCTATGTTGGAGTCGGAGAAATCACCCATGGCCAAGATCTTTGAAGACAAAACTAAGCCTTAGAGTAGTTTTCCTTTTAAGATATGATGTAGCATCTTAATGTTTTAGTGGTGGAGATTTAGTAGGTCTCCTTGCTCTATGATAATTGTACTCTTTTTTACTATTAAATAAAAATTATCTTCTTCATTTTGATTGACCAAATCCATTAATTATTGAATAAAATTAATCTTCTTCATTCCTCCTTTTTAATTAATTTACAAATTATTTATATATTATTAATGTTAGGTGTTTTATGTTATCTGAATATATAAAACTGATTACTTACTAGGTCAATTTTTAGAATTAACTAATAGATTCATAAATTTGAATAAAAGATAAAAAGCAACACGAAAAAAAAATATAAAGGATAAAAATAAACCAAGAGTGCTCAGTGAGAATTGAACACACATAGACATGGACCATATTCACATAATTCACCACTGGGCTAGGCAATTAATTCTTTGATATTTGTCGTCATAATATATATATATAGTAGAAAATACGTAGTGTTTAGGGCCAAGGGTTTGTCCACACTCCATTTCGACCAAATGCTCATATTTACTTCATTTAGTAGTCAATATTATAGACTACATACATTATATACTATAGTATTTATGCCCACATATTTAGTTTTATATAACAAAAAATGATAAACATAATACATGAAATTGTGAATATCATCTCAGTCTTTTAATCCGGTTTAGTGTTTAGTCTTTTGATTTAATTCATCTAAATTTTTTTAACATTTTTTATAAATGAAAAATAATATTAATGGATAAGCATATTCATATACGTTTTTTTAATTTACATGACTGTTGATGTATCTGACTATGAGTTAGATGCATCAATTGTCAAATGAATCAAAAAAGTCAATTTTGCCTTTTGATGTATCTGACTATGAGTACAGTTATCTACCCAGTCTCTCATTCGTCCATTGCACATACGGATTTTGACTGAAGAAGTTGTTCAGTGGATTTTGATGTGCTGAATACTTTTGATTCGAGTTCGTTCAATAGTGTCTGATGACATCTATTTGAAATAATATTATATTTTGAGTTCTGATTTATTGTCTATAGACATCTTTTCGGATTTAGTGCCTTGTGACCAGTGGCGGATATAGGGGTGGCAGGGATGGGCTGCCGCCCACCGCCGATAAAAAGGAAATTACTATTATGACCTATATTTTTGCGTTAAAATATAGCGATTTGCACGTGCGCTGCAGTGGTTACTTGCGTGCTTAGTAATCCAAAGGAGGTGGGTTCAACTCTCAACTCAAGCAATCTTTTGATTTTTTTCTATTTTATTTTTATTTAACAAAACCAAATCTTTTTTAACACATGCAAAGAGACATGAGATATTTAAAAGTAGAATAGTTAAATTTAAATACACTTAATCTTACAAAACTCAACATATTTATGAATTAAAAATATTATTTGCCAACTATTATTATTTATGCTAATTTCTTAAATATATTTTATTAAAAAATTCAATATTCACTATTATTACTATAATGAGTAATAATTTCCTATATATTTATTTTATAATATTTTTGGTAACTAACATATATTTATATTTTATAAAATGATAGAAAACAAAAATATATTTCAAAAATATTCATTTACCTGTTATAAAATGATAGAAAACATAAATATCTTTCAAAAATGGTAAAAATACACCACTGGTCCTTTATCTTTTTCATTTGTAACAAATTGGTCCTTTATTTTTTTTTTGTAACAAATTGGTCCATCATCTTTATTAATTGTTACACCGTTAGTCATTTTAACCCTTCCGTTTCAAAAAAAGCTGATCTGTAATTTTAGTTGCTTAAGTGTCATTAAAACTTAAATCAATATACAAAGAGGTGTAAATTCAGCCTGGTTATGTTTCTTCTTCTTCTTTAATTCACGTTTTTGTTCTTCCCCAAATTAGGAACCCTAAAAACGAAATTGGGAAATTGGCCATAACAATGGCTTCGATCCGCACCAGTTCTTCGAATTCAAGAAGCCACAACCATCCAGTTCACAGTTCAAGTGTTATTCGTAATGAATCAGCGCCTGAATGCTTCTGCCATGTTAGAGCTGTGATTCGAACTGTGACAAAAGATGGTCCAAACAAAGGCAGAAAATTTTGGGGATGTAGGAACTATGTGGTGAGTTATTTATGTCAATATATCTTTGGGTTTTAATTCTTTGGGGTTTAATTTTTCTTTGCTTTATTCTATGGGGTTTAATTTTTCTTCTGAGAGTTTATTGTGGGTTGTAAAAAGAAAATACATTGTGACAATGAATTTTGTGGTTGTATAATTTCTTCCCATTTATTTTCATGTTAAAAAATTCAGAATATATACTGAGATAATGTTTTTTTTTATGTTGAACAGAGTCGTGATATTGATTGTGGTTGCAGGTTTTTCGATTGGTATTTAGAGCATGGCAATCAGGCACAAGTGATTAATACACAGTGTGGAGAATGTGTACAAAAGGATTTGAAAAATGCAACACTTAGAAAGACTATGATGAAGATGCACTGTTATGACGTATCAGCCAAGAATAATATGAAACTCATGATTATTATTTGTCTACTTTTAAGTGTAGTTTGTGTCATGCTCATGTGCACTTTAGTGAAAGTGTTGATGTAATTTTAGATTAAGTGTTTATGTCAATGGTAGAAGTTTATGTTGTAAGAAATGATTGTGTAATTTGTTGTTCTATTTAAGTTGAACTTGTTTAGTTATGCAATGTTATTTACAACATTTCAAGTTGTTTGATTCAATATATTTGATTTGGAGTTAAAATGAAGAAACTCAAATTAAAGCGTAGTGCTGCACAATATATCATCAAAATAAGCATTCATTGTGTTGCCTAATATATAATCAAAATAAGCATCCATAATGGTGCATAATATAGCCAAAAGCAAGCATCCATATAGGTACATAATATAGGCTTATAACCAAAACATAGTTGTGCCTGTAAACATAAACAGAGCATCCATATAGGTACTTAATATAACCAAAAGAGAGTGGTGCCTATAACCAAAACAGAGCATCCATATAGGTGCTTAATATAACCAAAACATAGTAGCAATATAGTGCTATTGTGTAATGTAATATTTTAAGCTTTCCATGGTTCCTTTGCTCTCTTTATGGGCATCTTCGACCTGCTTGTAGAAGGTTGAATTGTAGGTGAAAACAAACTTGATGTTTTTGTTACTTTAGTGGGCAATGGTTTAGAATTTGGTAGTTGTTGAGAAGGTCCGCTTTTGGATTTTGAGGTGGGTAATGGTTTAGAATTTGGTAGTGGTTGAGAGGTCCGCCTTTGGATTTTGAGGTGGGTAATGGTTGTGAACTTGGTTGTTGTTGAAAAGGGTTACCTTTCGATTTTTTTGGAGGTAATGGTTGTGAACTTGGTAATGTTTGAGAAGGGTTACCTTTCGATTTTTTTGGTTGTTTAGTGTTATTTTGTTTCGGTTGTGAAGTGTTAAGGGTTGCTGCATCTTGAGGTGGTGCATTTGTGTTTAAGGCATTTGTGGGTGGGACATTAATGGGTGGTGCACTTGAGGTTGAGGCATTTGGAACTTTGCAAGTTTTTCTGTTATGCCCAGGTTGTTTACAATTGGTACATCTTCCTATCATTCCTTTCCTGCCATAATTCCCTGTTTCAGGTCTCTTTTCATCGGCATCTTTGTTTCTTGACCTCTTCGGTCTCCCTGGAGCCCTTCTTAATGGTGGTGGTAATATATCAACATGAGATGTTGGAACCCATAAGTTTTGACCATTTGAGGGAAAAATAATGGGACTGTAAACATCCTTGTAGGTTTCCTTTCTAAAAATAGAAGGAATGGCAGCTTCAGCATCTTCTTGTACTCTATTGTAGCAGACCAAAGCATGACAGCAAGGTATTCCCGTGAGCATCCATCTCCTACATGTGCACTCCATCTTATTGAGATCAACAACAAACTTGTGAACAACCACATCTGTGTTTCGTATTGAAACAACATCAAAAAGATTTTCTCTAGCCAACCTTGTCAAAATCATAAACTTCATATAATTAGCATAACATAATTGAATCACAACATATCATCATCAAAATTAAAATAGAACCATAAGCATAACATAATTGAAGAACAACAGACTATAATTGAATCATACCTACGAAACCAATGTCTTGCCAAATGTTGTTCTTTAGCCAACTTTTTTTTGGATATTTGGCAACACAGATCCTTCTAAATTGTCAAACTTAGATATGTTAGTAGCCCATCTCTGCATCAGATAACCTGTTATCTCCTCAAGCATTGTAACAATTGGCTTTTGTCTTGGTCCTAGTATAACTGAGTTAAAAGTTTCAGACATATTATTCACCAATGTATCACACTTTGCGTCAAATCAGAAATATGACTTGCTCCAATGTCTAGGTGGAATTTTGATTAAATACTTGTATTCCTATACATTGAGTTCCTTAATTGCCTTCATCCTTCTTTGCCATGATTGTGGGTAGCTTGCTCTGGCAGCATTCCACATAAATTCTTTCAACTTCTGTCCTGGAAACCTCTTTCTAAAGTTGTTATAGAGGTGCCTAACACAAAACCTTTGTTCTACTCCGGGAAGAAGCTCTTGCATAGCAGGTAACAGACCCTATGAACATATCATTACAAGAACAAATTAATTTTTTTTTTGAAGAAGCAAAAAAAAAAACAAAACAGATCAATGCATTCAAACTTTTTAGAACATAATAATAAGATTACCTTTTGTTGATCTGAAATGAAAGTGAACGTCTTGCAATAACGTTGGCCACCCAGATCATTAAACAAATCAAGAAACCAAGCCCATGAATCCTTTGTTTCTCCTTTTACTACTGCAAGGGCAATTGGCAACATTTGATCGTTTGGATCCCGACCAACTGCTGCCAAAATCTGCCCGCCATAATAACCTTTTAAGAAACAACCATCAAGTTCTATAATGTGTCTACATTTCAAGAAACTTTGCTTACATGCATCAAGGCACATATAGAGTCTTTGAAAACTAGGTAACATAGGTCTATCAACATAATCAGAACCAATGCTACCTTCAACAACTTCAGTACTTTGTAGAGCCAATTTCACTGTACTGTTTAGGATTGTTCTCTAAAGGATCCATCAACCACATCAATGGCAGCACGCTTAGCTCTATAAGCCTTCATTCTACAAATTCCATTGTACCACTTTTGATGTGCTTTGGTGCAAATGTCATGCAACTTGATATTAGGATTTTCCTTAATAGTTGGTACTAATTTATCTCCAAGCCAAGTTGCATTCAATAACTTAACCTTATATTCTCTTTTACAATCATGTATGTCATTCAAAGTTCTCAACTGCCATGTATCCTCATGTGGCAACTTAATACAATATGCAAGCCATTTACATTTATCCTTACACGGATTTTTGCATACAACTTTACATCTTATTTTATCATTTATCTCAAACTTTAGATCTTTCCCATTGTAAATTGCATAACATTGAATGGCTTCCTTGAATTCTTCCTTTGATGAAAACCTTGTACCCAAAACCCACTTGTAATCTTCCATATTTTTAGGCATAACAAATGATGGATCTTTTGGTGTATTGCGTTCAATTTCACTATCTACATCAGATTCCAATACCTCTGAATCATAATCTTCATCAACATCCATTACTACTGATATTTTCCCTTTTTTCCTTACATTTAGCAAGTCTTGATCACTTCCTTCTTCCTCATCAAAAGGGTTAACTTCTACAAGTGAATTTACTTCAATATTTTTCTTCAGCCTCTCTTTCCTTTTCTTGGGCCTGCCACCTTTATTTTTTTTCTTATCACGTCCTACACCCCCTTCCACATCCAAGCCCACTTCATCATCATTCAAAATAGCCTGCTCATCCAAGCCCATTTCATCCAAGCCCACTTCATCATCATTCAAGATCACCTCCTCATCCAAATCCACTTCATCATCTGAGTCCCCAAACCTAACATCAAGTGCACTATCTTCACTTTCAACTTCACTTTCCAATAGGTCATCATGAATAGGTTGTGCATGAGGTTGGGCCTCTTTTTCAATTTGGGCTTCAGGAATAATATTAGGTTGACCTATTGTGTGGACAATATAAACATCGACTTTTCCTTTGATCCTAGCCCAATTTTCTATTTCTAAAGCCCCACAATCATTAGATAGAAGTTTCAATTGGCCAGCAAAATCATACCACATCTCAGCTACATCAAGATACCCTAGTTTTGCAACAATATCCATAATCTCAAAATACCCCCACACATCAGAATCACACTCCATATTTGTGACAGCACCCACATATGTTCCCCTGTTATCCACAAAGCGCCCACCATGATGGAAATCAACATAAAACGGACCTACCATACTGCAAAACCCAATACAATTTTCAATAAATAACACTAATAAAGCCACAACAGTCCAAAAACTGTGCATATATTATTGGCACATATTATTCATTTTGGGACCACTCACATAAACAACTCATTATCAATGCATATATTATTCATTGTCTATATACCAGACTAAATTAAAGTAGTTCCACAAAAAGATTTCAAAGTAAAAAACAAAGAAAGAAAGTCACCGAACATGAGTGAAACAAAGACACCAAACAAAAACCAATAATAATAAAAGTTACTTGTAGGTTTGTGTTATATTATCTTGTTTCAATCAATATACAAGCTTTCGTGTTTCACCAAACAAGAGATGAAATTAAATCACAAAAAAACGAACAAAGATGAATAGAAACGATGAACAGCGAAAAACCGAACAAGAACAACGATGAATAGAAACGAAAATAACGAACAGAGATGAACGACGGTATTTACCTTGATTGCGAATCAGATTGTTGGTCATTCGCTTCCCCCTTTGTTGTTCAATCTTCTGCAATTTGGGAGTTTCTTCAAACCCTAACTTTTTTTAATTTGGGAATTTTCTGCAATTGAAAAGTTATGTACCGTCTAAATGAATTAAATGATCACCAGTGTAATATAATAAAACATAAAGGACTAACGGTGTAACAATTAATAAAGATGATGGACCAATTTGTTACAAAAAAAAGATAAAGGACCAATTTGTTACAAATGAAAAAGATAAAGGACCAGTGGTGTATTTTTGCCTTCAAAAATACTCTAAATATCTTTCAAAAATGTTTCTAATTACAAATCCAAATGTATGCTTTTTTTCAATTGGACAGTTATTTTTTGAAATATTGGTTATCAGTTCATACTCTATGCAAAACGATTCATGCAAAGGGGATTAATTGCTTATACATCCCATCACACTGGTTCATCAACAGATGAAATGCATCATTACCCCTCCTCAATTAAAACACCAACCGAGAATCATTAATGAGGCACTTGGAAAGGTAGGGTTATATCACTTTATCTCTCATTTTTGTGTAAACACACACACACGCATCAAAGCCTTCCCTAACACTCTGTACTTGAGCAATCGGCAAGAAAAGATGGAAGCGACTGGCGGAGAAGCTCTTACCCGTCAAGCCAACAACATGTTCTTAACCATCCATGCTCTAGGACAGGTCAGATTTCTTGTTCATTTGTTGTTTTAACGTTCGTACTTTGGTGGTTTTAATGAGTTTTCCCTTTTCCTGCCCCCTGTTTCCTTTGTTTTTGTTGGTTGTTAATGTTAAAATCGGTTCAAAATCTTGAATAAGAAAAAGAAAGAACAAGTTTTTTCACATCGTACGCTTTTGTCACTAAGAAATCTTAACAAAATTTCATATTTGGATCATTTGTTGTTACGTTCGTACTTTGGTGGTTTTTATGATTTTTCCCTTTTCTTTTCCCCTGTTTCCCTTGATTTTGTTGGTTAATGTTAAAATCGGTTCAAAATCTTGAATAAGAAAAAGAAAGAACAAGTTTTTTCACATCGTATGCTTTTGTCTCTAAGAAATCTTAACAAAATGTCATATTTAGTTCATTTGTTGTTGTGTCTGAACATAAACCAACAAAAACAAACTTGCCTGTGTCTGCACTCTGTTATAAACCTTATTAAAAAAAAAACACTCTGTTTTAAAATTTGAAAAAAAATTAAAATGCAGTGTTCGATAATTGATATTGAATGAATGTGATTGTTGTAATTGTTGTTAATGTTGAATGAATGTGTAGGATTTTGGCATTTGTTTGATGCTCATGGGATGAATCATGAAGTGGAATTGGAGTTGATTCACCCGCATCCAGTCCCCAGAATCACTAGGGGTTGGATGTTCTTGCGGGAACACTACGGATTGCCTGAGCACCATCAAATTTTGTTCAACTACTTTGGACAGAAATATTTCCAGATCATTCTACATGAGCCTGTCACTCAAGCTAAATTCCCTACTTGGCATTCAATGTCTTTGAAGCTCAGAAATGCAGTTACTTTTAGGATGACAATTACGGAGGACCCTGAAGTTCATCCTCATTTGGTATATTGATTAGTTTCCCTTCCCCTTTATTTGCGTTTTTTTCCTTACTACTGTCATGTCAATTGATTTAAGGAGTTAGTTTGATTGTTGCTAATTTCTGTTTTTATTTAATGATGTTCTTTTTCATTAATAGACTCTGCCGGAAGATTTGGGTGATTATTTATCAGATAAGGGTTTGTCTTGTTTGTGGCTGATCGGAGAGAACAATGAAAAGCATAGGTGCCGGTTTCAATTTGATCATTATACTTGGCCATTTCCGGTTAAGTTTGAGAGTGGGTGGCCAGAAGTGTGTGGAATCAACAATTTCAGTGTTAGAGACCGAATCTGCTTCAGTGCTAGCAATATCTACTCAAACCATGCTTTGTATTTGACGAAGGAAGATTGAAGAAGGTGTTTGGCAAGGGTGTTTATAAAGTAGTTGATATGAATGAAGGTGTGTGATGGTATTTTTTGCTTTTTGTAAGTTCTTGGTTATATCTTTTGTTAGTACTGGTTTGTAATTAATGGTTGCGCTATGATGCGTAACTCAATGACAATCGATAACTTGTATTACTTGTAATACAAGTTATCCACTAATTATATTTTGTGCTTAATATAATTATAATTAGACTAGTGTTAAATGTTTTGGTCTTGTTCTGTACACTAGTGTGCCGGGACTCAACGGCAGAGCTAGCCAAGTCCTAATGTTGGGGCCGGAAAATATAATTTATAAGGGGGAAATCCGTTACCACTTAATTTAAAAAAAAAATCAGTTAAATTTCAAAAACAGCCGCAGTAGGACTCGAACCGCCTTGTCCTCAATCGAAGGCGGAATTTGTTACCATTCAACCACATACAACTTCCTGTTTTATGCATACGTTCATTTGTCGCTGTATCATAAACGTAAAAATATATATGACGAATACTTTCTTTAATCAAATCATATATACCAATCACTTTTAAAGTTAGGGTTAAAATTTAGAAAATAAATTTTTTTCAAAGTACAAATAATAAATTTAGTAGTTATTAAAATTATTTAATTTGTTTACCACCACTTTAAAAGAACAACCAAATATAATTCGACCATGTCATATGTAGTCATTTTTAAAAAAAAAATTAATAAAGTAAATAAAAAACTTCATTCACCAAGACTTGAACTCATGACAGTGGTATTAGTAGAGCGCTATTTGTCCGTTGGTGACTAGAAGAATTTTAACAATATATACTGAAAATATTTATACTATAAGAAAAATTAAATAACTTTTAAAATTACTTATTCAATTTTTAATGGAGCCCAAATTTTAGACAGAGTCATATTTTTGTACATTTTGCCTACAAATATGGCTTATACTTCTTAAATTGTAATTTACTTGTCAATTATTAGCATGAAATTAATTCTTATATTGTAAATTACTTCTTAATTTACAGGCTAATACACATGGAACAATTAAATTGTCATTTAGTATTACTAGCATTATTTAATGGTCACAAAAACAAATGCTAATACACAATGAGTAATTTACAACATGATTTCTAATGACATTGAGCTCAAAAAGCTGTCATTCTTCACGCTAATACATGAACTTTTAAATTTTTTTAAGTTATGATGACTACTATCACATAGGATTAATCCAACTTGTTAGTACTTCACAAGGCAAAGCTTACATCAACATCCATAGGCCTTGTCAACTACTCCAAACCGTCAAAATCTACCAAATCACTTCTAAGATCATGCAAGTACAAATCAACAAAGACATATGGTCCCGCTAATCCCTCCCATACCCTTAATCCTACACAAGTTGGACAAATAACCTTTTCATGAACTTCCAAAACCCTTAACCTACTCCAAACTTCAGACACTTCCATAACACTTTCTACAGCATATCGAGCAAGGTCAAAAAAATGAGAAGACCGGTAGTACCAAGGAGAAGCAATCGCACTAAACCACAGCCAAGCAAGCCTGAAACAAATGAATCAAACAACAAGAATAAGAAAAATACTGCAAACACCACAACACAAACTATGGAGGTTAAGAAACAGTACAATGCAACACTGAAAATTGATTTTCTTCAGGTTTCCAGGTAATATAAATCTCTAAAAAGTATATATGCTGGATCTATAAGTTCATCGTTCTATTTATAATCTAAGTTCATAAATGAGTTCATAATAGGGTTAAGTTTAATCTCTTAACTAAAGTATTATATAAAAAGATTTCAGTTTAAACTTATACTTATATCTCAGTAACATATTATGGATGTAACATTTTAGTTTATCATTCTAAGAAGACAGATTTAACATTATAATTGTTAGATTTAACATTTTTCAAGGCTATATAAAGATTTAGGTTTTTTTTTGTCATAACACTACAAGCTACAACTAATAGATTCTTTGATTTGTTTGGATAGTCGCCAACTACTACTGAACGATTCAATGAAACCGACAAGTCAGATGAGTATGACTCCACAGCAGCAACTACGCCAAAAGTCAACCTTACGAAGCCGAATAACAAAATTCCAACTACAGAAAGAAAAAACAAAGCGCACAAAGTTACTGTGCCAAAGCAAATGGAATCAACATCAGCCCCACCAAAAGTCCATGTAACAAAACAAAGGACTGAATTGCTAAATGAAAAAGATGGGAATATGGTAAGAAAAAATCTGTTTTGTCAACCCGAAGAGGACGACGACCATGACTTTTACCTAAACTACCATCCATTAAGGTTTGTTGGATATGAGGATTTTGATAACTTTGTTATACCAGAAGTAAGTATTAACAACTTCTAATTTAGTTTTGTTATACCTCATTGTATCAAAAAACTACTTACTGCTTTATTTGTTTCATATATATATATATATATATATATATATATATATATATATATTTTATGACAGTGGATGCCAATGACTTTTAGACCACCACCCTGAATGAATATAAACGACATTTGTGCTTATTCTGCTGCTTACATATTTACTAGTGCTAATGAGATGCTAACTAGGTATATAATTTAGAATATGACAGTGCATTAAATTATCACTTTTTATTTGATAACAACTGACAGTGCATTATTTATTTCTTCAAGCGATGAGGTGCTTGTTAAATCTACATCAGGTGTTTTTGGGGAGAGGAAAACACTGATGTCTTTGATGCCTAGGAAGCCTGTTGACCAGCAGGTCATATTTATATGATTATATTCAATAACCATTAGTATTAATGTAACATTTTTATCTAATAGCATTTTCATGTGGCTATACAAATTCTAAACTTGGTTGTTGCTAGAACAAACTGGTTAATAGAAACATCAGGAACATCAAAGTCTACTTGGTATTTGCCAACCGAGTTTGCGGTGATTACAACTAACACTCCAACAATTACATTACATTCATAAATTGTTACATATCTATTCTCCCATAATTTTTTTTATTGTTTAGAAATATGCGCTAAACCAGCCTAACTCGGTTGATAAAGTCAGAGCAATATATCAGAAAAAGTTCATGCCACCGATTTCTAGTGTTTCAAATGTGATATAATGTTACTTAACATGATTTACCTAGTTAATTCAATTTTAATTTAACAACATTTGCCCATATCAGATACTGTTTTCATACCAATTATTTATTATTAATGGTTATTTACAGATCTTTGTACCTATCAATGATGGAGGGAAACATTGGTTTCTGATTGTGTTTGACTTTTGTGAAAGAAAGACTGTTTGGCTTGATTCTCAACACAGAGAAGAGAGATACCATGCTAGGCGTCATGCTGTCTTGAAAGTGGTATGCATATTATCTAAAATTTGTTTTAGTTTCCACTATCACTACAAGACTGTTTGGCTTGATTCTCAACACAGTGAAGAGAGATACCATGCTAGGCGTCATGCTGTCTTGAAAGTGGTATGCATATTATCTAAAATTTGTTTTAGTTTGCACTATCACTACAAGAAAACTGGCAGATTGCGGTAGTTTTTTTAGGAGATAGCGGCGGTTTTAAACTGCCGCTAGACACTTTTCTGGCGGTTTCAACAACATTCAATTAGTTGCATTATAAACCCTAATCCCAATTTCCATAGTTTCTAGGTAACAATTCGCATCACTTTTTAATCCCCATTTTCATAATTTATGGGTAACAATTCATACGAAATTCAATTTTAACGCAACCTAATCCCAATTTCCATGAAATCAAATTTCACTAACCCTAATACGAAAGTAAAAAAATATGAGATATTAATAACTAAAATCAATTTCAATTTCATTTTGTGAAAAATACACAGATTACTTGTGAAAGGAGACGACAACAATGAACTATTGCTTTGAACCATAGAACGACGAACATCTTGAAATTAAGACTTCGATTTGAACCATAGAATACGTTTCGAACGGGAACAACGATACGAAATCAAGTTTGGTGAGGGGGAAGAGGTCGACTATAAGGATTTCATTTGGGGGAAGGAAGATAGAAGAGATGCAGGACGAAGAACAGAACGACGAACAGAGAAGGGTGGAGATTTGGGGATTTAGGGTTCCACTCATAAATTCTCCCACATAAAAACATTACGAGTTGTTTTCTATTTTGTCAAATATTGTTTTGAAATTAAGTTTTATTATTAAGGGCACCTATTATTAATTCTAATATTTTAGGGCAAAAAATATAAATTTCATTATTAAGGGGCCCACCATAAATATCAAACCAAATATTGTGTGACATGGCATCACCCACTTTGCTAAGATGAAATGCATCATTACCCCTCCTCAATTAAAACACCAACTGAGAATCATTAATGAGGCACTTGGAAAGGTAGGTGATGCCATGTCACACAATATTTGGTTTGACTTTTATGGTGGGCCCCTTAATAATGAAATTTATGTTTTTTGCCCTAAAATATTAGAATTAATAATAGGTGCCCTTAATGATAAAACTTAATTTCAAAAATAATATTTGACAAAATAGAAAACAACTCGTAATGTTTTTATGTGGGAGAATTTATGAGTGGAACCCTAAATTTCCAAATCTCCACCCTTCTCTGTTCGTCGTATTGTTCTTCGTCCTGCATCTCTTCTATCTTCCTTCCCCCAAATGAAATCCTTATAGTCAACCTCTTCCCCCTCACCAAACTTGATTTCGTATCGTTGATCCCGTTCGAAACGTATTCTATGGTTCAAATCGAAGCCTTAATTTTGAGATGTTCGTCGTTCTATGGTTCAAAGCAATAGTTCATTGTTGTCGTCTCCTTTCACAGGTAATCTGTGTATTTTTTACAAAATGAAATTGAAATTGATTTTAGTTATTAATATCTCATATTTTTTTACTTTCTTATTAGGGTTAGTGAAATTTGATTTTATGGAAATTGGGATTAGGTTGTGTTAAAATTGAATTTTGTATGAATTGTTACCCATAAATTATGAAAATGGGGATTAAAAAGTGATGCGAATTGTTACCCAGAAACTATGGAAATTGGGATTAGGGTTTATAATGCACCTAATTGAATGTTGTTGAAATTGATTTTAATTCATACACTGAAACCATGGAATTTGGAATTAAGGTTTATATTTCATTTATTTAAGGTAGTTCTACTGAAATATAAACCCCAATCACAAATTTCATGAATTGAAACTGATGCGAATTGTTACACAGAAACTATGAAAATTTGTATTATGGTTTACAATGCACGTAATTGAATGTTGTTGAAATATGAAAATCTAAATTTGAGTTGAAATGGAAGATAGTGAAATATGAATAACTTTCATTAGGCTTTTAGTTGAATTGTGAATTTATTTGTTAACAAGGTGTTAGTGTTTTAATTTGAGATATTATACGAAGGTATTCCTGTATAATGCGTCACATTGTGAATTACTTATTTCATCATATTTTCTACAGATCTCGTGCAGTTAACAAATGGATGGCAGTATGGACTTGGTTGCACAATGTTCTCAACCTCGTTAGAATGGAGATGGTGTGAATGATATTTTGATGGTATTGGCCTTGGTGCTACGCACCTTGTTGAGGAAACGTTGGAGTATCTACACAGGAAGGGTGTAGTATTGTATTGCGTAATATTTAGTATTCTAGCTTCAATTTGAGATAAAACATAAGTTTGTATTATATTTAATCATTTTATTTTATAGAACGATAGTAGCGTTAAAAATGCTGTGTATTTGATTTTAATAATTTCAAAAAAATGTAGATACAATTCAATGTTGTTCAATATTATAAAGTAAAGATTATAATTTGATTTATCGTTTTGACTAATTATTATAGTAAAAAAATGGATAACTATAACTAGTTTACTTTGAGGAAAATTATGTTAGACTTGATGACCTTGAATACATTATGTTGCCACATTAGTAAATAATCACTATTTTGGTGAAGGTTTACTCATGTAGTTAGATGTTAACTAAAGTTTAATTTGAGTTTGTAACAGGTCATATGAATACGGAACATGTTGATTTAAGATGAAGGGCAAAAATGTTTGCAACTATTGCAGCGTAGGTATGTTTCAGTTTATACATCATCAAATTTAAGATGCATAATTGTTATGTAGAGCAGCTTATGTATGTATAGAAATGAGTATGTAGAATATCCACCTTAGGTATGCTCCCATAAATTAGAAATGAATATGTATAGAAATGTATGTTGTATGTATGTATGGAAACCAATAATAAACATAAAAAAGATACACAAATCCACATTGCAAAATACATATCAAAATATATATTATAGTCGGTTTAGGTATGATCCCAAAATATGTCAATCCGAGCCAACATCAAAATACATCTAATGAACCAAAACAAAGGGAAATTGGATAATACTACCTATGGTCCCAAATGTAAGAGAAGTTTTAGGCTTTAGATTTATTCAGAATATAATGTATTTGGTCTGCTATATGACGTAGATACATTAAATTCTCAATGAATTGTTGCAGTAAAAGATCTCTTAAATTTGGGACCGGAGTGAGTAGAATAGCAGTTATCAGATTACAACAAAAAAGCCAACATAGAACAGTAGTTCAGATTTGCACTGCCTCACACAACAAAATACCCAACATAATCCAACCAACATCCAAAATAGAATAACAATTTAGATTTTCACCAACGCCTTCCTCCTCTTTATCTAAAGCTTCCAATGATTGCCAGACTTTGTCTCAAATTCTGTTTTCAACAAATTGTTTTCTGACAGTGCCAGATACAGGGCTAGTTTCATCCTTGTGGCAGTCACCACCTGAATTCAATAAGGCATATAATGTTATAAACATTTAGGAATATTAGGAACATAATTATAGGGAACATGTTTATTACATAATGAGACTGAACTTACAGTTATGTTCTCATAATCACATCGATGCGCACCCTCTATCATCCATTTGGCGACCCATACTCCACAATCATTGCTGTGTTCACTTAGTAAGTCGATTAGTTCACAATTATTAGATGATTCCAGTTAAGATGAAAATTTAACTAAAGTTGAGAATACTTACGAATTAAGTCTCTGCTGTGGTAGCCACCGTGGTTGCACTAAACAGAAGTTGGTCGGTAAATAACGATCAATATGTGGTAGCAGTTCAGCATAAGTAGGGTGTAGTAGGATGGCTTCAAGGAATATACCCTACACAGTAGTAAATGTAAAAGGCTATTTTGAATAAAATAACAACATAGTGGAAACTAAAACAAATTTTAGATAATATGCATACCACTTTCAAGACAGCATGACGCCTAGCATGGTATCTCTCTTCACTGTGTTGAGAATCAAGCCAAACAGTCTTTCTTTCACAAAAGTCAAACACAATCAGAAACCAATGTTTCCCTCCATCATTGATAGGTACAAAGATCTGTAAATAACCATAATAATGAATAATTGGTATGAAAACAGTATCTAATATGGGCAAATGTTGTTAAATTAAAATTGAATTAAATAGGTAAATCATGTTAAGTAACATCATATCACCTTTGAAACACTGAAATCGGTGGCATGAACTTTTTCTAATATATTGCTCTGACTTTATCAACCGAGTTAGGCTGGTTTAGCGCATATTGCTAAACAATAAAGAAAAAATTAAGGGAGAATAGATAGGTAACAATTTATGAATGTAATGTAATTGTTGGAGTGTTAGTTGTAATCACCGCAAACTCGGTTGGCAAATACCAAGTAGACTTTGATGTTCCTGATGTTTCTATTAACCAGTTTGTTCTAGCAACAACCAAGTTTAGAATCTGTATAGCCACATGAAAATGCTATTAGATCAAAATGTTACATTAATACTGTTAGACTACAAGGCTACGCTCAAATGTGGCGAACTAGAGCGTTCCAAACAAACAACTACGGTTTTTTGTAAATTAATCGAGTAAGCGCGGAAGGTACCTAGATCGGTAGTCTATTGCACCTCGACCAAAGGAAAGGTAGTAAAAGCCGATATGGAATGAAGGTGATACAAGGAATGCAATCCAAATTAATAAGTCAAGCAATTTTCTAACAACACTTATCTATTAAAAATTGTCTCACACACAAATTGCGGAATTGTAAATTCGTATAGCAAACAAAGTGATCACACAATAATTTCGTCGAACACTTGGCGTGTATGACGAAATTATGTATGCAAGTGAATAACAAAATAGAATGTAAAGAGATAAGGGATAGAGAGATACACAAGGGAGTGATCAGGGAGTTCCCAGCTTTCACGTCGTCCTCGCAGTGGGCCGGTACGTCTCCCCCCAACTTATCAAAAGGATAAGTTGAGACTTTACTTCAAAAATCTCTTTAACAATGCACAAATTACAACGACACAATATGCAAGATACAGACTCGATTACACAATCTTCACCATCTTCAACATAAACCCGTCTTGTAATTGCACATACCCCAATTCGATCCTATCTTCAATTATCGTTCCCAACGATCAATCCTTCACACTATCTTCAACCAAGAACCCGTGATGATCGTCCGAATAATTCCCTCGCCAAATCGAATTGTAACATTCAAGCAACACTTGAATCCGGATGAGAAACACTACCTTCAAGACCCAATCAACTCGGATGACAAATTATGATTCACCGCGAATTTTCCCCGAACGTTATCCTTCAAGATCTTCCAAGAAACTCCAATTGATCCCATACTCAATCTTCAATTTGATAGAGATAAGAAGGAAGATGATGATTGCTCTTGAATGATCCTTGATGCACAACTCTCAAACAATCTTGATCAAAGAACTCTTCAATACTGGTTTCTCATTTTTTACAACAATAACACATAAGGCTATTTATAATGAAAATAGAATTGAGCAAATTTAGGCACAATCTAACAGACTTGTATCGATACATGAATCAGTGTGTATCGATACAAGCAATTGACAACAGGAGAGTTTGTGTATTTGTATCGATACAAACAAGTGTATGTATCAATACATATATCAGAAAAACAGAAATTGACTGATATGTTTCAAAACACACAAGTATGTTTCGAAACAAAATGTTCTCTCTGGTTTCAAGAGAGTCTTCATGTGTTTCGAAACATAAAAGTGTGTTTCGAAACACAGAGGCTCCTCTGGACTCCAATGAGAACAATTTGTATCGATACAAAGCTGCTATGTATCGATACAAATGCGCAGTAATCAGCCTGAACAAGTTTCAAGACATTTGTATCGATACAAGTATGTATGTATCGATACAAAACACCTAAAAATTGATTTTTCAAAGTTTCAAAAAGGTTTTTGTTGTCAAGTCAATTTCAATTGTTGCCTAAACATATTCTACTCTATTTCCATGTGTTTTGACAATTATTAAAACTCGGAGGGGAACTGGTGCATTAACAAATACTAATGGTTATTGAATATAATCATATAAATATGACCTGCTGGTCAACAGGCTGCCTAGGCATCAAAGACATCAGTGTTTTCCTCTCCCCAAAAACACCTGATGTAGATTTAACAAGCACCTCATCGCTTGATGAAATAAATAATGCACTGTCAGTTGTTATCAAATAAAAAGTGATAATTTAATGCATTGTCATATTCTAAATTATATACCTAGTTAGCATCTCATTAGTACTAGTAAATATGTAAGCAGCAGAATAAGCACAAATGTCGTTTATATTCATTCAGGGTGGTGGTCTAAAAGTCATTGGCATCCACTGTCATAAAATATATATATATATATATATGAAACAAATAAAGCAGTAAGTAGTTTTTTGATACAATCAGGTATAACAAAACTAAATTAGAAGTTGTTAATACTTACTTCTGGTATAACAAAGTTATCAAAATCCTCATATCCAACAGACCTTAATGGATGGTAGTTTAGGTAAAAGTCATGGTCGTCGTCCTCTTCGGGTTGACAAAACAAATTTTTTCTTACCATATTCCCATCTGTTTCATTTAGCAATCCAGTCCTTTGTTTTGTTACATGGACTTTTGGTGGGGCTGATGTTGATTCCATTTGCTTTGGCACAGTAACTTTATGCGCTTTGTTTTTTCTTTCTGTAGTTGGAATTTTGTTATCCGGCTTTGTAAGGTTGACTTTTGGCGTAGTTGCTGCTGTGGAGTCATACTCATCTGACTTGTCGGTTTCATTGAATCGTTATGTAGTAGTTTGGCGACTATCCAAACAAATCAAAGAATCTATTAGTTGTAGCTTGTAGTGTTATGACAAAAAAAAACATAAATCTTTATATAGCCTTGAAAAATGTTAAATCTAACAATTATAATGTTAAATCTGTCTTCTTAGAATGATAAACTAAAAATGTTACATCCATAATATGTTACTGAGATATAAGTATAAGTTTAAACTGAAATCTTTTTATATAATACTTTAGTTAAGAGTTTAAACTTAAACCTATTATGAACTCATTTATGAACTTAGATTATAAATAGAACGATGAACTTATAGATCCAGTATATATACTTTTTAGAGATTTATATTACATGGAAACCTGAAGAAAATCAATTTTCAATGTTGCATTGTACTATTTCTTAACCTCCATAGTTTGTGTTGTGGTGTTTGCAGTACTTTTCTTATTCTTGTTGTTTGATTCATTTGTTTCAGGCTTGCTTGGCTGTGGTTTAGTGCGATTGCTTCTCCTTGGTACTACCGGTCTTCTCATTTTTTTGACCTTGCTTGATATGCTGTAGAAAGTGTTATGGAAGTGTCTGAAGTTTGGAGTAGGTTAAGGGTTTTAGAAGTTCATGAAAAGGTTATTTGTCCAACTTGTGTAGGATTAAGGGTATGGGAGGGATTAGCGGGACCATATGTCTTTGTTGATTTGTACTTGCATGATCTTAGAAGTGATTTGGTAGGTTTTGACGGTTTGGAGTAGTTGACAAGGCCTATGGATGTTGATGTAAGCTTTGCCTTGTGAAGTACTAACAAGTAGGATTAATCCTATGTGATAGTAGTCATCGTAACTTAAAAAAATTTAAAAGTTCATGTATTAGCGTGAAGAATGACAGCTTTTTGGGCTCAATGTCATTAGAAATCATGTTGTAAATTACTCATTGTGTATTAGCATTTTTTTTTGTGACCATTAAATAATGCTAGTAATACTAAATGACAATTTAATTGTTCCATGTGTATTAGCCTGTAAATTAAGAAGTAATTTACAATATAAGAATTAATTTCATGCTAATAATTGACAAGTAAATTACAATTTAAGAAGTATAAGCCATATTTGTAGACAAAATGTACAAAAATATGACTCTGTCTAAAATTTGGGCTCCATTAAAAATTGAAGAAGAAATTTTAAAAGTTATTTAATTTTTCTTATAGTATAAATATTTTCAGTATATATTGTTAAAATTCTTCTAGTTACCAACAGACAAATAGCGCTCTACTAATGCCACTGTCGTGAGTTCAAGTCTTGGTGAATGAAGTTTTTTATTTACTTTATTAATTTTTTTTTAAAAATGACTACATATGACATGGTCGAATTATATGTGGTTGTTCTTTTAAAGTGGTGGTAAACAAATTAAATAATTTTAATAACTACTAAATTTATTATTTGTACTTTGAAAAAATTTTATTTTCTAAATTTTAACCCTAACTTTAAAAGTGATTGGTATATATGATTTGATTGAAGAAAGTATTCGTCATATATATTTTTACGTTTATGATATAGCGACAAATGAACGTATGCATAAAACAGGAAGTTGTATGTGGTTGAGTGGTAACAGATTCCACCTTTGATTGAGGACAAGGCGGTTCGAGTCCTACTGCGGCTGTTTTTGAAATTTAACTGATTTTTTTTTAAATTAAGTGGTAACGGATTTCCCCCTTATAAATTATATTTTCCGGCCCCATCATTAGGACTTGACTAGCTCTGCCGTTGAGTCCCGGCACACTAGTATATAGAACAAGACCAAAACATTTAACACTAGTCTAATTATAATTATATTAAGCACAAAATATAATTAGTGGATAACTTGTATTACTTTATTACAAGTAATACAAGTTATCGATTGTCATTGAGTTACGCATCATAGCGCAACCATTAATTACAAACCAGTACTAACAAAAGCTATAACCAAGAGCTTACAAAAAGCAAAAAACACCATAACACACCTTCATTCATATCAACTACTTTATAAACACCCTTGCCAAACACCTTCTTCAATCTTCCTTCGTCAAATACAGAGCATGGTTTGAGTAGATATTGCTAGCACTGAAGCAGATTCGGTCTCTAACCCTGAAATTGTTGATTCCACACACTTCTGGCCACCCACTCTCAAACTTAACCGGAAATGGCCAAGTATAAGGATCAAATTGAAACCGGCACCTATGCTTTTCATTGTTCTCTCCGATCAGCCACAAACAAGACAAACCCTTATTTGATAAATAATCACCCAAATCTTCCGGTAGAGTCTATTAATGAAAAAGAACATCATTAAATAAAAACAGAAATTAGCAACAATCAAACTAACTCCTTAAATCAATTGACATGACAGTAGTAAGGAAAAAAAACACAAACAGAGGGGAAGGGAAACTAATGAATATACCAAATGAGGATGAACTTCAGGGTCCTCCGTAATTGTCATCCTAAAAGTAACTGCATTTCTGAGCTTCAAAGACATTGAATGCCAAGTAGGGAATTTAGCTTGAGTGACAGGCTCCTGTAGAATGATCTGGAAATATTTTTGTCCAAAGTATTTGAACAAAATTTGATGGTGCTCAGTCAATCCGTAGTGTTCCCGCAAGAGCATCAAACCCCTAGTGATTCTGGGGACTGGATGCGGGTGAATCAACTCCAATTCCACTTCATGAGTCATCCCATGAGCATCAAACAAATGCCAAACTGTTGTCGCCTCATCCTTGAACTCATTGTAGAAATTAGGCTCAATCTCTCCAAAATCCTACACATTCATTCAACATTAACAACAATTACAACAATCACATTCATTCAATATCAATTATCAAACACTGCATTTTAATTTTTTTTCAAATTTTAAAATAGAGTGTTTTTTTTAAATAAGGTTTATAACAGAGTGCAGACACAGGCAAGTTTGTTTTTGTTGGTTTATGTTCAGACACAACAACAAATGAACCAAATATGACATTTTGTTAAGATTTCTTAGAGACAAAAGCATACGATGTGAAAAAACTTGTTCTTTCTTTTTCTTATTCAAGATTTTGAACCGATTTTAACATTAACCAACAAAATCAAGGGAAACAGGGGACAGGAAAAGGGAAAAATCATAAAAACCACCAAAGTACGAACGTTAAAACAACTAATGAACCAAATATGAAATTTTGTTAAGATTTCTTAGTGACAAAAGCGTACGATGTGAAAAAACTTGTTCTTTATTTTCTTATTCAAGATTTTGAACCGATTTTAACATTAACAACCAACAAAAACAAAGGAAACAGGGGACAGGAAAAGGGAAAACTCATAAAAACCACCAAAGTACGAACGTTAAAACAACAAATGAACAAGAAATCTGACCTGTCCTAGAGTATGGATGGTTAAGAACATGCCGTTGGCTTGAGGGGTAAGAGCTTCTCCGCCAGTCGCTTCCATCTTTTCTTGCCGATTGCTCAAGTACAGAGTGTTAGAGAAGGCTTTGATGCATGTGTGTGTGTGTGTGTGTTTACACAAAAATGAGAGATAAAGTGATACAACCCTACCTTTCCAAGTGCCTCATTAATGATTCTCGGTTGGTGTTTTAATTGAGGAGGGGTAATGATGCATTTCATCTGTTGATGAACCAGTGTGACGGCACTACTAGAAATTTTGTATTTAGAGACCAAAAATTTTTGGTCACTATAGAGACCATATTAGAGACCAAAATTTTGAGTTAAAAATAAAAAAGTTTTGGTTGCTAAATCGGTCACTAATATAATATAGCGACCGATATAGAGACCGAATAATCGGTCACATAATAATAAATATTTTGGTCCCTAAATCAGTCGGTAATATAATATTAGTGACCAATTTAGAGACAGATATTTAGTGACCGATTTAGAGACCAAAATATTTATTATTATGTGACCGATTTAGAGGCCAATAATTACTATATTTATATTAGTGACCAATTTAGAGACAGATAATTAGTGACCGATTTAGAGACAAATAATTACTATATTTATATTAGTGACCGATTTAGAGACTAATAATTAGTGACTGATTTAGTGACTAACAATTACTATATTTATATTATTGACCGATTTAGAGACTAATAACTAGTGACCGATTTTGAGACTAATAATTAGTGACTGATTTAGAGACCAATATTTACTATATTTATATTAGTGACCGATTTAGAGACCAATAATTACTATGTTTATATTAATGACTGATTTAGAGACTAATAATTAGTGACTGATTTAGAGACTAATAATTACTATATTTATATCAACGACCGATTTAGAGACTACTAACTAGCGACCGATATAGAGACAAATTAATCGATCACATAATAAAAAATCTTTTATTCGCTAAATTAGTCACTAATATAGCGACCAGATATTAGTGACTAATTTAGAGACTGATAATTAGTGACTAATTTAGAGACCAAAAATTACAAATTTTTTTGGTGTGTAACACTATTATTTTTTGTTTTTATTTTATTACGGACACTACTAGTATAAAGCAAACTTTTTTATAAAACAAACTCTATAAATAAAAAAGTAACTTTTAAACAAACTTAAACAAATAAAAAAAAATAAAAAAGGAACTTTTAAACAAACTTTTTTATACGTACCAAAAATCCAAAATACAAACTTTTTTTTTTTTATTATTATTATTTATTTTTTACTAAACAAACTTTTTTATTATTATTTTCTTTTTGGCTCTTCTCCTTCCTAATTCGTGGAACTCTATTTCAATGAATCTGCGGTGCATCTATTTCTTCTCCATCGTTTCTGGTATTGTTGGAACATAGAACATATTTATGCTTGAATTGAAAATAAATTTATATTGAGTTCCACATTGGATAATAGAGAATACTAATTTTTTTAGTATTCTAGTGTGTTTATTTTTTTGAATTTTTTTTAATATTTTCTTGACTAATTACACATATCTATTTAACTCTTAATAAAGAGTGATAAATTTGTCCTCATGAGCTTAGCTCAATTGGTAAAGGATATTGCACATTTGTGCAGGGACCGGGGTTCGAACCCTGTATGCCCACTTATTCACCTTTAAAAGGTGAATTTCTAGCCGCTAGGCTACCTGACCAAAAAAAAAAAAAAAGAGTGATAAATTTGTTGAGAAAAAATTGGAACTAAACTTTGACCTGAAAACCCAATATTAAGAGTGCTAATTGGAAACAACGGAATTTCGCATAACACCACACAAGTAGCCTTCACAGCATCACCGTCCAGGTAAAAACTCATCATCGCATCTTGTAATTTGCTCGCAACACTAACACATGTCAGTAGGTATTGCCATTATTCTTTCTAAACATTTAATAGAAAAGGTTTTGTTGTTTACTTATTCTTAGAATTATGAATTAAGATAGTTTGGTTTTGATCAATTGCAAGCTAACATTAGTAACATTAGGTTTCAATTTTAGAATTTTGTGTACAAATTTTAATTACTACATTAAATCCTAGAGGTATAAATTACACAGAAATACAGAGATAATCAGTTCAAATTTTCAAATTAAATATTTTTATGTATCATTCAAAAACATTTCCATTGAACTTGATATACAGATTATCAAGTTCAAATTGTGGTGGATCATTAAAACCATTGTAGTTTTCACTTTCCACAATAGAAAGATGCTCTGATTAAATATTTTGTTCCACTAATTGCATTTATTCTGTAAGAATTTTTCACTCAAATAGAAAAGCTCCTAACATATTAATTGTAATTGTTGTTAAATAATCTCCTTTGTAGGTGTTAAACTCGTACTCTTACTACATTGAATTATAGGTTAAAAAAGTCGCAGTTAACATAATGTAACTTCATTGTCTTATTGTGATCACCTCTTTTCCCATACAGCACATTTAATTTCTTTGATTTTTAAAATAAAATAGTCTAACTATTTTGACCGAAGTACACTGAACTAAGCACATGTTTAATTTTCATCTCTTTATCTACAAATCAAAGAATTTGAAGTTACACTTATAAGACTATTGTTATACTTTCTTAACTTATTTTTCTATTGACATTGTAGATATTTGGGATAAGAGTGATATACATTTTGTACAAGGATTTTTTAGTATTCTCTCAAATTCGATATTAGTCTCATTAGATTTTTTAGTATTCTCTTGAATTTGATATTAGTCTCATATATATTGTAGTAGGCCTTAAATACAATACCATCCGATACTAATTTTTATTGTTTTACTAATTGCAGATGACTGATAAAGTTAACATAAAGAAAAGGCTTCCAAGACTTAAAAATCACAACATCTCAAACGTTCTACTCTACATATGACATCTCCTGATGCACCTCCTCTTGTTTAAAAAAAAATTAAAAAGAATACCCCCTTCTTCCTTTTTATTTGTTGTTCTAGAAAAAAAAAGTATTTACTTCTATTTATTTGTCGTATGACGATTTAAAGTTATATTTTATTTGTCTACCCTCCTTTCTAATTTTTTTTATTAACTAAATTTTATATAATATTTTTATTATATCTATTTTTTTTACTAAACTTATCCATATAATCATTTTATTTTTTTGTAAGGTATTGTTTTTGTTTAGTTTTGTTCCTATTTTTATGTAAAGATAAAGTGTGTGAAAAAAAAAATTATTGGTCGATTAAAATTTGGATATATATTAAAAAAAATGTATAATAGAAAGATAAGGTGCAAAATACACCATCCTAATTTGATCTTTTTATTTCCTTTCAAAAACAACAAATAAAAAAGAACGGAGAGAGTAATAAAAAAAAAACTCATTAGAGACCGAATTTGAATCCAAATTTAACATACCACATTTTCAATTTGGTCGCTAAATCAGTTGCAAAAAAACAAAGAAATTAATTCTAAATTGGTCACAATAACAGTCTCTAATAAGGGTCACTAAATCAGTCGTTGATAGCATCGCACGTCACGTCGCTTGCATTCTTTAATTAAGTCTCTGAATTTAGTCACAAATTCAGTCACTAAAATCAGTCACCATTTCAGTCTCTAAATCGGTCTCTAAGTTTAGTCACTAAATCGGTCTCTAAATTCAGTCACTTAATCGGTCTCTAAATTCAGTAAAGTCAGTCTCTAAATCGGTCTCTAAATTCAGTCTCTAAATCGGTCTCCAAATACAGTCTCTAAATTGGTCACTAAACTCAGTCAATAATTCGGTTGCAACAAATTGGTCACTAAATTGGTCACAACAGATTAGCCACCTAAATTTTTTAAACTGATTTTAATTGGTCTCTGTATCGGTCACTAATTGATTTAGTGAACGATTTTCATTAAAATCGGTCTCTAAATCAGTCTCTAAACGCGAATTTTCTAGTAGTGTGGGATGTATAAGCAATTAATCCTCTTTGCATGAATCATTTTGCATAGAGTATGAACTGATAACCAATATTTCAAAAAATAACTGTCCAATTGAAAAAAAGCATACATTTGGATTTGTAATTAGAAACATTTTTTAAAGATATTTAGACTATTTTTGAAAGATATTTATGTTTTCTATCATTTTATAACAGGTAAATGAATATTTTTGAAAGATATTTTTGTTTTCTATCATTTTATAAAATATAAATAAATGTTAGTTACCAAAAATATTATAAAATAAATATATAGGAAATTATTACTCATAATAGTAATAATAGTGAATATTGAATTTTTTAATAAAAATATATTTAAGAAATTAGCATAAATAATAATAGTTGGCAAATAATATTTTTAATTTATAAATATGTTGAGTTTTGTAAGATTAAGTGAATTTAAATTTAACTATTCTACTTTTAAATATCTCATGTCTCTTTGCATGTGTTAAAAAAGATTTGTTTTTGTTAAATAAAAATAAAATAGAAAAAAATCAAAAGATTGCTTGAGTTGAGAGTTGAACCCACCTCCTTTGGATTACTAAGCACGCAAGTAACCACTGCAGCGCACGTGCAAATCACTATATTTTAACGCAAAGATATAGGTCATAATAGTAATTTCCTTTTTATCGGCGGTGGGCGGCAGCCCATCCCTGCCACCCCTATATCCGCCACTGGTCACAAGGCACTAAATCCGAAAAGATGTCTATAGACAATAAATCAAAACTCAAAATATAATATTATTTCAAATAGATGTCATCAGACACTATTGAACGAACTCGAATCAAAAGTATTCAGCACATCAAAATTCACTGAACAACTTCTTCAGTCAAAATCCGTATGTGCAATAATGGACGAATGAGAGACTGGGTAGATAATTGTACTCATAGTCAGATACATCAAAAGGAAAAATTGACTTTTTTGATTCATTTGACAATTGATGCATCTAACTCATAGTCAGATACATCAACATTCATGTAAATTAAAAAAACGTATATGAATATGCTTATCCATTAATATTATTTTTCATTTATAAAAAATGTTAAAAAAATTAAGATGAATTAAATCAAAAGACTAAACACTAAACCGGATTAAAAGACTTAGATGATATTCACAATTTCATGTATTATGTTTATCATTTTTTGTTATATAAAACTAAATATGTGGGCATAAATACTATAGTATATAATGTATGTAGTCTATAACATTGACTACTAAATGAAGTAAATATGAGCATTTGGTCGAAATGGAGTGTGGACAAACCCTTGGCCCTAAACACTACGTATTTTCTACTATATATATATTATGACGAAAAATATCAAAGAATTAATTGCCTAGCCCAGTGGTGAATTATGTGAATATGGTCCAAGTCTATGTGTGTTCAATTCTCACTGAGCACTCTTGGTTTATTTTTATCCTTTATATTTTTTTTCGTGTTGCTTTTTATCTTTTATTCAAATTTATGAATCTATTAGTTAATTCTAAAAAATTGACCTAGTAAGTAATCAATTTTATATATTCAGATAACATAAAACACCTAACATTAATAATATATAAAAAATTTGTAAATTAATTAAAAAGGAGGAATGAAGAAGATTAATTTTATTCAATAATTAATGGATTTGGTCAATCAAAATGAAGAAGATGATTTTTATTTAATAGTAAAAAAGAGTACAATTATCATAGAGCAAGGAGACCTACTAAATCTCCACCACTAAAACATTAAGATGCTACATCATATCTTAAAAGGAAAACTACTCTAAGGCTTAGTTTTGTCTTCAAAGATCTTGGCCATGGGTGATTTCTTCGACTCCAACATAGCGCGGAAATCCGCAAAAAATTCACGAAGTTGATTGTGGAATCCCCGGCGGAGCGCCGCCGTTGGAATCGCCTTTGGTGTTGGAATCACTGTTGTTATTGTTATCCATAGTTTTTGTAAGAGATGTGTAGAAAACAATTGGATAGTTGTGAACGAAAATCTCTTTAAATAGAGAGATAATTCTTCAATATTGAGTAGTGTGTGAAAGTTGTTTTCGAATTGCATAACGCTGTGAACAGTATTTGCAGTCATTGGAAGTTGTTGTGGTTGTCAAAATCTCCCCTCTGCACTGCATAATATATTATCGAAGTGACTAAACAATTCACTCAACCACTCCTTTTCCTCATATCCAAAATAATGATTCACTACATTTTTGCTTGTCGTGACTCCATGATTCTCGCCGTCTGATTAAATTGGGTACAAATACATCTGCACTCTTTTTCATTATTAACCGTGTGATCAAAATGGTGTGTTTGATCTCCGTTCATTTTAACATCAACACATAGTAGAATTAGTGGTTCCAATACATAGACTAAAATAGTCCTACAACTGACTTTAATGTTGTGTTCTTTTTAAATTTTTTTTTTTTTTTTGGTACAAAATGACTTTAATGCTTTCATTTAAAGTTTTTGTAAAAATTCAGGTTTTTTTATTTACCAATCAAAATTCAGGTTACTATGACATTTTAATGCTAAAAAATTACGTTAAAACGAGATTAATAATGCCTTTTATTTATTTTTTAATTTAATTTTGAAATTGATATACCAATTACCAAATTGCCCAACTTATGAAAGAACAAAGGTTAAACATGTTTTTAGGACCCACCATTCATCCATACCAAATTGCCCTACTTAATGAAAAACAAAATTTTAAGAAATCATCACAAACTTGTCACTCTTCGTAGAAGACATAATTAGATAATTACATAATTAGATAAGTAGATTAATACAACATATTGTTCAAGATTAATACATATGAAATAGACTAAAGATTCTACATATTGTTCAAGAATGACATAATAATACAACCATAAACTTAATGAATTAGTAGGAAAACAAACAAGTATTAGGAAGGATGTTCTAGTTCAGAGGAAAGGCTTGGTGTATATGATCCGGCAAGACTTTGAATGTAAAACCTTCTTTTTTCATTTGGTACCTAAATTCAACTTTTGTAAGCCTGTCAAAACCGAAAAAATTTGAACCTTCCCTTCCATCACTCATGAAATCCCAGAATTTGATAATGCGGAAAACAACAGTTGCTCGTTCCTTTCCTTTCCAAACATAAGTAACACCGTCATTTTGGATTCGATCTCTCCATTGTTCAGTAAAATTCCTTGGCAACATGATATGATACTGTTAAAATAAAACATATTACGGTACCGTTTCATACAAATATATACATAAGTAGCTTAAATAGGATGATGGTAATAATATTTACCAATCCAGGACCTATCCAAGTTTCGAACGTGGACATCCTCATATTGTAGTTGATAAATGGTCCCTATATGATTTGGTAGGTCAGCATTAGTACATGACAACAATTTGTAACATATTAACACAAATTGTACTCTACGAAATAGAAATAAACATAATAATGCAAATTCTTACCTCCGGTGTTGGTCTCTTCTTAAAGGCAATCATATATTGGCGAAAAGTGTTGCGATGGTCTTCAAATATGGTCATTCGGAAATGATTGTTTTCCATCATATAGTGAAGCTCTACTTTCGTTGGCTTTGCAATATTAAACATGGTGGACACAGCTACTCCATCAATGATGAAATTTTTGTTCTTTGCCAACAATAAAGTAACCCGGATACTTCTTTGTTCTTGCAAGATGTAGGCATAATTGTGTTTGATCAAATCTACCTTCCAATTCTCAACAAATTTGTTAGGCAGTATGATATATTCCTAAGAACAAATAGTTTATGGTGTTAGAAGATGTTTTTTTTAAATTCTACAAAAGTTAGATACATTCATTGAACATAAAAGCATTACCAGTTGAGGATTGATCCATGTTTCGAAAGTTGGGGATTTTGCCAAAATTCTGCATTTAACAATTAATATAATTAGCCAAAATAAACAACATCATTACTTAAAACAATGTGATAGTGGTAATTTCAAATACATCAATGCATTCAACAGTTAGTCTCAATCTAGTTGTTCAAGTGAATATATCAAATATAGAATTAGAGTCTATTTTCAGTTCTTATTATAGTGTAACATTCAAGCTTTATATCAACCCAAAGGAAAGAAGAAAGGGAAAAAGTTTATGAATAAAATGAAAACAGAGAAGGGTTATGTAAGCTTAATGTACTGCTGCCTTCTATCAAGTGTAGAACTGTAGATCAACTTAGTTTTAACTACTCGTAGTACTCATCTCAGAGTGTATATCCCAATAACCCTAATACTCATCTCATCTTTCACTAAGAACACTGATTGGAAACTTAACCCTAAACCATACAATACAATTGTTATCTCAAACACGGTAAATCTGAACTACAAAAATACCTAAAGCCTAAATATTCAGAATGCAATGGATCGATTAATACGACAGATAGAAAGATTAGATCTAACCTTGAAGATGAAGCCATGACTTGGTTAGGAATCGAGATCGATGGTGTCTTAATGAGTGAGGCAGAAGATTTGGTGCGATATGAGTTTTCTACGAGAGAGGAAGAATGGTCGTATGGAGTGGGAAAACGTGAAAAGTTGTTGCTACACGCTTTTTATTTTCAAAAGTAGAAAAATGGTTACATTATTATTACATTTGATTATGTCACTATATTTATTAAATATTATCAATAATTTATTTTTCATTTATAAAAACATTTTCACGACATTTTAAATAATAGAAAAATCAATATATTTTGAAAAAATATAAATATTTTATTTTTTAAATATTATAATAACTAAATATCATTCATTAAAATTGTCAAAAAAATAAATGTTTTTTTTTTAAAGTTCCAAAAAAAAAAATGTTAACTTTTTATATTGTTTCAAAATTTATTATTCAGGGTTAAATTGATAACTGTATTGTGATTTGATTAAAAGTGAAGTGATAAATGTACGAGTAAAGATGATAAGTGTGTTGTCATTTGATTGAGAATGATGTAATATAAGTCAAATGAACTTGTATATAAGGATAGAGAGAGTATATAGTAGTCGTAGTCTATCTTTATGAATATCATAATGACTAGACAATTGTATTTTTACTAAGATTCTGTATAAATTGATAACCGTATTGTGATTTGATTAAAAGTGAAGTGATAAATGCACGAGTAAAGATGATAAGTGTGTTGTCATTTGATTGAGAATGATGTAATATAAGTCAAATGAACTTGTATATAAGGATAGAGGGAGTATATAGTAGTCGTAGTCTATCTTTATGAGTATCATAATGACTAGACAATTGTAGTAGATTATCTTTTTACTAAGGTTCTGTATAAATTGATAACTGTATTGTGATTTGATTAAAAGTGAAGTGATAAATGTACGAGTAAAGATGATAAGTGTGTTGTCATTTGATTGAGAATGATGTAATATAAGTCAAATGAACTTGTATATAAGGATAGATAGAGTATATAGTAGTCGTAGTCTATCTTTATGAGTATCATAATGACTAGACAATTGTAGTAGATTATCTTTTTACTAAGATTCTGTATAGATTGATAACCGTATTGTGATTTGATTAAAAGTGAAGTAATAAATGTACGAGTAAAGATGACAAGTGTGTTGTCATTTGATTGAGAATGATGTAATATAAGTCAAATGAACTTGTATTTTTTTGACATTTCTACTATATATATATATATATATATATATATATATTTCGGATATCCATTAAAGAAAAAATAGTGACCAAACTTAGTGGTGAACTATGTGTATATGGTTCAAATATGTGTGTGTTCTCTCACCAAACACTATTGATTTTATTTTATTAATTATATTATTTCTTGTTATCTTTTCTCTTTTATTAAAGTTTATGAATATATTAGTTAATTTTTAAAAATATCACCCAGTAATTAATCACTTTAATTAATATATTCAGAAACCCTTTTTTTTTTTACTAGAATATATATTCAGAAAACTTAATACACCTAACCTAGATAATATACAATAAAACATTAGAAAATTAATAAAAAAGGAGGACTTAAGAAGATTAATTTTATTTAATAATACTAGGAGTACAACTGCCAACTGAGAAAATAGATTTACTACATCATCACATTCCAAACAAAATGAAAAAACTAGTACATAATTGGCTCTGATCGTTTTCTCCTTCTCCACCGAAGCGCTAAACTCCTCCATAAATTCCCGTAACTCGTTGTTTAATCTCTCAAAAGTCTCTAAAATCGCCTCCAAAATCCTACGTTCTGGTGAGTTTCCCGGAGGATCGCCGCCGCCGGAATCGCGGTTGGGACTGGAAGCACCACCTTTAGAGCTTTCCATTCTGTTTCACAAAGTAAAAAAACAATAAAAAATTGATTATATTTTAATCAGTTAAATAGAGATGAAAAAGTTAAGAGACTTCCAAAGTGGGATACACTCCAATCCCAATTTTCAAAATCGTAAAGTGAAAAGACGCAACTGTAGCAGCAGTCTCGGAAGTTGAATATTTTGACTGCAATATTCTTTCTCTCACCCCACGTGAAACGCCCTGCTTCCCAACCACTATCATTATGATATTCTCTGAACACGGAGGGACTCGCCTTGTTCTAGACAATTCAACGGGAAAAGGATTTATAGCATCGACTACGCGAGCGACAAGACTTTCTCACCCATCTGATTAAATCTCACAGTTGATATTTAATAGCGTACATAGTATTGATCAACACATACACCGTCTGATTAAAATTGTGTGTGCTTGAATGCAATTGACAAAATATTACATTATTTTTTTAAAAAATGTTTAATTTTTTTCACAAATATTATTCAGTATAAATATTTTTTTTATAATTCCAATATGTCATGGAATAAAATTGTGATAAAACTGATTATTAAAAAAAATTGTGATAAAACTCATTATTTAAAAAAAATTGTGATAAAACTGATTATTAAAAAAATGTCATGGAATAAAATTGTGATAAAACTTATTATTAAAATTGTGTGTGCTTGAATGCAATTGACAAAATATTACATTATTTTTTTAAAAAAAGTTTAATTTTTTTCACAAATATTATTCAGACTAAATATTTTTTTTTATAATTCCAATATGTCATGAAATAAAATTGTGAAACTGATTATTAAAATTGTGTGTGCTTGAATGCAATTGACAAAATATTACATTATTTTTTTAAAAAAAAGATTAATTTTTTTCACAAATATTATTCAGTATAAATATTTTTTTTTATAATTCCAAAATGTCATGGAATAAAATTGTGATAAAACTGATTATTAAAAAAAAAATTGTGATAAAATTTTTGTTTTTTTTTTAAAACTTTAATTGAAATTAATAAACATGAAACATAATATTTTTTGGCCAAAATATTAATAATCTAATTAAACATTATCATTGTTATCTAAAGATCACCAACCACTACCAGTTTTTAACAAAAAACAACAAGAACATACTAACAACAAGAGATTAAAACATGATTACAAAAAAAGAAAAGGATCATAAAATATCTAACGACGATTCTTGCGCCGTATTAACCTCACACAAATTGTGTTACTGAGGTTTGTCACCCCAAACCGTAAAAGATCGCCCTTTTCTGGTTGGTGGTCATCGAGATATTTGTACCATCCCTTGCCTAAGTACCTCTCCAATTTCCCTCTGTTCAGATCCATAACATCACAGTCATACTTATTAAATTTGTCTATTGATTGCAGAATCACTTGTTTCTTCTTATGAAGCCCTGCCTTTTTAACCATCTCAGCGGGTATAAGCTGTACAAACCAAATATAATTGTTGTAACAATGATATTGAAAAGTGTTTTTGAATGAAAATGAAAACTGAAGAAAATTACCAAAACTTGTTTTTTTTTCAAGTTAGCGACAGACTTTGTAGCAACAAGATCCCATCCCCAAAAATTAATCTCCTCACGAACCTCATCGATAAGCTCATCAAACTCTTCAGGCTCTTCTTTTACTTGGACCTCATTGATAAGATCTTCAACCTCTTGTTTAATTTCGACTTCTGCAACATCATTGTTCCGCCCTCTTCTAGTTCATTAGCACAAACAGTTGATTAAGAATAACATAAAAGAGATAAGGATCATATATTGCATTAACAATAATATAACATTGAAAAGTTAATACCTTTGTCGCGATGATGATGCCATTGAAGGGGAAAATGAAGAGTTTTTGGAAGTGCCTTTGTTGAAAATGACGGAAAGGAAAGGGAGAGTAACGCAAGAATTTGTAAAGACAATGACAGTTTAAATGGGTTGGGTTAGAAAGCCCAATTAATAATTTCCCTTTTTTATTTTTTATTTAATTCTTTATAATTACCCCATTTATTAGTTTTTTTGAGAAATAATTCCTCCATTTATAATATTTTTAATTTCATGGTGACATAAATGTCGATGATAATGATATCTACGTCGAATATATGAGATATCACAATTTTATAATTTCCGAAAAAGATACCTGTGTAAATTATTAAATATGTAAATCCTAAACCCTAAACCCTAAACCCTAAACAAATTAAAAGACTTAGGTCAACGCTAGGTGATATCACAATTTCATAAGATACCGAACATAATAGTTCACGTGTCAAAGTGAATATTATATTATTGTGGGTGTGGAACATTACTGAAGAAATTTCATAAGATATCTCAAAAGAAGATATAATCTGTTTCATTTGAACTTTGAAGGTACACAACAGGTACACAATAAAATTGTGCACCATATAATCCGACGTGGCACTGACTAAGTCAAACTTGATCAACTCTACTTCCTAATTGGTCCATGTGGGCGATTGCACCGGTGTAGTCGAATGGCCGACTCCGCGACTGCACCATAGAATCTGCCTACAGTATATTCTGAAGAAGTAATAGGCTATTATCAGAGCTATCAACTATTTTCTTTCTATGTTTTAATCATTTCCAATAAATTTAAAGAGTGAAGTATCAAACAAGATCTATAAAATTTTTCTATAAAGGATAACAAATCAATTTAATTGCACGTGCTTTGTAAATTTATACAAAAGATTATAATAAGATTCTCATCATCATTAAAAAAAAAAAAAGAATAGTCAGATACTTACATTAGACAACAAAGCTAAGCTATGGATTCCATCAACTTTTTTAAATGATATAATCATTACCATAAAAGTTAGAATGTGTAATATTAACCCAAATCCATAACTTTAATATATGACATATAGAAATCAAACAATCCTATAACAACAGTATGTGCTAATGTAAATCAAGTGAAACCGAAAAAGCTCCATGCTTTGTGGATGATGTAGTTTTATTACAGAGAACGATAAAGCTTTACAATGTGTCAGTGTAATAAATTATGATAAGAAATTTGTTGTAGACAGTAAGAAGAATATTATCAATGCGACATGACTAATGCATTTGATCACTATGATGTGACTGATGCATTTGATCACCCACATTAACATAATGTTCACTTTAACATGTGAATTGGAGTATTTTGTATGACATCTTAGGATTCAAATAAACAATTGGTTTTCAATTATCTCATACATAAGAGGAAAAATAGATTAAAAACTCCCTTACATAGGTATTATTTGTTTGCAGATTGGTTTGCAGATTGGAATAAATGTTTGCAGATCTGTATTTTTTATTGAAACATGGGTAGATATGTATTATTTGTTTGAAAGTTGAATATTTCTATTATTTATAGATTACAGATATAGAAATTTTTTTGTATTATTTATAAATTATACATATAGAAAATTTTATGTATTATTTATAAATTATACATATAGAAAAATTTGAATCTGCTACATTTATAAATTATACATATTTTTACCCTAGTTTGGATCCGACGGTATAGATGAAAGATATTCATATCTGACCGTCTAGATTATTCCTATTTTAAAATCGCTGGAAAATATCTCCACCGTACAAAAATTATTTCTACAACTACTTTTGATCGGACGGTCCTTATGAGGTTGTTACCATATCCAGTTCTCCATTTAATATAGGACGAAATTGGTCAATTTCAAAATCAAATCTCATTTCCCCTCTTCAACATCCTCCTCTTCACAACTAGATCTACAACACCATGTCTTCTTCTTCATCTGCTGCAACATGCTTGCCGTTCGAGATCCCAGAATGAGGTTGCCATCTTACAATGAGGATGTACACCTCCAAATCTATCGACAACCCTGGTAGGCGATTTTGGAAATGTCCAAACTGGTCGGTGAGTAAATTTGAATGTTTTGTATGAGCCATAAATATGATGTTGTTTTTGTTGTTTTTAATTTTAACAAATTCATAGCAAAAATTTAACTTTTACTTTTGGTCTATATTGTTTTATTGTTTTTCTGCTTTAGTCACAAGCAGCGCGAAGTTGTCAGTTGCTTCTATGGGATGACGAAATCGAAGGACAACCTCCATATCATCGTCCTACTGAACCCAGAACAACGTTGCCCGATTCAACTGTTGCTGCAACGCAAACAGAGAACAAAATGGAGAACAAATGTTGTGGCTGTTGCTCAGATCTTTTGCAAGAAATGAGTGGAATAGTTAAGGAACTTCAAAGCATGAAAGAGGATAAGATGAAGATGAAACTGGAAAATGAAAGAAAAACTTCCAAGTTGTTTAAATATCTATTATGTTTTTCATGGTTTATTGCTGTTGTGATTGCATATTTTATGATGTATAATTGAATTTCTAATTCTCAAATGCATTTTCAATTCTATAAAATTGTGTTCTACTGTATTTGTTATGTTGATATTTGTTTGGTTAAAAACTACAAAATTGCTTTCACAAGGAAAGAACTGAATAGACTGATAATGGACCTGTAACTTGGGAAAAAGCCTATTGAAATTGAAAAACATCGCTGGCAGGAATCGAACTCGTGCACAGCTTGCAGCAAGTGATTTTCATAACCACGCGACCAAAAAAATATATTACATGAGACATAAAAAATGGCAGCTAAAACTTAAGGGTCACCAGGAATCGAACTGGTGACCCTTAAGTGATGAGACTAATTTTAGCAATAGCCACCACGCCAACAGTGTTCTATTGTTTATGGCTAACCATTAGATGAATATATACCATAATATATATATATAATAAAATAAAATAAAAAATTTATATTCTGGTGTGGGCTATAGCCACCCTAAGCCACATCCTACACATTCATTCAACATTAACAACAATTTCAATTATACAGCTAAAACAGATGGGAGACCAGACAATGAAATTGAGTTAAAATGGGAAACTAATCAACCGCTACATCATGTGCACAAATACTAACATGATTTCAGCTTAAATGCTTAACACAGCAACATCTGGAACTACTAAAAACACCAACAACATTAAATCCCTATCTTTATTCTTAAATTATACAAAACAGCAACATTTCTCAAATAACATCTAATACTAAAAACTCATGACTTTTCACCAGCATCTTTCATCATTACTCGTAGGAGACCAGACAATGAATTTGAACTTTCACCAAATGGCATTCCATATACCGGGTACATCATGGGTTGAACCGCATACATCGGAGGCATGTGTGTAGGTGTAAAACCCATATATGGCCTTGTTGCAACATCATCTACCCGATTTTGCGGTGGGTCTTCACTCCTCTTTTGCACACTGCTTTCACCATTCGAACTTCTTCTTGTACTTCTCTTTTTATTGGCCTGATCATAAAAATCAATTATTAATTTAATACACATAACATATCACGGTGTAATAAATAAAAAACAAGTTACAGAAGTATTTTTTTTTCATGCACATATCAATACCATATCTAACTTATCATTTATAGACGCCGAATCCATTTCAACATTTGGTTCATCAGGAGCATTTGTTGTACGCTGCAAATTATACAATCCATAATATGTTATGTTTAGTAAATAAAAATGTCGAGTCTGACAAAAAATAGATCATGTGTTTTTGAGATTACTTGACAACTCCTCGCATTATGAGTTGTACTGTTGCATTTTGAACAGTGCCTCACAGCTTTTGTACCATTCTTCTTTTTCTTTGGAGCGCCTTTAGTCTTCACCGGCAGTGGATCACCGACCCCTAACTGTTGTTTCACAGAATGATCATCTAAATGCTTTTTCCGTAAATTCATTATGTCTTCCATTATTGCCCCATAAACACCATCTTTTTTAGCAGCATCTTTGCAGAAAGTGGTGAACACAGAACAATATGCACCAAAACGAGCAAGCTCAATCGTGGTGGAATCAGCCGATCCATTAGAATCCATGTTCAAATATTCCAGTTTGGCATCTTTGGTCCATCGTGACAAAACCAAGCTTCTAGGAATGACAGAAACATGTTCTTCCTTCATGACATAAAAGATATGAGAACATGGAAGGCCACGAGAATCAAATAACCTACATGAACATTGAAAATATGAACCATCATACTCAACTTCTCTTTCATGATTTGGGTTACCGGATCTTATCAATGTGTAAAACCTTGTATCCCCAACTCTATATTTGTCCTTAACAATCAATGAAGTACACCTCACGATTTGCTCTTTAACATCTTTGAAAATCTCTATTGTAAAAACTTTAGCAGCATCTTCCTCTATCTTCCACAGGCCACTAGTCAACACAGGTTCTGAAAACTTTGATTTAAAATCAGCAACCAGCTCATTGTTTCTATAAACTGTCATAGCCTGATAAAAATTGTGCATAAATTCAAATATGCAACCTTTCTTCCTGACATAACTCTTTATTATTGCATTAACAGCTTCACATTGAGACGTTGTTCTTAAACGTCCAAAAAACTTATCACACAGATATGCAGATGCCCACATTTCCTTCGTCGAATATGTTTGGAGAACCCAAGGATTTTCTTCAAGTCCGTTTTCTTTAATCAGGTCTGACCAGAATTCTTCAAATCGTTCTATTGTAAATTTGACTACATCGCTGTTTTAAAACCTTCCAAAAATTCCTAATTCTTTACATTGTCACCTGCATTCTTATTCAAATGCCACGCACATAACCGATGTGTTGCACCAGGAAAAACGACTTTTATAGCATCCTTCATAGACAGGTCTCCATCTGTCACCACTGCTCTTGGTTGTTTACCTTCCATGCACTCTAAAAAAGTCCTCAACAACCGTCAACCAATTATACGTCTCTTTCGTTTCATCATACACGAAAACAGCACCAAAAATAACTGTCTGCGAGTGGTGGTTACAACCTGAAAATATAACCAATGGGTAGTTGTATTTGTTCTTCTTGTATGTTGCGTCGAACGCAACCACATCACCCAAACAAAAATAGTCAGATCTATTAATCCCATCAGCCCAAAATGGAGAATGCAATCGTCCATCACTACTATGGACAATATATTTAGCATAAAGCATTGGATCAGTAGATGACTTTACATTGAGATAATTTAGAGCAGCAGCAACATCACCATCTTTAATATTGTGACACATTTTTTTATCGAAATAATTGTACAGATCTTTCCTTGTAAAGCCAACACCCTCATATCCACCTTTCTGAGCAACCATGTACCCCATTATATGACAGGTTCTAATTCCACATGAATGAAGAGCATCAATCTGAGCTTTATCAGATGCAGATATTTTTCGATAAACAAGGTGTAAGTGAACATACTTAGCTGGGGTTAATTCATGGTTATGACACTCTTCAAAAACTGACACTACATATCTATTCTTGTTGGTATTGTAGTGCACACGAAGCCTAGCAAGACAATTGGTACGGGTCAAACGTCTGTGATCTCTTTTCTTATCTATCCTATCTATGTGTTTCGTGGATCTAAAACCATGTTTGCTGCATATAAACTGCTTCATTGATACTATTTTTTTACCTTCAGGCCTCTTTCTGAACCTAACATCACTCTTCCTAATGGCAAAACCTTTACAATTACCATACCGATAATAAAAATCATACGCTTCAAAAATAGTACCAAAATCGATAGCACGAATTTCATCACCGTTAATCGAAGTCATACTTACATGTTCATCGCCTTCAACTCTGTTTCTTTCAACCGCATTAGCATCTTGGCCTTCATCAGCATCATCAACATCATTATCAGTGGACTGAACATCACTGTCTTCAAGTGATGCATCACTGTCATCCTCACCATCATACGGTTCAAAATTAGATGTATCAGTATCAGTGGGCTGAACATCAAAAGAACTGTCGTGGTTTTCCATATTAAACCTGGGACAACAACAACATAAAATATGGAGTTAACACAACAAATCTCAACAAATTCCCATTAACGGTAAATCTCAATTACAAAACAACTTTAACACCACCAACTGAAATTAGAAATCAATAAATCTTAATAACTTATAGAACTAAAAATAACAAACATTATTGCGTATTTACCTTACGAAATGTGTTTTAGATATCGCCCTCAAATGGAGATTTTTGGTCGTGTGCTTTTAAAAATGTTGAATGAAGCCAAATAATGACAGAAAATCAAAGAGAAGTTCTTCTGCAGTTTGGGAACGATAATGAATGAACATGAACTTAGGGTTTTAGTTTTCAATTTGGGATCGGGGACGAAGAACAATGAACATGAAATTAGGATTTTAGTTTTCAATTTGGGATGAAGGACGAAGAACAATATTGTGATGTTGATTTTAATTTTCGGGTAATAATTTTTTTTAATTGTGTTTTAATTGATATGATATGGGGATGATTTTAAAATAATAATTACAGATAGGGGTAATTTTGCTCACTTTAAAAGTGTAAGGGTAATATTCATAAATAGGAGAATGTTATGTAGGGTTGACTCCTACGTGGCACTGACCGAGTCAACCCTGCGTTCTGATTGGTTCATTTATCGACTGCACCGGTGCAATCGATTGGCCGACTGCACCATAGAATTCGCCCTATAATAATCGCATGTTAATGGACCGTCAATAAATGGCTTCAATTCAAACTTAAGCCCACGGTGCAAAATTCTATAACGCGCTTACATGAGTTACGTCCTTATTCTTCGCATCAGTTTACGATTGATTCTTCAAAGCCCTCATCATGATGTCTTCCTTCTCCTTCATTGTTCCGTCCTTCTCCTCGCGCGTCGAAGCATTGATCTCCTCGCATTTTCTCCTTTCTCCCGTGTTGTCAGCCTTACGTCATCCCGCAAAATTCTATAACTCGCTTACATGATGAGTTATATATTTCTTTCTATTCTCGCTTCGCTCGCCGTCGTCTGCCCTGCACTGTTATCGTTGTCCTCACTCTGATTGCTCTATTTGAGTTTTGATGAATAATGAAATCTTCGGTACAAATTCTTTGCTATTGTGATTGCTTTGTTTAATTTTGAAATATGATTTTGTTCTTCACACTGTAATTTAGGTTTGCCTTTCACAAGAGTTGAGGTTGAACTCATTTTTTAAAGCCTAATGTTAGCTAAAGTCTAATATGCATAAAGTAAGTTTTTGATTTTATATTTATTACTACTATTTTGGATGATATCATTTAGAAGTGGTATATATTTCTTATTCCAATCAATGGAAAGACTTTATGTACCCGTTGTTGGGGATTGATTTCTGTGTGTTTGTTTTTTCTCTTTTTTCTTTTACTTTCATTTGAATCATAATTACAAGGCGTGAAAATTAGTGTTTTTTTATTTGGTTTAAGTAAATGGTATCACAAATATGATTTGAACTTTTGTAGTTGAGTTACTCATAATTTTTTTGTCAATTTTTAAGCTAATGATTCCAACATGAAGAATTCTGCAATTTTAAAGTATTTTCCATTAGTACTATTTGGTAATATTTCTCTTTTCTAATACTGATTTGTATTGTAGACTCTGTTTTGTTTAATTTGCCACGATCTATATTTGTCTAATTTGCTGTGTTAGCAGGTTTGATATATGTAAGTCTAATTAATTTAATTTCTTAATGCTTTTTAAACTACTTTACTGATTAGTTATTTTATAGTCACAATAACATATTTGTTTTTTCAATTAGCAGTTTTGTGATAGCGAACTGGATCCACCAATAATACTCTTCTATAGAGCGTATATTTTTCTGGACACATAAGTGAGTTATCATCATAGCCATACAAATAGAATGGTCCCTCTTAAAACCCTATAGTTCTACTTTTCTGTTGATTATTTTAACAATGAATGGTAGGCTCGAAAAGCATACAATTTTTTTTTAAGGACCATACAAGTTTTGTTGTTTTTAGTTGATATATTTTGATGCTTATGTTCATTCTTCTTCTTCTTTGTTTATTGTGTTTAGGTTTTCATTGCAGCAAAATAACATACTAATTGCTTAAGATGCCCAAAACAAAGATGAAGTTCTATTTTGTTTACAGATTATATTGAGGTAAAGCAGAAATTTCTAATTTTTTTATTCTTAATGTAAAAGAACGTTGCTAGAAAATTTTCTCTTTCTCAACCAAGAAAAATTGGTTTTATATTTCATGAAGAAACTCTCGAGCATGAGTCTTTTGTTCAACTAATTATCTACCTTTTGTATTACTCATCTCATGTTGGTTTGATATCTAAATAGTTTATAACAAAAATGTGCTATTGTGGAATGGATAGACACTAGATAGTGCCGTAATCAATTTCTTCACTTTCAATAGATATAGATATTCGGATGAATCAAGAAGAAATTTATGTTTGAGGGTTACAATTGAAAAAATAAGTAGCACTTATTTAGCAGAAGATATATAATATTTGAAATTTTAACCACATGATCTACGCGAGTCTCGGGTGATATGATAAACAATAAGTACTTTGATATTGCTTTTTTACATTAAACTCCTTACTTAATAACATAAAAGTGAAAGAAGTATTAATGTTTAATTTTATCATTTAGCAGAACTTTTCTCTGTGGTTTATTGACTTAACTGTTTGAGATCATCTTAGCTAATGTTGCAATTTGTTCAAGGGATCAAGGGTAAAAGCTCTTCATCCCCTCACTTTTATGTGCATATAATGTATAAATTTCATTTTTTATTTATTTATTCAGAGTTCAAGAATATTAGCTAATAGTCCAAATTCAAAAATATTTGATTGATATAAGTAGATAGATACAATTCCTTTCTTTGATATTAAGTGCAGCTGAAGAACAACAAAGGGTTTGAAGAGGTTTTTGATGTGCCTGATTTCAATAATCTATAGGAAAAGTGACATATATTGCATGTAGGTGACTCCTGTTAGCATATGTTCGACACATAACTTCACTTTTGGTTACTTTTATGTAATTGTGACAAATGAATATTTGAATATTCTTGTTTCTTAATATAATTCATTAAAGAAATAAGCACATGAGTATATAAAAGGAAGATTTTTTTTTTAATTTAAATATTATTGATATATTCTTTCGTAGGGTAATCATATGATTGATATATTTCTAAATAGAAAGTTAATTAATTTTTCTTTTGATGTTATTCTTGGGTGGTTCTAATGAAAGATCATAATAATCCATTCTTTATATAAACTAGTATGTGACCCGTGCCAAGCACGGGTAAATCAACGGATTTGAATAATATTTAACTATTATAAAATACATTTTTAGGAATTTAAAATAAAATTAATTTATAAAATATTCAAAAGTTACATTATTATGAATGTTGATGTACTTTTAAGTTAAAATTTAAATTAAAATGATGATTTATTTACTAAGTTAGAGTTATCAAGTCAATGTTTTAAAACCAAATATTCTAATTCAATCAATTGGATTGGGAATAAGATCTATCACCAATTTTGATAACTTATAAAACACCGGTAAAAATTGGTTCAAATGGGTGGGGTGAGTGCGTTCATGATGCATGATCCACATGCTCTATTTTTTTTTTATCTTGGCTTCATTTTTTTTATTTTGGTTTATTTATTTATTTATTTATTTTAATTAATATGCAAAACTTATGTAGTAATCTATATAATCTCATAAATAAATTAAAAGATAATAATTTAGAACGTATAAATATATAATTATCTCCTTTAAAAATATAATATAGAATTATTTGTTGTCTAATAGAAAAAATTTGGCGCCTATGAAATACTAATGCTTATAAAAACCCACACTTTTTTGCATTATATAGAATGAATAATGAGTAGTGTACTTTGAAACATTTTAAAACATATAAAGGTGGCTATGAAATAAATATAAAATGATGTAATGATATTAAATGTTGCTATTAAATAATGCTATAGTTTCTAATAAATATGAAATCGAAAAGAGAAATTGTGAGAATGACACATATACTTAACAAATGAAGAATCGGACACAAATATTATAAAAATTAGTAATTCAATTATACCTTTATGATTTATCAGAGTATTCATTAAATTTCTTGTATATTAATATTCTATTTGATTTAGATCATTTCTATGAATAAAACAATCTGATTCAATTAACATCAAAGTTTGCTATCAATTTTGTCGAGGTAGATTTCATAATATAAAACAAAAATATAGTAAAATAATTTGTAACTATATATTATGATTACAACAATCATACATATAGATCATTTTTTATATAATCAATCGCACATATATAATTGGTTCAAGAAAGTAAAAAGAATATATCACTAATTCATCAAGTTCAATTGCAACTATCTTGATCTTAATTCATCCCTTTTTTTCTTCTTCTTCAGCAAATGGGGTGTAGATGGTCATCATTTTCATAGTCTTTTACACACCTACAAATGAAATATAAAAAATAATTAAATTCAACACAAAATATAATATTGACAAAATTTTAATAAAATAATAAAATTTTGCTAGTACTTACAAATAAAATATATTCACCTAAAATTAGGTTGGCATGATTTAAAATAGATTGCAAGAAAATAATATATGTGAATAAGAAATAAGAGAAAAAAAATAATAGAAGTTTATAGAAGACTTACAAAAACATTGTGGCGGTATTTCAAAATTGTTGCAAGAAGTGAGTCCAAGAAGCGTTATTTATAGGTAAAGATATGAGAATGAGAATAACAATACAATTTAAAGATGAAAACACAAACAGATTAAATTAGAAAAAAAATATGTAAGCATTCCATTTGAATTAGTAAAAAATTATTAAATTGCTTGATTTTTTTGAGGAAAATTAAATTGCTTGATTTGTTTCCATATAAATAGCACCTTCTTTTTTGTTCGAAAAAAAAGGCACCTATTTTATTATGATTCGTTTTTTAAGATTGGACTATTATAATAATAATTTGGTGTACAAATTATTTTTCTGGAAAAAATGTTTTGTCCAATTATGATTCTTTAAAAGTATTTAATGAAAAAAAATTGTGTCCTATTATGAATTTTTTTAAGACGTGAATATTTAGGACCATTTGGTATTGGTATCTATACTAATTTATGGAAATGTGAGGATAAATAAATTCAAAGAATTGGTATTTATTTTATTTTTGTACATTTTTATTATTCTTGATATTTTTGTGAAGATTATGTATTCTTGATTTTTTCTTTATTTTATTTTTGGTACATAATTATTATTTTTTGATAATTTTTGTTTTAGTGAGGATGTGAGTATTAATTTTTTTTGTTGAGGAAATGTGTGAATATTAATCTAGTTTTGGTACCTATTGTAAATGCACGTGAATAGGACTCTTAAAAATGCCATCAAATTAATTTAATGTTGGAAAGTTTTTTTTTTTTGGTTAGGAAACATATTATATATATATATATATATATATATATATATATATATATATATATATATATATGTATGTATCTTTTGATTTGATTTTTTTATAAAAATATTGTATCTTTTGAATTTGAATAATACCAATTAATGTCATATGAATGAGAGAAGAAAGTTAATGAATTAGCAACAAACAAACTTATGGACTAACAAAATAAATTAGCAAAAACAACCATGAGAACAAATGGAAACATTCTATTTGTGTCTTGTTTTTGACATTACAATGTTTAATAGCATCCTTAGCTTGTAAATTTAATATCATAATATTAAAATAAAGCACACATGCATGTATAGTTCCAACGATATATGATGTAATTTTAGGTATTCAATGTGTTATTTTAGGTATAGATATGCAATGCAGGTGTAGCGACTAAATGGTGAGGTAGGTCTCAGGATTGAGAGTTACAATGAATTGTTTTTGAGATTGTAAAATCATTTGTCAATATTTTATTCTTAAATTTTTTTAGAGAATCATTAAAAGATAATAAAATACAAAATATACTAAAAGAAAAATACTATTGAAGAGAAGAAAACAAAGAATATAAGCCATAAAATAATGAACTAAAATAAAGAAATGAAATAGCAAAACTAAACAATTGCACAAATAATAGGTTAAGCAATTGGTAGAATATATCAATATCAATATATTGATGGACATAAAAGATAAAGGTTTTTGGATGAATTTTATGAATGAATATCAAAATAGTGAGAAGAATGTTGAATGTAAAAGCACTATTTATAGTAAAAGGTACACAATCAAATTCATAATGAAGAAATATTTGCAAAAAATAGCATTGATGTAACAATATTTTATTGACATTCTTATCTATATCATTATTTTACAAAATAATACAAAAACATTTTTTAATAAAATTCGTAATCATACAATATTATTTGGTTTTATTAATTTTTTATATTAATTTTACATATTATATTTAATTTTTTTAAAATACGTTTTTTAATAATAAATAAAATATATTTATAAAAAAAATGCTCTATGTCTTTGTGCTGAAAGGAAATAGCAAATAATACTCTATATCTTTAAGCTCTAACCATTTGAACCTAAAACCACCTATTTTTATAATTATATTTATGTGCATCATTTTTAAATCAAATAAATTGTACTATAAAAGAAAATACATATGTTTGCTAAAATAAATATTGCATTTGTCTTTTTATGGAAAAAATTAATTAATTTGTGCATTATAAAAGGCATTTTAATTAAGGAACCTAATTTTTGATAAAAATATATAATTAAATTTGTTTGTAAATATGGCTATAGAAAAGAAAAAAATAACCGATTCCATCATTCATTTAAAGGAAAAAAACGATAATGATGATTTTTTTTGCCTAATAGAAAGAGAAAAAATTAGTCTCTTGATAATAATGCTAATAAATGTGAATAATGACAATAAATGTGAAATCATTGTGATAATATATTTTTTTAAGCAAAAGCATTGAATGGTAAAACAATATGAGACATTAAATGTCAAATGAATTAGAGAAGAGATTTAATGAGAAACAATTCTTGTGAGGAGAGAGATTATAAATAATTCTGGCTTATTATATATAAAGATTCTAAGAGGATGTTTGTTTAGTTTTATATTATACTGAATTATAATATACTCTTTTATTTTTGCCTTTGTTTTGATTTAATATTATTATTTTTTCCTTATATTTTATTTTATTTTTAGATGAACATAGAAGAAAGATAAGTACAATATTCAATCTTATATAAGGTTTAAGAGGAGCAAAAATGGATGAAAATTTTTAAAATTACTAAAAATGAATGAGTCACCAACTTAGTCGAAGAATATAAATAATTTTTTGTTAGAATGAGTTGTTCTTTTTTTTTTTTATATAGAAAACTAGTATAACTGACCCGTGCAATGCACGGGATAATAATCAAAACTATAATATATGTTATTAACGTTAAAGTAAATTAGTTGAGATATTAGTTTTTTTAATTTAATATTAATCAATAATGAATTTTTTGTCAAGTAATATTTATTTTTTCAATTACTTGGAAAATTGATTTTATATTTTTTTTATTTAAATATGAAAAATAATATATATATTTATCAATTTTAAAGAAATAATATAGAGTGCATAGTGATCTCCCGCTCCCCCGTTTCGAACAATATGGTATTTCGTTTCTAGTCCCCGTGAAATTTAAAAAAAAGATAGGATCGTGTATTAATATATGAGTATAAATATTGGTCCTCGCGTAAATTATAAAATTAAAAGGCACTCGTATTAATATGACTGTAAATATAAGTCATAGTAAAAAAATAGCGTTCCCGTATTAATATATCTATAAATATTTAAATTCCTATATATAAAAGTCTTTCGTCTTGTATCACTACTAGAAATAAGAAATATGGCAGCGACTTTTTCGCAACGACATTCAATTTGTTGGCAAAAACATGTATATAGCAACAACTAATCTTAATCGTTGTAATAAATTATTATTTTTCTCAACAAAATTCTTATCGTTGCAAAAAGTAACTTACCCCAACAACAATATGTTATCGTTGCAAATGATATAACTTTTTCATATGCTTATAGCAACGACTAATCTAAATTGTTATAATAAGTTATTATTTTTCTTAATAATACTCATCGCTAAAAATGCTACACTATTTTTATTTGCTTATAACAAAACAAAGATTAATATAATCATAAAAAACAAAGACAAATTTAAGCTGTTATAATTTTTTTTTTACAATTATTTTTTTCAATAATATTTTTAAATAAACTTAAAAAAAATATTTAAAAATTGACAATGGTTAAACAATTTATAAGATTTTGATAAATACCATGACTAAAACGGCATGAGTAAAAAATATACCACCTTTTACGGTACAAAAAAAATATACCACCTTTTATAACAACAAAAAAATTAATTTTAAACTTTCAAAAAAAAAATATTTAAAGAGATAACATATATATTTAATCCTCATCTTAAATATATTATTTTTTGACTCAATCCTCATCTTAAATATATTATTTTTTAAAGAGAATAAAAAATTTTTAAAACCTGTACCAAAAAAAAAAAATTTTAAAACCAAAAAAAAGAAAAACAGAACGAGAACAAATAAACTCCACGTCCGCTGAACGTTTCTTTCTTCATCGTAAAAACAGTTTGCTCGTTTCCTTATTCCCTTCTTTGTATAAACGGTTTGCTTCTCCATCTCTCCTCTCCCTTCGTTTCACCAACAAATCGCCTTGTATGTCGTCGAACCGATGTGTCTCGTCGCGGCATCATTCATTCTTGCCGTCATATTGTTTATTCTCGTTGTCGTTCGTTTTCGCCGTCGTATGGACAACTCTCCTCCTGAACATACTTCTTTACCTACTATTTTTGTTGGTTTCCTCCTTCCCACCTTCCAAGATATTTTATTCTCTTATAATTCAGTTTCTTTTATGTATTAATTTATGGCTTTTCAAACCCTAATTTTTGCAGCAAGGGCAAAACCGCATCTAGAGAGAATCTTCATCAAGATAACAACAAGGTTCAAGAAGAACGGGAAAAAGAGAGACCATATCAGAAAGCACATAATCCTATTCGACAATGAGTATCCAGGTTACTTCGGTAAGGTTGATACTTGTTACTTTCACAAGATAATTTTGGTTGCTTTAAGCTTTTGTGAAAAGGTATTTCTAAAATTGTTGAGAAGAAGATTAAAGAGGTTTGTGGTGATGTTATCACTGCTTTCTTTTGAAGAATTTTTTTTTTATGGTATTACTTTTGAGAAAAGAAATTCACGGCTTTCCCATTTTGTTTTATTTTTTGCTTTTGTCCTATGATGTCAATCATATTATTTTCAATTTTAGAAAGATAGAGAAAATTTATTTGGTTCCAAGTCTTCAAAATTGAATTTCATTCAGTGTTATCTCAAGATGAGATGGCCGCGAAACCTCGAGAAATTTTGATAGCAAGATGTTGCAACGGAGAGACAATGTTAGGAATGGCGAGACAACCAAGAGGAAGAATCAAGTTATTGACAACGAAGATAGTGACTTCTTGATTTTAGTAATGGTATACCATCACAATTCTTTCTCTCTATCTCTTTCATTTTATTCATATGTTGATCTAACTAGAAATGTTAAGGTTTTGTCAAAGATCTCTCTCTCAATTTTAATTGGATTTGTTGAGAACAAGTAAATTTTAATTTTTGTTGTGATTTCGTGATTTTCAATTTACAGTATTTTATGTTTCTTTGTTGGGTTATATTTGATTTCCTTGGTAAAATTTGCCCATGAAAACTTAGAATTGATGTCATTGTATACTATGGAAAGACGTTTAAGCAATACCTATGATACATTTGATTGTTCTTTTTGAACTAAAGTGATTTCAATATGATTCAAGAGTTCCGCATCTGCTAGGATCTTGGTTTCTTGCATTCGATTTTTTTCCTAGGTATTTCAGAATTGTTATAGTACTAACTAATAAATGCTAACTACTTAGATGATGGATTCTAAACCTATTACCGAAGCTAGCAAAATCACTGATTGAGTTGTTTGTTGAAATGATATTTGTGCATGGTTACATACACGGTGATCCACATCCTGGTAATATACAAGTTTCTCTTGAAGGTCGTAATGGTTTCTCTTTGGGTACGTATTTGTTTATTTGAGATCAATTTTTCTCTAATTGGACTCTTATAGAAACTCAAAAGAGGAGTAGAGTTGAATTTTGATCCACCCATGACCACTCTCTTTGGATACATTTTGCAGTTCTTCTCGATCATGCGGTCTACAGGGAATTGGATGAAGAATTTAGAAAAAACTTTTTTCAGTTATGGGAAGCTTTGATTCTCAAGGACTCAAAGAAAACATCTTGGCTTGGTGAGTGATTCGATGCTGGGAAGTATTCTCAATATTTATCCATCATTTTCACCGGAATAACTATTGAAAAGTTCCATCTTAACATTTTGTTTATTGATGCATATAATCCTCTTCTAATTTTCATTTTAGAGATTGTAGTTCTTTATTGTAGCTTTCATGTTGATGTGGTTATAGGTGGTTCAAAAATTTATAAGCAATGTATCAGTTCGGAGGAATAAATTGGAATTATTTGTTAGTAATTTAGGATAAGGGAGTCAAATTGATGTGGTTATATATAGGTGGCTCAAACATTTTTTCTTTTTGTTTATCTGAATTTTGTTTAATTTGTATTGAAGTTATTCAATCTTGTTTAATTTGTATTGAAGTTATTCAGGTTTTGATTGATTTCTCTTTTGTGTTAAATTACAGGTCAAAATAAAAGTATTTCAACTACTTTAAAGGAAAGAGTAAAAGAATAACTACACAAAGATTAATATTAATGTTGGCCATATTGTCAAGAAAGATATATTATTGTTGGTTATAGTCACAATTTTATTGTCAACTATGTAATTTTTTGTTTTTCCTTTTATGAGAACAAGATTGTTTGTAATTTATTAATTTTTTATGTTAAGAGATATAATTTATGAAATTTTATATTTTTTATTGTTATGTTAATTTGTATTTATGTTTTTTAATTAAAAGATTATATTAAATGAAATTAGTTATTGAAAAATGTAATTTATTCTGACTACTTTTATTGTTGTTATATAAACCATATAGCAACAATTTATATTGTTGGCAAAAAATAACTTAATACAACAACTTTATTTGTTGGCAAAAATACTTTATTGTAACAACTATACTCATTATGATGTATAATAAGGCAACAAAAATTATTGTTGTAAAAACATTAGTTTAGGCGGCGACATTAAATGTCGCTGCAAAACTTTTCGCAACAGCACTTATACCAACGACATGCAGCGACACTTTTTTCGCTGCAAAAAACTCATTTGGCAACAACTTTGAATTTTTCTCAACGACATATGTCACTGCAAAAAACCTTTTTTCTTGTAGTGTATTAATAAATTTTGTATTAAAACATTCGTAGAAATATAATTTCGTAAATATTACAAAAAAAACCGTACATGAGTATAAATATAGCTCCTGTAGAAATTAAAAAAAAATTATCCCCATATTAATATATGGGTAAAAATATAGACTCTCATAGAAATATATGTTCTCTTAAAATTACAAAAAAAAATGTCTTTAATTCCCGTGTAATATGAATATATATAAATATAAATCTCATGTATATATAGCCACTTGTATTAATATATATAAATATTGATCCCGTGTAAATTAAAATAAAAAATACAATCATATATATTAATATAAGTATTAATATTTTCCATAAAAAATAAAATAAAATATCATAAAATTGCATCAAAAAATATTATAAAAATATAGTTTTAGTTGTTAGTGGAAATCAAACCGTGTACTTCATACTAAATTTTATTCGTGACAGAGACATAGATGATACATATAAACTTTAATTCATTGGAGATTGTCACGTGCAATTTTGTTCATGAGAAAAACATTAATAAATATATACTATAGAGATTAGTAAATTTTTAAAAATTATGGTTAGTAACAATTAAGTAAAAAAATACATCATAAAAATAATTATTTTCATGTTCCTCTTGCTAAAACTCATAATTAAATATATGTAGTATAAATAAAAAAAATATATATCATAAAAATAGATTTTTTGTTGTTGGTAGGAATTGAATCATGTTACTCTTGCTAAAGCTTTTAACTAAATCTAAGTAAAAAAATAGATTTTTTTTGTTGTTGGTGGGATTTGAACCATGTTACTTTTGCTAAAGCTTTTACCTAAATCTAAGTAAAAAAATAGATTTTTTGTTGTTGGTGAGATTTAACCATGTTCCTCTTGCTAAAGCTTCTAACTAAATTTATTATGTAGTATAAAATAAGGAGGAGATGACACGTAGGATTATGTTAATTGAGAGAATGTCACGTAAGAAAAAAATCAGGAGAAAGACATCCTTAAATATATTATACTAGTATAACTGACCCGTGCAATGCACGGGTTAATATTTAAATTTATAGTATATGTTATTAGTTTTTTTTAAAAATTTAAGTTAATTAATATAATTTTTGTCAAATAGTTTTATTTTTCCAATTATTTGTGAAATTAATTTTATATTTCTATTATTTAAATATAAAATAATATATATTTAAGAATTTTAAAGAGATAAAATAGGGTGGTGGAGAGTGATCTCCCGTTCCCCGTTTTGAACAATATCATGTTTCATTTCTAGTCCCCATTGAAATTACAAAAAAGATAGGTTGTGTATTAATATATGAATATAAATATTGATCATCGTTTATATTATAAAATCAAAAAACATTTGTATTAATATGAGTGTAAATATAAGTCATCGTATAAAAAATAGGTTTTCCGTATTAATATGTGTATAAATATTTAAGTTCTAATAAAAAAAAGTTTTTCGTCTCATATTAAAACATTCGTAGAAAAAAATATAATTTTGTAAAAATTACAAAAAAAAAACACGGTGAGATACTACTTTTGTTTAATGCAGTGAACACCCCGACTGTCCAAGCCGTCTGCAAATTACAAATAACTTCTTGACAGTCTATACCGTCGTAACCATCCATCAACTATATTAATATTTATTCGTAATGACTTCCCGACGGCCTAAACCGTCATCAAGATTAATTAATTCTGACACACTTTTATCGACGGAAATTACATGTTGTCGACGGTCAGGACCGTCAGAAAATATAAACATCTCGACGGCTAAGGCTTTCAGGATAATAATTTCAGTGGACGATAATTTCCCGACGGCTAAAGCCGCTGGTATGTATTTTTCATTTATTTTTAAATATTCTCATAATTTGTTGACGGTTTTTTTCATTTTTTGACGGCCTGAACCTTCAAAATATTTCCTGAGGGCCTAAACCATCAACCCCTCTTTCTCAGGTTGGTTGGAAAATGAAAGTTTTCTTGTAGTGAAAAAAGGCATTTGTATTAATATATTACTATAAATATTGATCCCGTGTAAATTAAAAAAAATACAGGTATATTAATATAAGTGTAAATATTTTTCATAAGCAATAAAATAAAATATCATAAAATTGTCTCAAAAATAATCATAAATATATAATTTTAGTTGTTGGTGGAAATTGAACCGTGTGGTATTGAGCAACTTTAAATTTATGAGACAGCTATCCCACCCTTTGAGGTGCCTCCAATCTGGCGAGGGATTAGTCACTGCGTTCGGCGGTGGTTACTGCGGTCTCAACAAAAAAAAATTAAACCGTGTATCTCATACTAAATTTTGTTCGTGAGAGAGACATAGATATAGATGACACACATAAATTTTGGTTCATTATAGATTGTCCCGTGAAATTTTGTTCATGAGAGAGACATCCGTAAATATATATTATAGAGATAGAGATTTTTTTGACTAATTATAGAGATAGAGATAGAGATTATAGAAATTAGTATCTTTTTAAAAATGATGGTTAGTAACAATTAAGTAAAAAAGTACATCATAAATAAAGATTTTTGTTGTGGGTGGGAATTGAACCATGTTCCTTTTGCTACTACTCCTAATTAAACCTACATAGTATAAGTAAAAATATATATTATAAAAATAGATTTTTTGTCGTTGGTGAGAATCGAACCATGTTACTTTTACTAAAGCTCTTAACTAAATCTAGGTAAAATAATATAAAAATTAGAAAAGTGTTGTTGGAGGGAATCGAAAGGAGTATATTTAGCTTGCCTAATTGCTTAAAACATAAAGCCTTGAAATCTTGCCACATAGACATATGAAGACTTGGTTGCTTGCCACATTGGATGATGATCGGGAGAGAGACATCCGTAATTATATTATATAGATATATATATATATATATATATATATATATAATATATATTATATATTATATTATATAAAGATAAAGATTAGTAACTTTTTAAAAATTATGGTTAGTAACAATTAAGTAAAAAAAATACATCATAAAAATAATTATTTTGTTGTTGGTTGGAATTGAATCATGTTCCTCTTGCTAAAACTCATAATTAAATATATGTAGTATAAGTAAAAAAAATATATATTATAAAAATAGATTTTTTGTTGTTGGTGGGAATTGAACCATGTTACTCTTGTTAAAGCTTTTAACTAAATCAAAGTAAAAAAATAGATCTTTTGTTATTGGTGGGATTTGAATCATGTTACTCTTGCTAAAACTTTTAACTAAATCTAAGTATAAAAAAAATAGATTTTTTGTTGTTGGTGGGATTTGAACCATGTTCCTCTTGCTAAAGCTCCTAACTAAATCTATGTAGTATAAAATAAGGAGGAGATGACACGTAGGATTATGTTAATTGATAGAATACCACGTAGGAAAAAAATCAGGAGAAAAACATCCTTAAATATATTATATAGAGATGAGTTACTCTTTCATATCAACTATGTTTATCAATTATGTTTACCGCATCTAATTTTATACTTTTTGTTTATCTTTACGCTAACATAGCATGTACTATAATACTAAGATAGAACAAATAGTAGAATATATTTAGACGAATTTTAGAATTAAAGTTTTTATAATCATCAAATAGAACAAATAGTAGAATATATTTACGCTAACGGTGTAGTCTCATTTAAATTACGGATTCAAAATATTGGATATAATAGTTTTTTTTTTCCACTTTTTAGTTGCTTTTGTCTTTTGAATTTGTTATGTGTGCATTTTGGAGTTTTATGTTTGACTGTAATGTAATTTAATTTATAAATAAAATTAATATAATATAATTGTTTTATTTCCTTTCAATATATGTGCCAAATGTCTTTTTATGATAATTTTTTATCAATGTAACAATGTGTGTAGTATAATAATTATATTATGTATAATATGTTCATATCGGCTAACAATTGGCGCATGACCTAATTTATAGGTTTAATTATACATTTAGACGAAATTGAAAATTTTAAAACGTTTAAGACTAAATTGAAACCTAAAATAAATATTTGGGACCAAATATGTAATTAAACTTAATTTATACCATAGTGCCGAATATCCTTTTTGATTGGCACATGACCTGTACTACAGTACCAAATACAAATTCAAACTCTCCCTCAACTTCATAACCTAATTTGTATCATAGTGTTGAATACCCTTTTATGATTTAAATTCAAATATATCAATTTAAAAGGAAAGAAAAAAGAAATAAACAAAGAGAAATGAAAAAAAATGGTTGGCTCGATTTTTGGTATGAACTTCTATGGACTAAATTCAATAAATACATAATACAACTATTAGTTTGGTTTATCAGTTCTTCGGATTCAAAAAACTAAATCCGAGAACCGAAACAAACCACATCGGTTTTTAATTGGTTCAGTTTCGTTTTTAATCTGACCAAAAATATTAGTTTTTTCTCAGTTTAAAATGTCAGTTTAATTTGTTTAAATTATCCATTTAATTAATCTGTTTTCTGTACCACTTATACCTCTTACTCCTTATTTTTACCCGTGCGGACACTAGTTCATATAAATGCATCATATAATACATATATATATATATATATATATTATATAATGGACATCATATTAATTAACCTCAATTCATCATAGTAATATTATAGTATGAGAATTAAACGGAAGTCCAAAAACAAAAATTGCAACGGAAACCAAACAGAAAAATAATTGTGCATCCCAATTGCCAAAATTCATACTGAAACTTTAATCGACATGTTATACCATGAACACCAAACCAAATTTAGACCAAATCCAAATCCTGAAGTCGTAATCGTGAAATAGAAACTGAACCAGAATATAAATACCGAACAATAATATCATGCCGATAAAATCAAATAGACATGAAGAATTATTTTCTTAATGATGAAACATGATTGGCTCTGATACGAATTAATTTAATTCATAAACCCTAGAATCAATCATGTTAATCATTAAGAAATAATATAAACCCTGGAAAACGTGTTTTGTGAGACGAAATTTTATGATTAGAGACAAAAAAAATTGAATTCAGAGGAGGATAATTCTATCTCCAATAGAGACGAAATTTTATGCTTAGAGACGGAATTTTAGAGACAGAATTATTTTTATTTAGAGACGGATAATTCAGTCTCCAGCAGAGACGAATTTTTTTGCTTAGAGATGGAATTTTAGAGACAAAATTATGTCAATTCAGAGACGGATAATTCGGTCTCCAACAGAGACGAATTTGTTTTCTTAGAGACGAAATTTTAAAAACAAAATTATTTGAATTCAAAGACGGATAATTCTGTCTCTAATAGAGACGGATTTATTGTGTTTTGAATTCAACATTTAGAGACAGATATATAAAATCCGTGTCCGTCTCTGATTCAGAGACGGATAAGTTCTGTCTCCAATCAGAGACGGAATATAAAATTCGTCTCTAATGGTTTAGAGACGAGGAAATTACCGACCACATCAAATCTGTCTCTAATTCTGTCTCAAACGTTCTTAGTGATGGAATATTTGCCTGTTAAAGACAAATTTTGGCCGTCGGTATTTAATTTTTTTTTAGTAGTGACTATATAATATATATGGTGTATTAACAAAATCTCCAAATACTAGTGAGGGCCATGGCCTACACACTTCAAGTGTAGGTATGTCCTTTGCTCACAATTTTATTCTTTCTAAAAGACACTTGTTAGGTTGAGAAGTATAAATTGAAGGAAAAACGGTGTTCACAACACGCGCAGCGGAAAAATTTGGATCTATTTTGCGCTTAAATTATATTAAACTAAATAATTCCGTAAACGTGTACCTGACATTTAGCTCATGAATCATAACATTTTCTTCAAAAATATGAAGACTCTACATGTATCCACACCGAGACTAATTTTGCTATCAAATGGTAGATTAATTCTATAGCAAAAATTAGAACACTTGTTTGTGTGTGACCCTGTAGGTTCAATACTAAGCCGGTAATAAATTAATCGCATTAATATTATTAATCAAGGTAGGCGTCTAGCAACACTCCTTGACGTCCGGATAATATGAAGTAATATTTACTTTCAAGAACCACTAGAAGAATCATATAATATTTCCTCCGTCGTTACAGCTCTCGTTAACTCTAGAGCATGGTACTATTGTCAAGCTCTAATAAGTTAACATCCATGATTAAGAAACTCATTTCTTGTATCAATTAATTTCCCTGGCCAGGGTTTCCATTTTATCTTAGAGCTCAAACTCTTTACCGGGAGTTGACGGATTCCATCTTGATTTATCATTTATTATACAAATATTTAATTGTATCCAATATCTTTTCAACTAACACCCTAAGGTATTAGGTGTCCAGAATTAAAATACAATAAATATTTTGTTAATTACTATGATAATCTCAGGTCAAAGAAAATCATTATATTTCTTCTTGAGAATTTTCTATTGACAATTTACGGTAATTCTTAACCATTAGAAAATATCAGCTGAGTCAGTTCAGTGATCATATCTACATATGCATCACCTATATATGTAATTTAATAAATGAGATTTATTAATCTTTATCCAATAAAGACTATCACATATATATTGATCTATCCAGATTATTGTTGTCCTAATCACAATAATCCAATGATCTAGAACAATTTAGATTAAAATAATAAAAGACTTGCTTCTCATTATCAAGATCTCTATCATGATAACAAGTCTATCATTTTAATCAAGGACTTAATCAAATTAACTATTTCACTAAACAGGAAACGTGATAATAAAATCAATATTGAGTCTAAAATTGATTACATGACTAATTGAATCTTGGGCACACTTAATTATTCCCAACAATCTCCCACTTGCACAAGACCCAATTAGACATGTATTTCAATTTCATTGCATAAGCAAAATCAATATTAAATCCAAACTAATTAGATTACTGATTGGATCTTGGGCATACCTGATTATTCCCTAACAAAATTCATGTGTTCTCTCTCTTCAAAAGTTTTACGACAAATAGTCCTCTTGAGAGAAACTCCAACTTCAAAAGGTAAATAACCTCGTTTGAAATTTTCCATATTATACCTCTTTGAGATGGTATCAATGTACACAAATAGAGAGAGTCCAAACAATCTCTATAAATCTTAGCTTCGTTTCATCTACCTACAACTAAGAAAATGATTGTGCTCCCACTATTCTTTTGTAAACACAAGGATCTTCTTCGCATTTAACAAAATTGAACTTTTCAATTGTAATGTTAAAACGAATGTTCCAACTTCTTGAAGTTTGATTTAATCCACAAGTGGATCGTTGAGCGGTGTAGTTTACAAACTTTATCATGAACTCGTGATCACACAAGGATATGAATTTGAATTGATTTTAACATTGCCACATTGTCATAAACTATTCTTTCTTTATGGCAAAATCCTTTGGCATCAAGACCAACGAGTTTTACATCATTTGAAGTTTCAACTAAAGTTCAAACTTTATTGATCTTCATAGATTCCATTTCAAATTCAAGAAATCCACGAAGTGATAAAGAAGACATGATAACAATATATGATAAAAATAATGTCAAAAATTATTTTTCTTTTAGTGGGAGGTCACTTAAAATTATATAAAAGCCACTTGGTAATCAAGTCATTTCTCATATATATTTTAAGTCATAGTGTATCATATACATAAAATAAGGATGTCAAACCACACAAATTCCTGATTGGCTGGTCTAACTTTTATATCTTCACAAACTAATTATATACTTATCTAGGTAGTCTAGATGTTAAGTATATAATTAATTTCTAAGATCGTATGCATCACATACTATAACTTATTATTAATCACAAGTCTCCTGGTAATCAGGACGCTCCTTTTATTAAAATAAGTATGTGTAATATAATATAATAAATAATTAATCACATAAGTCTCCTGGTTGTCAGGACGTTGCTTCTTATTAATTATTAATTAACTATATATTACAAATTTGTATCATATACAAAAACTAATATACCAATGCTAATAAATTTATACATTTTAATCAAATATATAAATCAAGAATTCGGTATATATTAATTATTAAAATGTACATATCAATATATATAACATTCAAACTTGCAGGAGAAAGTGAAACATAAGCAAAATCACTTTTATACATTTTGTATAAATAGTTCATCAAAATAAAACTTAGGCAACTATCCTTATTATGTGACATTGCTTATAACAAAATTTACACCGTAATCAATATGTATGTATCATATACTATACAATAATTAATTACATAAGTCTCCTGGTTATCAGGTCGTTCCTTACTCTATTAATTATTAATTGTATCACATACAAAAATTTATATACCGCTTGTATAAATAATCAGATACATATTAATTTAATATATATCACATATATATAAAAATACATATTAATTTAATATATATCACATATATAAAAAAAATATAATTAAATATTAAGAAACTAAATAAAAATTCAAGTCGCACAAATAAAAAGTCTAGTTCAATTCAAATATTTTTATCACTATAAAATAAAATTGAACTATCAATATATAGAACCTTTTATCAAAGTCTAATATTATATATATCCAAATATATTAATATCAAAACTCTATCAAACTGAATTTTCATTTATTTCTTATTACACGGACAAATAAAAAATATATCCAATATATAAGTATCACATCAAATTGCACAAGTAACTAATTAATTATAAACCTGAACTATTTCATATTATAATTACCTCGATATTGATAGTGACAGAAAAATAATTCTAGCAATTTGATCAGGATAGATACAGATATAATGTGATGAATATATATGCATAACACTATATGAACCATTCAAATACGTGTACAGCATTTCTCAGTGTATGCTAATATAAGTCTATATATATATCAAAATACAACATATATATATACACTTCTTAAAATATACGTGTGTATCAATTTGTTGAATGGCCAGATCAAATAATGGAACATTCAAAAGCATATAAAATTTTAGTGCGTATGTCCCAAAATACGGCATATATGTATACACACATTTAGTATATTCGGTAGGTACGGCAATATAGTTTAAACGCAAAAGGCACGAGGCTCTGATATCAATTGAAGGAAAAACGGTGTTTACAACACGCGCAGCGGAAAAATTCGAATCTATTTTACGTTTAAATTATATTAAACTAAATAATTCCGTAAATGTGTACCTGACATTTAGCTATTGAATCATAACATTTTCTTCAAAAATATGAAGACTCTACATGTATCCATACTGAGACTAATTTTGCTATCAACCCTTTGAATAGTGGAACCAAAATATATGAGCAAAATGGATTTGTAGTTATTGGATTCATTTTCACATTCTCATAATCATCTATTATGAAGATCAACATATTGATCGGTGAAACTAAAATTTGAACAAAGTAACTTATACTTTTTCATATTTTAAAGAGATTATGCATTGTCTATTTATAGATACACATATACTCCTATCTCATAGAAGTTAACGATTTATTTTTCATAGAAAATAAATCTCTCCACTTCATCATTAGTAGTCAAACACCGTCCAAGAATATTGACCTAGTTTTCTCCAAAATGTTACAATAAATTTCCACAAATCCCACTTAGTAATCAAGACATGATTACTTGAATACATATGCACACGTTTTGTTCTTTTCCTTTAGAAAAGCTTTCAAAATTCCATATGTATATGAATCATATTCATTGCTCAATTATAGATATTATTTGTATCTTAAGTGCTAGAAAAAAATACAATAATATTCCACTGAGAAAATAATCTAAGTTTGATTAATTAGATTTTCTAATTTAATTATCAAATGGTAGATTAATTCTATAGCAAAAATTAGAACACTTGTTTGTGTGTGACCCTGTAGGTTCAATACTAAGCTAGTAATAAATTAATCGCATTAATATTATTAATCAAGGTAGGCGTCTAGCAACACTCCTTGACGTCCGGATAGTATGAAGTAATATTTACTTTCAAGAACCACTAGAAGAATCATATAATATTTCCTCCGTCGTTACAGCTCTCGTTAACTCTAGAGCATGGTACTATTGTCAAGCTCTAATAAGTTAACATCCATGATTTAGAAACTCATTTCTTGTATCAATTAATTTCCCTGGTCAGGGTTTCCATTTTATCTTAGAGCTCAAAATCTTTACCGAAAGTTGACAGATTCCATCTTGATTAATCATTAATTATACAAATATTTAATTGTATCCAATATCTTTTCAACTAACACCCTAAGGTATTAGGTGTCTAGAATTAAAATACAATAAATATTTTGTTAATTACTATGATAATCTCAGGTCAAAGAAAATCATTATATTTCTTCTTGAGAATTTTCTATTGACAATTTACGGTAATTCTTAACCATTAGAAAATCTCAGCTGAGTCAGTTCAGTGATCATATCTACATATGCATCACCTATATATGTAATTTAATAAATGAGATTTATTAATCTTTATCCAATAAAGACTATCACATATATATTGATCTATCCGGATTATTGTTGTCCTAATCACAATAATCCAATGATCAAGAACAATTTAGATTAAAATAATAAAAGACTTGCTTCTCATTATCAAGATCTCTATCATGATAACAAGTCTATCATTTTAATGAAGGACTTAATCAAATTAACTATTTCACTAAACAGTAAACGTGATAATAAAATCAATATTGAGTCTAAAATTGATTACATGACTAATTGGATCTTGGGCACACTTAATTATTCCCAACATAAATGTTGTATATAAATCAATCAAAATTTTGATTCTTACGCGTCATAAAACTTTTAGATGTACTAGAACAATTTTGTTATCGAAATGTTTCCAAAACTAAAAAATAAATGAATTTAGTGACATCCAATTTGAAGAAGCCCCTAATATGAATCTCAACTTAAAAATGAAAAATAATTGGTCATAACAGTAGTAACACTCATATTGAATAAAATTAAAAGACAAAATAAATCACACACACCGCAAAACTATTGAAATAGTTTAATTTCCTTTCTTTAGAGAATCATCTTCATCACATCATGGTAGAAGGAAGTTCAAAGTAGGAACTGATGGAATCATCTTCATTATTATAATTATTTTCACGGACTATTCTTCCTTGTGCATTGATGTCAAAATTTTCAAAAGAAATTGAAAATGTACTAGACATCACATTCACTGAATAATCTACTTTGGGTTCTTTTTTTATTGTTTTAATTGGTTTTACTTTACCAAAACATGGAAGACACATTCTCAATGCACAACATTTGAATGCATCACTACTCTCCATTTTCTTGAGACCCTTTGGAACCTCTTTTATAACCGGTTCGTTTTTGTAGAAACTCTGTTGTTTCCTGTTTTCATTTTCACTTGGCGGTCTCAGATCAAATTCATCTGGGACCGCATGTGTTTTTCCTTTGCTATTTGATAGTGACATGCTATTCCATTGCTTACGATAATTCTTGTGTGTTAAGTTACTTACCTTACATGGTAATTCTACACTTTGAGATGATGTAGATGATGAAAATTTGTGGTTTGAAGGATGAAGTTGTAATCGAGGACGAGGAGGAAACGGGGTGTTTTCTTTTTGAAACATCATCTTGAATATATATATATATATATATATATATATATATGCTTCAACTTTATGTGCAATGTTTATTTCAATTGGTGTTTTATGAGAATGGTGAATATGTGACTTGTTGATTGGACTATTTATAAAGAAAAAAGTGCCTTTATTTGATGTTGTTTTTAATTTATTTCAACATCAATTGAGATTTTTTCTTTTAATTTAATATATATCCTCATATAGATCAATTAATATACTGTTTTGGCTCTTAGAAATTATAATAGTTTGACTTTTATGGTTATTCTAAATTTCTAAATACTAGCCTGCATTATTTTCTTAAATGTATATTTGTATTGGTTGAAAGTGTTAATTTGACTTTTTAATTAATTATAGTGATATACAGTTGAATATATGGTGTGTGTCACAAATTAAGCACACAAATTGTAACGTGGTGACATTAAAGGATGGTACTAAAAATACTCATAGTAGGAAACATAAGAGACAAATCATAGAATCTAGGGACAAACATAACAAGCATCATGGATTTGCTAGCAAATTATGAAACAGATCTTGCACAGCGTATATAAGTCCTAACTTTTTGTAGGGGTGTTAAAAAAACAAAAAAACCACACCAACGTGTTGAACTGAATTGAATTCCGAACTAAAAAAACTAAATTATAAGTAATAGTTTGGGAACTGAACTAAACCGGTTCGTTCAGTGCAATTAATGAATTAACATTTTTCTTTTTTGAAGCAAGCGCACTCAACGCATTTTATTCAAAATAATAAGTTCAATACAACGAGGTATATAATTAAAAAACTTGCGTCTAGCCTAAGAAATGACCACCCTAGCTAAGGTATGAGCCACCATATTTGCTTGACGCCTAATGAACCTAACCTCGTTCGGATTACATTGCAAAATCAACTTAATAGCGGAAATAATAGAGCTTAACTCAGAAGATCCTGTAGTCCTAGCATGAATAGAGTCCACTACAGCTTTAGCATCACTTTCAAACACTATGTTGGACCAACCTCTACTAGTTGCCTCACACATAGCCTCCAAGATTGCCTTTGCTTCACTTTCAGCAACAGTTAGTTTATGGGAGCATGTATTGGTGCCTGCTGCTACAAAGTTGCCATCTTCATTCCTCATACACCATCCCCAGCCAACAATGCCCAAATGTGGTGAGACAGTGGTGAGACACTAGCATCAACATTGCATTTCAGCCTGCCATAACAAGGTCTTTGCCAATGAATTGCGTCTGGTATAAGTGTGGCAACGCGCGGGTTTGTAGCAGTTGTCGCACTATCATGCCTTGTTGGAGAGTCAGCGGGTATCAGCTCTTCTCTTTGTCGATGAACAGCTCGCCATTCAGAAATCATATGTAAGGCTCGTGTTGCTATCCCCTTTGTCGTGTCCTGGACGCCGGCGTTCCACACCCAATTATTTCTATTATGCCAAATGCACCACACAACGGTGGCAACCTTTCCTGCTATATGCTCAGTTTCTGTCCTGCAAATATCAAATAAAAAGATTTTCACGTCAGAAACAATGTTGATTCGAGGAGCTATAACCTCATCCAGCCCCGCCTCAATCCATACTTGACGGCTCACACTACACCCAAACATGACATGCCAATCATCTTCATTGCAATGACTACAAAGAGGGCACTCACTTAGGCACGACACATACCTTTCTCTCAACCTTACTCGCGTTGGCAAACAGCCCCGACATAGTCTCCACATAAGGTGTTTTGATTTTGGGTGAGCTTGTATATTCCATAATGAATTCTAGTCCCCATCCACACGGTAATTCTGCCCAGCCGTGCATGCTTGATAAAATGATTATACCCGCTTTTTACAGAGTAATTACCATGGCTCTCATGTTTCCAAATGATCATTTCTTCCTTCACTTCCTCAAAAATTGGTGTAGCAATGATCCCTGCAGCTACTGTCTCGGAGAAAAGAGTTTGAATATGATGAATATTCCAAGCTTTTGTATCATGTAATAATAAATCACTAACAAAAAGTTCATACATACTTTGGGCTTGTGGCGAAGGCACTTGATTCATTCCTTCCCCCCGCATCCACGGTTCGCCCATGACTTTGATACTCTTACCATCGCCAATCTTCCACCTATAACCATCACGAAGAACATCACACGACTTCCAAATACTTCTCCAAACATAGCTTGAATTAGTACCCATTTTTGCATCAAAAATAGAAGATTGGGGAAAATACCGAGCTTTGAAAATTCTAGCCACTAACTTATCCGGTCTCGAAACAAAATCCCAAGCTTGTTTAGCCACCATAGCCATGTTGAAAGCGTGGAAATCTCGGAAACCAAGTCCACCATCCGCCTTGGGGCATGCCAACCTGTCCCAATCTCGTAAAGCTTGGTATAGTTTAATAATTCGGTTTGTTTTTATACTATTAAAAACACGCGAATTAGTGTCGGATTTGAGAGAGGGAAATATTTCCCTCGCTAATAGTGATGGAATTAACTAACATTAGCGATGGAATAGTATGTATTTTATTATAATAAAATTAACTAACATTTGTGACGGAATTGGTGTAAAAATTTTAGTCACTAAAAATCTGTCACAAAATTTCATCACAGATTATATTTTTGAAGGGTCTTTGTGTTGAAAAATTTCTCTCTATGTATATTCCGTCACAAATGACCATTGTTTAAGTGAATAATGACGTTTGTGAGGGAAAACATCTCTAGCTCCCTAAATATTCCATCACAAATGTATGTCACAATTCACAAATGTGAGTTACAAATATTTGTGAGGAATTTAATCCGTCACAAACGACTTTTTTATTATGAAACCATTTTTTTTTTACTAAGACCATACATATCTATATCTATATAATATATATTCGTGACCCTCCTCATAGAAAAAATATTACATTTGTACTATTAGAAATTATTAGACTTTATGATTTTAACGTTATGTTTTTTAAATTAATTTTTAACGTTTCGATTCTTTGCAGATTACGTTTTGATTTTATATTTATGTACGAATTATTATTTCGTCAGTTACAAAAGAATTACATTATATCAGATAAACGTTACAGTATTACTTTTTAGTTTCATAAACATATTTTTTAGTTATGTAAAAACTCATAATTATATAAATAAAACGGACAATATAAAATTAAATTATTCATTCGTTTACAAAAAAATTAAATTAAATAAGAATAACGTTACGATATCAATATTATGTGTCATAAAAATATTTGTCAGTTACGTAAAAATAATAATTATTTTAATAAAACGTTCAACATTAAATTAAAATTATAATAAATGTAATTTAATTTTGGGCTTCGAAAACTCACTATAAATAATTGTAGATTTTCACATAAAATTCACAATTTCATTTCATATCCAACTATATTTTTGTCTTTTTCATTTGTGTGTTTTTCATTTGCTTTAAGTTAATGCAAAATGGCTCCCAAAATCAATCAAATATCTGAAATCAATGCAAAGAGTGAAAATTTGAATGTTACGTTGTTGTTCATGTAATTCGGTTGTGGTTTGTTCGAGATTTGGCTCGCAACAACCAAACATTTTCATTAGACATGATTTTAATGGATTCAAAGGTAAGACAAAGTATAAGTCAAATTTACATTATTATTTTTGTTGACAATATATAATTTTATTCTTATAATCACTAATATTATTGTTTTTATCATGTATTATGTTAAAAAAACTTATTGTATTGGGTAGGCAAACAAGATTCATGTAACAGTGCGTCGCACTTTAATTTATAAGCTAAGTTTGAAAAAGAACTTATAGAAGGCAATGTCTACTTGATAACTAATTTTGGAGTAGCTGATAACGGTGGTATGTATAAGACTACTAGACATGAATATAAACTTAACTTTCAGTTCCACACAAAGGTTAAAATTTATGATTCAAAAAAGTTCCTTCTAATATTTATAAGATTGAAAGTCCTCTTCCAGTGTTTGCTCTTGATAGCAAAAAAGTTATTTTAGACGAGGACAAGCATTTTTGTCCTAAATGCAATAAACATGTTGACAGCGTTTATTAGAGGTGACATATGAATTTTACACAGGATATATTTGAAAAGTTAAAATGAATAAATTGTATAACTAATGTTTTTGATTATATTATCTTATAGATACATTATAAGGGTTCACGTAATTGATTCAACAAATTCTGCAACATTCGTGATATTTGATAAAGACGCAACCATTTTGTTCAAGAAATCTGTGTCTAAAATGATTGAGTCTAATGAGATATTGTGTTTGAATTACTAAAAATTATGACACAAAGTATTATAACATTGATATATCATTTATATTTATACATCTAAAGGAATAAATATTATTTGTATAGGATATATCATCTGAAGTTATTCCAAAAGAAATTTCTGCCTTGGAATTGGTTCTACCTCTCTATTTTAGGTTGAGTCAAATATCAATAGTGACTCTAAGTTTCAATCATCTTATAATAAAGTGAAGAAGATCTGCAGTTCAGAAGAATTGATTATGAAGTTTAAAAAAACAAAATCAGACAATAAAGTTATTGATTTTTCATATATATATATATATATATATCCTTAAACATAATAACTTAATAATATCAATATTCTATTATGACTAATTATTTTTGATAATCTATATAATATATATTTGTGACCATCCTCATAACAAAAATAGTATATGTGTACTATTTTTCATTATTAGACATAATGATTTTAACGTTATGTTTTTTAAATTAATATTTTTAACGTTTTGATTCTTTGCAGATTACGTTTCGATTAAGTACAAATAATTATTCTGTCAGTTACAAAAGAATTATATTAAATAAGATAAACATTACATCATTACATTGATGTCTCATAAACATATTTTTCAGTTACGTGAAAAATCATAATTATAAAAATAAAACAGACATATAAAATAAACTTTACGATATCAATATTATGTGTCATTAAAATATTTGCTTGTTACGTAAAAATCATAATTATTTAAATAAAACGTTCAATATTAAATTAAATTATAATAAATGTAATTTAATTTTGTGCTTCGAAAACTCATTATAAATAATTGTAGATTTTCACTTAAAATTCACAATTTCATTTCATATCCAACTATATTTTTGTCTTTTTCATTTTTGTGTTTTTCATTTGCTTTAAGTCAATACTAAATGGCTCCCAAAATCAATCAAATATCTGAAATCAATGCAAAGAGTGAAAATTTGAATGTTACGTTGTTGTTCGTGTAATTCGGTTGTGGTTTGTTCGAGATTTGGCTCGCAACAACCAAACATTTTCATTAGACATGATTTTAATGGATTCAAAGGTAAGACAAAGTATAAGTCAAATTTACATTATTATTTTTGTTGACAATATATAATTTTATTCTTATAATCACTAATATTATTGTTTTTATCATGTATTATGTTAAAAAAACTTATTGTATTGGGTAGGCAAACAAGATTCATGTAACAGTGCGTCGCACTTTAATTTATAAGTTAAGTTTGAAAAAGAACTTATTGAAGGCAATGTCTACTTGATAACTAATTTTGGAGTAGCTGATAACGGTGGTATGTATAAGACTACTAGACATGAATATAAACTTAACTTTCAGTTCCACACAAAGGTTAAAATTTATGATTCAAAAAAGTTCCTTCTAATATTTATAAGATTGAAAGTCCTCTTCCAGTGTTTGCTCTTGATAGCAAAAAAGTTATTTTAGACGAGGACATGCATTTTTGTCCTAAATGCAATAAACATGTTGACAGCGTTTATTAGAGGTGACATATGAATTTTACACAGGATATATTTGAAAAGTTAAAATGAATTAATTGTATAACTAATGTTTTTGATTATATTATCTTATAGATACATTATAAGGGTTCACGTAATTGATTCAACAAATTCTGCAACATTCGTGATATTTGATAAAGACGCAACCATTTTGTTCAAGAAATCTGTGTCTAAAATGATTGAGTCTAATGAGATATTGTGTTTGAATTACTAAAAATTATGACACAAAGTATATTAACATTGATATATCCTTTATATTTATACATCTAAAGGAATAAATATTATTTGTATAGGATATATCATCTGAAGTTATTCCAAAAGAAATTTCTGCCTTGGAATTGGTTCTACCTCTCTATTTTAGGTTGAGTCAAAAATCAAAGTGACTCTAAGTTTCAATCATCTTATAATAAAGTGAAAAAGATCTGCAGTTCAGAAGAATTGATTATGAAGTTTAAAAAAACACAATCTGACAATAAATTGATTGTACTTTTCATATATATATATATATATATATATATATCCTTAAACATAATAACTTAATAATATCAATATTCTATTATGACTAATTATTTTTGATAATCTATATAATATATATTTGTGACCATCCTCATAAGAAAAATAGTATATGTGTACTATTTTTCATTATTAGATATTATGATTTTAACGTTATGTTTTTTAAATTAATATTTTTAACGTTTTGATTCTTTGCAGATTACGTTTCGATTAAGTACAAATAATTATTCTGTCAGTTACAAATGAATTATATTAAATAAGATAAACATTACATTATTACATTGATGTCTCATAAACATATTTTTCAGTTACGTGAAAAATCATAATTATAAAAATAAAACAGACATATAAAATAAACTTTACGATATCAATATTATGTGTCATTAAAATATTTGCTTGTTACGTAAAAATCATAATTATTTAAATAAAACGTTCAATATTAAATTAAATTATAATAAATGTAATTTAATTTTGTGCTTCAAAAACTCATTATAAATAATTGTAGATTTTCACTTAAAATTCACAATTTCATTTCATATCCAACTATGTTTTTGTCTTTTTCATTTTTGTGTTTCTAATTTGCTTTAAGTCAATACTTAATGGCTCCCAAAATCAATCAAATATCTGAAATCAATGTAAAGAGTGAGAGTTTGAATGTTGTTGTTCGTGTAATTCGGTTGTGGTTTGTTCGAGATTTAGTTCGCAACAACCAAACATTTTCATTAGACATTTTTTTGATGGATTCAAAGGTAAAAATGATTATAAGTCAAATTTACATTATTATTTTTGTTTACAATATATAATTGTATTCTTATAATCACTAATTTTATTGTTTTTATCATGTATTATGTTAAAAAAAATTATTGTATTTGACAAGGAAACAAGATTCATGACACAGTGCGTGACACTTTAGTTTATAAGTTTGAAAAAGAACTTATAGAAGGTAATGTCTACTCAACAACTAATTTTGGAGTAGCTGATAACGGTGGTTCATATAAGACTATTAGGCATGAATATAAACTTAACTTTCAGTTCCACACAAAGGTTAAAATTTATGATTGAAAAAAAGTACCTTATAATATTTATAAGATTGAAAGTCTTCTTTCAGTGTTTGCTCCTAATTACCATACTGATTATCTTTATGGTAAGAAATTTATATAATTTATGTATAATTTTATATTTATAGTTAAACATTGTCATCATGTTATATTAATAAAATAAAAAATATATATTTTATAGATGTTATGGGAATGTTAACAAGAGTTGGTATTGAAAAATAGAACCAGCGAAATGGTTGAAAACTAAAATGATTGCAATTCAGTTGGACTATAATTTGTTAGTACATCATGCAATTTCACATATTCTAATCCATACAAATAAATATTTTCCAAATAGAAAAGATCCTACTGTTTATTTAACATTAGAGTCAATCGTTGATAATCCCTTGAAAGGATCTTATCATTTTCGCAATGGAAATTCAGTCAATTCAATCTCACTTTAAATGTTGTCAATTAATATTTTTAACGTTTCGAATCTTTGCAGATTACGTTTCGATTTTATAGTTACGTACCAATTATTATTCTGTCAGTTACAAAAGAATTACATTAAATCAGATAAACGTTACAGTATTACTTTTATGTCTCATAAACATATTTTTCACTTACATAAAAAATCATAATAATATAAAATAAAATGGACAATATAAAATTAAATTATTCATTCGGTTACAAAATAATTAAATTAAATGAGATAAACGTTACGCTATTAATTTTATGTGTCATAAACATATTTGTCAGTTACGGAGGAATCATAATTATTTAAATAAAACGGTCAATATTAAATTAAATTATTCATTCGGTTACAAAAGAATTAAATTAATTAAGATTAACGTTACGATATCAATATTATGTGTCATTAAAATATTTGTCAGTTACGTAAAAATCATAATTATTTAAATAAAACGTTCAACATTAAATTAAAATTATAATAAATGTAATTTAATTTTGTGCTTCGAAAACTCACTATAAATAATTGTAGATTTTCACATAAAGTTCACAATTTCATTTCATATCCAACTATATTTTTGTCTTTTTCATTTTTGTGTTTTTCATTAGTTGTAAGTCAATATAAAATGACTCCCAAAATCAATCAAATATTTGAAATCAATGCAAAGAGTGAGTGTTTGAATGTTGTTGTTCGCGTAATTCGGTTGTGGTTTATTCGAGATTTGGTTCGCAACAACCAAACATTTTCATTAGACATGATTTTAATGGATTCAAAGGTAAGACAAAAATATAAATCAATTTTACATTATTATTTTTGTTGACCATATATAATTTTATTCTGTTAATCACTTATTATTGTGTTTATCATGTAGTATGTTAAAAAAACTTATTTTATTGGACAGGGAAACAAGATTCATGGCACAGTGCGCCGCACTTTAATTTATAAGTTTGAAAAAGAACTTATAGAAGGTAATGTCTACTCAATAATTAATTTTTGAGTAGTTGATAACGGTGGTATGTATAAGACTACTAGACATGAATATAAACTTAACTTTCAGTTCCACACAAAGGTTAAAATTTATGATTCAAAAAAGTTCATTCTAATATTTATAAGATTGAAAGTCCTCTTCCAGTGTTTGCTCTTGATAGCAAAAAAGTTATTTTAGACGAGTACATGCATTTTTGTCCTAAATGCAATAAACATGTTGACAGCGTTTATTAGAGGTGACATATGAATTTTACACAGGATATATTTGAAAAGTTAAAATGAATAAATTGTATAACTAATGTTTTTGATTATATTATCTTATAGATACATTATAAGGGTTCACGTAATTGATTCAACAAATTCTGCAACATTCGTGATATTTGATAAAGACGCAACCATTTTGTTCAAGAAATCTGTGTCTAAAATGATTGAGTCTAATGAGATATTGTGTTTGAATTACTAAAAATTATGACACAAAGTATTATAACATTGATATATCCTTTATATTTATACATCTAAAGGAATAAATATTATTTGTATAGGATATATCATCTGAAGTTATTCCAAAAGAAATTTCTGCCTTGGAATTGGTTCTACCTCTCTATTTTAGGTTGAGTCAAATATCAATAGTGACTCTAAGTTTCAATCATCTTATAATAAAGTGAAGAAGATCTGCAGTTCAGAAGAATTGATTATGAAGTTTAAAAAAACACAATCAGACAATAAATTGATTGTACTTTTCATATATATATATATATATATATATCCTTAAACATAATAACTTAATAATATCAATATTCTATTATGACTAATTATTTTTGATAATCTATATAATATATATTTGTGACCATCCTCATAAGAAAAATAGTATATGTGTACTATTTTTCATTATTAGACATAATGATTTTAACGTTATGTTTTTTAAATTAATATTTTTAACGTTTCGATTCTTTGCAGATTATGTTTCGATTAAGTACAAATAATTATTCTGTTAGTTACAAAAGAATTATATTAAATAAGATAAACATTACATTATTACATTGATGTCTCATAAACATATTTTTCAGTTACGTGAAAAATCATAATTATAAAAATAAAACGGACATATAAAATAAACTTTACGATATCAATATTATGTGTCATTAAAATATTTGCTTGTTACGTAAAAATCATAATTATTTAAATAAAACGTTCAATATTAAATTAAATTATAATAAATGTAATTTAATTTTGTGCTTCGAAAACTCATTATAAATAATTGTAGATTTTCACTTAAAATTCACAATTTCATTTCATATCCAACTATATTTTTGTCTTTTTCATTTTTGTGTTTGTCATTTGCTTTAACTCAATACTAAATGGCTCCCAAAATCAATCAAATATCTGAAATCAATGCAAAGAGTGAAAATTTGAATGTTACGTTGTTGTTCGTGTAATTCGGTTGTGGTTTGTTCGAGATTTGGCTCGCAACAACCAAACATTTTCATTAGACATGATTTTAATGGATTCAAAGGTAAGACAAAATATAAGTCAAATTTACATTATTATTTTTGTTGACAATATATAATTTTATTCTTATAATCACTAATATTATTGTTTTTATCATGTATTATGTTAAAAAAACTTATTGTATTGGGTAGGCAAACAAGATTCATGTAACAGTGCGTCGCACTTTAATTTATAAGTTAAGTTTGAAAAAGAACTTATAGAAGGCAATGTCTACTTGATAACTAATTTTGGAGTAGCTGATAACGGTGGTATGTATAAGACTACTAGACATGAATATAAACTTAACTTTCAGTTCCACACAAAGGTTAAAATTTATGATTCAAAAAAGTTCCTTCTAATATTTATAAGATTGAAAGTCCTCTTCCAGTGTTTGCTCTTGATAGCAAAAAAGTTATTTTAGACGAGGACATGCATTTTTGTCCTAAATGCAATAAACATGTTGACAGCGTTTATTAGAGGTGACATATGAATTTTACACAGGATATATTTGAAAAGTTAAAATGAATTAATTGTATAACTAATGTTTTTGATTATATTATCTTATAGATACATTATAAGGGTTCACGTAATTGATTCAACAAATTCTGCAACATTCGTGATATTTGATAAAGATGCAACCATTTTGTTCAAGAAATCCATGTCTAAAATGATTGAGTCTAATGAGATATTGTGTTTGAATTACTAAAAATTATGACACAAAGTATATTAACATTGATATATCCTTTATATTTATACATCTAAAGGAATAAATATTATTTGTATAGGATATATCATCTGAAGTTATTCCAAAAGAAATTTCTGCCTTGGAATTGGTTCTACCTCTCTATTTTAGGTTGAGTCAAAAATCAAAGTGACTCTAAGTTTCAATCATCTTATAATAAAGTGAAAAAGATCTGCAGTTCAGAAGAATTGATTATGAAGTTTAAAAAAACACAATCTGACAATAAATTGATTGTACTTTTCATATATATATATATATATATATATATATATATATATATATATATATCCTTAAACATAATAACTTAATAATATCAATATTCTATTATGACTAATTATTTTTGATAATCTATATAATATATATTTGTGACCATCCTCATAAGAAAAATAGTATATGTGTACTATTTTTCATTATTAGATATTATGATTTTAACGTTATGTTTTTTAAATTAATATTTTTAACGTTTTGATTCTTTGCAGATTACGTTTCGATTAAGTACAAATAATTATTCTGTCAGTTACAAATGAATTATATTAAATAAGATAAACATTACATTATTACATTGATGTCTCATAAACATATTTTTCAGTTACGTGAAAAATCATAATTATAAAAATAAAACAGACATATAAAATAAACTTTACGATATCAATATTATGTGTCATTAAAATATTTGCTTGTTACGTAAAAATCATAATTATTTAAATAAAACGTTCAATATTAAATTAAATTATAATAAATGTAATTTAATTTTGTGCTTCAAAAACTCATTATAAATAATTGTAGATTTTCACTTAAAATTCACAATTTCATTTCATATCCAACTATGTTTTTGTCTTTTTCATTTTTGTGTTTCTAATTTGCTTTAAGTCAATACTTAATGGCTCCCAAAATCAATCAAATATCTGAAATCAATGTAAAGAGTGAGAGTTTGAATGTTGTTGTTCGTGTAATTCGGTTGTGGTTTGTTCGAGATTTAGTTCGCAACAACCAAACATTTTCATTAGACATTTTTTTGATGGATTCAAAGGTAAAAATGATTATAAGTCAAATTTACATTATTATTTTTGTTTACAATATATAATTGTATTCTTATAATCACTAATTTTATTGTTTTTATCATGTATTATGTTAAAAAAAATTATTGTATTTGACAAGGAAACAAGATTCATGACACAGTGCGTGACACTTTAATTTATAAGTTTGAAAAAGAACTTATAGAAGTAATGTCTACTCAACAACTAATTTTGGAGTAGCTGATAACGGTGGTTCATATAAGACTATTAGGCATGAATATAAACTTAACTTTCAGTTCCACACAAAGGTTAAAATTTATGATTGAAAAAAAGTACCTTATAATATTTATAAGATTGAAAGTCTTCTTTCAGTGTTTGCTCCTAATTACCATACTGATTATCTTTATGGTAAGAAATTTATATAATTTATGTATAATTTTATATTTATAGTTAAACATTGTCATCATGTTATATTAATAAAATAAAAAATATATATTTTATAGATGTTATGGGAATGTTAACAAGAGTTGGTATTGAAAAATAGAACCAGCGAAATGGTTGAAAACTAAAATGATTGCAATTCAGTTGGACTATAATTTGTTAGTACATCATGCAATTTCACATATTCTAATCCATACAAATAAATATTTTCCAAATAGAAAAGATCCTACTGTTTATTTAACATTAGAGTCAATCGTTGATAATCCCTTGAAAGGATCTTATCATTTTCGCAATGGAAATTCAGTCAATTCAATCTCACTTTAAATGTTGTCAATTAATATTTTTAACGTTTCGAATCTTTGCAGATTACGTTTCGATTTTATAGTTACGTACCAATTATTATTCTGTCAGTTACAAAAGAATTACATTAAATCAGATAAACGTTACAGTATTACTTTTATGTCTCATAAACATATTTTTCACTTACATAAAAAATCATAATAATATAAAATAAAATGGACAATATAAAATTAAATTATTCATTCGGTTACAAAATAATTAAATTAAATGAGATAAACGTTACGCTATTAATTTTATGTGTCATAAACATATTTGTCAGTTACGGAGGAATCATAATTATTTAAATAAAACGGTCAATATTAAATTAAATTATTCATTCGGTTACAAAAGAATTAAATTAATTAAGATTAACGTTACGATATCAATATTATGTGTCATTAAAATATTTGTCAGTTACGTAAAAATCATAATTATTTAAATAAAACGTTCAACATTAAATTAAAATTATAATAAATGTAATTTAATTTTGTGCTTCGAAAACTCACTATAAATAATTGTAGATTTTCACATAAAGTTCACAATTTCATTTCATATCCAATTATATTTTTGTCTTTTTCATTTTTGTGTTTTTCATTAGTTGTAAGTCAATACAAAATGACTCCCAAAATCAATCAAATATCTGAAATCAATGCAAAGAGTGAGTGTTTGAATGTTGTTGTTCGCGTAATTCGGTTGTGGTTTATTCGAGATTTGGTTCGCAACAACCAAACATTTTCATTAGACATGATTTTAATGGATTCAAAGGTAAGACAAAAATATAAATCAATTTTACATTATTATTTTTGTTGACCATATATAATTTTATTCTGTTAATCACTTATTATTGTGTTTATCATGTAGTATGTTAAAAAAACTTATTTTATTGGACAGGGAAACAAGATTCATGGCACAGTGCGCCGCACTTTAATTTATAAGTTTGAAAAAGAACTTATAGAAGGTAATGTTTACTCAATAATTAATTTTTGAGTAGTTGATAACGGTGGTATGTATAAGACTACTAGACATGAATATAAACTTAACTTTCAGTTCCACACAAAGGTTAAAATTTATGATTCAAAAAAGTTCATTCTAATATTTATAAGATTGAAAGTCCTCTTCCAGTGTTTGCTCTTGATAGCAAAAAAGTTATTTTAGACGAGGACATGCATTTTTGTCCTAAATGCAATAAACATGTTGACAGCGTTTATTAGAGGTGACATATGAATTTTACACAGGATATATTTGAAAAGTTAAAATGAATAAATTGTATAACTAATGTTTTTGATTATATTATCTTATAGATACATTATAAGGGTTCACGTAATTGATTCAACAAATTCTGCAACATTCGTGATATTTGATAAAGACGCAACCATTTTGTTCAAGAAATCTGTGTCTAAAATGATTGAGTCTAATGAGATATTGTGTTTGAATTACTAAAAATTATGACACAAAGTATTATAACATTGATATATCCTTTATATTTATACATCTAAAGGAATAAATATTATTTGTATAGGATATATCATCTGAAGTTATTCCAAAAGAAATTTCTGCCTTGGAATTGGTTCTACCTCTCTATTTTAGGTTGAGTCAAATATCAATAGTGACTCTAAGTTTCAATCATCTTATAATAAAGTGAAGAAGATCTGCAGTTCAGAAGAATTGATTATGAAGTTTAAAAAAACACAATCAGACAATAAAGTGATTGTACTTTTCATATATATATATATATATATATATATCCTTAAACATAATAACTTAATAATATCAATATTCTATTATGACTAATTATTTTTGATAATCTATATAATATATATTTGTGACCATCCTCATAAGAAAAATAGTATATGTGTACTATTTTTCATTATTAGACATAATGATTTTAACGTTATGTTTTTTAAATTAATATTTTTAACGTTTCGATTCTTTGCAGATTATGTTTCGATTAAGTACAAATAATTATTCTGTTAGTTACAAAAGAATTATATTAAATAAGATAAACATTACATTATTACATTGATGTCTCATAAACATATTTTTCAGTTACGTGAAAAATCATAATTATAAAAATAAAACAGACATATAAAATAAACTTTACGATATCAATATTATGTGTCATTAAAATATTTGCTTGTTACGTAAAAATCATAATTATTTAAATAAAACGTTCAATATTAAATTAAATTATAATAAATGTAATTTAATTTTGTGCTTCGAAAACTCATTATAAATAATTGTAGATTTTCACTTAAAATTCACAATTTCATTTCATATCCAACTATATTTTTGTCTTTTTCATTTTTGTGTTTGTCATTTGCTTTAACTCAATACTAAATGGCTCCCAAAATCAATCAAATATCTGAAATCAATGCAAAGAGTGAAAATTTGAATGTTACGTTGTTGTTCGTGTAATTCGGTTGTGGTTTGTTCGAGATTTGGCTCGCAACAACCAAACATTTTCATTAGACATGATTTTAATGGATTCAAAGGTAAGACAAAGTATAAGTCAAATTTACATTATTATTTTTGTTGACAATATATAATTTTATTCTTATAATCACTAATATTATTGTTTTTATCATGTATTATGTTAAAAAAACTTATTGTATTGGGTAGGCAAACAAGATTCATGTAACAGTGCGTCGCACTTTAATTTATAAGTTAAGTTTGAAAAAGAACTTATAGAAGGCAATGTCTACTTGATAACTAATTTTGGAGTAGCTGATAACGGTGGTATGTATAAGACTACTAGACATGAATATAAACTTAACTTTCAGTTCCACACAAAGGTTAAAATTTATGATTCAAAAAAGTTCCTTCTAATATTTATAAGATTGAAAGTCCTCTTCCAGTGTTTGCTCTTGATAGCAAAAAAGTTATTTTAGACGAGGACATGCATTTTTGTCCTAAATGCAATAAACATGTTGACAGCGTTTATTAGAGGTGACATATGAATTTTACACAGGATATATTTGAAAAGTTAAAATGAATTAATTGTATAACTAATGTTTTTGATTATATTATCTTATAGATACATTATAAGGGTTCACGTAATTGATTCAACAAATTCTGCAACATTCGTGATATTTGATAAAGATGCAACCATTTTGTTCAAGAAATCCATGTCTAAAATGATTGAGTCTAATGAGATATTGTGTTTGAATTACTAAAAATTATGACACAAAGTATATTAACATTGATATATCCTTTATATTTATACATCTAAAGGAATAAATATTATTTGTATAGGATATATCATCTGAAGTTATTCCAAAAGAAATTTCTGCCTTGGAATTGGTTCTACCTCTCTATTTTAGGTTGAGTCAAAAATCAAAGTGACTCTAAGTTTCAATCATCTTATAATAAAGTGAAAAAGATCTGCAGTTCAGAAGAATTGATTATGAAGTTTAAAAAAACACAATCTGACAATAAATTGATTGTACTTTTCATATATATATATATATATATATATATCCTTAAACATAATAACTTAATAATATCAATATTCTATTATGACTAATTATTTTTGATAATCTATATAATATATATTTGTGACCATCCTCATAAGAAAAATAGTATATGTGTACTATTTTTCATTATTAGATATTATGATTTTAACGTTATGTTTTTTAAATTAATATTTTTAACGTTTTGATTCTTTGCAGATTACGTTTCGATTAAGTACAAATAATTATTCTGTCAGTTACAAATGAATTATATTAAATAAGATAAACATTACATTATTACATTGATGTCTCATAAACATATTTTTCAGTTACGTGAAAAATCATAATTATAAAAATAAAACAGACATATAAAATAAACTTTACGATATCAATATTATGTGTCATTAAAATATTTGCTTGTTACGTAAAAATCATAATTATTTAAATAAAACGTTCAATATTAAATTAAATTATAATAAATGTAATTTAATTTTGTGCTTCAAAAACTCATTATAAATAATTGTAGATTTTCACTTAAAATTCACAATTTCATTTCATATCCAACTATGTTTTTGTCTTTTTCATTTTTGTGTTTCTAATTTGCTTTAAGTCAATACTTAATGGCTCCCAAAATCAATCAAATATCTGAAATCAATGTAAAGAGTGAGAGTTTGAATGTTGTTGTTCGTGTAATTCGGTTGTGGTTTGTTCGAGATTTAGTTCGCAACAACCAAACATTTTCATTAGACATTTTTTTGATGGATTCAAAGGTAAAAATGATTATAAGTCAAATTTACATTATTATTTTTGTTTACAATATATAATTGTATTCTTATAATCACTAATTTTATTGTTTTTATCATGTATTATGTTAAAAAAAATTATTGTATTTGACAAGGAAACAAGATTCATGACACAGTGCGTGACACTTTAATTTATAAGTTTGAAAAAGAACTTATAGATGGTAATGTCTACTCAACAACTAATTTTGGAGTAGCTGATAACGGTGGTTCATATAAGACTATTAGGCATGAATATAAACTTAACTTTCAGTTCCACACAAAGGTTAAAATTTATGATTGAAAAAAAGTACCTTATAATATTTATAAGATTGAAAGTCTTCTTTCAGTGTTTGCTCCTAATTACCATACTGATTATCTTTATGGTAAGAAATTTATATAATTTATGTATAATTTTATATTTATAGTTAAACATTGTCATCATGTTATATTAATAAAATAAAAAATATATATTTTATAGATGTTATGGGAATGTTAACAAGAGTTGGTATTGAAAAATAGAACCAGCGAAATGGTTGAAAACTAAAATGATTGCAATTCAGTTGGACTATAATTTGTTAGTACATCATGCAATTTCACATATTCTAATCCATACAAATAAATATTTTCCAAATAGAAAAGATCCTACTGTTTATTTAACATTAGAGTCAATCGTTGATAATCCCTTGAAAGGATCTTATCATTTTCGCAATGGAAATTCAGTCAATTCAATCTCACTTTAAATGTTGTCAATTAATATTTTTAACGTTTCGAATCTTTGCAGATTACGTTTCGATTTTATAGTTACGTACCAATTATTATTCTGTCAGTTACAAAAGAATTACATTAAATCAGATAAACGTTACAGTATTACTTTTATGTCTCATAAACATATTTTTCACTTACATAAAAAATCATAATAATATAAAATAAAATGGACAATATAAAATTAAATTATTCATTCGGTTACAAAATAATTAAATTAAATGAGATAAACGTTACGCTATTAATTTTATGTGTCATAAACATATTTGTCAGTTACGGAGGAATCATAATTATTTAAATAAAACGGTCAATATTAAATTAAATTATTCATTCGGTTACAAAAGAATTAAATTAATTAAGATTAACGTTACGATATCAATATTATGTGTCATTAAAATATTTGTCAGTTACGTAAAAATCATAATTATTTAAATAAAACGTTCAACATTAAATTAAAATTATAATAAATGTAATTTAATTTTGTGCTTCGAAAACTCACTATAAATAATTGTAGATTTTCACATAAAGTTCACAATTTCATTTCATATCCAACTATATTTTTGTCTTTTTCATTTTTGTGTTTGAATGTTGTTGTTCGCGTAATTCGGTTGTGGTTTGTTCGAGATTTGGTTCGCAACAACCAAACATTTTCATTAGACATGCTTTTAATGGATTCAAAGGTAAGACAAAAATATAAATCAATTTTACATTATTATTTTTGTTGACCATATATAATTTTATTCTGTTAATCACTTATTATTGTGTTTATCATGTAGTATGTTAAAAAAACTTATTTTATTGGACAGGGAAACAAGATTCATGGCACAGTGCGCCGCACTTTAATTTATAAGTTTGAAAAAGAACTTATAGAAGGTAATGTCTACTCAATAATTAATTTTTGAGTAGTTGATAACGGTGGTATGTATAAGACTACTAGACATGAATATAAACTTAACTTTCAGTTCCACACAAAGGTTAAAATTTATGATTCAAAAAAGTTCATTCTAATATTTATAAGATTGAAAGTCCTCTTCCAGTGTTTGCTCTTGATAGCAAAAAAGTTATTTTAGACGAGGACATGCATTTTTGTCCTAAATGCAATAAACATGTTGACAGCGTTTATTAGAGGTGACATATGAATTTTACACAGGATATATTTGAAAAGTTAAAATGAATAAATTGTATAACTAATGTTTTTGATTATATTATCTTATAGATACATTATAAGGGTTCACGTAATTGATTCAACAAATTCTGCAACATTCGTGATATTTGATAAAGACGCAACCATTTTGTTCAAGAAATCTGTGTCTAAAATGATTGAGTCTAATGAGATATTGTGTTTGAATTACTAAAAATTATGACACAATGTATTATAACATTGATATATCCTTTATATTTATACATCTAAAGGAATAAATATTATTTGTATAGGATATATCATCTGAAGTTATTCCAAAAGAAATTTCTGCCTTGGAATTGGTTCTACCTCTCTATTTTAGGTTGAGTCAAATATCAATAGTGACTCTAAGTTTCAATCATCTTATAATAAAGTGAAGAAGATCTGCAGTTCAGAAGAATTGATTATGAAGTTTAAAAAAACACAATCAGACAATAAAGTGATTGTACTTTTCATATATATATATATATCCTTAAACATAATAACTTAATAATATCAATATTCTATTATGACTAATTATTTTTGATAATCTATATAATATATATTTGTGACCATCCTCATAAGAAAAATAGTATATGTGTACTATTTTTCATTATTAGACATAATGATTTTAACGTTATGTTTTTTAAATTAATATTTTTAACGTTTTGATTCTTTGCAGATTACGTTTCGATTAAGTACAAATAATTATTCTGTCAGTTACAAAAGAATTATATTAAATAAGATAAACATTACATTATTACATTGATGTCTCATAAACATATTTTTCAGTTACGTGAAAAATCATAATTACAAAAATAAAACAGACATATAAAATAAACTTTACGATATCAATATTATGTGTCATTAAAATATTTGCTTGTTACGTAAAAATCATAATTATTTAAATAAAACGTTCAATATTAAATTAAATTATAATAAATGTAATTTAATTTTGTGCTTCGAAAACTCATTATAAATAATTGTAGATTTTCACTTAAAATTCACAATTTCATTTCATATCCAACTATATTTTTGTCTTTTTCATTTTTGTGTTTTTCATTTGCTTTAAGTCAATACTAAATGGCTCCCAAAATCAATCAAATATCTGAAATCAATGCAAAGAGTGAAAATTTGAATGTTACGTTGTTGTTCGTGTAATTCGGTTGTGGTTTGTTCGAGATTTGGCTCGCAACAACCAAACATTTTCATTAGACATGATTTTAATGGATTCAAAGGTAAGACAAAGTATAAGTCAAATTTACATTATTATTTTTGTTGACAATATATAATTTTATTCTTATAATCACTAATATTATTGTTTTTATCATGTATTATGTTAAAAAAACTTATTGTATTGGGTAGGCAAACAAGATTCATGTAACAGTGCGTCGCACTTTAATTTATAAGTTAAGTTTGAAAAAGAACTTATAGAAGGCAATGTCTACTTGATAACTAATTTTGGAGTAGCTGATAACGGTGGTATGTATAAGACTACTAGACATGAATATAAACTTAACTTTCAGTTCCACACAAAGGTTAAAATTTATGATTCAAAAAAGTTCCTTCTAATATTTATAAGATTGAAAGTCCTCTTCTAGTGTTTGCTCTTGATAGCAAAAAAGTTATTTTAGACGAGGACATGCATTTTTGTCCTAAATGCAATAAACATGTTGACAGCGTTTATTAGAGGTGACATATGAATTTTACACAGGATATATTTGAAAAGTTAAAATGAATTAATTGTATAACTAATGTTTTTGATTATATTATCTTATAGATACATTATAAGGGTTCACGTAATTGATTCAACAAATTCTGCAACATTCGTGATATTTGATAAAGATGCAACCATTTTGTTCAAGAAATCCATGTCTAAAATGATTGAGTCTAATGAGATATTGTGTTTGAATTACTAAAAATTATGACACAAAGTATATTAACATTGATATATCCTTTATATTTATACATCTAAAGGAATAAATATTATTTGTATAGGATATATGCTCTGAAGTTATTCCAAAAGAAATTTCTGCCTTGGAATTGGTTCTACCTCTCTATTTTAGGTTGAGTCAAAAATCAAAGTGACTCTAAGTTTCAATCATCTTATAATAAAGTGAAAAAGATCTGCAGTTCAGAAGAATTGATTATGAAGTTTAAAAAAACACAATCTGACAATAAATTGATTGTACTTTTCATATATATATATATATATATATATATATATATCCTTAAACATAATAACTTAATAATATCAATATTCTATTATGACTAATTATTTTTGATAATCTATATAATATATATTTGTGACCATCCTCATAAGAAAAATAGTATATGTGTACTATTTTTCATTATTAGATATTATGATTTTAACGTTATGTTTTTTAAATTAATATTTTTAACGTTTTGATTCTTTGCAAATTACGTTTCGATTAAGTACAAATAATTATTCTGTCAGTTACAAAAGAATTATATTAAATAAGATAAACATTACATTATTACATTGATGTCTCATAAACATATTTTTCAGTTACGTGAAAAATCATAATTATAAAAATAAAACAGACATATAAAATAAACTTTACGATATCAATATTATGTGTCATTAAAATATTTGCTTGTTACGTAAAAATCATAATTATTTAAATAAAACGTTCAATATTAAATTAAATTATAATAAATGTAATTTAATTTTGTGCTTCGAAAACTCATTATAAATAATTGTAGATTTTCACTTAAAATTCACAATTTCATTTCATATCCAACTATATTTTTGTCTTTTTCATTTTTGTGTTTCTAATTTGCTTTAAGTCAATACTTAATGGCTCCCAAAATCAATCAAATATCTGAAATCAATGTAAAGAGTGAGAGTTTTAATGTTGTTGTTCGTGTAATTCGGTTGTGGTTTGTTCGAGATTTAGTTCGCAACAACCAAACATTTTCATTAGACATTTTTTTGATGGATTCAAAGGTAAAAATGATTATAAGTCAAATTTACATTATTATTTTTGTTTACAATATATAATTGTATTCTTATAATCACTAATTTTATTGTGTTTATGATGTAGTATGTTAAAAAAACTTATTTTATTGGACAGGGAAACAAGATTCATGGCACAGTGCGCCGCACTTTAATTTATAAGTTTGAAAAAGAACTTATAGAAGGTAATGTCTACTCAATAATTAATTTTTGAGTAGTTGATAACGGTGGTATGTATAAGACTACTAGACATGAATATAAACTTAACTTTCAGTTCCACACAAAGGTTAAAATTTATGATTCAAAAAAGTTCATTCTAATATTTATAAGATTGAAAGTCCTCTTCCAATGTTTGCTCTTGATAGCAAAAAAGTTATTTTAGACGAGGACATGCATTTTTGTCCTAAATGCAATAAACATGTTGACAGCGTTTATTAGAGGTGACATATGAATTTTACACAGGATATATTTGAAAAGTTAAAATGAATAAATTGTATAACTAATGTTTTTGATTATATTATCTTATAGATACATTATAAGGGTTCACGTAATTGATTCAACAAATTCTGCAACATTCGTGATATTTGATAAAGACGCAACCATTTTGTTCAAGAAATCTGTGTCTAAAATGATTGAGTCTAATGAGATATTGTGTTTGAATTACTAAAAATTATGACACAAAGTATTATAACATTGATATATCCTTTATATTTATACATCTAAAGGAATAAATATTATTTGTATAGGATATATCATCTGAAATTATTCCAAAAGAAATTTCTGCCTTGGAATTGGTTCTACCTCTCTATTTTAGGTTGAGTCAAATATCAATAGTGACTCTAAGTTTCAATCATCTTATAATAAAGTGAAGAAGATCTGCAGTTCAGAAGAATTGATTATGAAGTTTAAAAAAACACAATCAGACAATAAAGTGATTGTACTTTTCATATATATATATATATCCTTAAACATAATAACTTAATAATATCAATATTCTATTATGACTAATTATTTTTGATAATCTATATAATATATATTTGTGACCATCCTCATAAGAAAAATAGTATATGTGTACTATTTTTCATTATTAGACATAATGATTTTAACGTTATGTTTTTTAAATTAATATTTTTAACGTTTTGATTCTTTGCAGATTACGTTTCGATTAAGTACAAATAATTATTCTGTCAGTTACAAAAGAATTATATTAAATAAGATAAACATTACATTATTACATTGATGTCTCATAAACATATTTTTCAGTTACGTGAAAAATCATAATTACAAAAATAAAACAGACATATAAAATAAACTTTACGATATCAATATTATGTGTCATTAAAATATTTGCTTGTTACGTAAAAATCATAATTATTTAAATAAAACGTTCAATATTAAATTAAATTATAATAAATGTAATTTAATTTTGTGCTTCGAAAACTCATTATAAATAATTGTAGATTTTCACTTAAAATTCACAATTTCATTTCATATCCAAATATATTTTTGTCTTTTTCATTTTTGTGTTTTTCATTTGCTTTAAGTCAATACTAAATGGCTCCCAAAATCAATCAAATATCTGAAATCAATGCAAAGAGTGAGAGTATGTTAAAAAAACTTATTTTATTGGACAGGGAAACAAGATTCATTGCACAGTGCGCCGCACTTTAATTTATAAGTTTGAAAAAGAACTTATAGAAGGTAATGTCTACTCAATAATTAATTTTGGAGTAGCTGCTAACAGTGGTTCGTATAAGACTACTAGACATGAATATAAACTCAACTTTCAGTTTCACACAAAGGTTAAAGTTTATGATTCAAAAAAAGTTCCTTGTAATATTTATAAGATTGAAAGTTCCCTTCTAGTGTTTGCTTCTGATTACGATACTGATTATCTTTATGGTAAGAAATTTATATATTTTATGTATAATTTTATATTTATAATTAGACATTGTCATCATGTTATATTAATAAAATAAAATTTATATATTTTATAGATGTTATGAGAAAGTTAACCGGAGTTGGTATTGAAAAAGAGTACGAGCGAAATGGTTTGAAAACTAAAATGATTACAATTCAGTTGGACTACGATGAGTTAGTACATCATGCAATTTCTCATATTCTAATCTATATAATAATATTATAATACATACAAATAAATTAACCATATTTATTACTTATACAGAATCAAATTCAAGGTTACCCTTTTTGGTCAATATGTGGACGAACTAAATGGCTTCGTTGCGGCTGGCAAGAGTGAAAATACGTTAGTTATTGTGTTAATGGCTAAAATAAAGATATGGCAAGGTATTATTTTACTTAAAAATAAATCTTTACAGAATTGTTTTCCGATATATGTGTATATAACTGTTTCTGACTATGTATTTTTTGTAGGATCTGCAATGGTTCAAAATTCATTATTATCGATTAAGTTGTTGTTTAATCCTAATTTTATATGCGCCAATGTTCTAAAGGATAGGTACAACTATGCATCCCAATTCTTTATTGACTTTCATTACATGAGTAACTTACATAAAATTATTACTTTATTAATTGTGAATTTGAATTTAAATAATAGGATGCTAAAAAAAAAATACTTCTTCTCCTCGAGTTTAATTGCTCCAAGACCCTAATAGCGTGAGTGATGAAGATGACTTTCTTAATGTCACACCTAAGATAACAATTGATCGGTTCAAAAAATTGAAAGAGGTTAGTTTATATTTTATTTGTTATATTATTTTATTAATATTTTTGTGACATGTTTCAAATTATGCCATATGTGAATCAACTTTAATTTTTATTTCATGTAAACAACAATTTTTTATTGATTTAATGTAGGAATAATCTTTTGTTGTGTTGGGAACAATCGAATGCATCACTGATACAGATAATTGGTGGTACACTGCATGTCAGTGTAACAAAAAAGTTATTTCAGACGAGGACATGTATTTTTGTCCTAAATGCAATAAACATGTTGAAAGGGTTTATCGGAGGTAACATATGAATTTCACACAGGATATACTTGAAAAGTGTAAATGAATAAATCGTATAACTGTTGTATTTAATTATTTTATCTTATAGATACATTATAAAGGTTCGTGTAGTTGATTCAACAGACTCTGCAACATTTGTGATATTTGATCAAGGCGCAACCACTTTGTTCAATAGATCTGTATCTGAAATGATTAAGTCCAATGAGGTATTGTGTTTGAATCCCTAAAAAATATGATACAAAAAATAGTAATATTGATATATTCTTTTTATTTATACATCTAAATGAATAAATTGTATTTGTACAGGATATATCATCTGAAATTATTCTAAAAGAGATTTCTGCCTTGGTTGATTCTACTTTTTTATTTAAGGTCGAGTCAAAAATCAATAGTGATTCTCAGTTCGAATCATCTTATAAAGTGAAGAAGATCTGCGGTTTAGAAGAATTGATTTTGAAGTTTAGAGAAACACAATCTGACAAAGATGTAATTATACTTTTCATATTTTTTTTTTTAAATATTTTCTATATATATATATAAATATATATATATATATATATATATTCTTAAATGAAAAATCTTAATAATAGTAATAATCTGTTATGACTAATTATTTTTTATAATTTATCAAAATAGAATACCGGTGTTGTTGATGCACCAACTGCGAGTGTCACTATTAGTACCAATGACATGATTGAAAATGCTGATATTGCGCAGGTATTAATTGAATTCATAATAATTAAATAAATATTTTCCAATTAGAGATATCAACATATGATATTAATATTTTATTTTATCATATTATATTTAATTACACTAATACTTATACTAATTATATTGTTGCAGAACCTTCTCAGTAAGTTTGATGAAACTGTAAAGTCTTCCACAAATTCAAAAGATCCTACTGTTGATTTAACATCAGAGTCAACAATTGATAATCCCTTGAAAAGATCTTATCCTTTTCGCAATGGAAGTTCAGTCAATTCAACCTCAAAAATCAATTTGAAGAACGTCAAGCTTAACAAAAATTAATATTGTGATTCAATATTTAAATTATTGCTTTGTTTTCCTTTTTGTTTTGAATAAGCTATTGATTCCATTGTTTAACTTTCAATTAATCTGAACTGAATTATGTCTTTAATATTTTGTTATTATTTATTATTTATAATCAATGTCATTTTTTATTTGCTTAACAAAAATATTTCATTTTTCATTTTTTATGTGTTAATATATATATATATATATATATATATATATATATATATATATATTTGAATTGTTACAATTAAATAATAACTACATAAGTAACGACGTTCAAAATCTATATTTGAACATAAATAACCACAAAAAGAATTCATTTTTTCTTTTATTAAATATTCGTATAATAATTTAATATTAAGTAAAAAATTATTTATCATAATTTTATACATTATTTTTTACCAATGATAATAATATTTAATTTTAAATTAAACCGTGTTATACAAAATTGATCCGATATAAAAAACTGTAAAAAAATTTAAACGTGAAAAAACATCAAAGTATTTACAAAGATTAATATTTATTGTATAATTAAAAGTGAAAAAACATAAACAAATCTACAATATATATATATATATATATATATATATATATTATATTTAAATTGTTAAAAGAGAATAATATCAAAATAAGTAACTATTATGAAATAAACATTTGTACACAAATAATAACCACAAAAGAATTCATTTTCCTTGGCATAAAATTTTGTTGAATATAAAGTAAAAATTAACTATCAAAATTTAATAAATCAAATAAAAAAAACAAATGATAATAATATTTATTTGTTACATTAACGCTTTTATAATTAATGTCTGTGAGTTTAGGCGTTTTATTTGATTTTGACATTAATCGATGAATTACACAACAAAAAAAGGTTTATTAATAATGATTAAAAATTATCACAATTATAATTAAAATTGATCACATTAGTTGCCGCGTATATGGTTCAAGTTACCAGTTATATGTTACAATACTTCATGAGTTACAATGACTCCCTTTATTGTATAGTTAAAAGTGAAACAAAATAAAATTATTACCGCCAAAAAATAAGGCAAAAAATAAATACAATTTGATTACACATGTAAAAATAATGCGACATCACATAAATAAATAAATAAATAAATAAATGTTGAAAGTTAAGAAATTAAGATGAAATCAAATTAAGAGTGTGATATATAATCATAAAATGGATAATATAATTGTCCCAAAAAAACCTGAAATAAAAAAAATAAAAAAAAGCAAATTATTAGTATTGTTTAATTTTTTATGTCAACAGAACAACAAACATATATTAGCCTTAATAAAATAATTATAATAATAATAAATACACATTAAAAACATAGTCATAAAAAATAATATCATATTCCCCAATATTTTTTTTCATCATCTCTCACATCAATACAAATAAATTTGGTAATAAATTTTGCTATATTTTAGCAATGAAATGTAATTACAACAAACACAAGAATAAATATTAGAATGCGAAAAGACAAAAGCAATGGAGAAAGCGGAATATATGGATCAATTGCAAAAAAATAAAAAGAGTCAAATGTAATTTTTTTTTCGTTCCTTGATGATAAGAACAATCAAATCTCTTAATAAAATGCTTTAAATTGTAGTATATAATAACAGTTAAAAGAATCAGACTCACATAAATACATGGCAACTATCACGGTTGTGGTCTTAGAAAACATATTCCATAATATATTAATATTTGTTTGACATCATTATTCCCATCAATGAAAATAATTTTGTTAATTCACATGCAAGGATTAAGCAACAAATTTGTATAACTGCAAAATACAATGGTCTATATATTGTAGATTTGGAATACATAAACTTGCCACACACAAACATATATTATACTAAGTCTACAAGTTACTCAAACAAGTGTTCACTCTATTTAATTTTCAATGGAAGCTTATAACTTAGTGTCTGACATATGTAATGCGAATGGTTGCCTAAAGCTCAAGGTCCGAGTGGTCCGACTATGGACTGTACCGAGTATGATCGAGGAGATGATTCCTTACACTATGGAAATAGTGTTTGTTGATGAACATGTATTTGTTTGTTTATAGAATATATATAATATAAAATTGTAGTTGCAAACATATACTGACAAATATGTACTACTATTCTTTTTTTTCGACCAAATGAAACAATACTAATAAATTAAACAATCATGTTTATTTGAATGATTATAAATGTTGTTGTTGCATTAATGTTTGCAAAGGTGAAGACCTACAAAGGTAATGTAAATGTATAATCAATTTATATCGAACAATTTTCACTCCTATTTATAATCATTCAAATAAACATGATTGTTTAATTTTATTAAACTTACATAGGTGTTCAAATTCTGGAAACTACCAGAGAGAGCTCCAAGCTTATATTTAATCCCAATAACTCTGAATCTGTGCAATTGAGAAAAAGTTATTTGTTTGTTGATGAACATGTATTTGTTTGTTTATAGAATATATATAATATAAAATTGTAGTTGCAAACATATACTGACAAATATGTACTACTATTCTTTTTTTTCGACCAAATGAAACAATACTAATATTCATACTTATGTTTAATATATTAATCACTATCTCTCTTTCTCTATCTATGAAGTTAGTTTTTAATCTCACCATATTGTTTCTGTTCGATATCACAGGGAGACCGAATTCACGGAACTATATCTAGGTATAATATTAACAAATTTGCTGCTGTTCTGAAAGAAGGATCTGTGTACTATATATCCAATTTTAAGTTATGTCAAACTGTTGGTTCATATCGAACCACTACTTTTTGATATAAGATCATTTTCACTGACCGTACCGAATTGGAGTTACACCACTCCTTCATATTCCCTGTAAGCTTATGCAAATTTACACCTCCTCCACTATTATTTGATGGTGACTACAACACCGACTACCTAACAAGTTAGCAACTATTATTATATTTATTTCAACATGCAAATTCACAATATGTTTATTGGAAGATGTCACTCTTTAATGTTAATATTAATTTTTTATACGATCGTGATATTAACATCAGATGTAATCGGTGTGTTGACTGCTGTTGGCCGAGAGCAACCAAATGGTGAAAATGGTGCTAGATCTCGAAAAATAATCATCGAGTTGGATAGTCATGGGTAAAGAAAATTGTGAAGTAATTTTCTGTATCTATACACTAACATATAATGACAATAACAATACATATGAATTTTACTTGATTATAAATATCATTGTAGATTTCGGTTCAATTGCACCCTATTTGGTCAATATATTGACCAGTTATATGCATATCTATCTGCTGGAAGTATGAATGTTGTTGTTGCATTAATGTTTGCAAAGGTGAAGACCTACAAAGGTAATGTAAATGTATAATCAATTTATATCGAACAATTTTCACTCCTATTTATAATCATTCAAATAAACATGATTGTTTAATTTTATTAAACTTACATAGGTGTTCAAATTCTGGAAACTACCAGAGAGAGCTCCAAGCTTATATTTAATCCCAATAACTCTGAATCTGTGAATTTGAGAAAAAGTTATTTCATATATCCTATGTCAATAAGATAAACATTTTAACATTAAATAATAACAATATAAGGTTAATAATTAAAAAAATTATATTTTTAATGTCAGTATTGCGGAAGCAACATCTCCGGTTGTCATACAAACTTTAGGTCCCATAAAGGGGATGATTGGGCTGTTGCATATGAAGTCTTTATTATAAATGCACATCCAACTTATATTGCTGGATTGAAGTCATACCAAGAGGTAGTTTGTCGACTATTATTCAACAAGTTCTTATTAAACTGAAGAACATTTATTCTTTTATGCATATTAATAGACCGATTACATTTATAATTTTTAATCTACAGACCAACTCTGTTGTGATTCTTGCTACCATTTCTGAGATACTTGCTGACCATAGTTGGTGGTACACCAACTGTTCATGCGGAAATATAGTTAGTCATGAACAGGGTATTTACTTTTGCATTCATTGCAACCATCACATGGTCAATATAATGCCACGGTAATAGAGTCGTATTTTTGGGAATTTCGATATTCTATAATGTTATTATGCCGATATGAAAACTAATTTGAACCATTACATTTTTTGTTAGATATCTGCTTAATGTGAAGGTCGTTGATAATTGGGGGGAAACAAATGTTGTAATTTTCGACAAGGTTGCTACTAAATTACTATTTCACATAAAGTTCACAATTATTGTTGATTTTCACATAAAAGTCACATAAAGATAATTGTAGATTTTCACATAAAGTTCACAATTTCATTTCATATCCAACTATATTTTTGTCTTTTTTATTTTTGTGTTTTTCATTTGTTGTAAGTCAATACAAAATGGCTCTCAAAATCAATCAAATATCTGAAATCAATGCAAAGAGTGAGAGTTTGAATGTTGTTGTTCGTGTAATTCGGTTATGGTTTGTTCGAGATTTGGCTCGCAACAACCAAACATTTTCATTAGACATGATTTTAATGGATTCAAAGGTAAGACAAAAATATAAATCAATTTTACATTATATATTTTTTGTTGACCATATATAATTTTATTCTGTTAATCACTTATTATTGTTTTTATCATGTATTATGTTAAAAAAACTTATTCTATTGGATAGGAAAACAAGATTCATGGCACGATGCGTCGCACTTTAATTTATAAGTTTGAAAAAGAACATATAGAAGATAATGTCTACTCAATAACTAATTTTGGAGTAGCTAATATAAACTTAACTTTCAGTTCCACACAAAAGTTTTTTTTTTGAAGTAGCTAAATGAATTTATTAATCACGCTAGACTAGCACAAGGTGTGCTTAGTCTAGGAATAAAAGTATCATAAAGTATCACATGGAAAATTATAACAAACCAAGGACCTACTAAGAACAATCTCCATGTGAACCTAGGCAAGCCATTGGCTTAGTGTACCACAAACTAAAATCAACAGACAAATGATTGAAATTTGCCTTTAACCACCACCAGAGATGAAACTTGATCTGGTCCAGCACAAGAGAAATAGAGAAATCTTGATTCTGAAAAAGAGCTGCATTACTAGCCTGCCAAATATGCCAAATTGTGGCCAACCAAAAAATCTTAAAAAAAGTTCCTTCTAATATTTATAAGATTGAAAGTCCTCTTCCAGTGTTTGCTCTTGATTACGATACAAATTATCTTTATGGTAAGAAATTTATATGATCGGTGCATAATTTTATATTTATAATTAAACATTGCCGTCATGTTATATTAATAAAATAAAATTTATATTTTTTATAGATGTTATGGGAATGCTAACTGAAGTTGGTATTGAAAAAGAGTACGAGCGAAATGGTTTAAAAACTAAAATGATTGCAATTATGTTGGACTATGATGGGTTAGTACATCATGCATGAATTTTAAGGCCGTACTAAAAAATCCTAATTAAATTCAAGAAAGAGTTTTAAGGCTCAAACTCTACAATTTTTGGGCCTTGGTCTTCCGTCGCTAACGGGATAGCCCATTTTGTCAACGTTAATACTATACATATGTATCTAATCAAACTACATGATAGTTATTTTATTTGATGCATGTATTAAAAAAACTTTACATAAAATACATATACAAATTAAATATATTAAATAAATACATACAAAATTCAAATGACACTTATACCGCACATGGCGCGGGGATCATACTAGTTTGTCAAAATAGAATACTAGTGTTGTTGATGCACCAACTAGGAGTGTCATTATCATTAACATTGACATGATTGAAAATGTTGATATTGTGCATGTATTGATTGAATTTATATTGTTTTATTGAAATAAATATTTTTCTAATTAGAAATATCAACATATGATATTAATATATTATTTAATCACGATATTAATATTATATTTAATTACAATAATTCTTATAATAATTAAATTGTTACAGAATCTTCTGAATAAGTTTGATGAAACTGTAAAGTCTTCTACAAATTCAAAAAATCCTACTGTTGATTTAACATCTGATGCAATCGTCGATAATCCCTTGAAAAGATGTTATCCTTTTCGCAATTGAAGTGCAGTCAATTCAATATCAAAAATCAATTTGAAAAACGTCAGGATTAACAAAGATTAATATTGTAATCAATATTTTAATTATTGCTTTGGTTTCCTTTTATTTTGAACAAGTTATTGTATCTATTGTTTAACGTTCATTCAATATGGAGTGATTTTGGTCGAGACCGGGGTATCCACCGCCGAACGCAGTGACTAATCTCTCGCTAGATTGGAGGCACCTCGATGGGTGGGATAGCTAGCCCAAGGATTTAAAGCTGCTCCATACCCAAGGTGACGATCGAAGCCTCGACTCTCGATGTGTGTGTATATATTTGAATTGTTACAAGTAAATAATAGATAAATAAGTAACGATTTCGAATTATACATTAGTACATAAATAAACCACAAAAGAATTCATTTTTCTTGTTATGAAATTTTCATTTAATAGTTTAATATTAAGTAATAAATTATTTTTCAAAATTTAATAAATTATTTATTACCAATGATAATAATGATAATTTTTAAAGTAAACAATTGCATAATTAATTAATCCGTAAAAAATATTTGAGACCTTCCTCATACACGTGTACTATTCTAATTTATAGTGATGATGTTACATTTATAAAATTAATACTTTTAATGTTTTGATTTTTAGTAGATGACGTTTTGATTTTATATTTATATATTATAATTATTTTGTCAGTTACAAAAGAAATAAATTAAATCAAAATAAGTAAACCGTTTCAAGTTGTTTCTCATAGAAATAAAGTTCAAAATATATAATTATTGATCAATTGATTTATTACAAATGAAGCCCTTTTTCTAATGATTTTTTCATGAGATACACTGTTATTATTTTTATTAATAGTTTATTGATATGAAATATACAATTTTTTTCTTAAATTTTTTTCTTAACATTTATTTGATTTAGTTTAATTTGTTTGTAACTGACAAAATAAATTTTATTTAATATGATTTCACATTTAATGTTTGCGAGTTTGGCCGTATTATTTTATTTTGATATCAATGATTTACACAACAAAAAAAAAAGGTTTATTAATAATGAATAAAAATTATCATAATTATAATTAAAGTTGGTCATATTAGTTGCCTCATACATGATTCAAGTTACCAACTATATATCACAACACTTCATGAGTTACAAATACTCCCTTTATTAGTATAATTAAAAGTGAAAATAATAAAATATTCTGACAAAAAATAAAGTGAAAAAAAATACTACAGTTTGGTTTAACATGTAAAAATAATTCTACATCACATAAATAAATAAATATTGAAAGTCAAGAGATTAAACTGAAATGAAATTAAGAGTGTGGTATATAATATGAGGATAGATTTCATAATTATCCAAAAAAAAACTTGAAATATAAATAAAAAAAATGCTAATTATTAATATTGTTTAATTTTTTTATATAAAAAGAGCAAAAAATGTATATCAATCTTAACCAAATCATTATAATAAATACAAATAAAAAACATAGTCATAGAAATAATATCATATTCCCCAATATTTATTTTATAGAAATAATATCTTATTCTCCAATATTTATTTTTCATCATTTCTCACATCAATAAAAATTAAATAGTTAATAATCCTTGCTATTTGTTTTTTAATTTTATTTTAATTTATTCAGGTTGCGGGCTACCTGTAGCCCATACGAGCTAACCCATATTTTAAATTGATTTTTTATGGCCGGATTAGAAAATTCTAATTAAATTCAAACTAGAATTTTAAGGCTCAAACCCTAAAAATTTTAGGACTTGGCGTGCCGGCTCTAACAGGCTAGCACATTTTGACTACTATACATATGTATTTAATCAAATCAAATCATAATTATTTTATTTGATGCATATATAATTTTTTTACATAAATAATATATATAAATTAAATATATAAATAAATACATGATTCAAATAACATTTATACCACGCATGGCGTGGGGATCATACGTGTTGAGGTAAAATCTCAATTTGATGTTTTAAAGATAACAAACATCTTAATTATATTTTAAGTATAATTTTGGTCATTGTGTTATCTAACAAGTTCTTTTGAGTGATATTAAAAAGATAGGTTTCATTGTGCAAAGCAAATAAATTAATATCAGCTCAGGAGAATGATACAAGAAAGTCAGCCATCATTCTTTCATCATCCGCTGGCTCCAGCGTGTTTGTTCTTCAATGCCAAAGCACCTATTTATTTTAGGTGATAAATGAACAAGACAAAGGAACACTTTTCATGAGAATATTGCACAAGATCTCTACAGCAACATATACCATTATGGAAAGACAAAATGATTAATATCTTATGGGACTTTCCTTCTTGAGCCATATCACATGGACCATGTGCAAAGAATGTTCTTTGACTTCAAGGCATATTTAATTAATATCTGAAGTCAATATGGAAGAGAAGAACATAGACCAATGAGGAGAAGACAACAACTCTTTCACTATGAGTTGTTATGTACTTACAAAGAATTATTAAATGATCTTTCTCCAAGAAGTAGTAATCCTTTCTCCAACAAAGGCTATACTCTATTATCTATCAAGGATGTACTTGCAAAGTACTTTTCCAACAACCTTTGATCACAATACAGCTGGTTGCTTGCATAGAAAGTTGTCCCCACACCATTCTCCCACTATTTCATGAAGCTTCTCAACACAGTTCTGTGAGAATGTTCTTTCATCATTCTCCCTGAAGCATTGTTCTCATATGACAGCCGAATTCAAAGGCAACGGTCACACTTGTTCAGCAAGCAATGAAAGTACAATGCCAGCTCATCAAGACGCTCCTCTTGGAGAATATTCTCAGAACATTCTTCAGCTTACTCCAAGTTTGTGAGTAACGGCTAGTTCATTGTTCTCTGATTTTCCTACACATTCTCCAAGACTCCAAAAGCTCTCTAAACATCTATAAATAGCATGGAATATAGCAGGAGCAAAAGCAAGAGTTTGAACTACCATTTGATCATCCAATACTTGTCTTTCAAGCACAAGAATCTCACAAACTCTTTTTTATCTCTTTCACTCCAATCTTCACAATTGCATACTTGGATCAGCAATTCACTTGAGTGATTTTCAGAGAGATTTTTATAGTAACTTAGAAAGCTTTATAAACCTGGTTTGGTTTGTTGTTAAGTTTTAGATCCAAACACCTCTTTTTAAAAAGAAAGAACTTGCTCAAGAATACGTGACTATTTGTTGAGCAACTACCTTAAAAGGAAAGGTAGAGATCACCTTGGTGATAAGGTGGAAGATAAGCTTGTGATAGCTTGACAAAGTTTTGATCTTAGTTTAAGATCAAAAGAAGAATAGTGGAAACCCTCACTTGGTGTGGGAAACTGGACTAGCCCAATTAAGGGTGAACCAGTATAAACTCTTTGTGTTATACTTTCCTTTATCTTCATACTTATGCAAAACTGACACACTTGCACACACTTGAATATTCTGTGAGAATAATCAAAGAACGTTCTCTGCCATCTTTCATAGATTGATCAGAGAACATTCTCTCAACATTCTCTAAGTCAGTTTTGATTCAATACACTTAACTCACAACAATATTCTGTGAGAATATTCTTTGAACGTTCTCTGCTTTCTTTCATAGACTAACCAGAGAACATTCTCTCATCTTTCTCTAAGTCTGTTTTGACTTAATTCATTACATTTAAGTTTGATTTATCATACAACTTATATTACTGACAAATTGAGTTCAATTTTAAAGGGTCACAATTCAAACCCCCTTCCTTGTGATAAACTTTGCTACTTCAATTGGCATTAGAGCCCGATCTCTAAAGACTGAGCATCTAACAAGTGCTAGAGGAAAAGATTCAGGAAGGAAGTAATGGCTAAAGGCGCAAAGTCCATAGCAGAAGGAGGATCATCAAATAGACCACCTCTTTTTGAAGGAGAAGACTATTATTATTGGAAAGACAAAATAGAGCTATTCCTTAGATCACAAGACAACTACATGTGGTCAGTCATTGAACATGGAGAATACCAACCAACCATCATAGACAAAGATGTTACAAAGATAAAGACTCAAGATCAATGGACCACTCAAGAATCAAATAGAGTGCTTCTAAACATCAAAGCTAAGTTATTTCTCAAAAATGCTTTATCTAGAGAAGAATGTGATAGAATCATGGAATGCAAAAAAGCAAAGGAAATGTGGGAAACATTACAAACACATCATGAAGGAACAAGTCATGTCAAGGAAACAAGAATTGACATTGGAATAAGGAAGTTTGAGCTCTTTGAAATGAAAGAAGTTGAAACAGTGGATCAAATGTATGGAAGGTTCACAATCATCATAAATGAGCTAAACTCTCTTGGAAAAACCTACACCACACATGAGAGAGTAAGAAAAATCTTAAGATGCTTGCCAAAGAGTTGGAGACACATTGTCACAGCTATCACAGAGGCAAAGAACCTAAATGAAATGAAGTTATAAAATCTTATTGGATCACTCAGACCTCATGAATCAATTCTCTTGGAAGACAAACCAATCAAAAAGAAAATGATTGCTTTGGATACACAAGAGATAGAATGTTCCCAGAATGATGAAGATGAAAGTGATATTATGCAAGAAGACAATGTGGAAGAATTAGCACTCATCACTAGAAGAATTCAAAGACTAATGATGAGGAAAAATCCACTCAAAGGAAGATTCCCATCTAGAAGAAGTGGAATCAAACCTGAGACAGACCTAAGCAAAGTCAAATGCTATGGTTGTGAACAATTTGGACACTACAAGAGTGATTGTCCAAAAGCTAAGAAATCTCCCTTCAAGAAGAAATCATTAATGACTACTTGGGATGAGACAGATGAAGATGAAGAAGAACAAGAAGCCAACATGTGTCTTATGACAAAATCAACATCTGAGGAATGTCATCTAGCAGTCAAGAAAAAGCCATGGTACTTGGACAGTGGTTGCTCAAGACATATGACTGTAGATAAACATAATTTCTTATCACTTGATGAAAAGGATGGTGGTACAGTTACTTTTGGAAACAATGAAAAAGCTAGAATAAAAGGTAAATGTATCATTGATAAGATTAATTCTAGTAAGATTGAAAATGTGCATTATGTTGTTGGACTTAAACATAACTTGTTGAGCATAAGTCAATTATGTGACAATGGTTATGAAGTCATTTTCAAACGTCAAACATGTGAAATTAAAAAATCTTCTTCAAATGATATTTTATTCACTGGTTCAAGAAATGGAAATATTTATGTTTTCTACTTGGATGAACTTCCTGTTGAATCTTGTTTTGTCTCTCTTGAAAATGACAAATGGATTTGGCATAAAAGGACTGGTCATGTAAGCATGAAAACAATTTCAAAACTTTCCAAACTTGACCTAGTAAGAGGCTTACCAAAAATTAGTTTTGATCTAGATAAAGTGTGTGAATCTTGTACAAGAGGAAAACAAGTTAAAAGTAGTTTTAAACCAAAAGATTTTGTATCAACAAAGAAACCTCTTGAACTACTTCACATGGATTTATTTGGTCCTATCAAAACTACTAGTCTTTATGGTTTTGTCATTGTTGATGATTTTTCAAGATTTACTTCGGTATTGTTTTTAAAACATAAATATGAATCCTTTGAAGCTTTTAAAACTTTTTGTTTGAGAGTTCAAAATGAAAAATAGTCCAAAATTATTTCAGTAAGAAGTGATCATGGAGGAGAATTTGAAAATTCTTTATTTGAATCTTATTTTAATGATAATGGCATATCTCACAATTTCTCTTGTCCAAGAATTCCTCAACAAAATGGTGTTGTTGAAAGGAAAAATAGAACATTACAAGAAATGGCTAGGACAATGTTGAATGAATCAAATGTGGAGAAATACTTTTGGGGTGAAGCTGTCAACACTGCTTGCTACATTTTGAATAGAGTAACCATTAGAAAAATTCTCAACAAGACACCTTATGAACTTTGGAAAGAAAGGAAACCAAATGTGTCATACTTTCATATCTTTGGATGTTATTGCTACATCTTGAACATCAAAGACAACTTGGGAAAATTTGACTCAAAATCAGACAAGGGAATATTCTTGGGTTATTCTCTCACATCAAAAGCCTATAGAATCTACAACCTTAGAACCCAAACTGTTGAAGAAAGTATGCATGTCAAGTTTGATGAGTTTGAAGAACCAATAAATTCAAGTATCATCATTGAAGAAGAAGGTGAGAAAAATCCACAACTTCAAAATTTTGAGAATGATCTCGCAATGATCTCTCAAATTGAACCTAGAACCATAGATGATGCTATTGTTGATGAATCTTGGGTTGGAGCTATGAAAGAAGAATTGCAACAATTTGAGAAGAATAAAGTATGGAACTTAGTACCAAATCCTCAAAACCATTCAATCATTGGAACAAGGTGGGTGTTCAGAAACAAGCTTGATGAAGATGGTAAGGTAATAAGAAACAAAGCTAGACTTGTAGCACAAGGTTATAATCAATAAGAAGGTATTGACTATGATGAAACTTTTTCTCCAGTTGCCAGGTTAGAAGCAATAAGAATTTTATTTGCATATGCATCTCATAAATGTTTCAAACTTTTTCAAATGGATGTAAAAAGTGCTTTCTTAAATGGATTTCTAAATGAGGAAGTTTATGTGCATCAACCTCCTGGTTTTCTTGATGAGCATAAACCTAATCATGTTTACAAACTTACCAAGGCTCTTTATGGACTTAAAAAACTCCAAGAGCATGGTATGACAGGTTAAGCAGCTTTTTACTTGAAAATGGTTTTTCTAGAGGAAAAATTGATACTACTCTTTTTATAAAAACCAACAAGGAAGAATTGCTTATTGTTCAAGTATATGTTGATGATATTATTTTTGGTGCTACTAATGAAAAAATGTGTGAAGCTTTTTCTAACCTTATGCAAAGTGAGTTTGAAATGAGCATGATGGGAGAACTTAGATTTTTCCTTGGCTTGCAAATCAAGCAACAAGAAGATGACACTTTTATTAGTCAAGAAAAATACATCAAGGATTTGCTCAAGAAATATAAGATGAGTGAAGCCAAAATCATGTCAACTCCTATGCATCCATCAACAAGTCTAGACAAGGATGAAAATGGCAAAAGTGTATCTGAAAAGGAATATAGAGGAATGATTGGTGTTGGAACAAATGTGGTTCTAACTAAGTCCTTAAAGTTTTGATGATAACAAAAGTATTAATGAACAACAGGGCATTTAATTTTTTATTTAAGTGTGCAGGATTAAAATTATACTAAGATCACACTTAATATAATAAGCTCTGAAACAAGCGCCAAAAATTGATATCAGAAGCAATGATATCAGAAGCAACGATATCAGAAGCAACGATATCAGAGGCAACGACATCAGAAGCAACATTGATCAGAAGTTACTCCAATGTTAGAAGCTGGTTAACTCAGAAGTTGTGTTGAGTCTGAAGGTCATAAAATTTCAGAAGCTAAGGAATCAGAAGTTATGTTGAAAACATAAAAGTCTGATTAAACTATTAGAGAATGTCAGTGTTAACTAATAGTGATTCAATGATTGGAAATCATTTGAATTTAAAGGCTGTGATTGATTGTGAAATTATAGTACTACATCCTTATCATCAGGATAGTGACGTTAGTACTATTTTACTACATAAGGGCGAATATTCTCATACAAAAGGAATGAATGGATAAGTAACATCAAACGGTGAAAATATCTTTGTCCTTACACAGCTGGTGTGAAAATGACCTCTGCAACGGTCAGTAACATCAAACGTCTTTTTTCTTCTACCTCATATAAATAGAAAACAACTCTTGAAGATCAGGAGATGCAAAAATTCAAAAAGCAACAACACCTACTCTGTTTTTCATACAAGACTGCAAGCACTGCTTCTGAAGTTATTCTGTCTGTGCTTCTGACTTTTGTTTTCTTAGGAATCATTTGTTAGAGTCTTTACAGTTGTGTTGTATTGTTTTTAGGAGCTTTTGATTTTAATATCAACTGCTCAAAACTCAATTATCTTTTGCTTTTGTGTTAGGAAGTCTCTTGTTTAGAACATGAGCATTAGGAAGTCTCTTACTAGTGTGTTTGAGCAATTGTAATCAAAGTGATTATAGTGAAATCCCTTGGAAGTGCAAGGGGACTGGACTACTCTCGGTTTGTGAGAGGAACCAGTATAAAATTGCTTGTCTCGTCTCTCTCTTTATATCTCTTTCTGTTTACGTGCGTTGCTTGTGTTTGCTTTATCCGCTGGTGCTTCTGTTAAGTTTTCTAAACTTAAAGAAGTTTTTAAATTTACCAAAACACAATTCAACCCCCCCCCCCTTCTTGTGTTTTTCACACCTTCAATTGGTATCAGAGCTTTGGTTGTTACACATCACTTAACAGTGAAACAAAAAGATCCTGAAAAACACTATGACTGAAACTATTGAGAGTTCTAAGAAGATTGAAATTCCATATGATTATAACTCTGAGAAAGGAGAGAAAACTGGAAGTGTTTACAGCAAAGCACCTAAGTTCAATGGTGACCAATCAACTTTTAGTTGGTGGAAATACAAAATATATCCACACATTATAGCTGAAGATGAAGGGTTGTGGGATATCATTGAAGAAGGTGTTAGCTTTCAAGAACACCTTGATGAAGATGGCAAAACTACTGCTGCTGTTAAGAAGACTTTCACAGCTGAACAAAAGAAAGAGTGGAAAAGACATAATAGAGCTATATCTATTCTTGCTGAATGCATCACTCATGATGAATTTTTGAAACTTGGAAACAGATCAAGTGCTAAAGGTATTTATGACTCTTTGTGTGCTACATATGAAGGGAACCAACAAGTGAAAGAAGCAAAAGCAAATCTTCTAGTCCATCAGTATGAAATGTTTAAGATGAAAGATACTGAAAACATTGAAGAAATGTATGCAAGGTTTAAAATCTTGGTTTCAGGTCTTGGAGTCTTAAAGAAGAGTTATACAACTTCTGATCATGTGAAGAAGATTCTGAGGTGTTTACCACCCAAGTGGAGACCAAAAGTCACTGCTATTCAAGAAGCAAAAGATCTCAATACTTTGAGCCTAAAAGAGTTAACTAGTTCTCTTATAAGTCACGAGATGGAACTAGCTTCTGATGAGCCAAAGAAGAAATCAAAGTCATTGGCTTTGCCAGCAACTTTGAAGTCTCCTAAGGCTCTAAAGGCTAAAATTATTGAATCTGATGCTGAGGAATCTTCTGTAGATGAACAGGAAGATGGATCAGATGAGGAACTTTTTGCTTTAATTTCAAAGTTCAGAAAATGGAACAAATACAAGAACAACAAAGCCTCTGGGAAAAGTTCTGGTTCAAAGAGTTATGGAAACAAAAATTCAAGTTTGAAAGACAAGAAAGACAGCTCTAAGAATAGTTGTTTCAACTGCAAAAAGACTGGTCATTTCATTGCTGATTGTCCTGAGTTAAGCTCAAATGATAAAGGGAAAAATGGCAGTTTCAAAAACAGAATGAAGAAAAGTCTTATGGCAACTTTTGAAGATCTGGAAAAGTTATCAGATGAAGATGATGATGATGAAGAGGCTAACATAGCTCTAATGGCTACAACATCTTCTGATAATGAATTAGACATGGATGATGAATTTGATACTGATGATATTGATGAGGTAATCTCTAAACTCCCTCATGATAAGCTTCTGATTGCACTTAAAGACACTATGAAGCAATATATAAACAAGTCAAATGATTTCAAAAGTTTAAAAAATAAAGTTGACTTGCTTATAGAGAAATCTAATCTACTTCAAACTCAATACAATGAATCTATTCTGAAAATCAAAGAGCTTGAAGAAGGTTGTGTTGCTTGTAACAAATCTCATGATAAGCATGAAGTTGCTCTTCAAGAATTTGTGAAACATAATGTCAATAAGAGCAAGGTTGCTTCCATGATCTATAGTGTTAGCAAAAACAAAGGTTATGGGCTTGGTTATTCTGCATCTTCTGATAAAGATAAATCAACTCAATCTGATTGTTTAAGCAAAACACCTCCTCCTCTCTATTCAACTTTTGTTTCAGAATCTGGAAACTCTAAGAAAGTTTCACAAACCACAGTTTTGAATAAGGGTAAGTCAAATGTTTCAGAAAGTAACACTTCAGAGACTAAGACAAACTCTAATTCAAAAATGAAGTATTCAGAAGTTAAGATTCTGAAGAGACCAGTTCCTAAGGAAACTCAGGTTCTGATAACTTCAGAAGCTAGTACTTCTAATACAAAGTGTGTGAAACCTATTAGAAGCTTTGGCAAGAAGAAGTATGCATCTCAAACAAGTTTTCAAAAATCATACTTCTACAAGGCCTACACTAACAAATCAGGACCCAACAAGTTGTGGGTACCAAAATCTGAAATAGTTTATTTGACAGGTTTGCACTCAAAGAGAGAAAAAGGAAAGTACTTGGTACCTGGACAGTGGTTGCTCACGTCACATGATAGGAGAAAAGGATTTGTTCCTCACCCTAAATCACAAAGAGGGAGGGAATGTAGGATTTGGTGGGAACCAGAAAGGAAAAATAATTGGTACTGGTACAGTAGGTAACTCTTTCTCAACTATTTCTAATGTTTTGTTAGTTGATGGATTATTTCATAATCTTATGAGCATAAGTCAATTATGTGACAGTGGATATGAAGTGGTATTTAATAAGAACACATGTACTGTAAACAAAGACTCTAATAAGTCTATTGTTTTCAAAGGGAAGAGAAAAGGCAATGTTTATAAAATCAACCTTTTTGAACTAAAAGAACAAGATGTTGTTTGTTTATTGACTTTGAGTGAAGAAAAATGGGTCTGGCACAAGAGATTGGGTCATGCTAACTAGAGATTAATCTTTAAGCTTAGTAAACAAAATCTTGTGAGAGGCTTACCAAATTTAAAGTATCACTCAGATTCAGTTTGTGGTTCTTGTCAAAAAGGGAAACTTTTCAAAAGCTCCTTTAAAGATAAAAACATTGTCTCTACCTCTAGACCTTTGGAATTACTTCATATTGACTTATTTGGACCAGTTAGCACTGCTTCAATAAGTGGTAAGAAGTATGGACTTGTCATTGTTGATGATTATAGTAGATGGACATGGGTTAAATTCCTCAGATCCAAGGATGATACATATTATGTGTTTAGTACCTTCTGCACTCAAATACAAGTTGAAAAAGATTTGAAAATTGTTAAAGTAAGAAGTGATCATGGTGGTGAATTTGAAAATGAACCTTTTGAAATCTTTTGTGAAAATAATGGAATTCTCCATGAGTTCTCTTCTCCTAGAACTCCACAACAAAATGGGGTTGTAGAAAGAAAGAACAGATCTTTACAAGAGATGGCCAGAACCATGATGCATGAAAATAATTTGGCTAAGTATTTCTGGGCAGAAGCAGTAAACACAGCTTGTTACATTTAAAATAGGATCTATATCAGACCTATGATGAAAGTAACAGCATATGAATTGTTCAAAGGAAGAAAACCTGATATTTCTTATTTTCATCAATTTGGATGTACTTGTTATATCTTGAATACAAAAATCCATTTAAAGAAATTTGACTCTAAAGCATCTAAGGGTATCTTCATTGGATACTATGAGCATTCAAAGTCATACAAAGTGTATAACTCTGAAACTAATACAGTTGAGGAGTCTATGCATGTAAAATTTGATGATAAAGTGCCTGATGATGAAAAATCAGAGCCTGTTGAAGTTATTGCAGATAAACATGATTCAGAAGAAGAAAGTTCAGAAGTTCATATGAGTTCAGAACCTGAATCACCTTTTGAAGACAAAGCTACTTCTGAAACTGTTCCAATATCTCAAGAAGATAGTGAATCAGATGCTGAGATTGACGAAGTTATCAAGAAGAACTCATTCAAATATAAGTCATCTCATCCTCAAGAGTTAATTCTGGGAAACAAAGATAGTCCTAGAAGAACCAGATCAAGCTGTCAAAAGGAAGATTCAATGGTGTGTTTAGTCTCTACCACTGAACCTAAAAATGTTGAAGAAGCTTTAAAGGATGAAGCCTGGATTCTAGCTATGAAAGATGAACTATATCAGTTTGAAAGAAATGATGTTTGGGATCTTGTTCCTAAACCTGAAGACAAAAACATTATTGGAACAAAATGGGTTTTCCGAAACAAGCTAAATGAACAAGGAGAAGTCATAAGAAACAAAGCAAGATTAGTTGCACAAGGATATAGTCAACAAGAAGGAATTGACTACAAAGAAACTTTTGCCCCAGTTGTAAGATTGGATGCAATCAGACTATTCCTATCCTATGTAGTTAATCATGGTATCATCTTATATCAAATGGATGTGAAGAGTGCTTTTCTTAAAGGTTTTATCTCTGAAGAAGTTTATGTCAAACAACCCCCTGGATTTGAAAATTCTCAAAACCCAGATCATGTATTCAAACTAAAGAAGTCACTTTATGGTCTTAAACAAGCACCTAGAGCTTGGTATGATAGACTAAACAACTTTTTGATTGATAATGGTTTTGAGAAAGGGCAAGTTGATTGTACACTTTCCAGAAAGACTTTAAAGAAAGACATTTTGATTGTCCAAATATATGTTGATGATATCGTGTTTGGGTCAACAAATGCTACTCTTTGCAAGAATTTTTCAAAGCTTATGGAGAAAGAATTTGAAATGAGTATGATGGGTGAAATGAAGTACTTTCTTGGAATACAAGTTAATCAAACAAAGGAAGGAACTTATATTCATCAAACCAAATATACCAAAGAGCTTCTGAAGAAATTCAACTTGGAAGATTGCAAGCCTATGAACACTCCTATGCATCCAACTACAAGCCTGAACCTAGATGAATCTGAAGGCAAAGTTGATCAGAAAGTTTACAGAGGTATGATTGGTTCCTTACTCTATCTAACTGCATCTAGACCTGATATTTTATTCTCAGTTTGTTTATGTGCAAGATTTCAATCAGATCCTAGAGAATCTCATCTCACTGCTGTGAAGAGAATCTTTAGATATCTGAAAGCAACTTGTAATTATGGATTACTTTACAAGAAATTCAATAAATATGAGTTAAATGGATTCTGTGATGTTGATTATGCTGGAGATAAACTTGAAAGAAAATCAACAAGTGGTAGTTGCCAATTTATGGGTGAAAATCTTATCTCTTGGTGTAGCAAAAGGCAGACCACCATTGCTATGTCAACAGCAGAAGCAGAATACATTTCAGCTGCTAAATGTTGCACACAACTTCTTTGGATGAAATATCAATTAGAGGATTATCATATAAGCAGTCACTATATTCCTTTATATTGTGATAATACTGCAGCCATTCAGCTTTCTAAAAATCCTATTTTACACTCAAGAGCTAAACACATAGAGATCAAACACCACTTTATTAGAGACTATGTTGAAAAAGGGGTTATAAATATCAAGTTTGTTGAGACTGAAAAACAATGGGCTGATATTTGTACTAAACCTTTATCTGTTGAAAGATTTGAATTTATAAAGAAAAATCTCAACATGGTGTTTGTTCCTGATTGTTAGCTTTTGAGAGTGAAATTCTTTTAAAATCTGATTTTAATCAGAAGCTGTTGGATTTCAGAACCTCAAGGTCAGAAGTTCTGATAGACAACTACTTTTGATAATAATCAGAATCAAAGAATGGTTCTGATATGGTAGTGGAACAGTTTGTGTCCTATATCTTTTTAACTGCTATCCACTAACTTGTCAGTTATTTAAATAAACCTCTATACACGTGTATGTTTGTAATTAGATTGAGTGTTGGTTAATGATGATTAAGTGCTTTATTTAGAAAATGACTCTCTTGTCCTTTTGCATGGTACTGTTTTGTTGTTTGTTTGTTTTCTAAAAATATACATGTCATACACGTTATACACTTACACACAAGCACTCACTACAAACACTTTTCATATTCTTCTAAACCTCCAAACGATTCAATTCTTCTCATCTCTAGCTTTACCAAAACCCTAAACCTTCAACAATGGCATCGTCATCCTCTGCTCAACCTAATGCTACTTCTCAAACTGCTACATCCTTACTCGTACCTGAAGTTAGTCCTATCGTAAATCTCAAGAAACAACAGAAGTTCTCAATCGCTACGGATACGATGAAGTTCAAGAGTTCTCATCTCAAGTGCGTTGTTGAAAAGAGAGTGGATTTCAACAGTTTAAAGGCAAATGGTTATGATGTACAGAAAATGTTCTTTGAACAAGGTCTAGAAAAATACTTTAACATCTTAAACGGTCCAGTTTATGATGAAATGGTAAAGGAATTTTGGATGAAGGCATCTGTTTTTGACAGAGAAGCTGCTTACCAAGAGGTGGTTAAGTTGGCTAAGACAGCTCCTCACTTAAAAGGAAAAACAAGAGAAGAATTAGGGCTTCCAGCTTTTACTCAAATAGAAATCAGATCCAATATTGCTGGAATGGATATTGTGATTACTGCTGATCACATAGCCAAAGTTCTCAACTTACCCAACAATGGAATGTATCTGGGTGGATACAAAAACAAGGGTCACAACTCATCTATTCAAACTCAGTTGTTTGATAAAGAAAAATCCTCTGAGCAAAGAGACTTGAAGAATCTGTTTAAGGTTGTCTACAAAATTTTGTTTGAATCTATTGCTACTAAGGCTGGTGGAACAAACTGTATTTCTTCTGAACAGAAATATTTTATGTTCTATTTACATAAGTTTGTAAAGATGAACATTCCAAAATACATCTTTGATCATCTCTGTGAAGTAATCAATTGTAGCATTGAACTTGGTCACACCAATTGTCATCATGCTAGGTTACTCTCACATATGTTTTTCTTAAGCAACTTTCCACAAATTCTTGAGAAGGATTATCCTGGATTTGTGAAGGCATCTTATTTGGAAGAGAAGGGAAAGAATACCAAAGAAAAATCCAAATGCTGGTATCTCTATCATAAGTGATCAAGAAAGGGAGAAGCGTGAGAAGGAGGCTAGAACAAAGAAGTCAAACGAGAATCAGAAGAACAAGAGGAAGCTTGTCTGTTCTGATGATGAGGAAACTGATGAGGAACCTCTGGAAGTAAAAAGGAGAAGGATTAAGAAGCTCAAGAAAGAAGAAGCAACCATGAATCAAATGCAGAATCAAGGTATGTCTTCTAAAAACATTGTTAATGAGCCTACTGAATCTCAATCTAGGGATGTTAAGCCTAGGAATGATGTGTCTTCTATGCCTAAACCTTCTTCTGAACCTGATGTTGTTGAACTAAAATCATCCCCTGAACCCACAACAACTGCTGAACCTTTGCATGAGCCCTCAGTGTTAGATATGCTATCTGAGCATTTATCTCCTCAAACCATTCATACTGAAACTACAAAATTGTCTGAAACACCATCCAAACCAATCTCTGAAGAGAAAAAGAAAACTAAGTTAGATGAACTTGAAGAGGAACTCTTCAAGATTGTTACTGACTTTAGTTCTGACTCTTCTTCAGAAGATGAACAACCTCCAACCCCACAACATGTCAAAACACCTGTCAAACAACCAACTCCATCTAAACCAACCATTCAAATCATCAATCCTTTAACTGAAGTTACTTCTGAATCACCTTACATTGTTACTTCACCTCCATTATCTCCAATTCATAATACAACAACTTCTGAGCCACAAAACTTTTCTCAAACCTTCTATGAGCCAGAAATTTCCTATCAATCTATACTTGACAGCATAGTGTCTCAACACTCAAACCACACTGTGTCTAGTATTGAGATTCTGGACAGGCTTATTAATAATGATATTAGAAGATTGCATGCCTTGAAATCTTCTCATGCTATCATGCCTAGTCAGATTGTGCAGAAGATTGATGAAATTGATGGTTATCAGAGGTTAATTATGGCTGCCTTGAAGAAGAAGTATGTTAAAGAGCTTACCTATGAACATCTGCAGTTCTGTGATGAATCTGAGAATGCTTTTGAAAAATCTATTCAGAAACAGAAATTTGCTCTTACTAACTGCTCACATGAAGAGATGGTTTTAATGGAAATGGAACAGAAGCTGATGAAGTTGAATGATATAAACAAATATGATAGTGGAGAATCAACAAAGATGATAATTGAAAATGCACATATTGATCATGAGACAAGATTCCTGAAGCTTGAAGAAGTTCAGAAGGAGCATACAAACAAGTTAATCTCTTTGGAAGCTGGGGTAAATGAAGTCAAGTCTAATCAGAAAGATCTGAAGGAAACTATTGACAAGAATGCTGAGAAGACTGACAAACAGTTTGAGAAACTGCTGTCTCTGTTTGAAACTCATTTGCTACCCAAATCTTCTTCATCTCAACCCTAGGATTCTATGTCTGTGCACATTTTTTTATTGCATTTCAATTTGGCTGTAATGCTTGAACATGTTATTTTCTTTAATTGCATGAACATCTTTGCTTATATCTTATTTGTGTTGAATTATATCTTATATCTTATCTGTTTTTTTTTTTAAAACGTTTTTCAATGAAAAAGCACAGAGAAATAATAGAAACAATTCAAAGCATAAACCATGAGACTTTTATTGATTATAAAAGAATAATTAGTACATAAGATCCTAATTCTATTTAGAGTCTACATCTGACTTCTGAGAACTAGCAGAGCTTGAGTTCACTGTTGGAGATTGAAGAATCTCTAAGTAACTCATATAATCAAAATTTGTCCTATCAGAATCAGAAGGAGATTCTGAACCTTCATTAACAGATGGATCATATGTTCTGAGAAATTCTGCATAATCAGAATCAGTTTCATCAGAATCTGATGAAAGTGTTATATACACTGGATCTTTTGGTGCTGCTTTTGATCTGAGTCTATTACTTCTTCTTAATGGAGCTGAAGAAGAACCTTCTTCTTTCAACTTCCTTCCTTTTGGCTTGGATTTTGAAGCTGATTCTTCTTTCTTCACTTCTTGTGGCATCTTACCTTTGTTTGCTCTTCTATCCTTATCCATTATTCTGAAAATAATGTGTGGAAGTGTTGAGTAAATTGAACTTGGTAACGTACTGCTTTTATAGACTTCAATTGGTTTAAGTCATGTGGTTTTTCAAGAATGTCATTTATGATACAGTTGTAACTGTCCACTGACTTGACTACTTGGAAGTTGTGCTTTGACTGTTTTCTATCTTTTATTAATGTCTTTACTTCTTTTTGTAAAACTGTTTTTGTTTTATAACAAAAGGGGGAGTAAGAGTCATTAATCTAACAATGCGAAGCACAAAACTGAAACCAAAAATGAAACCAAAAAATCTTTACAGTTTTGTTTAATTTATTTTCTACCTATATTATGTGGGAAACATAGGTTTATATTGAACTAAATTTTTCATATGATGAAAAATGAAAAGACTGCAATTTTTTCATTTATTATCAGACTTAGGGGGAGAGCGTGCAAAACTATTCCTTGAGAGTCAAATATGAAAAATTTGAGTCAAAATAAAAATATGTTTTATACTATTTTAATTATTCAAATGTTAAACTTAGGGGGAGTTTGCAAAGCTTGTGAACCTAAGTGAAACTTGGAAAATTAAAATAACAACCATTGTTAATTAATACAAAGTTTGTCATCAATCTAAAAGGGGGAGATTGTTGGAACAAATGTGGTTCTAACTAAGTCCTTAAAGTTTTGATGATAACAAAAGTATTAATGAACAATAGGGCATTTAATTTTTTATTTAAGTGTGCAGGATTAAAATTATACAAGCGCCAAAAATTGATATCAGAAGCAACGATATCAGAAGCAACGATATCAGAGGCAACGACATCAGAAGCAACATTGATAAGAAGTTACTCCAATGTCAGAAGCTGGTTAACTTTCAGAAGTTGTGTTGAGTCTGAAGGTCATAAAATTTCAGAAGCTAAGGAATCAGAAGTTATGTTGAAAACATAAAAGTCTGATTAAACTATCAGAGAATGTTAGTGTTAACTGATAGTGATTCAATGATTGGAAATCATTTGAATTTAAAGGCTGTGATTAATTGTGAAATCATAGTACTACATCCTTATCATCAGGATAGTGACGTTAGTACTATTTTACTACATAAGGGCGAATATTCTCATACAAAAGGAATGAATGGATAAGATTTACCAGAAATGGCAAATATCCCATGTTACCTTTGTCCTTACACAGCTGGTGTGAAAATGACCTCTACAACGGTCAGTAACATCAAACGTCTTTTTTCTTCTACCTCATTTAAATAGAAAACAACTCTTGAAGATCAGGAGACGCAAAAATTCAAAAAGCAACAACACCTACTCTGTTTTTCATACAAGACTGCAAGCACTGCTTCTGAAGTTATTCTGTCTGTGCTTCTGACTTTTGTTTTCTTAGGAATCATTTGTTAGAGTCTTTACAGTTGTGTTGTATTGTTTTTAAGAGCTTTTGATTTTAATATCAATTGCTCAAAACTCAATTATCTTTTGCTTTTGTGTTAGGAAGTCTCTTGTTTAGAACTTGAGCATTAGGAAGTCTCTTACTAGTGTGTTTGAGCAATTGTAATCAAAGTGATTATAGTGAAATCCCTTGGAAGTGCAAGGGGACTGGACTACTCTCGGTTTGTGAGAGGAACCAGTATAAAATTGCTTGTCTCGTCTCTCTCTTTATATCTCTTTCTGTTTCTGTTTCTGTTTACGTGCGTTGCTTGTGTTTGCTTTATCCGCTGGTGCTTCTGTTAAGTTTTCTAAACTTAAAGAAGTTTTTAAATTTATCAAAACACAATTCAACCCCCCCCCCCTCTTGTGTTTTTCACACCTTCAATTGGATCTCTTCTATATCTAACTGCAAGCAGACCTGACATAGTATTCTCAGTAGGAATTTGTGCAAGATTTCAAAGTGCTCCCAAAGAATCACATTTAACTACAGTCAAGAGAATTTTCAGATATTTGGTTGGAACACCAGATGTAGGCATATGGTACAAGAAGGTTACACATTTTGATCTAAAAGCCTATTGTGATGCTGATTATGCTGGTGACAAGTTAGAAAGAAAAAGCACAAGTGGTGCTTGTCAACTCCTTGGTGAAGCTCTAGTCAGTTGGTCATGCAGAAAGCAAAACACCATAGCACTCTCAACAACTGAAGCAGAATATGTCTCTGCAGCAAATTGTTGTTCTCAAGTGATATGGATCAAAAAGCAACTTGAAGACTTCTCATTAAGGTACACAAGCATTAAAATTTTATGTGATAATACTAGTGCTATTAATTTATCAAAAAATCCCATTCAACATTCTAGATCAAAACACATTGAAATCAAGCATCATTTTATACGTGATCATGTTAGTAAAAAAGAAGTTGAATTAGTTTTTGTGGATACTGAAAATCAACTTGCTGACATTTTTACTAAACCATTGGTTGAGGATCGTTTCAATTTTATCAAAGAAAATTTGAAAATTATCAAAAATCCCAATTTCTTGTGAAACACGTTTTTAGGAGAATGATCTGAGAACATTCTCTAAAATTTTTCATGACTTATGTGCTTACTTGCCTTATTTTTGTTTAAGTCATTTTTTAAAGTGTTTAAGTGTTCAAAATGATAGTACATGATTATTGGGGAATGTAGTTTTTTAGTCCTCTTGTTTTACCTAGCTATCTCCCTATTAATCCTTTTTTATTAGAGCAAGGTACCAACTTTACCATCATAAATAGTACTCTACCATATCTCAACCTCCACACATCATAGGCTCATTTCTCTCTTTTTACATAAAACTACCCACTACCTTTTCTCTTTCAAAACTCAACCGTCCCTCTCTCTCCACTAAACCAAAAATCAGTTTCTCTTCTTCTTCCCCCAAACCTCCATTTTCGCAAACAAAAATGGCTAGAACTAAGGTACCCGTCTTGCTAAGGAATAGAACACCATCTCCAACTCCCTCACCTTCCCGTTCTGCTTCTCCTCCGTCACCACCGTCACCACCACCCTCTGAAACTCACTCAGACTCCTCTCATAGTGAAATGGGTCAAGAAGATCTATCAAGAGCTTTGATAGTTTTTGTTCCCCGACATGAAGAGACCTTCTCTGATCATTCTTTAAACGATCTCTCAATTGAACCCATTTCTACTAAACCTCCATCTTCGCTGCCTAAACCTTCATCCCCAAATGTCACTGTTGACAATAACCCACTTATTTCATCTCCACCAAAATCCCTCTCTCCAGAACCAATTAATGAGTCTCAATCAAATGTTCATCGTTCCTCATCTCCTTAACCGTCTGTTGAACCACAAAATGATGAACGACATTTAACTCCTAAACCCTTTTCACCTTCACCTAACTCTCCATCTCCAAAATCTTCAAATGCTGAACAAATTCCTGAACCCACATCACCTATCCATAACTCATAACCGTCCACCAAATCTTCTTCTTCTCTGAACTTCTCAAGTCCATCATCACCTAGTCCTATTGCTGCAGAAAAACAAAAACAAACACCTCCTGCTGTTTCTAAAGTCAGAAAATCTATATCTTTTGATGCATGCAATGTGAGAAGATCAGCTCGAATTCTCTCTGGTTTTGGCACTAAGAAAAATGTTGTTGTGGACAACATTGTTATCTCCATCAGTGACTCTGATAAGGAAGAAGAAAATGTTGTAACATGTGAACCATCCCCTTCTATCATCACCCTGAAACGAACCATCTCATCTTCCAAACCTAAACCAACACCTTCCCCTGCAAAAACTGAGTCTGTCAAGGAAAAGAAGAAAAAGGAGAAAATGGTTGTTGCTGAGAAGAAGCCAAGGCTGAGAAATGTTCCACTAATCCATTCTGACCAAAAAGAGAAATTTAATGATTAATGGAAAATCAAGCCTATAAGTGCTGGCAAGTACTTTGATTTTGATGAGCTTTAGAAGAATGGTATTGATTTGACAAGGTTCACTGATCCAATGAATTGGACTTCATTCTTCAAGATCAAAGAATCCATCGTCCCTCTGCTTATTCAAGCTTTTTATTTCAATGCTAAAGTTAGCCCTAACAAGGATGTGTTAGTGTCTAATCTGAAAGGAGTGGAGATTAAGCTTACTCCTGAAATCATTGGAAATTTATTGGGAATTCCTTGTGATGGAACCACTCTCTATGGGGGAAATTGGTATAATGATCTCAAGTTGAACAAGGATGAGCTCATTGTGGATATGTTCACAAGTGAAGGTGCAATGATGGCTACACCTACCTCTTCCAAGCTGCAATATGATTACAAGATGTTACATAGCTTATGCCTTCACAACATCTTTCCAAAGAGTGGAAGCAAGGACAAAGTCACTGACAATGACATGATGGTGATGTATCATTTGTTTAAAGGTAAGAGATTATCACTTCCTCACATCATTTTACAGCATATGATGCACACTGCTCTGTCTGGTACTAGGAAAGTTGCCCTTCCATATGGTATGCTGTTGACTAGGATTTTTGAAGAGTTTAAGGTTGATTTATCTAGGTATACTAGTTGTAACACCCGGCGCAAGCACAAAATAATATTGCAATGAAGCCGCCACCATATTTTATTTATCTCGTGAGGGGAAAGAAAAATAATGATAAAACCTGTAAGAGTCGGGTTCGGGAGTTGGTTATATGAGGGGAAGACGTTAACACCCCCTCATATCCGTTGTACTCAACGGGAACCATTTGAGGAATTTGGTTTGCATAAACAGAAATTAACCGCCTATAAGAAAAGATTACCGCATATTGAACAGAAAAGGAAAAAAATAGTTTTTTATTATTTGGCTTGTCAAGATTACGATCTCGCTCCTACCTATTCCCCATGTGCAATGAGAAATTCAAAGCTCACGTAGTTCTGAAAAGAGTTTTGTTTGTTGTTTTTAATCGAAAAATGCTTAGGTCGCATTCCTTTGGAACAACAGCATGCTTGTATACTCAACTGAGGTTTAAGCGTTTGTATGTGTCAAAGGAATGGATAAAGTATCATTCGTTTAAGAAAAGAAGTTGTAGATTTATTAAAAAAGAGTTCGCTAATTAAGATAAGAATAGTACGCTATCCACGATGTGCATCATTGACTGTACTATTCAGGCCGAGAAAAGTGTGCACCAGACTCCCCCTTTTTCATCTTAATTAATTAAATGTTCATTAATCAAAATGAGAATAGTACACTATCCACGATGTGCATCATGAACTGTACTATTCAGGCCGAGAAAGGTGTGAACCAGACTCCCCCTTTTTCATCTTAATCAATTAAATGTTCGTTAATCAAAAGGAGAATAGTACGCTATCCACGATGTGCATCATGGACTGTACTATTCGGACCGAGAAAGGTGTGCACCAGACTCCCCCTTTTCACTTTAATTAACGAATCATTATTTAATTATTTTTTAGAAAAGAAGCTTTCAAATTCAAGGTCAGGCCAGAAAAGAAAAGGAAAGATAGAAGATGAGAGATGTATATAACAATATGAATAATACATGACAGATAGTAATATCAAATGAATAACGATGTAAGAATTAAATAGTTCGCAGTACATAAAGCATAAGAAATTAAATCAAACGCTAAGTATACGAGCACAAATAAATATTCAAGCGTCAAGTATCAATTAAGTGTAAATTAAATGATTAAAGTAAGCCGAAGTGGAAATAAACTCTTATTATATAAGTGATTTTGTACATAATCACTTTTATAATAATAACTTATTTGAAATAAACTTTTACTATATAAGTGATTATTCGCATAATCATTTTTATAATAATAGCTTATTTAAATAATCACTTATTTTCAAAAGTGATAATTTTCATAATCACTTTTGCTAATAAATAATTATTTCACTCAAACACTTTTTTATAAAAAAAAGAGAGTCAAATTAATTAATGTCAGCCGGGGGTCCAGTAGTAAACTAGGGATGCAAACAGTATTTAAAAAAAAACAGAAGAAGAAAAAAAAAACAAAGAAACTGGGCCCAAATAGGCCCAAGTCTACTTCAGACCCGGGCGGGTCAGAACGAAAATGGGTCAACTGACCCGCTCCAACACCCAGGTGTGGGGTGTGGAGAGAAAAACGGGGGGGCGCGCGTGAGTAGGCTGCAGCCACTCACACAGCGCCACGTGGCATTCCTTCTTCTTCTTCTTCAACCTTTCACCAAGCTGAGACATGGACGCGCGCGGGGAGGAGGGTGGCCGCGCCATGGCCGGCATCAAGCCACCCCAAACGTTCACCAAAATAAACTTATGAGTGTATTGTTTCGATCGGAATTTCGTGAGGATCGTGAATCTATAATTAGTTTTTACAAATAGTGAATGAACAAAGCAAATCGAAGCTTCCAATATCAGATCTACATTTTTCGAAAATGGTTTTTAACAATGCAAATCAAAATTCTATTAAAGCAAAAGTGTTCAGAGAAGCCTTAAAGTTACAAATCCACCGTTCTTTACCTTTGATTGTGCGTAATATGGTCGGATCGAACGAATTTGTGTTGGCCGTGACTTTGATCACTATTTTAATGGTGTTCGAGACATTTTTTGAGAAAACTAACAGTGGATTTGGACTTAGAAGGGTCGAAATATTATAGATCAAGTTCCGGATCGTTGATTTTTCGAAGTTTTTCGAATCGCCGGAAAATGGAATTCCGGCGGTGGTTGGTGGTGGCGCGTGGTGGTGAGGATGAGAGCCTCTTTTCTGATTTTTCGTGTCTTGGGAATTGTGTGTCTAATGATTGTGATTGATTAATTTAGTATTTATAGAGGAAGGATTAGGTGAGTGGTATTTGTGTAATATGGGTGTAATTTTGGGTTAGGAAAAAGTTAATATGATAATGGTGATGAGAAATGATTATGAGAGGTGTCACAATGTTTGATGATCTTTTATCTATTTTTTGTAAAAAAAATGCAATGAATAAATAAATAGAAAAATGAATGAATGCAAACGAAATAGAAAATATTTTATGAATTGATGCAAAATTCGCGGAGTACGCGAAAACATTATTTTTTTAAACTATTTTTTTGTCGTTTCTTATAGAATAAGAAACAATTTTAAAAAAAGGTATTTATTTTAAAAAGTTCAAAATTAGGGTATTACAGCTGCCCCTATTTAATTATCTTATACTCGAGTGCGTAAATAACTTGCGTATTTGTGCGGTCGTGGTAAAAGGTAATTAAATAGAAATGCCCTAATTTTGTGATATGAAAGCCATGCAGTGAGATGAATGCAGATGAAAGATGAAGGTAGAAATCATACCTGGAGAAATTAGGAACTGAATACCTGATAAAAAAATGATCGTCTCCCCTCAGGGTGCGTGGATTCTTGATTGTCAGTGAAGACTGAACTTTTCTTGATTTTCAGAGAAGGCTAGACTTCCTTTGATTGCCAGTGAAGACTGGATTTTTTGGAGATGAACGATGAAGACTGGATTCCTTTTGATTGCCGGTGAAGACTGGACCTTTCTTGATTTTAAGCGAACCTTCTTTTGACTTTCAGTGAAGACTGAACTTTTGTGGTTTTCAACAAAGACAAAATTGAGATGACAGCAAATATTGTATTGTACTTTTTCTAGTATTCAGCGAAGACTGAACTTTTCTTAATTTTCAACAAAAATTGAATCGAAATGACAACGAAGACTGTACTTTTTCTAGTATTCAGCGAAGACTGAACTTTTAATGGTGTTCAGTGAAGACCGAACTTTCTGGTTTTCAGTAAAGACTGAACTTTTGAGACGAACAGTGATGACTGAACCCTCCATAACTTTCAGTGAAGACCGAACTTTACGTTATGACTTTCAGTGAAGACTGAACTTTTGAGACGGACAGTGAAGACTGAACCTTCTTTAACTTTCAGTGAAGACTGAACCTTCTTTCTGACAATCAGTGAAGATTGTACTCTCCCTGACTTTCAGTGAAGACTGAATTAAGATAACAGTGAAGACTGTACCTTCTATGACTTTCAGTGAAGACTGAGTTAAGATAACACTGACGACTGTACCCTCCATAACTTTCAGTGAACCTTGAACTTTTCTAATATTCGGTGAAGATTGAACTTAAGATGACAGTGAGGACTGTATTATTATTTGATTTTCAGTGAAGACTGAATTTTTGAGACGAACAGTGAAGACTGAACCCTCCTTAACTTTCAGTGAAGACTGAACTTAGATGACAGTGAAGACTGTGTTTCTTTCTAATTTTCAGTGAAGACTAAACTTTTCTGATATTCGGTGAGGACCGAGCTGAGATGGCACCGAAGATTGTAATTTAATTTTCAGTGAAGACTGAACTGTCTTGATTTTGAGTGAAGACTGATCTTTGTATCGGAGTATTCTGCTGGAGTTGGAGGTATATTTGAAGAAAGAAACTCACTAGGAGAGAAAGTTGAATATTCTGCCATGGCTTTAACAAAACCTTGAAAGAAATGCTTGATAATTGTCTTGCTGAGGAACATGGTCCATCAATCAACTTGTTGGAGATGCGGTACGTCAACTTTATTAGGGATATGGTTCTGAAACCAATTTGCTGAGGTAAGGCGTACCAACTTTAGTGAGGATGCAGTATGCTGACGAGCTTACTAGGTAATGATTTATTGATTTATCCACTTGGAATGTTGTGCATAAGTCAACTTTACTGGGGAAACCAGTGTAACAACCGACTTGCTGAAGATGCCGTGTTCTAACCGACTTACTGGAGATAACCATTTCAACCAAAACATTCGAGAAGTGATCTATCAAACTTTCTGTTTGAGAGTGTGGTGCATGGACCGATCTGGTGGGGATGATGTTTTGTTGACCAATTCACTGGGGAAAAGATTCATCAACCCTTCTTGTTGAAAAAAATACGGTTCATTAACCATTTTGCTGGAGAATTAGGTACATCGACTTTTTCCATTGGATAAGAGATCCAAGTTCGCAGCCTGTTAAAACAAACATTTTGAACCTGTGCTTCATGAATGCATGATTATGTACATCTGATGCCTAAATGCAAAACTAATGCAGATGAAATGTTTGATCGTAAGCAGAAATGTGTGTGATCTTTTTTGGGTTTGTATGAGTGAATGAATTTGCATGGATGAATGCATGGATTTGTATGCATGAATGCATGACTTTCTGAGTTTCTGTTAAAGAGAGTTTGAATTTCCCGGCACCGAGGATTTGAGTAACTCTGTCATTGTTGAGATGAGGACCCTTGCAACCTTCTTTTGCGATATAGGTGTTCAAAAAGGCTTCCGAAGAGAAACAACAGCTATCTTTATCTGATGGAATCAAGAGATTGCCATGATTTTGTGTATTTAGGACCAGAGCACCTTACTATATGCCATTGGTTTCCCTTCAAACACTTTTTAATTTCAAAATAGTTTTGATATTTTCAAATGCTTTTTATTCACGATGTTTAGATGCTTTATTTGTCAAAAATAATTAGCACTAATGCACACAATTAGAATGTAAAAGCAGGCTAACAAATAGATGAATGAAAATTAGAATTTATTAATTGTGCAAAAGTGCGGAATTTTTCAACTGGATGCAAAATCCCTTGAAGAGGTAATTGCAAATTGAGGCTAAGATAATGGCAATGAAAATAAATGAATTCCACTGAACCATAACAATGCCATCTTTCTTCATGATCTCGACTTTACAAGACCTTGCCTTGGAGAAAGAAGACTGAGTCGATCTATTCTGTTTGAAGTTTCACTTTCATGCACAGTCAAGTATTGCAATCTTATGCGTTTCTTAAATTGTCTTTGACGGACTTTCTTGTCAAATGCCCCATTGATTCATACACCTGACCATGACACAAGATTGTCATTCTCTTTTCTTCAATGAAGTTGAGCTGGTTTTGCTTCTTCAAACTTGGATTTTGTCGAGACTCTTAATGAAGGAATCTCAATTTCCACTAGGAGCACTGCTTTCATGTTATAAACTTAGAGAGAAGTGGGTTGCCCCTGTTGAAGTGTGAACTGTGGTTATGTATCTGTGAAGTGCGAAATAGATATCTCGTGTTTGTCCTTGTATGTCTTCTTCATCTTTTGGTGCTTTCGGAGTAACTACCAAACTCATAATGTTGCTGGTTCTTAAGTAGTATACCGAAGTGGTCATGTTCACTTGACATTTTTTCATAGGCTTGCAAGAACTCTAAGCGACTAATCAAAGTTCAAACTCATGCACATTTTCAAGGTCTTTGAGGGTTGTAGCTTGGCTTAGGTAAAGGTGGGTTATTTTTGGAGAAAGTAGGCTTAGTTTTGGAGTTAGGCATCCACTACTCTTCCATTTTATATCATGCAACCTTTTATCTCGGGTACTTTTGATGAAATTGTACAAGAAAAGTCTTCTTTTGTGAGGAAACCTAATATTCATGTATTGGTTCCTTCCTATTGCTCTTTTGGCTTTCATTTTGGTTATTTTTTTTCATTTTTTTTTTGTAGAGACATAATTTCTTTTGAAATTTCTGATGAGTCTCGTCTCTTTTTTCTATTTTTTTTTTGTGTGATAGCTTTCTTTTTGTACAACCTAAAACTTTTGATGTTGGTAGTTCTATGATCAACATTGATTTTGATTGTTGCTAAAGACAAGAGTATTACAGCTTCTACCTAACTCCAAGGGGGGTAAACAGATGTAATCTTTTGGTCTATAGGCTTGTAATGTGGTTTGTCACCGAAACAAAAGGATATTTTTTCTGACTCAAACTTGGTTAAGCAAAGGATAATAACATTCATAAGGGTGGCTTGAAAGGCTCTTGGTACCAAGAAAAGTGCCTCAATGCGCATAGGTCTGAACAAATTAATCAGCAGAGAATTAGTGCAAGTTCTAGAAAAATGACAACTGCCCCTTAATATTGACAGTTCGATCTCTTGTGTTTTGTGATAACTTGAAGGCATATGTGATGATAAAGGCACGCTTGACATATTGCCCCATCATTTCTCAACCGAAGGGTATGATCTTGTAACAAAAGGTGCCCCTTGGGTAATGACTGTGGTTTTCCTTCACAACCTTAGGTGTCTGACTTCTTTTCTCTTTTTCATCAATCACCAGATCGATCACATCCACTGGTTCTTGATGAGTTTGAGTCATTCTTTGCTCTCGAAGCAGCTGGACCAACTTTCTCTTTCATATCATGTTGTGGGGAGGCGCCCAATTTGACCTCTTTCTTCATCAGTTCCCAGATCGATCATATCCACTGGTCACCGATGAAGTTCAAGCATTTTATGCTCTTGATCCAACAGTCAGACTAACTCTTCGACAAAGTTTGTAATCCGAAATCAGGAGGACTTATGGCACTGCTATGATTCACTAGATTCACTTCTAAATGATTTTTTTTTTTAATTTGATTGAATGCAAATGTGTTTTATGATATGCAAGAAGTTATTGCCATTTTATTATTATCTTTTAAAACTGGAAAAAGAAAGAATAAATAAGACATAAATTGCACACAAAAGTACTTTTTATTCATTGATAATTAAAGCATTCAAACAAAGTATTCATTACAAGCATAATTTGAAAATGACAAAACTACTTCAAAAGTAAAGTGATTTCAGAAATTCCAACAGCCTTCTAGTTTGCAAATAGTGTGTTTGAGGAACACAGGTGCACCCTATCTTGACTATTTCCATTATTCTCTTCATCATTTATGATGGTAATCTGATCTTCAATTGAAACTGACATTGGGGAAACCCATTGAATGCACCACTTACTGTTTATCTTTCATCACCGGCCCACCTTCCTCGAAGGACAATAATTGCTTATCAAGAAGTTCTTGCACTTTGTACTTAAAGGCTTTGCAGTCGTCAGTGGAATGACCTTCAGTTCCCGCATGATACTCACATTTGGCATTGGCGTCATACCAAGCTGGAAATGGTGCAGTTTTGGGTTTCATGGCCCCAGCAGTTTTCATTCCACTTTGTACCAAATAAGGAAGAAGTTGATTGTACGACATTGGAATCGGATCAAGGACCTTTTTAGGTTGTTGCTGAGCCGGTCGTTCCTTCTGAGTTTGTTGAGGCACATGATTCATTTGCATTTGATATGGATATCCAGGAAATTGCTGATGTTGAGTAGCAGCCAAGTAAGGATATGGGAAGTAAGGAAACTGTACAGGCATCGCCGGTAGAGCTTTGTCATTTTCAGAAGTGACAACACTAGTCTCTCCCTCTACTTTTTCATTGAAACTACCAGCTGGCTTCCTTGTATTGATTTGAGGACTAGCAGTGAGCTGAATCTTGCCATTTTTTATCCCCATTTCAACTCTTTCCCCAATTCGAACCAAATCAGAGAAGTTAGCGGAAACACTACCAATCATCCTTTCGAAGTATGCCCCTTCAAGAGTATTGGTGAACATGTCCACAAGCTCAGTCTCTAGGAGTGGTAGACATACTTGAGAAGCCAATGCTCTCCACCTTTGTGCATAGACCTTGAAGGATTCTCCCTCATTTTGAGTCATATTCTGAAGTTGAGCACGACTCGGAGCCATATGTAACACCCTCAAATCCCGACTAATTATGATTGGTATAAAATGATATTTATTTATAAAATAGGTGTCACGTCTAAACTTAACGACACAATTTATTTCTTTTTATTCAAAAATACGCAGCGGAAATAAAAAAATAAAAATAAAATACTTCAATACTAAATTGATAAATAAAGAAAGTATGTGAATAATTCAAATTGAAATTCAGTCTTCAATAAAATAAAATACATAAAATAAAAATTTTCAAAACATAAATTCTATATAAGATTCAAGATACAAAATAAACTAAGTAATTTTCCCCCGACGTCACAGTATCAGAGTGACTTCATACGCAACAATTGAAAAGGTGAATAAAATATCGAACCAACTTTAATATTACTTCTTTCCTGAAAATCTACGATTGTAAGTCGTAGGGTCAAATCAGAAGGGAATTAGTAATGATATTTATATAAGGTAGTTGAATGATTACAATACTAATAATCTTACTAGCTAATAACGATAATAGCAATACTAATCACAATAATATAATAATAATAATATTAATAATAATAATAATAATAATAATAATAATAATAATAGTAATCACACAAAGTACTAAAACCATAAATTTAATGCGATACTCACAACGACTAAAATAAATAAACAAACACAAATACATAAATCTAAAACACTATGAATGATGTGCAAAATTCTAAGACTCTCTAGTATGCATGTGGTACCAAGGTCGAAGGTCAAAATTATTTTACTGAACACTTCTCAACGTCGCTGTGCATATGCACTAAATCACCGTCGTTGTGCATAAGCACTAATCACCGTCGTTGTGCATAAGCACTAATCACCGTCACTGTGCATAAGCACTAAATCAACGTCACTGTGCATAAGCACTAACATGAATGTATGCATGAACTTATTCTCAAACACAAAAGACTCAAACTAATTAAACAACAACCACCACAACAACGGAATCAAAGGCACAACGGCGAACAAAGGCAAATATTGAAATACCGAGATAATTGTATCGGACTATCCACAACAACGAAACCACAAAATCAAATCTTAACAAAATGTCCAAGGGATATTTATTTATTTTAAAATAAATTATTCAGCACTCTATTAATTATTTAAAAAGAATTATCAACACGTTGTCTAACTCCGTCACCAAAACACTATGCACACCATTTCTGCGGCATCAATTGGTTTGTTTTAGTCAATTAAAGAGTTCACCAGTAACAAATGAAATCCAATTGGAAACACACAAGAGCTTGATTTCATAAAAAAAAATGATCAACAAATCTTGTCATAATAATTTCTTTTATAATCTGCCAAGGAACTAAAATCAATTGCATGGTATATGACCGAAAGGCTATTTTTTTAACAAGAAGCATCTTATCACATTAAAATTTTAAAGGAGGTGTATTGACTTTTGATAGAAGGAATGGCATTATAAAGAAGACCAGTCATATACCAATTTAATCAACAAAAAAAACGTGCAATTGTCACATATAAAATCTTGCTCATATAGAAGTATAAGTGTATATAATTTAGAATCAAGCACTATGTAAGCGGTGATGATTTAAACCATTTTCAGGCGTACCATTTAGCATTATCATTAGTGCAATATATACATAAGGTACTTAATAGATAGAATCAAAAATAGAAAGAGAAAAAAAAACTTCAATCATCTCATGCCGAACAAGAACCAATTTGTTTTCACACAATCGAATGAAATTGCAATATTTCAAGCAAAACAAGTTTTGGGTTTTAACACTCTCTAATTATGCAGATTTTTCATGAGCATCAACCAAATTGCTATTTTATGAATCAAAATAACTCAATCAGAATGAAATTAAACAATAACAACATCCCATGAATAGTACATGAATTTCACAATCGAAAGGGAAAAAGATAGAGTGCATACACACTCCTATTTCAACAACAATACATAAATTCAAACTAATCTCTCACCTTAGAGTTTCTGAATTCTTTCTTTGATCCTAGCTGCTGAATTTCTCTCTTCCTCTCCTATGGGGCGACGGTTGCTCTCTCTTTCTCAACCTCCCAATTTTCTGAGTTTCTTTATTTCTACGTGCAATAGTTAGGTTTAGACAAGTTTCTTATTTTTTTTTTTTCTTCTTATAACTAACTAAGCCAAGCCCACTTCTATTTATTTTTATTATAATGCTTCTCTACTCAATTATTTTGCTCTAATCTAATTTTCCTAACAATTCTCATGCCACCCACTATTTTATTTTCTATTTTTTTGCATTAAATTAAAATATACTATTGTTATATTCTAATTTTGTCCATTACGTCAAATTTCTCAATTACCATCCATACTCCCAAATATTCTATTTCTCTTATTCTCCTATTTTCTAAACTCTAATTTCATTTATTTTACTTCTTCATTTACTAACTCTCAACCCAAAACTCACATACACAAAATAACTTAAATAGAACAAACATACGAAATAATTTATAAAATAAAATAATACGAAATTATTAATAAAAATAGAATATAAAAATTGGGGCGTTACAATTCTCCCCCACTTAAATAATTTTCGTTCTCGAAAATTTACTGAAAGAAATAACTCGGAATACGACTCCTCCATTCTACTTTCGAGTTCTCACGTCTTGTGTTCACATATGGTTCTTCTCATCCGTCTTTCACGGTAACTATCTACTTATTCTTCAGGTGTTTCACTACACGGTATTCAATTCGCAACGGTAAAGCCTCCAGAGTCAGATGATCTATTTTACTTATACATCCTCAAACTGAACAACATGATCGAGTTGGATCTGAAATGTACTTCCACAACTGAGACACACGGAACACATGTTCACCTACCTGAAATTCAAGCATTTTCCTCCTCTGATCATAATATCTCTTTCGTTTGCTCTATGAAACTTTTTTTTTTTTGAATCATCTTAATCTTTGCAATTTCCTGTTCAATGTTTTCTTATGATTGACCTTCAACTTCTAACATACCAAGTAGTGCTACACAATTCTTGCCACATCACTCTTCCTACTAGTCCATTAACATGTCTCTTCAATAAATTGGTAGATCTTGTAACTGTTGCGGGGAATTTGGGATTTCCACCACTACATTGATCTTTCATTTCCAAAGAGGGGAAAGTATCAAAAAAACCATTTTAAAAAAAATTCTAAGTTCGGGGGTTGATTACACCTAGGGAAGGGATTAGCATCCTAAGCGTCTATAGTATCCTATAGTAACCTCTAATTTATTGCTTTTTTACTTATTTTTAATGTGAAGAAATGAGAGAGAAATAGTAAGAATTTGGAGGGAGAAGTAGTATAGAGAGATTTGTGTGTGCAAGTGGAGATTGGATTGAGAAGAGAAGGTTAAAGCAAAATTTAAAGTGTTTTGAAAATAAACTTAAATCTAATCGTGCGACTAATTTTGGTTTTTGGACTAAAGAGGTTTTATTTGAGAGAGAGAAGATGTTTGTTTGTTTTCTATTATGTTTCTAAAGAATTACTATTCGTACCCCTTTGGAAATGAAAGATTCACGCTCGTTTGTTTTTAGCGTTTGACGGAAAGCGATAGAAAAGTAAAATGCATGCAATGCAATTTTTACGTCCTCTTCGGGGTTACACTTTTTCACCTAAATACATTCTAAGTTCTTGCGAAAATTTAAATATGAATGAATGCAACATTTGAATGCAATGCAAGGAAATAAACAAAACTAAATTACAAGTCCGACGGAATAAATAAAAAAAGGACTAAAACTATACTAACTAGCTAAACTATTTTTTCATATATTTTTTCTAAGGTTCTAACTCTACTTTTTAGGTCTGTCTCCTTTTAGCTTTGGTTTAGTTTAAGATCTAAAATCACAAACCAAGAGAACAACCAATAATACGCAATGATAATATGAAGGACATAAAAATAAAAATGACTAAAAAAATAAAAATAAATAAATTGCATGAATTTTAAAATGACAAGAACAAAGTGCATAAAAATAAATGACATAAAATAAAAGGAGAATAATAGCATGAAAAGAGATAAAGTAATGAAATAAATAAACTAAAAAAACTGAAATTAAAAGAAAATGAGAAGAACAAAAACGTGAAAAGAAAATTAAATAACTAGCTGGGGGTGTATTAGCAATAAGGGGGTATAATCAGTAAAAACAGAAATGAAAGAAACAGAGGCCCAAGGCCCAATAAACTCAACCCAGCTTAATAAACCGGACCAAAGCCTGAACCGGACCGGTTCGTTTGGTTCAACCCCAGGGTTGAACCGAATCAGGTCCTGGATTCTATACGGTTCGTGTGCGCAGATCCACTGTAAGCCAACTAGATCATCATCGTTAGATTTAAATCGGACAAGCCAGATTTGATATGTGAATCATATGATCAGATTAAATAAAAAAAATCAAACGCACAGGATTAAAAGTTGCAAACAAAGTGTATACTATGATCTACCTTCTTCCTCATTAACAGAACAACAAAAACACCATTAACACAAAAAAAAGCTTCATCAATTAACCCACAAATTAAATCTAAACCATAATCAACAAACAAATATACCATTTCACATGAAATTTAGCATAGAGTTCAAATCCAGTACTAGTTTTTAAAATAGAGTTCTAATTTTTTAAAACCGAACGATTAAAGTTTAAATCTCAAATCGTGAAATAATTTTGTACGCAAAATTGACGAAAAATGATATGTACATCAGTTTCGTTGTGTGATTGCGAGTTCAATGAGCCAAGATTTGTTCAAAACGGAGTTGTAAAATCGTCAAAATCGAGTACCTCAAGTTTTGAGTAAATACGGTTCTGGTTTGTGTTGTTTGGATCCGTTTCTGGAGTTTGTTGTTTGCGATTCAGTGTTGTAATTGTATGTATTGCGTTGGTTTGATATTGATTTCGTATTTGAAGTGGTTTTTGTGGATTGATGATGAATTGAAAGCAAAATGGAGGACGAAGGAAATGGCTACTGTGATATGAACACAGTGGTGTTCATTTTCTATTTTTCCTTTTTTATTTTATTTTGTTTTTTGATTGGTGGTTGGAGAGAAAGAATTTTTTGGGTGAATGGTGAATGAATGTGTGTCTCTCGGTATGGGTGTGATGTGAGGTTTCTTTTATAGAGGGAAAATTAAGGTTAGTGGTAGGAATGTAATAATGATAAAATGTGAGATAATTTGGGTAAAAATGATAGAAAATGGTAATTTGATTAAAAAAGAAAATTAGAAAATAGAATAATGATGAGAAAAGAGTGAGGTGGAGCAATTTGATTGGTTAAGGTAGAAAATGATTTTTGATTTTTTTAGGAAAATGATAAAGAGATAAGAATGGGATGAAATGGTGAGTCATAGAGATAGAGTAACTTGTGCTCTACTCTTTCCTCCTCTTGGCATATTTTTAAAATAAAATGTAAATGATAATAAAATAAAATAAAATGTGTAGAAGTAAAATGTAATCATTCATATTTTAAAAATATATAGAAATGAAATATAAAATGAGCGTAAAATAGGAAAAACACTATTTTTTGATATTTTTGGACTTTTACGCTAATTAAGAGAAAATTGACATCATAAGCTGAGAAAAACTATTTTTTGACATTTTTAGAATAAAGCATAAAATAAAACCAATAACTATTTTTTTATAATGTTTTGACTTTTTTTCGAAAATATGAAAAAAAATAAGAAAATATGTATGAAAAATGAAATTAAAATATTCATGGCAATGTATATATTTTTTTTTGTATATTTGGATGCATGAAATGTAAATCGGATTTGTAGGTCCAAAATTGGGGTACAACAGTAATTCTGGGACAATTACTCATAACACCCTTCTAAATTCCTACTAGGATTCACTGCTTGAGTTATGGCAACTTGGCATGTAAATTCTTTCTTGTAATCGTGTTATCTCATTTTCACCTATTATGAAGTCAACTCTACTTTGCTTGATCGACACTAACCATTCTACTACCACAAATTTATCTTCTAGCTCTCCTCGATTTCCTCAAAAACGAACCTCGTCAACTTCACATTGTTAGTAGTTGTTTCGCATGCTAAAATATAATCCTTTAATTGTTCAATCATCTCCATCTCTTCAACCATGACTGCTGACTCATACAATGACTTTCAACTTCATTCATCTGCTACTACGTTAACTTTACCAAGATGGTAATTCAACTTAGAGTCATTGTCTTTCAAAGCATCAACCATCTTCTCTGCCCCGCGTTCAACTCCTTCTGATCAGGCAAATAATTCAACTTGTGTTTACTAGAAACTTCAACTTTCGAGCCATATAGATAGTGCCTTCATGCTTATTGCAGGAACGCCAGCCAACTAACTCATAAGTCATCAATCCTTGGAATTAGGTCTTTTTTTTTTTATGACAACCTCATTTAGTAATCAATACTCCAAGTATGAACTAATGCTAGCATCTGTTTAACAACATTAACGCTCTCTGCGGCAATACATTTGATCCAATGAACTTATTCAAATTGCTCATTTAGTTACTTCTTTAGTTTGTTAAACTCTGATGCTGAAATGCTATTCTGCATTATTGACACAGGTTTAGTGTCGGGTACTAATTCTACGACCAACTTTACTTCTCCTTTTAGTGGTGCGTCGTTGATTCCTCAGGAACTCATTTAGAGCTCATACACAACTGACAACTTCGCAACCGTCCTCTCGCCGTGCCATTCTGTTTTCGGACGCAATCCACTTTTAAACTCCTCATATTAGAATACTTCAACTTCTATAGCATTATACTTTATGGTATAATCTCAACGAGAACGAATCTTCATACCTTGTCGCATACTCAACTACAGTCCTACTCTTTTCTTTAGCTATAGAAATTTCACCTCCGTCTACCTCAATGATGGACTATTTTGAATACTTGTAAGTTCTCCTTCAAGAACATCACTGCTTATCCAGCGGTGCAAGCTTTAATTTCATACTCTCTTAGGTTCGGGAAACAATACAATCTTGTCAAAACTATAAATTGTCTCCTCCACTTGTTTCTTTCTCAATGTCCTCTGATGAAACCTCTTCACTTTGCCACGAGTTCCCGACTACGCTTCATTTGCAAAGGCAACGCCCTCTCCTCGACTTTGACTTACATCCATCTACAATCATAAACTCTGACGTTATCCGCTCACCAGTATTTAATTTCCTCTGAAACCCCTCTAGTATGCGGAATTCCTCAACCGCTTCTTGTCGATTAAGCTGTGTTAGCAAAAATGATAATATCTTCGTCATCGTCTTTACCATCTTCCGCAACGCACTATCAGTCGTCGACTGTCTTTCCTCCAGTCATCTTCTACTACAAAAAAAAAATTAGTTACAAACATGGTCCAACTAGACCGACACACTTGGTCTTACTGGACCGACTGCTCTGATACCAACATGTAACACCCTCAAATCCCGAGTAATTATGATTGGTATAAAATGATATTTATTTATAAAATAGGTGTCGCGTCTAAACTTAACGACACAATTTATTTCTTTTTATTCAAAAATACGCAGCGGAAATAAAAAAATAAAAATAAAATACTTCAATACTAAATTGATAAATAAAGAAAGTATGTGAATAATTCAAATTGAAATTCAATCTTCAATAAAATAAAATAAAAATTTTCAAAACATAAATTCTATATAAGATTCAAGATACAAAATAAACTAAGTAATTTTCCCCCGACGTCACGGTATCAGAGTGACTTCATACGCAACAACTGAAAAGGTGAATAAACTGTCGAACCAACTCTAATATTACTTCTTTCCTGAAAATCTACGATTGTAAGTCGTAGGGTCAAACCAGAAGGGAATTAGTAATGATATTTATATAAGGTAGTTGAATGATTACAATACTAATAATCTTACTAGCTAATAACGATAATAGCAATACTAATCACAATAATATAATAATAATATTAATATTAATAATAATAATAATAATAATAATAATAATAATAGTAATCACACAAAGTACTCAAACCATAAATTTAATGTGATACTCACAACGACTAAAATAAATAAACAAACACAAATACATAAATCTAAAACACTATGAATGATGTGCAAAATTCTAAGACTCTCTAGTATGCATGTGGTACCAAGGTCGAAGGTCAGAATTATTTTACTAAACACTTCTCAACGTCGCTGTGCATAAGCACTAAATCACCGTCGTTGTGCATAAGCACTAATCACCGTCCCTGTGCATAAGCATTAATCACCGTCACTGTGCATAAGCACTAAATCAACGTCACTGTGCATAAGCACTAACATGAATGTATGCATGAACTTATTCTCAAACACAAAAGACTCAAACTAATTAAACAACAACCACCACAACAACGGAATCAAAGGCACAACGGCGAACAAAGGCAAATATTGGAATACCGAGATAATTGTATCGGACTATCCACAACAACGAAACCACAAAATCAAATCTTAACAAAATGTCCAAGGGATATTTATTTATTTTAAAATAAATTATTCAGCACTCTATTAATTATTTAAAAAGAATTATCAACACGTTGTCTAACTCCGTCACCAAAACACTATGCACACCATTTCTGCGGCATCAATTGGTTTGTTTTAGTCAATTAAGGAGTTCACCAGTAACAAATGAAATCCAATTGGAAACACACAAGAGCTTGATTTCATAAAAAAAAATGATCAACAAATCTTGTCATAATAATTTCTTTTATAATCTGCCAAGGAACTAAAATCAATTGCATGGTATATGACCGAAAGGCTATTTTTTTAACAAGAAGCATCTTATCACATTAAAATTTTAAAGGAGGTGTATTGAATTTTGATAGAAGGAATGGCATTATAAAGAAGACCAGTCATATACCAATTTAATCAACAAAAAAACGTGCAATTGTCACATATAAAATCTTGCACATATAGAAGTATAAGTGTATATAATTTAGAATCAAGCACTATGTAAGCGGTGATGATTTAAACCATTTTCAGGCGTACCATTTAGCATTATCATTAGTGCAATATATATATAAGGTACTTAATAGATAGAATCAAAAATAGAAAGAGAAAAAAAAACTTCAATCATCTCATGCCGAACAAGAACCAATTTGTTTTCACACAATCGAATGAAATTGCAATATTTCAAGCAAAACAAGTTTTGGGTTTTAACACTCTCTAATTATGCAGATTTTTCATGAGCATCAACCAAATTGCTATTTTATGAATCAAAATAACTCAATCAGAATGAAATTAAACAATAACAACATCCCATGAATAGTACATGAATTTCACAATCGAAAGGGAAAAAGATAGAGTGCATACACACTCCTATTTCAACAACAATACATAAATTCAAACTAATCTCTCACCTTAGAGTTTCTGAATTCTTTCTTTGATCCTAGCTGCTGAATTTCTCTCTTCCTCTCCTATGGGGCGACGGTTGCTCTCTCTTTCTCAACCTCCCAATTTTCTGAGTTTCTTTATTTCTACGTGCAATAGTTAGGTTTAGACAAGTTTCTTATTTTTTTTTTTTCTTCTTATAACTAACTAAGCCAACAAAAATATGATTTTTCTTCTTCTCATAGATCTTACCCACAACCCAAGCCCACTTCTATTTATTTTTATTATAATGCTTCTCTACTCAATTATTTTGCTCTAATCTAATTTTCCTAACAATTCTCATGCAACCCACTATTTTATTTTCTATTTTTCTGCACTAAATTAAAATATACTATTGTTATATTCTAATTTTGTCCATTACGTCAAATTTCTCAATTACCATCCATACTCCCAAATATTATATTTCTCTTATTCTCCTATTTTCTAAACTCTAATTTCATTTATTTTACTTCTTCATTTACTAACTCTCAACCCAAAACTCACATACACAAAATAACTTAAATAGAACAAACATACGAAATAATTTATAAAATAAAATAATACGAAATTATTAATAAAAATAGAATATAAAAATTGGGGCGTTACACCATATCCATATTGTATTGGTATTGTTTTAGGAAAGTATTAGCCAAATATCTCCATGAGTGGATGTTACTTCCTTCAAGTTGCATGTACCAGTTAAGAGGCACATCAGCAAGACTGTCTTGAAAGCTATATATCAACAACTTGTCATCACTGACATAAGAAGCCATTTTCCAAGGTACATAACCAGATGATTTTTTGGGCAACTCAAACCCTTGTATTTCTCAAAGTCAGGAACCTTAAATTTTGGCGGAAGTACCAAGTCAGAAACCAAGTACATCTTCGTAAAATCCAACGGATCATTACCGGTCTCAACTTGATTCAGCCTTTCCTCTAGAGCTTTGAATTTCTTTCTTGCTTCTTCCATCTGAGGAGTAAAATCAAACTTTGGTTCATCAACAGGAGGCACATTTCCTTGATAAGCAAATCTAGGCCCATGAGGTTCAGGACCCTGATAAGCATTTCTAGGATCATCAAACATTTCTTGCGACAGATCATCGCTTTGTTGAACAGCATTAACTCTGGTTGGAGTTTCAACAGGTGGAACAAAACTCACAGGCACATACCCTTGTGGAACATAACCTTCGGGCATGCCAAATGGCGGCCAATCAAGACTAGCGGGGATGTTCCCTTGAGAAATCACAACTGTAGGCGCAGGGACTTCAACCACCCTTGGTTGCACATTCAAACCAGCCAACATCTCAAGGACCTTATCTAGCTTTCCACCCATTTGGGTCACTTCAGTCTGTAGAGCATCGTGTTTTTCTTGCCAATTATCCATGATGTGAAACTTTCCTTGCCTAGTAATGGTGCCGGGAAGGTAACTGTCGGAATGAATAGATGAAAATGAGATTTCTTATTGAAAAATGCATGATTTTTTTATGATTGAAAATGCATGATTTTTATGCAAACACTTTTCTCATCATTTATTTTTTAAGGAAATGTATGCAAGATGAATATGCATGATTATTTTTCATGAATGCATGGATGTCATGAATGCAATGCATGCATGGATCCACTGTTGTATAATTGTGTCACTCGGCGAACTTGATTTTCAAAGTTACAACTTCTTTCACATTCACAACAATTGGGTTCTTTTCGAAGTGGAATCTCTGAGGCCAAAAGTCCAAGGTCACCTGTAACCCATCCCTCTCACATGTTGTTCTAGGTTGACACGGTTTCCAAAATAACCGATTACTTTTTATTTAAAAGCAACCTTGACACATGTTCTAAACGGTGGTCCCTAAACAAATGTTTCGGATACCTAGACCGGATAAAAGGCCCCCAGAGTTGCTGACCCAACACGAAGGAATTGGCGCTCAAAGATGTGCATCAGAGAACCCAACACTTCGTGAGAATCTATTCTGGGCGGAATTTTTATGTCAGCGCTCAAAGATGTGCATCAGAGAACCCAACATAAAAATTCCTCAACTAATCCTAAGCTTTTCTCAAGCTCGGGTACAGAGCTTCTCACTCTAGCCAAGAACCAAGCCATGAAGGCAAAAAGAAAAAAAAGGAGTAGGAGAGAAGACAAAGCCAGCAAATCCAGACAGTTCAATATTTTTCGGTAAGATAAAAGATAGGACAGATACGGCTAACCTGGAATAAGCAAACCAAAAGCCACAAATTAGGCTTAACTCACTAATCATGTGTCCCTAGTGAAGTCGCCATGATGTAACACCCGGCGCAAGCACAAAATAATATTGCAATGAAGCCGCCACCATTTTTATTTATCTCGTGAGGGGAAAGGAAAATAATGATAAAACCTTTAAGAGTCGGGTTCGGGAGTTGGTTATATGAGGGGAAGACGTTAACACCCCCTCATATCCGTTGTACTCAACGGGAACCATTTGAGGAATTTGGTTTGCATAAACAGAAATTAACCGCCTACGAGAAAAGATCACCGAGAAAAGGAAAAAAAGAGTTTTTTATTATTTGGCTTGACGAGATTACGATCTCGCTCCTACGTATTCCCCATGTGCAATGAGAAATTCAAAGCTCACGTAGTTCTGAAAAGAGTTTTGTTTGTTGTTTTTAATCGAAAAATGCTTAGGTCGCATTCCTTTGGAACAACAGCATGCTTGTATACTCAACTGAGGTTTAAGCGTTTGTATGTGTCAAAGGAATGGATAAAGTATCATTCGTTTAAGAAAAGAAGTTGTAGATTTATTAAAAAAGAGTTCGTTAATTAAGATGAGAATAGTACGCTATCCACGATGTGCATCATTGACTGTACTATTCAGGCCGAGAAAAGTGTGCACCAGACTCCCCCTTTTTCATCTTAATTAATTAAATGTTCATTAATCAAAATGAGAATAGTACGCTATCCACGATGTGCATAATGGACTGTACTATTCAGGCCGAGAAAGGTGTGCACCAGACTCCCCCTTTTTCATCTTAATCAATTAAATGTTCGTTAATCAAAAGGAGAATAGTACGCTATCCACGATGTGCATCATGGACTGTACTATTCGGACCGAGAAAGGTGTGCACCAGACTCCCCTTTTCACTTTAATTAACGAATCATTATTTAATTATTTTTTAGAAAAGAAGTTTTCAAATTCAAGGTCAGGCCAGAAAAGAAAAAGAAAGATAGAAGATGAGAGATGCATATAACAATATGAATAATACATGACAGATAGTAATATCAAATGAATAACGATGTAAGAATTAAATAGCTCGCAGTACATAAAGCATAAGCAATTAAATCAAACGCTAAGTATACGAGCACAAATAAATATTCAAGCGTCAAGTATCAATTAAGTGTAAATTAAATGATTAAACTAAGCCGAAGTGGAAATAAACTCTTATTATATAAGTGATTTTGTACATAATCACTTTTATAATAATAACTTATTTGAAATAAACTTTTACTATATAAGTGATTATTCGCATAATCATTTTTATAATAATAGCTTATTTAAATAATCACTTATTTTCAAAAGTGATTATTTTCATAATCACTTTTGCTAATAAATAATTATTTCACTTAAGCACTTTTTTATAAAAAAAAGAGAGTCAAATTAATTAATGTCAGCCGGGGGTGCAGTAGTAAACTAGGGATGCAAACAGTATTTAAAAAAAACAGAAGAAGAAAAAAAAAACAAAGAAACTGGGCCCAAGTGTACTTCAGACCCGAGCGGGTCAGAACGGAAATGGGTCAACCGACTCGCTCCAACACCCAGCTGAGGGTGTGGAGAGAAAAACGGGGGGGCGCGCGTGAGTAGGCTGCAGCCACTCACGCAGCGCCACGTGGCATTCCTTCTTCTTCTTCAACCTTTCACCAAGCTGAGCCATGGACACGCGCGGGGAGGAGGGTGGCCGCGCCATGGCCGGCATCAAGCCACCCCAAACGTTCACCAACAAGTGCATTTTATATACTCAACGATAAAAGAATTTGAGTAGCATCAGATCATCATAACAATATCATCACAAGGATATGTTCAAAGGATATTGTTTGAATCATAAGATGATTCATTGAAAGGTTCAAGCAAGAAAGTGATTTTGATGGTTAATAATCTTCTTCTACACCACAAGGGTAACAATGGTATTGAATGATCAAGGAAGATTATGAGGATCATAAGTTCAAGGATGAGGATAGAAAAACCTGCATCATAAGCTACACAAAGATATATTTGATGTTGCATGACAAAATTCACAATGAATTTTGTGTTACATGCTTTGATGATTTACTACCACAACTAACATAAAAAGGAATGATGCATATTCAAAGGATCTTCAAATTAAATCTACTCAAAGTATCATCCTACCAAGATTTCTTAAAGATGAGAATATTTGAGAATGATCTTCATGAGTTTTCAAAAGAGCTTATGCAAAGGGCATAAATGTTTTAAATCATTCTCCAAATAAGAAGATGATAATTCTCATGATGAGTATACTCACGCCTCCACTAAAGAATCTCAAAGATATTCAATTAACACATAAGGAATATGTGCAAAACATCAATTGAATTATGGGAAGTTTTGCAGCAACAAGATTACATGTCTCATCCCTTAAGAAAAGCTTCAACAGAACATTCTGAGAATATTCTCTGTCCAGCACTACATTTTACTTCAAAGAAAAGCTTCAGCCATCATTCTAAGAATATTCTCTGGTATGTACTCTAAATCTCTTTCAAAGCAAAAGAACCATTTTGATATCAGCTCTAAGAATGTTACAAGAAAGACAGTCATCATTCTCTCATCATTCTCTGGACTCCAACATGTTTGTTCTTCAAAGGGAAAACACTTATTTATTTTAAGTGATAAATGAACAAGACAAAGGAGCACTTTTCATGAGTATTTATGCACAAGATCTCTATAGCAAAATACTCCTTTATGGCAAGACAAGTGATCAACATCTTATGGGACTTTCTATTCTTAAGTCATCACATGAGAATCAAATGAAGAATGTGCACAAGAATGTTCTTGACATCAAGACATAATAAATTAATATCTTTAATTTATTATGATAGAAAAGAACTTGGACCAATGAGGAGAAGACAACAACTTTCTAACTATGAGTTGTCTTGTACTTGCAAAGGCTTATTTAATGTTCATTCTCCAAGAAGTAGTAGTCCTTTCTCCAACAAAGGCTATACTATATATTCTATCAAGGATGTACTTGCAAAGTACTTTTATAATATGACTTGATCAGATTACAGCTGGTTACTTGGAAGCAAAGTTGTCCTCACACCATTCTCCCACAATTCCATGAAGCTTCTCAACACAGTTCTGTGAGAATGTTCTCTCATCATTCTCCCTGAAGCATTGTTCTCATATGACAGCACATTTCAAGTACAACGGTCACACTTTTACATCAAGCAATGAAAGTACAATGCCAACTCATCAAGATGCTCCTCTTGGAGAACATTCTCAGAACATTCTCCAGCTTACTCCAAGTTTGTGAGTAACGGCTAGTTCATTGTTCTCTGATTTTCTCACACATTCTCCAAGACTCCAAAGGCTCTCCAACAACTATAAATAGCATGGAATACAGCAGGAGCAAAGCAAGAGTTTGCAAGCAACATCAATCCTACTACACTTGTCTTTGTGAACAAGTTTCTCTACAAACTCTTCTTTGATCTCTTTCACTCCAAAGCTTCATATTGCTTACTTGGATCAATATTATTATTGAGTGATTTTAGAGAGATTTTTCAGTTACTTAGAAGCTTTATAAACTTGGTGTAGTTTATTGTAAAAAGCTTTAGATCCAAACAACTCTTTGTAAAAGAAAAGAACTTGCTCAAGAATACGTAACTATTGGTTGAGCAACTACCTTAGAAAGAAAGGTAGAGATACACTTGCTTAAGAATACGTAACTATTGGTTGAGCAACTACCTTAGAAGGAAAGGTAGAGATAAACTTGCTCAAGAATACGTAACTATTGGTTGAGCAACCACCTTAGAAGGAAAGGTGGAGATAAGCTTGTATAGCTTGGAAAGAGTTTTGATCTTGGTTTAAGATCAAAAGAAAATTGTAATCTTGGAATAAGATTATAGTGGAAAACTCACAGGCGTGGGGACTGGACTAGCCCAGGATTTGGGTGAACCAGTATAAATTTTGTGTGTGCATTTCTCTTACCTTTAACTATTTATAATATATAAACACACAACACACAAACCACATTGTCTACATCTAATTTGGATTTCCATATAATTGAGAGAACGTTCTCTGAACAATCTCTACTTGTTCTCTTAGAACAAGTTGTTCTGCAGTAGAGAACATTCTCTGATCAATCTCTTTTATTGTTTATTAACATTTATCCAAGTATATACTTGAGATCCATTTAGTTGACTGCAGGATAGAATTTTAAAAAGGGTCACAATTCAAACCCCCCTTTCTTGTGACTAATTCTTCCACTTCAGAGAGCCTCTTTTCTGATTTTTTGTGTCTTGGGAATTGTGTGTCTAATGATTAAGATTGATTAATTTAGTATTTATAGAGGAATGATTAGGTGAGTGGTATTTGTGTAATATGGGTGTAATTTTGGGTTAGGAAAAGGTTAATATGATAATGGTGATGAGAAATGATTATGAGAGGTGTCACAATATTTGATGATCTTTTATCTATTTTTTGTAAAAAAAATGCAATGAATAAATAAATAGAAAAATGAATGAATGCAAACGAAATAGAAAATATTTTATGAATTGATGCAAAATTTGCGGAGTACGCGAAAACATTATTTTTTTAAACTATTTTTTTGGGAAAAAACAATTTTAAAAAAAGGTATTTATTTTAAAAAGTTCAAAATTAGGGTATTACACTAGTGAAAATGCATGCTCAATTTTTAATGGAAAGAATTTGAGCCATATAAAGAAGGAGGTAGATGAGAAAGTAGTGAAAATTACTGGTTTGAAGAGGAAAAGAAAAACAACACCTGAAGAGAATGTTGTTGGAGAACAACCAGAGAACATTCCTCAAGAAGAGAATGTTGCTGGAGAACGTCAGGAGAACGTTCTCCTAGAGACTGAGGCTGCAGGAGAACAACCAGAGAACGTTCTCCCTGCTAAGGAAACTGCCTCCACTCTCTTTGGGGTTTCAAGTGACACTCTCCCTTCCTATTGGGACACATCACTTCATTTTGGATCACCTTTTACAAATCACCCTCCTAGGACTAGCAAACAACTTCAAGGTTTCTTCCCCACATCATCAATGAACTCTACATTGTTCTCTCCTATGATGAACTCTTCTCAAGGAAGCTTAGAGAACATGTTTAATACTGATTTTGTGCAAAACTTGCTTAGCCCTGATAATCATTTCCAAGGAGGAAATTCATCCCAGTCACTACCTTTCATTCCTTCATCTTTTGGAACTTTAAGCACTTTAATATCACCAGGTAGCACTGCTTCTGCTAAAGCATGGGATAAGTTCTTAGGATACTCTCCTAAGTTGATTGGTGGACCATCCTACACGAGGCCTACTAAGCAACAAAAGTTGGAAAAGGAAAATCTTAAGCTTAGGAAAGGTCAGGCCAAGATCATGGTTGCTTTGGAGATTCAAAATAATATGATGCAACACATGATGAACCAGCAGATGATTATGAAGAAATGGGCTGAAACAGAAGTTTGTCCAAAGTATGGCATTGCACCACCCTTTGCTGACCCTATGCCAGAATTTGATACTTTCCCATCTCTTAGTGATTCATCATCATCATCCTCCTCATCTGAGTTCTAAACCTTTTTACCTAGCCCCTTCTTTTTGATTTCTGACAAAGGGGGAGAATAGTTTGGGTAAACAAGGGGGAGTAGGAAGAAGTTTTAAATAATCAAGTTTTCAAGTCTTTCAAGTCTGCAAGAACATTCCCTGATCATTCTTTGATATTGATCTTTTTGAAATAGATATTATAGGAAGTTCTTTAGAACAAAACTTGTTGTGAACTTCTAATAGTATGTATTATTATATTTCTTGTCATGAATCCTTTTGTATTAATCCTTGTATTCTGATGATTTTTACTTCTCACTTTTGTGAGTTTATGGATTAATTAATATGTATGATTCATTTTATGTCTCAATTTGCATCATATCAAGTTTTTAAATTTTATTTGATTTATGAATGCTTGAATTGAGGGGGAGCTTGAAAAGATAAAAGCACTAATATTTCATATTACTTTAAAATTTGATTAAACCAAAATTAATCATTTAAAACATAATCAAGAAGTTTGTCATCATCAAAAAGGGGGAGATTGTTGAGGCAAAATCCCAATTTGATGTTTTAAAGATAACAAACATCTTAATTATATTTTAAGTATAATTTTGGTCATTGTGTTATCTAACAAGTGCTTTTGAATGATATTAAAAAGACAGGTTTCATTGTGCAAAGCAAATAAATTAATATCAGCTCAGGAGAATGATACAAGAAAGTCAGCCATCATTCTTTCATCATTCCCTGGCTCCAGTGTGTTTGTTCTTCAATGCCAAAGCACCTATTTATTTTAGGTGATAAATGAACAAGACAAAGGAACACTTTTCATGAGAATATTGCACAAGATCTCTACAGCAACATATACCATTATGGAAAGACAAAGTGATTAATATCTTATGGGACTTTCCTTCTTGAGCCATATCATAAGGAGCATGTGCAAAGAATGTTCTTTGACCTCAAGGCATATTTAATTAATATCTGAAGTCAATATGGAAGAGAAGAACATAGACCAATTAGGAGAAGACAACAACTCTTTCACTATGAGTTGTTATGTACTTACATAGAATTATTAAATGATCTTTCTCCAAGAAGTAGTAGTCCTTTCTCCAACAAAGGCTATACTCTATTATCTATCAAGGATGTACTTGCAAAGTACTTTTCCAACAACCCTTGATCAGAATACAGCTGGTTGCTTGCATAGAAAGTTGTCCCCACACCATTCTCCCACTATTCCATGAAGCTTCTCAACACAGTTCTGTGAGAATGTTCTTTCATCATTCTCCCTGAAGCATTGTTCTTATATGACAGCAGAATTCAAAGGCAACGGTCACACTTGTTCCGCAAGCAATGAAAGTACAAAGCCAGCTCATCAAGACGCACTTCTTGGAGAACATTCTCAGAACATTCTCCAGCTTACTCCAAGTTTGTGAGTAACGGCTAGTTCATTGTTCTGTGATTTTCCTACACATTCTCCAAGACTCTAAAAGCTCTCCAAACATCTATAAATAGCATGGAATACACCAGGAGCAAAAGCAAGAGTTTGAACTACCATTTGATCATCCAATACTTGTCTTTCAAGCACAAGAATCTCACAAACTCTTTTTGATCTCTTTCACTCCAATCTTCACAATTGCATACTTGGATCAGCAATTCACTTGAGTGATTTTCAGAGAGATTTTTATATTAACTTAGAAAGCTTTATAAACCTGGTTTGGTTTGTTGTTAAGCTTTAGATCCAAACACCTCTTTGTAAAAAGAAAGAATTTGCTCAAGAATACGTGACTATTTCTTGAGCAACTACCTTAGAAGGAAAGGTAGAGATCACCTTGGTGATAAGGTGGAAGATAAGCTTGTGATAGCTTGACAAAGTTTTGAACTTGGTTTGGGAAACCCTCACTTGGTGTGGGAAACTGGACTAGCCCAATTAAGGGTGAACCAGTATAAACTTTTTGTGTTATACTTTCCTTTATCTTCATACTTATGCAAAACTGACACACTTGCACACACTTGAATATTCTGTGAGAATAATCAAAGAACGTTCTCTTCCATCTTTCATAGATTGATCAGAGAACATTCTCTCAACATTCTCTAAGTTAGTTTTGATTCAATACACTTAACTCACAACAATATTCTGTGAGAATATTCTTTGAACGTTCTCTGCTTTCTTTCATAGACTGACCAGAGAACATTCTCTCATCTTTCTCTAAGTCTGTTTTGACTTTATTCATTACATTTAAGTTTGATTTATCATACAACTTATATTACTGACAAATTGAGTTCAATTTTAAAGGGTCACAATTCAAACCCCCCCTTTCTTGTGATAAACTTTGCTACTTCAAATCGAACCATGCACCCTGGGTTAAAGTGCATGTTTAATCCATTCCCACTACCAATTGGGTTGTAACAGCCTGAACCCCACTACCAATTGGGTTGTAACAGCCTGAACCCCACTATTCTTTTATAATTAACCTAAGAGGTGTGGTTGAGCAGTTGGGGCTCATTGTAACAGCCCGGGCCCCACTATTCTTTTAGTCGATAACCCGGCTGCCACCTCATGATCTTCTCCACCCCCCTCACTAGTGGATTTTTTGCCTTCCGTGGGAATCGAACCATGCACCCTGAGGTTAAAGTGCATGTTCCATCCATTCCCACTACCAAAAACTCCACTAGTGAGGGGGGTGGAGAAGATCGTGAGGTGGCAGCCGGGTTATCGACTAAAAGAATAGTGGGGCTCGGGCTGTTACAATGAGCCCCAACTGCTCAACCACACCTCTTAGGTTAATTATAATTTAATTAATGAAATAAATAAATAAATAAATGTATTTAAAATAATAAACTAGAGAAATGTTTCTTCATTAGGTGAAAACTCCAAATCAAAAATCCCAAAACCCCAAAATCAAGTTCCTTCTTCATGTCTTCATTCCTTTGTCAAAAATCCCAAAATCCCCAAATCAAAACCAAAAATCGTTCATTCATTCGTCGTCGAATTGCAAAATCACGTTCGTTCTTCTTCGTTCGTTCGTTTCTTCCCCGAGTTGTAAAATCCAATCCGCATTTGTAACAGGGAATTTGGATATTAGAAAAAACCCGATAATATCAATTCCTAACCCCAAGAATTCCAAATATTGAATGGAACTCGTTGGAATATAGATTCTAAAAAAGTGACAGTGAGATAGTTTAGAGTAAGAAGAAGATAATGTTTGCTGAAAGTTATATTTTTATTCATTGGCCATAAGGCTTGTATAGGCAAAGTGATTACAATGATTAATCATTCAATACCATTAGGTTGTAAGTAAAGGAATCCTATGGTTGCCAACATAACAAAAAGGATCCAAAGAAATTAAGGTGACAGCTCATGCTATCTAGAAGCATCTACTACAATAGATAATTACTAGAGAAATAGTAAAACAGTAAAAATGATTTATTTAACTATGTTGGATATCCTGTCACAATACCCTTCCCTAGGGAGCACCATTGTCTTCAAGGGTGGAAGTTAGGAAACTGCTTCAACAAATCATAGTAGAATTCACATGTAACCATGTCTGCTGGGGTATCCTTCCATTGCACCAAGACCTTGGTAGCAGCTTGTGACCCCCTCTTAACCATTTTCCTATCAAGAATTAGTTGGGGAATTCGTGTCAGAATGTCAGTAATGAAGGTAGGAATCAGTGGAGAAGTATTGGCAGAAGGATTGTGACATTTCTTCAATTGAGAGACATGGAACACATTGTGAATAACAACATCTGGAGGAAGTTCGAATTTGTAAGCAACTTGTCCCACTTTATCAATTACTTGAAATGGTCCATAATATTTTGGAAGAAATTTGTCAGCTTTATGTTTCTTCTTAGACATTTGCCTATATGGTTGCAGCTTTAGGAAAACAAAATCATTGATCTCAAAACATCGGTTGCTACGATGTACATTGGCCTGTAACATTCTGTTTTGTGCTCGGAGAAGGTGAAATTGTAGGACCTTAATAGCCTCTCCTCGAGCCTCTAGAGTCCGATCAACTGCTGGAATTGGGGACTCTCCGGGTAAGTAAGGTAAATGGACTAGTGGTGGTTGTCCATACACAATTTCGAAAGGGGTTGAGCGAATAGCAGATTGAAAATTCATGTTGTACCACCATTCCGCAAGGGAAAGCCATTTGAACCAAGTTTGATGTTTTTTAGAGCACATACACCGAAGATATGTTTCCAGCCCTTTGTTGACGATCTCAGTCTGGCTATCCGACTGAGGGTGGTATGCTGTGGATTTGTTTAGAGCAACTCCTTCAAGAGTGAAAAGGTCATTTCAAAATTGACTTAAAAAGATTGGATCCCTGTCACTAGTGATTGTATTCGGCATACCATGTAATTTAAACACATTGTCTAAGAAAACTTGAGCTACATCCACTGCAGTGTAAGGGTGAGCAAGTGACATAAAGTGGGCATATTTACTTAGGCGATCCACTACCTTAAAGATAACTTGCTTACCGGCTGACATGGGCAAACCTTCAATGAAATCCATGCTGATATGAACCCAAATGAGAGAAGGAATGGGTAATGGTTGTAGTGAACCTGGTGAGGCAGCTTGATCATACTTGCATGTTTGACAAATACAGCAGTTTCTGATAAAATTCTAAATATCTTTCATCATCCCTTTCCAAAAAAATATAGATTTAATTCTGGCACTAGTGGAATCCCTGCCAGCAGATGAACTGTGCAGCCAGACAAGGATGGTATGCTTTAGAGCAACATCAGACCCTACAACTAGTTTTCCTTTCCTTCTGAGTTCATTCCGAATACAAGTAAATTTTGGATGAGAGGAAGAATTTGATTGCAAGTCAGTCACAATCTTAGCTAATGTTGGGTCACTAGACCAAGAGTCCCTGATGCATCAGTTTCAACCGTGAATTTTTTTGTAAAATATGGAAGTTGCAAGACAAGAAGAGTAATGAGAGACTGTTTCAGATTGCTAAAGGCCTGTTTTGCTAAGTCATTCTAGTGGAAGTTATCTTTTTTGAGTAGATCAGTCAATGGTTGAGAGGTCGTACCAAAGTCCGTCACAAACCTTCGCTAGTATCCCCCTAAACCAAGAAATCCTCTTAATTGTTTCAAATTCTTGCGTAGTGGCCAATCTTCAACAACTGGAATCTTAGCAGGGTTAGTGGAAACTCCTTGTGCCGAAAAAAAATGTCCCAAATATTCAACCTTGTTCAAAGCAAACTGACATTTGGCTTTGTTTAAGAACAAATGATGTTCTTTAATAGTGAGAAATACTTGAGTCAAATGAGAGAGATGTTGATCCATAGAGCTTCTATATATCAAGATATCATCGAAAAAAATTATAATAAACTTCCTAAGAAAAGGCTTAAAGATATGATTCATGAAAGCTTGAAATGAAGTCGGGGCATTTGTCAATCCAAATGGCATTACCAAATACTCAAAATGGTTACTATGTGTTTTGAAAGCAGTTTTGTGTTCCTCGCCAATTGCCATCCTCAATTGGTGATAACTAGATCTCATATCTAACTTGGAAAAAATTGAAGCACCACCAAGTTCATCCATAAGGTCTTCAATCAATGGAATAGGGAATCTATCTTTGATTGTACAATTGTTGAGGCATTGGAAATTCACACACAGACGCCAAGACCCGTCTTTTTTTCTAACTAGCACCGTATGAGAAGAATAAGGGCAGTTACTATGTTGTATAATGCCTTGAGTGAACATCTCGTCGACTAGTTTGTCAATGATATTCTTTTGGACGGTAGAATATCTATATGGTCGAAGGTTGAAGGCATCAACACCCTCCTTGATGGGAATTTTGTGATCAAAACCAGGTCTAGAAGGAGGTAAAGTGCTGGCTTCAGAAAAAATGTCATCAAATTGCTGGAGTAAGTCTTCTAGAAGTGAAGGAAAGGGTAGTGTAGGATCAGAAGCTTCAAACAAGTTATAAATAGGAAAGAATAAGTGAGCCTCATTCTCAGCTAATGACAAAAAACACATATCTACACCAGTTTTTACTACTTGAGAGAAGGACTTGTTATTAACCACTTTCAAAGATGATATTTTAGCACCACGCAGCACAAATTTTCGACCTTGTTGAAAAAACTCCATCTGCAATTTCTCAAAATCCCACACAATAGGACCAAGTGTTTTCAACCACTGGATACCGAAGATAAGGTCACAATAGACCAAAGGTAACACAATTACATCAGCTTGAAATTGTGTTTGTTGCATAACCCATTTGAAAGACTTGCAAATGAATGTGTTGTACCTCAATTTTGGACCTAAAATCCAATTTGCAGTTGATACATCAAAAATATATATATATATATATATATATATAAATGTTTTATCACATATGTGTTAATTTCCGATTTCATGCATATTTTCTTATTTTTCTCATATTTTCATTATTTTATCACAATTTCATATTTTTCAACTATTTTACTCTTTAAGTCTATTTTATTTTAAATAGTTCTTAATTAGCGTTAAAATCGAAAAAATAGTTTTTTATTTTTATATTTTATTTTTTACTTCTTATTATTATTATTTTCATATTTTCTAAAATATAAAATGTTTATTTTGCTTTTCGTTTATTTTATTTTATTATCCAAAATTAAAATAAATATAATAGTAATTAAATGGTAAATATTTTCAACTACTCATCCTTTTCTACCTTCTATCATTTACCTTTTAATACATTTATTTCCTTTTTCTTATTTTCATTTTTTATTTATTTATTTATATTATTATTATTATTATTATTATTATTGCATTTGGTCCTGGGTTCGATCCCCGGCCGGTGCGTATGGAGAAGCATTTGTTGGGAGAGGTCAACCCCTTAAATGGATCTCAGTTACCTCGAGGGGATTAGTCTCTGCAGTTGCGCGCGGAGGATACGTTTGGTTTACCAAAAAAAATTATTATTATTATTATTACAACAAGTTTCTTTTTACTCTTCTCCATTTTTTTTTAATTAAGTAAAAGGAATCCAAAGCAAGTCAAAAAACAATATCACATGCATGCCATTTGTTCTCTTCCTCAAGATAGACCAAAAATCTCAACAAACTTTTGATGACACGAAATCATATCGTATTTTTAGCTTAATTTATGTAAACTTTAGTTGCATTTTCATATGTTTTTATTTCATTTATGTCTTTTTATGTTGGTATTTGTTTTCTTTTCAGTAATGTCGAATAAAATAGGTCGGAGAAGAGAATTGAGCAAAAAGTGCCAAAAACGCAGCAAAAAGGGGGGTGCAAAGCACAAATTCGCGCAGCCCACAAAGGAGCCCAGCAGAAAGGGGCATTTTCCCCCATCAGGCTTGTGGCGCCTGCCATGAAGCTCGTGGCGCCCGCCACAGAATCAAAGCCCAGCAAAAACAGTTTTTCTGTGACGTGGGGAAGTGGCACACCGTCTGATCCGTTTATGTTCCTAATCGTACGTCAATTGGATGAGATCAAAAGTGAAGCATATCCTCCCTATTTTTATGGATCGTACGAGGCAAAATTCTCCTATAAATAGAAGCTCAAAACTCAGACCTCCACACGCCGTTTTCTTCTTTATTTCAGTCAGTTTATATTTTCCGTTTCGTTAATTGTAAGGGTATTTCCACATCGGAAATCCGTTTTTAATTCCGTTTTCACATTCCTGTCAAGAATTCTGTACCGGTTATTATCGTCAAGTTTAATTCAAGTTTATTCAGAATTTTATTTCCAGGTTTTTTTATGCGTTTATTTAATTATTTATTTATTATGTCTAATTTAATTTATTGTTTTTGTTTGTTTGTTTCTTTCTCTATGTCTAGCTAAATTCCTAGATATCGGTATGTAATTTAATTCTCCGAAGGGGATTTAATAATGATGTAGCGCGCGCAAATTAAACTATTTTTCTGATTCGGGTTTCTAATTTTAAAACTCCTAAGCTTTTGAACGAAAGTAAAATAAAGCAATTAAGGTTAAAATCAATAGAGCGAGAGTTTGAGGTTTTAACTAGATAGTAGAAACTTGATATTAATTTTTGAACGAGCGAGAGCCACGTTAGAATTAATTAGGACTTATTGATTTTCAAAATATACTTTCGAAACTAAGGTGGTAGAAAAGTGACAGTAAAACTCCTAGTCTAGTTAGTATGGTTTTTATCAATAAAACGAGAGTGTGAGGTTTAAACCTTTAAATTGAGAAAGTCCTTCTGAAAAATAAATCCTTTTTCGTGCGCTATTAATTTATTAATCCCCGATGGTTAATTAGTTACGTACTGATATCCCGCTTTAATTAATTTAATTCTTCTTTTTAAATTTCTTTTTTTAAATTCTAAAACAATTCTAAACCACTATTCATTAGCCTTAGATTTACACCGTAACGACAGAAATACGGTACTCAACTATTGGTCCCTGTGAATTTGATATCTTTTAAAACTACACGACGAGACTGTGCACTTGCGGTCAAGATCAAATATTTTATACACAAATCGTCCATCAAGTTTTTGGCGCCGTTGCCGGGGACCAATTTAGTCGATATCGTAACTCCGTCGTTACACCGTAGAGACTAAGGCATTTTTAAATTTTAAATTTAATTTTGAAAAATTTTAGGATAAGTCCTTCGCGCTTAATCTGATGTACAACCCTAATTTCTTTTATAATGACTATCCTCAAAATTTCAACTACCCCAATCATGATTTCTATAACTACCAGCCTCAACCGTCCTCATACTTCGAGGGACAATACCTTAACTCTCAATATGAATACCAATCTCAATACTTCGAGGAACCGGACGAATCCGTGAGTCCTAGCCTATTAGCAGTGTTTGATGAATTTATGGAAGCCTCCGCTAATGCAAGGCTAGAGCAAAAATTAAGGGAATTTATGCGAGTACAAACCCTCGAAAACGAAAAGATTAGGCTACGCAACCTCGAATATACCAAAGCCTTTGAGAAGCTCAACAATAAGGTCGAATCAATAGCGACTTACCAAGAGTCAATGGAGACGCGAATCTCCCAGCTCGCTCAGACGGCCATAAGACTCTCTCACGAGAGACAAGTAAACGTTGTAGCAGACATTAGTGGAAGCGAGATTGAGATGCCTAGTGAGGATGATAGTGATGTTGAGAGTTTTGGCAAGCAAAGAGTGGAGATCAAAGAAACATCACCGACACTCCTCCCTAGTGAGGTAGTCGAAGAGGTAGAGAAGGGAACACTGTATGTTTTCCCTGCTCCCTATAACCCACCAATCCTTGTTCCCCAAAGTTTAGTAGAAACTAGAGTGGACCCAAAACCCCAAACATGTGGAAAAGGAAAAAATATAAAAATCTACACACATGGGGTTGAGGGCGCAAAAAGAAAGAGGAAATTGGGGGTAAGAAAATTAAAGTGAGTCGTTAGTACAAAGAGGATGAGGGTAACACTCGGAAAGGTGAGTGTAAATACTAAGTCAAAAGAAAGAAGGGCAGCTGAAATTGAACCAGAACCCCCGCCTCAAATCAGTAAATCTTCTTTTCTTCCAAAACACAAAATAATAGAAGAGGGCAAGAAAGCTGAACCGCCCTACAGGAGAAAAAAGACAAAAGGTGAAGGGTATTTGAGAGCACTTGATAAGTGGCCATGGAAACCTAAAGCTATACTAGGTAAGGGGATTGAGGTAGATAGAGCTAAAATCCAAGTCATAGAAAATCTACCACCTCCCAAATTTGTGAGAGAAGTTCGAAGCTTTCTAGGACACGCCGGTTTCTATCGGCGATTTATTAAAGACTTCTCAAAAGTCACAAAACCCTTAACTAGGCTGCTAATGAAAGATGCCGAGTTCATTTTTGATGAGGAGTGCCTAAGGGCATTCCAACAATTAAAGGCAGCTCTCATTTCCGCACGCATCATGCAGCCACCTGATTGGACTTTACCATTCGAGATCATGTGTGACGCTAGTGACTATGCCATAGGCGCGGTCTTAGGCCAAAGGAAAGATAAGAAGCTTCATGCTATCTATTATGCTAGTAGGACCTTAGTGTTGTTGTTAGAGCCCTAAGGGCCAATACTTTTAAGTACTTGTATTTGAATTATTTATTAATAATATAATGTTTTATTTATTAATTAATAATATAAGGCACTTCTTTATTATGTTTGTAGGAGTCCAAAATAATAAAGTCCCTAGAATAGATAGTCCGTTTAATATTAAGTATGACTTAATCATGAGACTAAATTAAACATAAGGACACTATTCTTAAAGTATCCGTAGTCGAGCTTTAAGGTGAAAAGGGATAACCTTAAAGCATAAAGACTAAAGACTATTATGAAGATAGACTGATGATCGCATCTCATGGATCATAGGATAAGGAGTTATCAAGTCTTGACATAGATATAAATATTAGGAGTAATATTTATATTGGATTGACCCGCTATGAGAGTACTACATGGAATGTTATGTAATGTGTCATAAGTTACTCTCATGGTGATAATGGTGTAAGCCACCCTTAGACCTGAAACCACTATGTACCCTAGATGTGGAGTCAAGTGCTTTATCACTGATCTAACGTTGTCCGTAACTGGATAATCATAAAGGCGGTAGATGGGTACTTCATAAAGCATGATGAGGGACAGTAGTGTCCTAGATGGAATTTGCCAATCCTACATAACAAGATAAATGTCTATGGGCCCAAACTAGACAAGGATGACACTGTCTGTGCCTTGTGTTCAATATAGACATAAGGGCAAAGGGGTAATTGTACACAACAAATATTATCACTGAATGTTTTTGTTAAGATCACATAAACATTCCGTAACATGGGTAACATTGATGTATTGCTAGAAACCTCTCAATGTTTATAATATTAAATAGTTGATTTAATATTATTGCCATCGTTACGGAAACCTACAGGGTCACACACATAAGGACAGTATAGTGAGAGATAGAGAACACCGTAAGGTACGGTGCACTTGAGAAAAATATGCATTGTGATAAAGTATCACAAATTAATGAAAGGCGGTACACCATATGGTATGGTGGACGTGCGCGCACATGAGTATGATGACTCATGGGGCGCGCGCCCAATAAAAGATATGGTGGGTTTTTATTTTATTTTGTTTGTTTGTTACAAACAAATCTTGTTATTTATTTTGTTTGTTTTTGTTACAAACAAATTTTATTGGACAAGAAAAATATTTATCTTGGAGAACAAGATAATAAACAATATAAATAGAGACCTAGTGAAAAGAGTTTCACAAGTGAAAAACATAAGGGACTTTCATAACAATATTAGGGTTACGTGAGTCCTAATATTTTCTCAGTATTCTATCACTCTCACTGTTATTCTTCATTCACAAGCTAGCACTTGGATTGGAGAAAAGCTGTTCGTGTGGACTAGTTAGAGACGTTGCGGTTCATCCTTCAACGTTCGTGATCGTCTTGTTCGTGATTCAAAGGGTTCTATTCTACCAGAGGTAAAACCCTAAACACATGATCATGACCCTTTGTAAGGATCTCTTAAGGAAAATTTTTGAATTCCGCTGCTTTAACTAAACCTATTTTTCTTCAGTGGTATCAGAGCTACTTACGAAACCATGATTATGATGTTTGTTTGAATTATGTTTTAATGTGATTCCTAAACAAGATAAAATTGAAGAATTAAATTTTAATTGATCAAGTCTTGTATGAGATACAAGGGAACGTGATGCAAATAAAGTATATTTGATATACTAGATTTCATCCGTTGAAATTCACGTAGTCGTTTGTTGGTATTGAACAATCCGCGTTAAATGTTTCGAAACCTTCGATTTGTGAAACACTGATGTGGTGATGAATCAAACTGATATTCGTTCATGGTGAATTTTGATGGAAGGAAGTTGTTGCATTAAGGTTTAAGACAACACAAGGGTTGTGTTATGCAGAAAAACTGCTTCAGAATCACCGGAAATCGTGACACGATGAGAGACATCGTGACACGATGGCCAAAACAGAAAGGGTCTGAAATAGCACCATCGTGACACGATGAGAGTCATCATGACACGATGGACCATCATGACACGATGGACAGGACAGAAAGGTCCTAAAAGTGCACCATCGTGACACGATGAGAGTCATCGTGACACGATGGCCAGGACAGAAAAGTTTTGCTTCCTGAGTTGATAAATCGTGACACGATGATGGTCATCGTAACACGATTTTGCCTTATATGCACAACGTGGTCAATTTTAAAATTTTAATTTTAATTAATCCAACTTTAATCAATGATAATAATAAAGTATGTTTGTTATCATAATGATGATTAGTTATGGCTTCAATCTTTGTTTATAAATACGATCTATGTATCGTACTTTTCTCTAAATCTTGATAAAAACTCTCTCATTGGCTTGAGAGAACACATATGTTAGGAGGCTATAACTAGTTCATCTTGTTTTATTGATACATGTGAGAACGTCTTGTATGTTAAACAAGCCGATGAGATCAAACTAAATCAAAATCCATCAAGAGACACATAAGAGACTAATAAAGAAGATGTAGTTTTTCGCCTACCGCGATGTGCATTTTTCTATACTAGTAAAATATGTGAATATTAAGTTTTGTGCTTTCCGAATTTTAGAACTCATCAAGACTGGTATCGAATAAAGTCGGTTCGCCTACCGCGAAGTACATTGTCAATATAGGTATGATGCGATGGGATAATGGTAATATCCAACTTCTAAAATTGGGTCAAACTTAACTAAACAAATATAATGAGATTATATGAGTTTAGAAGCAAGCGTTGGGAACAATTCATATGATGAACTTGAATAAGGAGTTATTCACCCAACGAAAATATTCAAGAGTTGCATGAGATGTAATTGGAAGGGGTTCCTACCTAAATAACTAAGTCTTGTGTAATCCGCCCACCGCGGACTTAGGACAAAGTGAAATATGGATCTTGACCCACTAGAAAATCTTCCAACGGGATTTTCCGAATCAAATGATGAGGGTCATTTGTTTTGAGTAAAATAGTGGAATCCTTTTAATAAAAGTCCTTATTAAAAGAATTTATCATAATATAAATATCTTACATATTTTTGAAATTAAATACAATACAAATTATGTTGTCCTTATGAAGGACAAGGATTTCAGAAAATAGTTTCTGAATTGGTACACAAATGAGAATGGTTCTCAAATACAAGGAGTACTATAAGAGCTTGTACTAAATTCTAACAACCTACTAAAACTAGATTGGAGAAGGATGCTTATTAGAAGTATCAAGTTGACATCTAGATATAAAATACTTCATACTTTTAAACAATGAATGATGTGATCGTTTAAAGCAAGATTTTTTTGAAAGAACATCAAAAGTATGATAGAGTTCTCAATAGATCAAAGAGTTGGTCATAAGACAAATTATAATTGATAGATATGGACAAATTTATGAATTTCTATATCTACCGGAATTTGTTGAGTTGAATGAGAATTTATTTGCGCTATTAAAATTTGAGATATGATATAAATAAGATTTATATTTCTCTTATTTGAATAGAACAAAATTGGTTGTCAAAGGAGAGCGGCTATTTTAAAATGGTTAGACCATTGATTGAAACAAGAATGCCGTAAATAGTTCTTGGAAGAGTCAAACTAAAGGGAATGAAGTAAGACTTCAATATTATACATATTGTTATAGAAAGTCAAGATTTCTATTTCTACAAAGGTATATGATACAAGGATCGAATCTCAATTTTTCAAAAATAGAGATGCTTAAAGAATTAGAACATTGACTGTAATATTAAGTCAACTAATGTCTAGAATGAAAATTGTTTCATTAACTATGAAAGCTTATGTCTAGAATGAAAAATTGTTTCATTGACAACGAGAGCTTATGATATGACTTAAAATTGATTTGAAATGGACACAATAATTGTTATTGAATTCCATATAGTAATAGAAGTATCTTGTAATGACAAGATAAGAATTTTAGATTTAAATAATAAGACAAACGATTGTCATATCATTTAAACAAAGTCTTCTATAATATTGTCAAGTAATGGACTAGGGTTCCATGATCTTGATAAGACTAGTCTATAACAATTATGACAAGAGCCAAATAAGATTTGGATCTTGTATATGTATCAAGATTTCTATTGTTTAGTATAAATATTTGATGTGTCAATAAAACGATACATGATCAATTTGAGCAATATGCATGAGATGTATGTCGACCACTAAACATATTTGTTTCATACATTGAGTTTATTTTTCTTCATTATCATTGATGATTAAAATCATTAAATATGGATATGTGTGAGACACAAATTAGAAATCTTTGAATTTGTCAAAGAATTTAAACAATGAAGAAAATAGAACTCAATAAAATTATTTAAATCATATGAATAAGTCATATTAGTAAATACTTACTTATTGAATATAATAACTAATTTATCACATCATGTTTGACATGATATTAATTAAGATAGTTTAATTATAAACATTATTGACTCTTAAAATCTTTTTGCTTATAGTCAATTTTCACCCACAATTAGTTCCTCTTTTAAAATCATCATAAAGACACCATATGCAATATGGAGGTAAAAGTACCAAGTTTGTCTTCATGAGAATTTTGGATTAAAAAATTTATTAGATAAATTAAATCCAAGACTAATGGATAAATATGTGGAAGTATTCTAAGGGATACTAGTCTTATATCACTCTAAAGGACAAAAGTTGTTTTGTTGCTAGGTTTAAAGCATTCCTCTAGTGGGAGTGTGTTTCTAAAAGAAACAGTGGGAGTGATATAGAACTTGAAAAATTATTCAAGTACTACAAGACATATTTATTGGAAAGGTAACACAAACCGGTTCCTCAAGGTTGTTGAAGAACCATTGATTTGAGTTGCACAAAATCTTAGATAAGTCCAACATATCACATGGATAAAGAGTTTGATTGGATCATGACTTGGCAAAGTGATATGGTTTTCATAATAGATGAATCTCTGACTTTCTAAAAGGTCGTAAGACGGTCTATATTCTGAGAAGTGGCTAAATGCCTGGAAATCTTATAAATAATCCATATACATTAGCCTTATGTAGATAATGGTTATGTCATCAAGATGAGTAAGACTCGTACGATGAAAGTGAGTATTATTATTGAATACTGATATGGATGGTATTAATAATACCTTTTAAGATTTGATTGATCATTAAAGGTTTTATGCAAAATCATAATTCAAATTATGATGAAACCCTAAATGTAATTAATAGTAAAGCTTAAAATTTGTTTGATTGCTTTTACTAAATGTTGTACTACATGTTTTGGTGGATGGATAACAAAATTGCATTCCTTAATTGGAATGACCTAATATTTATGTACTAGACATATATGTAGGGTTTTGTTGATCCAAAGGATGCTAGAGAGGTATACAACTTGTATATATCTATCTAATATTGATTAGATAGATTTCTCAGAAACTTAATTATTCTTTGTTCCTATTATGAAGTTTTGAGAAAACAAATTAATAAGGACAAACCTATCTAATTTTGATTAGATTGAATAAGTTTAAATATTTGTTCCTTTTGGAAGTTTTATGGAAAACAAATTGTTAAAGGACAAATATATAAATGTATCTTGTGCACACAAGGATTTAGTGGGAGAAATAATATTAAATATGGTGTAATATGTGGAAGACATATTAATCATCAAAAGGTATTTTCCTTTTACATGTGAAACATGATTAAAGAAATAAACTCTTGATGAAATACTTAGGCAAGAATTCCTAAAGAGTTAGGAATAGCCTATCTATTTAGGCAAGAAGTCCTAAAGAGTTAGGAATAGCCTATGTACATAATTTGACAAAGTGTTCAAGATGCTTAAATAATTAAATGTGTGAAATTATTGCATGTGTTGAAAAAATTGGTTTTGTCTAAAGGACAATATCATATCTCATTGGATGAGAAAGAGACATGTGAAAATTAGTCCATATGCTTTGGAAGATAGGATTAATCATGCACATCTTAATATGTACAAAAATAAGATACACCATGAGATTGTAACACAATCAATAAGTACCAAAATTGAAATTAGTGTTTGACACTAACTTACCTTCAAGATCCTTGAGGACCTTAAAGTAACTAAGGACTTTTTCTTGAAATAGATGGATATGGAAAGGATCATTATAAGGAAGTTATAATGATGGAAGTTTCCATATCAATGTATTGTATATCATGCTCGAATATAAACATTGAAAGCTATAAGATAAGCTTCGTAGTATGTTTATTTCAGTTACTGAAGTTAAGTATTAAAGATTGGATCGTTTAGCTTATGATTAAGCTAAAACTATGTTTCCGGTGTTGCAAGTCACATTAATCACATTAGTGATGGTGATGGTTTAATCTTACAAGAACACTTGAGAATAGATCTCACCGACGATTCATTTATACTAGGACACTTCTATATTTCGATAGAGATCGAAATAGAACGTTGGAAGATACGTAAAATACCACAATAAGGAATTGTTCCTCATCCACTAAATAAGCCTCTTGCGCAGTTGATGCGTGATGGGCATACTAGGTCTATGGGTGTTAGAGAACACCTAATTGGCCTTAGTGCTAGTGGGACCTTAGTGTTGTTGTTAGAGCCCTAAGGGCCAATACTTTTAAGTACTTGTATTTGAATTATTTATTAATAATATAATGTTTTATTTATTAATTAATAATATAAGGCACTTCTTTATTATGTTTGTAGGAGTCCAAAATAATAAAGTCCCTAGAATAGATAGTCCGTTTAATATTAAGTATGACTTAATCATGAGACTAAATTAAACATAAGGACAATATTCTTAAAGTATCCGTAGTCGAGCTTTAAGGTGAAAAGGGATAACCTTAAAGCATAAAGACTATTATGAAGATAGACTGATGATCGCATCTCATGGATCATAGGATAAGGAGTTATCAAGTCTTGACATAGATATAAATATTAGGAGTAATATTTATATTGGATTGACCCGCTATGAGAATACTACATGGAATGTTATGTAATGTGTCATAAGTTACTCTCATGGTGATATGGTGTAAGCCACCCTTAGACCTGAAACCACTATGTACCCTAGATGTGGAGTCAAGTGCTTTATCACTGATCTAACGTTGTCCGTAACTGGATAATCATAAAGGCGGTAGATGGGTACTTCATAAAGCATGATGAGGGACAGTAGTGTCCTAGATGGAATTTGCCAATCCTACATAACAGGATAAATGTCTATGGGCCCAATATTGAACTGGACAAGGATGACACTGTCTGTGCCTTGTGTTCAATATAGACATAAGGGCAAAGGGGTAATTGTACACAACAAATATTATCACTGAATGTTTTTGTTAAGATCACATAAACATTCCGTAACATGGGTAGCATTGATGTATTGCTAGAAACCTCTCAATGTTTATAATATTAAATAGTTGATTTAATATTATTGCCATCGTTACGGAAACCTACAGGGTCACACACATAAGGATAGTATAGTGAGAGATAGAGAACACCGTAGGGTACGGTGCACTTGAGAAATATATGCATTGTGATAAATTATCACAAATTAATGAAAGGCGGTACACCATATGGTATGGTGGACGCACGCGCACATGAGTATGATGACTCATGGGGCGCGCGCCCAATAAAAGATATGGTGGGTTTTTATTTTATTTTGTTTGTTTGTTACAAAAAAATATTGTTATTTATTTTGTTTGTTTTTGTTACAAACAAATTTTATTGGACAAGAAAAATATTTATCTTGGAGAACAAGATAATAAACAATATAAATAGAGACCTAGTGAAAAGAGTTTCAGAAGTGAAACACATAAGAGACTTTCATAACAATATTAGGGTTACGTGAATCCTAATTGTCGCACCTCGAAAAACGCGCGAGCGTATACGCGCTCGGAATGACTACAGAGTCGCCACCGAATTTTATTTGTTAAGGGAAAATATCGATAAAACCCATTTGTTAAATGGAAAGACGGTCATCGCAACCGTTTCCAGGTTCGGGAGTCGATTATGCGAGGGGAAGGTATTAGCACCCCTCACATCCGTTGTACTCAACGGGAACCTTCTTATTAATTTTAGGGTATGAAGAGTGTTTTAAAGTTTGCTTGCTTATTATTTTTTTATTTATTGCATTTATTATAAGTGGGGGGATTTTTAGTTTTTTATTATTGGGCTCGACAGGATGTTGGATCCTGCTCCTACGTATTCTCAGGTGCAATGAGAAATCAGAGCTTCGTAGTTCATGGTGTCAATGTTGTTGGTTGGTTTTTTTTAGAGAACTAAGTTTATGTCGCATTCTAGCAGTTAAACGTATGGCTTGTATGCTCGCACATTGGAGGCATAAGCGCTTGTTTGTATTGCGTTAGAATGGATAAACATAGTCCTTTTATGAAAAAGTCTTGAGTTGATTAGGATTTGATTTGGAAAAAGAGTTTTGATTTGTTGAATGTCTTTAATGTTTTTTGTTTGAGAAAATCTTTTAAGGAAGTGGATTATCTAAATTAGAGATATACACCAAGAATCTAGATAACCGGATAAGAAAAGGTATACACCGGATCTCCTCCTTCCTTTTAAATTATTATAGTGTTTTTTTGTTTTTGTTGAAAAAGAGATGATCATCTAATCGCAAGATATACACCAAGAAATTAGACAATCGGAGAAAACAACGCATACGCGAAGCCGTCTCGTTTTTTAATTGAATTGTTGTTATATTTTTTGAAGTTTTTAGAAAGATTATGATTATTTAAATCGCTCGGTATACACTGAGAAATTTAATAATCGGAGAAGGAGAGACATACACCAAACCGTCTCGTTTTATTTGAATTGTTATTATGAATTTTTTGTAGAATTTTGGAAAGATGATCGCTCGGTATACACCGAGAAATTTAACAATCGGAGAAAGAGAGACATACGCCAAACCGTCTCGTTTTATTTGAATTTGTTATTATGAATTTTGTTAGAATTCTTTAGAGAGATGACGACTATTTAAATCGCTCGATATACACCGAGAAACTTAAATAATCGGAGAAGGAGAGACATACGTCAAACCATCTTTTTTCATTCTAGTTTTGAATTGATTATTTTTTGTGTTTGGAATATTTTATTTCGGTACTTGATATTTGCATATTTAGACTCTTATAATAAATTGAATGGGATGAATCAAATGGAGCCAAATAAAACAAACATATATGTGTAGTACCAAGGAAGACTACCGAAACAGAAAATCAAATTGACAAAAAACATGTGTATGTGGCGACAATCATTGTTTAACATGTGGTAGCAATTACTCATAAATAAACCAAAACAATGTCTATATGAAATAAAACAGAAGGCATAAACACAATTTAGAACTCAAAATAAATTAACAAAGAGCATAGAAACCAAACCAGAACGTCGACCTACCTTCTTCTTCTTCTTCTCCTTTGCGTTTTCGAAGGTTTTGTGGCGGCTATGGGAGTGGTGGTCGGCATTGGATCTGTGCGGCAACAACAAGGGTGTGCTGAATTTTGCTTCTCAAATTGTGTTTATTTCTGGTTCAGATTTTTGTTCCCCTCCGTGTTTTCTACTCCTCTTTTTTTACGCTCAGATTTTGTGTTTTTTTCTGTGGTTTTGGCTCAGATTTTTTTTTTAGACTGTGAATTGAGTTGTGTATTTATACTAGTTTATTAGATTTGTTTGTTAATGCTTTGTTTTTGGGATATCAGATATAATTTGTTGTGAATCTACCCCTTTTCTCTGAATTCTTTGTTGGTTATCGGATATGGATTAATCAAATTTGCCTCTGAATTTCTTTCCCCCTAAATCTCTGTATCTGCTGCGTTTTTGTTCTTTTTGGTTCAAACAGATTGACGTTTTTTGTTCCTTTTTCGGTTTATTTAATTAATTAATTTTTTTGTATTTTTGGTTTATTTTGTTTGTTGTTTTTTTTTTGTGGCAATTTTGAATATAAATAAATAATAATAAAACGTGACAGAAAAGTTAAGAAATAACAACAAAAATATAAAACATAAATAAGCATAAAAAAGATTAAAATAAAAAAGGTCACCAATGGGGCTTGAACCCATGACCTCAAGTTGCTAATCTCTTTGCTCTCAAACAATTATCAACTCAACTATCCTTCATTTTCAAAAGAAAGTTGACATAACAATTCAATAAGAGTGGGTAAAATTTGGGGTATGACACTAATATTTTCTCAGTATTCTATCACTCTCACTGTTATTCTTCATTCACAAGCTAGCACTTGGATTGGAGAAAAGCTGTTCGTGTGGACTAGTTAGAGACGTTGCGGTTCATCCTTCAACGTTCGTGATCGTCTTGTTCGTGATTCAAAGAGTTCTATTCTACGAGAGGTAAAACCCTAAACCATGATCATGACCCTTCGTAAGGATCTCTTAAGGAAAATTTTTGAATTCCGCTGCTTTTACTAAACCTATTTTCCTTCACTTAGACCCCGCGCAGATGAACTACGCCACCACAGAAAAAGAACTCTTGGCTGTTGTGTTCATAGTCAACAAATTCCGTTCTTACCTAATGGATAGTCGTCGCCCCTCAGGGTGCTTAAACTAAAAGGGAAGTCGTCGCCCCTCAGGGTGCTTAGACTAAAACGGTAATTTTTTTGCTCTGCAGAGTGTTTCGATTAATGGATAGTCGTCGCCCCTCAGGGTGCTTAAACTAAAAGGGTGGTCGTCGCCCCTCAGGGTGCTTAGACTAAAAGGTAAAAAAAAAAAATTTGCTCCGCAGAGTGTTTCAATTAATGAATAGTCGTTGCCCCTCAGGGTGCTTAAACTAAAGGGTGGTTGTCGCCCCTCAGGGTGCTTACTGAGTTAGGTCATCTCCCCGCAGGGTGTTTATATGCTAAGGGTAAGTGGTAATGATTGTTGTAGGCTCACGCGTGGCCTGGCAAATCTGATCCGCTGGGGGATATGGGGTACTCGTTTTGCATTACTATGCCAAGAGTTGATCTTTTTTTTTGAAAAAACTTTGAGTTTAACCTTTAGTTGTGTCATGATGACTTTATGCAGATGCATGTATGTTATGCTAATCTTGAACAATGCATGTTGTATTTCAATGCGCGTTAAATGTAATGCATGATCGATGCATGTAAAGGAATATTGTCGGAATCCTTGGTAACCGGCGGAGGCCCAATTTTCAAATAAGGCGTGTTGGAACGATGTAAGAACCCTTGCGTTTGGGATGTTTGCTGACTGAGTGTCGTATAATGGACGGACATAACCTTGATGCCCCTCGTTTGGCTCAGAGTCTATCTGTTGTGCATTCGCCCTTGGCTGGGGAAGAACTTGTGTCAAGTATCATGACGACTGATGTGAATTTTTGTTTCCGACCCTGAAGCTACAACGCTGGGGTCCGCTGGTATTCGTTCAACATTTTTAAATATCTAAGCAAAAAACCGATTTTGAATGCTTTTCATGTTACCCCCAATATTTTCAGCACATTATTATCAGCAATAAATCAGCATTTTTAAAAATGAATACAAAAAGAAAGCGATGAAAGAAAAGGGAATTTTATTCATTGAAAGGAGACCCCGTGAACGGGTGAATGACACAAGAAGATGTAACCCCTATAAGAGGAGATTACTGAAAAAGAAAAAAAAATGGCAACTAGAATATGTTCCCCTGAAGTACAACATGTGCTACTCTCCCTTGCAACCTTGAAATCATGATACTTCGCTTTGAACATGATGACTGGACTGTTCCCCTCCGTCTAGATTTGAAGATTTGTGTGCTGCAGTCATTTTGCCTTTGTTTTTGTTATTATATATTTTTTTAAAATTCCCTAAATTTTGCCTGGACCGCTCTTTCGAGTTTTCAGCCCACCGGGAGTATTTTCCTTTTTTGATGCCCCTAATTTTTTCCTGGACCGCCCTTTCAGGTTTTCAGTCCACCGAGGCGCTCTCTATTGCTTAAGTCGCCCTTTCGGGTTTTCAACTTAGCGAGCTTTATTTTTATTTCTCTTTTTTTTTTAGGCATAATACTTTTTGACTGCGTCGGAGTTCACTGAGAGTGGTAACTCCTCTCCATCCATGGTGGTGATAATCAAGGCTCCACCGGAGAAAGCCTTCTTCACGACATATGGCCCTTCATAGTTGGGAGTCCATTTTCCGCGTGGATCCTTGTGGATGGGTAGTATCTTTTTCAGCACTAGGTCTCCTTCTCTAAACACTCGAGGACGGACCTTTTTGTCGAATGCCTTCTTGAGCCTCCTCTGATATAGTTGCCTGTGGCACAATGCTGTTAGACGCTTTTCTTCAATGAGATTCAGTTGATCGTATCTTGCTTGTGCCCATTCTGCTTCTTCTAACTTTGTCTCCATCAAAACCCTCAGTGAAGGGATTTCAACCTCAATAGGCAGCACTGCCTCCATACCATATACCAAAGAAAAGGGAGTTGCCCCTGTAGAAGTGCGGATCGTTGTTCTATAGCCATGCAGCGCGAATGGTAGCATTTCGTGCCAATCCTTATAGGTTTTCACCATTTTCTGAACGATCTTCTTGATATTTTTATTAGCTGCTTCTACGGCGCCGTTCATCTTGGGACGATATGGGGATAAAATTGTGATGCTCGATCTTAAAATCATCGCATAACTCTTTCATCATTTTGTTGTTCAAGTTTGTCCCATTATCAGTAATGATCTTGTTTGGTATACCATAGCGGCAGATTATATCTTTCTTGATGAACCGGGCGACCACTTGCTTGGTCACATTTGCATAGGAAGCAGCTTCAACCCATTTGGTGAAATAGTCAATGGCAACTAGTATGAATCGGTGTCCGTTCGAAGCCTTAGGTTCAATCATTCCAATCACATCTATTCCCCACATGGAAAATGGCCATGGTGCGGTCAAGACATTCAACGGGGTTGGTGGCACGTGTACCCTGTCGGCGTATATCTGGCATTTGTAGCAGGATTTAACAAAGCGGAAGCAGTCAGCTTCCATAGTCAGCCAATAATAGCCTGCCCTTAGAATCTTCCTTGCCGTTGCATTTCCGTTGGCGTGAGTTCCGAAGGATCCTTCGTGGATCTCCTTAATAAGCATGTCTGCTTCAGACCTATCGACACACCTGAGTAGGACCATGTCATGGTTTCTCTTGTAGAGTACATTCCCGTCTAGGAAGAATTGTGATGCCAATCTTCTCAAAGTTTTCTTGTCTATGGCGGAAGCATTCTCTGGATACTCTTGCCTTTCAAGGTATTGCTTGATATCATGAAACCAAGGTTTGCCATCGCGTTCTTCCTCTAGCAGTGCGCACACAGTAGGTTCATCCATTCGACGCACTATTATGACTGGTGCTTCATTGCGGAAGTTCACTTTGTACATAGATGATAATGTAGCCAAAGCATCAGCCACCTGGTTTTCCTCTCTTGGGACATGGTGAAAGGTGATTTCATCGAAGTGCTTCATCAACTCCATGACATGAGCTCGATATGGAATTAACTTGGGATGTCGTGTCTCCCATTCTCCTTTTACTTGGTAAATGACCAGTGCCGAGTCTCCGTATACCTCCAAAGTCTTGATTCGTAAATCAATTGCAGCCTCAAGACCTAGAATACACGCTTCATACTCCGCCATGTTATTTGTGCACTCAAAACACAATCTTGCTGTGAATGGCTTGTATCCATCATTTGGTGATATCAAGACGGCCCCAATCCCGTGCCCCATGGCATTCGAGGCACCATCAAAAGCCAGCTTCCATCGAGCGCCTGGTTCCGGCCCTTCGTCATCACCTATGAATTTCTCGCTGTCCATGACCACGATGTTTTCATCTGGGAAGTCGAATTGTATGGGTTGATATTCTTCCAGAGGATGATGAGCGAGGTGCTCAGATAACACACTTCCTTTGATTGCTTTCTGAGCAACATATTGGATATTGTACTCAGATAACAACATCTGCCATCGTGCAATCTTCCCCGTGAGAGCAGGTTTCTCAAAGACGTACTTGATAGGATCCATTTTGGAGATCAACCAAGTCGTGTGAGTCAACATGTACTGCCTTAAACGCTTGGCAGCCCATGCTAACGCACAACAAGTCTTCTCGAGCGGTGTGTATCTTAATTCACAATTAGTAAATTTCTTGCTTAGGAAATATATGGCATGTTCTTTCCTTCCTGTCTCATCTTGCTGGCCTAACACACAGCCCATTGATCCATCAAGCACTGTTAGATACATGATGAGGGGCCTCCCATGAATTGGAGGCACCAAGATGGGCGGTTTTTGTAAATATCTTTTGATCTGATCGAAGGCCTCCTGACAATTCTCGTTCCACTTGACAGGCTGATTCTTCCTTAGCAGTTTGAAGATAGGTTCGCACGTGGCTGTGAGATGCGAAATGAATCTTGCAATGTAGTTCAATCTCCCTAAGAATCCACGAACCTCTTTCTCCGTCTTTGGTGCTGGCATACTCTGAATGGCTTTTACCTTGTCGGGATCGACTTCAATCCCTTTTTGGCTGACTATGAACCCTAGCAGCTTGCCCGATCGGACGCCGAAGGTGCATTTGTTAGGATTTAACCGTAGTTTGAACTTCCTCAGGCGCCCAAATAATTTTTGCAAGTGGACAAGGTGTTCTTCCTCTGTCTGAGATTTGGCAATCATGTCATCAACGTAGACCTCTATTTCTTTATGAATCATATCGTGAAAAAGAGTCACCATTGCTCGTTGATATGTTGCCCCTGCATTCTTCAACCCGAAAGGCATTACTTGATAACAGAAGGTGCCCCAAGGGGTGATGAATGTGGTCTTCTCCATGTCTTCCGGGGCCATTCTGATTTGGTTATATCCGGAGAATCCGTCCATGAAGGAAAAGATTGAGAATTGAGCTGTGTTGTCCACCAATATATCAATGTGAGGCAGAGGGAAATCATCCTTCGGGCTCGCCTTATTTAGATCTCGGTAGTCTACACACATGCGGACTTTGCCATCTTTCTTTGGGACAAGAACGATGTTGGCAACCCATTCCGGGTATGTTGCAACTGCCAAGAATCCAGCATTGAATTGCTTCTTCACCTCTTCTCTGATTTTGAGGGCCATTTCTGGTTTAGTCCTTCTCATCTTTTGTTTAACTAGAGGACATTCTGGCTTGAGTGGTAACCTGTGCATAACTATGTTGGTGTCCAAACCTGGCATGTCTTGATATGACCAAGCAAACACGTCAGCGTATTCTTACAGCAACTTGACCAACTCTGCTTTCACACTTGGTTCCAAGGATGCGCCTACCTTGACCTCTTTCTTGTCATTTTCTGATCCCAAGTTGATAATCTCCACCGGTTCTTGGTGAGGCTGAATCACCTTTTCTTCTTGCTCTAGGAGGCGCGTTAACCCTTCAGGAAGTTCACAGTCGTCCTCTTCACTTTCTTCCGCTTGGTTGATCGGGAGCTCAAAGTCGCAAGGGACCGTAGCATTGTTATATTCAAAGGGTTCATTTATTGGTCTGCACAAGGGTGATGATTTTTTGTTTTAGAGTGAAGAAGATGACAGTGAATTGAGAATGATAGTGAAATGGAAATTTAGAAGAAAATGTTGCCATTTTTTGAAAAACAAAAGGAATAAAAGGAGATTTTTATAGTGGAAAGAAAACGCATCTTTATTGATAATAAGTAAATTCTAAAAACATAAGGGGGCCCTTATAAAAGCTATCCATTTGCTTCGGGCTGAGCAAAGGATTTTTATTCAAAAACAGAAATTACTTAGAAATTTTAAATATTTCCGGAATCCCCACGGCCGTCCAGTTGTTGAGAACTTCATCTGGATCTCCTTGATGCACCAAGTTGGGCATCTCTTCATCAGCGTCTTCAAGTGAGGCGACCTGGCCCTCTTGAGTGAATCCAGCACTATAGAATGTTTCTTCAATTGTCGGGATTCTTCCTTGCACAGTCTTCTGAGCCGTAGCTGTTGAGGGGTGATATCCAAGCCCATAGCGATCCTTCTTTTCAAGAATGTTTGGTAACATGCCCCAACCTTCAGGTCTACATTCCTCCAAGGCCTTCTTCATAGCTTTCCATGAGGATAAGGGCAAACTTGTCCTTTTTGTGTGTGTGCGCTTGGAGCTTATAGTCATGACATTTTCGATCTCCAAGGCTTGGAAAGGTACTTCAGCAGCCTCTTCCCCTTCTTCTATGTAGCGGAAAGTCGAGAGATGGCTCACCATCATATCTTCTTGGCCAGAGACCGTAATCAGTTTATCACCGGCTATGAACTTGAGCTTTTGATGTAGGGTGGAAGTAACTGCCCCTGCGGCGTGAATCCATGGTCTCCCGAGTAGACAACTATAAGTTGGTTTGATGTCCATGACTTGAAATGTGATCATGAAAAGTTGTGGACCCACCAGAATAGGTAGATCAACTTCTCCCACTACCGCCCTCTTAGATCCATCAAAGGATTTTACTACCAAGTTGCCCGGCCTTACAACTATCTCTACACCTGCGAGTCTTGACAGAGTTATTTTAGGCATCACGTTCAAGGACGAACCAGTGTCTATCAGCACTCTTGATATGGTAGTGTTCAAACATTTTACTGAGATGTATAGCGCCTTGTTATGATGGTGGCTATTTGGTGGCAGTTCATCTTCACTGAAACCCAAATACCTGCTTGCAGTAATATTGCCAACCACCCCATCGAATTGGTCCACAGGAATGTCTTTTGTGACGTGAGCATCTGCTAAGACCTTCAGTAACGCCTCTCGGTGAGCTTCAGAACTTAGGAGTAATGACAACATAGAGATTTTGGATGGTGTTTGACCGAGTTGGTCCACTATCTTGTAGTCACTTTTTCTGATGATCTTTAAGAATTCTTCAGCTTCTTCTCGAGGCACAGCTTTCTGTGATGATCCTGGTACTACTTTATCAACATTTTTGCCGGGCGAGTTTGCACCTCCTTCGTTCGGTTGATCCGGAATGTAAACCCTACCGCTTCTCGTCATGCCCCCTATGCCAGATATATTTATGACATCGGGTTCGACCTTTGTTATTGCTTTTTCCCCAACATAAGCGGTTGACTGATAGCTCCACGGGACTTCCTTCATGCTCTTGAAAGGAAATGGTGCGGGCACATGGAATGTTATGGGATCAGTTGATCTTACAGGGATCTGTACTTCTCTTTTTTGGTAAGGGATTTCAATAGATATTGGACTTTGAGATTCCAAAGTGGCAACATCTGTGTCGGCCCTTGAGTAACTGATTTGAACCAGACCTTGATCCATCAACTCTTGCAGAACTTCCTTCATCTTATCACAATGATCCGGATTTATGGTGCAGACCTCACAATGAAGATGCATTTCTTTGAATTCAGCGTACTGGATTAACTTTTCCCTAACCAATGACATAGGAGTCTTTACTTGGACCACATTCTCGATGAAGTCTTGCTCTTCGAACTCCTCTACCGCGTTTATGGATGGGCCAGAATGACCAGGCAGAGGATCGGTCTTCACATTTGGGTTCTCTTCTTTGAAAGACAGATTCTTGTCATTAATCAACTCTTGGACTATGTACTTGAAAGCTTTACAATTCTCAATTGAATGTCCAGGCGCCCCTTCGTGAAATTCGCACCTAGCATTTAGATCATAGCCAGGTGGGTATGGCGGCATCATGGGTTTGAGCGATCTTGTCTCCACCATCTTTTGTTGTACCAAATACGGCAAGATTTCACCATAGGGCATGGGCACAGGATCGAATTGCACACGCCTCCTCTCATAATGATTTCTGAACCCGGATTGGCCTCCCTGCGAGTATCCGCCTTGTCGCTGCTAGTTATTGGGCTGAGGTGCAGCCATTGGCTGAGGGTGATAAGATATTTGTGCTGAGGGTGTTTGAGATAACCCTATAGCATTAGTCTCACCCTCTCTTTTCTTTTGATTGTTGTTGAAGAACTTCTTTGCCCCCATTTGAGAGTTGGGAGTACTTGGAATTTTGCCATTCTTCAGCCCTTCTTCTACTTGTTCTCCGATGATCACCATGTCGGCGAACCCAGATGATATGCTTCCAATCATCTTCTCATAGTATGGTCCTTGCAAGGTGTTCATAAATATGTCTACCAACTCCCTTTCTGAGAGCGGGGGTTGCACACGAGCAGCTAGTTCCCTCCACCTTTGAGCATACTCTTTGAAATGTTCATCCTTCCTTTGAGACACGGCTTGCAATTGCATTCTATTTGGAGCCATATCCAGATTGTATTTGTATTGCTTCATGAAGGCATCGGTGAGGTCCTTCCATGATTGGATTTGAGCTCTCTCTAGTCCCATGTACCAGTCTAAAGAGGCGCCACTCAGACTGTCTTGGAAGACATGGATTAGTAGCTTTTCATTGGTGGCATGTGCCGCCATTTTCCGACAGAACATCCTCAAGTGGTTCCTTGGACAATGAATCCCTTTGTATTTTTCAAAATCAGGGGCTTTGAATTTGGGAGGGATCACCACATCCGGAACTAAGCACATGTCTAGAGCATCGAACCCATAGACATTGAAGCCTTCTACTGCTTTCAACCTCTCCTCCAACGCATGGTACATTTGTGCAGATTCATCATTTTGTTGAGCATTAGTACCCTTTGGTGGGTCTGGCGTAGCACACTGAAACTGAACATTACCAGTCGGTTGGGGTTGGGTGAACTCGTCTTCTTCATCAAAGAAGTCATCATCTTGCACCATTACTCCGAGCCCTCCTCCTTTAGATGAGGAAACATTCTTATCCTCAGAAGATTTGAACTTTGGATGTGGGTGGCCCTTAGGAGGTTTGTAGCTTTTGGAGGCATGACCTTCAGGGTGACCTTGATTAGACCACATCCACTTCCCTACATCCTCATTCTCCTCGAGCGCCTTTTTCTTCTCTTTCTCAACAGCCAATGCTTTTTCGGCGGCTAGTGCTCTCTCAGTCGCTTGTGTTTTTTCCATTTGGAGTGCTTGGAACATCTCAAGAAGCTTTGCCATGTTGGTCTTGAGGGAGTCCACGTCTTTCATTAGTACAGCTTGGTTCTTTTCAATATCTTTTCCATGACTCTCCGTAGATTAGCACGTGTTCCGTATGAGTGTGAAGGAACGGGTGCTGGTAGCAACTGTTTCTTGGGCCTCGGAGTTATCTTTAAGGATTCCTGCCGTTTTAGGGGGAGAAAATGAGTCTTTTTTTTTTTTAGAAAGAAATGCGAGTGTATGCATGCGAATGAAATTGCTTTGCTTTAGCTTTTTTGCTTTGGAGGGAACAACAGGCGCATAAGTATTATAAACTAGTAAAGACAAGATTCACACATTTGATTTGAAAGAAACTGAATAATTTTATTAATTGTATTCAACCAAAGTTCAAGACCATAAGAAAAGAAAAAGAAGAAATGACAAAGAAAACTAGACATTCCACTGTCTCCTAGCATGAGCTATTTGTTTCTCATACATCTCCAAGATGTCCCTACAATATTTTATGAACTCCAGGACCGATTCGGGGAGTTTATGATTTTCTCTTGCTCTTTCGACCTTCCTCAGATTCATCGGGAAATCAAAAATGACCGCGTTTGAGAGAGCGGCTATTTTAGTGAAATCATTCCTCCACCCAATAGCGTCGTGTTGTGCAAAGCCAAGCTGTTTTTCACATTGCTCCAGATTACTCTTGGTATCCCGAAGTTCTTTGTTCAGTTGTGCGAGTTGATCATCATGCAGTCTATGGTACTGGTCAATGTAATTAACATACTTCTCAATATCATACTGAAGGCGTTCGGATGTAAACTTATGTTTGAGATACAGCCTCTCGAACTGTTCGCCTCTCAACTTCTCTTGAAGGTAGCAGCTTTCGAAGTCTTGACTTTGTCGACGCTCGGCCTGCAGTTGCTCCTTATATTCGCTTGTAATTTTCTTGTTTTCTTTGACTTGCTCTTCATACTTCAAACGCCACTCCCTTTGACCTTTCGAAGCTAATTCAAAACTCTTTTCTAGTCTTGATTGGGCATAGTAAGCTCTCTCCAATTCCTCATTCTTGGATGTGAGGTTGGCATTGACACTCAATAAGCCGTCCCCAATTTTCTCCCTCTTCAGTTCAGACTCCTTAAGCTTCTTATTGCTTTCTTGAAGTTTTTCGTTATCTTCGGCTCGGTCTCGCTTTAGCCTCTTTAAGTCCCCTAGAGTACCGAAATATTTTGATTGTAAGTCATCGTACTCTTTCTTGAGCCTCATAATGTGGTCATTTAACTTTTCAGCTTCCTCAATGGGAATAGTTCTGACCGGCTCGGGTGACGCAGGCCTGACTGGAGTCACATCAGGGAAGGGCAATTGAATTAGGTTGACCCTCCTCTTTAGCCACTGAATGTAGGGAAGTCCAACGACAAAGTTCCTTTCGCCGACCTCCTTCATATGTACATGATCCCAAGCTTTTCTGATTCTTTTTAGTAGTGCTGGATCTTTGTTCTCTTCTTTCAAGATGAGTTCTTCCAACGAGTCCTTATCTGGCTCCACTTTCATTGCACAACCAAATTGGCGAAGGGAAAGGAAAGGATTGTAATTTATGCATCCCTTCGTCCCTATGAGGGGTACATTGGGAAACCCCCCACAATTGAGAATGACTTTGGTGTTATCATACTCTTGTGAATACCAGGCGATATCTTTTGCAGTGAGAGCCATCATCCTTTGCGACCATTTGAGATTAGCAGGATTTTCCACGAAAGGACCCTTTTTAGGCATGCGAGACATTAGCCAGATTTGCAATAGCGGGGCACAACAGGAGATTGTACCGCCTCTCTTCTTCTCATGTCGAGTGTAGAGGGAACAATGAAGATCAGCTAGCAGTGTGGGAACAGGATTCTGGGTTAAGAATACCCTTACAGCTGAGTAGTCAATTAGGTCATCCGCGTTAGGGAGGAGGACTAAACCATAAACAAGAAGAGCAAGCACTGCATTGAACGACTTCCATTTTTTAGACGCCAATAGGTCATGCGCCTTGGCCTCTAAGACCTTCCTTGAGAGCCCTACGGGCTTGCTTTTAATTACCAGGCATTGTATTACCTCTCCAACATTGAGATATAAAGCTGTGGCAATTTTTTGTGGAGTAATGTCTTCTTCCATATTCAGATAAGGATTGCCTTTTATACTTAGGCCCAGAATTTTCTCAAACTCTTCCAATGTAGGAGCCAACTAGAAGTCTCGGAAAGTGAAGCATCTAAGAGACATGTCATAGAACTGGGCCAGAGTGACCAATGCCAGAGCATCAATCTCTACATGTAATAGGTCGAGTATCCGCCCATAAGTAGCTTGGAAGCTGATTTTGCCAAGTGTTGTCATTTGGTTGCTCATATCTTTAAGACTTTTCATTTCAGGGACCTTGACTTTGAGAGTAAGCGTGTTTCTTTTTACCGAATTCATGTCTTTATAGTTTATGACTGATCACCTGTTTATGTCCCCTACAAAGCAAAATGTATTTGTGTAAAAAATTTATTTTGATGTATGCAAATGCAAATGTCATGATATGCAACGATGTGGTTTTAAGGATAGTATAGGTGGCATTTTAACAGTACCCATAGTCCGCATGCTCACATGTAGGCTCTAAGTTTGACAATTCCTAGGATCTTTAATTGCATTTGGAAGTATTACTACCGTTGCAAATACTCGCAGGACAGTAATACCCCCAAAGAAATCTCCCCTAGGTGAGGTCTTCGTACCGGCCTAACAAAGTATACACAATGAGGGTCCGTACTACTCAACCATCGACTCAGGTGCTAGACGAGAGTTCTTAATGACATTTTTAGGGTTTTGACCGGATCTAAAGGCCCCTAGAGTCGACGACCTAGCAAGACAATACCGCCGCATTGCCGATACCAGCAATTCAACGATATCCTCAAGAAGGTCTACTCTAGGCGGGGTTATCACATTGACCAAACAAGGCATACGCCAAGACCAACCAATGGTAACCACCAACTTAACTTAGGGTTTTCCTCAAAGCTCGGGTAGAGAGCTTCACTCAATATAAAGAAACCCCACCTGCAAATCAAAAGTACAGATATATTCCACAAGCCAGACTTTCATGCAAAGTAAAGCAGTAAATAAAACATGTAAAAGCAAACAAACAAACACAAGAAAGAAGAATAAAACAGAACACTCGTCCCTAAATCTAACAAGAATAGGCTTGACTCGCTTAAATACTACTTCCCCAGCAGAGTCGCAGCTGTCGCGCCTCGAAAAACGCGCGAGCGTATACGCGCTCGGAATGACTACAGAGTCGCCACCGAATTTTATTTGTTAAGGGAAAATATCAATAAAACCCATTTGTTAAATGGAAAGACGGTCATCGCAACCGTTTCCAGGTTCGGGAGTCGATTATGCGAGGGGAAGGTATTAGCACCCCTCACATCCGTTGTACTCAACGGGAACCTTCTTATTAATTTTAGGGTATGAAGAGTGTTTTAAAGTTTGCTTGCTTATTATTTTTTTATTTATTGCATTTATTATAAGTGGGGGGATATTTAGTTTTTTATTATTGGGCTCGACAGGATGTTGGATCCTGCTCCTACGTATTCTCAGGTGCAATGAGAAATCAGAGCTTCGTAGTTCATGGTGTCAATGTTGTTGGTTGGTGTTTTTTAGAGAACTAAGTTTATGTCGCATTCTAGCAGTTAAACGTATGGCTTGTATGCTCGCACGTTGGAGGCATAAGCGCTTGTTTGTATTGCGTTAGAATGGATAAACATAGTCCTTTTATGAAAAAGTCTTGAGTTGATTAGGATTTGATTTGGAAAAAGAGTTTTGATTTGTTGAATGTCTTTAATGTTTTTTGTTTGAGAAAATCTTTTAAGGAAGTGGATTATCTAAATTAGAGATATACACCAAGAATCTAGATAACCGGATAAGAAAAGGTATACACCGGATCTCCTCCTTCCTTTTAAATTATTATAGTGTTTTTTGTGTTTTTGTTGAAAAAGAGATGATCATCTAATCGCAAGATATACACCAAGAAGTTAGACAATCGGAGAAAACAACGCATACGCGAAGCCGTCTCGTTTTTTATTTGAATTGTTGTTATATTTTTTGAAGTTTTTAGAAAGATTATGATTATTTAAATCGCTCGGTATACACTGAGAAATTTAATAATCGGAGAAGGAGAGACATACACCAAACCGTCTCGTTTTATTTGAATTGTTATTATGAATTTTTTGTAGAATTTTGGAAAGATGATTGCTCGGTATACACCGAGAAATTTAACAATCGGAGAAAGAGAGGCATACGCCAAACCGTCTCGTTTTATTTGAATTTATTATTATGAATTTTGTTAGAATTTTTTAGAGAGATGACGACTATTTAAATCGCTCGATATACACCGAGAAACTTAAATAATCGGAGAAGGAGAGACATACGTCAAACCATCTTTTTTCATTCTAGTTTTGAATTGATTATTTTTTGTGTTTGGAATATCTTATTTCGGTACTTGATATTTGCATATTTAGACTCTTATAATAAATTGAATGGGATGAATCAAATGGAGCCAAATAAAACAAACATATATGTGTAGTACCAAGGAAGACTACCGAAACAGAAAATCAAATTGACAAAAAACATGTGTATGTGGCGACAATCATTGTTTAACATGTGGTAGCAATTACTCATAAATAAACCAAAACAATGTCTATATGAAATAAAACAGAAGGCATAAACACAATTTAGAACTCAAAATAAATTAACAAAGAGCATAGAAACCAAACCAGAACGTCGACCTACCTTCTTCTTCTTCTTCTCCTTTGCGTTTTCGAAGGTTTTGTGGCGGCTATGGGAGTGGTGGTCGGCATTGGATCTGTGCGGCAACAACAAGGGTGTGCTGAATTTTGCTTCTCAAATTGTGTTTATTTCTGGTTCAGATTTTTGTTCCCCTCCGTGTTTTCTACTCCTCTTTTTTTACGCTCAGATTTTGTGTTTTTTTCTGTGGTTTTGGCTCAGATTTTTTTGTTCAGATTTTTTTTTTTAGACTGTGAATTGAGTTGTGTATTTATACTAGTTTATTAGATTTGTTTGTTAATGCTTTGTTTTTGGGATATCGGATATAATTTGTTGTGAATCTACCCCTTTTCTCTGAATTCTTTGTTGGTTATCGGATATGGATTAATCAAATTTGCCTCTGAATTTCTTTCCCCCTAAATCTCTGTATCTGCTGCGTTTTTGTTCTTTTTGGTTCAAACAAATTTACGTTTTTTGTTCCTTTTTCGGTTTATTTAATTAATTAATATTTTTGTATTTTTGGTTTATTTTGTTTGTTGTTTTTTTTTTGTGGCAATTTTGAATATAAATAAATAATAATAAAACGTGACAGAAAAGTTAAGAAATAACAACAAAAATATAAAACATAAATAAGCATAAAAAAGATTAAAATAAAAAAGGTCACCAATGGGGCTTGAACCCATGACCTCAAGTTGCTAATCTCTTTGCTCTCAAACAATTATCAACTCAACTATCCTTCATTTTCAAAAGAAAGTTGAAATAACAATTCAATAAGAGTGGGTAAAATTTGGGGTATGACACTAATATTTTCTCAGTATTCTATCACTCTCACTGTTATTCTTCATTCACAAGCTAGCACTTGGATTGGAGAAAAGCTGTTCGTGTGGACTAGTTAGAGACGTTGCGGTTCATCCTTCAACGTTCGTGATCGTCTTCTTCGTGATTCAAAGGGTTCTATTCTACGAGAGGTAAAACCCTAAACCATGATCATGACCCTTCGAAAGGATCTCTTAAGGAAAATTTTTGAATTCCGCTGCTTTTACTAAACCTATTTTCCTTCACTTAGACCCCGCGCAGATGAACTACGCCACCACAGAAAAAGAACTCTTGGCTGTTGTGTTCATAGTCAATAAATTTCGTTCTTACCTAATAGGTGCCAAGATCATTGTCTACACCGACCATGCGGCAGTTAGGTACCTTGTGAACAAAAAGGATGCCAAACACAGGCTCCTAAGATGGATCTTGCTCCTTCAAGAATTTGATTTAGAGATCCAAGACAAGAAAGGAATCGACAACACAGTTGCGGACCACTTGTCAAGAATGGAGGGAATGACGCTTGAAAAGGTGCCCATAAATGACGACTTCCCATATGAGATGCTATTAGCCCTTATGGAGAGTGTCGCCTCCGAGGGCCCCTTAATTGATGACAACACTGAAGTTGTCAACTCTGTCTGCACGAGGGACTCGCTGCCATGGTATGCCGACTTTGTCAACTACCTAGCGGCAAGAGTTCTTCCACCTGATCTGACCTACCAACAGAAGAAGAAGTTCTTCAGTGACCTGAAACATTACTATTGGGATGACCCTCTTCTTTTCAAGAGAGGTGCCAATGGAGTCTTCCGTCGATGTGTCCCCGAAGAAGAGGCGCAAAACATTATTTCTCATTGTCATTCTGCGCCATATGGGGGACATGCAAGTACTTCCAAAACATGCGCTAAGATTTTGCAAGCTGGCCTTTATTGGCCCACTATTTGGAAAGATGTCCACGCTGCCATACGGAGTTGTGATCAGTGCCAGCGCGCTGGTAGCATCTCTAGGCGCGATGAAATGCCTCAGCAAGGCATCCTTGAAGTGGAAGTGTTTGATGTGTGGGGGATAGACTTCATGGGACCATTCCCATCTTCTCTTGGTAACAAATACATACTTGTGGCTGTTGATTACGTGACCAAATGGATTGAGGCTGTTGCCTCTCCAACTAATGACGCCCAAGTAATGATTAGACTTTTTAAGAACCAGAGTTTCCCTAGGTTCGGTGTGCCGAGACTTGTCATCAGCGATGGTGGCTCCCATTTTATCTATAGGATCTTTGAAAGGCTACTATCTAAATCTGGGGTCCGACACCGTGTAGTAACTCCCTATCACCCACAGACAAGTGGGCAAGTGGAGGTCTCCAATAGGGAGATCAAGCAAATCTTAGAAAAAACAGTTGAAACCTCAAGGAAGGATTGGTCCTTAAAGCTAAATGAGGCATTGTGGGCATATAGGACAGCCTATAAGACCCCAATTGGGACCACTCCCCTCAAGCTTGTTTATGGCAAATCATGCCATCTACCGGTGGAATTAGAGCACAAAGCTTACTGGGCTATAAAGGCCCTTAATTTTAATTACACCACCGCCGGTAGGAAAAGGATCTTGGATATCCATGAATTAGAAGAGCTTAGGTTAGATGCTTATGAGAATGCCAGGATCTATAAGGAAAGAACTAAAAAATGGCATGACAAGCGACTATCTAGGAGAGAGTTTAAGGTAGGAGAGCTAGTACTTCTTTTTAATTCAAGACTTAAACTCTTTCCCGGAAAACTTCGCTCAAAATGGTCAGGCCCCTTTACAATTTCTAAGACATATCCTCATGGGGCGATTGAGATAAAGGGTGACTCTTGTGATACATTCACTGTTAATGGACAGCGGTTGAAACATTACAATCTTAAGGATAGTGACACTACTTTTGCAAATTTTAACCTATCCGCCCTGTCCGCTAAAACGTGAACTTGGTTCACCCTCTTTGAAGTCGAGCTCACCGACATTAAACAAAGCGCTTGGTGGGAGGCAACCCGCTGATTTTGAATCTAATGTTTTCTTTTTTTTTCTTTTTAGTCCATTTTATTTTGCAGGTAATAAAGAGATAGCACGCTCGACGACTTTACAGTTGTGAAGGCTTAGCTATTCAGGTTTTCACTTCCAATCTCACCTTTAGTCGTTGCATTGGGGACAATGCTTGATTTAAGTGTGGGGGAGGAAGCTTTATCGCTTTCCTTTTACTTTCAGTCATTTAGTTTGCATGCATAATAAAACCTTAGGTTAGTTCACTTAAATTGAGTTGATTTTGCGTGTTGTTTTTGTTATTGTCTGATTTTCCCATTTCTTGAGCTATACCAAAAATTTTCTTGTGAAAAGCAAAGTGTTGAGTCTTGATGCTTGATATTGATTGTTTGAAAGTATATAGGTTGTTTGCACTATCTAGGCTATTTTGTAAAATTTGGGTAACGGTTAGATAAAATCAATACCGTTTTAACACCTTAGATTCCCAGAAGTGTGTAAAACTGGTTTGAGTACTAATTTTGACAAAGCTTTGAACTTGAGTTTTAATGAACCCTTAGTAGTTTATTTAGCAGTCGGCACCATCTCAAGGCACAAACTAAGTGGGAAACTGACGAATATAAGTGAATGATCTTGAAAATAAATGTTTATGAATACTATAAGTGAATGATCTTTGAAATAATTGATGAAAATTCAACAAGTGTTGAAACATGCGAAAGAAAAAAATACCATAGTATAGAAACTCATTAGTAGTTGGTTCAGAGGTGTCTGATTCTGAACTTGGTAGGGCGGGTTATGATCCGATCCCCCGCAACTGCGAAGTGGGTAAAGCAAATAGGGGTTACCAAACTTATGTTATCAGCACCCCTCGCTATATGATGATCATAATCACTAACAGGTTTCCTACCATGGGCGTGTACAAGATAACGGGCTTAATGTGATTGCACTAGAATGAAAAGGGTGAATGAAACTTAGGTGAAAGGTAGGGTCGAAAGGAAATGCTTCAGGTCTGTTTTCATATAATGGGAGTCTCTTGTGTCATTACGGTGTTTTTGTTATTTGTACTGTTATTTGATTTTCATGGCTTAGCCGGCAACCACGTATGAGTAGGATGATCGTGTCATGTGTTTTTACTTGTGCTATGCAATTCACTATTCTTTTATGCTTGAGGACAAGCAAAAGTTCAAGTGTGGGGGAATTTGATGACACAAAATCATATCGTATTTTTAGCTTAATTTATGTAAACTTTAGTTGCATTTTCATATGTTTTTATTTCATTTATGTCTTTTTATGTTGGTATTTGTTTTCTTTTCAGTAATGTCGAATAAAATAGGTCGGGGAAGAGAATTGAGCAAAAAGTGCCAAAAACGCAGCAAAAAGGGGGGTGCAAAGCACAAATTCGCGCAGCCCACAAAGGAGCCCAGCAGAAAGGGGCATTTGCCCCCATCAGGCTTGTGGCGCCCGCCATGAAGCTCATGGCGCCCGCCACAGAATCAAAGCCCAGCAAAAACTGTTTTTCAGTGACGTGGGGAAGTGGCACACCGTCTGATCCGTTTCTGTTCCTAATCGTACGGCAATTAGATGAGATCAAAAGTGAAGCATATCCTCCCTATTTTTATGGATCGTACGAGGCAAAATTCTCCTATAAATAGAAGCTCAAAACTCAGACCTCCACACGCCTTTTTCTTCTTTATTTCAGTCAGTTTATATTTTCCGTTTCGTTAACTGTAAGGGTATTTCCACATCGGAAATCCGTTTTTAATTCCGTTTTCACATTCCTGTCAAGAATTCTGTACCGGTTATTATCGTCAAGTTTAATTCAAGTTTATTCAGAATTTTATTTCCAGGTTTTTTTTATGCGTTTATTTAATTATTTATTTATTATGTCTAATTTAATTTACTGTTTTTGTTTGTTTGTTTCTTTCTCTATGTCTAGCTAAATTCCTAGATATTGGTATGTAATTTAATTCTCCGAAGGGGATTTAATAATGATGTAGCGCGCGCATATTAAACTATTTTTCTGATTTGGGTTTCTAATTTTAAAACTCCTAAGCTTTTGAACGTAAGTAAAATAAAGCAATTAAGGTTATAATCAATAGAGCGAGAGTTTGAGGTTTTAACTAGATAGTAGAAACTTGATATTAATTTTTGAACGAGCGAGAGCCACGTTAGAATTAATTAGGACTTATTGATTTTCAAAATATACTTTCGAAACTAAGGTGGTAGAAAAGTGACAATAAAACTCCTAGTCTAGTTAGTATGGTTTTTATCAATAAAACGAGAGTGTGAGGTTTAAACCTTTAAATTGAGAGAGTCCTTCTGAAAAATAAATCCTTTTTCGCGCGCTATTAATTTATTAATCCCCGATGGTTAATTAGTTACATACCGATATCCCGCTTTAATTAATTTAATTCTTCTTTTTAAATTTCTTTTTTTAAATTCTAAAACAATTCTAAACCACTATTCATTAGCCTTAGATTTACACCGTAACGACAGAAATACGGTACTCAACTATTGGTCCCTGTGGATTCGATATCTTTTAAAACTACACGACGAGACTGTGCACTTGCGGTCAAGATCAAATATTTTATACAGAAATCGTCGATCAACTTTCTAACCAAAAAGCTTATGTCTCCTTTGCCAAAAGTGAAAAAACCCAAACTCTACACATAAATTGGAGGGACAAATTGGTAGGAACAGAGGGAGACACATACCTAAACCTAGCCACCTCCATTCTCTCTCAATTCCAAAGAAACAAAAAAAATTAAGAAAGAAGAAGTGGAAGAACAGAGGAGAGTAATAAATAACAACAACATCATCTTCACCACTTTTCTTCATTCATTCAATCTTTCAACACTCACAAATCAAAACCAAAATCTCACCTAGATTCAATTCCAGTCACAACAATCATTCAATCATCAACAAACACAATCACAAACACCATTTTCGTACTCAATTTTAACCTTTTCCTAACCACATTCAAAAAAATCAAAATTCATACAAACACTCAAAACAACCACAAATCACCATAAAAAATCATCAAATACATTCAAACACTCAAAACAACCACAAATCACCAACAAAACACCAACAAACACATCAAATTCGAGCTCACTTTTTGGAGGGTTTTTTAAGTTATTCATCTACTCAATCTTGGTCAAAACTCAAGTTCGTTGGTTCCAGTGGCAGGAGACAACATGGAAATGCAAGCTTAAAGCCATCAAAGCATCAAACCCGAGCACTATTTTGGAGCAAGTTTGAGGTGATCCTTTTGAGCTCCATAAACATCCATTTGGCATGATTTTTGTTGCTGTGAACTCATGACATAGTATATTATCTTTTCCTTTAAACACTTTTCCTTAATTTTGTATGAATCTCATTTTTCACTTTTTGTGTTTGAACTTTGTGGCTTCGTGTTTTATAATATGTTGCTCTATTGTAAAAAAAATAAATGCATATTCATGATCTATGTGAAAAATACTATGAAAAAGTGTATTCATTTGCTTGATTTGGTGCTTGTTTGGATTTTGTGTTGTTTGAAAAATACCATGTTTCTTTCTCTTGCGTACTGGTTCTGTGAGTGTGTTTGCAAGGTTGAAGAAAGACCCATGCTACATGTTGAAACATGATTGGCCTGATTGTTTTTTTTTTTTTTCTGGTTGTGGGTTGGGGACCGGGTCGGGGTTAACCTATTGGTTCACTGACCCGATTCGGTTTTAATTTGGTTTTGGGCTAGTTTGTGTTGGCCCCCTTAGTTTTTTTACTAATTTTTTTTTTTTAATTTCTATTTGCTACACCACTTTTACTGCTGCGTCACTACAACTTTTAGTTTTTTTAAGTAGCTTATTTCATAAGTGATTATTTTGGGACAATAGCTTATCTAAGCTTATTGAGTCCAAATTTTTACACTAATATTTAACGATCTCTTTTGAGATTTAAATTTAAATTTTTATTTTATTATTAGTTGCTTATTTGATTAGTTTTTAGCACTAGCTTATTCACTAAGTGATTTCTTTGGGACAATAGCTTATTTAAGCTTATTGAGCTCAAATTCTTACACTAATATTTAAGGATCTATCTTGGGGTCTAAATTTTAATTTCTAGGTGTTTTATTAATGCCTTTTTGCATGAGTTTGATTATCACTTATTAGTTTTTTTCATATTCATTTTTTATGTTTCCTTACTACATATTTATGCTCTTGCATTTTTTGTTCTACACTACATTTTTACATTACACATTTCACTACTTTTTTTTTCACACTTGACATCTATCTCACACTCTACATTTTTATATTACATGACACTTTACACTACACTTTACACCACATTCACATTACAATTTACACTACATTTTCACATCACATTTTCACATTGCATTTTTTTTTACATCTCTACATTACATTCATCACATTCTACATTTTTGCATGTTACATGATTGTCATACCCCAAATTTTGCACACTTGATTTTGTATATATTTTTTGGTCAATTTACTTTTGAAAATAGCAGATTAGTTGAGATGGCGGTGAGAAGAGCATTAATAAATATTGCTAGCAAAAGGTCATTGGTTCAAGCCCCACTTGGTACATTTATTTTTTATCTCATTAACCATACTAACTTTTTTATTTATTTTTCTAACAAGAAACTTTTTCTATTTTTGGTAATACATATTATCACTTTGTCCAAAATTATAAAAATAAAGCATATATATAAAATGAAGAAAAATATATAAACTTGTATAGAAAGAAAAGGAGAAAGACATAAAAAAAATAAAAAGGAAGTGAATCAGAATAGAAAAGGACTAAATCTTTGGTCTTGGAGAGCAAGAAAATATAATTAACACTAAAACTTAATTTTTGTAGCAAATCAATCACAAAAAGAAACAAAATCTGCTCATACTAATTTACAAAACAAATCTCTCAATGATTCTTGCAAGTTTTAAACCCCTAATTCAAAGCTAAAAATAGAGCTTCTTTTCTACACAATTTCACACAACAAAAAATTCTCTACACAAAACAATTCCCCACAAACCATAAAAGTTATTCACATACAAAAACTTCTACAACACAAGGTAGAAAGAAATATAGAAGGCATAATGGCCACCCTCAACCATTGTTAATAATCATTCTCCACCGTAGCAGTCGCAAAGGAGATCGAAGAAGAAGGAAAACAGGTTCTTATGGTTTCAATGTTTCTTTCTTTCTGTTTAAGTCTTCATGTATATATTATTGCACTTGTTTGTTGTATATAACTACCACATGTTTGCTATTCGGTTCATTTGATTTATTTTGATTAAACACATATATGTAACATACTCAAATAGTATATAGTATAATATAAAACTTACAAATATTAATTTTTGTATCTTTAAAATTAAAATTATTTTTATAATAAAGTGGGTTTAAAAAGGAGAGGATAAATGCACATACATTTTTCTCCCGGATAGTTGGTGGCCTAGTGCACTCTTCGTTTACCGATATCCGTCTTCCGCTCTTTAAATAAAGAACAATTCTTTTAAAGTAAAACCTTAAAAAATACCAACACATCAAACTAAATCTTCGCCTTCGGGCCAATTTAAAAAAATCAAATTAAAATTCTTTTCATAAACGAACATGTATACAATCAATTCTAATGTGATACAAACGAAACTTAAGACTCCATCGTGCGAGCATACAAGTTGAGTTTAACCACTAGAATTCGATTAATACATCGTTCTCTAAAAAACACCAACAAACAATGTGTACCTAGAACTACGTAGCTTTGAATTCCTCATCGCACCAGAGGATACGTAGGAGCAAGATTGTACATCTTGTCAAGCATAATAATAAAAAACTTAATTTTTCTCTTTCTTGTAAATATTTGTAAATAAAATAAATAATTAATAATATGAAAATCATATAAACAAAGCCTACAAGCCTTAAACCCTAGAACTAATTAGGAGGTTTCCGTTGAGTACAACGGATGTAAGGGGTGCTAGTACCTTCCCCTTTCATAACCAACTCCTGAACCTGGAAATGGTTGCGATGACCATCATTCCATTATTTTTTAAGGTTTTATCAATATTTTCCTTAACAAATAAAATTTGGTGGCGACTCTGTGTCATTCCGAGTGTCCTATACGCTCGGGTGATTTTCCTTAACAAATAAAATTTGGTGGCGACTCTATGTCATTCCGAGTGTCCTATACGCTCGGGCGATTTTCGCGGCGCGACAATGATATTTGATACTACTTTTTACATCACACTACAATTTCATAACATGATCAGTCACATTTTTCATGCATACATGCATTTAGGTTAGGACATTTCACCGTTAAAAAATGCATGTTAGGGACAATATTTTATTTATTAAAATTATTGTGCTTTAACATTTAGCATTAAAAGTTAAGGACCATTTTTGGCCTAAATTCATTCTTCCTTTTATGCTTGTTAATTGTCTTTTTTTTTCTTTTCTTTTTTACTAATTTTAAAATATGCATGCTCTTGTTGAAGCTTTTTTTTGTTTGTGGTTTCTTGATAACATGGATATTATGATCATGAGTGCTTGAGTGATAATTTGTTCTTGATGATACACGTTCTTGATTTGAGTATAGATGCACTTACATTTAAGTATGACACCAAAAAATGATAAATGCGCATTAATGATAATCTCACATGTCACATGATTTTCTTTGTTTTTGTTTCTTGATAATGTTGTTGCTTGCCCTTTCATGAGTGTTCTATGTGCTTGCCCATACTTGCTTTGTTGTGACTAAGTTCAAAAATTCCTTTTTTACCTCCGTCTCATTTTCACACACATTTCACTCTTATTTAAAACACTACCTTTTTTTTACCATGTCTTTTTTAGGTACATTTCCTTCTCATATTTATTTTTGCACTTGCATTTTATATAAACCTTTATGCATTGCATTTATTTATCTATATCGTTTATTATTTATTCGCTCAATTTGATATGGTTGTAAATATTAATTATTCAATTGGGTTGTAATAACGTAGGACTTTATTTATTGTTTTATCGCTTTCCTAGCTTACACTACACACACAAAGCCATAAATTCATTTCCAAGCGAGAGAGTTTGTAATCAAATTTCAATTGGTTATGAAATTTCTTTCCTACCCAAAATGCAATATTTGGAAAGGTGATAAAAAAAAAGCGCAGGTCCATTTAGTCGCAACGCCATTATATTTTTTGACCATGTTAACTATTTACTCTTTAAACTTCCTTTTCCTATTACACAACAACAATTACATTTCTTTCACAAAAATTTTACTTACAACTTTTTCTCAACAACAAATTATTTTACAAATAAAATATTTACACTACTTTCTCATTTTACTTTCATGAAAAAAATTTGTTTACCTTTACTACTTTAAGCTATCATTAGATCTTTATCATTATTTGTCTCAAATTTTAATCGTCCTTATAAACATTAGCAAGACTTAGATCATGCTTGTCGTTGTTGGGGAAGGGTGTCCCCGAAGTTGATTTTGGGTCATACATCTCCCAATCGTGATAAAGTATGGTTTAGCGTGTTTATATTGACACTTAAAAAGTGAGACTTAAAATGACATCAATCTATTACTTTCATAAAAAACATACAACACATCTTTTTTTATCTCTTCTTCATACATCTTCTCTCTCACTTCTTACATCTTCTCCCCCCATTCTTTTAAAGAATACAAAAAGCACAAAAAGCATTTCAAGAGGTTACCATGGAGTACCATGGGCGCTTAAGGTGCATACACCTTCCTTAAGCGCAACTAACCCCCATACCTTAGAATCTCTTTCTCTTTAGGTTTTCGATTATTTCCCCTCCATTTGGAAATGAAAAATCAACTGTAGTGATGGATGTCTCAAAAATCCCGCAACAGAATGGGGCCTCAAACGTGTGACCACCCCCTGCTGTTATCTGGATTGGGTGAATAGGTTCAAGTTTACACACACAATCCTTTGGAACGACGTTCCTCCATCTCAGAAGCGGAACGACGAAAGTGGGGTGGTTTTGGGTTGGCTTTTTGAAGTGAAGGTGTTGGTGTTAAGGGAAGGTGATGGAATGAAATGATTAGGAGTGGTAGGTTTAGATAAGATGGGGCTTGATTTAGGGTAGTTGACATAGTATCGATAGGGTTTCTGTGGGGTGTTTTTGGAAGCTTCATGAAGCTTAGCAAGGTTTGCTGCATGAGCTATGGTGGGTGGGTTGAACATTTTAACATGCATTTGTGTGTTGTGTTCTAATCCAGTTAAAAAAGTGCTTAGAAATAAAATTTACCCTTGTGAGAGCTAGTTCAAACTAATCAACATACTCTTGCACTTTGCCAACATGCTTGATTTGGAGCAAGGATGAAAGGGGGTCTTCAAAAGCATCAACAAATCTTGTTGTAACATCTGTTACATATTGATTCCATATATGGTATATATCGAAATTCTGCCTCATATAATTTAAATGCCACTGCAAGGCGAGACCATCAAGGTGTACAAAAGCTAAACGAACCATAGATGTCGATGGAGTGCCGTCAAGCAGAAAAAAATTAATCGCATTTGTAAAGCCACTCACGAACATTTTTTCCATCAAATCTGGGAAACTCCACCTATGAAATGCGTGTGGAATAGTTGTGTCGTGAATTTTTCGACGGTCGGCCGCTGTAGTTCCCGACGTCACTATGGTTAAGTTGGTTCAGAATCATTTGGCGCAAAGAATCAAACCCATTACCCATGTGTGCAGCAAGGTCGTCGAAACGGGTTTGGTTGAATTTGTGATGTTCATCCATAAGCTTTTCCAGATCTTCAATGGAACGTTGGGGCGGAGGAGAAGACATGTTAGATCGACAGGTTTGATACCAGTTGTAACTGGGAATTTGGATATTAGGGAAAAACCGATAATATTAATTCTAAACTCAGGAATTCCAATTATTGAATGGAACTCGTTGGAATATAGATTCTAAAAAAGTGACAGTGAGATAGTTTAGAGTAAGAAGAAGATAATGTTTGCTGAAAGTTATATTTTTATTCATTGGTCATAAGGGTTGTATAGGCAAGGTGATTACAATGATTAATCACTCAATACCATTAGATTGAAACTAATGGAATCCTATGGTTGCCACATAACAAAAAGGATCCAAAGAAAATAAGGTGACAACTCATGCTATATAGAAGCATCTACTACAATAGATAGTTACTAGCAAAATAGTAAAATAGTAAAAATGATTTATTTAACTAGGTTGGATATGCTGTCACATCATTCGTCACTTCTTCGTTCATTTCTTCGCGGAGTTGTAGAATCCAATCCACAATCATGTAAGTGAAAGTCTCTCTCTAGTTTTTTCTTCTTTGGGCTTACATTATTGTTGAGTTTTTCCTTCTTCTCTGAGTAGCTACGTTGAAGTTCGATTAAGTGATTATGCTGATGTTATGTTTGATTATGTGATTTTTGCAATTTCTGGTTATGTTGATTTTTGCTGAGCACTGATTTTGTTGATTTTTAATGTTATGTTTGATTAAGTGATTGTTGTTGATTAAGTTATTGTTGTTAGGTTTGAAGAAATTTGTGAAACTCTATTAATTGTTGCTGATTTATTTGTGAAATTTGTGCTATAGTGATTAATTATGCTTGTATTAGTGCTACAATGCTTGTAAAATTTGTGCACAGATTATCTAGTTAGACTTATAACCACTAATTATGCACAGATTATCTTGTTTCACTAAATTTTGCTTGTGAAATTTATATCTGCAACTAAATTATGCTTGAGAAATTTGTGCAATGTAATAACAACTAGAAATCTGCACTATTTGTGTTGGGTTTTTGAAGATTTGCTACAATTGTGTCAAAAACATATATTAGCCAGATGTGTGGTCAGATGCCTATGATCACTGATGATGGGTCAGATGCTGTAGCATATGGAATAGCATTCCGTGATCTGCCAGCTCGCGTCAGCTCGCGTTTAATATTTTATGCAATCTTTTATAAGATTCGCTTTGGTTTTTATTTTAACCATTACTTGGTGATTAAGTCACATGTTCTGAAGAAGTCTAAGGCGGTCAAGCCTAGATATATTTTACAAGGTGATATTGATATATTTTTCAAGAAGATTTCTTGTTCTAGAAGATTCAAGACTTGGACCTCACAATGTCCAAAGGTGTCTAAAGCCCAAACCCTGTGCTACTCTAGTTGTATAAATATATGTAATGACAGACCCTAGAATCCAAGCTAAACCGTGTGTGTTCTAAAGCGTGTGTTTTAAGGTTTAGTCTTCTTTGTTAGTTTGTTAGTTTATTATTTGTTTGTGAGCCTTGCTTGTATCATCGCTGGTCAAGCTAAGGACGTGTTTAGTTGAGTTGTAATTGTGCTTCTCCTAAGCCTGTAGGTATGGAGTTAGTATTCAGTCGGAAGAGTGTGTCTCTTGTCCAAAGAAAACATACAAACAAGAAAAGAATAAAAGCAACGCTGATTGTGTTGTTTAGGTTAGGAGGTGAGACGGGGTCTCATATCTAGAAGTTCCTAGGTAGAGTTGTCACGTGAGGTAGGGTCTAGGTGGAAGACAAGTAGTGAGGCTACGTTGGTTCTTACACTAGAACTATTATAGTGAATTCACTCCTGGATTAGTATCCCCCAGATTAGGGCAAGTTGCGCCGAACTGGGTTAACAAACCTACTGTGTTCTTTACTTTTCCGCTGCTTTTAATTACGTTTTAATTGTGTGTTTGTCCTGAGCTAGACACGCGCTCGGACAGTTGTGCTTACATTGTTCACAGCGTTTGTCTGTCTGGTAGCCAGAATTTCAATTGGCATCAGAGCAAGCACCCTGTTCTGTTTAGGGTGAGCTCCAGGGAGGACCTATGAATAGGCCACCACTTTTGGTTGGTGACTGTAATTATGACAACTGGAAATCCCGGATGACAACGTTTCTAAAATCCATGGACCACAAAACATGGAGAGTTGTGATAAAAGGTTGGGAACATCCAGTAGTCAATGATAAAGATGGTGCAGCCACCACCACACTCAAGCCTGAGGAAGAATGGAGCAAAGATGAGGAGGCACTAGCTAATGCAAATTCAAAAGCCTTGAATGCTCTATTCAATGGAGTTGATGTGCATATATTCAAGCTGATCAAAAGATGCACTGTTGCCAAGGAGGCATGGAAGATACTCCAAACTGTTCATGAAGGTACATCCAAGGTGAAAAGCTCAAGATTGCAACTTTTGACTAGTAAGTTTGAGAGCTTAAGAATGAATGATGAAGAGAGTATTCAAGAATTCCACTTGAATATTCTTGATTATGACAATCAATTAGATGCCTTTGGTGAGAAGATATCTGAAGAAACTTTAGTGAGAAAGATGCTTAGGTCTCTACATAAGAGATTTGATATGAAGGTGACTGCAATAGAGGAGTCCAAAGACATTTTAGATTTGAAGATGGATGAGCTAGTTGGCTCTTTACAAACCTTTGAGATGTCAGCCAATGAGAGATCTGAGAAGAAGTCAAAGAGCATTGCTTTTGCTGCTGAAGAGTCTGACCAACAAGATAATATGGAGACTGATGAAAGTATCTCTAAAGTTATGGCAATGTTGGGTAAACAATTCAGTAGAGCTTTGAAGATGGACAGACGTCCTAAGACACATGCTCCAGACAACAGTTGCAACACAAACAAGAATGTCATTAATTAGAAGAAACTCAGAGTTGAGGACAAGACGAATCAAAACAAAGGGGTTCAATGTTGTTGGTGTTTTTGTATTGGCATCATTTTTGCTAAAACACTAACTAGCCAGATATTGGGCCAGATGCTCTAGGACATGCTGAAGCATCTGAGTATGTTGAGTCTTGAAGCTGTTTGGACGCGCGCGTTTTTATTTTTGAAATATATCTTGGAAAGATTTGTTTTAAAAATATATTTTATCATGCATAGCTGGCATAACTGAACGCGCCTTGGGTCAGAAGTTATCTCTTATGTGAAGATTTAATTCTAAAATATAATTCCTATATTTTAGGATTTGGTTTATTTTTATTGGATATATTTTTGAAGACTCCTTTTCTTAAGGAACAAGTCAAGCTGCGCTGAAGACTCTATATATACATGTGTAAAACTTAAAGTCAGTAGCGAAGCCATTATTTACAAAAGGGTCTTTTGGGTTTTAAGGTTTCGTGGTTAAAGCCTTGTGCTTTAACGTGTGTACTCCTAAGCTTTTAAGTATGGAGTTGTTTGTGTACCACTCCTAAGCTGTGAAGTACGGAGTCGGTTGTTCTTGTGTACCACTCTTAAGCTATGAAGTGCGGAGTTGGTTGTTTTGGTGTTCACTAAAGCGTGCATTGTTTTATATGTTAAGTAGTGAACTTGTGAGCCTTTCTTGTGTCACGTTGATACATGTTAAGGACGTAGGGTGTTTGTATTGTTGATTGTGAGATTGCTCTTAACCCTTTAGGTACGGAGTTTGTTTCTTTGCTTGAGAGTGTTCTCATCTAAGTGGTTATGTATTGAACTTAATGTCAGTGCGAAGATCAATGAACCAGAGGTTGTTTGCGTGGAAGTCTTCAAATTGAGAGGAAGTGAGCAGAGGTTCTCATATCTAGGAGTTCCTAGGTAGAAGTCTAAACGGGTAGTTAGGAAGTGAGAAGTGCAAACGAGGAGTTTGACTTTGAATTCATTTTACTTAGTGGATTTCCTTCCTGGATTGGTATCCCCTAGACTAGGGCAGTTGCGCCGAACTGGGTTAACAAACACTTGTGTTATTTATGTTTATGTTATGTGCGTAGATGCTGTAGCAATTGCTAAAGCATTGTACTACTGATTGCCAGGAATTTCAATTGGTATCAGAGCAGGTCACTCGACCTGTTCTGGTTTTAAAAAAGTGAGATCAAGGGGAAAGTATTTTCTGGCAATATGGACAAGGAAGGAGGATTGGTTAATAGGACATATTTTGTGGACATTGAGGAAAGTATTTCATATTCAATTCTTGGAAGAGAATTCAAGAACATGTTAATGAGAATTGAAAGAATCAAAAGTCCAATGTCAAGCACTCTGTCATGTTGAATGTTGAAGTATCTGTGGTCAAAGTTTGGCCAAAGAAGGGCAAGTTGTCATCTAATAAGCTCACGGTGAAATATGCAATTTTGAACAAGAATGGAGCTATCAACTTGATGTTCACTTCTCACAGTTTTGACATAGCTACAGGTCTGGACAAGTCTCTTTATATTGTTGGTACTAAGACCTCCTATGACTTTGACACTTATGTTCTTGATCAAACCATAAAGTATGTTAAGTGTTTGAATGTGAAGATGCTAATAAAATTTCCCACGCTGCTCTGTGGTATTATTCCTGATCAGCATCTTGATATTTTGATCGGCTCTAATGTTGCCAGTAAGAGGGAATCTCCTCTCAAGTTGCACTGAGAATATATGAAGGGACGCATGTCTCAGATAATGCTGTAACATCTGACCAGAAAACGTCCTATACCATGATCATAAAAGAGGTAATTGCTTATGTGATGGGTCCTTTAAAAGTTGAAAGTCTAGAAAAGAGAAAGAATGAAAATGTGTTTGTAAGGATCATAAGTGACCGTGGGAAGAAATTTAAAGATGTCAAGTTCTCTGATATCTGCTCCTCTAAAATAATTACTCTCGGTTACTCTACCTATAGCATAGCTTACAAAGTCTTTAATTCCATAATCAATGCTATGATAGAATCCATATATGTAGAATATTTGAATAAAAAGGGTATTGATTCTCCTATTGAAATAGTACAAGAACCTCAAACCCTAGTATTAGGAGATTTTGCTAATGTTGTTGTTGATGATGGTTCTATCACAAAGACCATAGAGAATGTTGTTCTGCAGAAAACACAGAAGAATGATTCAACTGTTGTCGCCTCTAAAAGGGATGAGCATTATGAAGGTACTAACCTTCTTGTATCTGATGTTGTATATGATGCTAGAGCATCTGATGTTTCAAACACTATAAAGAATGCAGAAGAAATTGTGTCTGGTGATACTGTTGTGATCTCTCAAAATGATGAGAGTATGAAGACTACTGCAGTAGAAACAGAGGATCATATTCTCTCAAACTCACAAACAGGTACACAACATATTGAAGCTGATGTTGAAATCTTTCCATCTGTGAACAAAATGGTGGAGAAGACTCCTAAACCTAGTATTGCTGGGAGGTTAAGGAGTAGAGCTAGAAGAGAACCCACACCACCACCAAAGTCAACCAAGAAATCCAAAGATGCTGATGGATTGAAGCCAGTGAGGTATGGCCATGCCAGAACAAAGAGCAAACACATTCCAACTACTTAGCCTAAGAAAAAAGCTTGAAGAGAAAACATGTGTCATCTGATGACAGTGACTTTGAGGTTGAAGAGGATGCTGTAGAGGATGCTGGCACATCTGACAAGCCAGTTGATACAGGGAGGAAAAGAGCTAAGAGTGTTCCATCTGTTCCTCTAGACAATGTGTCATTTCATCATGAGGAAGGTGCCTCTAGATGGAAGTTTATCTGTGAAAGAAGGGTAGCTATGGAAAGGAACTTGCATCATGATCTATTGAATCTCCAAGAGCTCATGGAGGTTATTGAAGCAGCTGGTCTAGTAAAGACTGTGAAAGGGTTAGGTAAATGTTATGGGAAGCTGGTCAAAGAATTGATTGTGAACATAGGAACTGATTGTGATGATCCTATGAGTCCTGAATATAAGCAGGTTTTTGTGCGTGGAAAATGTGTTAAATTCTCTCCTATAGTGATCAATGATAATCTAGGCAGAAGCTTTGAGGATGTAGTTGAGTTGGAGGTGACTCAGTATCAGATCTGCAAAACCCTTACAGGTGATCTAGTTAAGGAGTGGCTTATGAAGAGTAACTTGTCTACTGCTAAGCTCTCTACCAAGTATGCTATACTGAACAAGATTGCAGCTGCTAATTGGGTCCCAACTACCCATTCTACTGATGTCTCAAGGGGGTTGATTAAGTTCATCTATGATGTAGGTACAAAGTCTGTATTTAATTTTGGTGAATATATCTTTTATCAGACTATAGCTCATAGGAAATCTAATGCTACAAAGATTCCTATTGTTTTTTTATCTACCTTGATCTGTGATATCATTCTGCATCAATATCCTAAGATATGTAATCCATCTGATGAGTCTAGTCAACGAGGGTCATACAATACTTTAGATCCAAGGTTTCTGGACAACTCACATGCTGCAGACATTGCTCTAGCATCTGCCAAAGGCACATCTGCAATGCTAAGCAAACAACAGATGAGTTATGATCTTAAGATTATGAGTAAAGTTCTGGATGACAAGAAATTCTTGGTGGATCGTGTTATTCAAACTCTAGAAACTGAAGAGTTGATTGCTCATGATGACAAGGGTGATGATTTGGTGGTGGAAGACTCTAAGGATACTGCTGACTTTTCATCCTATGTGTTACTTCTGACTTTTTGCATCTCATGGTGTTTTTGTATTGGCATCATTTTTGCTAAAACACTAACTAGCCAGATGTTGGGCCAGATGCTCTAGGACATGCTGAAGCATCTGAGTATGTTGAACTCTGAAGCTGTTTGGACGCGCGCGTTTTTATTTTTGAAATATATCTTGGAAAGATTTGTTTTAAAAATATATTTTATCATGCATAGCTGGCATAACTGAACGCGCCTTGGGTCAGAAGTTATCTCTTATGTGAAGATTTAATTCTAAAATATAATTCGTATATTTTAGGATTTGGTTTATTTTTATTGGATATATTTTTGAAGACTCCTTTTCTTAAGGAACAAGTCAAGCTGCGCTGAAGACTCTATATATACATGTGTAAAACTTAAAGTCAGTAGCGAAGCCATTATTTACAAAAGGGTCTTTAGGGTTTTAGGGTTTCGTGGTTAAAGCCTTGTGCTTTAACGTGTGTACTCCTAAGCTTTTAAGTATGGAGTTGTTTGTGTACAACTCCTAAACTGTGAAGTACGGAGTCGGTTGTTCTTGTGTACCACTCTTAAGCTATGAAGTACGGAGTTGGTTGTTTTGGTGTTCACTAAAGCGTGCATTGTTTTATATGTTAAGTAGTGAACTTGTGAGCCTTTCTTGTGTCACGTTGATACATGTTAAGGACGTAGGGTGTTTGTATTGTTGATTGTGAGATTGCTCTTAAGCCTTTAGGTACGGAGTTTGTTTCTTTGCTTGAGAGTATTCTCATCTAAGTGTTTATGTATTGAACTTAATGCCAGTGTGAAGTTCAGTGAACCAGAGGTTGTTTGCGTGGAAGTCTTCAAACTGAGGGGAAGTGAGCAGAGGTTCTCATATCATGGAGTTCCTAGGTAGAAGTCTAAACGGGTAGTTAGGAAGTGAGAAGTGCAAACGAGGAGTTTGACTTTGAATTCGTTTTACTTAGTGGATTTCCTTCCTGGATTGGTATCCCCCAAACAAGGGCAGTTGCACCAAACTAGGTTAACAAACACTTGTGTTATTTATGTTTATGTCCTTTAATATTTTTATGTTATCTATTATGTGCGTAGATGCTGTAGCAATTGCTAAAGCATCGTACTACTGATTGCCAGGAATTTCAAATGTCATGAATGTGAAAGGTATGGTCATATCAGAAGAGAGTGTGCGACTTATTTGAAGAAGCAAAAGAAGGGAATGGTTGTTTCCTGGTCAGATGAAGATGAAGTAGAAGAAGATCCTGAAACTTTGTTTGTGAAAGATGTTAGAGGAAAGCTTATGATTGCCCAAATCTATGTTGATGACATAGTGTTTGGAGGAATGTTTAACCAGATGGTGGAGCATTTTGTTCAGCAAATGCAATCTGAATTTGAGATGATTCTTGTGGGTGAGCTAAATTATTGTCTTGGTCTTCAAGTGAAACAGATGGAAGATACTATCTTTATCTCCCAAAGCAACTATGCTAAAAGTATTGTCAAGAAATTTGGTATGGAGAATGCTACTCATAAAAGAACTCCTGCTCCTACACATGTGAAGCTTTCAAAGGATGAAAAAGGTGTAGATGTTGATCAAAGTATGTACAGGAGCATGATTGGAAGTCTCCTATATCTCACTACAAGCAAACCAGACATTACTTTTGCAGTTGGAGTATGTGCTAGGTACCAAGCTGAACCAAAGATGAGTCATCTGACTCAGGTAAAGAGGATTTTGAAGTATGTGAACAGTACCAGTGATTATGGGATTCTATATACCCATGGGAATAATACTTTGTTGATTGGGTACTGTGATGTTGACTGGGCTTGAAGTGCTGATGATAGGAAGAGTACTTCTGGTGGATGTTTCTTTCTAGGCAACAATCTCATATCATGGTTTAGTAAGAAGCAAAATTGTGTTTCCTTATCCACAACTGAGGCTGAGTATATAGCTGCTGGAAGTAGCTGTGCACAATTAGTTTGGATGAGACAGATGCTGAGTTAGTACAATGTCAAGCAATATGCTATGACTTTATTCTGTGACAACCTGAGTGCAATTAATATTCCTAAAAACCCTATACAGCACAGCAGGACCAAGCACATTGACATTAGACATCATTTTATTAGAGATTTAGTTGAAGAAAAGGTCATCACTCTTGAGCATGTTGCAACTGAAGAGCAAGTAGCAGATATTTTTACTAAAGCCCTTGATACTACTCAATTTGAAAAATTAAGAGGGAAGTTAGGTATCTGTCAGATTGAAGAATTGTAGCAGTTAATTTATTGGAGGCGTGCATCAGTTACATTTCTATTTCATAACCGTTTATTGCACGCAAGTCAAGGAAGCCACTCTCCAACTTCCTCAAGTGTTACTTTATCACATTACAACTTTACTTTTTCATACCCTCAACCTCTCAACTTCTCTCTCGCCCGGTTCAACATCAATCACACTTTGTTACTCTCTTGCTTACTCAAACAACAAATCATCATCATGTCTGATTCTATTCCACAACCCACATTACAAGATCAAACCACAAATGTTCAATCCGATCCTGTTTCTTATTCCGTCACTCAACCAGCAATTCAATCGACGGTTATTACTGATGCTCAACCGCTTGCCATGATTTCTAGCACCGGTGTGGTCACACGAAGTGCTAAAGTGTTATCGTCAAGGAAGAAAGGCTCTTCATCTTCTGCGACTGTAAAGGGTTCAAAATCTAAAGGTAAGAAATCAAAACCCTCTCCTGCTAAGCATGTTGGTCTGAGCATGCATGATCTCTATTGTAAAGAGAATCCTTTTGTTTCGACTGTTGTGGAACAAAGTGCTGGCACTTTTGTCAGTAAATCTGATGATATCCCCCGTGGGGGTAATGTTGTTGTTGATGAAACTGTAACCCTAGGTTCTGATAATCCTAGGTTAAATGATGTTTTAGTGGATGATAGGGAGAATATTTCTGTTGAAAAATCAGCTGACCAACATGTGGAACCTGAGAAAAATTTGGTTGATAATTCTGTTGCTGAGAAATCAGCTGTGTTTACTGAAGAGCAGACAGATGCTATGCCAGATGCTCCCTCATCTTTGGCACAAGCTAATATTGAGACCCCTGAGCCTAAGACTGCAGAATTTGAGACTCAGCATGCTAAGAGTCCTGAGAGTCCTGATCCTAAAAATTTACTAAAGGATGATGTAGTTTTGGTTTATGAAGAAGGTTCAGAAGAAAATGTTGTGGAGGAAACTCCTGTTTCTAGTGTTGCTCATAGGACAAGGAGCAAAGTTGTTAAGAGTACATCTACTGTGGTTAAAAGTGCCCCTGAGGGCAAGAAGAAGAAAGTTGATACTGGGAAGAAGCCTATGTATGGTCCCTCTGTGGTATTTTTCTCCAGCAACATCCAAATATTTTGGTTGGGTTTGATGAGCCCTGCAAAAGGCCAAGTCCTTTGTTTGTGGATTGTAGGTTTTTGTCTGTGACAGATGCTGCTGAAGATGTTGGTACTTTTGTAAGATCATCTGGTGTGCTCAGCAGGAAACAAATGATTGCTGATCTTACTGAGACCAGTATGGCTCTTGGGGCCAGAAAATTGAAGATTGATAAGGTCATTGCAGCTTTAAAGGCTGAAGAGGAAGCTGAAGATGTGGATCATGAGGAAGTTCAGGAAGAGGAATGAGGAAAAGAAGATGCTTCTGCTGCTGGTGATACTGAGGAGATGTTAGATGATTCTGATGAGTCTACCTCTGTTTGACTCTGATATTTTCTGATTTTCTTTTTCATGTTTTGTTATATCCTGGATTTCTAATGCACCTATGTGTGCTTATGGTCTGTAATATGCACTATGTGATACTACCCTATGTTCTATTTCTGCATTTTATATGCATGACTTATGTTTGCCAGAATTTGTGGCTAAAAAGGGGGAGTAGTATGATCGTGATCGTGTTCGTTCGTGATACCATAGTATGATCGTGATCGTGTTCGTTCATTTTCATTCGTTTGTTGAAGCTCTTATACGTGTCTCTACGTAGCTCTGAGCGTTTTTGGTTGAAGATGTGATAGATGCTCTAACATCTGTCCTATGAAGGTGTGTGTGCGTATTTTGAGGGGGAGTGACTATCTTTATGATATGTGCGCTTGTTTGTACGCATGTTTTGAGGGGGGAGTTTATCTAACTCTGCTTGTGGAAATTTATTTTTTCCAAAGGCATTTATCTCCTCTCTATGAACTCACTATGTGAGAAGCTGTTTTCTTTGAGGCTGGACGTATTCTCTTCTGATGATTGCCTCTGGTTCTACGTGTAAGTCATCCTTAACCATAGAGCCGTTCTAAAGTGTTCTCACTATCTACTATGATTTTCTATGCCTATGGTGGTTGAAGGAAGAATTATTTTTATCTCTCCAAGAACTGGCTTTTAAATGTTTTAGCCAAAATTTTGCCAAAGGAGGAGATTGTTGGGTTTTTGAAGATTGACTACAATTGTGTCAAAAATATATATTAGCCAGATGTGTGGTCAGATGCCTATGATCACTGATGATGGGTCAGATGCTGTAGCATATGGAACAGCATTCCGTGATCTGCCAGCTCGCGTCAACTCGCGTTTAATATTTTATGCAATCTTTTATAAGATTCGCTTTGGTTTTTATTTTAACCATTACTTGGTGATTAAGTCACGTGTTCTGAAGAAGTCTAAGATGGTCAAGCCTAGATATATTTTACAAGGTGATATTGATATATTTTTCAAGAAGATTTCTTGTTCTAGAAGATTCAAGACTTGGACCTCACAACGTCCAAAGGTGTCTAAAGCCCAAACCCTGTGCTACTCTAGTAGTATAAAAATATGTAATGACAGACCCTAGAATCCAAGCTAAACCGTGTGTATTCTAAAGCGTGTGTTTTAAGGTTTAGTCTTCTTTGTTAGTTTGTTAGTTTATTATTTGTTTGTGAGCCTTGCTTGTATCATCGCTGGTCAAGCTAAGGACGTGTTTAGTTGAGTTGTAATTGTGCTTTTCCTAAGCCTGTAGGTACGAAGTTAGTATTCATTCGGAAGAGTGTGTCTCTTGTCCAAAGAAAACATACAAACAAGAAAAGAATAAAAGCAACGCTGATTGTGTTGTTTAGGTTAGGAGGTGAGACGGGGTCTCATATCTAGGAGTTCCTAGGTAGAGTTGTCACGTGAGGTAGGGTCTAGGTGGAAGACAAGTAGTGAGGCTACGTTGGTCCTTACACTAGAACTATTATAGTAAATTCACTCCTGGATTGGTATCCCCAAGATTAGGGCAAGTTGCACGAACTGGGTTAACAAACCTACTGTGTTCTTTACTTTTCCGCTGCTTTTAATTACGTTTTAATTGTGTGTTTGTCCTAAGCTAGACACGCGCTCGGACAGTTGTGCTTACATTGTTCACAGCGTTTGTCTGTCTGGTAGCCAGAATTTCAATTTGTATATATAATATAACCACTAATGATATGGTAATTAATTATGCTTGTATCATAACCACTAATGTTATGGTGATTAATTATGTTGATTTCCAAGTTAGAAGAAATTTGTGAAACTTTATTAGTTGAAGGTTTCTTCATTAGTATGTTTATTTAAAGATTTCAAATTAGTATAGCATGTGCTAAATTAAGCACTAGTATAGAAAACAAGCACATGGTTATATATATATATATATATATGTCATGTTTGGTTCCCACCATTCTTTAGGTCTCTCTTTTAATGAGACTTAGTAGAATCTCCGATTATGGCTTCTTTTTCGCTTCTTTTTCGCTTCTTCTTCTTCTTCTTCTTCTTCATGCGAATCTAAGTCGAATTATGGCTGATGATCGATATACGAAATTGATTATGCATTTTCAGAAGATATACGACCTATGATAAATTTTTATCGTGTAAATAATGCATTCAGTGATGGAAGTACCTGAAAATAGAAAGTGGATGAATAACAGAGTTCATTGTCACAAGAATATCGCCACAAAATTTAATACCGGAGTTCATGAGTTTATTAAGTTTGCTTTGGAACAAGATGTAGATAACATTGGAAGAGGTAATATTAGATGTCCGTGTAAGAAATGCAAGTGTGTGAAATTTCAAAGTCCAGAAACATTAAAGACACATCTATGTAGGAAGGGAATCATGAGTGATTATTATCATTGAACGAACCACGGTGAGGCGATTCCTTCATTATCCCTAATGATTTCCAATCACTCATATTAAGTAGTGGTGAGAGGGAAAAGTTTGATAAATATGAGCAATTAGTAATGGATGCTGCGGGGCCATCAGACATTGGCAATTATTTAGAACAAGATCATGACGAAGGAGACACAATGGAAGAAGAACCTAACAAAGAAGCAGAATGTTTCTTTGAAATGTTGAGGCTGCACAATCTCTTTTATGGGATGGTTGTGATAGGTATTTTGTGTTGTCGGCTTCTTTAGTAGCATTAAGTTTGAAATCACACTATGGTTTGTTTGAGGGTTGTTTTAATGGATGGATGTAGTTTATGGGAAATGCATTACCAAATAATAATCGTATGCCCTAATAATAATCGCATTACCAAATTTTAGGTGCATAGATCTCTATTGTTTAAAATTAGAATATCTAATTTGTTAGTTAGAATTTACAATATTCCGTCTAATGTAGGTGCGTGATTCGAGGAATGGGATAAATGATGTGCTTTTAACAAGCTTGGCATGGGGCCCTATCAGAGATGTTATCAAGTGGCACAGTTATGTTATTAATGGCTACAAGTTTGTGACAAAATCTCAAAATGAAGGAATGAGCACAACCAATCACAATGTATGTTTTCGGGGAGGCAAATTTGATTCAATCGAAAATGATTACTATGGAGTTTTGACAAACATTGTTGAACTAGAGTACACCGGTCACCCTACAAAGAAGGTGGTTTTATTTCAATGTGGTTTGATCCTAGTCCTCAAGGGACCAAGATGGATAACTATGGAAATGTTGAGATAAAAAATCTAAAAGATATCAAAATTATGACCCTTTCATATTAGCCCAACAAGCAGATCAAATTTAATTTACATCCTTTTGATCGACAATTTGTGTATCAAAAATATTTTAGTGACCGCAAGTGCACAGTCTCGTCGTGTAGTTTTAAAAGATATCGAATCCACAGGGACCAATAGTCGAACTACCGTATTTCTGTTGTTACGGTGTAAATCTAAGGCTGATATTTTTTAAATGTTTAGGAATTGTTTGAGAATTTTAATTAAAGACTTTTAAACTAATTAAGAAACGGGATATCGGTATGTAACTAATTAACCTTCGGGGATTCGGCAAATCAGCGGCGCGTGTAAAAGAGTTTATTTTTTAGAAGAACATTTTCGGTTTAAAGGTTTAAACCTCACACTCTTGTTTTATTGATAAAAACCATACTTTCTCCACTAGAAGTTTTACTGTCACTTTTCTACCACCTAATTTTGAAAGTATATTTTGAAAATCAATTAGTCCTAATTAATCCTAACGTGGCTCTCGCTCGTTCAAAGATTAAAATCCAGAAACCACTATCTGATTAAGACCTCAAACTCTCGCTCTATTGATCTTAACCTTAAATAAATTGTTTTAAAATTGGAAACCAGAATCAGAAAAATAGTTTTAATTATTAGCGCGCCGAATCATTACTAAATCCCCTATGGAGAATTAAAGTTACATACCGATATCAAGGTATTTAGCAAGACATAGGAGAAGAAACAATTAAATAAAAACAGTAAATTAAATAAGGCATAACAATTAAATAAATAAGCGCATAAAAACCTGGAAAAATTACTGAATAGAAAACTTGAATTGAATGCTTGAAATAGAACTGGTACAGAATTCATGATGCAAATACGTAATTAAAATTGATATCGGATTCCCGATGTGGAAATACCGTTACAGTTTATTGGACTAAGAAACTAAACTGACTGGAAAAATAAAGAAAAGGACGGAGAAAAGAAGAAGACCAATCTTATTTTTCGTCTTGCTATTTATAGAAAACAACTCTTGTTGTACGATCCTAAAAATAAGTAAGAGATAAGCTTGATTTGAGGAGAATGCTTGAGAGTTATCCGATAAGCTGGACAAAACAGGATCAGACTGCCATCAACTGCGTACGATCAGGAGAAGTTGTTTTTCAAAATTTGGAACCTGTGGCGGGCGCCACAGGCCCCTAGCGGGCGCCATAGGCCCATGGCGCGCGCCACCTATAGTTGATGGGGGCAACTGCCCCTTTTGGCTGGGCCTTCGTGTTTTTGTGCTTTGCACCCCCCTTTTTGCTTCATTTTTTGTTCTTTTTGCTCACTTTCCTTCTCCGACTTATTTATTCAACAAAACTGAAATAGAAACAAATACCGGCATAAAAACAGACAAAAGAAATAAAAACATAGGAAATGCAACTAAAAATTCATGAAAATTAAGCTAAAAGTACGATATGATTTCGTGTCATCACCTTTCTTGAAGGGCAACAAGGTTGGTTAGGTGTCATAAAAACCAAAGCATGAAACACCATCCAATCTTTGGAAAAAAAATAAACATCAAACAACTGATGCATATCAAGATGATGATGCACCCATCACCTCATTCTTATAAGTTCATCAATTTTAGATGTTGCTTAATTACTCTTCTTTATTGAAAATCGTAGGAGAAAACACAGAGGCGCGCAAAAACCACTTGAAATTGCATAATGGGCCTTTCACATTTTATGTCAAGCTTGTACAACCAAGGCAACCTTCAGGTTCTTGCTAGGAGGACATCCTCCGGTGTCATCTCCAAGGCCTACTTGTTAGGCGTCACTCATAACATCGAGGAATCCGTGACAAATGCCACAACTTTAGTGGAGATGTTGAAACCAGACATCCTTTTTCTTGAGCTTTGTGCGCAAAGGAACCGCGATTTTAATAATCATGGTGATACAATTGAAAAATTGCTGCAAGAAATGCAGCACAACATTTGGGGATTCCATTTATCTTAGGAGACCAAAATTATATGTAATCTGTGATAACCAACCATTGGAGATGGTCTAACATGATTAACCAACCAACTAAACATTATTAACCAACTTACTAATATGATTAACCTTAGTTAACCAACTTACTAACATGATTAACCAACCAACTAGACATGATTAACCAACTTATTAACATAATTAACCAACTTACTAACATGATTAAGCTTAGTTAACCAACTTAATAACATGATTAACCAACCAACTGAACATTATTAACCAACTTACTAACATGATTAACCTTAGTTAACCAACTTACTAACATGATTAACCAACCAAATTAACATTACTAACTAACTTACTAACATGATTAACCAACAACCTAAACATTATTAACCAACTTACTAACATGATTAACCTTAATTAACCAACATACAAACATGATTAACCAACCAACTAGACATGATTAACCAACTTATTAACATAATTAACCAACTTACTAACATGATTAACCTTAGTTAACCAACTTAATAACAAGATTAACCAACCAATTGAACATGATTAACCAACTTACTAACATGATAAACCAACCAACTGAACATTATTAACCAACTTACCAACATGATTAACCTTAGTTAACCAACTTTTTAACATGATTAACCAACAACTTTTATTGATTATGCACATATAGATGACAAACAATGATAACATAAAAGGTGGAGGTAAGAGGTATTAGTAGAGGTATCAAGAAAGGTAGGAGAGGCAAGGGATCCACTACTTTGCCACAATTTAATGTTGGACAACTTACAAATCCTTCCACATCTCATATATCTAAAAATACCCAACTTCCCCACTCTAACCATATTGCTCGACTTTCATCTGAGAGAGGTAGGAGTACCACTACTTTATCACAACCTATTATTGGGAAACCTATAAATCCTTCCACATCTCATATGGCTACAAATACCCAACTTCCCCACTCTTATCATATTCCTCATCTTTCATCAATGAGAGGTAGGGGTACCACTACTTCATCACAATCTATTATAGGACAAAGCCACACATACCCAACTTCCTTACTCTACTCCTAGCCCACCTATTTCTCCTACACATCTCCCATTAGTTGTTGCCTCTAGTGATGATCCACATGTATCATTATCAAACGTTGATTCACCTCGACAAATCGAGAGCAAGGACCCTAGTAATGGGCGTATTTGGATTCGTCCAGGACCAACAAAACGTAAGTTTTTATAACCTTTTCCCCTTTAATTTAAAAAAAACTGCTTGTATCTTACAATTAATTTAATATTGTTTTTATAGATTTGATCCTTCTGTTCGGCCCACATGTGAAATTTCAAAAATTATTAAACGCATGTTTGTTGGGTCTTAGGAAAATTATGGTGAGATAAAGGGCAAAAAAAGACAGAGACAAAAAAGATAAAGATAATGATGTGATTGAGATGTGGCTTAAAGAGTTTAAGGTATGAAAGTATACATTATAGTGCTTTTTAGTTTTAGCTAGTTGCTAGTGTTTGTTTGTTATCCTACCACTTTTATGGTGTACGCATTAGCATTGCAGAAACCACTTTTATGGTGTTTATTAGTATATTTACTAAACTGCACATGATTAATCTGCATATTAGTAGACTTTTGTTGAAGTATAAGTACTATTAGTAGTCTAGTAATTAAACTGTGAATGGATAATGTTTGTATTATAGAGGAAGTATAAGTGGCTACGTGAACATGAGGAAGACATTAAGAAGGCATTTGATCATAAAGCCTCTGATGCATACACAAATGAAATGTATAGGGTACGAAAAGGGAGTGATCAAGGTGATTGGATCCCAGCTAAAATGCGTTCAATATTGGATGAAAAATGGAAAGATACTAAAAGGAAAAACAAGGCAGAAATTAACAAAGTCAATAGAAGATACTAAACACTGGATTGATTTCAACAATTGAGCATTACAAGACATTAGTAAGTAATTTTTTTTGAAGAACACTATATTATATTTTATATTTGTATGGTTAAACATTTTAATTTCAATTAGCATTGATTTATCATTTTTGTTTAGAAAAATCCTCAAATACAAGTCCAACTTGTTGGGAGTTATTTCAAACAACACATAAAGTTATAGGTGATCCAAATAAGTGGGTTTTCTCAAAATCAAAGACAGTTGATGTAAGTTACAACTTTTTGTGTCAACTACTGGTGCTGTTTTTTTATTATATAATTGTTGGTGCTATGTTTTTGTCATGTAAGTATATTGTGGTGGTGAATCAAAGTCACATCCAAACATAGGCTTATAGCTCTAGCTTCATTTTGTGTACCATCATTTGTTTGACTGAGCATTGGTTCTGGTTCTGGTAGTTGCAAAATAATTTTATGTGATTTGTAGAACATCATCTATGATTCTGTGTATGTGGTTCTGGTTGCTATTGTTGTACCCCAATTTCGGATCTACAAATTCAATTTATATTTTGTGCATAAAAATATACAAAAATATATACATTTTGCCATGCATATTTTAATTTCCTTTTTCATGCATTTTTCTTATTATTTTTCTCACATTTATTATTATTTCTTCATGTTTGCATTTTTTCTAAAAAAAATACATATTATTTCTTCTACATAAAAATAATATCATTTTCATGCATATTTTATTTTTACTTTTGATTTTACGCTTAAATTTGGTTTTACGACCATTTTATTCTTTGTAGTTTATTTTCATTTAAATTCTCTTTTAATTAGCGTAAAATGTTAAAAATGTCCAAAAAATTGTTTTTAATATTTTCATCCAATTTTATATTTTATTTTCACATATTTTGAAAATATAAAAAATATTTACACTTTATTACATTTTATTTCAATTTATTTCATCTCCACATTTCTATCTCAAAGTTTGTCAAAAGTAAAAAAATATCATTTTCTCTTGCATTTTCCCTTTTAAAAATAAAACTAAAAATAGTGTTTACCACCGAATAATCAACATAGACCAATAGGCTTTCGCCACATCATCACATTCACATCATAAATCATTTTCATTTTTAAAATTAAATCAAAATTTCTATCATTTTTTAGTTTATTACATTTTTATCCAAACTTTTTTATGATAAACCAACAATACTCCTAACCTTAAAATTGGTCCTATAAATAGGACCAATCATGGGTGACCTAGAGGGAGCTCTCATTCATACCTACCTAGAAGCTTCTCCATTTCACCAGAAAAGTCTAACTGATAAAAAAATCAAAACAAACAAAATAAATAGAAAAAAATAAAAATAAGGAAAAGAAGAAGATATCACGTTTCTTCTTTGTTTTTCCAGTAAACCCATATTGATTTTCTACTCTCAATCAACCATATCATTCACCACCATTCCATTATCAAAACCCAAAAATCAAATCAAATCTCAACAACACTTTTTTCATCATATTTCATTTCTCTCTCACCGATTCCAAACATTCATTTGACTCCTCCATTCATTTTTTCATTCTTCAGTAGCAACTCTTTCAAACCCTTTTCCTTTCTTCATTCTCACTACCGATCCATAAATCACCACGCTCAACCAAATCGATTACATCAAGCCTATACGAAATCAAAAACAGAAACGAACAACAACACAGAATTGGAATTCCCCTTTCGTCTTCTCTGTCGAACGTCTCTAATCTTCGTTCTCGGTTCGAATCGAGCGAAATCGAAGGTTAACTCTATGATTATGTTGATTCTGGAATTCATAAATCATGATATAGTGTTCTGATTTTTTACATTTTGTTATTCGAATCCGTTTGATTTTTGAATTCTTAGATCTCGTTTTTTATGAACTCGGTTTGAGTATTCTGGACTACTACTGATAAATCCGTTTATGGATTTGAGATCAATGAGCTAAAACAATGAAAATCGAGCATCTGTTTTAGTTTTTTTGGTTCTCTATTGATGAATTTTCGAAAGTTTTTCATACTTCTTTCTGGTTCCTGTGTTTTTGTTTTGTAATGAAGAAAAGGATCTATCATACACCTCTGATTTTCCAGATTTACTCACAGCCGCTTGATCCTTAATCATAGGACTTACATCATGATCCACAGATCTGATCAGGACAGTCTGATCAAGATCTAAAGGTGAATGTTTGCTGGATCACGGTGCACGCGCGCGCGTCACACACACACAGACACAATGAAAAAACCGGTTTGGTTCAGTTCAACCAATGGACCCGAACCGGACCGGTCTGGTTCAGACAGTAAAGGGGCCCATTAGTTGGGCCAAACAACCCTTTCTCTATTTACACTCCCTTTTTTCTCCAGTTTTAATTATTTGCACTATAATTTTGCTATTTGCACCCCCATGTCTGATTTTCTTCTTTCCATCTCCGTTTTTATATATATATGCTTCAGTTTTTTTTTTTATTTCCTTTATTTTTTGCATTTCATTATTTTTTATGCAATTAATTCATTTTTTTTATTCCTTGCATTTTATTTTATCACATTATTGCACATTATTGTTTGTTCTCTTTGTTGGTAATTTTAGACTAAAACTAAACCTTAAGAAAAATGGAGACGGACCTAGTTTAAATCATCGGACCTAAAAAAAAGTAGTTTTAGGACCTAAAAAAAAATAGTTTAGTTTAGTATAGTTTTAATTAGTTTACTTTAATTCCGCCGGACTTGTAATTTAATTATTTTATGTTTTGCATTTTCATTCAATTGTTGCATTCATTTATATTTAAATTTTCGCAAAAGATCTTAGAATGTAATTAGGCCGAATGTAATCCCAAAGTGGATGTAGAAATTGCATTGCATGCATTTTATTTTTATCGTTTTCTGTCAACGCTAAAAAACCAAACTAAAAAATGAATTTTTATTTCCAAAGGGGTACGAGTAGTAATTCGTTAGAAAAAAATAATAGAAAACAAACAACATCTTCTTTCTCTCAAATAAAACTTCTTTAGTTCAAAAAACCAAAATTAGTCGTATGTTAAATTTAAGTTTATTTTTTTCAAAACACTTTAAATTTCGCTTGAACCTTCTCTTTTAAATTCAATCTTCACTTGCACACACAAAACTTTCTCCTTATACTACTCTCTCTAAATTCTTACTATTTCTCTCTCATTTCTTCACATTAAAAATAAGTAAAAAAGCAATAAATTAGAAGTTACTATAGGATACTTTAGACGCTTAGGATGCTAATCCCTTTCCTAAGTGTAATCAACCCTCGAATTTAGAATTTCTTTTAAAACGGTTTTTGATACTTTCTCCTCTTTAAAAATGAAAGATCATTGTAGTGGTGGAAATCCCAAATTCCCCGCAACAGCAGCTATATGCCCTAATGTGTAGTTGCAAAATAAGTTGGTATAATTTCATTTTAGTTGACTGTTTTTACTTTAGATATTGAATGCATGGAAGAACAGGTACATTTGTAACTATGAAATTGTTCTTCCTTCCATTCTTTTCTTTAAGATAGTCAAATTTATATTGTAGGCTTATAGCTCAAGCTTCATTTTATGTACTTTAATTTGTTTGACTGAGCTTTAGTTCTGGTTCCGGTATGCACTTTTGTGTAGCTGCAAAATAGCTTTCAGTGATTTGGAAAACATGATCTATGATTTTGTTTATGTGGTTCTGGTTCCTATATGCACTTATGTGTAGTTGGAAATGTAGATCTTCAGATTATGGCGGTATATCATCATCAGATTATGTACAAATGAAGACTGTAATTTCTGATTTGTTAGCTGAAATCAAGATTCTTAAAAAGAGAAATTGAAGACACATGGGGAGTTGATTCGTGCATCACAAGAAGATTCACGTTTGCTTAGGTATCAATTGTATCAATTTACAGAAAAGTTTTCATTCGGTCATCTACCTCCATGTTCGGATGCTCCTTCGCCTCTACGTTCGGACGCACCTCCGCCTCCACCACCTATTGCTTGATATATGGTTGTTTTAAGAGTTTGGTTTTAACTTCTTAGTATCAAGAACAATGTTTTTATTTTATTAAAAAAAACAATGTTAGTACTTGGTATTCAGTTTTAAACTCTTAGTAGTATTAGTTTTAAGAACAATGTTAGTACTATTTCTATTTTGGTGATTGATGTGTAATACTTATGAACAAAATTTTAAAAGTATTTGGTATTTAGTTTTAAGAAAAACGTTGTTAATTGATAAATTTAATTTAGTATTTCATTTGTACCATTAGTATCAAACTATCAGTAATAGGCCTGATTAAAGATTCAATTTCCTCAATAATTAGTGATGGAAAAAAAAAAACCTCACAAATCTAAATATCATGTAATTAGTGACGGAAATGCATTCCTCACAAATTTAAAATGGAATTAAAGAGGGAATTCTATTTCCGTTACTAATTATTGACGTAACTGTAAACCATGTATGCTTTCAACCACTGACCATTTAGTGACGAATGTTTTGCTTTTGGGACGGATTTATTCCCTACCAATTTGTGACGGAATACTAATTCCCTCACAAATATTTTTCAACGCGTGATTTAGATACGGATCTTGGTTTGTCACTAAATCCTTCACTCATTCGTTCTGTGACGGAATTTCGCTTAGTTAGTGACGGATTCATGCCCTTTCTAAATTTCCTTTTTCTAGTAGTGTTAGTTGTTAAAAATAATTCTAATGTTAGATTTAGTTTAATTTTTGACATATTATAATAGTTCGGTTAAGTTTATTTTCAATACAGTATAGTTTGATATAGTCAAAAAAAAATACAGTATAGTTTGATTTATTTTTTCTATATTTTGGTTTGAATTGATTTGTAGTGTATCATTAATAATTCAGATCGGTTCAATTTTATCTTGAACTGGACCATGAACATCCATAAGATTTTGATCAAAACGTTTATAAAAAATATTGAAGTAAGTATCATTGAGAAAATATCTCTTATTTTTAAAAGTTGTTGGATTTGCAACAACTTAACCCTACTTTTTCCCTCCTAATCTTCTCTTGAATTATGCAATATGTAAGCCCCGTAATATTAGCAAGTGTTAGAACAATATTCAGTGTCTTTAATCTTAACTTTGATGTATTTTGTCATAAGTAAAATTAGAGAATTTTGATGTGACTGTCCATGCGCGTTAGTTTAAGATTTGAAAAAAATTGGCACAATGGTTTTATAAACTTTAAATGAGTTTAGATACATTTTTGGTCCCGTCGGAATTTCAAAAATAATTTACTATAGATTTTTGAGAAAACAGGCAAGATATACCTGCTGATTGAAAGTTTTACGATTTCTGATCTCCGTCAAAATTTAAATGGAGACTTTAAATATCGTCTGTAATGAGAATTTGAGACCAATTAAAATCAGTTTTAAAAACCTAGGTGGCTAATCTGTTGTGACCAATTTGTTGCGACCGAATTAGTGACTGAGTTTAGTGACCAATTTAGAGATTGTACTTGGAGACTAATTTCGATATTCTATAATGTTATTATGCCGATATGAAAACTAATTTGAACCATTACATTTTTTGTTAGATATCTGCTTAATGTGAAGGTCGTTGATAATTGGGGGGAAACAAATGTTGTAATTTTCGACAAGGTTGTTACTAAATTACTATTTCACATAAAGTTCACAATTATTGTTGTTTTTCACATAAAGTTCACATAAAGATAATTGTAGATTTTCACATAAAGTTCACAATTTCATTTCATATCCAAGTATATTTTTGTCTTTTTTATTTTTGTATTTTTCATTTGTTGTAAGTCAATACAAAATGGCTCCCAAAATCAATCAAATATCTGAAATCAATGCAAAGAGTGAGAGTTTGAATGTTGTTGTTCGTGTAATTCGGTTGTGGTTTGTTCGAGATTTGGCTCGCAACAACCAAACATTTTTATTAGACATGATTTTAATGGATTCAAAGGTAAGACAAAAATATAAATCAATTTTACATTATTATTTTTGTTGACCATATATAATTTTATTCTGTTAATCACTTATTATTGTTTTTATCATGTATTATGTTAAAAAAACTTATTCTATTGTATAGGAAAACAAGATTCATGGCACGATGCGTCGCACTTTAATTTATAAGTTTGAAAAAGAACTTATAGAAGATAATGTCTACTCAATAACTAATTTTGGAGTAGCTAATAACGGTGGTTCGTACAAGACTACTAGGCATGAATATAAACTTAACTTTCAGTTCTACACAAAAGTTTTTTTTTTTTGAAGTAGCTAAATGAATTTATTAATCACGCTAGACTAGCACAAGGTGTGCTTAGTCTAGGAATAAAAGTATCACAAAGTATCACATGGAAAATTATAACAAAACCAAGGACCTACTAAGAACAATCTCCATGTGAACCTAGGCAAGCCATTGGCTTAGTGTACCACAAACTAAAATCAACAGACAAATGATTGAATTTTGCCTTTAACCACCACCAGAGATGAAACTTGATCTGATCCAGCACAAGAGAAATAGAGAAATATTGATTCTGAAAAAGAGCTGCAGTACTAGCCTGCCAAATATGCCAAATTGTGGCCAACCAAAAAATCTTAAAAAAAGTTCCTTCTAATATTTATAAGATTGAAAGTCCTCTTCCAGTGTTTGCTCCTGATTACGATACAAATTATCTTTATGGTAAGAAATTTATATGATCGGTGCATAATTTTATATTTATAATTAAACATTGTCGTCATGTTATTTTAATAAAATAAAATTTATATTTTTTATAGATGTTATGGGAATGCTAACTGAAGTTGGTATTGAAAAAGAGTACGAGCGATATGGTTTGAAAACTAAAATGATTGCAATTATGTTGGACTATGATGAGTTAGTACATAATGCATGAATTTTAAGGCCGTACTTAAAAATCCTAATTAAATTCAAGAAAGCATTTTAAGGCTCAAACTCTACAATTTTTGGGGCTTGGTCTTCCGTCGCTAACGGGATAGACCATTTTGTCAACGTTAATACTATACATATGTATCTAATCAAACTACATGATAGTTATTTTATTTGATGCATGTATTAAAAAAACTTTACATAAACAACATATACAAATTAAATATATTAAATAAATACATACAAAATTCAAATGACACTTATACCGCACATGGCGCGGGGATCATACTAGTTTGTCAAAATAGAATACTAGTGTTGTTGATGCACCAACTAGGAGTGTCATTATCATTAACATTGACATGATTGAAAATGTTGATATTGTGCATGTATATTGATTGAATTTATATTGTTTTATTGAAATAAATATTTTTCTAATTAGAAATATCAACATATGATATTAATATATTATTTAATCACAATATTAATATTATATTTAATTACATTAATTCTTATAATAATGCACAATATCAACATGACATTCTTCCGGCGACCTTTATATAAAATTAATTACATATAATATAAATATAGATTTCATAAAAATTATCAAAAAATAGAAAAAAATTATAATATATGCATAAAAAAATAGATCCAGAGAAACCATCAAAAAAGTCAGGTCCTCGTAATTGTATATGAGTATAAAAATAGACTTCGTAAAAATTATCAAAAAATAGACAATTTTATTAATATATGCATAAAAAATAGATCTTGAAGAAATCGTCGAAAAAGACAGGTCCTCGTAATAATGTATGAGTATAAATATAGACTTCTTAATAAGTACCAAAAAATATATAATTTTGTTAATATATGCGTAAAAACATAGATATAAAGGAACCATAAAAAAAGTAAGATCACGTAATTGTATATCAATATAAATATAGACTTCATAAAAATTATCAAAAAATAGACAATTTTATTATATATGCATAAAAATTAGATCGAGAGAAACAATCAAAAAAGTTAGGTCCTTCTAAATGTATATGTGTATAAATATAGACATCATAAAAATGATCAAAAAATAGACAATTTTATTAATATATGCGTAAAAAATATATCTTGAAGAAATCATCAAAAAAATCAGGTCCCCGTAATAATATATGAATATAAATATTGACTTCGTAAAAATTTTAAAAACAATTGAATTTTTTTTAATATATGCGTAAAAACATAGATTTGGATAAATCATCAAAAAAGTTAGGTCCCCATAATTGTGTGTGAGTATAAATATAGACTTCTTAAAAATTATTAAAAAAAATAGAATGTTTTATTAATATATGCGTCAAAAAATAGATATTGAAGAAATCATCAAAAAAATTAAGTCCCCGTAATAATATATAAGTATAAATATAGATTTCATACAAATTACTAAAAAGTAGACAATTTTATTAATATATACGTAAAAACATAGATCAAAAAGAAATCTTCAAAAAGTTAGTTCTCCGTAATAATATAAGAGTATAAATATTAAATATAGAGCCGTAAAAATTATCAAAAAATAGACAATATTATTAATATATGCTTCAAAAAATAGATCTTGAAGAAATCATAAAAAAGTTATATACCTGTAATAATATATGAGTATAAATATATATTTCATGAAAATTACCAAAAAATAGACAAATTTATCAATATATGTGTAAAAATATAGATCCAAATGAACCATCAAAATAGTTAGGTCCTTGTAATTGTATATGAGTATAAATATAAATATATATTTCATAAAATTATAAAATAAAAAAAATTATCAAAAAAGAAGATAATTTTATTAATATATGTGTTAAAAAATAGATTTTGAAGAAATCATAAAAAAAGTTAGGTCCCCGTAACAATATGAGTATAAATATAGATTTCGTAAAAATTACCAAAAAATAGACAATTTTATTACTATATGCGTAAAAACATAAATCTAGAGAAACCATCCAAAAAGTTAGGTCTTAGTAATAATATATGAGTGTAAATATAGACAATGTAAAAATTACCAAAAAGTAGACAATTTTATTAATATATGCACAAAATTATAGATCCCGAAAAAACCATCAAAGAGTTAGATCCCCGTAATAATATATGGTTAAATATAGACTCTTAAAAATCATAAAAAATAGACAATTTTATAAATATATGGGTAAAATAATAGCGATAAAATTAGGAATCTCGAAGAAATCATCTAAAAAGTTAGATCATCGTAATAATTTATAATTATAAAGGTAAACAAACAAAAAATAACTTATGTTTTAATTTTTTTAATTTCTAAATGAAAAGAATGTTATTATCAAAGTTACAATTTGATTAAGATCATAGATAGAAAGTGTAAAGATTTTGGATTTGGCTTGGATTTTATTTAGAAAAAATTGTCTTCTAATATGAGATATATTATCATATTTGACGGCATGTAGATGTTCCACCTTTCCTTATGTAGATGTCATATCTTTAGGTACCTACCATGAAGTGACAATATTGAACCTATACTCTAGGCAGCAGTGCTATCAATGAACTAAACAAATATTTAAGTCTTTTTCTCATTTAGAAATTTAAAAAAGCATTTTTCAAGCTTTTAAATATTACTCTCTCTGTCTTATCATAAGGGTCACAAATATAGTTGACTAAATCACACTCTTTAAGAAAAAATGTGTAAATGAAAAAGAGAGAATGTGACTTTTACTAAAATACCTCATCTTTTTATTGGTAGTAAATATAAAAATACTAAAAGGTAAATTTTTGAATATTTATTTTTCCTTCAAGAGTGCCTGAAGCATCGTTTAGCAAGACCCTGACAACTATATTACTCCATCCATCCCAAAATAAATATCCTACTTGCCAAACTTATATGTCCCAAAATGGTACTATAAATCAATCTCTATCATCCATATGTCGGTGTCATCTACTTAAATTATAAAGTAATGGTGCTGATAAGTTGAACCTAAATGGATATATATAATAGATTTTTAATTTTATCATTAATATAATTATATATAGTTATAAGTTTGATTATAAATCTATTTGATAAATGAATAAAAGGAAAAAAAAATAGTGTATTTGAAATATATATATATATATATATATATTTTGTTGATGATAGATAAAGGTTATAAATGAATAGAATGACTTATTAAAAAATTAATTTTTTGATAAATCAAAATGAAAAATAATATTGAAAGAAGTAATATAGTGTATTAGGTAGAGTAGGTAATTATGAAGTTTAAAATAAGACTTTTTGATAAAGTTGCTTTGATAAAGTTGTTTTGATTAAAATAATAGCTTTTCATTATATTGTAGAGATAGTTATAGCTAAGCTACTGTATGTATCAATTTATATCTATCACTCTTACAATTTTGGTCAGTTTGATACGATCAAGAAGAAATTGAAGTAAGATGAGATGTACTCCCTCCGTTTTCTTTTAAGTGTAATAGTTAATTAAATCACACATTTTAAGAAAAATATGTAAATGAAAGACAGAGAATATGACTTTTATTAAAACACCTCTCTCTTTTTATTGGTAGTAGATATTAGAATGTTAAAAATTAGATATTTGAGTGTACTTTTTCTCTCACCTAATGATTGTTTTAAGGATAAAATAGGAAAAACCAATGTAATAAATAGTATATGACATTTATTTTGGGACAAACAATTTTGACAAGTAAGACATTTATTTTGGGACGGAGAGAGTAGTTGATAGTGGACATGCAATTGAATTACAAAGATATGAAGTAACTTTGAGTTGAAATATATTTGAATAATAAGATTCACATTAATAAATTAAGTATTTGCATGAAGTGTAGTTTGATTTATTAATATGACAATTTTATAAAAAGAATTCACAATTGATATAAAAAAAAAAGATATATAATTGGCTTAAATATCATTTTAGTCTCTATATATACGGCAAAAAATTAGTTTTAGTCCTTGTATCGAATTTTGTTTTAAATAAGTCCTTGCATCAATCAAATTTTTTAATTTTAGTCTGAAAAAATGTCTGAGTTTCATAGAAATATACTACTAAAAATATGCTTTCAGCATAATTCAAGGGCGGGTGGAAAGAAACATTGACAATTCTCTCTACTATTTGACACTACTACTTATATTCAATTAGAGACGAAGATCTTATATTTAGAGACAGATGTCCGATATAACTCTCACCATTTATTTTACTGAAGTTTGTTTTTTGTTTTTATCTCATGGTATTCTCATATTCAATTAATTAAATTTATTGAAATTGAAAATTACTAACATAATTGAATATTGGATTGAAGTCCACAAGACAAGTTAAATTTTATTTTGGAATCCAATTGATTTCTTTCTAGTACTACAGTATATTGGAACCTGTCAAGTGTCAATCACCCACCACACATATTAGTAATACTACTTTTTATTATTTCATTCTCTCTTCCATCAACAAAGACTGAAACAATTTGACAACTCTAGGATTTGATTTTTTAAAGGAAAAGAAACATCTACGGAGGGACTATTTTTATTAAGCAATATGTCTAAAGTTATATTGTACTTCTCAAAATTAACAAAAGAAAGATAGTACTAATTATTACTCTCTAGTCTCCCCCAATTTATGTTTCACGTGCAGCTGGCAAGATAAAGTTCTTTTAGCTTTTTCTCTCTTCTCATTTTGCAGAGGCCAACCCATTCTCTCTTTCATTTATTCTGCTTCTTCTCACCACCATGAACCACCAACACAACTTCCATTCAGTATCAAATAACATTCTTCCGGCGACCTTTATATAAAATTAACTATCGATTGACCGACAGTACGAATGACATACACTGACATACAACAATCTGAAAAACATTTACTATTGACTGATCAACAGTAAAGAATGTTGGCACTGACACTCAACATTTGTAAGATCAACTATCGACTGATCGACAATAAGAATGTTGGGACTGACACTCAACATTGATATGATTGACTATCGACTGACCGATAGAAAAAATGTTATGTACTGACACACAACATTTAAATCAACAAACTATCGACTGACCGACAGCTGGATTGTTGTACACTGACATACAACATTTTGATATCAATAAACTTATCAACTGACTGATAAGAAGGATGTTATGCACAGACGCACAACATTTAAATCAACAGACTATCGACTGACCGACAGCTGGAATGGCGTACACTGACATACGATATTTTGATATCAATAAACTTATCGACTGACCGATATGAAAGATGTTATGCACTGACACACAACATTTAAATCAACAGACTATCGACTGACCGACAGCTGGAATGGCGTACACTAACATACGACCATTTTGATATCAATAAACTTATCGACTGACCGATAAGAAGGATGTTATGCACTGACACACAACATTTAAACATCAATAGACCATCGACTGACCGACAGTAATATATCTCAACAAACTTTAAGGTGTACTTCAAAAGGTAGCATATGTAAGCTGAACTGAACTGTATGAGGCTTGTATGGTCTTTTTTATATAAAGAGAAAAAAAAATTTGTATGATCTTTTGTATAATGTCTGTAAAGCTCACTAAGGATAAAACCACCTGAGGAACTGTAAAGTGTATCTTGTAAAATACAAGCTTCTTGTGTGGATAGTGTAACACCCCAATTTTTAGAATTATTCATTTTATTAAAATTGAGTTAGTTATTAGATATTTTTTCTTTATTATTAATGTCTTCTTTGATGTGTTTGTGTGATTATGTTATTGTTGTGACATGTTAATTAATTAATTATTTAGAATTTACAGTAGAAGGATTGAGATGGTAAGAATATAATTATTTAATTAATGACAAGGTTTTATTAAATTAAGAAAAGAGAAGAGAGGTGTATTTGAAGTAAAACTTGAAGTGGGGGGATGTGAATTAGAAATCTGTCTAATTTTAGTTTAAAAAGAGATAAAACAACAATTGTAGATTTTTTAGAAAAATAAATTTGGGAAACAAATCAGCTGAAGATATATATTACTTTTATGATTAAAAAAATATATATATTAATCTTCTATAAATAGATTAGTTTAAAACTAAAATAGGGTTACCACTTTTCTTAAAAACCTAAAACAATAAAGAAAGAAGTGGAGCTTTGGAAATTTGGGAAGATCGAATCACAAAACTAAAGAGTAAATCGCTGTTAGGAATTAAGGTAAGGGAGTTTTGCACCATCTCTATGATTTTCTGAAGTTTGAATACAAGAATATAGCGTGTCACTCTTTTTCTATTTTTACCATATTGCTACTTGATGCTTGGAATTGTTTTGAACTTCTCTGTTCTAATTTCAAATTTATGATACTATTATTGTTATCATCTACGGTGTGCTCACATTTACATTCCTCCTCTGGCTTGGCCCTACGGTGTGCAACCGTAGTTTTCAGGTAGAAGTCCAAGCTTAGTTTACGGTGTTCGAGATGACATTATGAGTTGCGTTACATTTTTGTTTGAGTCTTTTGGAGTCGCTCTAGATACAAGACTTGGGGGAATTTCATTTATTATTTTTGGAATTATAATCTTTAAAATCTTTGGAACCTTGTTGAAGCATTTATGAAAGTTTTAGAAAATTGTGATCTTTTCATACTTAATTATATTTTTAGATTTTGTTGGAAATATATTTTTATTTTGAAATTAATTAGGCTGCATGTTTAAATTACTCTAGTAATTAGATTTAATTTGGAAAAGAATGTGACACCCTTGTGTCTCTATTTTACAATATTAATAAAATAAGCTAAGATAATAGTTTGGAAATTAGGGTGTTACAGATAGCTTGTCACTTGTTGTTTTGAATGATGTCCAATCTGGGGACAAACCGGAGGGGAACTGTAAAGCAAGACTCTGTGTCCAATTGAAGAATAAATTTAACTGGGAATTTTCTTTTGTTGTAGGAAAACTGAAACAACCATCTTCCACAAGAGAGGAGTCTAGTGGGGAATTTTTGAAACAAGAGATATACGCTGATCTGCCTAAGCTGACACTCTAATTGGGGGGAATAACATGCCCATCCCGACTCTATTTTGTAGACACAGACAAGACAAAAGAGACAAAAATTTGTATGTGATGTAAGAATGTATGAATGATGTAAATGTTTATGGCACATATAAATGTCATGTTTGAATGTATATATGAATGTATGTTATGAATGTATGTATTGTTGTGAATATTTTTTTGACAAAATAGACAGAACGACCAAGATTCGAAATACAAGTCAACGTCGCATCACAACTCAAAGTATCTCAACCAAGTGTATATGCTGTTGTAGATGAAGCAAGAGAACTCCTTGGGGAAGGAACAACTTCTCTGGGGAAATGACCGTTTAAATTGAACGATCTGTATTGGCACTTGATGGTATTCAAAACAAAATTGTCAACCTTCATTGGGGATGTACCCTTTTCTTGGAATAACTTGAGAAAATAGGGACTACTTGCCCCTTGCTTTTGACTCTTTGCTTCAGTCTGATAAGACTTTGAAAACAATCGCTCGGAGAGCGTGACTGATTGACCTTGTTCATTAAACATTGTATCTATTGACTGCAACAGCATGCACTAAGAGTAGAAACTCTTTTCTGTTCATTATAATAACGATCACAATCTTGTCATTATTTCACAACATGTAACCATTCAAGAAGATGTGATCTTGGCATAGTATGCCCCAAGCGTTTGAAACCTTGAAGGGTATGCCCCTGACCAACTGATATCTGTAGTATAACCAGACCTTGAATCATTTTCAACCTGGATAAGCAGGAAATTCAACTTGTTTGTCCCTGATTGGCAGAATCCATATGTAACTTGCCCCTAGCTAGGAGCGTCTCAAATCATTTTTGCCCTTGATCAGACCATAACTCAAATTTCTTTGATGTCAAATATTGATTTGTAAGTAAAATTATTTCTTTTGAAAAGTATTTTTGATATAATGCACATGTAAGTTTTGAAATTGAATATTTTTTTTGTATTTTTTTTTGTATTTTTTTTGAATGGAAACATATATGATGTGTACAAAAGATAATTTGTGATTACTCAACAAACAGGAGGAGTCAGTTTAACATCAAACTTGCTGAATATGCTTTCATAGTGAACCTAGCTTCACTTAGGTGTTTTGAAGACATAGCTAAAATTCATGTAAATCAAGCCAAAAACAATGTAAAATTTGTGTTATCAAATTTCCCCGTATTTGAAACTTTGTTTGTCCTTTGGCATAAAAAGTAACTTTTTTTTAGCACAAGTTTGAAACAAGACATGACAACTCTAATCATACGTGGTTGTCGGCTAGGTATGAAAATCAAGTAATTGACATCAAAACCAAGAGTACTGTAATAACACAAAACCACACATTGCAGTCAAAGACTCCTATCATATGAAAGCAAATCTGAAGTATTTTATCGTAACTCTAACTTTTGTTTAACCTTTATTCACCCTTTTCATTCAAGTGCAATCACATTAAGCCCGTTATCTTGAACACACTCATGGTAGAAAAAAATCTGTAAGTGATTATGATCATATATCGAGGGATGCTGATAACAAAAGTTTGGTAAACCCCCTTTTTTTCTCTTCCAAATGCGGTTGTGGGGAATCAGATCGTAACCCGCCCTACCAAGTTCAGAATTAGACTCCTCTGAACCAACCACTAATGGGTGTATTTACAATGGTTTTTCTTTGTATGTTCAGCAACTGTTGGATTAGACAACCGAATGAGAGTCATCTAATTTAATAAGTGTATTTCCATTTTTGAAATCAACCAAAGTATACAAACTTTCATTTTTGGATCATTCACTTATGTTCATCGATTTCCCACTTAGTTTGTGTTCAAGATGGTGCCGACTACTGAGATAAACTACTAAGAGTTACTTTAAAACTTAAATTCAAGACTTTATCAAAATTAGTACTCAAATTAATCTTGCATACTTCTGAGAGTCTAAGGTGTTAAGACAATACCGATTTTATTGAATCATTACAGAACCTTCATAATGCAGCCTAAAGTGCAAAAACAACCTTTATACTCTTAAAGTGTCATATCAAGTGTCAAACCAAAATTGTTCGCTTTTCTTAAAAAGATATATCTCAAGAAACTGGGAGAATCAGATAACAACAAAAATATATGCAAGAATGACTCAACTTAGCATGAACTTTTTTTGTTTGTTTGTATGAAATAGTGAACGAGAGTGAAACTATGTCTTACATTATCAGCTAAGTTTTTTTTCACCAGTGAAAACATTTATCAGCAAAACTCAGTTGCTTACTTTCGTCATCCTCACCCCAAATTTGTAAGTGATGAAACAAGAAAAAGATTGAACACGAATGGATGAATTTCAAAACATGCATGTTTATTATATTAAAAGTACTTGATGAAAGACCTAATTTTAAAAGTAAACAAATGCTTGACAAGAAAAAGATAAAACCCTAGCGATTATAGGAATAAGTTCCTAGCATCACTGATTTCAACTGGATAAAGAGCAGCAAAAATAACGCCAACATCAAATCATTCCATGTGTCACAAAACTGGATGAACCCTCTTCAAAATCATCTTCAATCACAACATTAGTTTTTGGTGGGGTAAATTGAACCAATTCAGCATTGTAGAAGGTATCTCTGATGGACTTGATCACATCACCTGACTTAACAGTTCTGGCAAATGCAGAGAAGCCCAAATTTTCAAAATACTTGTTTTCTGGCAGAGCCGCAACATGCCTCCAACCTGTAGGCAACCTGTTCTGTATCACTTTTTCCGCATCCTTCAAGGAAGACATGGGTGCTTCCCCCTTTTTGGTGCTCTTGTCACCAGATGATGTCTCATAATTTGGTAATGAATTAGCTGACACATTAGGATTGGCATTTTTGAATTTCAAGACACCGATCTTCATCAATCTTTTAACCTCATTCCTCATACCATAGCAATGTTCAACATCATGGCCTGGTAATCCCGAGTGGTAGATGCAAGAAAGATCAGATCTATACCATGAAGGTAATTTGTCAGGTACTGGCAAAGGTGGTTTAAGCTGAACATACTTCATTTTAATCAAAGCTGGTAGCAAATCTGCATACAACATAGGAATCAGATCATACTGAGGTGCCCTCTTCTAAGCAGCACGAGTTACAGTAGCAACACAATGTTGTTGTTGCTGGTTCCTCTTTGGCCTCCCATGAGGCGCCATACTTATTTTTTGTTCTTTCTTCATATCAAAGTTCAACCCAAGCTTACTTGTATCATTGGGCAAAGCAGTCTTTCTTGTCAAACGTCCTTCTCGGAGGCCTTCCTCAATGCACATACCTATGTCTACCATGTCGGAAAAATCACGAGGTGTACAAACAACCATTTTGTCAAAGTAGAAAGCATCAAGAGTTTGCAAGAAGATTTTAGTCATTTCATTTTCTTCTAGAGATGGGCTAATCTGAATTGCAACCCCCTTCCATCTCTGAGCATATTCCTCGAAAGTTTCCTTGTCTTTCTGAGCCATGGCTCGAAGCTGATCTCTATTTGGTGCCATATCAACATTATACTTGTATTGGCGACGAAAGTCGCGCCTAAGTCATCTAACGTTTTGATATTGGTACTATCCAAACCCATGTACCATTTCAAAGCAGCACCAGTCAGGCTATCTTGGAATAAATGAATTAACAGTTGATCATCTTTTGTTTGAGCATACATTTTTCTAGCATACATCGCAAGATGCAACTGAGGATAAGAATACCCCTTAAACTTTTCAAACTTGGGCACTTTGAAATTAGGCGGAATCTTGACATTCGGCACTAAACACAGCTCATGAGCACTCTTCCCAAACATGTCTTTCCCACAAAGAGTTTCGATGTCAAGCACTTTATCAAAGTGATCCTTGAAGTCATCCACATGATATGCCCTAACACTTTGAGCTTGTCCAACATTATAAACAGGTCCATTATCTTGCGGTGTAGTGTGAACCACAAGAGCTGTAACAGTTAAAAATGGTGATGTGACAAGCACAGTAGCTTGAAGAAATGTCAAAATAGGAATCCGAATACCAAAAACATGGGGATGAAAGTTCTCATTGAAGTTATAAGTTTCCATAACAGCACTTATCAAAGCCTGAGAAGGAAAAGGTGGCAGAGGTGCCTGGTTTTGTGCATTCAACAAAGTATCCATCATAGTAATCAACCTATCCACAGTTGACTGAAGTGTAGCAACTTCTTCACGGAGCCGAAGGTTCTCTTGTTCAATTGCTTCCATTCTTTTCACTTGATTAACAGGAGCGTTGCACTTGCAAGTTGATTTTAGACAATAACGTCGGACCACTGAGAGAAAGACACAAAACTTAGACTTTTTGGAGAAGACCATGAATGCAAAAAAAATGGTGCATGATAAAGAAAGTTTTTTTTTTCTTCTTTGATTTTCAAAGGACCTTAGGATATCAATCATAAAGGATTTTACTTTTGTTTGTGAATAATCAAAAGAATTTTCTTTTTGTTTTTCAAAGCAATCTTTTTTTTTTCAAGGTCTATGATGATTGTAAAGAAATTCCTCTAAATCCTTTGAAAACCAATGGAAAGAGCTTTTCATGGATGCATGGATGAATGAGATGTAATGATGCAACAAGCACAAACATAAGCAAACATGGTTGGTTGGGATAAGATTGGAGTCAAAAGGTAAACCACCCATAATGTATGAACTAATGGCTTTCTTTTTTTTGTAACACGGGTTCTACAAAGTTCCCAATATTATCAATCTTCTTATTGAATACCAATGTCCATGACTTACTCATGGCCAAATGAAATATCCAAGGGAAGATCTAGTTGAGCGTGGTATCGCGGAGTCAACTAATCCAAGAATTTACTCTCGGCTTAGCTATCGCACCACATCCTAAAAGGATAAGATGGGTTAAAGGTGACTAAAGGTCCACGATGTTAACAGATACATGTCATAGCACCTATCTACGTGAGCCTCACGTCGAAAAGAATGCCACAACATGACCCTCAATCGTGCGTAGTTTCATCACTTGTGGGTATGTGCAAAACTTTACTTTCGCCCATTCACTATGATCGTACCACACCTATCTCATGGTTCACTCAAACTCGGGACAAGTTTATCTCAACTCATACCCCCCCATAACATGAAAGTTTTTAAACAAGTAAGCAATTAAGAAAGCAATAAACTAGGTGGGCTTAACCCTCTTAAGGAGGATCCCCAGTGAAGTCGCCATTTTTCTGTTGCGGGGATTTTGGGATTTCCACCACTACATTGATCTTTCATTTCCAAAGAGGGGAAAGTATCAAAAACCGTTTAAAAAGAAATTCTAAGTTCGGGGGTTGATTACACCTAGGGAAGGTTTTAGCATCCTAAGCGCCTATAGAATCCTATTGTAACCTCTAGTTTATTGCTTTTTTACTTATTTTTAATGTGAAGAAATGGGAGAGAAGTAGTAAGAATTGGAGGGAGAAGTAGTAAAGATAGAAAAGTGTGTGCAAGTGGAGATTGGATTGAGAAGAGAAGGTTAAAGCAAAATTTAAAGTGTTTTGAAAAGTAAACTTAAAATCTAATCGTGCGACTAATTTTGGTTTAATGGACTAAAAGAAGTTTTATTTGAGAGAGAGAAGATGTTTGCTGGTTTTCTATTATTTTTCTAAGGAATTTAGTATTCGTACCCCTTTGGAAATGAAAGATTCGCGTTCGTTTGTTTTTAGCGTTTTGACGGAAAGCAATAAAAATAAAATGCATGCAATGCAAGTTTTACATCCTCATGGGGTGACATTTTTCACCTAAATACATTCTAAGTTCTTGCGAAAATTTAAACATGAATGAATGTAACAATTGAATGAAATGCAACAAATAAACTAACCTAAGAATACAAGTCCGACGGAATTAAAAAAAAAAGTGAACTAAAACTATACTAACTAACTAAACTATATTTTTTCTTTAGGTGCTAATCATACTATTTTTCTAAGGTCCGTCTCCAATTTCGCTAAGGTTTAATTTTGAGTCCAAAAATTAACACAAGTCAATCACAAAAATAACATACAATAATATAAAGAAATAAAATGATTAGAAATTAGATGCAAAGAAAATAAATGATATAAAGTAAAATAAATAAAATAAAATTGCAAAAGGTAAATAGAGAAAATAAAATGATAATAAAAGAAATATTAAAAAAAATAAATCAGCTAAACTAAAAAACAAAAGAACTAAGAAAAAGCTAATTAATAAAAGAAAGAAGAAGGAAAAAAAATGTAGAAATGAATAATAATCAGGTAGGGGGGTGAAAAAGTAATATTGGGAGTATGAATAGCAAAGAAGAAATGAAATGAAACAGAGGCACAGAAGGCCCAAGCTAGCACTGAACCGGACTAACGTCCGAACCGGAGCGGTTCAGTTGGTTCAACTCTAGAGTTGAACCGAACCAGCTCTCCAGATCCCATATGGTTCGCGCGCGTAGGCTTGCTTTTAAGATTAGATCCAGACGGTCTGATCATCCTAGAATCACATCAAACAGCCAACGTATCATATCGGATAAAACAGATCGAACGGACACGATTAAAAATAGAAAAAAACGGTGTACCATGCATTATCTCCTTCAACCGGACGAGTCACTAACTCAGTGACCGAGTTAGGACTCGTCCGCCATGGACGAGCTCACGCGAACTTCAAATCTGAGCCAAAAAACGCGTATGAATAGTTGATCTTACTCGTTTTCTCGCGTAGATTTCAAATATAAACTTAGTTTTTCAAATAGATCTATGGATTTTTATAAACGATAAAAAGAAGTTTAGATCTAAAAATTCGAAAATAAAATGTACGCAATATTAACGATAACTGATATGTGCATCAGCTTCGTGGTTCTCTTGCGAGTTTAATGAGCCAAGAATCAACAAAAATGGAGGTGTAAATCGCGAGAAAACGCTACCTCTAGTTCGAGTCCGATTTGGTTTCGGTTTGTGTTTTTTTAGGCCGTTTCAAACGCGATTCAGTGTTGTTTTGTGTTCAGGAAGCATTTGTGATGGATTTGGAATTTTGTGGTGTTTATGATGGATTTAGTTTTTTGATTTGAGGATTTGTGGTTGATTGAGAACTTTGTGGCTTACTGGAAAAATGAAGAAAAGCACGTTCTTCCTTTCCTTCTTTTTCTTATTTTTTTTATTTTTTGTATTTTTGATTGGTAGAGAGAATTGAGGAATTTTTTGAGAGTTGGGGAATGAATGTGTCGTGAGATGAATTAGGGTTAAGGCATAGAAGGGGAATAATGATAAAATGTGAGATAATTGGGTAAAAATGATAGAAAAAGGTAATTTAATTAAAAAGAAAATAGAATAATGATGGAAAAAGGGTGAGGTGGAGCAATTTGATTGGTTAAGGTAGAAAATGTTTTTTTTGATTATTTTAGGAAAATGATAAAGGGATAAGAATGAGATGAAATGGTGAGTCATAGATATAGAGCAACTTGTGCTCTACTCTTTCCTCCTCTTGACATATTTTAAAATAAAATATAAATGATAATAAGATAAAATAAAATGTGTAAAAGTAAATTTTTCATATTTTTGAAATATACGGAAATGAAATATAAAATGAACGTAAAATAGAAAACGCTAATTTTTGATATTTTTAAACTTTTACGCTATTTAAAAGAAAATTAACATCATGAGCTGAAAAAAAACTATTTTTTTGATATTTTTAGAATAAAGCGTAAAATAAAACCAAAAACTATTTTTTATATTATTTTGCCTTTTTTCGAGAATATGAGAAAAATAAGAAAATACGCAAAGAAAATGAAATTAAAACATGTATAATAAAGGAAGTAAATTTTTTTATATTTTTTATAAATGTAATGCGAATTAGATTTGTAGGTCCAAAATTGGGGTACAACAACACCCACTCAGTTAACAAGGAACTTGAACCATGATAATTTCGCCTACCTAGCTACAAATAAATAAGATTAATCGCCAAAACCATATACATGTCTTTTCCTTATTCCTGCAACCTCAAACCACACATATGTTTTCTTTAACGGCGGAGTTCCTTGCAAAGATGCTTGATCAATCAATTCTTCCCTTCTACTTTTATCTGTTTTCTATTGACACAAATACAAAACTAATTAATATTTTAAAATCAAGTAAAATAAAAGTCCCATGAAAAATAAAAAAAACAATACAATTTAAAGTTGAGAACTCATTACATAGACATGTTATGATATTCGATCAACTCAAGTGTTATTATTGCAATGTTGATGTGTATGAACAAACAAATTTGAAAGCGTGGGAGGATCGCCGTTCAATTATGTCTAACAAACAAAAAATATTAATAAAAAACAATTTAACATCTTAAAAAAATTGAATTCTATATTATGTTATATTCTATATTTTTATAGCCATTCACCGTAAAGAGACACACCAAATCTATTATCTTAAACTATATATGTATAAAATTATTGTAAATTTGGACCTAAATCACATTAATAATAATAATCATCATATAAGTATAAACATCAAAGTAAAGAATGACATGAATATAAGAAGATATTATCATAGAAACTTATCTTTATTGAGCCAACAACCGTAAAGTAAGCAACCATGATATCACCAACTATGAATGACCTGCAAACTAACAAATCACGAAACAAAATCGGAGGTATGCTGATTGCACTGCCTTTAATAATTTATCTGTCTCATAAGCGTAAATTCCTTAAAATTCAACAGGTTGTTTCCAAGTATGAATCATACCTTAAAGTTACACAACTAACCAAGGGTGCGTTTGATCTGCTAAGAAACAGGGGACTGTACAAGACAACTTTTGTTGTAATGTGTTTGATTTGAAAACTGTCACTGGGACTGGACAAACTGAGGGTCAAGGGACTGGATAAAATCAGATATTCTTGTCTCCCGCTGAACCATAGGACAACTTTTTGTCCTCAACACAACTTTTCTAAATCACCAAAATAATATTTTCTCCATCAAACATCATACAAGACAAAATTTGGTTAATACCGTAAATGTTTGTCCTGTGCTGTTCTACCTTGTCTTATCCTGTACTATACTGTCCAATAATTTTATTTTACAGATCAAACAGACCCCAAGAATATATAATAGAAACTTTTTCTGTGCTCTTTTCTCAAAACTCAAAAACACGTAATATATTTTTTTATTTGAGAAAGAAAGGTAACAGAATATATATATCCCACAAGGTGTAAAACAACCTCCTCCTATTATTATGCAACTTTCAGTTCTTATATCCTATTAAGTAGGAAACACAAAATTTTCGTCCAACCTTAATTCATATTTCCTTTTTTTTTTTTTTTTTTTTTTTGATAAGGCAATTCCTATTTACTACTAACTAGTATGTTAGCCCGTGCCAAGCACGGGATTATTTTTTTTTTTAAGTTATTTATTATTTTAATAATCAATAGTGAATTTGAAATAATATATCTTATGAATTGTACAAATATAGAAATTGGAGTAAAGATATTGTGATTCGTATTAATTACATTAAATAAAAATAAAAGTTATATTAAGAAAGTTATTTTTAATACTTAAAACTTAAATGGTTGTTAAATAATTTTGAAAATTTTAAAAAATAGTAAAGACTAAAATTATAGTTGATCTATTAAAATAAAACATTTTAATTGAAATGATGTGACATTTTTTATATCAAAGTAACATTTTAATTTATATTAAAGAAAATATTGTAATTTAATATTTTGAAATTTCTATAGTCTTGATTCGATATGGCTTAATTCCTCTGTATCATACACTAAATAGATCTTTCCGTTATCGTTATAGACATTAACAAAAATGTTAAATTAAGTATTTGGTCCCTTAACTTATTTTGATTGTCACTATAACAAAAATAAAAAGCGCACATTGTGAAATCAGCGAGAAAAACATAAATAATGTATACAAATTCTATTAAAAGACGTTATAATGTAAAATTAAAAAAGTTAAACATTATTAAAAACTTCTTGATAAACAACATTTTGTGATGTCGAGCGTTGTCTTTGTTCGTCATCAGAAATCAAAAACTGTAGTCCCTTTCTTGAAGTTACCAAAAAAACTGCAACATACAACTGCCCATCAGAGAATACAGGTCTAAGAATATAGATTCCTACATGAAAAAGAGATTTTCCTTGGCTTTTTCTATTGTCATAGCAAAACATATAACCAATGAAAATTGACGCCTTTGAAATTTGAATGGTAAGCCTGAACCATGTTCCTCATAAGCATTATAGAGACTCGGACCATCAAGATCATGTTTCAATGGACCGATTCGCCAATTTTTTTTAATTAGAAATTAAGTGTCAAAAATTGTCCCTTGATATTGTACAACTTTTTGATATGAAAAATATTTATCATTTGTGCGTTAAATCCAATTTCTTTTTTAAGAAAGCGCTTAGTTAAGATTTTAGAAGTTATTTTACCTTTATAATAGATTTTCTTATAAATGTTTATTGTAGATTAATTCAACTGAATCACATCAAACTATTTTTTTAAATATAATATATATTAAAATATTTTTCCTCATCGTTTTCTTATCGTATTGTTTCATATTGTTTCGTAGTAATACACATGTAAATTTTAAACAACAAAAAAGAATACAAAGAAATGATCCTTGCATATCACAACAAACACATTGTTTTGTTAGAAATTAAGTGTCAAAGTCCGTCCCTCTAGAATTTTTGATATGAAAAATATTTTATTATTCTTCTATAAATTTTTATTATAGATTTATTTAACTGAATCTTATCAAACTACAATTTTTTTGACAAAAAACTACTTTTTTTAAAATACTGCCTAAATATATTTTTTCTCAGTGTTTTCTCACCTTCTTGATTCAACGTGTTTCATTGTAATTTAAATCTAACTTTCAAATAAATATAAAAAAATACAAATAAAAGGACAATTTTGTGTATCACAACAATCCCACTATTTATTGTTAGAAAATAAATGTGAAATATTGTCCCTTAATATTGTACTCCTGTCGTCCCAATATAAAAAAAAAAAAAAACACAAACATTTATCAATTCCAAGAAAAGTTTACTCTTTATCTCTTACTCCCTCCGTTTATTTTTATTTGTCATTTTAGAAAAAAATATTTGTTCTTTTTTATTTGTTATTTTGACAATTTTTGTTATATTTTGTCTATTATACACTCCTTCCTAATTTTTTTGTAACAAAGTTTATTTTTTTAAAATAAAGTTTGTTACAAATTTTTTTGTGGTTTTGATTTTTTGGAAAGAGAAAATGTGTGTACAAAAAAGTATAAATTTATTGGTGGATTAAATATGTTAAAAAAAAGGTATAACAGGAATGATAATGTGCAAAAATACACCTTTATAAGTTGATTTTTTTTCTTTCTAAAATGTCAAATTAAAAGGAACAAATGGAGTATTTAGAAGAAAAAAGAATTGTTTCTTTTTATTTGTAGTTTTGACAATTTAGGTTATATTTTGCATATTATACTCTCCATCTAAATGTTTTTGTAACAAAGTTTGATTTTTAAATAAAGTTTGTTACAATTTTTTTGTGGTTATAATTTATTTGGAAAGACAAAGTGTGTGTGTAAAAAATTTGAATTTGTTGGTGGATTAAAATTAGGATAAGGTGCAAAAAATACACATTCCTAATTTGATTTTTTTTCTTTCTAAAATGATAAGAAATTTTTGTCAATGATAATTCACCAAATTGCTGGACTGGAGTAAGTCTTTACTCTCAATGATAATTCACCCGATAGGTATGTTATCAAATTGCTAGAGTAAGTCTTCTAGAAGTGAAGGAAAGGGTAGTGCAGGATCAGAAGCTTCAAACAAGTTACAAGTAGGAATGAATAAGTGAGCCTCATTCTCAGCTAATGACAAAAAACACATATCTACACCAGTTTTTACTACTTGAGAGAAGGACTTGTTATTAACCACTTTCATAGATGATATTTTAGCAACACGCAGCACAAATTTTTGACTTTGTTGAAAAAACTCCATCTGCAATTTCTCAAAATCCCACACAATAGGACCAAGTGTTTTCAACCACTGGATACCCAAGATAAGGTCACAACAGACAAAAGGTAACACAATTACATCAGCTTGAAATTGTGTTTGTTGCATAACCCATTTGAAAGACTTGCAAATGAATGTGTTGTACCTCAATTTTGGACCTAAAATCCAATTTGCATTTGATACATCAAAAATATCAAATATATATATATATATATATATATATATATATATATAATATATAAATGTTTTATCACATATGTTTTAATTTCTGATTTCATGCATATTTTCCTATTTTTTTTCTTCATATTTTCATTATTTTATCACAGTTACATATTTTTCAACTATTTTACTCTTTTAGTCTATTTTATTTTAAATAGTTCTTAATTAGCGTTAAAATCGATAAAAATCAAAAAAATAGTTTTTTATTTTTATATTTTATTTTTCGCTTCTTATTATTATTTTCATATTTTATTTTCTAAAATATCAAAATGTTTATTTTGCTTTTCGTTTATTTTATTTTATTATCGAAAATTCAAAAAAATATAATGGTAATTAAATGGTAAATATTTTCTACTACTCATCCTTTTCTACCTTCTATCATTTACCTTTTAATACCATTTATTTCCTTTTTCTTATTTTCATTTTTTATTTATTTATATTATTATTATTATTATTATTTTTATTATTATTATTGTCACTATTACTATTAAAGAACAAAACAACAAGTTTCTTTTTACTCTTCTCCATTTTTTTTTTAATTAAGTAAAAGGAATCCAAAGCAAGTCAAAAAACAATATCACATGCATGCCATTTGTTCTCTTCCTCAAGATAGACCAAAAATCTCAACAAACTTTCTAACCAAAAAGCTTTTGTCTCCTTTGCCAAAAGTGAAAAAACCCAAACTCTACACATAAATTGGAGGGACAAATTGGTAGGAAGAGAGGGAGACACATACCTAAACCTAGCCACCTCCATTGTCTCTCAATTCCAAAGAAACAAAAAAAAAAAAAAATAAGAAAGAAGAAGTGGAAGAACATAGGAGAGTAATAAAAGAATAACAACAACATCATCTTCACCATTTTCTTCTTCATTCATTCAATCTTTCAACACTCACAAATCAAAACCAAAATCTCACCTAGATTCAATTCCAATCACAACAATCATTCAATCATCAACAAACACAATCACAAACACCATTTTCGTACTCAATTTTAACCTTTTCCTAACCACATTCAAAAAAATCAAAATTCATACAAACACTCAAAACAACCACAAATCACCATCAAAACACCAACAAACACATCAAATTCGAGCTCACTTTTTGGAGGGTTTTTGAGATTTTCATCTACTCAATCTTGGTCAAAACTCAAGTTCGTTGGTTCCAGTGGCCTCCAGTACATCTCAGTGGAAGGAGACAACATGGAAATGCAAGCTTAAAGCCATCAAAGCATCAAACCCGAGCACTATTTTGGAGCAAATTTGAGGTAATCCTTTTGAGCTCCATAGACATCCATTTTGCATGATTTTTGTTGCTGTGAACTCATGACGTAGTATATTATCTTTTCCTTTAAACACTTTTCCTTAATTTTGTATGAATCTCATTTTTCACTTTTTGTGTTTGAACTTTATGGCTTCGTGTTTTATAATATGTTGCTCTATTGTAAAAAATAAATGCATATTCATCATCTATGTGAAAAATACTATGAAAAAGTGTATTCATTTGCTTGATTTGGTGCTTGTTTGGATTTTGTGTTGTTTGAAAAATACCATGTTTCTTTCTCTTGCGTACTGGTTCTGTGAGTGTGTTTGCAAGATTGAAGAAAGACCCATGCTACATGTCGAAACATGATTGGCCTGATTGTTTTTTTGTTTTTTTTTTGTTTTCTGGTTGTGGGTTGGGGACCGGGTCTGGGTTAACCTATTGGTTCACCGACCCGGTTCGGTTTTAATTTGATTTTGGGCTAGTTTATGTTTTGCCCCTTAGTTTTTTTACTAATGTTTTTTTTTTAATTTCTATTTGCTACACCACTTTTACTGCTGCGTCACTACAACTTTTAGTTTTTTTAAGTAGCTTATTTCATAAGTGATTATTTTGGGACAATAGCTTATCTAAGCTTATTGAGTCCAAATTTTTACATTAATATTTAAGGATCTCTTTTGAGATTTAAATTTAAATTTTTATTTTATTATTAGTTGCTTATTTGATTAGTTTATAGCACTAGCTTATTCACTAAGTGATTTCTTTGGGACAATAGCTTATTTTAAGCTTATTGAGCTCAAATTCTTACACTAATATTTAAGGATCTATCTTGGGGTCTAAATTTTAATTTCTAGGTGTTTTATTAATGCATTTTTGCATAAGTTTGATTATCACTTATTTGTTTTTTTCATATTCATTTTTTATGTTTCCTTACTACATGTTTTTGCATTTTGCACGTGTCTCATTACTATTTGTTTTTGGATACTAATTGCATACCTTACATATTTATGCTCTTGCATTTTTTGTTCTACACTACATTTTTACATTACACATTTCACTACTTTTTTTTTCACACTTGACATCTATCTCACACTCTACATTTTTATATTACATGACACTTTACACTACATTTTTCATGCATACATGTATTTAGGTTAGGACATTTCATCGTTAAAAAATGCATGTTAGGGACAATATTTTATTTATTAAAATTATTGCACTTTAACATTTAGCATTAAAAGTTAAGGACCATTTTTGGCCTAAATTCATTCTTCCTTTTATGCTTGTTAATTGTCTTTTTTTTTCTTTTTTTTTTTACTAATTTTAAAATATGCATGCTCTTGTTGAAGTTTTTTTTGTTTGTTGTTTCTTGATAACATGGATATTATGATCATGAGTGCTTGAGTGATAATTTGTTCTTGATGATACACGTTCTTGATTTGAGTATAGATGCACTTACATTTAAGTATGACACTAAAAAATGATAAATGCGCATTAATGATAATCTCACATGTCACATGATTTTCTTTGTTTTTGTTTCTTGATAATGCTGTTGCTGGCCCTTTCATGAGTGTTCTATGTGCTTGTCCATACTTGCTTTGTTGTGACTAAGTTCAAAAATTCCTTTTTTACCTCCGTCTCATTTTCACACACATTTCACTCTTATTTAAAACACTACCTTTTTTTTACCATGTCTTTTTTAGGTACATTTCCTTCTCATATTTATTTTTGCACTTGCATTTTATATAAACCTTTATGCATTGCATTTATTTATCTATATCGTTTATTATTTATTCGCTCGATTTGATATGGTTGTAAATATTAATTATTCAATTGGGTTGTAATAACGTAGGACTTTATTTATTGTTTTATCGCTTTCCTAGCTTACACTACACACACAAAGCCATAAATTCATTTCCAAGCGAGAGAGTTTGTAATCAAATTTCAATTGGTTATGAGTTCTCTTGCGACAAAATTTCTTTCCTACCCAAAACGCGATATTTGGATAGGTGATAAAAAAAAGCGCAGGTCCATTTAGTCGCAACGACATTATATTTTTTCACCATGTTAACTATTTACTCTTTAAACTTCTTTTTCCTCTTACACAACAACAATTACATTTCTTTCACAAAAATTTTATTTACAACTTTTTCTCAACAACAAATTATTTTACAAATAAAATATTTACACTACTTTCTCATTTTACTTTCATGAAAAAAATTTGTTTACCTTTACTACTTTAAGCTATCATTAGATCTTTATCATTATTTGTCTCAAATTTTAATCGTCCTTATAAACATTAGCAAGACTTAGATCATGCTTGTCGTTGTTGGGGAAGGGTGTCCCCGAAGTTGATTTTGGGTCGTACATCTCCCAATCGTGATAAAGTATGGTTTAGCGTGTTTATATTGACACTTAAAAAGTGAGACTTAAAATGACATCAATCTATTACTTTCATAAAAAACATACAACACATCTTTTTTTATCTCTTCTTCATACATCTTCTCTCTCACTTCTTACATCTTCTCCCTCCATTCTTTTAAAGCATACAAAAAGTACAAAAAACATTTCAAGAGGTTACCATGGAGTACCATGGGCGCTTAAGGTGCATACACCTTCCTTGAGCGCAACTAACCCCCGTACCTTGGAATCTCTTTCTCTTTAGGTTTTCGATTATTTCCCCTCCATTTGGAAATGAAAAATCAACTGTAGTGGTGGATGTCTCAAAAATCCCGCAACAGAATGGGGCCTCAAACGTGTGACCACCCCCCTGCTGTTATCTGGAGTGGGTGAATAGGTTCAAGTTTACACACTAATTTCTTTGCCATCTCAAAGTCGAGGAAATTATGAGTGCTGCCACTATCAATGAGGATGTGTAGGAGTTTCTTTTCGTGAGGGCAGAGATTCGCGTGGTTTAGTAATTTGGCACACCGGATAAACCTAGTAAGGACAATTGGGGACTTTCGATGGTGTGGGAAACAATGGCACTAGACTCTGAATTGTCTGGTGTGACGTGTGAAAGCTCTTCTAGCACAGGTTCGTCATCACCCAACTCCATTACCAATAATTTAGTACGATGGTGTTTGATATGGTGGCCTAGGGTAAATGGTTCGTCACAGTACATACACAATCCTTTGGAACGACGTTCCTCCATCTCAGAAGCGGAACGACGAAAGTGGGGTTGTTTAGGGTTGGCTTTTTGAGGTGAAGGTGTTGGTGTTAAGGGAAGATGATGGAATGAAATGATTAGGAGTGGTAGGTTTAGATAAGATGGGGCTTGATTTAGGGAAGTTGACAGAGTATCGATAGGGTTTTTGAGGGGTGTTTTTGGAAGCTTCATGAAGCTTAGCAAGGTTTGCTGCATGAGCTATGGTGGGTGGGTTGAACATTCTAACATGCATTTGTGTGTGGTGTTCAAATCCAGTTAAAAAAGTGCTTAAAGAGTGCTTAGAAATTAAATTTACCCTTGTGAGAGCTAGTTCAAACTGATCAACATACTCTTGCACTTTGCCAACATGCTTTATTTGGAGCAAGGATGAAAGGGGGTCTTCAAAAGCATCACCAAATCTTGTTGTAACATCTGTTACATATTGATTCCATATATGGTAGATATCGAATTTCTTCCTAATATAATTTAAATGCCACTGCAAGGCGAGACCATCAAGGTGTACAAAAGCTAAACGAACCATAGATGTCGACGGAGTGCCGTCAAGCAGAAAAAATTGATTGCATTTTTAAAGCCACTCACGAACATTTTTTCCATCAAATCTGGGAAATTCCACCTTTGAAATGCGTGTGGAATAGTTGTGTCATGAATTTTCCGACGGTCGGCCGCTGTAGTTCCCGACGTCACTATGGTTAGGTTGGTTTAGAATCATTTGGCGCAAGGAATCAAACCCATTACCCATGTGTGCAGCAAGGTCGTCGAAACTGGTTTGGTTGAATTTGTGATGTTCATCCATAAGCTTTTCCAGATCTTCAATGGAACGTTGGGGCGGAGGAGAAGACATGTTAGATCGACAGGTCTGATACCAATTGTAACAGGGAATTTGGATATTAGGGAAAAACCGATAATATCAATTCTAAACTCAGGAATTCCAATTATTGAATGGAACTCGTTGGAATATAGATTCTAAAAAAGTGACAGTGAGATAGTTTAGAGTAAGAAGAAGATAATGTTTGCTGAAAGTTATATTTTTATTCATTGGTCATAAGGGTTGTATAGGCAAGGTGATTACAATGATTAATCGCTCAATACCATTAGATTGAAACTAATGGAATCCTATGGTTGCCACATAACAAAAAGGATCCAAAGAAAATAAGGTGACAACTCATGCTATATAGAAGCATCTACTACAATAGATAATTACTAGCAAAATAGTAAAACAGTAAAAATGATTTATTTAACTAGGTTGGATATGCTGTCACATCATTCGCCACTTCTTCGTTCATTTCTTCGTGGAGTTGTAGAATCCAATTCACAATCATGTAAGTGAAAGTCTCTCTCTAGTTGTTTCTTCTTTGGGCTTATATTATTGTTGAGTTTTTCCTTCTTCTCCGAGTAGCTACGTTGAAGTTCGATTAAGTGATAATGTTGCTGTTATGTTTGATTATGTGATTTTTGCAATTTCTGATTATGTTAATTTTTGCTAAGCACTGATTTTGTTGATTTTTACTGTTATGTTTGATTAAGTGATTGTTGTTGATTAAGTGATTTTTGTTAGGTATGAAGAAATTTGTGAAACTCTATTAATTGTTGCTGATTTATTTGTGAAATTTGTGTTATAGTGATTAATTATGCTTGTATTAGTGCTACAATGCTTGTAAAATTTGTGCACAGATTATCTAGTTAGACTTATAACCACTAATTATGCACAGATTATCTTGTTTCACTAAATTTTCCTTGTGAAATTTATATCTGCAACTAAATTATGCTTGAGAAATTTGTGCAATGTAATAACAACTAGAAATCTGCACTATTTGTATATATAATATAACCACTAATGATATGGTAATTAATTATGCGTGTATCATAACCACTAATGTTATGGTGATTAATTATCTTGATTTCCAAGTTAGTAGAAATTTGTGAAACTTTATTAGTTGAAGGTTTCTTCATTAGTATGTTTATTTAAAGATTTCAAATTAGTATAGCATGTGCTAAATTAAGCACTAGTATAGAAAACCAGCACATGGTTATATATATATATATATATATATATATATATATATGTAATGTTTGGTTCCCACCATTCTTTAGGTCTCTCTTTTAATGAGACTTAGTAGAATCTCCAATTATGGCTTCTTTTTCTTCTTCTTCTTCTTGCGAATCTAAGTCGAATTATGGCTGATGTATGATATACGAAATTAATTATGCATTTTCAGAAGATATACGACCTATGATAAATTTTTATCGTGTAAATAATGCATTCAATGATGGAAGTATCTGAAAATAGAAAGTGGATGAATAACAGAGTTGATTGTCACAAGAATATCGCCGCAAAATTTAATACCGGAGTTCATGAGTTTATTAAGTTTGCTTTGGAACAAGATGTAGATAACATTGGAAGAGGTAATATTAAATGTCCGTGTAACAAATGCAAGTGTGTGAACTTTCAAAGTCCAGAAACATTAAAGACACATCTATGTAGGAAGGGAATCATGAGTGATTATTATCATTGGACGAACCATGGTGAGGTGATTCCTTCATTATCCCTAATGATTTCCAATCACTCATATTAAGTAGTGGTGAGAGGGAAAAGTTTGATAAATATGAGCAGCTAGTAATAGATGATGCGGGGCCATCAAACATTGGCATTTATTTATAGCAAGATCATGACGAAGGAGACACAATGGAAGAAGAACCTAACAAAGAAGAAGAATGTTTCTTTGAAATGTTGAAGGCTGCACAATCTCTTTTATGGGATGGTTGTGAGAGGTATTTTGTGTTGTCGGCTTCTTTAGCAGCATTAAGTTTGAAATCACACTATGGTTTGTTTGAGGGTTGTTTTAATGGATGGATGTAGTTTATGGGAAATGCATTACCAAATAATAATCGTATGCCCTAATAATAATCGCATTACCAAATTTTAGGTGCATAGATCTCTATTGTTTAAAATTAGAATATCTAATTTGTTAGTTAGAATTTACAATATTCCGTCTAATGTAGGTGCGTGATTCGAGGAATGGGATAAATGATTTGCTTTTAACAAGCTTGGCATGGGGCCCTATCAGAGATGTTATCAAGTGGCACAATTATGTTATTAATGGCTACAAGTTTGTGACAAAATCTCAAAATGAAGGAATGAGCACAACCAATCACAATGTATGTGTTCGCGGAGGAAAGTTTGATTCAATCGAAAATGACTACTATGGAGTTTTGACAAACATTGTTGAACTAGAGTACACCGGTCACCCTACAAAGAAGGTGGTTTTATTTCAATGTGGTTTGATCCTAGTCCTCAAGGGACCAAGATGGATAACTATGGAAATGTTGAGATAAAAAATCTAAAAGATATCAAAATTATGACCCTTTCATATTAGCCTAACAAGTAAATCAAATTTACTTTACATCCTTTTGATCGACGATTTGTGTATAAAAAATATTTTAGTGACCGGAAGTGCACAGTCTCGTCGTGTAGTTTTAAAAGATATCGAATCCACAGGGACCAATACTTGAACTACCGTATTTCTGTTGTTACGGTGTAAATCTAAGGCTGATATTTTTATATCTCAAAAGAAAGAAGCATTATCACAGTCTGATAAGATCATAACAGATCAAACAACCAGAAATTAAAACAGATCCAACGTTCCAGATTAAATTAAGCAGATCAGACGCTGGAGATATAAAGTCACAGAAAACGGTGTATATCATGGTTCATCACCTTCAGACCGGACGAGTCACAACTAAATGACTCAGTTGTGACTCGTCCGCCATGGACAAGTTAGCTGAGCTCAGATTCGGAGTCAAAACATGCGTATGAGTACTTGTTTTTTTATCGTTTTCTCACGTAGTTACCGAATATGGACTTAGTTTTCGTAAAAGAGTTTTCAATTAAAAAAAACGGGCAATCAAAGTTTAGATCTAAAAATATGAAATCGTTTTGTACGCAAAATTAGCGAAGACTAATATATGCATCAGCTTCGTACGTTGTTTGCGAGTTTAATGAGCCAAAAATCAACGCAAACGGAGTTGTATGGAGTGAGAAATCGTCACCTCAAGTTCGGATGGACTTTTGTTTTCGGACGTGGTATTTTTGATGTGTTTTTGGACGCGATTTGTTGGTGTTTTGTGTTCAGGCCATGATTTAGAATCCTCATAAACGAATGGATTGAAATTTGGTTGAGATTTGGGAGGATTTTGAATCAAAAATGGAATGGTTTTTTGTGAGATATGAATGAAGGAGAAAATTGTTGTTGTTCACTGTACGAGTGAACCATTTTTCCTTTTTTTATTTTTTTTGTTTTTGTTTTTTGATTGGTTGGAGAGAATGAAAGAATTTTTGGATGAATGAATGTGTGTGTGAGTGTGATGTGATGACTCTATTTATAGAGTATTATTAGGGTTATTAGTAGAAATGTAATAATTAAGCTAAGATAGGGCAATTAAATGTAGTGATAAAATGTGGAGATATTTTGATATTTATTTAAAAATGAAAAAATGATATGTGATGGGGGAAGGGTGAGGTGGAGCAATTTAATTGGTCTAGGTGAGAAAGATGATTTGAGGTGGAATATGATATTTTTTGATTTATTTGGCAAAATGATAAAGAATTAGAATGAGATAAAATGGTGAGTCATAGAGATAGAACAACTTGTGCTCTACTCTTTAGCGTATTTTTAAAATAAAATGTAAAAATGGTAATAAAATAAAATAAAATGTGTAGAACTGAAATTAAATGTAATTTTTTCATATTTTTGAAATGTATATATTTTTTTGGTCGAGACCGGGGTATCCACCGTCGAACGCTGTGACTAATCCCTCACTAGATTGGAGGCACCTCGATGGGTGGGATAGCTGGCCCAAGGATTTAAAGCTGCTCCATACCCAAGGTGAGGATTGAACCCTCGACCCTTGGTTAAGGGAGGATGAGCCCCAACCGCTCAACCACACCCCTTGGGTTATATTTTTGAAATATATGGAAATGAAATATAAAATGAACGTAAAATTAGAAAAAAAAAACACTATATTTTTTTTATATTTTTTGAGTTTTTACGCTAATTAGCGAACAATTTTAAAAGATAAGCTAAAAAAACAAAATATTTGAAGAAATATGCAATTATGAAAAGATAGTGAAAATATGAGAAATATAAAAATATGTATGAAGTAGAAAATCAAAAACATATGTACTAAAATGTATATTTTTTTTGTATTCTTGATGTATGAAAGTACAAATTGTATTTTATGGGTCCAAAATTGGGGTACAACATTCAGCGCTTCTTTAGCGTCATTAGTTTGACTCCTGCCGACCTAATGGGTCAGCCAACACCAACGAGATCCTCTCAATATGAGCCTCACCCCCTTTGTAGGGCTTCAAACGCTGACCGTTCACCTTGAATGTTACAGAGGAACCTGGCTCTTGCAATTCAATCGCTCCATGAGGTGAAACCTCTTTAACCACAAATGGTCCTGACCACTTAGGCTTAAGTTTCCCAGGGAACAATTTCAATTTTTTATTGTATAAAAGAACATGTTGTCCCTGGTGAAACTCATGTCTAGACAAGTTCTTCTCATAAGCATGAAGTCTCATCTCCTCTAACTCACTCAGCTTCTGTAATCTCTTTCGTCCAGCTGCTTTCTCATCAAAATTTAAGAACTTCACTTCCCAATAGGCTTTATGCTCTAGCTCTACTAGCAAGTGACATGCTTTTCCATAAACCAGTTGATAGGGTGGTACTCCAAGATGAGTTTTGAATGTTGTCCTATATGCCCAAAGCGCATCATCTAACTTCTTTGACCAATCTTTCCTTGAGTTGACCACTGTCTTCTCCAACAATTGTTTCAACTGCCAGTTAGATACCTCAACTTGTCCGCAAGTTTGTCGATGATAGGGGGTTGCCACTTTGTGTTTCACATTATACTTTGCCAATACACTTTCCAAATATTTGTTACAAAAGTGCTTCCCCCCATCACTGATCAAAACTATTGGTACTCCAAACCTAGCAAAAACATTCTTCTTCAAAAAGTTAATAACAGTGTGAGAATCTTAAGCAACACAAGCTATTGCTTGAACCCACTTTGTGACATAATCAACACAAACAAGTATATATAAATTGCTTACATCACATTTCGTTGGCCAATGGAATATGTAATGATGATACTTATATTTTTCACATTCTTTATGTAGATAACCATGTCTTCAAACACATCAAACAACATTTTGCGATCAAATTCTTGACAAAGAAAAATTGAATGGTTCAAATTTTCTTCATTGGCACCGTAATTTGAGGATTGTCCTCAAGCATGATAATAGGTTGTATATCTTAGAGGAACCTGTTCCTGGAGAGGAGCCTGCTACAATGCTCCTAGGGCTGAAAAGGAAGCTTATAAGAAGCATGTTGAAGATGCTAATGAGGCAGCTTGCCTCATGTTAGCTACCATGAATTCTGAGTTGCAAAAACAACATGAAAACATGGATGCTATTGAAATGATCGAACACTTGAAAACTCTATATGCGGAGCAAGCCCGTCATGAGAGGTTCGAAGTTTCAAAATCCATTTTTCAATGCAAGTTAAGTGAGGGTTCTCCGGTGGGTCCATTTTTCAAAATCCAGTTTATCCTGAATTTCAACATGAATGACTTGGATAAAACTCTTCCTGAATTGCTAGGCATGTTGAGAACTGCCGAACAAAATCTGAAGACTAAAGAGAAATCCATTCTAATGGTTAGTAATGGAAAGAAGCATCACAAGAAGCCCTATAAACAAGGAGGTAAGTGGAAAGGCAAGGGAGTTGCCAATCCAAAGCAAACTGCTGTTGCGGGAAATTTGAGATTTCCACCACTACATTGATCTTTCATTTCCAAAGAGGGGAAAGTATCAAAAACCATTTAAAAAGAGAAATTCTAAGATCAGGGGTTGATTACACCTAGGGAAGGGATTAACATCCTAAGCGTCTATAGTATCCTATAGTAACCTCTAGTTTATTGCTTTTTTACTTATTTTTAATGTGAAGAAATGGGAGAGAAGTAGTAAGAATTAGAGGGAGAAGTTGTAGAGATAAAAAAGTGTGTGCAAGTGGAGATTGGACTGAGAAGAGAAGGTTAAAGCAAAAATTTAAAGTGTTTTAAAAAGTAAACTTAAATCTAATCGTGCGACTAATTTTGGTTTATTGGACTAAAGACTTTTATTTGAGAGAGAGAAGATGTTGTTTGTTTTCTATTATTTTTTCTAAGAAATTTACTATTCGTACCCCTTTGGAAATGAAAGATTCACGTTTAGTTAGTTTTTAGCGTTTGACGGAAAGCGATCAAAATAAAATGCATGCAATGCAAGTTTCTACATCCACTTTGGGGTTACATTCGGCCTAATTACATTCTAAGATTTTTTGCGATAATTTAAATATGAATGAATGCAACAATTAAATGAAATGCAAAATTAAGCTAAACTAAAATTACAAGTCCGACGGAATTAAAACTAACTAAAAAAACTAAACTAAACTAAGATTTTTTTTTTTAGGTTCTAACACTATTTTTAGTCCGTCTCCAATTAAGCTAGGGTATTTGTTTTAAGTCCAAAGTCACAAATTCAAGCATAACATATAATATGTAATAATAATATGATACTAAATTACTAAAAATAAAATAAAGTGCAAAAAATAAAGAAAATGACATAAATAATAAAAAACTAACTAAAATAAAAGGCATAAAAGAAATAAACTAATTAATACTAAGAAACAATAAAATAATATAAGATGAACTAAAATTAAAATAAAAAACTGAAATGAAAATAAAGAAGAAAAGAAAAAAAACGTAAAGAAAAGCTGGGAGGGGGGTGAGAGAATTTTGAGAGAAAAAAGTAGTAAACAGAAAAGAAAGAAAAATAAACAAAGCCCAGGCCCAATTCACAAAAACCCACCCAGAAACTGAAAACCGAACCGGACCAGAACCGGTTTAATTCAGTTCACCCTAGGGTGATCCTGAACCAGTCTCCAGATCTGGTGCTTTGCACTCACAGCAGTTCATCGTGCACCCTCGCATCAACATCACATGATTAAATCAAAACAGATCAGACAGCCATAAATCAAAACAGATCGAACGTTCCAGATTAAATCAAACAGATCAGATGGTTATGATTAAAAGTTGCAAGATAAAAAAAGGTGTATACCATGGTTCTTCACCTTCATCGTGGAAAGAAACAGAGAAAAGCCATGGAAGCTTAACAAGCTTCAATCAACAACACAAATCTCAAATCGGAACCAAAATCAATAAATAAATAGTCAATCTCACACGAAATCTCGCGTTGATCATGAATCCGGTATTATTTTTCAAAATAGAGTACTAAATTTTAATATAAACGAAATCGATATATGGATCTAAAAATATGAAAACGTTTTGAACGCGATTTTAACGAAAACTGATATGTACATCAGCTTCGTATTTTGATCGCGAGTTCAATGGGCCAAGAATCGTTGCAAACGGAGTTGTAAAACCGTTGAAATCATTACCTCAAAGTGTAAGTAGAAAATGGGTTCAGTTTTGGTTTTCTTGATGTGTTTCTGGGCTTGTTTGATTGTGTTTGATGACGTTGTTTACATAGTTTTTGATGAAGGATTAGAGATTTGTCAATGTGAATGAATTTGAGATTGATTTGGGTGATGTTGGTTGATGATTTTTTTGTTATTGTTATTGTAGTGTTACTGGGAAAGAAGAGAAACGTACACTCTTTCCTTATTTTCTTTTTTTTCTTTTTTTTTTCTTTTTTTTTTTTTGATTGGTGGTTGGAGAGAAAAAATGATGGATTTGTTGGGAATTGTGTGATTGAATTGTGTGTTGGTGGGAGTGTGATGTTTGTTATATAGGGAAAAATTAGGGTAAGGGGTAAAAAGAGATTAGTGATAAAAAGATAGGATATTTGTGTAATAATCATATAAGGGGTAATTTTGATTTAAAAGAAAAATTGAAAAAGAGATAATGATGAGAGAATGGTGAGGTGGAGTGATTTGGTTGGTTAAGGTAGAAAATGATTTTTGATTTATTTAGGAAAATGATAAAGAGATAAGAATAAGATAAAATGGTGAGTCATAGATAGAACAACTTGTGCTCTACTCTTTCCTCCTCTTGGCATATTTTTTAAAATAAAATGTAAATGATAATAAAATAAAATTAAATGTGTAGAAGTGAAATAAAAAGTAATTTTTTCATATTTTTTGAAATATATGAAAATAAAATATAAAAAATGAACGTAAAAAATAGAAAACGCTAATTTTTTATATTTTTAAACTTTTACGCTAATTAAAAGAAAATGAGTTTAATTGTTGTACACTGACAGTTTAAAACTTTTTTACACATGCATCCAATCAAAACACAACAAAATGTCACTTTTATAGGTTAGTTCCTAAAATATCTCCATAAATACTTACATGGCGTGATTTAATTGGATGCACGTGTAAAATAATTTTACACCGTCGGTGCATATAAATTAAATTCAAAGAAAATTAACATCATGAGCTGAAAAAACTATTTTTTGACATTTTTAGAATAAAGCATAAAGTAAAACCAAAAACTATTTTTTTATATTATTTTGGCTTTTTTTGAAAATATGAAAATAATAAGAAAATATGCGAAGCAAATGAAATTAAAATATGTATAGTAAAAAAAAAGTAAATATTTTTATATTTTTTTATGAATGTAACATGAATTGAATTTATAGGTCAAAAATTGGGATGCAACAGCTGCCCCTGCTTTAAAACCTAATGGAGGTATAGCAAAAGAAGGCAATTGTTTCTATAGCGGTAAGACCGGACATTGGAAGCGGAATTGTCCAAAGTACCTAGAAGATAAGAAGAAAGGAGTAGCTCCTTCAACTTCAGGTATTTTTGTTATAGAAATTAATATATCTACCTCTACATCATGGGTATTAGATATTGGATGTGGTTCTCACATTTGTACTAATGTGCAGGAACTCAAGGAGAGTAGAAGATTGACTAAAGGTGAAGTGGACCTACGAGTTGGCAATGGAGCAAAAGTTGCTGCTTTAGCTGTAGGGATTTATAGTTTAGCTTTACCTAGTGGTTTAATAATTCAGTTAGAGAATTGCTTTTATGTACTTGCCATTAGCAGGAATATTATTTATGTTTCTTGTTTGGACAAGTATACATTTTCATTTATAATAAAGAACAATTGTTGCTCTATTTATTTAAATGATATATGATAGTGCTCAAATGAACAATGGAGTTTATGTCCTTGATCTTGAAATGCCAATCTATAACATTAATACTCAAAAGATGAAACCTAATGAGTTGAATCCAAGTTACCTTTGACATTGTCGCTTAGGCCATATAAATGAGAAACGCATATCCAAACTCCACAAAGATGGACTTTTGGAATCTTTTGATTTTGAATCATATGATACATGTAGATCTTGTTTAATTGAAAAGATGACATAGACCCCATTTACCGGAAAAGGTGAAAGGGCTAATGATATTTTGGCACTCATACATACTAATGTGTGTGGACCATTAAACATACCTACTAGAGGTGGTTTCTCATACTTCATAACATTTACTGATGATTTTAGTAGATATGGATATGTGTATCTAATGAAACAAAAATCCGAATCCTTTGAAAAGTTCAAAGAATTTATGAATGAAGTACAAAACCAACTAGGCAAGAATATTAAAACTCTTTGATCCAATCGAGGTGGAGAATACTTAAGCCTAGAATTTAAAGGAGTGTGGTATTGTATCACAATTAACTCCTCCAGGAACACCACAATGGAATGGTGTATCGGAAAGAAGAAATCGAACCTTGTTAGACATGGTACGATCAATGATGAGTCATGCGGATCTTCCAAACTTCTTTTGGGGACATGCCCTATTGACAGCAGCTTATACACTTAACCACATCTGTCTTACATGAAGGTTTGGGGTTGTGAAGTTTATGTGAAACGTCAAATCTAAACTAAGCTCAAACCTAAATCTGACAAATTCCTATTTGTTGGATATCTTAAAGAAACAAGAGGATATTACTTCTATAATCCCTCTGAGGGCAAAGTGTTTGTCACTCGAACTCGAGTCTTCTTGGAAAAGGAATTTATTTCCAAAGGAAACAATGGGAGGAATGTGGAACTTGAAGAAATTCAAGAACCACAAGATATGGAGCAACCTATGGAGGAACATGAGCAGCAACCACAAGAAGTTGTGGAATAAGCTGCTCAAGTAGAACAAATCCAGCGTAGGTCAACCAGGATACGTCACGGACCTGAGAGATATGGATATCTCATAACTGATCAAGGTGACGTGTTGCTCATGGATCAAGATGAGCCTGTAACCTACCAAGAGGCCATAACTGGTCTTGAATCTGAGAACTGGCTAGAAGCCATGAAATCTAAAATGGATTCCATGTACACAAACCAAGTTTGGAACTTGGTAGAGCCACCTGTAGGAACTCGTCCTATAGGATGCAAGTGGGTCTTTAAAAATAAGACTAACATGGATGGTAAGGTACAAACCTATAAAGCAAGACTGGTTGCTAAAGGATATAAACAAATTCATGGTATAGACTATGATGAAACCTTTTTACCAGTTGCAATGCTTAAATCTGTTCGGATTTTACTTGTTATTGCTGCATATCATGATTATGAAATATGGCAGATGGACGTTAAAACTGCTTTCCTTAATAGAAATCTTCTTGAGGATGTGTATATGACACAACCTGAAGGTTTTAACATACTAGGAGAAGCTCATAAGATATGCAAGTTACATAGATCAATCTATGGAGTGAAGCAAGCTTCCAGAAGCTGGAATCTTCGTTTTGATGAAACTGTAACAAAGTACGGATTCATTAAAAATGAAGATGAACCTGAAGTGGAAGAAATAGTCACAAGAAAGGGGGGGTTTGAATTGTGACCCTTTTAAATTTAATCCTGCAATCTATAAAAAGATCTCAAGTGTATACTTGGATAAATTAAGAAGGTTATATATTCAACAAAACTTCAAGATTAAATGTGAGAACGTTCTCAAGATGTTTGGTTAGTTGTAAAACAATAAAAGAGATTGTTCTGAGAATGTTCTTAGATTATTCTTAGAATGTTCTTAGATTAATCTGAGAGCGTTCTTTATTGCGTGGAATTCCAAATTAAATGTAAATGAAGTGGTTTGTGTGATTTGTGTTTACAGTACATAAAAAGTTAAAGGTAAGAGAAATGCACACACAAAACTTATACTGGTTCACCATAATTCTGGGCTAGTCCAGTCCCCACGTCTGTGAGATTTCCACTATAATCTTGAGATACTACCGATCTCAAATTACAATTTTCTCTTTGATCTAGACCAAGATCAAAGTTTCTTCAAGCCTTACGAGCTTATCTCTACCTTAGTCCAAAGGTAGCCCTCAATCAATAGTTACGTATTGACTTGAGAATCTTCTTTTTACAAAGTTTGTTTCGGATCTAAGCTTTACAATAAACTCAACCAAGTTGAGAAGCTTATACAAAATACACTCAATACACTCAATAATTTTTTGATCCAAGAGGTTGATAAGGAATTGGAGTGTGAGTGGTAAAATTGAGACAAAGATACAACCACTTAAAAGTGAGTTATGTTGAAATGTGGTCTCGTGAAATATTTGCTTATGGAAACTCAAAGGTTAGTTTGAGAAGCAAATAAAATCACTCTATAAACTCAAAAGTAGTGATGACATTGAAGATCTTGAGTTTGAGTGATGAAAGAAGAGTTTTGTGACTTGTAGACAAAAAACAAGTGATTGATGATTTGTAGCTTGAACTCTCTTAATCTTCCATACTGAAATGAAGGCCTATTTATAGGAAATATTTCAGTCTTCAAACCTTGATCAACAAGTATAGCCGTTACATAAAGTAACCAGCAAGTGGAGCCTTTGTCCAATTAAAATAATCAATAAAATTCCAAGCAGGAGCCTCTGGCAGACCGGTCTAAGACCATTCTTCAGCAGATTTGAATCAAAGGAGCCTATGGATGAGCTGTAATGAGCTGGAATTGAAAGTACTTTGCTTGCCCATCAAGATTAGCCGTTAGAACATTATTTAGCACATGGTAAATAGTTGTATATGAGCTGTCAACAAAGTACAAGTAAAAACACCTTTTGAAACATCATTCTCAGACCAGTCTCTCAACTAGTTTTTTAAATAACATTATATTTCCTTGGAGAGTGATGATAGTACATGAACATAGAGCTGGTGTTTCATTGTCATAGATGTATTTCTTTTGAACTTGTCCATAAAATAAGGAAAGAGCTCATGGGAGAAAGTCCATTAAAAATACTTGATAAAGTACATGACAACCCATAAGTATTGCTTGTTGTTGTAGTTTGATTGGTCTATGATAGTTTGTAAATCTGATCTGATAAGAACATCAATAACAAAACACTTGGAGAATCATCTTAGTCTTTATGCACATGCTTTGTTCTTCAATTTGTCCAATAATGAAAGAATATAATTTATGACAAATATATTCCTTCCTAAAATGTACTTTGCAATAACTGATGAGAATCTTCAACAAAAGTGTTAATTTGTCTTTAAAATAGTTGACTTATCAGTAAATGTTTTAAGCTTGATAAATGTTCTTGAGCAAGAACAAAATGCAGTCCAGAGATCAATCTCAGACCATTCTTGAAACAGTATTTCAAGATTTTCTTAAAGAGTGATCTTCATGTTGCTGCAAAACTTCCCACACTCTCTCTTGATGTTTTGCACACATTGTTACTTGTTCATTGAGTATCTTGGGATGCTTTAGTGGAGGCGAGAGTGCACTCAACATGAGAATTATAATTTTCTAATTTGGAGAATGATTTAAAACGTTTATGCTTTTTGCATAAGCTCTTATGAAAACTTCATGAAAATCATTCCCATCATAAGAAGTCTTGGTGGGATGATACTTTGAGTAAACATTTAAGATTCTGCGTATCCACCATTCTTTTTGTGGTAGTAAAACCTTATAGCATGTAACATAAAACCCAATGTGAGTTTTGTCACACAACATCAAATATAATCTTTATGTAACTTGTGATTCAGGTTTTTCCATTCTTATTATTCAACTATTAACTTCATATTCTTCCTTGAATAATTAATACATGATGAAGAAGACCATTAACCATGAAACCTATTTTCTTGCTTATTTCTTCTATAAATTCTTCTAATGATCGAAACAACATTCTTTAAATATCTTCTTGAAGGTTGTGATGATGTTGTTGTCAATATCTTATGCAACTCAAACTCTTTCATCGTTGAGTATATAAAATGCACTTGTTGATGTAGTGACCTCTATCTTGTCCACTTTTATCATTATCTAACATTCAACAAAAACTCAAGTGCAAACATCAGTAGATCACCATTCATAAAACTTAACATTTATTCCATAAGGTTTGTTGTCATTAAAACATGTACCAAAGAGATTTTTCCTCAACAGAACCTAGTGTCTACAAGAAGGTTAGTGGGAGCATAATTGTTTTCCTAGTTTTATATGTAGATGACATATTACTAATCGGAAACAATGTCCCTACCCTAAAACAGGTAAAGACTTGGTTAGGGAAATGCTTTTCTATGAAGGGGTCTTTAATCCCATTCGCTCCTCTAGCTTTCGTCTCTCACTGTTAGTGTCGGCCCAGCAGAGTGCTTTCGCCGTTGGTGTTAAGATCTCGGTGAAGCAGCCTATATGTTAAGAATAAGGATCTATAGAGATAGATCACAAAGACTGCTTGGTCTGAGTCAGAGTAAATATGTAGATAAAGTGTTAAGACGCTTTAATTTGCAGGATTCTAAGAAAGGATTCATACCTATGCAACATGGCCTATGTCTTTCGAAGACACAATCCCCTTCAACCAAGGTAGAACGGGATCGCATGAATCAAGTTCCGTATGCATCTGCAATCGGATCTATCATGTATGCCATGTTATGTACTCGACCAGATGTCTCGTATGCTTTAAGCACAACGAACAGGTACCAATCTGATCCCGGTGAGGCCCATTGGGAAGCCGTCAAGAATATCCTTAAGTACTTGAGAAGGACTAAGGACTCATTCTTGGTATATGGAGGTGTGGAAGAGCTTGCGGTTATTAGATATACTGATGCTAGCTTCCAAACTAATAAGGATGATTCTAGATCGCAATATGGTGATGTGTTTTGTCTAAATGGTGGCGCTGTAAGGTGGAAGAGTTCAAAGCAAGAGACAGTTGCTGATTCTACAATTGAGGCTGAGTATATTGCCGCATCAAATGCAGCAAAGGAAGCAGTTTGGATCAAGAAGTTCATAACTGAACTCGGCATAGTTCCTAGCAATGTGGATCCTATTGGTCTATACTGTGACAACAATGGAGCGATCGCACAAGCTAAGGAACCTAGATCTCACCAATGATCCAAACATATACTCAGGTGTTATCATCTCATTCGAGAGATAATAGATAGAGGAGATTTGAAAATATGCAAAGTACCTACACTTGACAACATAGCTGATCCCCTAACAAAGCCTCTTGCGCAGCTGAAGCATAATGGGCACACTAGGTCTATGGGTATTACAGGAATGCCTGATTGGCTCTAGTGCTAGTGGGAGATTGTTGGTGTAAGCCCTAGAAGCCAATTATTTTAGTACTTGTATCGAACTAATTATGAATAATATATAGTCTTATTTATTAATATTAAAAGGCATTTCTTTATTATGTTTGTAAGAGTCCAAAAGGAATAATAAAGTCTCTAGAATAGATAGTCTGTTTAAAGAAATATTAAGTGTGACTTAATCATGAGATTCTATTAAACATAAGGACGCTATTCTTAAAGTATCCGTAGTCGAGCTTTAAGGTGAAGTGGGATAACCTTAAAGCATAAAGAATATTATGAAGATAGACTGATGATCACATCTCATGGATCATGGGATAAGGAGTTATCAAGTCTTGACATTGGTTTAAATATTAGGAGTAATTATTATACTAGATTGACCCGCTATGAGAGTACTACATGGAATGTTATGTAATGTGTCATAAGTTACTCTCATGGTGATAATGGTGTAACCCACCCTTCGACCTGAAACCAATATGGACCCTAGATGTAGAGTCAAGTGCTTTATCACTAATCTAACATTGTCCGTAACTGGATAATCATAAAGGCAGTAGATGGGTACTTCACAAAGCATGCTGAGGGACAGTAGTGACCTAGATGGAATTTGTCAATCCTACATAACAGGATAAATGTCTATGGGCCAAATATTGAACTGGACAAGGATGACACAGTCTATGCCTTGTGTTCAATATAGACATAAGGGCAAAGGGGTAATTGTACACAATTAATATTATCACAGAATGTTTTGTTAAGATCACATAAACATTTCGTAACTTGGATAGCAGTGAAGTGATGCTAGATACCTCTTACTGTTTATAATATTAAATAGATGATTAAATATTATTGCCAACGTTACGGACCCTACAGGGTCACACACATAAGGACATTGTAGTGTGAGAATTGAAAACACCGTAAGGTACGGTGCACTTTAGAGAAATAAATATATATTGTGATAAGGTATCACAAATTAATGATAAGCGGTACACCATAAGGTATGGTGGGAGCGCGTGCACATGAGTAGCAAGACTCATTGGGCGCGCGCCTGTTGCGGGATTTTTGAGACATACCCCACTACAGTTGATCTTTCATTTCCAAAGAAGGGAAAATATCGAAAACCTATAAAAAACAGATTCTAAGATCGAGGGTTAGTTACGCCTAGGGAAGGTATTTGCATCCTAAACGCCTATAGTATCCTATAGTAACCTCTAATTTATTGCTTTTTTACTTGTGTTTTATGTGCTAAGAAATGGGGGAGAAATTGTAAGAATTTGAGGGAGAGATTGTTTAGAAAGATTTGTGTGTGCATGTGGAGATTTAGATGAGAAGAGAAAGTTATGACATAAAATGTAAAATGGTTGAAAAAATAAACCTAAGTCTGAACGTGCGACTAATTGGGTTTTGGACTAAAGAATTTTTATTTAGAAGGGAGAAGATGTTTTAGTTATTTCCTATTTTTTCTAAAGAAATTACTAGTCGTACCTCTTTGGAAATGAAAGTTCGAGCTTAGTTTGGTTTTTTAGCGTTTTGACAGAAAGCGATAAAAATAAAATGCATGCAATGCAATTTCTACATCCTCTTTGGGGTTACATTTGGCCTAATTACATTCTAAGACTTTTTGCAAAAATTTTAAACACGAATGATGCAACATTTGAATGAAGATGCAAAAACATAAAAAACATTACAAGTCCGATGGAATTTAAAATAAACCAAAACTACTATACTAAACTAAACTAATAGAAATCCTAAAGTTCAAGTTCTACCACTATTTTTATAGGTCCGTCTCAATTAAGCTAAGGTTTAAATTGAGTCCAACGTCACAAACCAAATATCACAAACAATATGCAATAATAATATCAAGGAAATAAAAATAAAGTGACTAAAAATAAAGTGCTAAGAGTTTTAAATGACAAAATATAAATAACATAAAATAAATTGCATCAAGTAAATTACATAACATAAATTGCATAATGTATATAAACTAAAGAAAAAAAAGAGAATAAAAAAAAACTGAGCAATGAAAAGAAGAAGGGAAACTAGCATAAAAACAAACAAAGGGGGGGGGGGGGGGGGGGGGGGAGGTATATTTATAATAGGAAGGTGTAAGTAGTGAACAGAAAAGAAAGAAAAAACCGAACCGGATCTTAACCGGTTTAGTTTGGTTCACCCCAGGGTGATCCTGAACCAGTCTTCAGATCTAGTGCTTTGCACTCACCGAAGCTCATAGTGCACCCTCACATCAGTACCACATGATCAAATCAAAACAGATCAGACAACCAGAAAATAAAACAGATCTAACAGTCTAGATTAAAGTAAACAGATCGAACGAACATGATTAAAAGTTAAAAACAGAGTACATAGCATGATCCTTCATCTTCAAAAACAAATAGAAACGTGTTTTGAACCATGGAAGAACAACTTTAAGAAGCTTGAATCAAACAAACATTAAAAACTCAAATCAAAACCAAAAAATACAAATAAATAGTTGATTTCATAGTATTTTTCGTGTAGATTTCGAATATGTTTTCAGTTTTCACAATAGAACACTCTATATAAAAAAACGATTTAAAAGAGAAAACGGGTCAAAATCAAAAAACGATGTATCGCAAAAATTAGTGAAAACTGATATGTAAATCAACTTCATCATTCGATTGCGAGTTCAATGGGCCAAGAATTAACGAAAAAGGAGGTATAAAACGATCAAAATCATCACCTCAAATCTTGTTTGGATTTGGTTTCAAGTTGATGTTATTGCCGCGTTTTTGGACGTAGTTTGAGAGGGTTTGTGTTTAGGAAGTGTCTATGAAGCTTTATAAAGGAACCAATCAAAATCTATGTGATGTTTTGGTTGATTTTGAGATGAATCCGAAAATGGTTTTTGGTTTTGAAGATGTTGATGTTTTGTATGATTTTTGATTGGTGAAGAGGATTTGATGAAGTTTATGTAGTGATTTTGAGGATTGAATGAATTTGTGTGAGGTTTAATGTTTGAATTTGTTTTGATTTTGGAATTGGAGGATGAAGGTTTGTTGTTGTGTTTGAAGAAGAAGAAAAAACGTGAAGGATTCTTCTTCTTTTTTAATTTTTTTATTTTTTGATTGGTAGAGAGAATGAATTTTTGGGAATGGTGTGAATGAATATGTGGGTGTGTGAAAGTGAGTGAGGGTGATGTCTCTTATATAGAGTACTATTAGGGTTAGTGGCAGGAATGTAATAATTGAGATAAGATAGAGTAATTAAATGTAGTGATAAAATGTGGAGATATTTTGGTATTTATTTGAAAATGAAAAAATGATATATGATGGTGGAAAGGTGAGGTGGAGCAATTTAATTGGTCTAAGTGAGAAAGATGCTTTGAGGTGGAATATGATATTTTTGATTTATTTGACAAAATGATAAAGAGATAAGAATGAGATAAAATGGTGAGTCGTAGAGATAGAGCAACTTGTGCTCTACTCTTTCCTCTTCTTGACATATTTTAAAAATAAAATGTAAAAATGGTAATAAAATAAAATGAAATGTGTAGAAGTGAAATAAAAAGTAATTTTTTCATATTATTGAAATATATGGAAATGAAATGTAAAAGGATCGTAAAATTAGAAAAAACACTATTTTTGATATTTTTGAGCTTTTACGCTAATTAACGAGATAATTTTAAAAGATAAGATAAAAAACAAAATATTTGAAGAAAGATACAATTATTAAAAGATAGTGAAAATATGAGAAATATAAAAATATGTATGAAAAAGAAAAATTAAAACATATGTAATAAAATATAGATATATATATATATATATATTTTGTAGTCTTGATGTATGAAAATGTAAATTGGATTTTAAGGGTCCAAAATTGGGGTACAACAGCTGCCCCTATTTAAGTTTCTTCAACCGGAGAATTGAAAATTGAAATTTTTGTTTAGACGGCATTGAAGAGACTTAAATATAAAACGTGCACCATTTTTGGACCTAAAATCCTCTAACAATGCTTAGGATGCAAATATGTATGCAAAATACTGACTCATTTTTTTTTTTGAATTTTGGTAAGAAATGTTATGACAGAGAGACAAAAGAAAATGATGAATAAAACTTCACAGGGGAATAATAGACATGGTCCGAGTGGGAAGATGTTATCGGCTGGGAAGACAGCAAGATATACCCTAAGTCTATTGGGGAACAAAGTAAAACACTGGGGAAGATGTTACCTACTATCGTCTGATCGATAGCTTAAAGGGTAATCAAGATGTAACATTATCACTATCGAAGAATGATAGCTTAAAGGACAATGTGAAAAGATGATACATTATCTACTATCAACAATGATAGATTAAAGGACTATGATCAAATATTACCGACTATCGACTAACCGACAGCTTAAAGGGCAATATGAAATGTATGACATTATCTGCTATCGAACACCGATAGCTTAAAGGACAATGTGGAAAGACGATACATTATCTACTACCACACAACAGGTAGCTTAAAGGACAAAGATCAAATATTACCGACTATCGTCTGAGCGACAGCTTAAATGGAAATATGAAAATGTATGACAATATCTACTATCGAACACCGATAGCTTAAAGGACAATGTGAAAAGATGATACATTATCTACTACCACACAACAGGTAGCTTAAAGGACAATGATCAGATATTACCGACTACCACACTAATGATAGCTTAATGGAAGGTAATATGAAAATGTATGACTTTTTCTACTATCGAACACTGACAGCTTAAAGGACAATGTGAAAAGAAGATACATTATCTACTACCATACAACAGGTAGCTTAAAGGACAATGATCAGATATTACCGACTATCCCTTGACCGACAGCTTAAAGGGTAATACAGGATGTAACATTATCTACTATCGAACAATGATGGCTTAAAGGATAATGACTCTACTGGGTACTTCAAAAGTGACTCAAGTAGGCTGATTTGTAAAAGTATATATATTTGTAGAAAGAAAAGATTTGTATGATCTTTTTGTTTAATGTCTGAATAGGATTCACTGGGGATAAAACCACATGAGGAATTGTAAATGTATTTGATAAAACACAAGCTTCTTGTATGGAAAACTTGTCATTTGTTGTTTTTGAACTGATGTTCAATCCGGGAACAATCCGGAGGGAAACTGTGAAGCAAGAATATGTGTCCAATTGAAGAATAAATTCAACTGATAATTTTCCTTTTGTTGTAGGAAAAACTGAAACAACCATCTTCCACAAGAAAGGAGTCTAGTGGGGAATTATTTGAAACAAGAGAGATGTACGCTTATCTGCCTAAGCTGACACTCTAATTGAAAAGAATGTTATGCCCATCCTGACAATTTTGTAGACACAGACAAGACAAAAATATGTATATGATGTAACAATATATGAATGATGTAAATGTTTATGGCATATGTAAATGCTATGTTTGAATGTGTGTATGTATGTATGTATGTATGTATGTATGAGCTGACAAAACAGACAGAACGACCAAGATTGGAAACAAGCCAACATCGCAGTGTAACTCAAAGTGATTCAATAAGGTGTAGATGTTGCTGTAGATGAAGCAAGAGAACTCCTTAGGGAAGGAAGAACTTCTCTGGGGAATGACCGTTTTAGCTGAACGATCTGTATTCAAACTTGATTGAGTTCCAAACAAAATTGCCAACTTTCACTGGGAACGTACCCTTTTTTTTTAGATAACTGTCGACATTCCCTTAAAGAAAACATGTTTGTTGATGATGAAATAACTTGAGAGAATGGGGACAACTTGCCCCTTGCTTTAGACTATTTGCTTCAGTCTAATAAATCTTTGAAGAAATCGCTCGAAGAGCGTAACTGGTCGACCTTTCACATTAGGCATTGTATCTATTGACTGTTGCAGCGTGCACTGAGAGTAGAAACTCTTTTCTGTTCATGATAATAACCAAGATTCCGCCATTATTTCACAATATGTAACCTTTCAGGAAGATATGATCTTGAAATAGTATGCCCCAAGTGCTTGAAACATTGAAGGGTATGCCCCTAATCGACTGATGTTTGTGGTGTAACTAAATCTTGAACTGTTTCAACCTTGATTAGCAGAGTATTCAACTTGTTTGCCCCTGATTGGCAGAATTCATAGATAACTGCCCCTGATTAGGAGCGTCTCAAGTCAGCTTTGCCTTTGATCAGACTATAGCTTCAAATTTCTTTAATGTCAAGTGTTAATTTGCAAGTAAAATATTTCATTTGAAAAGTATTTTTGATATAATGCACATGTAAGTTTTTGAAAATGAATATTTTTGTATTTTTTGGATGGAAACGTATGTGGTATGTACAAGAGGTTATTACTAATTAATCAAACAGGAAGAGTCAGCGTAACAATAAATCTGCCGAATATGCTTTCACAGTGAACCTAGCTTCAATTAGGTCTTTTGTATGTTATAATGTGGCTAGGCTCACGGTTTTCAAAAAAAAGATTGTTAGGCACAAAATTTATTTGGTCCCACCCATTCTTCTTGATGTCCTTCATTCCTAAATTCATTTAATTCAACTGATGCACTCAGTCGACAAGAGAACTTTCTGATAATGATGTTTGAGGTTGACACCTTCGTGAAGCTTCATTGATATTCTTTTTGTATAGACTTTGATGAAATTTCTTGAAGTTGCATCACTCTTCTTTATTTGGAAATTTGTTCCTATTTCTTGGAATCCCTCTTTATCTGTATGGACTAGTTCTTTTTGAACTTTGAATTTGCGGTCCATCGGGATGCACCTCTTTTGTGTGGGCTCTTTTTTTTTTTTGTATTCACCCTCTTTTTTTTTATGCTCTTTTTTTTTTGTACTCTCTTTGTTTTTGTTTTTTGAACAATCCTTGTAACATTTTGGTGTATTGTAACTGTCATATAAATTGTTGTGAGTCTCATCTCCCGGCAGCTTCTTTTGTTTGAAGTAAGTATTGTGCTTAAACTTTTTACTTTGTGTAACCAAATGAATTGATTCTCTTGTATCAGGATGCATCATCAAATTAATTGAAATACTATCCTGTCCCAGGTTAAGATTAAGGGTACAGAAAAAATATAAAGAAACACCAACTTCAGGCTCAAAAGGGTTGACTACGGATTATCTCCTTATATCTCCACTGTTTGGGAGTTGAAACAATGCCTTACATCCTCAACTAGGTTTTTCACCACTGAAAGCATATATCAGCAAAAATCAGTCATTTGTTTTCATCATCCTCGCTCCAAGTTTGTAAGTAATAGAGCAAGAAAATAGTGAATATGAATGGATTGGTTTCAAAAAAACATGCATGTTTATTATATTAAAAGTACTTGACAAAAGACATAATTTTAAAAGAAAACAAATACTTGAAAAGAAAGAAATAAAAGCCTAGCGATCATAGGGATGAGCTTCCTTGTATCACTGACTTCACCTAGATAGAAAAAAGTAGCAAAGGCGGCATCAAGAACAGCAGCCCAATTGCAACAGAACATTCCATGTATCACAGAGTCGGGTCTATATCCTTGAAAGAAATTTTGTTAGTTTCGATCAACTCTCGGACTTCATCATTCAAAGAAAAACAATGTTTGATATCATGGTCGGGTGCCCCTTGATGGAAAGCACATGATCGATCAGACTTATACCACCTTGGTAATATTGCAGGTATCTTAGGAGGTGCTTTAGTCTTAACCAAATTCCTCTCAAGCAAAGCAGGAAGCAAATCTGCGTACAACATAGGAATTGATTCAAATAGAGGTGCTCTCTTCGGAACAGGAATAATAGCATGAGCTATAGCAGTAACATGTTGTTGTTGCTTGTTCCTCTTTGGCTTCCCATGAGCCACCATACTCGCTTCTTGTTCCTTCTTTGTATCAAAGCTCAACCCAAACTCTCTTGGATCAATGGACAAAGCAACATCTCTTGTTAAACATCCTTCTCGGAGGGCTTCCTCAATGCGTATGCCTGTGTCCACTAGGTCGGCAAAATCACGAAATGCATTGGAAATCATTCGATCATAGTAGAAAGTATCAAGAGTTTTCAAGAAAATTTTAGCCATCTCTTTTTCCTCTAGAGGTGGACTAATCTGAGCAGCCACCTCCCTCAATCTCTGAGCATATTCTCGAAAAGTTTCCTTCTTTTTCTGAGTCATGACTCGAACCTGATCTCTATCTGGTGCCACATCAACATTGTACTTGTACTGGCAGTTAAAAGCCTCACACAGATCACTGAAAGTTTTGATATTGGCCATATTTAAGCCCAGGTACCATTTTAAAGCAGCACCAATCAAACTGTCTTGAAAGAAATGAATCAACAACTTATCAACTTTTGTCAAAGCACACATCTTTCTAGCATACATCACAAGATGAATATGGGGACAAGAGTTCCCCTTATACTTTTCAAACTCTGGTACTTTGAACTTAAGCGGAATCCTCACATTCGGCACTAGACAAAGCTCTTGAACACTCTTCCCCAAAAAGTCTTTCCCTTGGAAAGCACGAATCTCACGTTGTATCTCATTGAGCTGATCTTGAAAGTCATTCACAAGATGTGCCTCAACATTTTCAGCTTGTCCGACAGGTTCATTCTAGTGTAGTGTAGTGTGAACCAGAGGAACTGGAACAGTTAAATTGGCGATGTGACAGGCACAATAACTTGTGGGATTGTCAAAGTAGGAATCCGAATACCGAAAACATTGTGATGAAAGCTCTCACTGAAGTTATAAGTTTCCATAACAGAACTTGTCAAAACCTGAGAAGGAAGAGGTGACAGAGGTGCATGGTTCTGTGCTTTCAACAAAGTAGTCAACCTATCCACAGTTGACTGGAGTGCAGCAACTTGTTCACGAAGCTGAAGGTTCTCTTGCATGATTGCCTCCATTCTTTCTCTTGATTAACACGAGTGTTGCACTTCCGAGTTGATTTTAGACGAGAGCGTCGGACCACTGAGAGAAAGACACGAAGCATAGATTTTTTTTTTTAAAAAGACCATGAATGCAAAATGATGCATGAAAAAGAATTTTTTTTTTTTTTTTTGATTTTGATTTTCAAAGGAATATTAGGATATCAATCATAAAGGACATTATTTTTGGTTTGTGAATGATTAAAAGGATTTTTTTTATTTCCAAAGCAAACTACTCTTTTTTCAAAGTCCATGATGATTGTGAAGTTGATAAAGAAATTCCTCCTAATCCTTTGAAAATCAATTGAAAGAAGTTTTTCATGGATGCATGGATGAATGAAATGTGATGATGCAACAAGCACAAACATAAGCAAACATGGTTGGTTGGGAGATCACAATGTTGGAGTCAAAAGGTAAGAACCACCCACAATGTATGAACTAATGGCTTTCTTCTTTTCGTAACACGAGTTCTAAAAGTTCCCAAAGTTAACAACTTTCCTTCTTGAATACAAATGTCCATAACTTCCTTCTTGAATACCAATGTCGATAACTTACTCGTATTCTTGAATACCCTCGATCGTGCGTAGTTACATCACTTGTGGGTATGTGCAAAACTTTACTTTTGCCCATCCACTATGATCTTACCACACCTATCTCATGGTTCACTCAAGCTCGGGACAAGCTTATCTCAACTCATACCCCCAATAACATATAAATATGTAAACAAGTAAGCATTTAGGAAAACAATAAACTAGGTGGGCTCAACCCTCTTAAGGAGGATCCCAAGTGAAGTCGCCATTTTTCTGTTGCGGGATTTTTGAGACATACCCCACTACAGTTGATCTTTCATTTCCAAAGAGGGGAAAGTATCGAAAACCTATAAAAAGAGAGATTCTAAGATCGGGGGTTAGTTACGCCTAGGAAAGGTATTAGCATCCTAAACGCCTATAGTATCCTATAGTAACCTCTAATTTATTGCTTTTTTACTTGTGTTTTATGTGCTAAGAAATGGGGGAGAAATTTTAAGAATTTGAGGGAGAAATTGTTTAGAAAGAATTGTGTGTGCATGTGGAGATTTAGATGAGAAGAGAAAGTTATGACATAAAATGTAAAATGTTTGAAAGAATAAACCTAAGTCTGAACGTGCGACTAATTGAGTTTTGGACTAAAGAATTTTTATTTAGAAGGGAGAAGATGTTTTTGTTATTTCCTATTTTTTCTAAAGAAATTACTAGTCGTACCTCTTTGGAAATGAAAGTTCGCACTTAGTTTGGTTTTTTAGCGTTTTGACGGAAAGCGATAAAAATAAAATGCACGCAATGCAATTTCTACATCCTCTTTGAGGTTACATTTGGCATAATTACATTCTAAAACTTTTTGCATAAATTTTAAACGTGAATGATGCAACATTTGAATGAAGATGCAAAAACAGAAAGAAAATTACAAGTCCGACGGAATTTAAAATAGGCTTAAACGTCATTTTAGTCTCTGTATGTACGCGAAATTTTGGTTTTAATCCTTGTATGTGATTTTATTCCAAAATAGTCCCCGTATCGAGCAAACGTTTTGCTTCTGGTCCCTAAAGCGAAAATCTGCAAGAAAATTCATAGGAAAATCTGCAGGAAACTTGAGAATTTTCCTGCGGATTTTAACTTTAGGGACCACAAAAAATAATTGATTGATACAGGGACTATTTTGGAATAAAATCACATACAGGGACTAAAATCAAAATTTGGTATAAATACACGGACCAAAAGGATGTTTAAGCCTTTAAAATAAACCAAAACTACTATACTAAACTAAACTAATAGAAATCCTAAAGTTCAAGTTCTACCACTATTTTTTTAGGTCCGTCTCAATTAAGCTAAGGTTTAATTTGAGTCCAAAGTCACAATCCAAATATCACAAACAATATGCAATAATAATATCAAGGACATAAAAATAAAGTGCTAAGAATTTTAAATGACAAAATATAAATAACATAAAATAAATTGCATAAAGTAAATTACATAACATAAATTGTATAATGTAAATAAACTAAACAAATGACAAAGAAATAATACTAAATAAATAAAATTAAACTAGAGAAAAAAAAAACTGAGCAATGAAAAGAAGAAGGGAAACTAGCGTAAAAACAAACAAACAAAGGGGGGGGGGGGGGGGGGGGGGGCATATTTATAATAGGAAGGTGTAAGTAGTGAACAGAAAAGAAAGAAAAAATTGAACCGGTTTAGTTTGGTTCACCCCAGGGTTATCCTGAACCGGTCTTCAAATCCAGTGTTTTGCACTCACCAAAGTTCATAGTGCACCCTCACATCAGTACCACATGATCAAATCAAAACAGATCAGAAAACCAGAAAATAAAACAGATCTAACAGTCTAGATTAAAGTAAACAAATCGAACGGACATGATTAAAAGTTAGAAACAAAGTACATAGCATGATCCTTCATCTTCAAAAACAAACAGAAACGTGTTATGAACCATGGAAGAACAACTTTAAGAAGCTTGAATCAAACAAACATGAAAAACTCAAATCAAAACCAAAAAATACAAATAAATAGTCGATTTCATAGTATTTTTCGTGTAGATTTCGAATATGTTTTCAGTTTTCACAATAGAACACTCTGTATAAAAAACAGTTTAAAAGAGAAAACGGGTCAAAACCAAAAAACAATGTATCGCAAAAATTTGTGAAAACTGATATGTAAATCAGCTTCATCATTCGATTGCGAGTTCAATGGGCCAAGAATTAACGAAAAAGGAGGTGTAAAACGATCAAAATCATCACCTCAAATCTTGTTTGGATTTGGTTTCGGGTTGATGTTATTGCTTCATTTTTGGACGCGATTTGAGGCGGTTTGTGTTCAGGAAGTGTCTATGAAGCTTTGTAAAGGAACCAATCGAAATCTATGTGATGTTTTGGTTGATTTTGAGATGAATCCGAAAATGGTTTTTGGTTTTGAAGATGTTGATGTTTTGTATGAATTTTGATTGGTGAAGAGGATTTGATGAAGTTTATGTAGTGATTTTGAGGATTGAATGAATTTGAGTGAGGTTTAATGTTTGTGTCATACCCCAAATTTTGCCCTCTTGATTTTGTATATATATTTTTTGGTCAATTTACTTTTCAAAATAACAAGTTAGTTGAGATGGCGAAGTTGCAAGTTGCAAGCAAAAGGTCATGGGTTCAAGCCCCACTTGGTACATTTATTTTTTTATCTCATTAATTATAAAAACAAAATACATATATATAAAAAGAAGGGAAATATATAAAAGAGAACCAAATCAAGCAAGGGAATTAACATTAAAACATAAAATAAGAGCAAATCAATCATAAAAATAAGCAAAATATGTGCATATTAATTTTCAAAACAAATCTCTCAAAGATTCATTCACAATTTTAAACCCCTAATTCTAACACTAAAAATAGGGGGCTTGTTTTCACAAAGAAAGACAACAAAAAATTCTCTACACAAAACAATTCCCCACAAACCATAATAGTTCTTCACATACAAAAACTTCTACAACACAAGGTAGAAAGAAATATAGAAGGCATAATGACCACCCTCCACCATTGTTAATAATCATTCTCCGCCGTAGTAGTCGCAAAGGAGATCGAAGAAGAAGGAAAACAGGTTCTTATGGTTTCAATGTTTCTTTCTTTTTGTTTAAGTCTTCATGTATATATTATTGTACTTGTTTGTTGTATATAACTGCCACCTGTTTGCTATTCGGTTCATTTGATTTATTTTGCTTAAACATATATGTAACATACTCAAATAGTATATAGTATAGTATAAAATTTACAAATATTAATTTTTGTCTCTTTAAAATTAAATTTATTTTTATAAAGTGGGTTAAAAAAGAGAGGACGAATGCACTTTCGTTTTTCTCTCGGATAATTGGTGGCCTAGTGCACACCTGGTTTACCAATATTCGTCTTCCGCTTCAATTCATAAAAAGACATTAAAAAATACCAACACATCAAACTAAATTTTTGCCTTAGGGCAGTTAAAAACTAAAATTCTTTTCATCAACGAACATGTATACAATCAATTCTAACGTGATACAAACGACGCTTAAGCCTCCATCGTGCGAGCATACAAGTTGAGTTTAACCACTAGAATTCGATTAAAACATCGTTCTTTAAAAAACACCAACAAACAATTTGTACCCAGAACTACGTAGCTTTGAATTCCTCATCGCACCAGAGGATACGTAGGAGCAAGATTCTACATCTTGTCAAGCATAATAATAAAAAACTTAATTTTTCTCTTTCTTGTAAATATTTGTAAATAAAATAAATTTCTAATAACATAAAAAACATGTAAACAAATTCTATAAAGCATTAATACCCTAGAATTGATTAGGAGGTTCCCGTTGAGTACAACGGATGTGAGGGGTGCTAGTACCTTCCCCTTGCATAAACAACTCCCGAACTTGGAAATGGTTGCGATGACCATCTTTCCATTGTTTTTAAGGTTTTATCAATATTATCCTTAACAAATAAAATTTGGTGGCGACTCTGTGTCATTCCGAGTGTCCTATACGCTCTGTGGAATTGGAGGATGAAGGTTTGTTGTTGTGTTTGTAGAAGAAGAAAAAACGTGAAGGATTCTTCTTCTTTTTTAATTTATTTTCTTTTTTTATTTTTTGATTGGTAGAGAGAATGAATTTTTGGGAATGGTGTGAATGAATATGTGGGTGTGTGAGAGTGAGTGAGGGTGATGTCTCTATATAGAGTACTATTGGGGTTAGTGGTAGGAATGTAATAATTAAGATAAGATAGTGTAATTAAATGTAGTGATAAAATGTGGAGATATTTTGGTATTTATTTGAACATGAAAAAATGATATATGATGGAGGAAAGGTGAGGTGGAGCAATTTAATTGGTCAAGGTGAGAAAGATGCTTTGAGGTGGAATATGGTATTTTTGATTTATTTGACAAAATGATAAAGAGATAAGAATGAGATAAAATGGTGAGTCATAGAGATAGAGCAACTTGTGCTCTACTCTTTCCTCTTCTTGGCATATTTTTAAAATAAAATGTAAAAATGGTAATAAAATAAAATGAAATGTGTAGAAGTGAAATAAAAAGTAATTTTTTCATATTTTTGAAATATATGGAAATGAAATGTAAAATGAACGTAAAATTAGAAGAAACGCTATTTTTGATATTTTTGAGCTTTTACGCTAATTATTCAAATTCATTTTGGGTAGTTCAACTTGGTGTACTCTTTTGTTGGAAACCACTTACTATCCGGATTCATCAAACTTGTCTTGGCCTAATAATGTTCGAAAGAGCTAGTGCGTGGATACGCCGTGTTGGCGGTAGTATAGTTCATTGCACTAAGGGGTTGTCTCGGCCTAATCATGTTTGAAAGAACTAGTGCATGGATACACCAAGTTGGCGGCACTGTCGTTCGTCGCACTACTGGGTTGGACGGCTTTTTTGGTGATTCTCGTGTTCGGGATGCTCATTTCTATTGTTCGACCATCCCTCGATCTTGCTTTCGAATAGTTTTGGGTTGCTTGGTATGTTCAACTAAATTTGTCTTGTCAGAGGTTGATTTTCAATATTCGTATCATTCATTGATTTCGAACTGTATTGCTTGAAAAAGCAACGTAGCTTGCTGCATGCTGCAGGGAGTAGTGAGTATGTGGACAGTTTCCGTGTTGACGGTCGGTTCATTCGCCTCGGTTTTTTAGGACTTCTATTTTGTCTTTTAGGATTAATTAGAAGTTGGTATCTTTTATTGTCTCATGCCCTTTGGTGTGGACGCACTGGGTTAGGTCTATGTCCTCCAGTTTTTGTATATAGTTTTCTTCTTTATTAATATTATCTGAGCTATAGGTGGAGGACGAGGAAGGATAGAGATGCCAATTAAATTTGGATGTTTATCCCTCCCTTGACGTCTAGAAGCTTTTAATTTATCTAAAAAAAAAGATAAAAAACAAAATATTTGAAGAAAGATGCAATTATGAAAAGATAGTGAAAATGTGAGAAATATAAAAATATGTATGAAAAAGAAAAATTAAAACATATGTAATAAAATATATTTTTTTTTGTATTCTTGATGTATGAAAATACAAATTGGATTTTATGGGTCCAAAATTGGGGTACAACAGCGCCCTAGGCTTGTCTTAATAGGCTTTTGCTTCAACTTGTCTTGTTGGACAAGACAAGTGTTTGTCTTGGAGAGCAAGACAATAAGCTCTATAAATAGAGTTCTTGTGCAAGAGCAAAACACACAAGAGAAACTCATAAGAATTTTAGGGTTACTTGAATCCTAAAATTATTTCTCTACTTCTCTTTCTGACAAAGTTCCTCATTCATAAGCTAGCACTTGGAGTGAAGGAAAGTTGTTCGTGTGGACTAGCTAGAGACGTTGTTGTTCATCCTTCAACGTTCGTGATCGTCTTGTTCGTGATTCATAGGGTTATATTCTTCAAGAGGTAAAACCCTAAACACATAATCATGTCCATTCGTAAGGATCATTAAAAGAAATTTTTTGAATTCCGCTGCTTAAACCATCTCTATTTTCCTTCAAAGGGACTATAAGTGCTGATTGGATGGTAAATTTTAGCTTCTCTATAGATTACTTTAGTACTCATGTTATTGAAACTCCTCCTAATGAGGTGTTGAATCTTCTTTTTGATGATATTTTCAGGACTTGCATGCGTAGGAAAATTAATGTAATTGTGTAGTTTCTTTTCGTTTTTTGGGCAGTACCCCTCTTTTTCTACCAAAAAAATGTGATATATTAAAGATTATTTAGTTTAGTCAACAAAAAAGTAAATTATTGTGTATCTATATTTTTTCTATGTTTTCGATTAAATTCATTATGTTTAATTTTTCTTGCATTTTATTCATAAATTATATTCAATTTAAAATAGCATATATTCTAAATTATCCGTATATTGCACGGGTGAAAGTCTAATTTATCTTATATAAAAAAAAAGCCTAATTTATCTAAAATGTTAAATACTTCATTAACCAATTGTTAGCCCATATTTTGGTTAAGTCAAAATATGCCCTAAATATTCTTTGAATATAATTACTAAGCCTTTTAATTATGCAAATTAATGTTTACAAGTAATATATTTAAATATAAATAATATTCTCATTAAAGAATATTCAAGGATTTCAGAAAATGGAAAGCATTCACAAAGTCCAAGGAACAAATCAAGATTTGATTCGAGTCATCCATGTTTCGAGTAGCTATCAAGAATCATTCGAGCTCGAAGACATTTTGTAACTTGGAGATTTATCAGCATTTCTGAAGATTCAAAATGCAAACCATTGCAACTCTTCATTCAAACGTGGCAATTATTGGCATTCAAGGGTGAAGATTAGACAGCAAGACACTTGTCAAATGGATGTTATTTAGTTGTTATTAGATAGTTGTAGAATTTATCTATAAATACTAGTTCATTTGATGTAAAACGGATCACAAATTCACATACTAAAAATCCTTATACATTCTGAGTACCCTTGCGTTCGAGCGAAAAGAATATAAAAGGCAACATGTATGTTTCTGTGATCATTCCTTATTAATTCAATGCAATTTACATTATTGTGCAATTTACTTGCTTTCATTTACATTTTATGCATTTTATTTCAATGAAACATTTACTTTTTCTTGTCAATACGTACTCATTTTGAGTATTTTTATTCTTCTTGTCATTCAAGTTGCTTTTATTTTCATTTACTTTACTTTGTCAAACAAATTTGTTCATTTGCGTTAATGAACATTATTATTTTCAAACATAAACAATAAATGCACAAAACATGTTCCGAGATTCTCTAGTTGGTCTCTCAAGCATTGCAAACTAGCGGTTGTTTACCAAAAATCAGTGTAAACAAATTGGCACGCCCAGTAGGACTCGTTTTGTGTGTTTAGTTTTATTTTATTTTGTTGTAAAGTTTATTTTATTTTATTTTTTGGTTGTTTAGTTTTATTAATGGTTTTGTGTGTTTAGTGCATATACATTGCATTCTTTTCATAAAACTTTTTAGAAAATCATATATTCATTGTTGTTTAGTGTATGCATTTGAGAAGTGGTAGAATAAAACCAGAAATGGCTAGACCCAGAGGCACAAATGCTAGTAATGACAACAACAACAATAATAATAATAATAATAATAATAATAATAACAATGGGAACGTTGATCCAAATATCGAACAGGAATTCGAGGATGGGCAACCAGTGGTAGTAGTTGGTGCATCCAACGCAATGTTTGACCCACATCCTGATTCTAGTTCCACAGATACTGCAGAAGAAATTCCTGTCTTAATGCCCGTGGGGTCAACAAACCCCTCAAGGGGTACAAATGTATCAACTACATTGTTGGAGCAATCGTCAACAGCCCCTGCCATAGTTTCTTCTCAAGGAGGAAATGGCAACCCCTATACTTGGGCATCATTTGATTTTAGAAGTCAAACTGGACGTCTCTATCATTCGAGTAGGTCTTACCCTTATGGAATGCCAACATCTTTGATGCAGAATGTGTATACACACCCTTCTACATTTTCTGATTCCATGACGGTTAGATCCCCATATAATATGGGACAGACTTCTAATAATAACCGTAATAGAGGAAGTTTACCAATATTCACTACAGATTCTATGTTAGCCATAAGGCAACAAATGGATGATAGTAACCATCAAATGGTAAATTTACTCACAACACAAATGGGTACAGTAATTAACCCATTAATTCGAGATACTAACCAAAGTTATCAAGCATTGGCCACCCAAATGGGTAGAATAGCAGATTTCTTTGGTGGCCCCCAAATGCCTAGACAACCATTTCAACAATTGCAGGCCCCAAAGCCTGAACTAGTTGCAGAGGCTTGAAATGAAATACAACAGAGGCCACAACCAGTGCCTCGAGCAATCGAACAGCCTGAGCAATCGAAACCAAAATGCTGACGAAGTACTTAGAAATGTTCAGCATAATGATTATGGGCAAAATAACTTAACCAATTTGGTGGAAGCAATTCTTGCCCATAATGGTTCAAATGTTGGTTTACATAGGCCAAATTTTGTGTCACCTTTAACTGAGTTTGTATTGCAAACAGAAATACCTAAGGGTATGAAAACTCCTAAATTTACCAAGTTTGATGGTGACACCACAGAGTCCACAGTTGAGCACATTGCTAGGTATCTAACAAAGGTTGGGGACATAGCAAATAATGAGAATTTAAAGATGAAATAGTTTCCTAATTCTCTAACTAAGAATGCTTTTACTTGGTTCACCACATTGCCTCCCCATTCTGTGTATACATGGACCCAATTGGAAAGACTTTTCCATGAACAATTCTACATGGGTCAAACTAAGATTACCCTCAAAGAATTAGCAAGTGTGAGGCGCAAAACACCAGAGTCAGTTGATGACTATCTCAATAGGTTTAGACTTCTTAAAGCAAGATGCTTTACTCAAGTCCATGAACATGAGTTAGTAGAAATGGCTGCTGGTGGCTTGGACTACTCGATTCGAAAGAAACTAGATACCCAGCACCTTAGGGACATGGCCCAACACTACAAGAAAAATAGGTTTTAGCGTCGGATCGAAATGGACGCTAAAAGGTTAAAAACCGACGCTAACACACTTTTAGCGTCGGATTAGCGTCGGTGTCGGGATTGAGGCTAATAAGCTCAAAGTTAAACCATAGCGTCGGCTTAAGGCCATCCGACTCTAATGTAGAGTCGGCTAAACCGAGTCAACAGCCGAGTCTTAATACCATCCGACGCTAAAGATGGGAACAATTAGAATGTCAACAAAATATGATAGCCTCGGATTGGCCGACTCTAAAGTCAATGATTATGAAGTCAACAAAATATGATAGCGTCAGTGTAGCCGACGCTAACAATAAATTTTTTAAAAAAAAATTTATTCCCTGATACAACCCTGATTGCCTTGAATTGCACCTAATATAATAAATAAAATATAGTGAATTCACTATGAACCTTAAACTGCATCATTATATCATACTTTTATTCAAGATTTTAACACAAGACTCAAACTACAAAATCATATTAATGTGACAGAAAAATTTTAAGTGAAAGAGAAGCATAATCATTTGAGTTTAGTAGATTTAACTAATCAACCAGTACAACACAAGAAATATTAAAAACAAGTAATATAGATCTGCCACATAAAGATTATAAAAAATGCATAATTGTATTATAATTATTGAATTATGAATGAAATGCTTAGTGAATAAAAAAGCACAAAATGTAAAACAATCAACTAATGACAAATATGAGGATATATTACATTGCACATTACATACAAACTGTATTAGAAAAATGCAGAAAAAATATCACTCAATCTTAAGTGAAATGTAATATGTTTACCACAGTGCAGAAGCTTTTCAGAAACATTTTCTTCTTTGCATAAGAGATGCTATCAACTTGCCATACATATTGTTTATCTGATCTAAGGGTCTTTGTGGAAACAACCTGATTGCCATAAACAAACACATATAGCCAATCAATTACAAAAATTAAAATCAACCATAGAGAAAATATGTAAGATGCCTTGTACAAAAATAAAATGCATATGTACCCGGTCAGTTCTAGCATTTGTAGCAAATACTCTAAATCTCTATATGATGCCTTGTACACAATATTGTACCCTTTTATAATCTTGTGAAGGTGTTAGGCAGTTCTGTATAAACTAAATATTCAAAGTTAGTGAAAAATAATCAAAGGAAACAATAAAGAAAAATTAGTAAGGTCGCAAATACTAATGTGAACTAAAATTTAGAGTTCCTTTTAAAATTCGTGTATACGATCGATATCACATAAAATTAATAGATATTTTTTATGTTTCATTCTCTACCTACAATTCTTCAAGAGCTTGTAAATTTTCCCTTGAATAAAATTTCTACTCAAACTAAGCTTGTTATGTCATTCATTCCAAGAGCTAATTAATTGCATTGAGTAACTATAAGAGGCCATCAATATAAAAAACCTCTCATAATAGAATATCAAACAAACAGAGCAGTCATGTGAGACTTTGCATTACATATAAATTGTATACTAGATTTTTCTTATATCAAAGGAGCTAAACATTTACATAATTTACAGAATAAAATAAAATGATAAATACCTATGGTTGTCTTGTGAAAGAAAGAGAACTGAGCAGAACCTGTAGCAATAACAACAAAGAAAGAGTAATTCAATAGAGTAAGAACATAACCTTATTAAAAAGCCACCACATAACAATGAAATTGGTTTCATTCACCATAATATATTTTAATAATACAAGTGCAGCAAAGGAGACCGTCAGATTCTATATGAACATTAGAAAGTTTCCTAGCCTAAATACAGTGAAGAAAATACTAAAACATTAAAGTAGATTTTAGTGGAAATAAAGCTTCATACAAAAACCCACTAGTACAAGTATCCAAAAGTCAAATTCACTAAAAAAATTAAGAGAATGCATTAAACAATGATCCCAAATTCACTACAAATTCATATTATTTACACACTTGAGATAAATTCACTAAAGAAAAACTCAATTTTACCCCCTCAATTCCCTTAAGAATGCAAACAGATTCTATAGTAACAGTAGCAAAATAGCAATATGAAGTATGTCTTATGTGGCAAAACATAAAAGTGACCATAAAAGTTTGTATCAACAAAGTTAGAACTGAAAAAAGAGAGACATAGTGAGCAGTTTAAATTGCTTTAAAAGAAATGCATATATCACACTCACAATATTGAACACAAATCATAAGTCAATACAGAGAATCAAATCAAAGCAATTTCGTTGCAGCAATATTATTGTAAAAATATTTGATAGGAAAATCCAACATTTTCAAAAGACACGTGAAGAGACTAATAATCTAACAGCATACTTGCGTCAAATACTAACAATATGATTAGGCATTGCTAAACATCGCAAGAAACTTAATTAGTGAAAGATACATATTTATGATTAGGCATTGCCAAACATACTCATTGACAGTAGTTGTGCTATTACGAACCAATTTGAGAGAAAACCAAAAGTCATTGACAATAGTTGTGTTCTTAGGAACCAATTTGACAGAAAATCGAAAGTCATTGACAGTAATTGTGTTCTAAAACCAACAAGGTAACATGAAAATATCATAATGGGAGAAAAGCCTCTATGGGAAACCATAAGATGGCAAATTTAAAATGAGATGCATTAGGGATGGGGCAGAAAGAAATAAAAAGATGTTATCACATTATAGAACACATAAAACTAGAAAGTTAACAAATAAGAACCAAGTGCTAAATTCATAGACATTGTTAACCTTACTAGTTAGTTCTATTGATTACAAGGATAATATATAGATATTGACATATCTTATTTATCCTGTAGTGGCATGAAATTGACAAGGACACACTTGCATTATCAATAGAAAGAACCTCAGAGACTAATACTTGCAAAGTCGCAGTATATATATAAATTTAAAATTAACAAATAAATAGCATGTCAACCCCAAATGCAAGAGGGTTAAGAAAAGTTACAAAGAAAATCCTCATTTAATCCTCACAAAAAAAATGATTAAAACAGTTTATATTGAACATGGAAGCATCACCTCATTGAAGCACCAATTATCATTGGCAAAGCACACAATTGGAAAGCCCTGCGTCGCCTTACCGCATCAGCAATCCAGCCACTAAGCAAACATCCAAACAAGGCATCACCAAGACATATGCTAACCACTAGGCCTACATTTGAAATCAACCCCAAAAATATCTAATTATAAGAAATTTATAACATGATAATATCATAATAAGTACAAATTTTGGAAAAAAATTTAACCTTCAGCCAAGGCATTTCCATTGAACCCAAGATCCACATAAATGCTCTCCAATGGTTCATTAAAAGCTCAAGTCTTTAAAGAAGGATTAACAATTAAAGCCAGAAAACCAAGAGAGAAAACCAAGGAACTAAGGGAAGTAATGGTTTTCTTTTATTTTAGTATTGGTCAGAGAAAATTATATGAAGCAAAGCCAGTAGACATCATGTGCACTGCCACATTCAAATCTAACTCAAAACTACCATTTTAGACATAGCTAAACATGTAGCAAGTTTGATACCTATCATATCAAACCACTAAATCTATGCTTTAAATAACTACAATAAACTAACGAAGGATATTCACAAAACCACAAGATCTTCATAAAAACAAAAGCATTTCATATATCTACCCATGAACCTTCAATACAAACAATTAGTTATCTAAATTAAATAACTAACTGTTGTAATAAACTAATATCTCAAAATAGACTTCAAAATAGAAAAGAAAATAAAGGAAAAGGACAAAAAGGGCAATCCGTATTCATTCCTTGGTGGAATTTCTTCAACTCCATCTCACACATAATCAAATCATGTTCCAACGCTCCAGCTTAGAAAAAAAATCATATGAATAAAAGGGAAGGGAAGTTAAAGAAAACGTATGGTTCTAGAAATGCAACCCTAATTTTGGATTGATTTCAAACTTGATTGCACAAAATTAACAGCGAAAACAATGGGCTTCTTACCTTTTAGCTTGAAACAAAATGGAAGATCAAAGCTGAAGACCAAAACGTAGTCGGAAAACACGATTTAGGCTCGGTTCACGCTTTAGCATACTGCAAAAACACGTTAAATAAGGGGGTTAAGCTATGGTTTCTTTAAAACACGTTAAAATGAGAGTGAATGGAGGGTTTATCGAGAACAAGAATGGAAACGAGAGTGGCAAAGGGTTTCGGGTGAGTGAGGGAATGTGAAGAAAGGTGGGAACGATGGTTTCATGAATGAATGATGAATGAGATCTGGGAATAAAAGGGTTTTTTTTTTTTTTTTGACAAGAAACAAATTTCATTCATTCATATGTTAAAATAGCAATAATACAAGAGATGAAAATAGTTAAATACTCACTAAAGATACATATAAAACTTTCAATTGACAATATAGAGTTAACAGACCAAAACCAAAATTCTAACAACCATAGCAATTCCTTCCACACATGACTAACAACCAAAAATAGTTTGAGATTCACAGTCTTTGATGGCTTCCAACTCCGGAAAAAAGATATTTGCATGTGTTCGCACAAAAATTCGACTATATTTGATCTCTGAGATGACTGATTATGCCACATACCGACAAGATATTTGCGAGATTGAGAGAAAATTGACCTTAGTGATAATCGCCATAAGCCTCTTAAAGAAACTATAGTATCATGCATCTGAATTTGTATATCATTGTTTTAATATGTAATGAGTCAAAACTAATCATTCACTCCGAAAAACAAAACACCGCACTATGACGGGACAACAAACAACGTCGCACAAGACGACGAACAAACCAACAACGCCACACTTAGGCGACAAAAACAAAATAATAATAATTCAAATATGTGTGAATCACACTTATTTAGATGAATGACAAAGAAAAAACGATGAAGAGGGGTGGTTCTAGATCAAAAATTGATCTAAAACCACCCCTTTTTGGTGGATGAAGAAAAAAAGAAAATTAGGGTTAAGAAGGAGGGAGGGGGCGGCTCATCCATTAATCTTAATTATCCTATTTTTCAAATAGGGTTAAGAAGGAGGGATGGGGCGGCTCATCCATTTTTGAGGTCAAAAGATTTATTTTGTATGAATAATAATAATAATAATAATAATAATAATAATAATAATAATGTAATATTTTACCTTTGGCAACAAAAAAAAATTTACCAATAAAATATAGCATCAGATGGACCGACTCTACGTAATGTCTAACCAAAGAGGGTCTGCCGAATTATCAAATACTGTCGGAGTGGCCGACGCTAACATTTTTTTAAACAATTACAAAATAAAAAGATGGTTAGCGTGAGTTAAGCCGACGCTAAGCAGACGCTATTAGCGTCGGTGTCGGTGGCCGACGCTAACTTTGGACTCTAAAATGGTGTTTTCTTGTAGTGCAACTTGCTGATAGAGTTAGACAATTTGAAAGACTCAAAAGTGAGAAGGCTAGAAATTCTAAGTTTCATAAATCAAAAGAGAAAGTAGCCTATGTAGGACATTATGAGAGTGATAATGACTATGAGTTAAAATATGAGGAGGTTGAGGAAAATGAAATACATTTGGCTGAACTAAAGCCAGAACCTCCCTATACTTGTAAGTTATTAAAACCCTCGAATGGGAAAAATCCTATTGAACCCAAAAATGATAAATATGTTGCAAAAACCTACACATTTGATGTTACTAAATGTGATGAAATTTTTGATTTATTGGTCACTGATGGCCAAATAATTGTTCAAAAAGGTTTGAAAATTCCTGCTTTAGAACAAAGAAAGAAAAGAGGTTATTGCAAATTCTATAATTTTTTGGGTCATAAAACTTCTCACTGTGTTGTTTTCAGGGATCTAGTGCAAAAGGCATTGAGTGAGGGAAGGCTGAAGTTTGATGAGAAGTCCAAACCACCAATGAAGGTGGATACTTACCTTCTCCAAGTGGCTGAAACTTCTTATGTTTAGCCATTCGAGTGCCTAATGGTAGATGCCATGGAAGCTTCTCCAGTTCGAGCTGTAACTGAGAAGGAATATGAAGAGAAAGTTCAGAAAGTTTATCCTCAGGCTGAAGAGGAACTTATTGACTTGCTGAATAGGTGCAAGTTGAGCAACACAGAAGTCATGCTATGCCCTCGTTGTAGTGTTGTGTGTGACAAAGAGGCTACTGCATGCCTTAAGAATATTATGCCATATGTGGATAACCAAAATAAATGGTCTACTGCTAGACCAAACAAAGGAAATTATGTGAAGAAAGGCCCTTCCATCCATAATAGGTTGGGGAAGAGGAAAACATATGTTCCTTCCAACAGAATCTCAATCAATCAATGGTCTTTTGGCCAACACCAAGCTTTCCAAAAGAGGAAGATGGAGATTGGGAGCTCGAGTCATTCTGTTTCGAGCAAAAATGCTAAAGCCAAGAGGTTTGCTTATAATAACAATTATAAGGGAAAAAACCCTATGACTCGAACACAATGGCGTATGTATCAACGCCAGAAAAAGTTAGAAAGAGAGATGGCCCTAGCTGGGGGCAAGTCTGATCAAGTTGCCCATGTTGGGGGCAACACAAACAAAGTTATCCATGCTGGGGATAACAAAAACAGAGTTGCTCATGCTGGGGGCAACCAAACCAACCCTGGGAATAATAAACAAATTGTTCCCAATAAGGCTAAGAAAGCCTTAGTGATTGATCAGGGCTCTTCCTCGAGGAGACCTATCAAAGAAAGGATATCACTTCATGAAGATAATATGGAAGATGATATGGAGAATGAAAACTTGCTCGAATCTGGATCTGAACCAGATTTTGATGTGTTGGTTAATGTGGTGTCTATGTACCGCTGTTTGTTTCTATGTAATGACTAATGGGTGCATTGAACAAAGGCAGGCTGCCTTCGAGTGGCCTCATGAAGGCTTTATACATCAAGGCTAAAGCCTTTATACATCAAGGCTAAAGTTGGTGGTGTTGGTGTGAGAAAAGTCTTAGGAGATGGGGGTGCTGCAGTTAACTTAATGCCCCATTTCATGCTAAGAAAATTGGGAATGTATGACACTGATATGCATTCTCATAACATTATTCTCTCAAACTATGAGGGAAAAAGTGGCAAATCCTTAGGTGCCATTCAAATGGATGTTGCTGTGGGCAGCACCATTAGGCCAACTTTATTTATAGTTGTGCCTTCGAGGGCTAGTTTCAACTTGCTTTTAGGCAGGGAATGGATCCATGGGGTTGGTGTTGTTCCCTCCACTCTCCACCAAAGATTAATACTTTGGAGGGAGGATAAAATAGTGGAAAATATTGAGGCTGATCAAAGCTTCTATCTGTGCTAGGTTGACCATATAACCAAGCAGACATTTGATTGAAACTTAGCCTCTATTGCCCCATTTGGTGAAAGAGATGATGGCTTTCGAGGAGCCACTAATAACAATGTTTACCACTCTATAAGACTCCATCCCACACAGGGATTCTGCTGAGAGAGGGAAGAAATTGAAGATTTTCCTCCTGAAAATGGAGTGATCCCACCATCTCGGTGGGATGATGAATATCCCAACCATGACTAAGCCCTCCTCTTGGGCTAAAATAACGGCATATATTGTCGAGAAAAAGATTGAAATGACCTTAGAGGTTGCACTCGAACAAAATATGGTTGAAGAAACCATTGAAGAAAATAATGGCAAATCATTGCCAAGTGAGCAAAGGTTGGATTGCATTTATGATGATGAACCTTTAGGTTTTGAAAAAGATCCATTAAATTCAAACCCTAAAATGCAAGACCAAGATCCTTTGCAAGAGATTGATATTGGAGATGGCCCCATAAAAAGGCCAACATATATCAGCACCAATATTGATTTTGAGTTAAAGCAAAAACTGGTAAATCTACTCAAAGAATTTAAAGATTTTTTTGCCTGCGACTATAATGAAATGCCAGGATTGAGTAGATAAATGGTGGAACATAGACTACCACTCAAGCCAGGGAAGAAGCCAATCAAGCAGTTACCACGGAGATTCAATCCAGAGATCCTTTCAAAGATCAGGAGTGAGATTGAAAGATTGCTTAAGAGCAAATTCATTCGAACAACAAGGTATGTTGAATGGTTAGCAAATATTGTGCCTGTTATTAAGGAAAATGGTAGCCTTAGGGTATGCATAGATTTTAGAGATTTAAATAATGCTACACCTAAAGATGAATATCCAATGCCAGTGGTAGAAATGCTAATAGATTCAGCAACTGGGTATGAGTACCTAAGCATGTTAGATATTCTCGCTATAATCAAATTTTTATTGCTGAAGAGGATGTGGCTAAGACAGCATTTAGATGCCCTGGAGCATTAGGGACTTATGAATGGGTTGTTATGCCATTTGGTCTAAAAAATGCTGGTGCCACATACCAAAGAGCAATGAATCTTATTTTTCATGATTTTATTGATGCCTTTATGCAAGTTTACATTGATGATATTGTTGTGAAATCCTCTTCTAGTGATGATCATTTGAATCATCTTAGAAAATCATTCAAAAGAATGAGAAAATGTGGATTGAAAATGAATCCACTAAAATGTGCTTTTGGTGTACATGCACGGGATTTCCTTGGTTTTGTGGTGCATAAAAAGGGCATAGAGATAAATCAGAACAAAACGAAGGCTATAATGGAAACACAGCCTCCACAGACAAAGAAACAACTTCGATCCTTATTGGGAAAGATTAACTTTTTGAGAAGATTCATTTCGAATCTAAGTGGAAAACCTCATCCTTTCTCTCCACTACTTAGAAAACAAAAAGGTGATCAATTTCATTGGGGGCAAGATCAACAAAAAGCGTTCGAGGATATTAAGAGCTATTTAGCTAATCCCCCAACGTTGATGCCTCCTATTCGAAACAAGAACATGAAGTTGTACATATCATCATCTAACTCAACTATTGGTAGCATGCTTGCCTAAGAAAATGAAGATGGTGTAAAAAAAGCCATTTATTATTTAAGTAGAATATTAAATGATGCTGAAACTAGGTATAGTGCTATAGAAAACTATGTTTATGTTTATATTTCTCTTGTATTAAACTTAAGCATTATATAAAGCCTATTGAAGTTTATGTCTATTCTCATTTTGATGTCATTAAACATATGCTTCCAAAACCTATTTTACATAGTAGAATTGGTAAATGGGCTTTAGCCTTAACTGAATATTCACTAACTTATAAACCTTTGAGAGATAAAATAGGTCAAATAGTGGCAGATTTTCTTGTTGATCACTCAGTAATAGAAATGCCATTAAGTTATGTGGAAACTCAACCTTGGATTTTGTATTTCGATGGTTCCAAACATAAACATGGAACTGGATTTGGAATTTTAATAATTTCCCCAATACAGATTCCAACTAAGTTCAAATACAAAATTAATGGTATTTGTTCCAATAATGAGGCAGAATATGAAGCCTTAATAGTAGGTCTTGCACTTTTAATAGACTTGGGGGAAAAAAACATTATAATTCGAGGTGATTCAGAGTTGGTCATTAAGATATTAACAAAAGAGTACAAATATATTAAAGAATTGGCTAAGTATTTTGTGATTGCAAGTACTTTGCTGGATCGATTCGAATCCGCGGAATTCGAACATATTCCTAGATTACAAAATCAAGAAGCCAATGACTTGGCTCAAATAGCTTCTAGTTATAAAGTATCTCCAAAAAATTTAAACAAGTTAATTGAGATCAAAGAAAAGTTGGTTTTTCATGAACCACTAGCAACTGAGCTATCAATGGCAAAACACGTGGGGGCAGAATCACCACACAATGATGATAGCAACTCTGTTAACAACTCGAACATAGAGGATTATGAAAGAGTTGACATTTTTACCATTGATAACTTAGTCGATGGTGATTGGAGAAAACCAACAGTGGAATATATACAAAACCCTGTTGGTCAAGTCGATAGGAAAATCAAATACAGGGCTTTAAGCTATGTGATCATTGGAAATGAGTTATTTAAAAAGACACCTGAAGGTGTTTTGCTAAAATGTCTTAGTGAATCTGAAGCTTTTATCACCATTTCGAATGTACATAGTGGAATTTGTGGTGCTCATCAAGCAGGCCACAAAATGAAGTGGTTATTGTTTAGACAAGGTGTGTATTGGCCTTCTATGTTAAAAAATTGCATAGAATATGCCAAAGGTTGTCAAGAACTCCAAAAACATGAAGGCATACAACATGTCCCTGCAAGTGAATTACATTCTATAATTAAACCATGGCTATTTCGAGGATGGGTTTTGGACTTAATTGGTGAAATTAAACCTGCTTCATCTAAAAATCAACGCTACATTTTAGTTGGTATTGATTACTTTACAAAGTGGATTGAAGCAGTACCTCTGCCCAATGTGGATCAAGAGGCAGTGATTAGTTTCATTCAAAATTTAATTATCTATAGGTATGGTATTCCAGAAACAATTACCACTAATCAAGGGTCAGTTTTCACTGGAAGAAAAATGCAAGAGTTTGCTAGTGAAACTGGTTTTAAATTGCTTACTTCAACACCATATTATGCTCAAGCAAATGGTCAAGTTGAAGCAGCAAACAAAATAGTCATTAATTTGATTAAAAAACATTTTGCTCAAAAGCCAAGAAATTGGCACAAAACTTTAGATCAAGTTTTATGGGCATGTAGAATTTCTCCTAGAGAATCAACTAATACTACACCATTTCGATTAACATATGGTCATGATGCAATTCTACCTGTTGAAATCAATATGCAATCATTTCGAGTGCAGAGACAGATGGAAATTCCAACTGACCAATATTGGGAAATGATGTTAGATAAGTTAGATGATTTAGATGAAGAAAGGTTACAAGCTTTAGAATATATGACTAGGCAAAAAGATAGAGTTGCCAAAGCCTACAATAAAAGGGTTAAGTCAAAAGCTTTTAACTTAGGAGATTTAGTTTGGAAAGTCATCTTGCCTATCGATAAAAAAAATAGAGTTTTAGGCAAATGGTCCCCTCATTGGGAAGGTCAATTTAAAGTTGTTCAAGTTTTTTCAAATGGTTCTTATGAAATTGAGGAGCTAAGTCCTGAAAAACATGTTTTAGGAATAAATGGTAAATATTTGAAAAAATATAAACCAGCAATGCTCGAAATAAATATAAGCGAAGAATAAAACTTAGAACATACAAAAATATGGCAAACAAAAAATAAATTGCCACAGAAGGGCATTGTCAAATTACAACCAAGATAAAAATAAATGACATTGTCTCGAATGGATAGAAATAAAAACTTAGAAATTATAGAGCAGTGGATACTTCCCGATACAAAGCTTTTAGAGATAGCTTTTCAGTCCTGATCACGTACTGGTTGTCGTCGAGCTCTTGAATCTTTTCAGCAATGGTTGTGGAATCATCAAAGGCTCGAAGTCCTTCTCTGCCCTTAGCATTAATATCTTCTTGGAAAGATTGAAAGATCTCAGCTTCAATGATAGATTGAGTTTTGCGCTCTTCATTGATTTTGCACTGATACACATCAATTTGGCGTTGAAGATCAGCAATGTTGGCTTCCCAAGCAGTGATGTTATTCTTACAAGTAACAAGCCTTGGCGTCTGAATTTCAGCAGCTTCTTTTCGAATCTTTGCCACCTCGAGCTATGCTTCCTGAGCCTTGGCTAACAAAGCAGCGTGAGCATGCCTTTGAACACTCAACTTGGCATCCATTGCTTTCTCTTTTTGCACCACTTTGGCATATTGGTCAATCAAGTTTTCTAGCTGTATGACCTTACTGTTAATGCACCAGTTCCCCTCCGAGTTTTAATAATTGTCAAAACACATGGAAATAGAGTAGAATATGTTTAGACAACAATTGAAATTGACTTGACAGCAAAAATACTTTTTGAAACTTTGAAAAATCAATTTTTAGGTGTTTTGTATCGATACATATACACTTGTATTGATACAAATGTCCTGAAACTTGTTCAGGCTGATTACCACGCATCAAGGATTGTTTGAGAGTTTTGCATCAAGGATCATTCAAGAACAATCATCATCTTCCTTCTTATCTCTATCAAATTGAAGATTGAGTATGGGATCAATAGGAGTTTCTTAGAAGATCTTGAAGGATAACGTTCGGGGAAAATTTGCGGGGAATCAGAATTTGTCATCCGAGTTGATTGGGTCTTGAAGGTAGTGTTTCTCATCCGGATTCAAGTGTTGCTTGAATGTTACAATTCGATTTGGAGAGGGATTTATTCGGACGATCATCATGGGTTCTTGGTTGAAGATAGCGTGAAGGATTGATCGTTGGGAACGATAATTGAAGACAAGATGGAATTGGGGTTTGTGCAATTACAAGACAGAGCTATGTTGAAGATGGTGAAGATCGTGTAATCGAGTCTGTATCTTGCATATTGTATCGTTTGTAATTTGTGCATTGTTAAAGAGATTTTCCGAAGTCTCAACTTATCCTTTTGATAAGTTGGGGGGAGACGTACCGACCCACTGCGAGGATGACGCAAAAGCTGGGAACTCCCTGATCACTCCCTTGTGTATCTCTCTATCCCTTATCTCTTTACATTCTAATTTGTTATTTACTTGCATACATAATTTCGTCATACACGCCACGTGTTCGACGAAATTATTGTGTAATCACTTTGTTTGCTATACGAATTTACAATTCCGCAATTTGTGTGTGAGACAATGTTTTAATAGATAAGTGTTATTAGAATATTGCTTGACTTGTTAATTTGGATTGCATTCCTTGTATCACCTTCATTCCATATCGGCTTTTACTACCTTTCCTTTGGTCGAGGTGCAATAGACTACCGATCTAGGTAGCTTCCGCGCTTACTCGATTAATTTACGAAAAACCGTAGTTGTTTGTTTGGAACGCTCTAGTTCGCCACATTTGAGCGTAGCCTTGTAGTCTAACACTTACATGGGGTAAGAGGATCAGTTAAAGGATAATGCGATTTTTTCAAAAATCCTAAGTACCCAAATGCCTTGGTGGGGTTCTCTTTGAGTGTCTCCAATACAATCTGCAAGCCATACTCAGTTTTGAGCTTGTTGAGTAGCGAGTCTTGCTTCACAGTGGCATTAACTTCAGCGCTGGAGGGGTTGGAGATCCCATCAGTTCTTTCACTCGAGGACTGGGACTGTGACTTTGATTGGAGGAGAAGATCTAGTGCTGCAGCGGGGTCAGTTGTTTGCATTTTTGCAAAAGTTTCTTCTGGAACACCAATGCTTGCTGAAAGCCTTGATGTAGAAGAAACAGATAACAGTTTTAGACCACAAGTAGTAGCTTCTCTTATGAGGGTATCATCATCTCCATCAACATCTTCTCTCTCATCAATGGACTCACTGTAGATTGAGTCACTCGAGCCAGTTACATCTTGGCTAGGAGTAGGGGTTGGAAGCTTGGTTGAATCCATTCCTTGATTAACCTCTAAGGTTTCAGCTGCATTTCCCCAACCCTTCGAGTTGTCTTTGTTGCGGGTTTTTTGAGACATACCCCACTACAGTTGATTCTTTCATTTCCAAGGGAGGGGAAAGTATCGAAAACCCTTTTTTGAGAGATTCTAGGTACGGGGGTTAATTGCGCAAAAGGAATGTGTATGCACCTTAAGCGCCCATGGTACTCCATGGTAACCTCTTGAAATGCTTTTGTGCTTTTTGTAAATGCTTTAAGAATGGAGGGAGAGATTGTATAGAAGAAAAGAAAGAAAAAGACTAATATCATTTTAAGTTTCATTTTTTAAAGATTCAATATAAACACACTAAACCGTTCCCTCTTGTAAAGAGAACGATTGAATTCTTGCAATGTTTATATGAATGTTTAGAACTTGAAACTAAGAATGATAAGAGTCTAGTGATTTTATTTAAAATAGTAAAGATAGAGAAATTTTTATTTTTTTGTGAAAAGTAAAAGAAAAGAATATTGTAAATGTTGTGTTTGTAAAAAGATGTTTGTAAAGAAAATAGAATGTTGTTGTAAGAAAAAGTTGTGAAAGAAATTGTAGGAGAAAAAGTAAGTGTTGTTGTGCAAGAAAAAGATTAAGCATAAATAGTTAACATAGTATATAAAGTGGCGTTGCGACTAAATGGACCTACGCCTTTTTTTTTATCACCTTTTTAAATATCGCGTTTTTTGGGTTGGAAGGGAGTTTTGTCGCGAGAGACCCCATAACTAATTGAAATTTAATTACAAGTCCTCTCGCTTGGAAATGAAATTTTGGCTTTGTGTGTGTGTTGTGTAAACTAGGAAAGTAGTAAAAAGCGATAAATAAAGTCCTACGCTATTACAACCCAATTGAATAATTAATATTTACAACCACATCGAATCGAATGAATAAATAATAATAAGCAGTAAATAAATAAAAGGGGCGATGCATATAAAAGTAAAATGCTAATGCGGAAAATAAACATGAGGATGGAATGCACATAAACAATCAAGAAAAGAAATCATAGCAAGATGTCATATTCTAAGTGGAGTGTGTGTAAAAAATGGGTCTGAGGTGAAAAACATAGTAATGACACTTTTGAAAATCACTCACAACAACAAACGATTCTAAATAAAACACACAAGCAAAAATGCATTTTAAATTAGCAAAAGAAGAGTTTGTTTTATTTTATTTTTATGAGAATGAATTTAGACCAAAAAGGTCCTTCACTATTAATGTCAATTGTTAGAGCTCAATGATTTTATAAAAATAAAATATTGTCTCTAACATGCATTTTTTAATGATGCAATGTCCTAACCTAAATGCAATGCATCTATGCATGAAAAAATGCGTAGTAAAATTGTAGTGTGATGCAAAAATTTGTGTCAATGTCATGTAAAAATGCAAAAAATGTAGATTGTGATGTAGTAAAAAATGTAATGTTGCAAATGCATGTATGCATGTAATTTTTAATAGAAGCATGTTATGTGTTTCATAAAAATGAAATTAAATGAAGACATAATCATGTTATCAACCATAAAAGAAAAAAGAACAAACATAGCATAATTCAATTTTTTAGTATTTTTAGTTGTTTTTATATTTTTTAGTATTCTAATAATTAAAAAGAAAAGTGAAGTCATGACAAATAAACAAACATTTTTTTTATTTTTTGGCATTAAAATAACTTAGAAAGAAAGTTTTTATTTAAAGAAGAGTTTTTTTTAGTCTTAGAATTTTTATTTTTATTATTATTTTTGCACTAACATTTTAACTTAGTAAATTTGCAAGAAAAAAAACAAACAATAAAACTCACACATAGATGTTTTTCATGGCAAATTGATCATTAGAGTAAAGCAATCATATTAAAAAAAAGAAAATTAAATAAATAAAGTAAAGTGATAAAAACAACATTAATCACACACAAACAAAAATAAATAAATAAAAGAAAGGAAAAAACAAATTGGACTTTTCAGCTTAAGCCCAGATCCATATCCCCCTCACTCAGCCCATGGGGGGCGCGCGCAGCAGCCAGGGGGGTGCGCGGAGTAATTCGAAAATCACAAGTGGGGGGTGCGCGCAGTAAAACGGATAGGGGGGTGCGCGCAGCAATCCTGGGGGGCGTGCGGAGTAAACAGAGGTGTGGGGGGTGCGCGAGGAGAAATTAGGGGGGTGCGTTGAGAAAAAATCTGGAGGGAGTATAAATAGAATTTTTTTCCCATTTTGGCATATTTCTCATTTCTTCCTCCGTTCAATCTATGTTCTCTCACTTTTCTTTCCTCTCTAATCCTTCTTTCTCTGGTTTTTTCAATTTTTTCTGGAAAAAAAAAGAACTAAGAACACTATCCCTCAAACCCAAAGATCAGAAAAAAAAGTTCAAATCCAAAAGTGGTGAACACAAACCCTACACAAAATCGTCTTCTAAACTCATATTCACCATCAAAAACATCAACAAAACAACCAATCGCCCGGATCGGACCTCACAGATCCGGAATCGAGCATAAACGTGCTATCAAGCATATAGTCAAGCAAAATACAGGTTCAAATTCATGGCATAGCAACCGAATCATGCATCAGAATGGATGATTATGCATGAGTAATGAGAAAGAAAAGAGTACTGACCTTCCTTTGCAGTGTATCTTCACGGTCAGTTCCTTCACTTCTCCGTTCTTGCTTGCTTTGTTCCGATCTGCTCTTCTTCCTCTGCTAACCCTTTTGTTCGTATTTTTTTGTATGGTTTGAGGACTTGGAGGCTGGAGTTCAAAAGGGGAAGTGGAAAGAAAAAAAAAAGAATCAAACAGATTCTTCACAGTGTGTGAAGAAGTTCATGTTTGTTGTTTTGGTTATTGATTTTTTTCTAGGTTAAGGTTTTGGTGTTTTTGTGTTTTTGTGTTTTCACTTGCTGCCGTTCTGTTGTTCAAATGTTCTCTCCTTTTCTTTCCATCAACTGTTGTTTTTTTATAAAAAGAGTTTTAGGGTTTGATGCATTGTAAAAGAAAAAGGCAGAGTTTTAGGGAAGGTGACAAAACAGTGTCAATGTCATGTGCTGTTTTTTTCCAGAAAATTAGTTGGAGACTTTGGAATTTTGCAAACTTTGATATTGTTTTTCTATGTTCCCATTTCTGTTCTCTGGTTCTTTCCTGTTTCTTCATTTTTTTGACCGAAAAAGAAGCAAAAAGGAAGGGAAAAGAAAGAAAAAAAGAATAAATAAAAAAAAAGATACTGTTCTGTTTTTTAATGGTTTTTAATAATAATAATAATAAATAATAATAATAAATAACACAAACATGACCGAAAAGTAATAAAAGAAATAAATAAAAATATTAAAAAACAGTTTTTTTTTCTTTTTATGATTATATTTGTTTTCAAGTAAATAAATAAATAAATTAGAATTTGGATTAAATAATAATAATAAATGAAAGTAGAAAAGAAAAAGGAAAAGGAAAAGCTTTTTTTGTCAAAAGATTTTTTGATAATAATAATAATAATAATAGTAATAATAATAATAATAATAGTAATAATAATAGTAAAGATAATCAATAAGGATAAGAAAATAATAATGATAAACAATAACAATTGTGGTGATAATTGAAAGAACGTGGTACTAAGTTTAATAAAATAAAAAGGATGTATATTTTCTTTTTTGATTTTCATGATACGATAAAAATAATAAAAGGATACAAGATAAAGTTCAATTAAATGATGAGTGGAGAAAATACTAAATGAATGATAATGATGATAATAGTAAATAGACAAAAATACTACTAGTGCGATAAATGACACAAATTCGACGGATAGGATTAAATGACCAAAACGAGCATAAATATACTAATAAAGGATATGAATGCGATGCGATGATATTTTTATACAACAGATATTTTTGGTATCTTAATATAAGAAAATAAAAAAACGGATTTTAGGTCCAAAATTGGGGTACAACAGTCTTCTACCCCTAACTCATTCAGTTGGCTCTGAGTTACAAAAATGGGTGCACCAAGGTTGGTATTCCTAGTCACTGTGTTTACACTCGAGCCAATCTGTAACACAATCCAAGAGTAATGTTAATAAAAACTAAGGTATGAGAAAAGTTTGGTAAAATTGGTGGAAAGAAAAATAATTGATACCTTGCCATGTTTTGCTTTTATATACTTCTCATATTTTGCTTTTATATACTTCTCCATGGGGGTAGGACTTACATGCTGCTGGTATTTGTCAGTGTTTTCCTCAGATACATTTCCAGCCTATCATATCAACAAATGATAAAGTCAGGAAATTGGTTAAGTTTAATTCTCATTCGAGTATAATAAAGACCAATGAAATAATATACCTGATCATTTTCGAAATCTTCTCCAATTCTTCCTAGAAGAGGATTATTGTCATCTTGCTTTGTAGGAGCGCGTCTGGGAGAAGATGGGGGAGCATTGTCCTCTTGAGTAGGAATTTCCTTTAGAAACAATAGAAATGAAACAAATGGTTAAGTATTGAAATTATCATTTAAGTAAATATTTAGACCAACAAGAGTTGCATACCTCATTTGTATTTGTTTCAGACATTGGTTCTGGCTGTGGGGTAGGAATTTGTTCTTCAACATTACTAAGGTGTTCACCACTAGCGTTTTCTTCATTAGGACCTTGTGGTGCATGATGTGGAGAATTCCTCCCAGTATCTGCATTCGAGTCATTATGTTCAGCTTGGGTGAAATCATAATCCACATGTGTTGTGCTAGCAGTTGGATCTGATTTCGAGGATCTAGAAGATTTACTTCTATTGTTTCTCTTATGTTTCTTTTTCTTCTTATCCACACCCTGCACTGATTGACTTGATAGTTGAAGTTTCCCTTCTTCATTCACAGTTCTATCCTCATCAGCCATTGTTGCGGTCGAAGAGCTGTCTTTCTTCTTCTCTCTATCCTTTTTGTGTTTTTTTGATTTAGGGATAGATGGTTCTGCAACATTTGGTCCTTCCTTGATTTCACCACTTTCAGAAGTGGTGGTTGATTTGTGTTTACTTTTCAAAGGCCTCTCTAGTTCATTTTCCTACAAGAGCAGAAAATATGAGAAGACAATATACAAAAAGTTAGTAAAATGTTAGAACAAGCATTCGAATGACTAACTTCTTCATCCTCATGCACTCTAACGTGTGGGAGTTTGGTTTCTCTTGGAGGTTTAACAAAGGTATGTTTTTCTCTTGGAATCTGTAAATTTCAAAGAAAAACTATGAAAAGAGAGCACATATATTTGATTCGAGGTAAAACAAGTTGAGGCAAATAATTTACCTTGTCATTTTTGGTTGTGGTGGTTTCTTCTTTTTTCCTCCTATCATCATCATCCTCCACGTGGATGCCACCAGCTTTCTTTGGTTTTTTCACCATTCAAGCAGCTGGTTTAGTGGTCTCATCCACCACATTCTTACCTGAAGTTAGGTAATGAAGCAGTATTAAAACAAGTTTTCTGTACTAATAAAGTCAAACAAATTAAAGATTGATATTACTAACAAAAGGTAAAATGTTACCTTTATTTTTGTATTTGGCTTTAAGGTTTTCAATTTGCTCTTGGAGAAAACCATTGTTCAACCTGGTAATGGTAGTAGAGATGCCTCCAACCAAGTACTTGTTGTAATGATTGTTCCACCAGTTGGAAAACTTTTCAGTACAATAGAAGGAATGGTTGAAATCTACCGGGTTCACATTGTAGATAAACTTGTTGAAGGTTCTGAGATATTTATTGAATAAGTCTTTAGAGACTTCAGAACCATCCACCATGTTTTTCTTTGCCTCGAACAAACTTTTGGGAAAAGTTTGTGACAACCTGAATTGCCTAGAAACTAAGTTTGGTTGATATCCAACCAAAACATAGTGTTTTGAATTACTGCCAATCCTACATGACAGGACAATTAGGTGTAGGTAATATAACCACAATTCATTGACATCATCAGCATTGTCAATATTGTTGGCTGGGAACTCATTTTGTAGCCAGAGTGGGCCCACCTCCCTCTTCACAAACGGGGCGTGGTGTGGTAGAAAATGGGAGAAATTCAAAAACATTGTCATGTACTTAATAAAAAGTACCTGAGGATCAGTCTCTTTGGATTTTGGGGTAAGTCGAGCAAGCCTCATGCCTTCAATCGAGCGCTTGTTGACCTCATCTTGGAGTTTAGTGGGAATCATCAGCTCCATTTCTCTCGAAAATGTGGCATTGAGCCACAATTGTAATAACCATAGTGGTCCAGACACTGGGAAGGGAGCTCCATCAGTTGCTTTCTTCAAGCCATCACTAAATTCTCCCATTGATTCATATAAAACAGCGAGAATCAAACGTCCAAGTGCAATGGGAATATCTTCATGCAGTTGAATGGCTAATGGAATGTACATCTGAGCCACTTGAAGTGACTTCGAGCAGAAGATGAAGTTAGCAAGCCATAAGGTTAGAAAGGCTACGTGCTCTTCAGCAGCTACTTCACCTTCTTGGTGATGCTCGAGAATGTATTGGTAGAATGTTTTTTCTCTAAGTGTAAAATAAACATTCTTACTTGTGTTCGAGGGGTCGAATGTCTCCCCCATTGGACTCAGGCCTTTAATGGCAGCAACATCAAGCAAGGTAGGAGTCATCATCCCACAAGAAAATTGAAAGGTATGAGTACTCCTCTCATAGAACATCATAGCTGCAGTAAGCATTTCTTGATGGTAGGGTGGACCATACCTAGAAATTTGAATAAGATGGAAGATGCCTAATTCCTTCCACAGAGAGCCAAATTCCGCTTCTACTCGATCCAACCACTTAACGTATGTGGGGTTTTCACAATGAGGAGCAGATCTCCACATGTTATGGGGTTTTCGAATGAACGTAAAGTTGAAGGGGTCAGTGGTAAAGAGTTTTGGCTCACAAGTCTCTTTAATTGGGGAAAATTCAGCTACTCGAGGCATCAGGGTGTTTACGCTGATTTTTGGTAAACAACCGCTAGTTTGCAATGCTTGAGAGACCAACTAGAGAATCTCGGAACATGTTTTGTGCATTCATTGTTTAAGTTTGAAAATAGCAATGTTCATTAACGCAAATGAACAAGTTTGTTTGTAAAAAGTAAATTAAATGAAAGTAGATGACTTGAATGACAAGAAATGTAAAAATACTCAAAATGAGTACGTTTTGACAAGAAAAAGTAAATGATTCAATGAATTAAAATGCAAGTAATGTAAATGAAAGCAGTAAATTGCATAAAAATGATAAATTGCATTGAATTAAAAGAAAGTGATCACAAGATCATACATTGTTTCCTCTTGTATTCCTTTCGCTCGAACGCTTGGGTACTCAGAATTTGTAAGGATTTTTAGTATGAGTAATTTGTGATAGGAATTACATCAAATGAACTAGTATTTATAGATAAATCCTACAACTATCTATTAACGACTATGAAACATCCATTTGACAAGTGTCTCGCCACCTATTCTTCATTCTTGAATGCCAAAAGTTGCCAAGCTTGAATGAAGCGTTGCAATGGTTTGAATTTTGAATCTTCAGAAATGTTGATAAATTGCCAAGTTACAAAAAGTCTTCGAGTTCGAGTGATTCTGATGGTTACTCGAAATGTTGATGACTCGAATCAAATCTTGATTTGCCTCTTGGACTAGTGAATGCTTCTCATGTTCTGAAATTCATGAATATTTTCTTGTAACAATGTTCTTTTTGCTTAAATGCATTAACTTTGACCTTCATATGAAATTAAATGATATGGAAATATTAATTTCCATGATTGAAGGTTTATTGATTGCATTCAAAGAACATTTAGTGCATATTTTGACTTAACCAAAATATGGGCTAACAAATTGCCCCCAAAACATGCCAAATTCTAATCGAATCGAATGAGTGGAGAACTTGGCGTTTTTTATTCCACATTAATGGCACGTTGATAACTCTGAGGATAATGGTTCATGGAAGACCAATTTTTCCTTGATTTTAATCAACTTTGTCAAATTTTCTGGAGATACTTTATAACCAGAAGCTATTTGAGCCAAATCATTAGCTTCCTGATTCTGTAGTCTAGGAATGTGTTCAAATCCCACAGACTCGAATCGATCCAGTAAGGTACTAGCAATCACAAAATATTTAGCCAAATGTTCTTTAATACATTTGTATTCTTTTGTCAATTGCTTAATTACCAATTCTGAATCACCTCGAATGACAATGTTTTTTGCCCCCAAATCTATTAATAGTGCAAGACCTGCTTAAACAGTCAAACTATGTACTTAATTAAAGTATCTCTTAATAGAATTTATATAGATTTTGTAAAGTAGTAAAATAAGATACGATAATAAAAAAAACGATAATATTGGAATAAAAAAAATCAAAGTGTGGGTAATTACTTCTTTTTCTTTATGAGGTGTTTACTGGTGGTATTTGTTTTTTGAAGGATGGTATTTTATTTTATCATTAAAGTAAAATTAAATGTGTACTCCTTCCGTCCCAAAATATAAGGGGAAAAAACCACCTTTTTTTGTCTTAAAATATAAGGGAAAACTATTTTCAAGAATATGTTTTTACTCGCTTCAGAAAAAGAATATGTTTTTCCTTATTTTCATAAAATTAAATATAAATTTCATTTAATATTCTTTCTCTCTCCTTTTTTCAATAAACAATAATCAATAAAAAATGGTTTTACACTTTCCTATGAAAATTATTTCAAGAAAAATCCCACAAAACAATATTTTAAATTATCATGATTATGTTTTTTGAATAAGTGATATTATTTTTTTCCCCTATATTTTGAGATGGATGGAGTATAAAATAACTATTAGAAATACTCTTCTTAGGACATTATTCATTAACATTTTTCAACGAAATAATTGTTTTTCACATACCTTCTCCGTTCTAAAATATAATTTTTTTTAGATTAAATATATATATTAACTTTGATCAACATATTTTTTTCTTTATATTTTATATTTTAGAAGGGGGAGTAAGTCGTAAAATTATGAGTGACGATATGGTTTCATACTCTGAGGAGGAACATAAAAGTTTTTTTGGTTTGAACTGCTGAATTCCCAGGGAGAAAATAATGTTTGATTTAACTTTGCCACTAACATTTTATTTATTTTGATCAGTAAACAGATTAATAAATTCCGCATGAAACTCACACACATAAATAAGAGATTTCAAGTTCGAATCCGGAATATCACATATATATCTCGGCTAAGAATTTTTGACATATCCTAGTTTAGTTAGGACTTAAAAGTAACTTTACTACTAACATTTGAAAAATAGTGTAAGACAGTGTAAAACAGAGAGTAAGATTGCCTATAATCTTTATATATAATAAGCCAAAACTTTTTACAAGTCTCTCTTCTTACTAAAACTCTCCTCTAATGCATTCTCTCTTGTGGTGCATTTGACAATTAATTCATTTATTCATTTATCTCTCCTCTCAATGATTTACTCTTAAATGCTATTATTAGCATACGTTTTTATTTATAGTATTATACGTTTTTTACAGTATTATATGTTTATTATGATTCATTATGATATGATTCTTATATCATACAATATAATAAAATAAGAGTAGTTCTTTAGCAAATTTGACATTTGTCATCTAATGAAAATGCTTACTATTTTTAAAGTTTCTATTAATAGTAATTTTTCTTTAAATATCTTTAAACTATTTTATTTGTTAATTTTTTAATTACATTGGTTTAAATTTTAAATGGTATATGTAGTACAATAGTATTTTGGAATATACATAAGAAACATCTTTAAAAAAAAAAACTCTCCTCTAATGCATTTTCTTGTAGTGCATTTGACAATTAATTCATTTATTCATTTATCTCTCCTCTCAATGATTTACTCTTAAATGCTATTATTAGCATACGTTTTTATTTACAGTATTATACGTTTTTTACAGTATTATATGTTTATTATGATTCATTATGATATGATTCTTATATCATCATACAATATAATAAAGTAAGAGTAGTTCTTTGGCAAGTTTGCCATTTGGCAGCAAATAAGAGAGCTTACTTCTTTAAAAGTTACTATTAATAGTAACATTTCCTTAATTATCATTTAATTGTTTTTTATTTTATTTGTATATTGATTTTTAATTTTAATGGAATCATGCGTGTTTCAATGTTGAGACTTGAGAGTTTCATTTTTATTCTTTCAAAATTACGCGTGTTTTCAATGTTGAGAATGAGAGTGTTTCTATACACATAGGTTTGTGTCTCTATCTCTTCAATATGTCCACCTCTTCATTTTCGTTGCTACTCTCGCATATGTAAACATGAGAAATAACTCTGCAAAATCCTTAGTGAAACTACTGCTGTCTCAATTTTAATATAATTGAAATTGAAAAGATCATAACTGGAAAAAAGCGGTAGAATTTTTTAGAGTCTCAAGTTCACTCATGTATACAATGCTGCCGATATTGCTATATTATTACTCTATAGCAACAACAAATTATGTGAATTATTGTTGCAGTTATTATAAGTTGCATGCTTAGCAACATTGTCATAGTGGGGTTAATTAAGAAGCTTATGTATTGGAGCATTGAGATTGTTTATTTTTCGAGGAGGTATATATATAAGGGTATGGTTTCCGTTCTATGTTTATTTCAATTTTATGCAAAAATTTGATTTCATGGTGATCTTAAATCCTATTATCGGTTGCTATCTTTTAATCTGAAACCACAATGAATTGTAAAATTTATATAGTGATTTTGATGCAATTGTTTGTCTCTAGAGATTGTTCTTCCTTAAATGGATGTAAATGAATGGATCAATTAGTTTAATCTGACCAACTGAACAAGTATTACTTCTTTTTAACCATTCCTTTAATGGATTAGATAATAGATAGTTGAATGGATTAGTCAGTGAATGTTTGAAAATAAAATAACATTTTTTTATGGAGAGAACATTCATGATTTCTTCCTCCTTTTTTTGCTTTCTTAAATCTATATAAATTGTGCAAGTCAAGCATGTCTGCAAACATGTGGAGTATTTTCTTCTCTAATTACATGGACAGTGTTCACTTGATTTTGTCTCATGTTTTCTCTCTCAACAACGTTTCAATTTCCATATTTGCAAGATGTTTTATGCCTCCTTTTTTATTTATTTTTTTATTTTCTTAAAGGCATTATTCAATTTTGTTGCCCTTAATTAAACATTAGTATGATTGTGTCGAGTATAATCATGTTAATTGTTTTTGATTTGGTGCCGACATCACTATAGTGTGAAGTGAGAACCATAACCATATGTTGTTGTGCTTCTTCTAAAAGTGTTATTTATGTAGTATTTGCTTCAAGAATTTTACCTGCAAGTGTCTTATTTTTGTTAATCTTTATAGACTAATATGATCTTTATATTGAACATAGAAAGAGCACCAGAGGACACTCATGTGCATTTTTAATCAACTATCTATAGAGATTTGAGAGAAATCTTCAATCCACTTTAAATTTCTATGTGTTGTATTTTCACGTTTATAGTATTCTTCCAAAATCTTACATCAAATGAAAATAATTTGAGTTATAAGGTTTAATTTAACTTAATATTATGTAAGTAAAAAAGGTTTAATTTAATTGAGGAATTTTTTTCCCGTGCCAGACACGGGTATGCACACTAATACAATATAATAAAGCAAGAGTAGTTTTTTGGCAAATTTGACATTTGTCATCTAATGAAAATGTTTACTATTTTTAAAGTTTCTATTAATAGTAATGTTTCTTTAATTATCTTTAAACTATTTTATTTGTTAATTTTTTAATTACATTGGTTTAAATTTTAAATGGTATACGTAGTACAATAGTATTTTGGAATATACACAAGAAACATCTTTAAAAAAAAAACTGTTTTCAAAGTAGTGCATGTATGTATGATGTACTCGATGCTATATTTGATGTGTTCTCCTTTCTCAAGGCAAACTTTAGCCACTATCATCCCAATTCTCAATCATCTCATCAATGCCCTTTCTTGGTCTTCCCTAAACTGCAAGTACATTTCTTATCTCCAAGTGATTTTTTTAAAAAAATTTCATTACTTTTACCACAAAAATTGTTTTGCTTATAAATTAGGATCATCTTCATCCAATCTCATTCACTCTTCTTTCTCTTCGTTTCTCTCTGAAAAATTAGTATTTTTTATTTCTTAATTTTCAAATGGAAATTTTAAATGGTTAGAATACTTAACTTTTGTTGTTATACTCATGCAAAAGAAATCTAATTTTATATTTGATTGTCGTCAAATTTGTGTTTGGAATTGATAGATTGTTAAATTTATAGTTTTTAATTACTTTTTATTTTTACCTTGCACTATAGGCAAAGACAATACTGCATTTTTTCTTCTTTTTTTTTTTGACTAAATTTTTTCTTCTTCTTTTGAATATATACATATAACATATTTATTTCTAATGTTGTTTAGGTTGTAATATGATAGTCCAGCTCATGTGCGATCGATATAGGAGAAAAATGATTATGAAAGCGAAATCCTCCCAACAAAAACTGTCATATATATACAAGCATATGTTTGTGTTTTTTCTTTGTATCTATTGTTTATAACATTTCTTTGTATCAATTTAGTTTACACATTTTTTGTAGTATATATTTATTTTCTTTAAATTTGTATTTTATCATTTATCAAAATTAACTAAATAATGCTCAATCTTTGTTAGACAAAAATTGTACACCGTTTATGCATATACTTCAATTTGGAGTTTCAACCAACCGATAAAATAAGGTTTTTAGAACTCCATTGTCTCCATAACAATTGATAAAACTAACAAACACATCCCACTTTCAATACTTACATAAACAAGGGAAGTCCTTGAGTTAGCTAATTTAAAACAAGTGTTATTAGAGATACGAAGCCTCTGAGGAGTAGTGAGTTAGCTTTTACCTTAATTATGTTTTCATATTACATTTTGTAGGCTTATTGCTTTGCTGTTGTTATTCCTTTCACTTCTTGAATTCATGCTGACGGGAGTTATTTTCCTCTCCATGTAGAGATGAATAAACACAACAAAGTTGAGTTATTTAAAAAAATAAATTATTTAATGATGTTGAGACATATTTGGTGGTAGAATCCCCTGTCTATATTTTGTATCTATTTCTCTTCAAATAAAAATTTTCATGTCTTTAAAAAAATTAATAGATCCTAACATTTAAAAATTCTTCATTTCTTGCTTCTAAATGTAAAATAATTATTATAAGAATAATCTCCCTACTAAACAAAATTATGTAGGATGTACAATAACCATAAGAGTCAATTTTTTTCCTCCTATACTTTTTATAAATAATAAATATTGGCCAAAGTTTATGTGTTCCATTAAAATTATGCCGTTAGCACTACTTTATAAAAATAATTGATATTTCAAAGCTTAAAAATCCTCTTATTTTGTATAAAAAAAATTCTTATTTCCATGTGTTATTTTTTCATTTTTGTAGTCTACTCTAAAAATTTATGTCAAATTTTTAATAATTAAAAATATCAAATATTTTATTTTGAATATTTAGTAAAACACAGTACTTTTTTAATTTAAATTTAATTGAAATAATTTTTCCGTGATGGCACGGGTATACACACTAGTATTCTATATAAGGCAAATAATTTTTTTTCATTCAATTCAAATATTCTTATAGAAATAGTTACAACACATATACGTATTGCAAAAAAAAAAAATTCTAATTAATAAACAATGGCCAAAATAAAAAATATGCTGAAGAATATTCTTTTTCATGGTCTGAGTCATAATTTAAGGTCTATAAATAGTCAGTTTTGTGTAAACTTTTAATCATCAAATCAAAAACAAATAAATATTCTTTCTTCATATTATATTGACATTTTTCTTATTTCTTATTTCTTATTCTTATTTTCTTATTTTTTATTTTTATTTTTATTCATATGACTCATATGATTAATTAGCTTTAGTTTTCGTATGAATAAGAGGAATTTTTTTATGTTTGAATATTGGATTGATTTAAGAATCTGATTTTATGTTTGATTTCTCATAACAGGGTGCTATTACATATGCTACGTCTTTGAAGGTTTGTATGTATATATGTACTAGTTTGTACACCCGTGCCAAGCACGGGAATTATATACCTTTTTTTATAAATATTTGAAAATATTAAGAAATTGATATAGTGCATGTTGACTGTACTATAGTCGGGAAATATAGACCGTCTGATCATAATTTTAAGTTAAAATTTTAGTTCATTTTTTAAATATAAAATTGAGTTTTAAATTGACTATCCGATCTTGCTATGAACAATCTCAATTTGACTGAATGCAATGCAGTCACTAATCAGTTATTGCACTCAATCTTGGTCTAGGATAATATTATAGGTGTGATAGTAAGAATTAAGTAGATGTATCTAGGCATGACATATATATTAGTTAGTAGGTGTGAGGCGAGAAAATTTATAAAGTTTGCGCAAAATTTAAATTCTAAACAAAAATCTTAATTTTGAACAAAAGAATTTCAATTTTGTCCTGGACTAACCACTAAAAATCTCAATTTTGACCTAATTTTAAATAGGTTTTTGACTCTATTATCTCAAATTAGTTTAGGTTTTTTACTCTATCTATATATCAAATTAGTTATTATTTTGTCAATTATTTTTTAACTTGGTCATTTGGTGGAACTAAATTGAAATTTTTTAACAAAGATAAGGACTAAATAAGAAACATTTAATAAAAACAGTGACTAATTAATATGATATATAATAAGCAACTTGTTTTGTAGTTTTGTAAGCCCTTGTATTTTACAAAAAGAAGAAATTATTAATTAGTCATTCATAATTTTGGAATGTAATTTATTATAAATTTTAAGTAATTCAATTTGAAATTTATTAATTTTAAGTATTACCGTATATGAATATAGAAATAAATCAAACATTACGGTAATTTTAATGAAAATTATTAAAAAATAATAATAAAGAATTGTATTGAAGGATTTGAAAACTCATTCAAATCCATGACTTAACTCATTACATTGTTAACAACATAAGAGTTTTTAATGTAGGGGTTAGTTTTCAAATTATCTATTCATATTTCATAGTGAAATATAAAATATATAGAATTTATTAGCATTCTATTTTTTTTATAAGCAATTTATTAGCATTCTTAATTTGTCATTGAGCCATTGAGCCAATTATGGATATTTAATAACTTCTTGCTCTAATATTTTTAATTTTGATTCTTTTGCATGATTTTGATTTAATATGATTTCTAAATTACAAATTTCCAAATAAATCATATATTACTATATTTATTACAATTTTCGAAATTTAAGTATTTTTTAGATATAAATGTTGTTTATTTGAACCCAAAAAGACATATATAACTAACTTTATATAATATTATTTTACAAAACTAATCTTGTAAGATGTAATGTTATTTATTTATTAATTTAAATTTAAATATTTTTACAAATTACCATTATTAATTTACTTTAATGTATAATTCGAGATTGAATTTATAATTTTATTTTTGATAGGTGATTAATAATCATTATTTTAGAATAAAATACTTAATATTACCTTAAATATATATAAAATTGATCAAAATTTTCTTTTTTTATTAACGTTTCAATTTTTTTTATTATTTCCTTCATCATTTAACAAATAAGAATTTTTGTTTTTTACTAAACATGACATGGTTAACAAATTAAATTTAGGTAATGTTATTAACTTGATGCAATAATTACTTGATTCTTTTTGACTCATATTACTTACCAAAAAAATATATATGCGCCATATTACTATATAAAATTATTAATGTTATTAATTATTATTTGAATGCTTTGATTTCTTTATTTGATTTCGTTGATTCATATTTGACTCTAATTTAATAGTTTTTTAATTGTTGTATCAAAAAAATAGTTCTGTTTATTATTGTTTTTAAAGCAATATTTATAGTAAAAAAAGTACACAATCAATTAATATAAAAAAATATTTACAAGGAAAATCCAAAAAATCAAAAAACTTATTCCAAGGAAAATCCACAAAATTATACTTCAAATTATTATATTTTAGTAATTTTTATTAATAAGTTTGATTTTTTAATTTTTCCTTATAATTTGCGAGAGAGGGAGTATTAATTTACACAAAAGGAATTAAGCAATGCATAAAAAAAAAGAAATTAATAACTCTCATAAAATAATAGTAGTAGTAATTAACAACGTAAACCAAAATTATGAAATGAAAAAAAAAATCAGTCCCGTAATGGTTGAAATATAGACGACATATTTATTTCCATAAAAGAAATGACGACTGTTCTATAATTTCAGTTTCATTTCACTTAGATTAAAATAAAATTAAAAAATTTTAAAAAATTTCAAGTCAATGAATCTTAGCTATAAAAAATGTCAAAATTATTAGGTTGAATGTTCATGATTGGGTTCAATCCCCTTTCCCTCTACTTTGTGTATGAGTTTATGATTGCTTTGACATTTCATCTATATATTAAAAAAAAAAGCTAATATCTAATGATTTATTCAAAAATTATATTTCAACTAATAAAAATATCAAAACACTTAGATCGAATGTTGTGACCGGAACTCAAACAATAAATTCTCTATATTTATGTGTGTAACTTTCTAACGACTATTATCATATTATCAATCAATCTAAAAAAAGTATGATGATTTTATTTATTTAATTATTTATATTAATTTTTGATAATGATAATGATGCAGGGTACAATTTATAATGCTACAAAAAAAAAAGGGTACAATTTGAAATTAAAATTGTATTGACATCGAAAAATGACAATTTTCTGGAAGAACATATATTTGACAGCCGGTAAGTGAATCTTTTAAAAAATGATTTTATTATGGAAAGGAAGACATCTCTTAATTGGAGGTCGAGTTGTTCTAATTAATTTAGTTCTTAGTAGCATTCCGGTTTTCAATTTTTCTTTTTTTAAGGCTCCTAAGAATGTAATTGCACAACTCACTCAAATTTAGCGCCAATTCTTATGGAGAGGTGACTCGAACTCGAATAAGGTATGTTGGGGAAAATGAGATACAGTTTGTTTACTGAAAGAAGATGGCAGACTCAGAGTGAAAAATCACTATTTGGCAAGACACTTAAATAATAAATAAAAAAAATCATGTTAAGATATTTTTTTTCACAATAGTCAGAAGGTCATGAAATGCAAAATGGGGCAAACGTTAGGTCAAAATAGCTCATTTGAAACATGAATTACAAAATCACACAATTAGGAAACTTAGGACACCAAAATTGATCATTTGAAACATGGGGTCAAAACGGCAATTTAGTCGATTATATATTTTACTTTTATTTATGTTAGAACTTTTCATTTGTTATTTTGCTAATAATGTAAATATTAATAATTAAATATTATTTGATCTGTCTCAAAATAATTGTCACACACACATATCAAAGCATAAATTTAATCATTAATATATTTAGTTACCTATTATAAAAAATTATAAAATTAATATTGTAAAAATACTTATCGAGACAAATTAAACAAGATCTTATATATTAATATTTATCGTTATATATTAATAAAAAAATACGATCAAAATAAATATACAATTAAACTGTGACAATTATTTTAAAATTAAATAAATATTTTATTTAATCGAATTTTTACCCGTGCTTAGTACGGGTGTACAAACTAATACACCAAATAGTGGAACCCCTTTTCACACACACAGTCCATGTGTGGAAGCTTTAGTGCACCTGACTGCTTTTTTTTAATTAATTTGAAAAACTCCCATATATATAGAAACTAATCCAAATTAGGATCATAATTCATGAATTATCTGTAGACACAGAAAATTATCATAACCAGCCAAGAATTTTTTTTTGAACACAGCCAAGAAATTTATATGCACAAATAAGAGTGAACCTTTAATTTTAGGCCCGAAAGAAACTTTGTAACGTCCAATTTAGTACTTCAAAACAAAAAAAGTTCATTAGAATCACTAAATTAATGCATATTAGCTCTCCATATATACTATTTTTATGGTGCTAAAATTTGTGTTAGGGGGTAATGTTTTCTACGGTTGTAATTCTTAATTAAGAACTAACGTGAATCTACATTTGTTTTTATTAAGAATTAAAATGAATCTTTACTTTAATGAGAATTGCAAACATTTGCAGCTATGTGAGTATTAACTCCACTCATCCACTGTACTACATAGTGGAATCTTTTGCAGGATATTATTCCATTGTTTTCTTTGAATTCAGGAATTCTACAGCAAATCTAAATCATCCAGACACACTACCAAACTATTGAACCGGTACACAAGAGCCGTCAGATGAAATGGTAATTGTTTTGGACTGGCCAAAAGCCCAATACACACTCAGGCCCAGACCCACTAATATATGAGCAACCCGTCTCGCCTCCCAAGGGCTTTCCACCATGAAGCTACAGTAGACACGCTGTAGGCGGACAGGGCTATGTCTTGGGATTTCCACCGTTGGATAAACCGTCACAAATTCCAACGGCCAGGATTCCTACACGGAATCCTTCTTATCCATCAAGGCAGAACTCCTATAAATAGGTGGTTTTACACCACCTCATGGTATGATTCTTGAACCCTATTCTCCCTTCTTGCATACTTACTGACTTGAGCGTCGGAGTCCCTTTTTGTGCAGGAACCCCCCCCCTTTTTTGTCAAGGAGCTGAGCCACCATAACAACCACCAATCATCACCGTAGCTTCAACTATTGGAGTTAAGACTTTGGACCGAATAGAACAGTGGCGCCGTCTGTGGGGATAATCATTTGTTGATTTTCTCGAACTCTTTCTTCCATTTATCAGCATCAAGCCTGATAAATCTGTTCTAAGTTACCTTTTCCAAATTTCTTAACCATGGTGGCTACGAAAGGGACAAAACCAACCAGAGCATCGTCTTCCTTCAGCTTGCGGAATGCTTCTGAGCATATTCTTCATGCTCTATCGCCAGTTCAGGAGGAAACACATTCCACTCCCTCTGTGAGTACTCGCAACAGAGTTAGGAGTGAAATTAGAGTCATGGAAGATGACGAACGAACCCAGGAGCAGCTTCTTCCACCACCACCAACCAATGACGCAGCAGTAGCCGCTGCCACAACTGACAACAACACTTTGGCGGCGATCCTCACTCTGTTACAGGAGCAGAAGGAAAGGTTGGTGAGAGTTGTACAACTACAGGTTCAAGCTCAAAGCGAAGCTGCTATACCAGAATCAGCAAGGAGCAAATCCGGCAAGGTAAGATCCAAGCCGGATGATGAAGCCGAGTCTAGGAAGACCCAGAGAACCAGGAACGATGGTATGCCTCTATCCAAGCACCGGAGCGGTGGCGGATATGCCGGCGGAAATGGCGAAGGCAACGGCAAGGGAGGCCGAAATGGGGAAAATGGTGAAGGTTCGCCTTCCCACATACTTGGACGCGGAGAAGATCGTCCTAACCCATCGCGTCCTCCCCGCACCCGTGGTCCTTTTGCCACCAGGATTTCTAGCTGTAAAATACCGAAAGTTCTGGAGAAACCCCCAAAGCTAGAAAGCTACGATGGAACCGGTGACCCAGACGAACACATTGAACACGTAGACACCGTTTTGGATTATTATGACGCACGTGGTTCTGTTAAGTGCAAATTGTTCGTCTTAACACTCAAAGCTGCTTCTATGACGTGGTTCAAAGCGTTACCGGAAGGATCTATAGATTCGTGGAAAACACTCTGCAAAGAGTTTACTTCCCACTTCACTTCTAGGCGGAAACAGCCTAAATCTGTTGCCACCTTAAGTGCCATCGTCCAGGGGAGGAAGGAAACCCTCAGAGAATACATCGAGAGGTTTACTTGTGCAGCGGTTGATGTGAAAGGAGCCGTTGACAAGCTTAAGTGCTTCATTTTTGAAAAGGGTTTAAAGCAAGACTCCATGTTCAAGGAGAAACTAGGATTAGAAGAGCCACAAAACATGAGTGAACTGCTGAGACGCGCTCAACCATACATCAACTATGAGGAAAAACTTATTTCTGAGGGAGCAGAAAAAGCAAAATCCTCAGACAAACACCATGACGGAAGGAAGGAACATGAAAGATACAGCAAAGGGAAAATGAGAATGCCTAGGCCAAGATTTTCAGAGTATACTCCTCTTAACACTTCCATAGATAAGATTCTAGGAGAGTGTATCAATGCGGAGTTCCGGGATGAAGGGGTGAAGTTTCCCCAGACAATCAAAGAATCCCCGAAGGCGGATAAGTCTAAGTACTGCCGTTTTCACAGATGCTATGGTCATGATACGGACGATTGTATACACCTGAAAGATGCCATCGAAGATTTGATAAGGAAGGGGAAATTGAACCGTTATACCAAAGACGGACAGAAGGATAGGAAAGATGCAAGACGCTACCGCGAAAACAACACCAGGAGCCGCAAAAAGAGTGAATCCCCTAAACGGAAACGGTCACCAAGAAGGGAAGAATCTAGCCGGAAGGCTATCGATTCGGTTTCGAAAAGGAGGAATAAAGAGAAAGAAGATTCCAGTTCCAGCGATGAAGAAGTAGTTAAGATCAAAGATAAGCGTCCTTTCATTGGATCCATTACTAGAGGGCTCCTAACAACCGGTAGGCCGTCAAGAGGAACCATCAAGAGAACGATAGCGGAAATTTTTTCCGTGTCAAAGATAGAAGATACACCGTCAACAAGCACCGCACCTAGAAGGCCTATCCTTGGGTTCTCCGATGACGAGAGGATTGGCAACAAACCAAACAAGCTACTTCCCCTAATAATCATGGCAACCATTGCCGGCTTTGATGTGTCCCGAATTTTGATCGATGAAGGGAGTTCGTGTGACATTATGTACGAAGATTTGTTTGACAAGATGGGACTGAAAAAGGAAGATTTATCCCCTTATGAAGGGTCAGACTTGAAGGGATTCAATGGCTCTTTAACAAGGCCATTAGGATTTTTAACGTTGAAAGTAACCTTTGGAGACGGAAAGACTGCAGAATCTGAGGTAACCATCCCGGTCCAGTTCCTGGTAGTACCATGCAAAGCCGTGTACAATTGCATACTTGGGAGGACTACCCTGGCTGCCCTTGGGGCAGTACCTTCAACTGTTCATTTGAAGATGAAGTACCACGGCAAGAAAAACCAGGTGGTCACCATCATGGCAGATTTAGTAGGAACGAAGAAGTGTTATAAGGAGCTACAGAGAGAGTTGGATGCGGTAGAAATGGTAGAGGCTGAAGAGATTCTTCGGGTAGATGTGCCAGAGCAGGTAACACCACCACGATCTGAACTATTAGATGTCAATGTCGCAAAGATCGATATACATCCTAATGACCGCGTATCCGGTGATGAGAGTTACCAACAGAAACTGCTCCCGCAAGAATCTAGTAGGCCTATACCAGACGGAGAGTTTGAAGAGGTGCAGCTGAACGAACATCCGGATAGGAAGGTTAAGATTGGGACCAACTTGCCAACGAATGTCCGCAAAGACCTTATCCAATGTTTGAGGAAGAACGCTGATTTATTCGCAATTTCACCTAGTGAAATGCCGGGGATAGACGCTAAAATTGCGTGCCACAATTTGAATGTCAGCGAAAGATACCCATATGTGGCACAAAGAAGGAGAAGACAATCCCCGGAGAAGGCAAAAGCTGCACAGGAGATCGTTGATGGATTATTAAAGGCGAATTTCATTTCTGAGCTTCACTACACGGAATGGTTGTCTAATGTCGTGTTGGTAAGGAAGTCTTCCGGAATGTGGAGAATGTGTGTAGACTACACAGACCTCAACAAAGCCTGCCCAAAGGATTCATACCCACTTCCGAATATAGACAAACTAGTTGATGACTCAGCAGGTTACAAACTGCTGAGTTTTCTTGATGCTTATTCCGGCTACAACCAAATTCCCATGTCCATGAAAGACCGTGATAAAACAGCTTTCATGACGGAAGGAGCGAATTACCGGTATAACGTAATGCCGTTTGGGCTAAAAAACGCTGGAGCCACTTATCAGAGAATGATGAACAGAGTTTTTGAAGGCGAGATTGGCAAGATGCTTGAAGTATACATGGACGATATGATCGTCAAATCAGCAGAAGAGAACCTACATAGCATCCATCTAGAGGCAATTTTCCACAAAGTCAGGGAGTTTAACATGAGGTTGAATCCAGAGAAATGCACGTTCGCAGTCAAAGCAGGAAAGTTCTTGGGGTTTTATTTGACTGAAAGAGGGATTGAGGCAAACCCAGATAAATGTGAAGCCGTAATCCGGATGGAGGCCCCGTCTACAAAGCAGGGGATTATGAAGCTAAACGGGATGCTCATCGCGCTAAACAGATTCATCTCCAGATCCGCGCAACATGCATTGCCGTTTTACAAGTTGCTAAGGAAAGAAACCGATTTCATGTGGACGGAGGAGTGTGAAAAAGCTTTCGCTCAGATGAAGACAATACTCTCCCAACCACCAGTATTGTCCAGACCTATGGAAGATGAGACGCTGTTTTTATATCTGGCAATATCGGGTGAAGCCGTTAGCGCCGTGTTGGTAAGAGAGACTGGCGCCAACCAGAATCCGGTATATTTCATATCCAAGGCCCTAGCCGGAGCTGAGGTGAGATACCAGAAGATTGAGAAGGTAGCATTGGCGTTAGTAACAGCAGCGAGGAAGTTAAGAAGATATTTCTTGGCGCACTCAATAGTGGTAAGGACGGACCAACCAATCAAGCAGGTGTTGTTCAGACCTGATTTAGCCGGACGTATGACAAAGTGGTCCGTTGAACTTTCAGAATTTGACATCACGTTTGAGAGCAGGAAGGCCTTGAAAGCCCAGCCCTTTGCTGATTTCTTGGCGGAGATGACTCCGGCAACCAGTGAACCATGCACAAAATGGACCATCTTTACAGACGGTTCTTCCAATAGCAAAGGGAGCGGAGCAGGCCTTATCCTAGAAAGCAATGAAGGGTTAATGATAGAAGTATCCCTAAGGTTTTCGTTCACCACCACGAACAATCAAGCCGAGTACGAAGCCTGCATTGCCGGCCTGAAGCTAGCGCGAGAACTAGGGGCAAGAGAAGTGAAACTGAGGACTGATTCCCAGTTGGTGGTAACGCAGGTGAAGGGTGAAGCACAGGCCAAAGAACCTTTGTTACAGAAGTACTTGTCGGTGATAAGGGAAACCATCAGCACGTTTGAAGATTTTGAGATTATGCATGTTCCAAGGGAGCAAAACACAAGGGCCGACGTCCTATCCAAATTAGCAAGCACACGAAGGAGCAGTGTGAACCATTCTTTTATCCAGGAAACGTTAGAAGCGCCCAGCATAGCGGAGAAAACGATGGTTATGGCCCTTGACGGAGACGGCGGTAAGACCTCCTGGATCTTACCCGTGATACGATTCATAGAAACTGGAGAGCTCCCAAAGAACAAAGAAGAAGAAGCGTTGGTTAAACGAAGGGCTCCATCACATACGATTGTGTCCGGGCAGTTGTACAAGAGAGGGTTTTCCACACCCCTACTCAAATGCCTAGAAGGAGAGGAAGCCATCTACGCCTTGGAAGAAGTCCACGAAGGAATTGCAAGCCAACATCTTGGCGGGAGAGCATTAGCAAGGAAAATACTCCGGGCAGGATACTATTGGCCTACAATGGTCGCAGATGCCAAAGAATTTGTAAAGGCCTGTGAGAAATGCCAAAAACACGGAGACGTATACAATTCTCCGCCTTCAGAACTCCACAGTCTCACCATCCCGTGGCCCTTTTATCAGTGGAGGATGGATATTAGGACCCTTTCCAATGGCAGCGGGGCAATTGAAATATCTGATTGTTGTCGTTGATTATTTCACTAAATGGATCGAAGCTGAGGCATTAGCAAAGATCACCGCTGCCAACGTCATCAAGTTCTTCAAAAGAAATATCTTAGCCAGGTTCGGAGTCCCACATTCTGTTGTTACCGACAACGGAACGCAGTTCACTGATAAGAAAATGAAAAAACTCATGGAGGACTTCAAAATCACTCAACATTTTTCATCTATTGAACACCCCCAGACTAACGGCCAGGCTGAAGCAGCTAACCGGGTAGTCTTGAGGGGATTGAAGAGAAGACTGGACGATGCAAAGGGAAGTTGGGCTGAAGAATTATGCCACGTCCTGAAGGCTTACAGAACCACACCTCATTCCACGTCGGGAGAGACACCGTTCAGGCTTACCTATGGCACTGAAGCCGTCATACCGGTGGAGATTGGGGAGTTAAGTTGGAGAACAGCTTACCCCCTAAATGAGGAAGACAATTCCACAGCCATCCAACAAGAGTTGGATTTTCTGGACGAAAAAAGGTCCTACGCGGCACTCACTGAAGCTGCCGTCAAGAGAGTCATGGCTTCAAGATACAACAAGAGAGTTCGTTCACGGGATTTTCATCCCGGTGATTTGGTTCTCCGTCGCGCCGATGTTGGCGGAAAGAATGCTTCTGAAGGAAAGCTGGCAGCAAATTGGGAAGGCCCTTACAAGGTCACAGCATCTACAGGCCAAGGAGCCTACAAACTGGAAACTTTGAAAGGGGAAGTCATCCTAAGGACTTGGAATGCCACCAAGTTGAAGAAGTATTTTAGTTGATATCAAATTATCTATTTATGCTTACCGTTATAACGGAAGCCTTTGTATCCGTCATGGAACGGAAGCTATTATGTAGCAACCTGAAAGATTCAATGAAGTGATGAACATTCAAAAATTTGTTTTCTTTTATGTTTCAGCAAATTTAAAAACGTTTTGAGATAGATGTTAGCGTTAGCATTTTGACGGAATCCGAAATCCAAAGCGCAAAATACTTGAATAAATATACGTTAAGAAAACGTAAAAACCCTTCCAGAAAGGCAAAAGACCTTCTCTCAACGGGGGCAACCTAGTGAATGGCTTTTCCGGCTAGCCACCTGAAAGTAGCGCACGTTCACAGGGGAAGAAGAGAAGTCTTGGCGAGATTATCCCCTAACTCCAGTAAGACCTTAACCATAAGGCCAAAAACAAAGCCCTATAAAATTTAGGCACCCCCACACGATCATTACCGCAAAAAGAATACAATTCTAGACGGAATATTTATAAGCTCCCAAAAAGATGAAACAGATTAATTCACAACGGACAGAATTCCTAGACGGAGCAACGTTATACAAATAAATGTTCCTATGATGGAATCGTTTATAAACGAAGCAATTCTTAACGACAAAACACTCCCATAACGAAATCTCTTCTAAACGGACTTTGCACTTAGCAAAAAAGCATTCCTATGATGGGACCATTTCTGAATAGAGCTATTCTTAACGAATTTAATATTCCTACGACGGGATCACTTCTAAACAAGTTTGTCTTAACGAGTAAATATTTCTAAGATGGAATAACTCTTAAACATACAACGCATGTTACAAAAATATTCCCATAGCGGAATTTCCTCCTTCATGACATAAACGTTAAACCGTTTCAGAAGTAAAAAATCAGACAAAAACACGAATAGGGATGGTGAAAACATTATCGCTATGAATTCTAAAATGAAATCAAATGTAACACATCAAATACTTAAAGGTGCATATAATTGCACTTTGGATTAAAAGGAATATTGTACTTATATTACAAACATAAACTTCAACCGGGAACATCCTCACCGGGAAGAGAAAAAGAAAGTACATAAAAAAAAAAAAAACAGCAGCACGGATCAATCTTTTTTCTCAATCTCCTCCTCAGGGACATCTGTTGCTTCACCATCCTTCACGGATCTACCTTCAGCGGGTGGAGTTTGCTCGTCTTCATCTTCGTCAGGAACGATCTTTCCGTCAACAACCTTGCTGAACGGATCGATAGTTTCCCGATCAATCTTGACTCCCGGATTGAGCAACTCCACCTGGTCATAAATGTTTGGGCAGATCTTAGAAAAGATGAGAGCATTGGTATCATCCATCTGCTTCTCCAGCTCAGCTTGCTTCTCTGCTTTGAACTTCTCAAAACCCTCCTGATATTCGAGAAGACGCTGATCCTTGAGAGCAAGTTGCCTAGCCAAGACGGGAGGTTCACCGTATAGGTCAATATCCCTGACATGACGCGCCAAGGAAGCTATCAGCGCATTGCAAGCATCCTTCTCCTTGGCGGCATTCTCATTGGCAGCAGCAATCGCCTCATCATGCCTTTTTCGAGCACCAGCCAGCTCCTCCTCATGCTGCCTCTTAAGGGACTCAAGTTTCGCCCGCGCTTCAACCAACTCCGCTTTCTTCTTCTCCAACAGAGCATCCTTAGCTTTGACGTCATCCTTGGCAGATTCAACCTCAATATTAGCCATTTTCAACTGGCTCTCGGTCAAAATTAGCTTGTCTTTGGATTGCTTCAGACCGTCACGGAGCTCTGTGATCGTTTGGTCCCTCTTTTGGACCTCCGTGATGGCCACATTACCAGAGAAGACATCCCATTTTTCACTGGCCATCATGAAGGAGTAAGTGACCAACCGCTGACCCTCGAAAGCCATACGGGCAAGTTCTTCTTGACGGGCCTGGGGACTCAAAGCGGAGATGTACTCAAAGTCAGCACGGGAAGCGGTGTTCCGGAGGACCCTCTTGTCAAGAGAAGCAGCACCATCTAAGCAGGCTGGGAGTTGGTAGGCAGGAGGGGGACCACGAGTCACATTGCCTTCCTCACGATCAGGAGGACAAAGACTCTAATCAGAAGTCCTGCTGCTTCCGCTGTCGTGACTCCGTCTACTCCGCTTAGGAGATTTCTCGACAGCGGAGTCGACACCTCTCTTGTTCTTCTTCTTGCCAGCAGCTGGAGGGGGTTTGTCAAGTTTTTGGGCCTGAGGAGGGCCTTGATTTTGTCCCTGAGATGAAGAGGGACCCTGGACTTGTGGTTTGGAAGGAACCTTCACTTTTGGAACTAGAGGAGGTTGCACCGGCAGGACAGGAGGATCTTGCCTAACCACCCGGGTAGGAACATCCACTTGTTGAGGGGCCTCAACAACTTGCCTGTCACCTTCGTCAACAACAGCGACAGGAGTGGGATCCGCGATAGCTTCAGGGTTTACCGTGGAGGATTGACCACCAGCATTATCCTGTTTTTTCTTGTTATCCGCCTTTGACTTCCTCCTCCTCAGCGCAGCAAGGTCAATCTTCATCTCCTCTGCAAAACAAAAGAAAAGGAAAAGATAAGTACCAAATTACAAGCCAAACCCGTCAAGAAACGTTTTCAGAAACCTCACCAAAAGCATTATTCCGGGCTTCAGGGGACTTGCAACCCATCAACCGTTTGGTATTAATGAAAGCAGGAATTTCATCACAGAATTCTTTTAGCCATGCCTTCATTTGCTGATCAGCCTCACTGAGTTGATCATCTTTTATTAAATAATCGCCGGAAGCGAGTAAAAAATGCCTCCGATACCAAAATTTTGGAAATCTAGACCTACATGGAATGACTTCTTCATTATCTACAACTAGCGGATGGGTTTGTTCAACTGGCGGTTGAACAGACTCCTTTTCCGCGTTGGTATCCTTATCTTCTCCATCCTCACTATCAGATAGTTCCGTGAAGACGGTATAATCATCAAAATCTACCCCGGAATCGACTTTCCGCTCATCCACAGAAGTATAACAAAGGGCCCGGTGGGCTGATTCCGTAACGGGGGCAACAAAATAATATTCCCCCCGTGGCCACTTAAAGGAATCTTGGTACACCTCAAAGTATTTTGTTCTTTGGCGGAAAGATACAAAACCCTGCCTCATTGCAGTATTGCGGTTGGTCCGGGATAAGGTAAACAAATTCATAAACAAAGGTACGCTGGCCCTTCCACCTTTATATGTACAGAAGAATTGAAAAGCCTTGATGAAACTCCACGAGAGGGGATGGATCTGAGAAGGAGCCAAACGGAGATGTGCCAGCAACCCAGATTCAAATTCCGTGAAGGGAAGGCGCACTTGAAACGTTTTTGCTAGCACCTCCGGGAAGGAAAGCCCACATTCCACATAATTGGAACAAAGCCTTTTATTCACTGGAGGAACCACAACTTTCCAATCTTCTTGTGGCCCTACATCCGTATAACCTCCGTCAAGAGATTGACTCTTGGCGTAATCACAGGGAACGCCAAGGATCTCCGGGATGACCCAATCATATTTGCAGGCGTCGACAGGAAGTTCAACCTCTTTCAATGCTTTTACCATTGCTTCTACGTCTTCTGCTTCCTTCGCTGCAAGCCTGGCAAGTTCAATACTAGCGTCAGCCAAGATTTCGTTTCCCTTAAAAATAAGTTTTTGCAAGCTTATATTTGACAACTCGATACATAATCCCTCCTCAAAATAGCGTTTATATTCCTGAATTCTGTCGTTACTAAACTTGACAATAGCCATCTCACAATCATGATTATAATAAGTACGGGTCAAACCATCAGTCAAAATGTACTCAGCGTCCTTGGGATAGAACTTTTTCAAACATTCAACGCTCACAGTGAAGGTGTCAAGGTCATGATAACGAGCCTGTTCATAAGTCATTCCCTCACCATCCTTTGGCATGACTACAGGTTCAGGTTTTCCCCTATAAGTTGGTCCCTCGTAATACTCTTGCTCAGAGGACATTTCATCTTCCCTCAAAAACAGCGATGAACACTCACTTTCAATCATCTCATCGCTATCACTCAAGTTTATCAAAACCCCTGTATTGGCCATAATGATACGAACAGGAAAATAAATTGATAAGAGGAAGAGTTAACGAAAGTACCTCAATAAAAAAAAAATCTGCTGGATGAGTAGTGATTACTGATTTGAGAATCGGAATCAATGAAAATCTCGTAGATATGGGAGCAGAATCGCCGAAAAGAAAATAAGGATTCAAGAAGCTAAGATGCGAAAAAGAATAATGAAGCAACCCTTGAAATATTTATAAACCGCGAAAAAGCACGTTAAACGGCCCGGATTCGAGGAAGTTGAAAAATTCAAATCAACGGTCCAAAAAAAACCTCGAAGTAACGGATACTTGAGTACCCTATGACAGCTAGTGATGTATGCGTAGTAAATGCGCAGTAAAGAGGGACACGCGTGCGCTTTTAATGCTACCACGACGTTTCAATTATGCACAGCTGTCCCACGTTCCCAAGAAGGTAAAACGATTCAACACTCCAACGAACATAGTTCCGTCTAAAATAACAAAGAAAGAAATCCGGCAACAAGCTTCTCCACCGAAGACGGGATAACGCGTCTTCACCACACCTAGACGGATACCGTACCCGGGGGCATATAAATAGGGTACGGGAATCCAAAACGGTATGATTAACCTTTTTCCTCAAAACTTTTTCTTTACTTCACCATTATTATGGAACTAACTCTTGTAGGAATCCCTTGACGGAAACACGCAAAATCAAGTCAATACTTAGACTTCATCTGCAGCTATTGACTTCGGGGGCAACTGTTCTGGACTAGCCAAAAGCCCAATACACACTCAGGCCCAGACCCACTAATATATGAGCAACCCGTCTCGCCTCCCAAGGGCTTTCTACCCTGAAGCTACAGTAGACACGCTGTAGGCGGACAGGGCTATGTCTTGGGATTTCCACCGTTGGATAAACCGTCACAAATTCCAACGGCCAGGATTCCTACACGGAATCCTTCTTATCCATCAAGGCAGAACTCCTATAAATAGGTGGTTTTACACCACCTCATGGTATGATTCTTGAACCCTATTCTCCCTTCTTGCATACTTACTGACTTGAGCGTCGGAGTCCCTTTTTGTGCAGGAACCCCCCCCCCTTTTTTGTCAAGGAGCTGAGCCACCATAACAACCACCAATCATCACCGTAGCTTCAACTATTGGAGTTAAGACTTTGGACCGAATAGAACAGTAATGGACAAGTCTTCAGTTTGAATTCATCTCTGAGAATGCAACAATGTTAAATTCTTCTGAAGAAGAGCTTTACAAACGTTTGCGGTTGTATTTGGTTCGAAAGATTAGTCTCTGGAATTACGTATAGAAGAAATCGGGTTCACACAAAAATAAAACTATTGAACCAGTTTTACATCCTTGTACAAGAGGATTGTTACAATACAACATCAATAGTTCATCACAACATGGTAGACGGAAGTTCAAAGTAGGAACTGATGGAATCATCTTCGTTATTATTTTCACGAACTATTCTACCTTGTGCATTGATGTCAAAGTTTTCAAAAGAAAATGAAAATGTATTAGACATCACATTTACTGAATAATCCATTTTTGTATCAAATTTTCTTGTCTTAATTTGTTTTACTTTACCAAAATCTGGCAAACACATTCTAAATTACTACTAGAAAATTCGCGTTTAGAGACCGATTTTAATGAAAATCGGTCACTAAATCAATTAGTGACCGATATAGAGACCAATTAAAATCAGTTTAAAAAATCTAGGTGGCTAATCTATTGTGACCAATTTAGTGACCAATTTGTTGCGACTGAATTAGTGACTGAGTTTAGTGACTGTATTTGGAGACCGATTTAGAGACTGAATTTAGAGACCGATTTAGTGACTGAATTTAGAGACCGATTTAGAGACTAAATTTAGAGACCGATTTAATGACTGAATTTAGAGACCGATTTAGAGACTGATTTTTGAAACCGATTTAGAGACTGAATTTAGAGACTGATTTAGAGACTTAATTTAGTGACTCAATTTGAGACTAAATTTAGAGGATGAATTAGAGACTGCAAGCGATGTGACGTGCGACGACTTGAATGACGCTATCAGCGACTGATTTAGTGACCCTTAATAGATACCACTATTGTGACCAATTTAAAATAAATTTATATGTTTTTTGTGACTGATTCAGCGACCGAATTGAAAACATTGTATGTTAAATTCGGTCTCTAATGAGTTTTTTTTGTTTTTTTTATTTATAATTTTTTTTACAATTTTTATTATTTATAATTGAAAATCCCTAAAAGCAATTTTTTTAAATCTAATTTAATATCTCTAAAAATATTTCATAGCACTAAATAATTAATCATGCACACAACAATATTAACATATAGATTTAAGCATTACCACACACTTATAAAAATAAAAGAAGAATTTTGTTCACAAAAAAAAAACGAAGAAAAAAAGAGGAATTTTAAAGTATGTCACTAGCTACTACAATTGTCATTCTCTATTGATCCATATCCTCACCACCATCATCATTATCATCAGACCAATCATCATTATCATCAGAGACATCATCATCATTATCATTAGACACATTATCTTCATTATCATTAGCCACCTTATCTTGATGAACTTGATCTACAGTATATGACTTCGGCTGAAAGTTTAAGTTGGCCATCAATTGTCTTACCGTATCACGAAGTTCATTTGTTTCCTTTCTCATTTATTCCCTTTCAATTTTTAGTTCTTCAAATTCATGTATTTGCACTCACTCAATTGATGAGAAAGAACCACAGTAATTTCGCCTGCCTACAAATAAAGAAGATTCACTCCCAAGACCATATACATGTCCTTTCCTTATTTCTGCAACATCAAACCACACATATGTTTCCTTTGACGGCGGAGTTCCTTGCGAAGATGCTTGTTCAGCCAATTCTTTCCATCTACGTTTATACATTCTTTCCTATTGACACAAATATAAGACAAATTAATATTTTAAAATCAAGTAAAATAAAATAAAATCAACATGAAAAATAAAAAATAGTACAATTTAAAGTTGAGAACTCATTACATAAACATGTTCCGATATTCGATCAACCCAAGTGCTACTCTTGCGATGTTGGTGTGTATGAACAAACAAATCTGAAGGAGTTGGAGGAGCACCATTCAATTCCGCTTAACAAACAAAAAAAGATGAATTAAAAATAATTTAACATCTTAAAAAAATTCAATTCCATATCATGTTTTGTTCTATTTTTTTAGCCATAAACCATAAAGAGACACACTAATAAGCGTTGTTTACAGTTTCTATCATAAACTCAACTAAGAAAAGATGCATGTGTAATAGATATCTATTATCTTAAACTATATACATATATTTCCATCGCCTATACGGTAATGATAGCCATCTTGCAGAGCTAGTTTAGATTTAGATATAGAATTCCAGATGGGAGAACCGTAACTTCTAGGAGAGCTGAAAAAATTCTTATTACTGAGATATTTATCTTGAATCATGTGAACCCAAGGTTTATCAGAATTCTGTTGAATATCCCAAACAAGTTTCCCCAACATAGCAGTATTTGTTTCTCTAGCTAGCCTCACACCTAGACCTCCATCTTTCTTGGCTTGGGTAATGGAATTCCAACCAACAAGATGGATTCCATTATTAGAGCTACCCTTCCAAATAAAGTTTCTGGACATTTGATCAATTTGAGAGCAAATAGAAGAGGGGAGCCAACTAATTTGCATATAATAAGAAGGGATGGAATTCAACACTGACTTAGCTAAAGTCACCCGGCCTGGTTTGTTGAGGAACTTGTTCTTCCAAGAAGCTAGTCGACTATTCAGCTTGTCAAGAATAAAATTATAATCCTCTTTCTTAACTCTGCCAGTTATCATCGGAAACCCAAGGTATTTGCCTAAAGCATTAGTACTTCGGATTCCTGAAAGAGAAATAAGCTTATCCACTTTCCTTCTGGGCACCCCTTTTGAAAAAAGAGCACGAGACTTTGCAAAATTGATCTTTAAACCTGACGCTTTGCTGAACTTGTAGAATAAGTTAGCCATAATTCTTCCTTGACTACAAGTAGCTTTGGAAAAAATTAGGACGTCATCTGCAAAAAAGAGGTGAGAAAATCTAGGACCATTTTTAGAAATTTGGATGGGTTTCCAAGTATTATTTTGTACAGCCTCAGATATAGCCAAGGATAGCTTCTCCATGCAAAGAACAAAAAGGTAAGGGGAAAGAGGATCCCCTTGCCTTAAACCTCTAGTCGGAGAAAAGTTGGGAAGTCTTTGACCGTTCCAAATCAAAGATAAAGTAGAGGAGCTGACACAATGCATAATCAACTTAATGGTTAAAGGTGGAAAACCAAAATCATGAAGGTAAGACCTAAGATAATTCCAATCAACATTGTCATACGCCTTCTCAAGATCAATCTTATAGGCTACATCCCCTTTCTTAGCTTTAGACTTATTCATATTATAAATCACTTCTTGAAGAATGATGGCATTATCACCAGTTCCCCTACCAGGGAGAAAACTACTTTGAAATGGTCCAACAATACTATCCAGCACGGGCCGTAATCTATTCACGCAAATCTTAGTAATGAGTTTATAGAGAGTGTTGCACAAACTTATCGGTCTAAAGTCCTTAAAGTGTTTCGGACATTCCTCTTTAGGAATTAAACAAATAAGAGTTTCTGTCAAAGTGGGATTAAACTGACCTGTAGCGAAAGCTTTACTGATCATATCACAAATATCATCTCCTAGAATATGCCAATACTGACGGAAGAACACACCTTGAAATCCATCTGGTCCGGGAGCTTTTAAAGGATGCATTTGATTTAAAGCAATGAACACCTCCTCCTTGGTAACACTTCTTCTTTTTGGTACTCTCCTTGGTTGATGAAGGAGCCTTTATGCAGCAAAGTGGAGTATGTGGCGATCCAAGATAGCCACCTTCGAGTTAGAGACATTTTCACGAATGATGGTTGGAATTTAAATCTACTATACACGTTTCTGCCGCTCGATGTAATTGATTCTATCATGAATACTCATCTCTCTATTAATATGGGTACAACAGATTGTTTCATTTGGAACAATGATATGAATGGCGTTTATTCTGTTTCCTCTGGTTATAATTGGCTGCTGCATCAAAGATCCGTGCAAAACAATATTTCTTGGACTTGGATTTGGAAAATTATTGGACCTGAGAAGATTAAGTTCTTCATTTGGTGTGTTTGTCATCATGCAATTCCCACTCTTTCACTTCTTCGTCGTCGGAATCTAACACAATCTGACATCTGTCCAAGATGTTCCACAGGTGAGGAAACTATTTTACATAGCATCAGAGATTGTAATATTGCTCAAAGGATTTGGAATTCTTTGGGGTTCCGGACAACGGGGTTTTTTAATCCTTCCGATCCTATAGAGTGGTTGCGTGTCAATTCGAGTGGTAGTAAAGCTCCTATTTTTCTAGCGGGACTTTGGTGGAATTGGAGAACTAGAAATCTGGTTTGTGTTGGTAATGAAACAATTCAACTCTTCCAAATTGTTGCTGAAGCACGCAAACTTGCCATCCTTATTGATACTTGTTATCATACTGGGACTCTTACTAATAATGCCCCTAGATTGATTTCTTGGCACCCTTGTAGGACTAATTGCATGGTTCTAAATGTGGATGGTAGTTGTCTAGGTAACCCGGGAAGGGCCGTTTTGGTGGCCTAATCCGAAATGGAGGTGGTGAGTGGATAGTTGGTTTTAGTGGTTTCTTGGGTATTGCTAATAATACTTTAGCTGAACTTATGGCTCTTTATCACGGGCTCAAGATTGCGAGATCAGCTGGCTATCACCGTCTCTTTTGTTATTCTGATTCGACAATGGTGTTAGATCTTGTTACCAAATGTTACAATAACTTCCACTGCTATGCTGCTGTGATAGCTAACATCCAAGATCTTTTGAAGTTAGATTGGGAGGTCTCCCTTTTTCACACTTTGAGCGAAGGGAATTCTTGTGCTGATTTCCTTGCCAAGTTAGGCTCGACTAATGATGAGAAGCTTTCAATTTGGGAATCTCCACCTAATGATTTAAATGAGTTAATCTCGGCTGACGCTCTAAGGGTGGCCTATCTTAGAGCTTAGTTCTTTTCTTTGTTTTTTTTCTTTCTTTGTTTATCTTATGTACCAAAAAAAAAAACTATATACATATATTAAATTTCATAAAGACCTATCTTAAATTTAAAGAATTGCAACTCATAAAATGAGGTCAAATTGACATTACCAGACTTGAATGAAGTGCAAAAATTAGTTCAATAAAAAATTTAATGTATTTTGGTTTCAGTTAAGACTCAAGAAAATTTTGATTTTAATATATTGTAGTACTTTTTTACCACACTATTACCATAGTTTTCAAGTCTAGTAGTTCCATTCACATTACTGGTTATGAAGAATAGAAAACAATTGTGATTTATGATGAAAGGTCACTTGCAAATCCAAAGCTTGGTATGAAAATTAGACATATCTAAACACATTCAATCCTATATCTTATCTTCCTCGTGTCTTTATTTGTACTACATTATTGGTGTTGATATTAATTAAGTCAAAAAGCTATAGCTGGTTATTGAGAGCCAAATTAGGTCAAATATTCCAAACCAAAACAAACTAAAACTTTTAAGGTTCTTTGTGTTAGCGCTCTCCTATAAATCTTCAAATCCTTCATTCACATTCTCTCTTTCTAAAATAAAATTGATCAATTATCTCATAGATAGCCTCAATCAAATCCACAAACAAATAAAACAGACATATTAATATAATTGCCCATAAAATAATACTTATCGAAGAGACGCCACAAAAACAACTGACTACTAATTATGAGAATGGAGAAGTACATATCGACACAACAAAAGAAAAACAGTCAATTACAGATAGAAATAGTACGTAGAATATGGAAAAATAAATAAAATTTGATTTCAAGATAACTTAATTTCACATCATATATCCAATTCAAATCAACAACAAAATTAAAAGTTAAGTTTTACAAATTACATACATATGAATGAGTAGTGCCTTCCAGAAAGTTAAGCTTGTAGCGTGGAGAAGGTTTGCTATATATACTGGTTCTGGGTACTTTTATTTTAGTTTGACTAAACTAATTGGTTCTAGGTAGCTACTTATAAAAGAGAAGAATTATTTATGTTTCCTATTTTAAAGCATTATATATTTTAATTTTAAAAAAATTAATTTGTTAAAAAATTAGTTGGATTCTACTAATTAAAAAAGTATTAGTAGGATGTACGTATTATAGGATTTAGTTGAATATTGTTTTTTTTTAATAATTTTTTTTTCTGGTGAATTTGTTAAATCTTAAACTAACGTACCAAAAAAAACTAACTACCACAAATTATTACTATTTGACTAAATCTTCCACTTTTCAGGAAAAAAAAAACCTCGTTAAGTTGCTTAAATAAATAAATTGATTTTTTTTTCTTCTTTTGAATATACTCTCTTCGACCTTAATTATAAACAACTTTCCACATTTTAGGTTTATTAGATAAGTAATGTATCCGGCCTTAATTATAAACTAGATACATTAGTTATCCAATGAATTTAAAAGTGGAATATTGCTTATAATTAAGGCCGGAAGGATTATGAACTTTTATTTTTAGTAATCTAAAAATTGTTGTCCTCTAAATTTTATGTTTTCAATTTTTTCGTTTTTTCTTATAAAAGTTTATTTTACATATCATAGAAACAAAGAAAGAAATTTTTGTCCTCATTATTAATATTATAGAAACAGGGAAAGAAAGAAATAAAGAATGAGAGAAATACCAGAAAAGATGGAGAAGAAGTGGATGCACCGCAGGTTCATTGAAATAGAGTTCTGCGATTGAGAAGAAGAAACCGTGGAGAAGACAGGTGCTGGAGACAAAGATATACTATGTGGTAGTGGTGGTGGAACGGTGGTGCGGCGGTCAATTGTATGTTGAATGCTCAAACCTAATGTGTATTGTGTTCGATCTGACGGTGAAATCATTGAGGAAGGGGAGAGCCAAAGAAAAATAAATAATAATAAAACAGTTTGTTTTAAAAGTTCCTTTTATTTGGTTAAGTTTGTTTTTTAAACGTTATCAGGAGTAAAATATAGTGATAGTAGTATATATCTTTATAAAAAACAAAAACAAAAAAATAGTAGTAGTACACTAGTACGTACCATTTTTTTTTTGAATAAATTTTGAGTTGTTAATTATCAGTTTTTAAATTGGTCATTAATATTTCATAAACACCAAACAATTAATCATAGACACCAAATAATTAATCATTTATATATAACAATATTAACATAGTAGATTTAAATATGGAGCTGTTAATTTAAACCCACCTAAAAATATGTGGGAGTAAGTTAACCTTTATTATAAGCAAAAACTACTTTTTAAATATATTGAATAAATAACGTATCTAGATAATAATGTAGTTTACATACATACTATACTTAATATATCTAAAAAATCAATTTTACCTATAATATAAAGGCCAATTATATAAATTCATCGTTATTGCTCCCAAGAACGTCACATGATAACTGGGTGGAAATTAATTTTCATGTTTCTACAATCATGTTTTATTGTTTTCAAAGATAGATTGAGTTTTCTATTCTAAGGCAATGACAAAAAACAATGTGACTGAAATTTGTTGGGGTTCTGACGGAGAAAAAACAATAACAATTCTTTCCTTTTGTACATGGTGGTGCGGCGGTGGTGCAGTGGTGGTGCGGCGGTCTTGAAGGCTTGAAGATAATATGTAATTTGTTCGATCTCATGTGAAATAGAGGAGGAAAGAGAAGAGCCAAAAGGAAAATAATAATAAAAAAGTTTATTTAATAATAATAATAATAATAATAAAGTTTGTTTTAAGAGTTTTTTTTTTTAAGAAATTTTTTTATAAGTTTTTTGCTGTAGAGTTTGTTAAAAAATACATAGTATTAGTTTCCATAAATAAAAAAATAGTAGTAGTACGCACTATTATTTATTTTTTTTGTAATTTTTTTGTCTCTAAATCAGTCGTTAATTATTAGTCTTTAAATCGGTTAATGATTGTCCGTCTCTAAATAGGTCACTATATTATATTAGTAACTGATTTAACGACCAAATTATTTTTTAATATGTGACTAGTTAATAAGTCTTTATATCGGTCACTATTTATTAGTCTCTAAACCGGTCACTAATATAAATATAGTAATTATTGGTCTCTAAATCGGTCACAAATTATTAGTCTCTATAGTACTTTTTGGTCTCTAAATCGGTCACTATTACAAATATAGTAATTATTTGTCTCTAAATCGTTCACTAATTATCTGTATCTAAATTGGTCACTAATATAAATATAGTAATTATTGGCCTCTAAATCGGTCACTAATCATCAGTCTCTAAATCGGTCACATAATAATAAATATTTTGGTCTCTAAATCGGTCACTAAATATATGTCTCTAAATCGGTCACTAATATTATATTAGTGACTGATTTAGTGACCAAAATATTTATTATTATGTGACCGATTATTCAGTCTCTATATCAGTCGCTATATTATATTAATGACCGATTTAGCAACCAAATATTTTTTTTATTTTGAACTCAAAAATTTTGTCTCTAATTCGGTCTCTATAGTGACCAAAAAATTTTGGTCGCTAAATCGGTCCTAAACACAAAGTTTCTAGTAGTGAATGCACAACATTTAAATCCAATAAGACAACCCTCCAATTTCTTGCTACCCTCTAGAGCCGCCTCGTTGATAATAGTTTCGTTTCTGTAGAAGATTTGTTGTTTCCTGTTTTCATTTTCATGCGGCGGTCTCAGAACAAATACATTTCGGAATGCATGTGTTTTTCCTTTGCCGTTTGACATTGACAATATGCTCTTCCACTGCTATGATGATTCTTGTGTGTTAAGTTACTTACTTTATTTGGTAATTCTACTGCACTCTGTGGTGGTGGTGATGATGATGATGATGATGATGATGAGATGTTTGAAGGTTGAAGTTGTGGTGGAGGGTGAAAAGATGTGTTTTGTTTTTAAACCTCATCTTGAAAGATGTGTTTTGTATTGGGCTATTGGCTGATTAGTGATTGAACTATTTATTGAAAAAAAGAGGATTTGAGTGATGTTGTCTCTATCTCATCAACATCAATTGAGATTTTCTTTACTTAAGTATACTCATTTATATAAATAAAAATATATGGTTTTGGCTCTTAGCAATTATAATAGGGTGATTGTTATGGATATTTCTCAGTTGAATTTTTTTATGCAAGACTTTCACAAATTCTCACGGTATCATAGAGTATTGATAGAGGTACTTACATATTATTTACGAATACAACTTTCATATTTATAGCAAAATTTAAGTGAATATATTCAATTTATTTTAAACCGAAACTGAATCCTTAATAACTAAACCAACCTATGTTGCCCCAAGTTTTATAGCTATTTTAAATTTCAAAATTTCTAGCCGGCACTGTACATGGATAATTGTCTATAGAGAAATCAACAAGGGGCCTAGCAATCTCCATATTTTCCTAAAAATGTATATTATTTGTACTGGTCCGAGTACCCGTGCAATGCACGGGGAGATAATGTTTTTGAAAATATTTTATTGTATATTGATACAATTAGCTCCTTCGTAAATATAAATATTAATTATTGAAATTAATTTAGTTATAAAAAATGTGTTGATGTTAAATAAAATGAATAAAATGTTATAGTGTTCGCCGATAAACCCCCGTGTTTTTTGGAGACTTAGTTATCGAATAGTTGAAGTAAGTAAATGTGTTGATGTTAAATAAAATGAATAAAGCGTTGTTATAGTGTTTGCCGATAAGACCCTGTGTTTTTTGCCGATAAACACGGTTTTGATGGTAAGTTATTTGTGTTTTTAAGTTTCAAAATATCAAGATAAGTCACGGTTTTGATGGAACATATTTTCTAAAACTCTGATGAGTAATGTGAAGCCTAGATAGACTCTCAAGGAGCTTGATCCATGTTCTTCTAAGGGTTTTCAACAACAACAAAAAAACAAAGTTGTTGTTCTAAGGACCCATTAAAACCAACTTCTTGTTACAAAATAGAAAGAAGAGTAATTTGAACATATAAAATTATTAACATTCTATCGTAGGTTGTCACTAACCAAAAGAGATATAAGCTACCAAAAGCCTTCAACTGACGATAACAAATTGGTCTCTCTATATTGATACATGGATAGAGTTGTCCATATTTAATACTACTCTGTAGCCCATATTTAATACTCTATAGTCACGTATAGTAAGAATATAGTAATTTTTTGAATCAGTAAGAATTGAACATTAAAGGTGGATAAAAAAAACTGGATACTTAACCATACAATAAAAACTATCTTTTTTTTTATAAACTGTTTGATCAAATTCGAATAACTCATATTACTCTCAATTTGTGAATGTATGTTCGTACAAATACAGAGAATCCGTTATCTATATCTTATAGCTAAGGATAAAAAGTACAATATTAAGAGAAGAAGATTGTATCATATTAAAAGACCAGTCAGACATAAACATAACTTTTGTTAAACTATAGATTCCACTATAACCATTGCAACATAATCTCTCCAAACATAGTCATGAAATTGATTTGAATACTCGGATTTGGGAAGTCTTTGTATGGGAACTGCAAAGCAGAGACGTATAAAGAAAACTAATAATACAAATTGGTTGAAAACAATGGGTAAATATAAGTAATGATAAAAATTACAAAAAATGGGTTTATTCTATTAATATAGGAATAAAAATATGTTCTTAATAAAATACAAATAAAACATAAATAATAAGTATGATTTATATTTGATACAACTTAGTAATAAAAAAAATGATCGATAGAAATGAGTTAAGTTTTGCATGTAAATAAAAGTTAAAAATTAAATTAATAAAATATACTTTTATTTGAGAAATTATGAATTTTTTTATCATAATAATATTTATGTAATAGTATATATTAATTCATACAACTTTATTTTTAAAAAATAGATACATATAATTGTTTGGGTACTTATATTTATATAATAGTATTTCAACATTTGAATCAATTAATTTTTTTATGATATATCATTAGTTACGATGATTAAAAAAAAAGTTATGAAAACGTTATTAAGAAAAAATTTCTTTAAAAGTATTAATCTTAAAAAATTATTGTTATTTGTTAGAAATTGGCTTGATTTACTTATCTTTATCCAAAATTTTTGTTTGTTTTTGTCTATAAGTGACTATTAATCTTAGTTATATAGAATATGTGTTTCAAAAGTATCTTTTAAAAAATGTCTCATAATTAAAAATGTGTCATGAGTGAAAATCAAAAAATGATACATTAAGGAATTCTAAAAAATAAAATAAAATAAATTGTAGCATAATTAAAAAAGTGTCATGAGCGGGAATCGAAGAGTGGTACATCAAGAAATTCTAAAAAGTAAAATAAAATGTTTCATAATTGAAAAAATGTCTTGAGTGGGAATCGAAGAGTGATACATTAAGGAAGAATTTGTTTGTTACGTAGATAGTCTCATAGTTTGCCACATAGGTATATGGGTACTTGATAGCTTGCCACATAGGATTACGACCAGGAGAGAGACATCCGTAAATATATTATATAGAGATTTTGAACCAAAATAAGAGGAAAAATTCAAAAATTTGAAAAAACTTGATTGTCAAGTATTTTTTTAAAATGAATAATTGTGACATGTTCTTGTTTGCTAGTATGCTTAAGCTAAATGTGGTTAAAGAATTTGAATTTTGCTTGATGATTTGGCAAGATGGTGGTTAGAGGAGGACATGTGTGAAAACTTTCCTTTAGCTTAATTTGCATTTGTATATTATTAAGATTAAGATTAAGATTAAGATAAGATAAGATTTGTATATTATTAAGATTAAGATTAAGATTAAGATTAAGATAAGATTAAGATTAAGATTAAGATTAAGATTAAGATTAAGATTTGTATATTATTAAGATTAAGATAAGATAAGATTAAGATTAAGATTAAGATTAAGATTAAGATAAGATAAGATTAAGATTAAGATAAGATTAAGATTAAGATTAAGATTAAGATTAAGATTAAGATTAAGATAAGATAAGATAAGATTAAGATTAAGATTAAGATAAGATTAAGATTAAGATTAAGATAAGATTAAGATAAGATTAAGATAAGATTAAGATTAAGATAAGATTAAGATTAAGATTAAGATTTGTATATTATTAAGATAAGATAAGATTAAGATTAAGATAAGATTAAGATAAGATTAAGATTAAGATTAAGATTAAGATTAAGATTAAGATAAGATAAGATTAAGATAAGATTAAGATAAGATAAGATTAAGATAAGATTAAGATAAGATAAGATAAGATTAAGATTAAGATTAAGATTAAGATAAGATTAAGATTAAGATTAAGATAAGATTAAGATTAAGATTAAGATAAGATTAAGATTAAGATTAAGATTAAGATTAAGATTAAGATTAAGATTAAGATTAAGATTAAGATTAAGATTAAGATCTTAAGATTAAGATTAAGATAAGATTAAGATTAAGATTAAGATAAGATTAAGATTAAGATAAGATTAAGATTAAGATTAAGATTAAGATTAAGATTAAGATAAGATTAAGATTAAGATAAGATTAAGATTAAGATTAAGATTAAGATATTATTAAGATTAAGATAAGATTAAGATTAAGATTAAGATAAGATAAGATTAAGATTAAGATTAAGCTTAAGATTAAGATTAAGATTAAGATAAGATTAAGATTAAGATTAAGTATGCTTAAGATTAAGATTAAGATTAAGATAAGATTAAGATTAAAATTAAGATAAGATTAAGATTAAGATTAAGATAAGATAAAATAAGATTAAGATTAAGATTAAGATTAAAATTAAGATAAGATTAAGGTATTATTAAGATTAAGATTAAGATTAAGATTTGTATTGGTTGAATGAGTTAATTGCACTTTTTAATTATCGTGATATATAGTTGAATATATGGTGGTGAAGCCTAAAGGACAATTTTTTTAATATAGTTGAGTACACAACTTGTAACGTAGTGACATCAAAGGGAAGGTACTACAAAACGTACAAAGTTGTATGAAAAAGACAAATCATAGGATCTAGGGACAAACATAACAAACATCTATGGCATCATGTAGGGGTGTGAGTAGATCGAAAAAATTTGATGATTAAAACAAATTCAAACAGAAAATAAACTTAATTTTATGGTTCAGATTAAAAACTGAATCAAACCAATTAAAAATTGAAGTAGTTTGGTTCAGTTCTCAGATCCAATTTTCAAATCTAATGAATTAATTGAACCAAACCAAATTAAACCAATATATATAGTATTTGGTGGTGAACATCACATAAGACTTAAGATTTGTATTTTGAATTTTGATAGTAAACTTTATTCTATCTTTGTGTTATATTTTGTATTTCAAAATCATGTTATTGTTTACTCGATTTATGTTATTATTGTAAATCGTTTGAAAAATAGAGCTTGAAATATATATATCGTTTGAAAAAATAAAGCTTAAAATATATCGTTTGAAAAAAGAATCAACAGAAATTACATTGGAAAAAAATGTTACAAACCGAGTATAGTATCTGATCCAAACCGACTAGTTTGGTTCACATTCATCTTTGAAAAAAATGCAAAATTGAACCAAATCAAACTATTTTAAAAATTCATTAGTTCGGACACTGAATTCACTCAAAACCGATCTAAACCGATTCAATTACACCCCCTATCATCATGGCTTTGCTAGTAATAGTTCTAAGTTTTAATATGTGCCCAAAAACAGAGACAAATATATTCATGGCTGAGTCATTAGTGGTGCACAAGTTATTGGAAACGTGCATACACAAAATGGAGGATTAGTTCTAACAAAAAAAAAATTAGAATTATGGTTCGAACCTCGGCCATTAACATCCGTCAGACCTAACAATTTCAATCTAATAATGGTTAAGTGTGTAGTAAAAAACTTAAAAACATTATTGCTCTTTAATTAAACTATACTCCAAATGTTTTCCATTTCACAATTGTTAATCGTATACTATGTATGTACAAAGATATGATATACAATTTTTTCTATAAGCAAACAAAATTCATCATGATATATAGGCACCAAATAGTAGACAGACCCAAACAAAGCCAAACCAAGCCAGAGACCAGCATAAGACTTAAACCATAGCTAAACCAATACTACAAACAGTTAGCATCTTAATGATCCCCTATTGCCAATCTGCTCTCTCTAATATTAAGGTTCTTCATCTCGATCCAGAAAGGACGCATCGTTCATCATTGTCTGATATTCATCTATATACACTTCATCACAACATTGTAGAAGGAAGTTCAAAGTAGGAACTGATGGAATTATCTTCATTATTTTCACGAACTATTCTATCTTGTGCATTAATGTCAAGGTTTTCAAAAGAAAACGAAAATGTACTAGACATCACATTCACTGAATAATCCATTTTGGCATCAAATTTTCTTGTTTTACTTGATTTTACTTTACCAAAGCATGGAAGGCACATCCTAATTGGACAACATTTGAATCCATCACCACACTTTGGACCATCATTGATATAAACTTCATTTTTGAACAATATTTGATGTTTACTGTTTTCATTTTCACTCGGCCTCAGATCAAATTCATCTGGGGCCGCGTGTGTTTTTCCTTTGCTTTTTGACCGTGGCATGATCTTCCATTGTTTATGATGATTCTTATGGTTTAAGTTACTTACCATACTTTGTAATTCTAAACTTCGAGATGATGATGACGATGACAACGACAATGATTTGTGGTTTGAAAGTTGAAGTTCTGGTGGAGGGTGAAAAGATGTGTTTGTTTTTGAAACCTCACCTTGTAAAGAAATATGCTTCAATTTTCTTTGCAATAATTTGATAATGAGAATGGTAATATATGACTGATTCGTTATTGGAATGTATTTATAGAAAGATAAATAGGCTTTTAGTTATGTTGTTTTGTTTCTATCTCAATATTAATTGAGAATTATTTATATATGCTTTACGATCCCCATTTAGATCAATTAAGATATGGTTTTGTCTCTTAGGAATTATGATAGTGACTATTATGGTTATTTTTATTTTCTTTTTTTATTAAAAAATGTTTAAGCGAATTGTGTTCAATAGTCTACTAGAGTAGGAAGAGTACCACTTATACTTACTCCAATTCTTATTAATATAATTATAACTTTGCTATTCAAAAAAAAAAATTCAACGATGTTAGAAACAATTTGAATGTTTAAACAACCTAACAAATGTATTTATAATCTATCAATATATTAACAATAAATTTATCAATAGTATTTTTATGAAATCTTAGTTGAATCCTTATCAAATGATCAATCAATATTGATGAGTTCTATATTTCTCAATATTTGGCCGGCAATGTAGATTTGACTTTAGAGCAATCAATAAGTGACCTAGTAATCTCATTGGGTTTTTTTTTTTGGTACATAGCAATCTCATTGGGTTAAACTAATTAATTATATATATTTTTTTAATTATAGTGATTTTTTTTTTGACGTAAATTATGTTATAGTAATAGTTTTTTTTAGTTAAATATATGGTTTTTGTATTTAGTATATGGTGTCAACTTTTTGTGTCTAATTCCATTGTTATTATTAGTAACTAGTTGTAGTTCCTAAACTAAACTACAATTTCTTGTCCATTTCATACTACGTACAAAGATGTACAACTTTTTCATATAAGTCAAACAAAAAAAATTCATTAACATAAAAGATCCTACAAATTCATTCATTAAGATATTGTCAAGATGAGCATAGCTAAATAAAAGTTTAGCAGCAGATTCTACCTAATTTAGCAGAACCAGTTTAAATTAAATTTTTTTTAAGTCTGAATTGAATTCTTATCAACTCGACTAATCTAAGTTGTCATGACTTTTATGGCTATTTCAAATTTCTAGCCGGCATTGTACATGGACGATTGATAATAGAGAATAAAATATTTTTTTAATGTATTTCGTCTATTCTAAATTATAAGAGAAAATAAAAAAATCAAAAATATTAAGAAAAAGTATAACATGATAATTTGGAGAATGATTTTGTAGGATTTTTTTGAAATAAGTTGAATGGAAAGATGTTAAAGTAATTGTTATTACAGTAAAATCTCTTTAAATTAATACTCGGTAAATTAATAAACACTTTAAAATAATAAATTGTCTGGTCCCGACTTGGGCCAGTGTAAAAAATTAAAAAATTCGATAAAATAATAAGATAGTAATAATAATTTTTCGGGAGATTCCTATGTAATTTTCGGTCCCAAGAAAATCATAAATTAATAATTCATAAAAACTGGAAAAAAAAATATTATACTCTATTAAAATATGATTCAATAGTCTAATATGATTCGACTAAAATTTTCCCTCAAGCCATCTCTGCAAGTCTTTTTGTGTGCTTGCAGGATTATCTCTCTTGTACTCACATAACTCTTTACGTATTTGATCTGATATAGTTGATTTTGCAACACCTTTTAGGTGAGAAGCCAGTGAGATATGGTGTTAATAGTCTAAAATAATATTTATTATTTAAGTTGATTCAATGATGATTACAATTGAGTTTTTAAATATTAAAATAAACCTAATACTAAAAATATAAACAAATCTGTTTTAATATAAAATTGAATCTCAAAATACTTTTTTTTTGTTATTTTAACTTAAATCTAATAGATATTATTATTTTTTTATTCTAACTTAAATCTAAACCTAAAAGATATATTTTTATTTTTATTATTATTTCCAATACATATTACTAAAAACTCTTTAAATTAATAATTATTAATTTATCAATAAATTAATAACTCTTTAAATTAATAAATTTCTCTGGTCCCAACGCTATTAATTTATAGAGATTTTATTGTAGTTGTTGTTTATTAAGAAAAAATGAAAGAGAAAATTAAATGCAATTTGCATTTAATATCATGAGAATAAGGAGCAAAACATTTTTAAAAATAGTTTTTCCCTTGTAATTTGGGACGAGGGAGAGTATATTTGTATTGGTTAAACACTTTTTAATTATATAGTGATAGTTGAATATATGATGGCGAAGGACAATTTTTTTAATGTGTCACAAATTGAGTACACAACTTATAACGTGATGACATCAAAGGAAGGTATACAATTACGATCGAGGAAACAGACAAATCATAGTATCTAGGAACAAAAATAACAAACATGTCATGGAATCATGTAAACTGCAATATAATGCTGATCTCTGTCCTTCGAAAAAAGTTTAATGATTTCTACTTAAAATTAAGGGTGTCCAAAAAATAAAGATACCCTTAACCCAAATTTAATAGTCCAATTCATTTTAGAAAAAAATCACACCAGTTCAATTTAAAAAAACCAATTGTAAGAGGGATGGGTAGCTCAATTGATTAAACTGACCAGTTGAGCTAAGGGTTAAAGAGTTGATGGACGTCCAGAGTTCGAATCCTGGTAAAGGAGAAAAGAAAAATATGTATAATATACTAACAACTAACATTTTCCTATCAAGAAAAAAAATTAGCATTTTTTATTAGAAAATTACTTTTCGCAACCCAAGGTTATCATACGCGTCCTCAAAAATGACAATAATACCTCCTGGCTATTTAGACAAGGAACCAAACTTTTGCTATCTAAGATGTGAATTAAGCATTTTTTTTTATTGTTTACAAACTTCACACCCCCAGTTGAATGTACATTTAAAAAACACACGTTCCTTAGCAAGGACAGATGTGTTTAAGGCTAATTGTGGCTATAGCCACACCAACTAGCCAAAAAAAATTCTAAAAAATTCTAAATAATTAAGTCATACTATATATATATATATATATATATATATATGGGGTTGCTAACTTCATCCCAAGTGGGGGGAAGTTAGCAAGCCTCCTCTCACATGTTTTACTTGGAAAATGAAGATGAGCGGGGGCCTGCGAGCAAATCGAGGGTGGGTGGGGGGCGCACGAGTAAAATATGTGGGAGGATGTTTGCGTGGGAGAAAGTAAGTAAACATATATATATATATATATATATATATATATATATATATATATGTAAATAGTAGTTTAAAGTTTATTATTGATGAACGTAAGTCTTTCGGTACACATATTAGTTTAAGTATTATTGCGAATATTAGTTCGTATTCTATTATTAATGATTTCTAGTTTTTTCATTATACGTAAAATATTATTTTAAGTTATATAAATAATTAATTGAATTTGTAGTATTGAGTAAAATTACCAATTAAACTAACATATAACGAGACAAAAGAATCCGCCGGCAGGTTTGCTATGTTACTATGGGTTTTATGGCAAAATAGGAACAATAAACTGTGGAATGATGCAAGTGAAACAGGTAGAGCTTTATGTTTGAAAAGTCAATTTTTGTGGGAAGAATGGTATTCAGCTCAACAGGTCCAGCAGCAAGAGGCGCCGACCTCGGGGCATTCCCAGCATGATTTGCATTGGACTAGGCCTATGAGAGGGTGGTACAAATGTAACGTTGATGCAGCCTTTCACCATGAACTTAATAAAACAAGTGGTGGGTGGTATTTGAGGGATGACGAAGGAAGATTTATCACGGCAGGAACTCTATGGAAGGACGGCATTTGCTCCATTGAGGAGGGAGAAGCATTAGCTTTACTAGAGGCTGTGAACACTATCCGACAACAAGGCTTCAATCAAGTTATTTTTGAGACCGACTCCAAAAATGTGGTAGATGAAATTTGTCATATTCATAGCGGTAATTCCGAGTTTAATCATATTATTAGCACTATTTCTCATGTTTTGTCTTGTAACCCAAACTTAATGGTTAAGTTTATTAAGCGACAAGCGAACATGGTTGCTCATACCCTTGCAATGGCGGCTATTTCTGGGCCTCGTCGCTGTATGCATGATGATTTACCTCTTTGTATTACTTCTTTATTGAATAATGAAATGATATAAGCTTTTGTGTGTGAAAAAAAAATGGAATATAATTAATTGGTACACCTTTTCTCTTACCTAATGATTGCTTTAAGGGATAAAATAATAAAAATTAATGCTATAAATAGTATAGTATATGACACTTATTTTGGGACAAACAATTTTGGCAAGTATGACACTTATTTTGGGACGGAGGGAGTATCGTCTAAAAATAACAAATTAATCCTATAAATTCTAAACAGGATATTATTGGAATATTGGAATAAATTTAAGGATATTTTTGTCTGAAGTTTTTTGATATTTATCTTCTCTTTCCTCTAAAAAAATTCTAATTTTTTTTTTTTAATATCTGCGTCAGATTTTCAGCAGGTTTTAGATTATTTTCAGATTCTAATTATTTTGAAAAGATATAACAAACAGATGTTATTTTCATAAAAGTGATTCTTTTAAAAAAAAAAAGTTATTATTTTTTTAAAAAAGCTATAACAAACAAACGGCCACTTAATTAATTTTTATTTTTTCAAGATAATATGTGTATATAAAATAAAAGTGAATAAGTTGTAAGTGCACAAGTTCCCCTTCATTTTTTAATAATTGTCAAAACACATGAAAATAGAGTAAAATACATTTTGGGTGAATTAAACTTGCATTGACTGCGAAAAACATTTTAAAACTTTGAAAAATCAAGTTACAGGTCATTTGGATTGATACATACTAAATTGGATCGATACAAATGGTTTGAAATTTGATTTGGCTGAAAAACACGTTTTTGTATCAATACAAGTATTGCCTGTATCAATACAAAACTGATCTCAAGGGGACAGAGAAGCTATTATCTCAAGGGGACAGACGAACCGGTCCGGTTCAAACTTTGGACCAGTTTATAGTGTTTTTTGGGCCTGGATTTTTTTTCTTTCTTTTCAGTTTACTGGTTGTACCCCTTTTTTTATTATTAACCCCCCTACTTTCTTTATTTTTTCTACAGTTTTACGTTTCTACTATTTGTTTTTCCTTTCATCCAATTTTTTATATTTTATTTTTAGTTATTTATTATTATTAGTTAGTTGGTTTGTTTTAGTTTTTTTTTAGTTAGTTCATTTTAGTTTACTTCTATTTGGTCCTTTAATTCATTGCAATTTATTTTTAATCATTTTTATTTTTATGTCATTCATTATCATTGCATATTATTTGTCACTTTTGATTATGGATCTTTGGATTAAAACTAAACTTTGCCTTAATTGAGATGGACCTAAAAATAATAGTAGTAGAACTTGAACTTTAGGTTTTTATTAATTTAGTTTAGTTAGTTTATTTTATATTCCGACGGACTTGTAATTTATTTTATGTCATTGCATATTCATTCAAATGTTGCACCATTTATGTTTAAATTCTTGCAAATACCTTATAATGTAATTAGGCGAAAATGTAACCCTAAAGTGAATATAGAAATAGCATTGCATGCATCTTATTTTCACCACTTTCCGTCAAACGCTAAAAACCAAACTAAAAATGCGAACTTTCATTTCCAAAGAGGTACGACTAGTAATTCCTTAGAAAAAAATAGAAAACAACATAAAAACATCTTCTCCCTCTAAATAAAATTTCTTTAGTCCAAATACCAATTAGTCGCACGATTAGACTTAGGTTTTTTTTCATTTTCAAAACACTTTAAATTATGCAATAACCTTCTTTCTCATCTAATTCTTCACATGCACACACAAAATCTCTCTATACAAATTCTCCCTCAAATTCTTACAAATTCTCCCCCATTTCTTAGCACATAATAAACAAATTAAAAAACAATAAATTAGAGGTTACTATAGGATACTTTAGGCGTTTAGGATGCTAATACCTTCCCTAAGCGTAACTAACCCCCGAACTTAGAATCTCTTTTAAAAAAAAAGGTTTTCGATACTTTCCCCTCTTTGGAAATGAAAGATCAACTATAGTGGGGTATGTCTCAAAAATCCCACGACACCGTTGACTTGTTGTGTTAAATTAAACAGTTTATTATAGTTATTGATCGCAAAACATCGCTTTTAATCATCATTTGTATCGAGGTGTATACTATATTTTCCTTTGGTCAAATAGGTGCAAAGTAGACTACCGATCCGGTGGGCTTCCGCGTGCCATATTTTTTAAGAAACTCGTAATTTTTTTTTTGGATCGCTTATTCAACATCTCTTCTAAGTGATAGCCGTGTAGTCTAACATAAGTTATAAGCTTATTGAACTTACTTATCAAAATAAACTATAAGATATAATTGAGAATGAGGTGTTGGACGAGGCCCGCAAGGCTAAGAAGGAACTCATGTTGTTCAAGGTGAATTTTGTCAATTAGGACATAAAAAGTCCCACCACACAATGTGTCCTATTATTGAATTCTTGATAAATTCTTATTGACTGATGTTATGGCACGACCTGCCACGTGTGGCCATTCACAATTGGCCACGTGACAATCAACTTTGACTGCTTGTGAGACTGCATTTTTTTACTACTTACATGTTCGCTATTAGAAAGAAGAACACAGCTTGTTGTGTAACCACTGAACCATATTTTACACTCGCGCTACGTACACAGCAACGAATTAAGAATGAAACACAGGTAGTGTGCCAGAATGATGGGGGCTCGAAATGTAATTTTCTTTTTTAATAATTGTTTACAATTGGTTTTTAAATTGCAGCACAATGTAGAATGGTTATGCAAGATCAAATAGCTCAAATACTAAATTTTATAAATATTAATTTAATAAATAAATAAGTAAGATTGTTGGTGGAAGTTACTCTCATGTTGATAATGGTGTAAACCACCTTTTGCTTTGAAACAACTATGGACCCTGGATGTAGAGTCAAGTGCTTTATCACTGATCTAACATTGTTTGTAATTGGATAATCATAAAGACAGTTTGTGGGTACTTCACAAAGCATGTTGAGAGGCAGTAGTGACCTAGATGAAATTTGTCAATCCTACATAACAGGATAAATGTCAAAGGGCCCAATATTGAACAGGACAAGGATGACACAGTCTATGCCTTGAGTTCAATATTGACATAAGGGCAAATGGGTAATTATACACAACTAATATTATCACAAAATGTTTTGTTAAGATCACATAAATATTTCGTGACTTGGGTAGTAGTGACGTGTTGTTAAATATCTCTTACTGTTTACAATATTAAATAGATGGTTTAATATTATTGCCAATGTTACAGAAACCTATAGGGTCACACACATAAGGCTACTGTTAGTGTTTTTGTGTTGACCTCATTTTTGGAAAAACACAATGTGAAGGAGAATGTGCGCACATCATTGATGATGTGAAGAAGAGTGTGCGCACATCATGTAACTCCGGAAACTAGAGCATAAAAACACGCCATATCTTTTTAAGAAGATTCGTTTTGTTTTTGCTTTGCTTTCTTGCTAGTTAAGTCGCGTGGGTTACCTAAACCATAAGAGTTGCTTCCAAACCTAATTTTGTTTGTAAAAAGTATATTTTTTTATTATGGGAATATTTTATATGGTTCAATTTTATAGTTCTTGGGTCAGAATTCTTACAAGACATAACTTGAAGCCCAAGACACTCTTACAAGTGTGCTGCTCAGAATGTTATAAATATATGTGAAGACTAAACCTAATATTCACGCAAGCCATCATTGAAGAATAGAGTTTTAGGGTTTGAGTCTTTTGTTCTTGTGTTTTGTTATCTGTGAGCCTTTGCTTGTGTCACCAAGATACTTGCATAAGAACTGGGTTATTGAGTTGTAATCTGAAGCTTTTGAGCAAGGAATATTGTTCACTACTCTAAGCTTTGAAGTACGAGTAGTGTAGTATTGTTTGAGGAGTGTTCTCTAAATCATAAATTGTTGTTCTCATAGATAACACTGGTCTGTGTTTGGAGAGGAAGTGAGATGGTTTCTCTTACCTATGGGGTACCTAGGTAGAAGTCTAGACGGGTAGTTACAAAGTGAGAAGTGTAAACGAGGAGTTTGGCTTTGAATTTATTTTACATAGTGGATTTTCTTTCTGGCTTGGTATGTCCCCAGATTAGGTGACGTTGCACTAAACTGGGTTAACAATTTCCTTGTGTTATTTACTGCTTTATTTATTTGTTGCTTTATTACGTGTTCTGCAAGTCTGGTTTATGTGCGCACATTGTAACACACATTATTTTCTGATAAACTAATTTATAAGTGGTATGCCAGAATTCAGCTAGTATAGAGTGAGATTGAGAGCACCATAAGGTACGGTACACTTGAGTGAAATATGGAATGTGATAAGGTATCACAAATTGATAAGTGGTGTACCATAAGATATGGTGGGCGCGCACGCACATGAGTATAAAGACTCATGGGGCGCACGCCCCTTCACTTATATCATATATAAGATTTGATCAATCAAAATTTAATTCCTTAATTTTTTCTTGTTAAGAGTTTTAATCAAATTAAAACATGAAGTACATGATTTAACAAACATCGGATTCAAGGTTCCATAAGTGGCTTTGATACCACTTAAGGAAAATTATGACAATAGTAGCAGCGGGATATACAAATTTTCCTTTAGAGATCCTTATAAATGAGCATGAAGAGATGTTTTAAACCACAAATAGAGGATCATCATGAGTGTTGAAGATGAACAGCAACGCCTCTAGCCAGTCCACACGAACAACTATCTTCAATAAGAGCGTTAGTTCCAATGATGAAGGATAATATGAATATTGAGAGGGGAATATATTTTAGGGTTTCCAACTCTAAAATATTCAAGAGTTTCTCAATTGTTTCTCTTGTGATTTTCTGGTTTGACTTGAGCTTTTGGACATGGGTCATATTTATAGATTCTCTTATCTTGTGCATCAAGACAAACACTTGTCTTAGGCAGCAAGAAAAATAAAATCCCACTAAGAATTGGCTAAGGGGCGAGCGCCCCCATGTGAATGATCGATTCACGAAATTTTAAGAACCCTAACAACCTCTTTTGAATGGAGAACTAAATTCCTCTTTTGATTCATTGGTGTAAGGAACTCGGTCATGATTCTTGAGGTTCGGTCTTAATAGCAATTTCATTTACTTAATTCATGCTTTGTCGTATCAATTTTTTTCCTTTATATTCTATATGAATTCGTGTTGATAATGCTTAATTATTATATTTCGAATTTATACGGTTTAGTTATTCGTTTTAATTAATCGCTTGCTTAAATTATTTCGAATACAAATTGATTCGAAACCTTGCGCTTAGCAATAGAGGCAGATCGAATATGTTATGATACTAATTGTGTTCAGTTACGCTTGTTTGCTGTCCATGATTAGTTGAAAGCATTAGATGCTTAATCGAATGAATTCTTATAAAACCGATTGCCTCTTGTTTAATCAGTTTTATAATCGGCCATAGCATGAATAGATGAATGGATGTTTTTTCGTGAACCTATGATTGAATTGACGAGTTACCTAAAGCCAATGGCTCAATTGTTTTTATCAACTGAATTTTACAACTCTAAATACTCTGCTTGCAAATCAAAACCACGATATTTTATAGCTTTTAAATTGTTCTAATATTGTTAAACTGATTGTAAGTCATTGAGAAACGGCCAAGGTTAACTACCTTGTACTAAGGAAATTATGTTTACTTGTGACTTAAATCCTAGTGAAATCCAAAATTATGTTGACTGCTTGTGACTAAAAAAAAAAGTTTTTCATTTTGAGTTTTGCACAGAGAGCAAAAGCTTAAGTGTGGGGGAATTTGATCAGTGCATTTTTGGTGCACTTTTTAATCACTATGTGCTATGACAATTGTATGACTTCTCCCACTATTTTAACGTTTTTATCATGTTTTGTGTCTAGAGTCCAGTTTTGCTATTATTTACGTTTTGCTAAGTATTTTCGTAATAAACAGTAAATTAATACCTTCTCATTGCGCAGACTATAACTTGAGCTAGAAATTTTGGATTGAGGCATGGTCAATTGCATTAGAATGCTAACATAAAAATCTACAACTTTTATGTTAAAGCCAAAACCCATTTCAGAGCACACCGGAGATAAAATTACACATCAAGTTACTGATTTAGGAATAAAAACAGTTTATTTTCACCGGAACTTATATTTTACGGCCCAATTGTTTATGGCCCTTTTTCTTTACATAATAAATACTAAAAGCTGATGCTAGGTCAGGCTTCTTGATCAATTCACGAAATTTTAAGAACCCTAGCAGCCTCTTTTGAATGGAGAACTAAATTCCTCTGTTGATTCATTGGTGTAAGGAACTCGGTCATGATTCTTGAGGTTCAGTCTTAATAGCAATTTCATTTACTTAATTCATGCTTTGTAGTATCAATTTTGTGCCTTTATATTCTATATAAATTCGTGTTGATAATGCTTAATTATTATATCTCGAATTTATACGGTTTAGTTATTCGTTTTAATTCATCGCTTGTTTAAATTATTTCGAATACTAATTGATTTGAAACCTTGCGCTTAGCAATAGAGGCCGATCGAATATGTTATTATACTAATTGTGTTCAGTTACGCTTGTTTGTTGTTCATGATTAGTTGAACGCATTAGATGCTTAATCAAATGAATTCTTATAAAACCGATTGCTGCTTGTTTAATCAGTTTTATAATCGGCCATAGCATGAATAGATGAATGGGTGTTTTTTCGTGAACCTATGATTGAATCGATGAGTTACCTAAAGCCAATGACTCAATTGCTTTTATCAACTGAATTTTACAACTCTAAATACTCTGCTTGCAAATCAAAACCACGATATTTTATAGCTTTTAAATTGATCTAATATTGTTAAACTGATTGTAAGTCATTGAGAAACGGCCAAGGTTAACTACCTTGTACTACTCTTAAACTAAATTTATTTTGATCACTAAACGACAGTGATCATTTAACCGTGTCATCCTTGTCCAGTTCCATATTGGTACCGAGACATTTATCCTAATATGCAGGATTGGTAAATTCCTTCTAGGTCACTATTGTCATTCATCATGCTCTGTGAAGTACCCACCAACTGTCTTTATGATTATCCAGTTACGGACAACGTTAGATCAACAACAAAGTACTTGATTCCACATCCAGGTTACATAGTGGTTTCAAGTGGCATACACCATTATCATCATGAAAGTAACTTATGACTGATCGACGATTTGTGTATCAATAAATATTTTCTTGACCGCAAGTGCACAGTCTCGTCGTGTAGTTTTAAAAGATATCGAATCCACAGGGACCAATAGTTGAGTACCGTATTTCTGTTGTTGCGGTGTAAATCTAAGGCGAAGAGATAGTTGTTTAGAATTGTTTTAGAATTTAAAAGAAATTAAAAAGAAGAATTAAATTAATTAAAACGGGATATCGGTATGTAACTAATTAACCATCGGGAATTTAATAAATTAATAGCGCGCAAAAAGGATTTATCTTTCAGAAGTACTTTCTCAACTTAAAGGTTTAAACCTCACACTCTCGTTTTATTGATAAAAACCATACTAACTAGACTAGGAGTTTTACTGTCACTTTTCTACCACCTTAGTTTCGAAAGTATATTTTGAAAATCAATAAGTCCTAATTAATTCTAACGTGGCTCTCGCTCGTTCAAAAATTAATATCAAGTTTCTACTATCTAGTTAAAACCTCAAACTCTCGCTCTATTGATTTTAACCTTAATTGCTTTATTTTACTTTCGTTCAAAAGCATAGGAGTTTTAAAATTAGAAACCCGAATCAGAAAAATAGTTTAATGTGCGCGCGCTAAATCATTATTAAATCCCCTTCGGAGAATTAAATTACATACCGATATCTAGGAATTTAGCTAGCCATGATAAAAGAAACAAACAAATAAAAACAGTAAATTAAATAAGGCATAGTAAATAAATAATTAAATAAAAGCATTAAAAACCTGGAAATAAAATTCTGAAATAACTTGAATTAAACTTGCTGGAAATAACCGGTACAGAATTCTTGACAGGAATGCGAAAACGGAATTAAAATCGGACTTCCGATGTGGAAGTACGGATACAGTTAACGAAAAGAAAAATACAAACTGACTGAAATAAAGGAAAGAAAAGGCGTCCGGAGAACTGAATTTGATCTACTATTTATAGAGGCATTTTTCTAGTTACGATCCAGGAAAATAGGAAGTGATAAGCTCATTTTTGATTCCATCCATTAGCCACACGATTAGGAACTAAAAAGGATCAGATGCGTGCGTGCTCCCCACGTTGCATAAAACTCTATTTTGCTGAGTTTGGGCTTGGTGGCGCCCGCCACAAGGTTTCTGGGGGCAATTGCCCCTTTCTGCTGGGCTCCTTTGGTGGGCTGCGCGAATTTGGGCTTTGCACCCCCTTTTTTGCTGCGTTTTTGGCCCTTTTTGCTCAATTCTCTTCCCCGACCTATTTTATTAGACAAAACTGAAAACAAAACAAATACCAACATAAAAGCGGATAAAAGAAATAAAAACATATGAAAATGCAACTAAAGTTCACATAAATTAAGCTAAAAATACGATATGATTTCGTGTCATCAAATTCCCCCACACTTGAACCGTTGCTTGTCCTCAAGCATAAAAGAATAGTGAATTGCATAGCACAAGTAAAAACACATGACACGATCATCCTACTCATACGTGGTTGCCGGCTAAGCCATGAAAATCAAATAGCAGTACAAATAACAACAACACCGTAATGACACAAGAGACTCCCATTATATGAAAACAGACTTGAAGCATTTCCTTTTGACTCTACCTATCACCTAAGTTTCATTCACCCTTTTCATTCTAGTGCAATCACATTAAGCTCGTAACCTCGTACACGCCCATGGTAGGAAACCTGTTAGTGATTATGATCATCATATAGCGAGGGGTACTGATAACATAAGTTTGGTAACCCCTATTTGCTTTATCCACTTCGCAGTTGTGGGGGATCGGATCGTAACCCGCCTACCAAGTTCAGAATCAAACATCTCTGAACCAACTACTAATGAGTTTCTATACTATCACTACAAGAAATAAAGAATATAGCGGCGGCGGTTCTGCCACAACCGCCGCCGCTTGAATATTTACCGGCGGTTATATGACAGCCGCAAAAAAAATGGATCAGTGGCGGTTTAAACCGCGGCTAAATGCATCGTCGCACTTGATAACATTTAGCGGCGGTTCCCAACCGCTGCAGAATGCCTTTTATTTTTATTTTTTTTGTTTTTCTGGTTACCGGCGGTTGTTAACCGCCGCGTTTTCGTTCTTTAATTTTTTTGTTGTTGTTTGTGATTACCGGCGGTTCCCAACCGCCGCAAATTGCCTTTTATTCAATTTTTTCTTTTGCTATTTTGTTTTGATTTAATTTTGTTAAAAACAATTAGTTACAATTGATTAGGCGAAATATTATGAAGTTCCTCGTTGTCAAAGAACAAGTATCCGATCTTTAATTCTACATTGAAAACAAATCAAATTTCACTTTTTAGGCTGCTTAAATTAGAATTATATTCTATACCAAAAAACAAAATTAGAGTTATATTGTGTCGTTCAAATGTCATAAATTGAGCCATCGTTTATAGAAGAATATTAAATAGGTAAATTAACGAAGTTCTAGACACTTTTGTTAATTCAAAAAGTTGCAATCGTTGGTTTAAATTAAATTACTCTTTGTTGTAAATTCAAAATAAAAAATATTAAAATTTTAATAAAATTTAGGAAGATAGATATGTAACATCTCCCCAATCACTTGTTGTATCTCAATATGTTCTTCTTCTACTTCTTCTTCTTCTTCTTCTTCTTCTTCTTCTATATTGTTAAAAGAATCTTCGACTATTTCTCCCTCTTCATCTCCCATCAACAATTTCAATTGGTCTTCCACTTTTTCTTGCTTTTTAACATTCATAGATATTATTGATGAAACTTCTCCTTTTTTTTTGGTACATCAAAAAATTGATGAAACCTCTACTTCAGCCTCATATTTTTCTTGTATTTTATCAAACGAGTCTTCAATTATTTCTCCCTCTTCACCTTCCATCGACGATTTCAATGAATCTTCCACTCTTTCTTCTTTTTGAATATTCACGAGTCTCTTATTTGTTTCCTCTCAAATATGTTATTTTACTTTGCACTTGAAATATTTAACAATGTCCACTCATTATTATTTTAAAGTCTTCATATATTATTTTTTTACTAAAGAATCATTATTATATGTTACCAATTTTTTTTAAAATTTGAATTATATCCACAAATTAAACAAACTTTGCTTTAAAAAAAAAAGTTGTTTAAAATAACAAACTTTAGTTTTTCAAATATATATATATATATATATATATATATATATATATATATATATATATATATCCTTTCCACTTGCCCAAAAAAAAAACTACTTCCATGTATTTTTTTTTATAATTAGGTTTTTTTTTGTCAAGACTGAGATATATACCGTCGAACGCAGTGACTAATCCTTCACTATAATTATGTTTAAAATTATATTAAAAGTTGAAAACTAATTTTAAATAAAATATATTAGAACCCAAAGCAAAATCGATCAGTGATATTAGAACGCAAACGCGAACGCAACGCAAACGCAAAGCAGAAAGCGATTCAATCCGACCACGGCCACAATCAGCGAAATCAATCTCAACACCGGTAGTAGCAAAATCGATCTCAACTAAATCGATTCATTCCTTTGTCACTAGCTCCTCCTCCAGGTTTCACAGCTCTCTCTTCCTCTCTCTCTCTCGCTCTCTCTCTCTAATTACACTCTTTATCAATGATGATTTTCAATGATGTTAACTTGATAATAATGATTTTCAATGATAATAATTTGTTAAGTATTATGGTATATGATCGACGATTTGTGTATCAATAAATATTTAATAACTGCAAGTGCACAGTTTCGTCGTTGAGTTTTAAAAGATATCAAACCACAGAGACCAACAGTCGAACTACCGTATTTTTGTCGTTACTGTGTAAATCTAAGGCTATTGAATGTTAGGATTTGTTTAGAATTTTAGAAATTAAAGTAATTAAATTAATTAATAAAAGCGGGATATCAGTATGTAATTAATTAACCTTCGGGAATTTAATAAATTAGTGGCGCGCGAAAAAGGATTTATTTTTCAGAAGAACTTTCTCAATTTAAAGGTTTAAACCTCACACTCTCGTTTTGTTGATAAAAAACATACTTTCTAAGCTAGGAGTTTTACTGTCACTTTTCTACCACCTTAGCTTCGAAAGTATATTTTGAAAATCAATTAGTTCTAATTAATCCTAACGTGGCTCTCGCTCGTTCAAAGGTCAATATCAAATTCCTACTATCTAGTTAAAACCTCAAACTCTCGCTCTATTGATTTTAACCTTAGTTGCTTTATTTTACTCTCGTTCAAAAGCTTTGAATTAAATTAGGAATTTGAATCAGAAAAATAGTTTGTGTGTGCGCGCGCTACATCATCATTAAATCCCCTTCAAAGAATTAAATTACATACCGATATCTAAGAATTTAGCTAGACATGGTAAAGGAAATAAACAAACAAAAACAGTAAACTAAATAAGGCATAATAAATAAATAATTAAATAAATGCATAAAAAACCTGGAAATAGAAATTGCTGGAAACTTGAATTAAAGTTGCTGGAATTAAAGGAAATAATATTCTTGACAGGAAAGTGAAAACGGAATTGAAATCGGACTTCCGATGTGGAAGTACCGAGACAGTTTACAAAACAGGAAATATAAACTGACTGAAAAGTAAAGGAAAATAAGGCGTAGAAAATTCTGAGATTTGAGCTTCTATTTATAGAGGATTTTTGGCTTCTACGATCCTCAAAATCAGGAGAGGATATGTTCACTTTTGATCTTATCCATCAGCCATCCGATTAGGAACAAACGCGTGCTTTCTCCCCACGTCTGGGAAAATCAGTTTTAATTGGATCAGGATTTCGTGGCGGGCGCCGTGAAGCTGTTTCTTGCTGGGCTCAATTGGGCTGCGTGGATTTGTGCTTTGCACCTCCCTTTTTGCTCCTTTTTTGACACTTTTTGCTCAATTCTCTTCTCCGACCTATTTTATTAGACAAAACTGAAAACAAAACAAATACCAACGTAAAAGCAGATAAAAGAAATAAAAACATATGAAAATGCAACTAAAGTTCACATAAACTAAGCTAAAAATACGATATAATTTCGTGTCATCAGTATAAATATATATTGACGCAACATATATCATGCGATTGCATCTGGCTTAGTTGCAGTGGCTCCGTTTATTAACGTAATGGCAGCAGTTCAAGTCTTGGTGATCATTTTTTTGCCTTTTTATTGAGTTTTATCAAAGATAGGGCAGCAACACCACAAATATTAATAATATAGCAATAATAATAGTTGTAGTTTTAGTCAAAAAAATAAAATAATAGTTGTAGTTAATCAAATTGTTATGTGACGTAAGTTTAACTTTTTTTTTAAAGAAAACTTAACATTGTCATGAACAATAGTACTACCTCCGTTCCTTTTTACAATTAAGAGTATAAAATTTTGAATATTATTAAAATTGACGAGGACCAATTAAATAACTTGATATATAGCAATAACTTTTTTTAATATATATTTAGTATTTTTTTTTAGTTAAATTCTTTTAATCCCAAACTTATATAAATCTTGTTTGTTTTGGTAAGACTCATATAAATAATTTAAAAACAATAAAACCTTTTTTATCAACAAAAAAAATAAAAAACAATAAAGAAAAGCTAGAACGACGCCGTATTCATCCAGTTTAGGGGAGGGCGTATTCTTTTTTTTTTAATTGAAAAAGGTCGAGCCATATTTAACAACGGCAGACGAAACGCAAACGCAAAAGTTACAGAGAAGTTACAGAACACGCAAAGTCGCAAACCGTTCTTCTTCATCCTGCTATTCTTCTTCAATTAAACAAAAGGTCGAGCCAGTTCCTGAATGTGCTAGCCCAAGCAGAGTAAGGATACAACGCATCCATATAAGCTGCTACAGCATCAGGCAGGGTACTTTCCAGACCTGAATCTACAAAAAGATAGAACCTAAATAAGAAGCTTGGGAGGGTTTATGGTAGAAAAAGGTATCCTGGGGTTCTAGGTCTATTATAACTTGAAGGAGAGAGAACTGATTTTAGGACGTATCTGTCCCACAGATTTAACAGAGAAGTTACAGAACACGCAAAGTCGCAAACGCCAAAGGCAACCGTTCTTCTTCATCCTTCTATTCTTCTTTTGATATTATTTTTGTTCTTGTTTTGCACATATTCAAAGTTCGAACACAGTTTGTTGATATTGATAGTTAGTTTTTTCTAATAGTTACTTGATTGTTGCTAGTTTTTTTAGTCTAGGGTTAATGGTTGTTAACTTGTTATAGAGCTATGTGCGTTTTTTTCCTTTGTTTTGTCATCTTTGTTATACAATTTTGATGTTTCTTTGGTTTATTATTGGGTTGAAAAGTTTTGATTTTGTTCAATGATAGGTTTCTTTGTTTTTACTTTAGTTTTATTTTATATATTAATTACTTATATATATATTTAATTAAAAACGGCCCGACCCGGTTGAACCCCGGTTGAACTTGTAAACCATTAAACCAGTACCTACACCGGTTCGATGGCCGGTCCGGTTCTGATTACCACTTGGTGGTAAATTCTGCAGAATATTATAGCGGATGACTGATCTAGTTATTCCATTGATTTTAAAGGTTGTCAAATATTTTGTTGATTAATGTTCCTTGTTATGTATTTTCAGGTATGGCAAGAAAAAGAAGATTACAGATTATGACCGGTCCCACACCGGCTGCGAATGAACCCATCAATATTGCTCCCACACCGACTGAAGGCCCTACACAACCTACGAACCAACCTGTGCCACCTCCACATCCTGAACCCGGCAACATTGATGCATCGACACTTGCAATCAACAATCCAGCGAACAAGTCAAAGAAAAAGTCCGAGAAATATTGGACGGTTGATGTAAGAGGTACGTATCTGTTCATTGTTAAGTACTCTTGCATTTGATGAGAAGAAATTAAGGATATTGATTATTGAAATGAGTGTCACAGAATGTTCATTAATAAGTTGGTGTTGGTAAAGTGTTGTGTTATGTAACTACTATCTAATCTTGGAGTCCAAATAAAAATAAGGTCAAGTCTATTGTGGTTTGCAAGCCTAATAATTATTTCATATCTCATTTGTGTTAAATTTGTAGACTTGAACTTTTAGTTCAACAGGTGGATTTGTAAAATTTAATGTTTATAATATGATGTTATTATTCAGTGGAGTAATTATACCAAGAGTTACTACTAGAGTTATTTGATCTCCTTATGTTGACATCTTAATCTAATATCTATATATTATAGATGCCTACTATAAAGAAACATCTGTATTTCTCTTTTTTCCTATCATGGTCTCATCTCTTTTCAACAAATAGTTAGAACAAAAAAATAAAATGTTTAAGTAGTAGCAATTTTTCCAGGATCCTGCAAAGAAATAACATGGTCAGCAGAATTATCACTTCTTATTGTTTCCATATAGTAAAAAGAACTTTTGCATTCTTTTCAGACATGCATTTAATTATCTTTATATTACAAAATACCATTAGAACTCTTGGGTTTATATTCCGCAGATGCTAGAGGACTGGTCAAAGAAGTTCGTTTGAGAAGTAAAGATGTACTTAGTCTTCCTGACGGGCAAACTATACTCATGGAATGGAACAAAGAAGGACAACCAGTTGGAGAGGCTGCTGGCCTCTTAGGGCATTTTTTGGGAAATATTGGGAATGATTTCTCTAAGTTCCCTATTTCCTATGAGAGGTGGCCCGATGTACCAGGCCATCTTAAAGAGCAGGTCTGGAAGAACAGTATAAAGGTATATATAAACCTTCATAATTTAATTCATTGAACTTGTAATTTATTATCTCCACTCGTTTGTTTTAAATATTGGCATTGATTAGCTGTAAGGAAAACATTTGTGAAATGCTCCTCCACCTCTGCAAAGAGACTTAAAAGGCAGTTTCACATTAAAACAAATTGATGTGCATGAATGAAAGTTAATTGCATCTATTACATGGCGTTATACTTCAAATGCTATTTACAGAGTCTTTTTTTTTGTAGTCAATCACTAAATATGAAGTTTTGAATTTGAGGCACCATTTATAAATTTAAAACAGAGTTGGTTGTGAAGTAGAATGAATCAGTTTAGCTTAAACTAGGCCATATGAAGCCTATTGATCTTTTCTCAATATTTATTTAGCAATTGATCAATTTACCTATTTGGGTTTTTATTTGGATTTTGAAGCCATTTTTTGATGTCAATGAAAGTTTCCAAAAACACTATATAACTGGTGTTATTGGAAGGAGGTGGAGAGACAGTCGTAAGGTTGCATATGATGAATGTTACAATCCAGCACGAACTTGGGAAGAAAGTCTTAGTTATCGCCCAAAAGGATGTAGTGAGGACCAATGGGCTTCTTTTTTGACTTATAGATTGAAGCCTGAGACTCAGGTAAAAGTATATAGATTACGGAAAATGTCGAGTGCTCAGACAACATTTATTCTATAATATTTAACTATTTTATCCATCTGTGGTTATAAAATTATTAGGCGAAAGCAGCTAAAAATGCTGCTAATCGTGCAAAGCAAACAATCCCACACAATCTTGGGACAATGAGTCTGGCACGACTGAAGCATCGATTGGTAAAATAACTTATGCTTTCAAATACAATCAACATTAAATGATTATTTATTTATTTTTTTACTTACATTGGGTATCAATTTTAGGAAACGGAATACCAGCGACAATATACAAGAGGTGAGATGTATGGCATCTCACACAAGAGCAATGATGGAAAATTTATAAATGAGGAAGCAAAAAAAAAAGTGTAAGCATTTTTCCAATTTAGACAATCTGAAAGTATTCCTAATTAACTAGCTGATAGAGAAAGAAGAGAAAAAGTGAATAAAGTTTTAATTTTTATCATATTTGTTGTGATACTGTGTGAGCATGTGTATTTAACTAGCTGGCATAACTCCCCTAACAAATAACTATACACCAGATACTAAAATGGATCATACATGCCTTTAGTAAGAAGCACATGAAGATGTGGTGTACTAAAACAAACTAAATGTAGATTTCTAAATGTCTCTAAATGTTAGCCTTTATTCATATGTCTTTATTGTGATGAGGTTTCTGTGGATATAATCTAAATGATCTAGCATTAGTTGCAAAGCCATTGTAACAATAGTCTCTAAGGGAAAATTAGGCCAATATCAGTTACTTTTATAAGGGAAAATTTGTAGGAAGGAATTCAGCCCAGTATCAAAACAACACATTATGGTACAAAATCTATAACTTTGGGGAAGATAGAGAATAAAATATATGATTCTCAACAGCCCGAAAATGCAATTTCAGATCTGAAAGTATTCCTAATTAAGTAGTTGATAATATTTTTAATTTCAACTTTAATTTGTTTTTTACGGGTCTGTTTCGGTGGTTTTGTTCCCACCTTCTGTTTCGATGGTCAGTTTCAGCTTTGCTTGTACTTCATACTTTGGTTGAGTTGCTTCTTTAGTTGATTCTTCGGCATTGATTCTTACTTGTTGAATATATTTACTATTATACAGGAGGAGTTAGAAAAACATCGTCAAGCAAATTCTTCTATAAATGATGATGGATACATTGAAGTTTTTGGAGAAGAACATTCAGGATATGTTCGAGGCATGTGGTATGGTCCTGTCCCATCTCAATACTTTGGAAGTTGGATGCAAGTAATGCGAAAATTAGAGCTTTGGAGGAACAAGTTGCTATGTTGACGCAACAATTTGCTTTATATTCTAGAGGCAATTTAGGTAATCAATTCAAAACATAATGACATAGTGATTTATAAAACTATTATAAAATTATATTTATGACCATGTATGGTTTTGTGAGATATGATATATATACTTGTAATGATGGCTGATCTTGTCATAGATGATAATCTTTTTTTTAATGCTAATTTTTTTAATGGGTTTAAACTTCAGGTTTCAGACACGGATGCTCCCTCAAGAGGAAGACCTTCTTCAGCTAGTCATGAAACAATGGATTAGGGTGGTTATTCAGTACATTAGTAGATTGATTGATCACTTTAGTATATTTTGAAATACATTGATATGTTTTGAAGGATGTTTTAGATATGATCGATTTGATGTTATAATATTTTACTTTAGGTTGAATTATTTTGTATTTGAAGTGATTAGGGAAACATTAATATTTTGAAGCATTTGGATTATATAAAGTTTCTTATTATGCTTACTTTATTATTATTTTTTAATGTAAAAATAAAATAAAATCCAAACAAAAAAAATGAAAAAAATTGTTTTAAAAAAAAAATTTGGTGGGAAATCAAAAAAAGAATTTAAGGGAAACAAAAAAGAAAAGATTACCAATAAAATTGCGGGAAATTTAAAAAACAATTGTGGAAAACCAATAAAAAAATATATGGAAAACAAAAAAAAAGATTGTTAATAAATTGTGAGAAATATGGGAAAAAAAATTGTGGGAAACCAATAAGAAATAAATGGGAAACATAAAAAAAGATTGTTAATAAATTGTGGGAAATATGGGAAAAAAAATTGAGGGAAATCAAAAGTAAAAATTGTGGGAAACCAAAAGAGAAAAAAAAAATTCAAAAAAAGAAGAGGGAAAAGATGATAGCGGCGGTTAACCGCCGCAATATTTACAGGTGAAGTTGCAACGCAATGTCCATTAGCGGCGGTCTCAACTGTCACAAACACAAATATTCCTAAAAGCAGGTAAAGATGATAGCGATGACGGTTGAAACCGACGCTATATGCTCACAAAAACATTCAACGCAAAGACAATTAGCGGAGGTTAGCAACCGCCGCAACACCCCAATCAACCGTCGCAAATTGACTTAGCGGCGGTTATACCAACGGTTGCCTTGAACTACCGCTACATGACCTAGCGACGCCTTTTTCTGGGACGCTTTTGCGACCGCCCCTGTATGCATTTAGCGGCGGTTTGAACCACCGCTGTACCCCCCTTCAACCGCCGCCGCTTGCCAGTTTTGTTGTAGTGTATGGTATTTTTTCCTTTCGCATGTTTCAACATTTGTTGAATTTTCATCAATTATTTCAAAGAATCAACCAATAGTGTTCATAAACATTTGTATTCAAGATCATTCACTTATATTCGTCGGTTTCCCACTTAGTTTGTGCCTTGAGATGGTGCCGACTGCTGAACAAACTACTAAGGGTTCATTAAAACTAAAGTTCAAAGCTTTGTCAAAACTAGTACTCAAATCAGTTTTACACACTTCTGAGAATCTAAGGTGTTAAAACGGTATTGATTTTATCTAACCGTTACCCAAATTTCACAAAATAGCCTAGATAGTGCAAACAACCTATATACTTTCAAACAATCAATATCAAGCATCAAAACTCAACACTTTGCTTTTCACAAGAAATTTTTTGGTATAGCTCAAGAAATGGGAAAGTCAGACAATAACAAAAACAACACGCAAAAACTACTCAATTTAAGTGAACTATCCTAAGGTTTTATTATGCATGCAAACTAAATGACTTAAAGTAAAAGGAAAGCGATAAAGCTTCCTCCCCCATACTTAAATCGAGCATTGTCCCCAATGCAACGACTAAAAAGCGAGGTTGGAAGAAGAACCTGAATAGCCAAGCTTTCATAACTACGAAGCCGTTGAGCGTGCTATTTCTTTATTACCTGCAAAAATAAAATGGACTAAAAAGAAAACATTAGAATCAAAATCAGCGGGTTGCCTCCCACTAAGCGTTTTGTTTAATGTCGGTGAGCTCGACTTCAAAGAGGGTGAACTAGTTCACGTTTTAGTGGACAGGGCGGATAGGTTAAAGTTTGCAAAAGTAGAGTCACTATCCTTAAGATTGTAATGTTTCAACCGCTGTCCATTAACTGTGAATGTACCACCGGAGTCACTCTTTATTTCAATCGCCCCATGAGGATATGTCTTAGAAATTGTAAAGGGGCCTGACCACTTTGAGCGAAGTTTTCCAGGAAAGAGTTTAAGTCTTGAATTAAAAAGAAGTACTAGCTCTCTTACTCGAAGCTCTCTCCTAGATAGACGCTTGGCATGCCATTTTTTAGTTCTTTCCTTATAGATTCTAGCATTCTCATAAGCATCTAACCGAAGTTCTTTTAACTCATGGATATCCAAGATTCTTTTCCTACCGGCGGTGGTGTAGTTAAAATTAAGGGCCTTGATAGCCCAATAAGCCTTGTGTTCTAATTCCACCGGTAGATGGCATGATTTGCCATAAACAAGCTTGAAGGGAGTGGTCCCAATTGGGGTCTTATACGCTGTCCTATATGCCCACAACGCCTCATTTAGCTTTAAGGACCAATCCTTCCTAGAGGTTGCAACTGTTTTTTCTAGAATTTGCTTCATCTCCCTATTGGAGACCTCTACTTGCCCACTTGTTTGTGGGTGATAGGGAGTTTCTACGCGGTGTCGGAGCCCATACTTAGATAGTAGCCTTTCAAAAATCCTAGAGATAAAATGGGAGCCACCATCGCTGATGACGAGTCTCGGCACACCGAACCTAGGGAAGATCTGGTTCTTAAACAGTCTAATCACTACTTGGCATCATTAGTTGGAGAGGCAACAACCTCGATCCATTTGGACACGTAATCAACAGCCACAAGTATGTATCTGTTTCCTAAGGAAGATGGGAATGGTCCCATGAAGTCTATCCTCCATACATCAAACACTTCCACTTCAAGGATGCCTTGCAGAGGCATTTCGTCGCGCCTAGAGATGCCACCAGCGCGCTGGCACTGATCACAACTCCGTGTGGAAGCGTGGACATCTTTCCAAATAGTGGGCCAATAAAGGCCGGCTTGCAAAATCTTAGCTCAAGTTTTGGAAGTACTTGCATGTCGCCCATATGGCGCAGAATGGCAATGAGAAATAATGTTTTGCGCCTCTTCTTCGGGGACACATCGACGGAAGACTCCATCGGCACCTCTCTTGAAAAGGAGAGGGTCATCCCAATAGTAATGTTTCAAATCACTGAAGAATTTCTTCTTCTGTTGTTAGATCAGATCGGGCGGAAAAACTCTCGCCGCTAGGTAGTTGACAAAATCAGCATACCATGGCAGTGAATCCCTCGTACAAACAGAGTTGACAACTTCAGTGTTGTCATTAATTAAGGGGCACTCGGAGGCGACACTCTCCTTAAGGGCTACTAGCCTCTCATATGGGAAGTCGTCATTTATGGGCGCCTTTTCAAGCGCCATTCCCTCCATTCTTGACAAGTGGTCCGCAACTGTGTTGCCGATTCCTTTCTTATCTTGGATCTCTATATCAAATTCTTGAAGGAGCAAGATCCATCTTAGAAGCCTAGGTTTGGCATCCTTTTTGTTCACAAGGTACCTAATTGCCGCATGGTCGGTATAGACAATGATTTTGGCCCCTATGAGGTAAGAACGTAATTTGTCTATTGCAAACACAACAGCCAGGAGTTCTTTTTCAGTGGTGGCGTAGTTCATTTGCGCGGGGTCTAAAGTCCTACTAGCATAGTAGATAGCATGAAGCTTCTTGTCTTTCCTTTGACCTAAGACTGCGCCTATGGCATAGTCACTAGCGTCACACATGATCTCAAATGGTAAACTCCAATCAGGTGGCTGCATGATGGGTGCGGAAATGAGAGCTGCCTTTAATTGGTTGAATTCTTTCAAGCACTCGTCATCAAAAATGAACTCGGCATCTTTCATTAACTGCCCGGTTAGGGGCTTGGTGATCTTGGAGAAGTCCTTAATGAATCGCCGATAGAAACCAGCGTGACCTAGAAAGCTTCGGACCTCTCTCACAGTTTTGGGAGGTGGTAGATTCTCAATGACTTGGATTTTAGCTCTATCTACCTCAATCCCTTTGTTGGACACTATATGTCCAAGAACAATACCTTGACGAACCATGAAATGGCACTTTTCCCAGTTTAGTACAAGATTGACCTTTTCACATCTTTCAAGTACCTTTTCTAGGTTTGTCAAGCATCCTTCAAAACTTTTCCCACACACAGAGAAGTCATCCATGAAGACTTCCATGATATCATTGATGTAATCAGCGAAGATCGCTTGCATACATCGTTGGAAAGTTGCAGGGGCATTGCACAATCCAAATGGCATTCGCCTATAGGCAAATGTGCCAAAAGGACAGGTGAAGGTTGTTTTCTCTTGGTCATCGGGATGAATAGGAATTTGGAAGAATCCCGAGTAACCATCCAAATAGCAGAAGTATGAATGTTTTGCCAAGCGCTCAAGCATTTGATCAATGAAGGGCAAAGGGAAATGATCCTTGCGCGTGGCCGTGTTAAGTTTCCTATAGTCAATGCACATTCTACTTCCGGTTACAAATCTTTGGGCAATGGACTCGCCGTTCTCGTTAGTAACTACAGTCACCCCTCCCTTTTTGGGTACGACATGTACGGGACTGACCCATTTACTGTCGGTGATCGGGTATATGATTCCTGCTTCTAGAAGTTTTTCTACTTCCTTTTTAACTACTTCAGTGAGAATGGGGTTTATCCTTCTTTGTGGTTCTCGAGAGGTTTTGCAATCTTCCTCGAGCAAGATGCGGTGCATACAAAGAGAGGGACTTACCCCTTTTAGATCAGAAATGTGATATCCTAAAGCAGCTGGATACTTTCTTAGGACTGTCAGTAACTTGGCAGTTTCTGACTTTCCTAAATCTGCACACACAATCACAGGACGCTTAAGCTCTTGATCAAGGAATTCATACCTTAGGGTTTCAGGTAGAGGTTTGAGTTCTAGGGAGGATTGGTCGGGAGAAGGCGTCGGGCTCGGTGTAATCTCAAAGCATTCACCAAGCTCGTCATCTTGAACCTCGAGAGTTGGAGTTGGAGAAGATCTTAGGATTTCAGAGTATGCAGTTGGATCATTCTCCATCTCTTTTCTGCATTCGTCAATGACGTCTAACAGATAGCAAGTATCATCTATGGCTGGTGCGTTAAGAAATTGTGTCAAAATAAATTCAACTTTTTCATCTCCCACTTCAAAAGTGAGCTTTCCTTTCTTTACATCAATTATCGCACCAGCTGTAGCTAGGAATGGCCTTCCTAAGATGATTGGCGTGTTAGAGTCTTCCTTTATGTCCATGACTATGAAGTTAGTCGGGATGAAGAATTGACCTATACGCACAGGAACGTTTTCTAGAATACCTAGAGGCATCTTGATAGAACGATCAGTGAATTGAATAGACATCCTAGTTGGTCTCAACTCTCCTAACTTTAATCTCTCGCATATGGTCATGGGCATGAGACTTATGTTGGCACCTAAATCGCATAGGGCCCTATCTATGACAAACTTTCCAATGACACAGGGTATAGAGAAGCTTCCTGGGTCTTTGAGTTTAGGTGGCATTTTGTTTTGGAGGATGGCGCTACACTCGGCAGTGAGCATAATAGTTTCACAGTCCTCGATCTTCTTTTTGTTGGTTAAGATCTCCTTAAGAAATTTAGCATATGCGGGCATTTGAGTGATAACTTCAGTGAATGGAATAGTTATATTCAACTGCTTGAGAAGCTCCACGAATTTCTTGAATTGCCCCATGCTTTTGGTCTTTTCAAGCCTTTGAGGGTAAAGAATGGGAGGTTTGTAGGGCGGCGGAGGCACATAAGGTTTCTCTTTTACTTTGGGCTCCGCGTCACCTCCTTCTTTTTCTTTAAGTTCACTCTCTTTCTCGGCTGGTACATCAAGCCTTTGTTGCATGAGTGGCCTCTCAGTCCTAGGATCATTTGGTTCATCATACTGTGTTCCACTTCGCAGTGTCACAGCGTTCACATGTGCTTTGGGATTAGGCTGAGGTTGGCCTGGAAATGTGCCTGTAGGAGCAGACGTAGATGCTTGTTGTTGGGCCACTTGTGCAACCTGAGTTTCTAGTATCTTACGATGGGTGGTCAAAACATCTACTTTGTTGTTCAACTGCTCAAACATCTTGGTGAAGTGCATATTTTGATTTTTAAGTCCTTCGTTTGTTTGCAGCTGGGACGCCATGAAGGTTTCAAACATGACATCAAGACTAGACTTTCCAGGGTTATTTGGATTCGGCATGGGAGCCTTTTGAAAACCTGGCGGACTAGAGGGTGGTCCTTGTCTAGGTGTATACAATGCATTGTTGCTCTTGTATGAGAGATAGGGACTGCTCTTCCAAGCTGAGTTGTAGTTGTTGGAGTATGGGCCTCCTTGGGAGTAGTTTAGTTGATCGGAGGGAGTTCCGGCCAAGAGTTGGCATTGAGCTATGGCATGCCCAGGAGTGCCACATATTTCACAGTTCGAGACTGTCGCTGCTACGGTAGTAGACAGAATGTTGAGTAAGCTGTCTAATTTCTGAGTGAGAGCATCAATCTTGGCGTTGACATGGTCAAGGCCGCTTATCTCATGCATTCCACCTCTTGAGTGAGGCTTTTGTGTGGGGGTCCTCTCGCTTCCCCACTGTTAGTGATTTTGAGCCATACTCTCGATGAGTTGGTAGGCCTCATTGTAGGGCTTGTCCATGAGTGCGCCGCCCGCGGCAGCGTCTATTGTCATCCTTGTATCGCTTCGGGACTGACGCCATTAGCTTTCACTGTATCGGCGTATTGCAGGAAGACGGAGAGGTGGAGATTAGGGTCATCCGCAGGGCTACCCGAGAATTGATTCTGCTGAACAGCTGAAAGCAGGGAAGGCTTAAGCTCAAAATTGTTTGCCTCTATCGCAGGGGCAACAATGCTGTTATGTGGTTCAACATCAGAAGGGGTAGCGTAGTACTTCAGAGGGCGGTTTTGTGGTCCTATTTCCATCTCTAATTCTTCTTCAGATTCTTCTGAATCTGTCTCGGGAAAGATGATTTGATTTTGGGGAACTATGAATCTTTCCCTATATGCTTCAATTCGGCGTCGTACACTTAGTAGACGCTCGGGGTTGTCAATTGGTTGTTCTAATGCTTCGCTTTGTGAGCGAGTACTTGGCATACAATTGACAAACCAAAAACGGTAATATTTTTGTATTTTTTTAGTTTTTGATGTTTTTGATTTTTTTAACAAAAATTAAAAATTGCCTTAGTCTCTACGGTGTAACAACGGAGTTACGATATCGACTAAATTGGTCCCCGGCAACGGCGCCAAAAACTTGATCGACGATTTGTGTATCAATAAATATTTTCTTGACTGCAAGTGCACAGTCTCGTCGTGTAGTTTTAAAAGATATCGAATCCACAGGGACCAATAGTTGAGTACCGTATTTCTGTTGTTGCGGTGTAAATCTAAGGCGAAGAGATAGTTGTTTAGAATTGTTTTAGAATTTAAAAGAAATTAAAAAGAAGAATTAAATTAATTAAAACGGGATATCGGTATGTAACTAATTAACCATCGGGAATTTAATAAATTAATAGCGCGCAAAAAGGATTTATCCGCAGGGCTACCCGAGAACTGATTCTGCTGAACAGCTGGAAGCAGGGAAGGCTTAAGCTCAAAATTATTTGCCTCTATCGCAAGGGCAACAATGCTGTTATGTGGTTCAACATCAGAAGGGGTAGCGTAGTACTTCAGAGGGCGGTTTTGTGGTCCTATTTCCATCTCTAATTCTTCTTCAGATTCTTCTGAATCTGTCTCGGGAAAGATGATTTGATTTTGGGGAACTATGAAGCTTTCCCTATATGCTTCAATTCGGCGTTGTACACTTAGTAGACGCTCGGGGTTGTCAATTGGTTGTTCTAATGCTTCGCTTTGTGAGCGAGTACTTGGCATACAATTGACAAACCAAAAAGGGTAATATTTTTGTATTCTTTTAGTTTTTGATGTTTTTGATTTTTTTAACAAAAATTAAAAATTGCTTTAGTCTCTACGGTGTAACAACGGAGTTACGATATCGACTAAATTGGTCCCCGGCAACGGCGCCAAAAACTTGATCGACGATTTGTGTATCAATAAATATTTTCTTGACCGCAAGTGCACAATCTCGTCGTGTAGTTTTAAAAGATATCGAATCCACAGGAACCAATAGTTGAGTACCGTATTTCTGTTGTTGCGGTGTAAATCTAAGGCGAAGAGATAGTTGTTTAGAATTGTTTTAGAATTTAAAAGAAATTAAAAAGAAGAATTAAATTAATTAAAATGGGATATCGCTATGTAACTAATTAACCATCGGGAATTTAATAAATTAATAGCGCGCAAAAAGGATTTATCTTTCAGAAAGACTTTCTCAATTTAAAGGTTTAAACCTCACACTCTCGTTTTATTGATAAAAACCATACTAACTAGACTAGGAGTTTTACTGTCACTTTTCTACCACCTTAGTTTCGAAAGTATATTTTGAAAATCAATAAGTCCTAATTAATTCTAACGTGGCTCTCGCTCGTTCAAAAATTAATATCAAGTTTCTACTATCTAGTTAAAACCTCAAACTCTTGCTCTATTGATTTTAACCTTAATTGCTTTATTTTACTTTCGTTCAAAAGCATAGGAGTTTTAAAATTAAGAAACCCGAATCAGAAAAATAGTTTAATGTGCGCGCGCTAAATCATTATTAAATCCCCTTCGGAGAATTAAATTACTTACCGATATCTAGGAATTTAGCTAGCCATGATAAAAGAAACAAACAAATAAAAACAGTAAATTAAATAAGGCATAGTAAATAAATAATTAAATAAAAGCATTAAAAACCTGGAAATAAAATTCTGAAATAACTTGAATTAAACTTGCTGGAAATAACCGGTACAGAATTCTTGACAGGAATGCGAAAACGGAATTAAAATCGGACTTCCGATGTGGAAGTACCGATACAGTTAACGAAAAGAAAAATACAAACTGACTGAAATAAAGGAAAGAAAAGGCGTCCGGAGTACTGAATTTGATCTACTATTTATAGAGGGATTTTTCTAGTTACAATCCAAGAAAATAGGAAGTGATAAGCTCATTTTTTATTCCATCCATTAGCCACACGATCAGGATTTGAAAAGGATATGACGCGTGCGTGCTCCCCACGTTGCGCAAAACTCTGTTTTGCTGAGTTTGGGCTTGGTGGCACCCGGCACAAGGTTTCTGGGGGCAATTGCCCCTTTCTGCTAGGCTCCTTTGGTGGGCTGCGCGAATTTGGGCTTTGCACCCCCCTTTTTGCTGCTTTTTTTGCCCTTTTTGCTCAATTCTCTTCTCCGACCTATTTTATTAGACAAAACTGAAAACAAAACAAATACCAACATAAAAGCAGATAAAAGAAATAAAAACATATGAAAATGCAACTAAAGTTCACATAAATTAAGCTAAAAATACGATATGATTTCGTGTCATCAATGACACATAAGCATAACATTCCATGTAATACTCTCATAGCGGGTCAATCCGTATAAATATTACTCCTAATATTTATACCTATGTCAAGACTTGATAACTTCTTATCCTATGATCCATGAAATGTGATCATCATTCTATCTTCAAAATAGTGTTTATGATTTAAGTTTATCTCTTTTCACTATAAAGCTCAACTACGAATATTTTAAGAATAGTGTCTATATGTTTAATGTAAGCTTCATGATTAGGTCATAATTAATATTAAACGGGCTATCTATTTTAGCTAATGAATTCATTATTTTGGACTTTAGAAACATAATAAAGAAATGTCATATTTATATTAAACTCTTAAAGCAAATACTATAAAAATAGATTGGCTGTTAGGGCTTACTCCACGTGCTTATGGTGGTTCTCATCTGCTATTTGTCTTTCTTTTTTCTAGTATGAATTTGTATTTAGAGCTGAAATATATTTAACTGTGATCAGAAATAGTCTATTGTAGGATTTAGTTAGATGAGAATGGTGACATGTAATGTTTAACTCCAAAAGAAATAATCATTGCATCGGTTGTAACTTGTGACACAATTATATTGTTAAACAGAACATATGTTTGTTGTGTAACTATAATGTCTTAAATTTAGATTAAAGAACTTTGATTACAGATTATCCACGGATGATTGTTTGCATAATAATTCATAAACAAAAATTACCCTCTACCTAATATTTATGCTCATTATTTTAACATTTATGCTAGCTCAATCTGAACAATGAGTATATAATATTTGAAGTCAAAATTCCACCTTTTCATATATCTTTAACACTCTCATGCAGTTTGTGCTGCTGCTAAGAATGCATTAAAATCTTCTCTAGCTTTTTTCAAACGAGGACTAATACAAAATGCTGGAGATGCAGGGTATGATGGAGAAGATGATAAAGAGAATCGAACATGTCGCGGTGACGTGTCCGATTTTCTGATACTCCCTCTAGTTGAACCATTTTTCAAAACCCCTTTAATTTCTTTTTCGTAACCAAAAGAAGAATCAATAGGTGAATGTGATTCTACTTCAATAGCATTACCATATTTTATCAATTCCAATGGAAGATCAAAGTAAGAGTTATTAGAATCTCCATCATTCTCATTAGACATAGCTGCAGAAGCCCAAGAACCACATTCAAAATTCTCTAATGAAACATTTCTGGACATTGTTGCATTTACTTTTTGTGATGAAACTTGTTTTCTTGTCTTAATTGGCTTTAATTTACCAACAATGTTAGGTAAAAAAAGACAAAGAGCATTGCATTTGAATTCATCATGTATTGTTGTAGTTGTTGTTTTCATTTGTTTGACAACATTCTTAGGATTCTCCTTAACATGTTCTGTTTTTGTAAAAGTACCATAATGCCACTCCCATTTTTCTAACTCTTTTGTACTTAGTTTAGTCAACCATTGATCAAAATTAAATTCTTCTAAGGAACCATTTTCTCTTCCATCACCACATGATTTGCTCTTCTCAAAATGGGCTTCTTGAAGAAGTTCTTGAAGTGTAGCAACTTCTTCACTTTGTGGTTCCGGGCTTCCGGATTTCGGGTTTTTGACCGAATCGAACCGGGGTGATGAGTTTACTGAATTTGGCAGACTTAGGCTTAAAAATCTTAGCTTTGGAGGTTGTAGGGTTGGAGGGTGCAAAAGGGTGCTAGGGGGTGTAGTGATTATATTTGGCAACTTTGTAGTTTCTTGATTATATACTTTTTTGATAGGTGAATTTCTCAATGAATGTGGATCCACCATAATCTGTTTTTCTTTTTGGAAGCTCTCCATGATTGAGATTTTTAGGTAGAAATGGAAGTTTTGACTTGTGGAAGGACAACGAGTAAATAAGTGCTTATAAAGAAGAGACGTGAAATGTAAAATATTTGTGTAATGCTTGCATGATCATTTATATCTTAGTAGTGAGGATCATGTTCTCTCTTTATTATTGTTAAATGTATATTATATATATTCCCATAGGTATAGTTGACCTCTGGTATTAGATAACTAAGGACCATAAAACACTTGTGATCTTTATGTGAACATTGTTCAGTTCATAGGGGCATCAAATTTTAATTAAGAATTCTTGCGGTTAGAATTTTGAATTAAGATTCTCCTAATTTCTTTTTATAATGAAATAATTTTCTTTAATTTTTTAAGAAGGTTTGCCATCTTACAAAAAAAATAAGAAGGTTTGCCATTATATATATTTTATTTTGTCAAAAGTCTAATGATTAGAAATTCACCTCAAATACGAATAAGTGGGCGTAACATGATAAAACTTGATCCTTACATATTAGGTGTAAATGTTCAACCAATTGAGGTAAATTGATTAGACGGTTTGCCATTATAATTAAGCTTGGTCAATTGGTTATTGTTGTAAGACTATTTTTTTTGTTTTTTTTTTTATAAAGTTGTAAAACCAATTTACCTAAACATTTCTATCGAGGAAAAAAGAAAATTGTGCGCACGAGTCACTTGATAAAATAAGTACTATGTCACAAGTTGAGTTCTATACGTGCTGGGATCAATGAGGGAAAAATTAATCATGTCAAACCAGACAAAATTATCTTCGGTCTAATAAACAATTGATAGTTATTTGGTGTCAATCTCACGTCTTCATCCTTAAAAAAAAAAAAAAACTTATCCTTCAAAAAACATCTCATATATACTTATGTTATTTTTAAAGTATGAAGTTTTCACTAAACTTAGCGATAATTAATTTTCAATTGAACTTGTGAAGTATACAAAATATGTTATTTCCTCTTTACCGAATTATTTTCATCATGATCACATATTTTAATATATACTAGTATGTTAGCCCGTACTGTGCATGAGATTATTTTCTTTATTAATGTCATTTATTAATTTATTTTAAATTATTATTTGATTACCTTATTTTTAATAGTGGAAGACGATTAAAAGTCGGACAAAGTGTGCACTAAGTCCCCAATTAGCCGAGAAGCGAACGGATGTGCATCCGTCTCCTCTTTTTAATCCACTTTTGTTAGAACATATTTCATTTACAAGACAAGATTTTATTTAAATAAACCTCTATATACGTGTCTATTTGTAACTAGTCTGAGTATTGGTTAATGATGATTAAGTGCTTTATTTAGAAAATGACTCTCTTGTCCTTTTATGTGGTACTATTTTTTTTTTCTTTTTTCTAAAAATATACATGTCATACACGTTAGTCACTTACACACAAGGACTCTCACTACCAAAACTTTTCATATTCTTCTAAACCTCCAACGCTTTAGTTCATTCTCATCTCTCTAGCATTACCAAAACCCTAACCTCCATCAAATGGCTTCGTCATCGTCTGCTCCTACTGTTACTTCTACTCAAGCTGCTTCATCGTTACTAGTTCCTGATGTTTCTCCATTAGTAAATCTACAGAAACAGAAGAAGTATTCTATAACAAAAGATACAATGAAGTTCAAAAGCACGCATCTGAAATGCGTTGTTGAGAAAAGGGTTGATTTCAACAGTCTGAAGGCAAATGGTTTTGATGTTCAGAAAATGTTCTTCAAACAAGGTTTGGAGAAATACTTCAATATCTTGAATGGTCCGTACTTTGATGAGATGGTGAAAGAATTTTGGATGAAAGCTTACGTTTTTGACAAACACTCAGCACATGAAGAAGTTGAAAAGCTGATTAAGAAAAATCCTCTCTTGAAAGGGAAAACAAGAGAAGAACTAGGGCTTCCTGAGTTCACTCAAACAGAGATTAGGTCCAATATTGCAGGGATGGACATTGTGATAACTGCTGATCACATTGCAAAGGTGTTAAACTTGCCTAATCATGGGATGCTTCTAAGTGTTTACAAGAACAAGCCTCACAACTCAACTGTTCAGACTCTGCTGTTTGAAAATGATAAGTCGTATGAGCAAAGAGACTTAAAAAGATTTTTCAAGGTGGTTTACAAAATTCTTTTTGAATCTATTGCAACAAAAGCAGGTGGAACAAACTGTATATCTTCTGAGAAGAAATACTTCATGTATTTCTTGCACAACTTCATTAAAATGAATGTGCCAAGATACATATCTGACCATCTTTGTGAAGTAATTTCCTGTAGCATTGAGTTTGGACACGTCAACTGTCATCATGCTAGATTACTATCACACATGTTCCTTTTAAGCAACTTTCATGAAATCCTGAAGAAGGATTATCCTGGTTTTGTTAAGTCATCTTTTCTTGAAGAAAGAATTGTTGATGGAAAATCTCTCAAGAAGATGCATCTGTTTAAAACAGAGGTTATTGTTCCCAACAATCCTCTCCTAATGAACAAAGAAGATCAGAGGCTGCTGTCTTCCTTTCCTGAGGTGGATATAGAAGAAGCAAAGAACATTGTGGAAGGATTGATCAAGCACTGGGAAAAATATGGTGTTGAGACTGCTAGAAATGAGGTGGATATCACCAAACTTGGCTTTGATAAAAAGCAAGATTTTATGATGAAATCTATGGTGAAGAGAGACAGAATTTTGAAGAAAAACAAGAATGCTGGTGTTTCTATTTTGGATGATAAAGAAAGGGAAATTCAAGAAAAAGAAAAAGAAGCAAGAACAAAGAAAATCAATGATAGACAAAGAAACAAGAGGAAATTGGTGGTTTTAGAAGAAGAAGAAGAAGAAGAAGAAACTGATGAAGAACCACTTGAAGCAAAGAGAAGAAGGTATAAGAGGCAAAAAGAAGAACAAGCAAGCCAGAATCAAATGCAGAATTAAGGTATGTCTTCTGAAAACATTATTAATGAGCATACAGATTCTCAATCTAGGACTGTTAAACCTAGAAATGTTGTTGCTTCTTCCCCTAAACCTTCATCTGACCCTATTGTTGTAGATAAGCCTTTACCCAAACCAACAACAATGGAACCTTCAACTAAACCTTCATTTTTAGATGTTTTGTCTGAACACCTATTGTCGCACCGCGAAAATCGCCCGAGCGTATAGGACACTCGGAATGACACAGAGTCGCCACCAAATTTTATTTGTTAAGGAAAATATTGATAAAACCTTGAAAACAATGGAAAGATGGTCATCGCAACCATTTCCAGGTTCGGGAGTTGATTATGCAAGGGGAAGGTACTAGCACCCCTTACATCCGTTGTACTCAACGGGAACCTCCTAATTAATTCTAGGGTATTAAGACTTTTAGGGTTTGTTTACATGCTTTTTTATGTTATTAGAATTTTATTTTATTTACAAATATTTACAAGAAAGAGAAAAAATTAAGTTTTTTATTATTATGTTTGACAAGATGTAGAACCTTGCTCCTACGTATCCTCTGGTGCGATGAGGAATTCAAAGCTACGTAGTTCTTGGTACAAATTGTTTGTTGGTGTTTTTTAGTGAACGATGTTTTAATCGCATTCTAGTGGTTAAACTCAGCTTGTATGCTCGCACGATGGAGGCTTAAGCGTCGTTTGTATCACGTTAGAAACGATTGAAAATCGTTTTATGAAAAAGGTTTTTAATTTGATTTTTAAATTGGCCCAAAGGCAAAACTTAATGATGTGTTGAATGTTTTTTAATAGTGGAAGACGACTAAAAGTCGGACAAAGTGTGCACTAAGCCCCCAATTAGCCGAGAAGCGAACGGATGTGCATCCGTCTCCTCTTTTTAATCCACTTTTGTTAGAACATATTTTATTTAATATGTCACGTTTTTTATATTTTGATATTTTTTAATATTTATGTATCCTTGTATTAAAGACAAGATTTATATATTAAATTAAACTAAACAAAAAACCCGTTTTCTGTTTGACTTATTTTCATTGTTACAAAATGGGTGTAAGTAAAAATTGTTTTAGAATCCATAACCATATATAAGGATAACTACAATGGACTAACCAATACAGAAAAATAAATTAATAATGTAAAACGTTAGTGTTAATGAATAAAAAAAAGGAAGTAAGTGTTCATACAATGGCATGTTAATAGGAACTAAACCACATATAATAAACAAACTGTGCACAAAATAAGACATAGAGAAACATACTCGAGGAACAAAACGCGTGCAGCAAAAGAGAAAGAAATTACAACGGGACGGAAGAGAAAGAGAGACGGTGGTGATGGTCTGGAGTAGCAATGGGCAGCTACCGTGTTGTTTTTTACATGACTGGTTTTGTAGAGAATTCTTATTGTGTGTGGAGAATTTTTGTTGTGTGTAATTGTGTAGAAAGAGCCTCTATTTATAGTTTTAGAATCAGGCTTTTTAAAACTTGAATGAATCTTTGAGAGATTTGATTTGTTAATTAGTATGAGGAGATTTGGTTTATTTTTGTGATTGATTTGCTCTTATTTTATGTTTTAGTGTTAATTATATTTTCTTGCTCTCCAAGACCAAAGATTTAGTCCTTTTTTATTTTGATTTACTTCCCTTTTTTATTTTTTAGTGTCTTTCTCATTTTCTTTCTACACAAGTTTATATATTTTCCTTCTTTTTATGTATATGCTTTATTTTTATAATTTTGGACAAACAAAGAAGAGATAATAAATATTACCAAAAATAAATAGAAAAAGTTTCTTGTTAGAAAAATAAATAAAAAAAGTTAGTATGATTAATGAGATAAAAAATAAATGTACCAAGTAGGGCTAGAACACATGACCTTGTGCTAGTAATATTTCCAAATGCTCTTCTCACTACCATCTCAACTAACTTGCTATTTCGAAAATTAAATTGACCAAAAAATATATATACAAAATAAAGAGGGCAAATTTTGGGGTATGACACCTATCACCTCAAACCATCCATGTTGAATCTTCTAACTTACCTGAAACCCCATCCAAACCAGTCTCTAAGAAGAAGAAAACTAAGTTAGATGAACTTGAAGAGAAACTTTTCAAAGTTGTCACTGATTTAAGTTCTGATTCTTCATCAGAATCTGAACTTTCTCCTCCTCCCAACTATAAAGATACATCTGTTAAACAATCATCTCCATCTAAGCCAACTATTCAAATCATTGATCCTTTGACAGAAGTTAATTTTGAACCTCTCTATACAGTCACTTCACCTCCATCATCCCCAATCCATATGTCAACAAATTCTGAGCCACAAAATCTATGTCAAACCTTTTCTGAACCAGAAATTTCATATCAATCTATTCTTGACAACATAGTGTCTCAACATTCCAATAAGATTGTATCTAGTATTGAGATTTTGGATAGGCTTATCAATAATGATATTAGAAGATTACATCTTTTGAAATCATCTCATGCTATCATGCCTTGTCAGATTGTGGAAAAGATTGATGAAATAGATGGTTATCAGAGGTTAATTATGGCTGCTTTGAAGAAGAAATATGTTGAAGAGCTAACTTTTGAACATTTGAAGTTCTGTGATGAATCTGAGAATGCTATTGGCAGATCTCTTTAGAAACAGAAATTTACTCTTACAAGTTCCTCTCATGAGAATATGGTTCTTATGGAATATGAGAGAAGGATGATGATGCTGAATGATGTGAACAAATATGATGGTGAAGAGTCTGCTGAGATGGTTATAACAAGTTCAAGTGCTACTGATCAGGCAAGGTTTTTGAAGATTGAAGAAGTACAAAAAGAACAGAAAGACAAGCTTATCTCTTTGGAAGCTGGGTTAGATGAAGTCAAGGCTAATCAGAAGGATCTAAAGGAAACTTTGGATAGAAATCCTAAGAAGTCAGATAAACAGTTTGAGAAGCTGCTGAAGCTGATTGAGTCAAGGCTGCTACCCAACCCTTCTTCATCTCAAACCTAGGATTCTATGTCTGAGCACATTTCTTTTTGAATATTGTTATGACTGTAATATTTGAACATGTTTTTACTTTATTTGCATGAACATCTACTTGCTTTATTATCTATATGTTTGGCATCATATGATTGTTTATGTTTATTTTTTTTGCTTAACATGCTTTTGAAAATGTTTTCAAATCTGTTTTGAATATAAAAGCACAAAGAAATAATAGAAACATTCAAAGCATAAACATGAAATTTTTAGTGATTATAAAAGAATCATCAGTACATGAGATCCTACTTCTATTTAGAATCTAAATCTGATTTTTGAGAACTACCAGAGCTTGAGTTTACTGTTGGAGAATGATTATTCTCTAAGAACCTCATATAATCAGAATATGGCCTATCAGAATCAGAAGAGGAATCTGAACCCTCATAAAGTTTTGGATCATATGTTCTAAGAAATTCTGCATAATTAGAATCAATTTCATCAGAATCTAAAGAAAATGTTATATACACCAGTTCTTTTGGTGCTGCTTTGATTTGAGTCTATTACTTCTTCTCAATGGAGCTGAAGAAGAACCTTCTCCCTTCAACTTCTTTCCTTTTGGCTTGGATTTTGATGGTGATTCTTCTTTCTTCACTTCTTGTGGCATTTTACCTTTGTTTGCTCTTCTATCTTTATCCATTATTCTGAATATAATGTGTGGAAGTGTTGAGTAAATTGAACTTGATGCCATATTGCTTTTATAGACTTCAAAATGGTTTTAAGTCACGCGGTTTTTCAAAATGTCATTTATGATACTGTTGCAACCGTCCACTGACTTGTCTGTTTGAAAGTTGTGCTTTGACTGATCTTTTAAGTGTTATTAATGTCTTTACTTCTTTTTATAAAATTGTTTTTGTTTGAGAGCCAGCTGGTCTTCTTATCCTATTTCTATCAAAGGTGTACAATCCAAAGTACACATAGCTTCCATAGATGTAGGAAAAGGACATAGGATAAAATAAAACTTGTCCTTGCAAGTACAACACAACTCATAGTAAAGAGTGTTGGAACAACACTGGTTTTGACCAAGCCCTTAAGGTTTTGATGATAACAAAGTATTAATGAACAATATGGTATTTTAATATTTTATCTAAGTGTGCAGGTTAAAAGGAATATTTAAATAATCACATTTGATATTAGAAGCTCTGAAACAAGCGCAAAATAAGATATCAGAAGCAATGATATCAGAAGCAACATTGGTCAGAAGTTATTCCAAGTAAGAAGTTGGTTAACTCATAAGCTATGTTGAGTCTGAAGGTCTTGAGTTTTAGAAGCTGAGGAATCAGAAGTTATGTTGGGTACATAAATTCTGAATGACTTGCCAGAAAACGTCAGTGTTAACTGGTAGTAACTCAACGATTGGAAATCATTTGAATTGAAAGGTTGTGATTGATTGTGAAATCATAGTACAACATTCTTATCATCAGGATAATGACGTTAGTACTATTTTACTTCATATGGGCGAATATTCTCATACAAAAGGAATGAATGGATAAGCATTACCAGAAATGGCAAATATCCCATGTTACTTTTGTCCTTGCACAGCTAGCGTGAAAATGACCTCTGCAACGGTCAGAATCCTCAAACGTCTCTATTGTTCTCTTACATATAAATAGAGAGCAAAGTTTTGAAGATCATACGACGCAAATACAAAAAGTTACAACACTTATTCTGTTTTTATACAAGACTGCAAGCACTCCTTCTGAACTTATTTCTTTTGTGCTTCTGACAATCTGTTTTCTTAGGAATCAATTGTTAGAGTCTTTTCAGTTGTGTTGTACTCTTTGAGAACTCTTGATTTTAACATCAAGTGTTCTTCACTATAATTATTCTTTTGTTTTGTGTTAGGAAGTCTCTTGCTTGAGAGCTTGAGCAATAGGAAGTCTCTTACTAGTGTGTTTGAGCATTTTAATCTAAGTGATTGTAGTGAAAATCCCTTGGAAGTGCAAGGGGACTGGACTACTCTCGGTTTGTGAGAGGAACCAGTATAAAATTGCTTGTCTCGTCTCTCTCTCTCTGATCTCTCTTTTATTCGTGTTAGCGTTAATTGTGTTTGTTTATCCGCTGGTACTTCTGATAAGTTTGCAGAACTTGAAGAAGTTTTTTAAAATCACCAAAACACAATTCAACCTCCCCTTCTTGTGTTTTTCACACCTTCAAAGAGTATGTTGTCTAAAGCTTATTGGCCCATAAAATGTCCTCAAATAGTGACAGCTTGCAATGTTCTAGCAAAAGGCTCCTTGTGACATTGAATATTAAATTCATGTTTTATTCCTCAAACATGACTAAAAGAGAAAGCTTCTCTTGTCACTATTAGCTTCTTGCCTAAAATGACTTATGCACTGTTGAGATCTTGTGCATTAAAATTCTCTTGCATAAAGTTTATATTTGTCTTGTGATCAGAAGCCATAAATAAGTGCTCATGTTGAACTGCTTGTTGCACGCGCAGACTTGCCAGACATGAGAATGTTCTCAGACCATTCTCATAATATGCCAGTTTCAACATAATAAAAGATAATGATATTTAATTGATAAACTTTTGTTCCTGTCTTATTTTAATCACTCAAAAGCACTTGTTATATCACAAAGAGATCAGAATTCAATGCATATAATAAAACTCTCACATTTTTCTGTAAAAAAACTCTGATATTCAGTAATCTTCCTAAGTTTATTGTAGATTTATTCTTTTGAGTCCCATGAAACTAAATTTTTTGTTACATATATTGCAAATTAAGATATATTTTCCCAACGTTCACTACAAGAAAAACTGTTATTTGACAGGGGCGAAACCCCCAGGAAAATGCCAAAAACCCCTGGGAAACGCAAATTTGATAGGGAATTTGACAGGGCGCTGTTTAAACAGATTTTTGGTAAACAACCGCTAGTTTGCAATGCTTGAGAGACCAACTAGAGAATCTCGGAACATGTTTTTTGCATTCATTGTTTATGTTTGAAAATAACAATGTTCATTTACGCAAATGAACAAGTTTGTTTGATAAAGAAAAGTAAATGAAAATAAAATAACTTGAAATGACAAGAAAAGTAAATTGAACGACAAGAAATGTAAAAATACTCAAAGTGAGTACGTATTGATAAGAAAAAGTAAATAATTCAATGAAGTAAATGCAAAAAATGTAAATGAAAGCAAGTAAATTGCATGAAATAGTAAATTGCATTGAATTTAATAAATGGTGATCACAGAAACATACATGTTGCCTTGTGTATTCCTTTCATTCGAACGCATGGGTACTCATAATGTCTAAGAATTTTTAGTATGTGAATTTGTGATAGAAATTACATCAAATGAACTAGTATTTATAGATAAATCCTACAACTATCTATTAACGACTATATAACATTCATTTGACAAGTGTCTTGCCACTTAATCTTCATTCTTGAATGTCAATAGTTGTCACGTTTGAATAAAGAGTTGCAATGATTTGAATTTTGAATCTTCACAAATGTTGATAAATTACCAAGTTACAAAATGTCGTCGAGTTCGAATGATCCTTGATAGCTACTCGGAATGTGGATGACTCGAATCAAATCTTGATTTTGCTTGGACTTGTGAATGTTTTCCATCTTCTGAAATTCATGAATATTTTCTTATAACAATGTTCTTTTTGCTTAAATGCATTACCTTTGACGTTCACATGAAATTAAATGATATGGAAATATTAATTTCCATGATTGAAGGTTTATTGATTGCATTCAAAGAACATTTAGTGCATATTTTGATTTAACCAAAATATGGGGTTTATATTTCAAAATAAAATCTATCTATAAAACATAAAATGAGTTTAATTGGAGTAAGAATTTATTTGTGATTTTTAGAATTAGAAAATACAAATCTATATATATATTATTTGAGAGCCTTTTTTCAAAGTCTCATGTACACGTGTCCATTTCTCAATGCTCCTCTTCTCATAGAGTTTTTGCAATTAATACAGTTTTTCACAATTAATTCTCATTCTCAATTTATTTATTTTTTATCAAAAAAATCATTGAAGTATTATAATGTTCAAATTTTAATCATCAGTTACGGATTTTTTTTGTGAGAATCTATATATATATTATTTGAGAGCCTTTTTTCAAAGTCTCATGTACACGTGTCCATTTCTCAATGCTCCTCTTCTCATAGAGTTTTTGCAATTAATACAGTTTTTCACAATTAATTCTCATTTTCAATTTATTTATTTTTTATCAAAAAAATCATTGAAGTATTATAATGTTCAAATTTTAATCATCAGTTACGGATTTTTTTTGTGAGAATCAATTAAAAAGGTAATATCAGCCAAAATCATACTATTATTATGCTATTAAATTTGAATTCCATAATTAGCATTTAATTCACATTCTTTGTTTGAATCATCTTAAAAAGAAATTTGTATATAATGAATCTTCTCACAAAACTTTGCAATGAACATTTATCTTTCCATAATTAGCATTTAATTCACATTCTTTGTTTAAATTTCATGTGAATTTCATGTGAATTGTCTAATTTGATTAATTTTCTTAGTGTCAGATATTGATTTTCTCATTTGATTAATTTTTTGAATGTAGATGGTATCATATGGGTTGCTGCAAATCCTGCACAAATTATCAAGAATATGGAGAACATGAAAATATTGATTGAACATTGTCATAGGTATGCATTTTATTGTTTAAAATTCTATGGTTTATTGTTTAATTTTCACCACAAACGTGTAGTCTATTTTTTTTTTAAAAAATATAGATATATTCTACTCTTGATTGCAAAGATGATGGTTAAGGTCGTATCATGGTTACTATTTGGAATACTTTGCAACATGTGAAAGGTATTTTGATTGTATTTTTTTATGAAAAAATAATAATATAATTAACCCATAAATTTTTTTTGACAAAGTAATAATAGAAATGTAATCTTTTTTCACCAAAAAAAATAATATATTTAACCACGTTTAACCATAAAATATGAAGGACCTTGCCTCTCTTAATTTTCATGATTACTGCTATTAATGATATCATAATATTGCAATAATGATATTAATGCTATAAATTGAAAATTCGTAAATTTAAATTGAAGAAAATACGTGTGTCAAATACTTTTCTAATTAGAGGACATTAGTATCAAAATTTGATTCAATAATTTAAGAGCAATTAATTTTGTCTACCAAAATAAACCAACTAATAATTTCAATTGGAATCAATTAACGATATTTTTTCCAATATATATAGTATTTCAATTTCAATGTGTTATGTTAAAATGTACAATGCCAATGCTTTTTTTTTTCTTCTTCTTTTGATTTCTAATTTCTAATTTCTATTTAGTCAATTTATTTTTCCTTCTTTTGCAGAATTTGTTGAATTCTTCTATTCCAAAACATCCAATGTGGTATTAGTAATTCATTGTTGAATATTACAATTTTTTTATTTTTTTTTTATTTCTGTAATTTTTAATTTAATTGATCTATTTGTTCATAAAGATCATGTGTATTTCTTTTACATTAAGGAATTTTATTTTATGTTGTACATATGTGCTATATAATTTTAGTTATGATTCTTATTTTCCATCTCTTTTAACACTATTTTTCTCATTTTTTTAAGGCAAAAGAGGTGCAGATGGCGAACCAACTACAACGCCCTAGAAAGATAAATTAAATAAATGAAATACCAAAGGAGAAGTTGTTTTTTATGCGTATAAAAATGTTATTTTTCATGCATCTTTACCTCTCTTTTTATTCTCAATTATTCTTTCTCTTTATTATTGATTTTTATTGATTTGTTCTACCTTTTAACTTATGTATATTTTTTGAGGCAATTTATGTATATTTATTCAAAAATAAAAATATGAAATGTCAATTTAATTTTTTTTATTGGGAGCCTTTATTTGAAAACTTTTATACATGACTCATATATTAATACACGACCCTATTTATTTTATTTTTGTTGCATTTTTACGGGACTTGTGTTATTTTTTATGTAATTTATTCGGGCTTAATTACTGTTAAAATTTATACGGGACTATATGTGTGTGTGTTATGTAATTTATACGGGGTTTATACTTTTTCTTGAAGAGCTTTGAAGTATTTGTATATATTGTTGCCGAGTGCTGACTATGTTATAGTTTTTCAATAATTATAGTTGATTCTCTATTTCAAACTATTTCTCTCCGAAATTATTATCAAATTTAAGTATTTCTCAATGATTGATTTTGTTTTTGGGGGAAAAAGATATCATATTTCTTATTTTTGTATGTGGTTGTTAATTTGAAATAACCAATGATCATGATTGTAGATTCATTTAAGTATTTTGTACTTATTTATATATGTTGTACTCTATTATGTGAAAAAAATACAAATAACACAAAAAATATGCAGTGTGATTTTGATCCATAAAATAATACGGAGACTATTTTTTTTTAATATCAACGGGAATTTTTTTTAATGTCAACGGGGGAATCTATATTTCTATTTGAAATTAATACAGAAATCAATAGTTTTGTTATTTATATTGTGGTCTATATCTCTACCCATATATTCACCGACATTCTTTTGTTTGTAATTCATATTCAACTCAAAGTTGTTATACAAAATCTCAAAGTCTCTTCCATATATCCCATGAAGAAATTATTTTCCATCAACTTTATAATTCTTTTAGTGAAGAATAATAGAAACAACACATTTTAATTTCGATAAAAAAATATGAACTATAAGTATCTTCCTTAAGAAAATCTATGACACTATACAAAATTTTACAGTTAGTTTTTATTCCAGAATATTATTTTAATTGTTAAATTATATAAGATTATAAGTATATATATATTTATATTGTATGTAGTTGTTATTAATTATCTTTTATTAACAATTAAAATTTTAAATTTAAAGTAAAATATATTATTTATAAATTAATAAATCAATAAACGCATTTCTACCCGTGCTTGGCACGGGCTCAGAAACTAGTTCTTTTAATTTGAATAAAAAATTTTCCTTCTAAATCAGTTTTGACAAGGTTAAAAGAACTCAAATCAAATTGTCAAATCTAGTCTTATTTTGTGCCCTATTAACTATAAATCATAAATTTCTTAGTTTTATGTAAAATATTTAAGTGCCTCTTATGGGTTGCTGTTTTTCTTCTTCTTCTTCATAGTTTTCGTGGCTTTAAATTCAATTCAAGGGTTAGATTGTAAATTTAAACCGCAATGAAATTGCTAAGTTATTGTTATTGCTAAACTTGCACCTTATCTTATATATATAAAGGGAAGCTCCTCAAGCTCCTAAACCTCCATTATGCCTATGTGGCATATCTAAATGAGCTTCATTTTTCTCTTAGGCTTTCATTTTACTATGTGATAAACTCTATATCTTCTCTAATACCAATTTAATGCATAATTATACAAGTATGAATTACAAGTAAATCAAAAGTTTTTTTAAGCATATAAATCAAGAGGTTGGTACATGTGATATTTATTTAAAATGTTAACATACAAGTAATTAAAAATGAAAAATATGAGATTTTTAATTAAAATAAGATATAATTAAAATGTTCTGACAAATAAAAAATAAGATATAATTCTACTAACTGAAACTTTGAGAGAAAATCTTAAATTGCAATTAAGATAATTTCAAAATAATTATTTGTCTTTGAAGTAAAATACTATATGAACCCTTTATGTAAAATAATTTTTTAAAGTTATTCTTGAAAAAATTCCACTAAAAATTCCAAAATTATTAATTTGATTTAAATAATTATGTAACTTTTTTATTGAAATAAATATATATCCTAAAGTGTTGAAATAATGTTTAAGTTCAACTCAAAATAAAATAGTGAGATAGATGTAAAAGTAAGATGACATTTTTTAGGGTTAAATATGTTTTTGGTCCTTATAAAGTTACAAAATTTTTTTTATAGTCCCTATAAAAAAAAGTGGCATGTTTTGGTCCCTACAAAAAATTTATCAATGCAATTTTAGTCCCTACTAATTTTCAAAATTTTGAAAATTGTTTAATCATCATTAAACTTATAAATTTTTAAATAACTTTTTTTCAACCATGTTTAGAATACTATAAAAAGTTTCATTAGAAAAATTTAGAATTTTTTAAAATGAAAATAATTAAATATGATTTTTTCAAATTTTAATAGTTAAAGATAAAAGTAACCGATATTTCTATGTAGAAATTGAATTTTTAAGTTCTTTTTTTCCGAGGAACTTTTTACAATGTTCTAAACATGTCTACGAAAAAATCATTAAAAAAGACAAATTGGTTTAACAATAAGGATTAAAAGTACATGCATAATAATTTTATAGGGACCAAGAAATGGCGTAAAAGTTTAGAGGGACTAAAAGTAGAAAGTTCATATGTTTATAGGGACTAAAAATATATTTAACCTTTTTTTAAACAAATAGTAAGATGACATGTGAAATGTTAAATTCTTCTAAAATAATAAACTATATATCTATATTTGAGTAAAATAATTAAATCATGTAATTATATTTATCATAATTATTAATTTTCATTTATATAAATATTTTAATTTATAATTTAATCGAATCCACGGAACGCACGGGTTTATTTCTAGTTTTCTATAATACGGAAATTAATTTAACATTGATTTTTCTTAATCAATGAATTGCAAATGCCTTTTCCCAACTTTCTTAAATGCTACCATATAAGAGTCATATTTTACTCCCTTATTTTATTTTTTTTCCTTGACCATATTCATCCTCTTTTCATGTTTTAAGTTGCAAAAATAAAATAAAATAATTTTTTTTTTATATAGATCGTTTACAATTAGATTTATGATAGATAGAGTAAGTACAAAATTTAAATACATTAAGTTTTGGGTTGTGCAATAGATGTGTTGCATACTCTAGTTAAGAGGGGTATGGGTTGAAATTAAGAACATACTTGCTATGATGTAAGATTAAGAATTAGAGTGGAATATTTCTTTTGAATTAAGTTCCTATCATGAACCATTATTGAACTGGGTAAGCATATTAGTAGAGGTAGTGAACTCATGCATATCTACTGTCTAACACTTTTACTTCAAGCGTAAATTTAGGAAAGATTAAGTTGTGGTAATTAGAGTACCCGGCGGAGTTTTTGCTTCAAAATTTAAAATGAATAGTATATAATTTTTTTTTTCTCTAATGTTGTCATGTGTTATATATATTACTTCAACTATAGTAAATATGCTTGTGATTGTGGGTTGAGTTGGACCCTTGATGTCAATGTTAAATATAATCATGGTGAGTTATGTATATATTCTAACCAGGCATGTAAACTAATGCAAGTTAGTTACACTTAAGATCTAGTCGAAAATGTATAGGATTGAGAGAGTCAAACAATTTTGAGGACAAAATTCTTAGGGGGAAGAGTGTAACACCCCACATGTAGGACAATCAATTATCATATCTTAGAAATATTTTATCAATTCTACTGCTACCGAAATTTACAAAATTCATGTTGAACTTTACACCTTAATTAATAAATTATAAATAATTATTAATGACTCAAGTGAGTATGAGATTGGAAGTGTTTCCTAGTATGACCTTTGTAGGAGTTCTAGGGATTTAACCAATAGTTGATCCAGGCCCATTTAGTAAATAATCCAAAACTTATAAGAATATGATTTAGGTCTAATTAGTACTTTTAATTAGTGACTATTTTGTTTTAATAAGGGAGCCTACCCAATTACCCATATGTATAGGGTCTGTTTTGCAAAGCATTGAAACTATCTTATAGCTTATAGCTTTTAGCTTATAAGCTCATTTAACAAAAAAAGTTCTGTTTGGTAACTTCATTTCATCACAAACTTATAGCTTATTTTATGAGCTTTTAGCTTATTTTTCAAACGCTATTTTAAATAGCGTTTTAGCTTATAGTTTATAGCTTATCACTTTTTATTTCACTTTTGCCCTTGCCATTTTAATTAAAATTTATATTTACCCTTTGTTATTTATTACTATAATTTAGAGTTGTTGTACATTGAAACTAGCTTTCCGTTACATTTTTTTTGCCAACATGTAAAAAACGTTGTTTTTATTGTTATTATAGCCAGCGAATTGTTTCTTCTGGTTTTTTATTTTTACATTAGCAAATGATTTCTATATGTTTTTTATAATATAATTTACGTATATGTACAAATTAGTACAATGTTATCATTATATATATTAATTGTTATAGGTTGCATTTTAATTTTACAATAATGTATTTCCATATATGTGTTAAATATATTTTACTCTAATGTTTAATTTTATTTATAAAAGGTAAAAACTGAAATGTATATAAATTTAAAATAATTTTTTAGATAATTTTTTTTTTAATAATAATATATTAATGATATATTGAATTGATAAATTTAAATTATTAAATTCTAAATATCTTAAATATTAATTGAAATAAATTTGATTATGATTTAATAATGTCCTTTTATGTCATTCTACATTCATCAATTAATTAAACTGCTAATTTTACCAAATACTTCAATTAACTTATCAGCTATAAGCTATCAGCCATCAGCTATAAGCTAGCTTATCAGCTAACCACTGTTTTTGCCAAACAGACCCATAGTCATGACTCACCATTTATCATTCATAAAACAAAGGAAAGGAAAAGGGGTAAACAGAAAGAAAGAAAAGAAAGAGAACGTAGAAAGAAGTGAAAGAGACAAAGAGGAATGGAGAGAGCGAGAGGGGTGAGAGCAAGCCGAGAGAGAAGAAACTAGAGAAGATAAGAGGAAAAGGAAGGGAAAGATGGAGTCAAGCATTACTTTCATCTCCTTGTGATTTTGAAATTGAAGGCTAGGTTTTCACTCATCTTTTTAAGGATTCAAAGGTAACATAGTCTTAATCCCAAACTATAAACCTCTCTTAGGGTGTACTTAGGAATTTATTTAATTGCATGCATTGGATTTATGGTTTTTCATTTAAGAATTTATAGATTTTGGAATTAGGGTTTATTAAGAAAAGGGGGTTTTGTTGTGACTTTAAAATTGATTGGAGAATTAGTTATAAGCATGTTGGAGGGATAATTATGCTATATGATGTGTTGAATTAGTAACTTTTGTTGTATGCAATGATTAAGTATTGATTATGTGAAATCGGTAAGTATGGGGTTTCATTTCTTCAATCCCGTTTTCAGCCCCTGTTAGTGTTTCTCCCATAACTTTCTCCACGTACATATTTTTGAATTGATTCTTTCATCATTAGAAAGTAGACTCATTTCTCTTCAGGTTAGACACAAATTTCATTGGCACAAATCTGTTACAAGTTAGCAAATAATTACTGTCCTGTTTTTGTACCTGATGATCACGTTCTTTTAATGAACTGAACCAATTGGCTACATAAACTCCAAAATAAAAATTATATCTATAATCTAGACGTTCTAAGCTTTCTTAAGAGGTGTCTTTTACTCAAATCGGATATCGTTTGATATTTTATTTAAATTGTCGAAGTTAAGGTTTGATTGTCGAAACACTAGATTTTGGACTGTTTGAGTATATTTTGCACGCATGCATGATGTTTGATAAAATGTTTGACTTGTTAAAACATGTATTGTGCATAGATGTTATGTAATGTTTAGGAATAAGAATTAAGATGAGTGCATGAGGATCCTTACCATTATCATATGAACTAGTAATGATATAACTAGATATTTAAGATGGAAAGATCAAGATATGAAATGTATTATATTAACCCTTAATACAAATTTCTAGATAGTTGATAAATATATAAGTGATTTATTGGTTTGTATAGAGAATCAAGTCACTAAGTATGAGATTTCTATTTATATCCTTAGCTACTCTAAATAGAACTTGTTATATAATGGGTGCTAGATTGTAAAAGATAAGTACTGCAGGACAAACCTAGATGATTTATTATATCCAGTGAAAAGGTAAATCCTGAGTACTAGATGATAAAAGATAAGCATTGCAGGGCAAACCTGGATGATTTATTATATCCAGTTAAAAGGCAAATCCTGAATACTAGAGGATGAGTATTGCAAGGCAAACCTGGATGAATTATTATATCCAGTGAAAAAGCAAATCCTGAATACTAGATGACGAGCATTGCAGGGCAAACATGGATGAATTATTATATCCAGTGAAAAGGCAAATCCTGAATACTAGATGACGAGCATTGCAGGGCAAACCTGAATGAATTATTATATCCAGTAAAAAGGCAAATCCTGAATACTCTATGAGTATATAAGTATAGCAAATAATTATTGTCAGAATATGGTATTATGATTTAATATATAAAGAAATCAATGTTAAGTTAGTTACTTACATGTTAGGAACAAGAGTCAATTATTTAAGACTGTTATATGAGAGAAATTTTCTCCATGTCTAGTACACCAAACATGACTGGGAACATCATAAATTATTTTATATTCTATGTTACTGAGTTTTTGTGCTCTCTATGTTTAGGATGATGTTTCCAGGTTTAGGATGACATTGAAAAGTTGAAAGGTATGTCCAGACTACCCGTCAGCAGTTCAATGTATAGAGCTTCTATGTTACCGGATCACAGTCAGAGTCATGGTTTAAAATAACATTTTCTATTGTATGATTTGGTTATATTTACCTTAATTGTTGTATAATTATATTTGTTTTATGAATAATAATGTTAGTGGATGTCCTTGATCTTCCACTTCTCTATTTAACTCCCACTACTTAGTGGATTTCTTAGTGGTCTTAAATTATCCTTATCATTCACATTAGTTTGTATCCTATAAATAGGACTTATGTACTAGTGTAAGAACAACAACAATATGAGTAATACAAATCTTATTTCTTATCTATCTTTCTTCTCTAGCTTTCTAAGTTTATTTCTAACACGTTATCAGCACGATAGTCTCTCCTATTTCTAAGTTTCTTCCACAATTCTTTCAAGCAAGATGATGTTCGTTAAATTGAAGAAAAATACCATGGACATCAAATGATTTGCACACCTCAGTCAAATTCGATAAGTTCTTCTTGTTCTCTATTTTATTTTAACAACAATCTTAAGAGTATTTCATTGGCATAGAATTATTATTATAATAAAATTGAATATGTGCAAAATTTTATTGTAGGTTTGTTTATACTTTTGCTAATGAAAAATAATTATCCGTGGCATGTTTGTTGCGTTTATTTTGAACCTGAGATAATGAGTATATTGCAAAATTGGTTTACACTGAAATGGCAAATAAGTGTCCGCAAATTAAGTACTATACTTCACCAGGTTCTATCTACTCCATCTCATTCTCTATTTCCACCTTATTTTTGATAAGTGATTTAGTTGTGTTAATTACAAAATATGTTTATGAGATTGGGTGCTTGTCTTCCTGATTATGTTTGCTATTATTTGGATATGTGTATTTATTTGGTAGATGTATACGTTAGTTGTAATTGATGCAAAATTGTAAAACACTTATTTGTTTGAAAGTGAATACTTATAGAATTTTTTATCTTCGCTGGTACTAATTTGAGAACACAAAATTCATATTTTGATAGACTATTTTATTTGAAGAATTTTTGTTTAATATGATCCTATTTATACTAGTGTTGGGTGTTGTTTATTTGGAGTCAAATATATGTATATATGTATTTGTTATCTGTTAATGTTGATGGATGAATTCTATATGTGATTATGTGCCTGTTTGAAAATTGATAGAAAAGTTTACTTATATCTCCAAACTTTGATGTTTGTCTTGTGTCAATATTTGGCTGTAATTATATTTCCACTAGTTAAGAGTATTTCGTTGTGAATTGACATAGAATTGATAATAATTCTATTTTAGAATTGTTTCAACGTTATGTGTGAAATTATTTGGTAGCATTTGTTCATTTGTTGTGAGTCTGGTTTTATATCAAGTTAAAATTGAAAATCTTACGAGTGGTGGATCATGAGCCTTTGTGAACTATATTTTACAGAGAAATGGTGACTAAATTATGGAAGCTATTTTAGATCCCGGTTCTATCTATTTTACCTTAATTTCCTACTGTTAAAATATGATTTATGTTTATCGGAAATCATGTGTGAGGATAACTATTTATGATTGCTATAATTTGTGAATCATTGTAACCTAAATTTGATAGAAATTATGTGTTTAATTAAAAACTTATTCTTTCTGAACTCATATAGTGCGTTGCGAAAGAAATGGAATTAATTAGAATGCTATCTTGTTGAGATCCTTTGTGTTATTACTAGTAACTAGTAATCTAATATATTGTCACAAGTATCATGTGCTGGTGTTTAATTATTAATTATTAATTGATTTTGTAAGTGATACTTTGCCTTTCAATTTCCTGGATTAACATATGACTTTAATTTAAAAAAAAAAAAGGTTTGCAGCACTATATATGTGATAAGGTGTGACACGTATGTTTATTATTGGATTATGCCGAATTAGTGTTTTATTCATTTTCAATATGACACATTTTATCATAATGTGAGGAGGGTTATATATTGAATTTAGTATCATGTTAACTTATTTAAAGTTTTTAATGTTTTATAACCTCGTTGAATTTTAAATTTGGTATACATCTATATTTGTTTAAACTTATGACCTTCTTCAAGAGAAGAATTCTAGATGAAATTTCAAGTGAAAAGTTGAATCAAAAGTTCTCATCTCCTCTATATTCTCTTATATAGTTTATGAAAAACGCATATTATTCTATGTGAATTTCAGAAGAATTCAAAAGAGTAAATCACTTAAGAATTGTTATTAAAAGAATCTCAAAAGATTCGAGACATGATTCTGGAAGAATAAGAAAATTATTATCAAGCATCCCCGAAGGATTGCGTAACAAATGATTTATGAAGATCTAATAAAAATATTTGTTATATAGTTCTAAAAGAACTAAAAGTTTGATATTGATTAAAGCATCCCTGAAGGATAGCTCAACGAAGTTTAAAAAGTTTTTTTTTTTTTGGTTTTGAAGATTTATCGTATAGTTCCTGAAGAACTAATTAATAATTTAAGAAACCCAGAAGGATTTCAAAAATCATATAGATCACAAAGAATTAATAATATAATATCAAATATATCCCAGAAGGAATGCAAAAATCATGATGAATGTCACATTATTGGAGGTTAGTTGTGCACTCATTTATTTATTTTCTTGTGACTTATTATATAATTGAATAAAAGGAGAAAATTATTTTCAATATTATTTGCTCATATTGAGAATTTCTTGATTTCTTTGTTTTCGGACATAGAGTTTGATAATTATTATGATATACATGAAAATTTATAAATATAATTGATTTAATTTATATATTCTCTGCAACAATTGTTTAAAATTGTTTTTGATACTACAACCAAATTATCGAAAGCTCCAGAAGAGCTAATATATTATTACAAGGAGTACAAAGTTTACTTTGAGAATATACTAGTGCAATTGAAGCACAAATTATTGTAAACCAGAAGTTTACAAATCATATTAAGTTTGGCAAGACCGGTTGGGTTATCCCGGATCTATTATGATGCGAAAAATATGAATTGGATATGTATTGAAGAGCCTGAAGATTCTTCAATCCAATAATTTATGTTATTAGTTCCCAAAGTAAGTTGAAAAATTGAGTCTCTCACAATTTGAGAATGTATATAAGGTTTTATTTGTAAATCAACTAAATGGTTAGACAATCCACAACCAGAAGTTTGTGAAATTGTTTTATGAAATAATTTGACAAAGAGCTCATTTTCTAAATTTTCAGAAAGTATTTGATAAGTATCATATGTTGATAATGAATATCTTGCAGCATATGCTAATTAAACAAAAATGGACCTGAAGATCCATTCTTTAGACGTCTAAAGTTAAATGTGCAATTGATATTTATTAAATCATAACTTTAAAATTATACTTTGGGAATGTTCGATCATTTATATTGAATTTTTGCTTCGCATCAAGCCAATAAGTTATTATATGAAAGTCTTCACTTTAATTTGCAAATGGGTTTAGGTTTATAACCTAATATTATTAAGTATTTTATGGATGTGTTGTGTATGTTTCAATTGCTCCAATATAATGCAATAAGATGAATTCTTAAAGAATATTGGGAAAATGAATTTGACATAAATCTCCATATATTATAAAGTATCTTGAGCCAAAAATTGGAGACTTGTTTATGGCCCAGAAGTCTTATTATATTATCAAGTGAGAAAATAATTTTCCCAATATTAGGGGGAGAGAAGAAGCAGCTGAAAATTTGAACCAGAAGTTCAAATAAATCACTTGAATTGAATTATTATTATTATTGTCTCATCTTGATCCTCAGATAAATCATTTGCAAAGTTTATGAAATAAACTATCAGCTGCTAACGCTCCAATCAAAATTGCAAATGAATCTTAACCACCCTGAAGTGTGGTAGTGCAGTCGGTTCAAAGGATTAAAAATCCTCGAATGAGAAAAGGAGCTAAAAAGAAAGATAACACAAGTGAGGATATGAAAAGAGTATTTGACATAATTGTTTTTTAAGTTCCAGAAGAACTTATCAGGTACCTGGAATTTATGAAAATATAGAGAGATCGACAAATTATGTCATAAATAGAATAAATTGGAACCGCAAGAAAGTCAACGTTGACGATGTTTTTAAATATAATATAGTGCTATTTTTGACAAATGACAGTGAGGATCATGAACCAATCTCCAGATTCAAGATAAAATTTTCTCACAATATTTAGCTAAATGATGTTACTGTCAAGAAAATATGAAATATATCGGTCTTGAATACTTTAAATTTGCATGCATTTACTTAAATCTCATATTGATTGATGTGATAATATTATTTTATTCTTGTTAGTGAGTAAGGATTTATCACCAACCAAAATGCATTAGAATAATGTGAAACATATGTTTTCACGATAGAGTTAAAGCAATTATTTTATGAATATTTGTTCGTCAAATTAACCATATGCATGCAGATATGAGCTATTTTTCTGATCTATAATAAGTCAATTTTGAAGTACGTGAATATTTACATAAGGCGATAGAGGCATCATCATGATATGAATTTAACTCAACAGTTCTCACTTCTACATATCGAGTTCAAATACAAACAATTCAAAGAAGAGGTCTTGAAGACAGTGGATTCCACATAGCTCTATTGACAGAACGATATATCATGAAGCTTATTGATTTAATGTGTTCGGGAGAAAATTTATATGTTGACATTCATATTCTTAACAGATGCTTCAAACAGGGGGAGAAAAATGCACTCTTTTTCCCTTTACCATGGTTTTTCCCACAGGATTTTCCTGGAAAGGTTTTTAATGAGGCAGTTCACATACAAAAGGATGTTGTACTCTTTTTCCTTGACTAGGATTTTTTTTCCACAGAGTTTTTCCTAGTAAGGTTTTAATGAGGCATATCCTTGATGGACTTCCAAGGGGGAGTGTTATGAATAATAATGTTAGTGGATGTCCTTCATCTTCCATTTCTCTATTTAACTCCCACTACTTAGTGAATTTCTTAGTGGTCTTAAATTATCCTTATCATTCACATTAGTTTGTATCCTATAAATAAGACTTATGTACTAGTGTAAGAACAACAACAATATAAGTAATACAAATCTTATATCTTATCTATCTTTCTTCTCTAGCTTTCACTACAAGAAATTTTTGTATTTGCTACCAACATTTGAGAGGAAATGTAGTTCGTCGCAAATGTAAAACATTAGCGAGGAAATTTCCTCGCTAATGTAACGGCCTGACACATATTCCTTTGACCAGCAGACGCGTGAATGGGGTCCACCATTAGCGAGGAAATTTCCTCGCAAATGTTCGTGGGGTCCACCATTTCACGTGGCCGGTGTGACACATTTTTCATTGAAAGCACGCGCGTCTGACACAACGACGTTTGCGAGAAATTTTTTTTAAATTTCGTCGCAAATGTATGTAACCGTTGGAAAATTAATTAGCCGTTGGAAATGTAACGTTCTGATCCCCCCTCCCCTTTCTCCTATAAATACTTATTCCCTTAACAAATTTTTTTCACTTACAAACTCATTCTCTTCTCATAAAAATTAATTCATTCACTTACAAATTATCAAATCTACTCCTAAACCTATTCCAAAATTCATATTATTTCTCAAACACATCTATCTCTATTTGGTCATATTTATATACCGATAAGTTTTATGAATTTATTTTTTGTTTTACAAAATTATATTATGTCAACATTTTTATATATTTTTGTGATTATAAATTTTTCTTAACACAAATCTTTAATTTTCTATATTATTTAAGGTTGTTGTTATTGTTGTTGGTTGTTGTTGCTTTTGTGGAGCTTTTTCTCATCTCATTATCATATTATCGAGGTTAGTAATTTAACTTGTGTAATTTGTTTAATTGTTAGTTAATATATAATTTTTTTTGACATATTATAACTATAAAAATTTGTACTTAAAAAATTATGTTATAATTTAAGTGATAGTTAGAAAAATGAAGATATTTATTTAATTTGTACAAATATGATAATACGTTTAATTTGTACAAAAAAAATAACAATCTTTTAGTATTAATATTATATTATTTATTAATTTAAAATAAGAAATTAACAACAACAAAAAATGAAACAAACAAACACAGTGGCGCCACACCATCCACTGTGTTTATATATATACTAGTACTAGTATAACTTACCCGTGCAATACACGGGTTAATATTTAAATTTATAGTATATGTTATTAATTATTTTTTAAAATTTAAGTTAATTAATATAATTTTTGTCAAATAGTTTTATTTTTCCAATTATTTGTGAAATTAATTTTATATTTCTATTATTTAAATATAAAAATAATATATATTTAAGAATTTTAAAGAGATAAAATAGGGTGGAGAGTGATCTCCCGTTCCTCGTTTTGAACAATATCATGTTTCATTTCTAGTCCCCATTGAAATTACAAAAAAGATATGTCGTGTATTAATATATGAATATAAATATTGATCATCGTTTAAATTATAAAATCAAAAAACATTCGTATTAATATGAGTGTAAATATAAGTCATAGTATAAAAAATAGGTTTTCCGTATTAATATGTGTATAAATATTTAAGTTCTAATAAAAAAAAAGTTTTTCGTCTCATATTAAAACATTCGTAGAAAAAAATATAATTCTGTAAAAATTACAAAAAAAAAACACGGTGAGATACTATTTTTGTTTAATGCAGTGAACACCCCGACTGTCCAAGCCGTCTGCAAATTACAAATAACTTCCTGACATTCTATACCGTCGTAACCATCCATCAACTATATTAATATTTATTCGTAATGACTTCCCGACGGCCTAAACCGTCATCAAGATTAATTAATTCTGACACACTTTTATCGACGAAAATTACATGTTGTCGACGGTCAGGACCGTCAGAAAGTATAAACATCCCGACGGCTAAGGCTTTCAGGATAATAATTTCAGTGGACGATAATTTCCCGACGGCTAAAGCCGCTGGTATGTATTTTTCATTTATTTTTAAATATTCTCATAATTTGTTGACGGTTTTTTTCATTTTTTGACGGCCTGAACCTTCAAAATATTTCCTGAGGGCCTAAACCTTCAACCCCTCTTTCTCAGTTTGGTTGGAAAATGAAGGTTTTTTTGTAGTGAAAAAAGGCACTTGTATTAATATATTACTATAAATATTGATCTCGTGTAAATTAAAAAAAATACAGGTATATTAATATAAGTGTAAATATTTTTTATAAACAATAAAATAAAATATCATATAATTGTCTCAAAAATAATCATAAATATATAATTTTAGTTGTGGGTGGAAATCGAACCATGTGGTATTGAGCAACTTTAAATTTATGAGACAGCTATCCCACCCTTTGAGGTGCCTCCAATCTGGCGAGGGATTAGTCACTGCGTTCGGCGGTGGTTACTCCGGTCTCAACAAAAAAAATTAAACCGTGTATCTCATACTAAATTTTGTTCGTGAGAGACATAGATGACACACTTAAATTTTGGTTCATTATAGATTGTCCCTTGAAATTTTGTTCATGAGAGAGACATCTGTAAATATATATTATAGAGATAGAGATTTTTTTGACTAATTATAGAGATAGAGATAGAGATTATAGAAATTAGTAACTTTTTAAAAATGATGGTTAGTAACAATTATGTAAAAAAAGTACATCATAAAAAAAAGATTTTTGATGTGGGTGGGAATCGAACCATGTTCCTTTTGCTACAACTCCTAATTAAACCTACATAGTATAAGTAAAAATATATATTATAAAAATAGATTTTTTGTCGTTGGTGAGAATCGAACCATGTTATTTTTACTAAAGCTCTTAACTAAATCTAAGTAAAATAATATAAAAATTAGAAAAATGTTGTTGGAGGGAATCGAAGGGAATATATTTAGCTTGCCTAATTACTTAAAACATAAAGCCTTGAAATCTTGCCACATAGACATATGAAGACTTGGTTGCTTGCCACATTGGATGATGATCGGGAGAGAGACATCCGTAATTATATTATATAGAGATAACTAACCCGTACAAATGTACGGGTTAAAATTCAAAATTATATTAATTTATATAATTAAATTAAAGTAGATTAGTTGAAATATTAATTTTTTTTAATTTAGTTTTTTTTGTATCTTATTTCTAATTAATGAATTTTTTTTTTTGTAATTTATGTTTTTTTAATTACTTGCGAAAATGATTTGATATTTATATTATTTAATTATAAAAAATAATTATATATTTATGGATTTAAAGGGATAGAACATGGTGGACAGTGGTATTTCACTCCCCGTTCTCAACAGTATTGTGTTTTCTTTTTGTCCCCGTAGAAATTAGAAAAATAATAGGATTTGTTTTAATATATAAGTACAAATATTGCCTTGTATAAATTACAATATCAAAATACACTCATATTAACATGAGTGTAAATATAAGTCATAGTTAATATTTTTGAGAATGATCTCCCACTTTCCGTTCAACGATATGATATTTTTTCTCCCATCCCCGTAGCAATTTTAAAAAAAATATAGGACCTTGTTTTGATATGTGAGTATATTTTTATTTTTTAAAAAAAACCAAAGTAGATTAGTTGAAATATTAATTTTTTTAATTTAATTTTTTTTGTATCTTATTTCTAATTAATGAATTTTTTTTCTTGTAATTTATGTTTTTCTAATTACTTGCGAAAATGATTTGATATTTATATTATTTAATTATAAAAAATAATTATATATTTATGGATTTAAAGGGATAGAACATGGTGGACAGTGGTATTCCACTCCCCGTTCTCAACAGTATTGTGTTTTCTTTTCGTCCCCGTAGAAATTACAAAAATAATAGGATTTGTTTTAATATATAAGTACAAATATTGCCTTGTATAAATTACAAAATCAAAATACACTCATATTAAAATGAGTGTAAATATAAGTCATAGTTAATATTTTTGAGAATGATCTCCCACTTTCCGTTCAACGATATGATATTTTTTCTCCTATCCCCGTAGCAATTTTAAAAAAAATATAGGACCTTGTTTTGATATGTGAGTATATTTTTATTTTTAAAAAAACCTCTTGTATTAATATATGATTATTAATATTGATCCCGTGTAAATTATAAAGACATGCATTGATATTAATATAAGTGTAGTCATCATAAAAATTACAAAAAAAATGGGTTTATTGTATTAATATATGAATAAAAATATGTTCTTAATAAAATACAAATAAAATAGGAATAAGTATGATTTATATTTGGTACAACTTAGTAATAAAATAATGATAGATAGAAATGAGTTAAATTTTGTATGTGAACAAAAGTTAAAAATTAAACTAATAAAATATACTTTTATTTGAGAAATTATGACTTTTTTTTATCATATATAATAATATTTATGTAATGGTATATATTAATTCACACAACTTTATTTAAAAAAATTAATACATATAATTGTTTGGGTACTTATACTTATATAATAGTATTTCAGTTTTTGAATCAACTAAATTTTTTATGATATACCATTAGTTATGATGATTAAATAAAAAATAGTTATGGAAAATTTATTAAGAAATTTTTTCATTAAAAGTATTAATCTTAAAAAAATTATTGTTATTTGTTAGAAATCGGTTTGATTTATTTGTTTTTATCTAAAAGTTTTGTTTGTTTTTGTTTATAACTGACTATTAATCTTAGTTATGCATAATATGTGTCTCAAAAATATCTTTAAGAAAAATTCTCATAATTAAAAACGTGTCATGAGTGAGAATCGAAAAAATGATACACTAAGGAATTCTAAAAAATAAAATAAAATGTATCATAATTAAAAAAGTGTCATGAGTGGGAATCATAGAATGATACACTAAGGAATTCTAAAATATAAAATAAAATGTATCATAATTGAAAAAGTGTCATTAAAGGGAGTCGAAGAGTGGTACATTAAGGAACTCTAAAAAGTTAAATAAAATGTTTCATAATTGAAAAAGTGTCTTGAGTGGGAGTCGAAGAGTGGTACATTAAGGAACTCTAAAAAGTTAAATAAAATGTTTCATAATTGAAAAAGTGTCTTGAGTGGGAATCGAAGAGTGATACGGAAGACTTAGTTTGTTATGTAGATGGTCTCATAGTTTGCCACATAGGTATATGGGTACTTGATAGCTTGCCACATAGGATTATGATCAGGAGAGAGACATCCATAAATATATTATATAGAGATATGTTTCCCCCACCCCCTTACCTTAAAAAAAAACTGTACGCCCCTCCCCCCATAATTAATTAATTATAATTTATTTTATTATTACTTTTTATTTTAATTAAGTATTTTATTTAGGTGGTTAATTATTTTTTGTATAGTTAAATATATAATAATCTTAGTTTTCTAAAAATTAATTAAGTAATGTTAATTAATTAGTTAGTAAAAAATATGTTAATTAATTTGTAAAAATAAAGTTGTTATAATGGTTTAACTTAGTTAGAAAAATTAGTTTGAAAAAAATTACTCCAAATTAGTTAGTAAATATCAATTACATATGTTATTTTCTCATTATCTTTTAATTTGATCTTTTTTAGGGTGATTGTTTGTTGTCCGGTGATTTGTTGGATCGGTTCTTCATTCTTCTAAACTCATCGGCATAATTATCCTAGGTAAGTATATATCTTATTTATTTTAAATAGTTATTAGTTAAATATATATGTTATTAATTTATGTGTTAGTTTGTTTTGACTAAAAAAACTTTAGTGGTTAAAAATAATGTTAATTTTTAACTAAATGTATTGTAGTTTAAATTTAATATATCGTAAATTTGACTAAAAAAAATTAGTTAGTAAAAATAGTGTGAAAACATTATTAGTAACAAAACTAGTTAGTAAAAATAATATTTAAGTCCTAATTAGTTAGTAAAAATTAATTAAATATGATGTTTTCTTATAATCTTTAATTTTATCTTTTAGGGTGATTGTTTGCTGTGCGTTGATTGTTGGATCGATGTCTTCTCCTTCTTCTAAACTCACCGACATATTTATTTTAATTAGTTATTAATTAGTAATATATGTTAATTTATGTGTTGTTAGTTTGTTTTGACTAAAAAATATTAATTAGTGGTTAAAAATAGTGTTAGTTTTTAATTAAATGTATTGCACATAGTTTAAATTTAATATACCGTAAATTTGACTAAAAATATTAACTTAGAAAATATTTAAATGTATTGTTAGTAAAAATATTGTTAGTATAAATATTTATATTTAATTAATATTTTAGTTTATAAAAAGATATTTTATAATTTATGAAAACAATTTTATAAAAAGATAGTGCTATAAATATATGTTAGTAAGAATATTTAGTTAATCCTTAATTTAGTTTAATGTATTAATTAATGGATAAAATATTGAACCTGATTAATTTTTATTATTGGAAACAACTCTAGCTAGATGGATTAAATTAGATCTCAACGAAGTTGGATGTACAATAGAAAATATCCGGGTATGAGGTTGATTAAAATGAAATTTAAGGAAGGAGTTGAACAATTTATTAAGTATGCGATGTCACTAGAAGATTTTAGGACGGAAGGAGGGATAAGATGTCCGTGTATCAAATGTTTGTGTACATTGATTAAGAGTCCAGAAGATGTCACGGCTCATTTAAGAAAAAATGGATTTATGAATGACTATTACGTGTGGAGACATCACGGTGAAGAAAAGCCGGAGGATATTAACACCAGCAGAACGATGTCAATGCGGAGGCTTTGGGCAGTGAAGCGCATGCGGAGTGTGAAAACTTTGATAGGATGGAAGATATGGTTGGCGACGCTCTTGGGGTAAATCGGTCGTATGAAGGAAGCGGCGAAGAGGAAATAATCCCGAACCAAAAAGCGCTGAAGTTTTATGCAATGATGGAGGAAGTGAATCGGCCGTTGTACGAAGGGTCTTCTGAGTCAAAGTTGTCGGTGTGCGTGAGCCTTTTAGCCACCAAGTCAAATTGGAATGTACCTGATGATTGCTTGGAGTTCATGAACAAGCTGATGTTGAGAGTGTCGCATGTACCAGAAAATCTGCCATTGATCGACGATTTGTGTATCAATAAATATTTTATAACTGCAAGTGCACAATTTCGTCGTTGAGTTTTAAAAGATATCGAACCACAGAGACCAACAGTCGAACTACCGTATTTCTGTCGTTACTGTGTAAATCTAAGGCTATTGAATATTAGGATTTGTTTAGAATTTTAGAAATTAAAGTAATTCAATTAATTAATAAAAGAGAGATATCGGTATGTAATTAATTAACCTTCGGGAATTTAATAAATTAGTAGCGCGCGAAAAAGGGTTTATTTTTCAGAAGAACTTTCTCAATTTAAAGGTTTAAACCTCACACTCTCGTTTTGGTGATAAAAACCATACTTTCTAAGTTAGGAGTTTTACTGTCAATTTTCTACCACCTTAGCTTCGAAAGTATATTTTGAAAATCAATTAGTTCTAATTAATCCTAACGTGGCTCTCGCTCGTTCAAAGATCAATATCAAATTCCTACTATCTAGTTAAAACCTCAAACTCTCGCTCTATTGATTTTAACCTTAGTTGCTTTATTTTACTCTCGTTCAAAAGCTTTGAATTAAATTAGGAATTTGAATCAGAAAAATAGTATGTGTGTGCGCGCGCTACATCATCATTAAGTCCCCTTCGGAGAATTAAATTACATACCGTTATCTAGGAATTTAGCTAGACATGATAAAGGAAATAAACAAACAAAAACAGTAAATTAAATAAGACATAATAAATAAATAATTAAATAAGCGCATAATATTCTTGACAGGAAAGTGAAAACGGAATTGAAATCGGATTTCCGGTGTGAAAATACCGATATAGTTTACAAAGCAGGAAATATAAACTGACTGAAAAGTAAAGAAAATAAGGCGTAGAAAATTCTGAGATTTGAGCTTCTATTTATAGTGGATTTTTGGCTTCTACGATCCTCAAAATTAGGAGAGGATATGTTCACTTTTGATCTCATCCATCAGCCATCCGATTAGGAACAAACGCGTGCTTTCTCCCCACGTCTCGGAAAATCAGTTTCAATTGGATCAGGTTTCTGTGGCGGGCGCCACCACCCCAATTTGTTGGGTTTTGCTGATTTTCCTTAATTGCACCCCCTTTTTGCTCCGTTTTTGGCCGTTTTTGCTCAATTCTCTTCTCCGACTTATTTTATTCGACATTACTGAAAAGGAAACAAATACCAACATAAAAAGACATAAATGAAATAAAAACATATGAAAATGCAACTAAAGTCCACATAAACTAAGCTAAAAATACGATATGATTTCGTGTCATCAGCCATCTAGTTATTATGAAGCGAAGAAGTTGGTGTCGAAGTTGGGATTGCAAGTTAAGAAGATCGACTGTTGCGTTAATGGGTGCATGTTGTTCTACGACAACGAGTTCGGTACGAATGACGGCGATTTGGAGGAGTGTAAATTTTGAAGTGCACCGAGGTATCAGGTCCGCAGCGGTGATGTGCATCGTAAGCAGAAACGGGTGTCGGTTAAGTCAATGTTTTATCTGCCGTTAATACCAAGGTTGCAGAGATTGTTTGCATCGTTGGAAACTGCGAGCAAAATGACATGGCATCATGACAACGCAACAAATTCAAATGAGATGCGGCATCCATGTGACGGGTTGGCTTGGAAACATTTTGATCAAACTTATCCTGATTTTGCGCATGATCCACGTAATGTAAGACTTGGAGTGTGCTCTGATGGTTTTACCCCTTATATCCAAGCGTCTGCATCGCCGTATTCTTGTTGGCCAATTATTGTCACTCCGTATAATCTTCCTCCTGAGATGTGCATGACGAAACCGTACATGTTCTTGAGTTGTATTGTCCCATGACCGTCGAATCCAACCGATGGCATTGATGTATACTTACAGCCGTTAATAGATGATTTGAAGAGGCTTTGGAATGGTGAATTGACGTATGATATTGCAAAGAAGGAGAATTTCAAAATGAGAGCTGCTTTGATGTGGACCATTAATGACTTTCCTGCATATGGCATGTTGTCTGGTTGGTTGACTCATGGAAGATTGGCGTGTCCACATTGTATGCGTGACACCAAAGCATTTCAAATAAAAGTAAAGGCTTCGTGGTTTGATTGTCACCGTAGGTTCTTACCTAAAAATCACAAATTTCGGAGGATGGCGAATGAGTTCAAGAAAGAAACGGTAGAAAGAGATGGTCCCCCTCCTAACGTATCTTCGTATGACATATCTCAACTTGTGAGCGGCCTAGATAAATATCCAGATGTTGGAAATAGAGTAAGATACAATGGATATGACGAGACGCACAACTGGACAAAACGAAGTATCTTTTGGGACCTCCCTTACTGGAAGGACAATTTACTGAGACACAATCTTGATGTTATGCATATTGAAAAGAATTTTTGTGATAACATAGTCAACACAGTGATGAATGTGTCCGGTAAAACAAAAGATAATGAGAAGGCTAGACTTGATTTGGAGAAGTTTTGCAATAGATCGGAACTGCACCTAAAAAGTCTTCCAAATGGAAAAGTTCTAAAACCTAAGGCGGTTTATTGTTTATTATATGTAATTAATAATTATATTTTTTTATTTCAGAGATACTGTACCTGGGAGCCTTACCATGATGAAATGGTTAAGGACAACTGGATGAAAGCATGTAGTACCCGATTCTCGCAGAAACTTTACACCGAGAAAAAGCGCTATCTAGAACGTCCAGACCAATATCGTCCAGAATTCATCGGAGAGGATGTCTGGGACAGATTTGTAGAGCATTGGACTAAAGATGAGGCTTATCTAAAAAGGTGTGAAGTCAACAAGAAAAATAGGGCTAATGCCAAGGGTACACTCTTGCACACTAGAGGATGTGTCAGCTTTTCTACTCATGCTCGACACTTGGTATAAACATATATTTAATTTATTTTTTTAATATATTGAATTATATATTTAAATATTAATCAATATTTTGTGAAAAATTAGGAAAGCACTCTCGAGAGAGAACCTTTCGTCACCGAAATGTACAGACAAACTCACATCAGCAGAATGAGAGATGGTGCTTGGGTTCATCCAATTTCTTAACAACTTTCGGTAAATTTATAATTTGATATATATTTTAGATTTATTTTCAAAACTTTTTATTCATTCGCTAATTTTTTTCTCACAATTTTTTTTTATGTGTATATATATATATAGGCGGAGAATGATCGCTTAGTTGCAATCTATTTGTCTCAACATCCTGAGTATGACTCCTACAGTCATTTACCATCTGAAGTTCAGCATCAGCTCTGGAGAAAGGCTACCGAAGCACTGAGACTTCAAGGAAGAGAACATAGGTTCCCTGGTCTAGGGAGGTTGGCCGTTAACTTTCATCGAGGAACCAACCTATATCATGTTCCTGGTCCTAACGATTGCCCTGAGCCAAGGATGTCTGAGTCAGAAATGTGGCAAAAATTTCAGGAGGAGTTGCGGAGAAGGGATCTAGAGACTCAAAGATTGCAGCAACAATATGAGGAAGAAAGAGCCGACAGATTAAGATGGCAGGAAGAAATGATGCAACATATACGTAACTCAAACAATCCTACGACACAAAGACCATCGACCTCATATTTCCATGCTCCAAGTTTTGAAGGCGCCGAATTGGAAGAGTCTGATCTGGAAGAAGGGTATTATGAAGAGGAATCAGATCCGGAGGAATGAAGAATAATGATATTTTATGTTATGTAAAAGTGTAATAAAAATTGAATTACGATAATTTAACTTTAATTACGATAATTTTCTGCATAGAGAAACTAACTTTATGTATATATAGACGCAAAAATTAAAATTTTTAATTTCATCGTAAACTGATAGAGGATAACCAAACTTTTTGAAAATTACATTAGTACGGTCAAAAAATTGGAAATTTGAATTTTCGTTAAAATTTTATTGCGGGAAAAATTGAAATTATAATTTTCGGTAAAATTTATTGTGGGAAAAATTGAAATTCGAATTTTCGATTTATTAAGCAAAATTAATTATTAAAATTTGCTGAAGACATTTGAGAGGAAATTTCCTCTCAAATGTTATTATATTATTTATTCTTCCAACAACTTTTCTATATATACCACACTATCTACTCTTCAATACTCATTCTTTCACACTTTTCTTCTTTCTCTTCAAACTCTTCAACCATTTTTATTCTTTCTCTTCAATTTCTTCAACAATTTTCTTCTTTCTCTTCAAACTTTTCAACCATTTTTATTCTTTCTCTTCAATTCTTCAACCCTTTTTCTTCTTTCTCTTCAACTTCTTCAACTCTTTTTCTTTTTTCTCTTCACTTTCTTCAACATTTTTTCTTCTTTTTCTACAATTTCTAATTAAAATCTTTTTTTCAAAACACTATCTACTAAACAACTTCATCATTTCAACAACATCTTTCACATTAACACTTTCATCAACAACATTTATATTTTCTTTAGAATATCTCTAACACTTTCTTCATCTTTTCAACAACATCTCCAACACATTCATATCTAACATTTTAAATATCTTTTCAACTTTTATTTTTATTTATCATTTTATTTTTTCAACATCATTTCTAACAACTTTTTCATCTATTATTTTTATCATTTCATTCATTTATTTTTTATTTATAATATATATCGTATATATTTCTTTTCGAAAAATATAAATATCAATTTTTTAATCAAATTAAAATATTTTAAAACATATTTTAACAAATTAAATAGGAATTTATGATTTTTTTTATTATTTTGGCGATTTTTTTTTTTTTTTTTTTACATTTGCTAGGAAATTTCCTCGCAAATGTCTCCAACGAAAATTTTGGCGCAAAATTGAAATTTCAGTTTTCCCGCAATAAATTTTGACGAAAATTCAAATTTCATTTTTTCCCGCAATAAATTTTTCGTTTTTTCCCGCAATAAATTTTTAACGAAAATTCGAATTTCTTTTTTTCCCGCAATAAATTTTCATTTTTTTCCCCAATAAATTTTTATCGAATATTCGAATTTCATTTTTCCCGCAAATTTTTTTTGCAATTTTCTAAAAAAAATTTACCACCAAAATTTAATATTGATTAAAATTTTAATTTTATTTTAATTATTAATTTTACAAATTATAATTATTTTATATATAATTAAATTAAATTCTGATTTATTTTTTAAAAAAAAAAATTAATTTAATACATTTGCAAGGAAATTTCCTCGCAAATGTATGTGCAGACATGTCACATCAATGTCCCCCACGTTAATGCGCGTGAGTGTCAGATTTGACATTTGCGAGGAAATTTCCTCGCAAATGTCATGCAGAATGGTCTGACAGCAAATGTCGTCCGAACAACCTTTAATTTACCAACAACTGCTTTCCTCACAAATGTCGTCGCAAATGTACATTTGTGACGAAATTTGGTGGATTTGTGAGGAAAATTTTCGTAACAAATGCATAAATTTCTTGTAGTGTTTCTAAGTTTATTTCTAACAATTTGAAATAGCAAAGACTTTTCTAAATTCATTTTCTTGGTCTCTTGTACCAAACATTTTGTTTCAAGGTGTTACAAAGACCTAGAGTAACTATGCTATTTATATAATTTAATAATTAACTCTAAAAAGTAAATAATCCATTATCTTGATTTAAAAAGTAATTATGTTATGACATAAATTACCCTTAAATTTTATACATGTCAAAAAAATATGTGATGGCCAAATTAGAGTGTACTATGGTACATCATTATCTTGTATAATTAGATATTTAAGAGTTATAAGACTCATAAGTCGTAATCTTGAATGATTTTGTTGTGGGCGTAAAAATTCTTTAAGTTTTTTTTTTTTTGTACCTATTAGTAATATTTTTAAAAAAGGAAACAAAATTTGCATGATATAGTTCATTAGTTCATTTAGTTGATAATACTTGTGTGTATATATAAAAACGTATCAAATTAAATATCAAATAATAGAAATAAATCTAAAAATAACTCCTAAGACTTGAACACTTGCCATTGTGTTTAAAAATTAGCTCTTTACTTCATCAAATGCTAATAACATAACAATTTTCGCCTAATATATATAAATATACTAGTATAACTGACCCGTGCAATGCACGGGTTGATATTTAAATTTATAGTGTATGTTATTAATTTTTTTACAAAATTTAAGTTAATTAATATAATTTTTGTCAAATAGTTTTATTTTTCCAATTATTTGTGAAATTAATTTTATATTTTTATTATTTAAATATAAAAATAATATATATTTAAGAATTTTAAAGAGATAAAATAGGGTGGAGAGTGATCTTCCGTTTCCCGTTTTGAACAATATCATGTTTCATTTCTAGTCCCCATTGAAATTACAAAAAAGATAGGTCGTGTATTAATATATGAATATAAATATTGATCATCGTTTAAATTATAAAATCAAAAAACATTCGTATTAATATGAGTGTAAATATAAGTCATAGTGTAAAAAATAGGTTTTCCGTATTAATATGTGTATAAATATTTAAGTTCAAATAAAAAAAAAAATTCGTCTCATATTAAAACATTCGTAGAAAAAAATATAATTCTGTAAAAATTACAAAAAAAAAACACGGTGAGATACTATTTTTGTTTAATGCACTGAACACCCCGATTGTCCAAGCCGTCTGCAAATTACAAATAACTTCCTGACAGTCTATACCGTCGTAACCATCCATCAACTATATTAATATTTATTCGTAATGACTTCCCGACGGCCTAAACCGTCATCAAGATTAATTAATTCTAACACACTTTTATCGACGAAAATTACATGTTGTCGACGATCAGGACCGTCAGAAAGTATAAACATCCCGACGGCTAAGGCTTTCAGGATAATAATTTCAGTGGACGATAATTTCCCAACGGCTAAAGCCGCTGGTATGTATTTTTCATTTATTTTTAAATATTCTCATAATTTGTTGACGGTTTTTTTCATTTTTTGACGGCCTGAACCTTCAAAATATTTCCTGAGGGCCTAAACCTTCAACCCCTCTTTCTCAGTTTGGTTGGAAAATGAAGGTTTTCTTGTAGTGAAAAAAGTCACTTGTATTAATATATTACTATAAATATTGATCCCGTGTAAATTAAAAAAAAATACAGGTATATTAATATAAGTGTAAATATTTTTCATAAGAAATAAAATAAAATATCATAAAATTGTCTAAAAAATAATCATAAATATATAATTTTAGTTGTTGGTGGAAATCGAACCGTGTGGTATTGAGCAACTTTAAATTTATGAGACAGCTATCCCACCCTTTGAGGTGCCTCCAATCTGGCGAGGGATTAGTCACTGCGTTCGGCGGTGGTTACTCCGGTCTCAACAAAAAAAAATTAAACCGTGTATCTCATACTAAATTTTGTTCGTGAGAGAGATATAGATGGCACACATAAATTTTGGTTCATTATAGATTGTCCCGTGAAATTTTGTTCATGAGAGAGACATCTGTAAATATATATTATAGAGATAGAGATTTTTTTGACTAATTATAGAGATAGAGATAGAGATTATAGAAATTAGTAACTTTTTAAAAATGATGGTTAGTAACAATTAAGTAAAAAAAGTACATCATAAAAAAAAGATTTTTGATGTGGGTGGGAATTGAACCATGTTCCTTTTGCTACAACTCCTAATTAAACCTACATAGTATAAGTAAAAATATATATTATAAAAATAGATTTTTTGTCGTTGGTGAGAATCGAACCATGTTACTTTTACTAAAGCTTTTAACTAAATCTAAGTAAAATAATATAAAAAGTAGAAAAGTGTTGTTGGAGGGAATCAAAGGGAGTATATTTAGTTTGCCTAATTGCTTAAAACATAAAGCCTTGAAATCTTGCCATATAGACATATGAAGACTTGGTTGCTTGCCACATTGGATGATGATCGGGAGAGAGACATCCGTAATTATATTATATAGAGATATCTTGTCAAAAAAAAATATAAATATATATAAGATACTCGAGGGATGCAAATATCATGTATAATAAACCTAATTATATATAAGATATTTGATGGATGTCACGGCTCATGGCTGCTCCTAAGAAGATCATCTATGTACTTGGATCAATTCATTGTTGGTCATGTTATTTAACATTATTGTAAATAGTATAAATTTGATACAATGAACCGATTAAAATTTAGAAATATTTATATTTATATACCTAATATATATTTGGAAGAGATGATATTAAGTTTTTTCAACTCATAAACATAATTTTTTTCAACTCAAAGTTATGGTAATTTCGTTATTGTTGTGAATTCGTTGAATAAAATCGCACCAACAAATTTGATGTGTGTAGCAAAGTAAAGAAGCAACAAAAAACAAAGAGTATAGAGATGTGAAATTCTAATTCTCCGATAGGAAAGATGTTTTACAAGATGTCTGTGACAAATTCTATAGCTTTGTGGCGCAGCGGTCAAGAAAACAATAAGTGCACAAATAATAATGGACAAAAATAGTTGTTTGGATGAGATAAGAGAGCAGCAACAAAAATTTATTTGTTTGGACTATTGAATCAATCTTTTTCAAAAAAATAATCTTTAACAAAAATATCTTCAACAAAAATATTCAAACAAATAAAGTTTGAATATTTATTTCTTCTTTACGAAGTCAATAACACTCAATCCTTAAAGTCCTTAGCTTGTTCAAATAAATCAAACGCACAACTATGATCCAATTAAATTGGTGCGCATAGACAATGACAAGATGTGCCAGACAAATGTTGTTTGCACAAAATGTATGACAACAATAGGAATAACAATCTCCCCCTTTGTAAAAATTTGTCAAACAACATTTATAACTTGTTGCAATGATAAGTCTTCAGAATAAAACCAGATTAGGCTATAACATAATTTTCACAAGAATACTTAAACTAATAGACTTGAATAGGTACTTGGTTAAACTAATGCATTAAGCATAAACATTCTTCAAATCAGCAGAATAAATATCATGATATCGAAGCTTTATAGAAGATTATCTATATTAAACCATAGGGCATAGAGGAGCCTAATTGTACTTAGCATATAGAGGATGCCACAAAAACCATCACATACCATAATAGGCATAGTAGCAACAAGAATTTGGTCAGCAACAAAAATACTAGTACTCCCCCTATTTAACATAATTTGGCAAAGGACAAATCAACAATACCAAAGGGACTTGCTACAAAACACCATTACCGTCATCTTCAGAGTTAATTACCTCACCATTACTTAACATTAATTGTTATTGATCCTCATGTAGACACACACCAAATGCTCCACTTAATTTTTCAAATTGAGTTGCATCAAGAGCTTTGGTGAAAATATCTGCTAGTTGTTTCTCAGTGACCACATGTTCCAAGTTCACAATCTTCCGCATCCAATTGCTCTACTTTGCTATTTTTATGTTCCTTTCTTTATTCCAATGAGATTTCTAGACAATTCTAACAATTCTCCACCTTGCATTTAAATCGATGGTGATGCCAACTTCCCATCAATTTTTGTGCTGCTCTTTCCAACCTCAGTCTACTCTTTGACGAAGTTAATCAAGTCCAACCGATGCTTGGACCTTGATCTCGGCACCCACCTCCACATGTTTCCCACAACTCTTCCTAGAACTACAAGCTCTTATGTTTGATTTTTCCTCTTGCATCCAGCTACCCTATGTAGTACCACAAGATGTACCTTATCCTCTTTAACTCTCGGAATGCCTTCCACCCTATTGAAGATCATGTATCCAACTATACTACCATAGGAATTTTAGGTAGTTTCACAAGTAACACCGAACCTTCTTCAGCCCTCGGAGAGATCAACTTCGTCCTTCTGAAGACATGTTTGCTTCCAACTATCTTCGAATTTTGAAATAGCCATACAAGCTCTACCACACCCTCTACATCCCCTAGAATGCCTCTCGTACTCATGAAGAATTGCTTGTTTCCGATTAACCTTGGATTATTAGCACTACAAGAAATTTCTGCATTTGCGACCAACATTTGCGAGGAAATTAAATTCAACATTTGCGATGAAAATTTGTAGGAAATGTCCAACCGTGACCCCACCACACCAAGTGACTGACAACGCGTTAATTAATAAACATTTGCGAGGAAAATTTTGAACATTTCGTCGCTAATGTTATGACCCCACCACGCGTGACTGACATGCATGTGACCGTTCTGACGCGCTTTTTCAAAAGTGACATTTGCGAGGAATTTTTTTTAATTTTCGTCGCAAATGTTGGGCCCACCAGAAATTTGAACGTTACTCCAACGTCATGTGCAGACGCTCCTTCTCCTCCTTCCTTCTATATATATTATTCCTTCCCCACAAAATTCATTCATTCATTCTAAAATCCATTCATTTTCTTCTCTCACAAATTTTCTTTCTCTTCACAATTTTTCTATCTAATTTCATCCAATTATATATATACTTCTATTTTTTAATCGCATTATTAATCAAGGTTAGTTTCATAGATTATGTTAATATTTTTTATATTATTTAAATCTTTGTGATTATATATTTTCTAACACATTTTTTTGATTTTATTATTTAATTAGGTTGTTGTTGTTGTTGTTGGTTGTTGTTGCTATAATTTGGTTCGGAGCTCTTTAATTGGTGAGAGAAGAAAATTGGTGTAATTTATTTTTAATTGGTGTAATTTATTTTTAATTGTTGATTAATAATTTATATTAGTATTATTACTATAAATTAATAAATTTATAAAATAATTTTTGAAAGAAACACACCCACTGTGTTTCAAAATTGCAACAACCCCATCCCTTAAAAAAAATTTGTTATTACGTCCCCCCCCCCACCCTTAATTAATTATTTATAATTTATTTTATTATTTATATTTATGTTAATTAAGTATATATAATAATGTATTTCTTTTTAAATATAAGTTAAATAATTTTAATTAATATTGAAAATATAAATTCAATAATATTATGTATTAATTAGTTTGTTTTGTAAAAAAATTAGTTAGTAAGAATAAATTTGTTATAATATTAAAATGTGGTCTAATTATTTTATTATTTAATTATATTTTTTTAGGGTGATAAAATTTGTTGTTGCTCAAGTTATATATATATATATATATATATATATATTATATTTCAAAATATGTTATATTTTAAGAGATAATTAAGAAAAATGACTCATTATAAATTATTAGTATTATTATTTATTACTTTAAATTAACAAATTAATTATAAAATTGAAATAAACACCTACTATATATGTTTCCAAATTCAAACCCCCATCCCTTAAACAAAAATTAGTACGCCCCCACCCATAATTAATTAATTAAAATTTATTTTATTATTACTTTTTATTTTAATTAAGTATTTTATTTAGGTAGTTAATTAGTTTTGTATAATTTAATATATAATAATGTTAGTCTTTTAAAAATATTAGTTAAATAATGTTAATTAAGAATCTTTTAATTTGATCTTTTTTAGGGTGATTGTTTGTTGTGAAAAAAAATAATATTGTAACAAAAAATTGAATATTGTAACATATTTAGTGTGAAAAAAATATTGTAACAAAACTAGTTAGTAAAAATAATATTGTAGAAAAAATTAGTTAGTAAAAATAAAGAGAAAAAATAAATCGTAAGAAAATTAATTAGTAAAAATAACGTTAAGTTGTAAAAATAAAGTTGTTATAATAGTTTAGTTAGTAAAAATTAGATAGAAAAAAAGTACCCCAAATTAGTTAGTAAAAATTAATTAAATATGATGTTTTCTTATAATCTTTAATTTCATCTTTTAGGGTGATTGTTTCCTGTGTGTTGATTGTTGGATCAATGTCTTCTTCTTCTTCTAAACTCACTGACATAATTATTTGAGGTTAGTAATCTTATTTATTTTAATTAGTTATTAATTAGTAATATATGTTAATTTATGCGTTATTAGTTTGTTTTGACTAAAAAATATTAATTTGTTGTTAAAATAATGTTAGTTTTTAATTAAATGTATTGTGCGTAGTTTAAATTTAATATACCGTAAATTTGACTAAAAATATTAACTTAGAAAATATTTAAATGTATTGTTAGTAAAAATATTGTTAGTATAAATATTTATATTTAATTAATATTTTAGTTTATAAAAAGATATTTTATAATTTATGAAAACAATTTTATAAAAAGATAGTGCTATAAATATATGTTAGTAAAAATATTTAGTTAATCGTTAATTTAGTTTAATGTATTAATTAATGGATAAAATATTTAATTAATGTATTGAACTTGATTAATTTTTATTATTGGAAACGACTCTAGATGGATCAAATTAGGTCTCAACGAAGTTGGATGTACAATAGAAAATATCCGGGTATGAGGTTGATTAAAGCGAAATTTAAGGAAGGAGTTGAACAATTTATTGAGTATGCGATGTCACTTGAAGATTTTAGGACGGAAGGAGGGATAAGATGTCCGTGTATCAAATGTTTGTGTACATTGATTAAGAGTCCAGAAGATGTCACGGCTCATTTAAGAAAAAATGGATTGATGAATGACTATTACGTGTGTAGACATCATGGTGAAGAAGAGCCGGCGGATATTAACACCCAGCAGATTGATGTCAATGCGCAGAGTTCGGGAAGTGAAGCGCATGCGGAGTGTGAAAACTTTGATAGGATGGAAGATATGGTTGGCGACGCTCTTGGGGTAAATCAGTCGTATGAAGGAAGCGGCGAAGAGGAAATAATCCCGAACCAAAAAGCGCTGAAGTTTTATGCAATGATGGAGGAAGTGAATCGGCCGTTGTATGAAGGGTCTTATGAGTCAAAGTTATCGGTGTGCGTGAGCCTTTTAGCCGCCAAGTCAAATTGGAATGTATCTGAAGATTGCTTGGAGTTCATTAACAAGCTGGTGTTGAATGTGTTGCATGTACCAGAAAATCTGCCAGCTAGTTATTATGAAGCGAAGAAGTTGGTGTTGAAGTTGGGATTGCAAGTTAAGCAGATCGACTGTTGCGTTAATGGGTGAATGTTGTTCTACGACAACGAGTTCGGTACGTATGACGGCGATTTGGAGGAGTGTAAATTTTGCAGTGCACCGAGGTATCAGGTCTGCAGGGGTGATGTGCATCGTAAGCAGAAACGGGTGTCGGTTAAGTCAATGTTTTATCTGCCGTTAATACCGAGGTTGCAGAGATTGTTTGCATCGTTGGAAACTGCGAGCAAAATGACATGGCATCAAGACAACGCAACAAATTCAAATGAGATGCGGCATCCATGTGACGGGTTGGCTTGGAAACATTTTGATCAAACGTATCCTGATTTTGTGCATGATCCACGTAATGTACGACTTGGATTGTGCTTTGATGGTTTTACCCCTTATATCCAAGCGTTTGCAGCGCCGTATTCTTGTTGGCCAATTATTGTCACTCCGTATAATCTTCCTCCTGAGATGTGCATGACGAAACCGTACATGTTCTTGAGTTGTATTGTCCCGGGACCGTCGAATCCAACCGATGGCAGTGATGTATACTTACAGCCGTTAATAGATGATTTGAAGAGGCTTTGGAATGGTGAATTGACGTATGATATTGCTAAGAAGGAGAATTTCAAAATGAGGGCTGCTTTGATGTGGACCATTAATGACTTTCCTGCATATGGCATGTTGTCTTGTTGGTCGACTCATGGAAGATTGGCGTGTCCACATTGTATGCGTGACACCAAAGCATTTCAAATAAAAGGAAAGGCGGATGATGGCGGATGAGTTCAAGAAAGAAACGGTAGAAAGAGATGGTCCCCCTCCTAACTTATCTTCGTATGACATATCTCAAATTGTGAGCGGCCTAGATAAATATCCAGATGTTGGAAAAAGAGTAACATACAATGGATATGGCGAGATGCACAACTGGACAAAACGAAGTATCTTTTGGGACCTCCCTTACTGGAAGGACAATTTACTGAGATACAATCTTGATGTTATGCATATTGAAAAGAATTTTTGTGATAACATAGTCAACACAATGATAAATGTGTCCGGTAAAACAAAAGATAATGAGAAGGCTAGACTTGATTTGGAGAAGTTTTGCAATAGACCGAAACTGCACCTAAAAAGTCTTCCAAATGGAAAAGTTCTAAAACCCAAGGCGGTTTATTGTTTAACATACGATGAAGCAAAATTTGTTTGTTAGTGGTTAAAAGAAGTGAGAATGCCGGACGGATATTCTTCGAATTTGGCAAGGTGTGCCGACGTCAAGGAAGGAAGATTGCGTGGGATGAAAAGTCACGATTCACATGTTTTTATGGAACGCTTAATTCCAATTGCGTTTTGTTCATTACCAAACCATGTCTTGAATCCATTGACTGAATTGAGTCAATTTTTTAAAGATTTATGTGCTTCAACGCTCAGGAGGGATGAACTTGTTAAAATTTGTAAATTGGAGCTAGTCCCCCCCCCCCCCCCGCTTTCTTTGATTCTATGGAACATCTTCCGGTACATCTCGCGTATGAAGCTATGTTTGGTGGACCTGTTCAGTATAGGTGGATGTATCCTTTCGAAAGATTCATGGGTGATTCAAAGCGATCAGTGAAAAATAAAGCAAGAGTTGAAGGGTCAATATGTGCATCTTACTTGCATCGGGAAACCACTCATTTTTGCTCTCATTATTTCAACCACATGATGTTAACACCAAGAAAAACGCGGAATGATGTTCCTGATGAAAGTAACCCTTCCGCTTTGTCAGTATTTCGTGATTCTGGGCGTTATTCAGGGGCAGCAAAAGAGTACTGGATGAACGATGAAGAGTTGCGATCTGCCGAAGTTCATGTCTTGATTAATTGCATTGAAGTTGGACCATATATTGAATTTTTTGAAAGGAAACAACTTGGAGACACATATACCAACTTTCCAGAATGGTTTAAGGGTAAAGTTGCAAAACATGAACAACTGGCACATTTCAGAGGATTAGCTGAAGGTCCTCGAAGAAATGTCAATGAATGGCACACATACATTGTCAATGGATATAAATTTCAAACTGATTCATGGACAATGGGCAAAAAAACAATCAATAGTGGAGTTTATGTCAAAGGGGTCAGTGATGGTGGCGAAGATGACTTCTATGGTGTGATTAAGCGTATATTTCAATTGAGTTACTATTATGAGGGTCAAGATAACAATGTTGTGTTATTTTATTGTGAGTGGTTTGACCCAACTACTAATGGGACAAAAATTGATCCAAAGCACAAACTTGTTGACATACTAATGAATAAAAGGTATAAGCGATTTGATCCGTTCATCTTGGCGACTAAGTGTTCTCAAGTGTATTATGTACCTTATCCTTCTCATCACCGGGGTAAACGAGGATGGTGTTCAGCTATCAAGACAAAACCAAGAGGTGAAATTGAAACAAAAGTTCCAGATATAGAAGTGCCTTACCAAGATAATGAAATGTCAAGAGTTCCCGCGATGATTGAAGTCGATCACATTACAAATTTGGTTAACCAAGAAGTTGATGGTGATCAAATTGAGTTTGAGGAGTTGATTGCAGCGGTGAATAACAATAACGATAATGAGGATGACGATGCATCTAACTCGGAAGATAATGAAGACAAAGACAATGAAGATGAAGACAGTGAAGATGAAGATACATATTATAATAATGACGATGATGATGAATAAATCTCGATTGTAATTATTTATCTTTGTAATGAATTTTAAATCAATAGATAAACTTTTATTATCATATTGTAACTATTTATCTTTAGTAATGAATTTTAATTTCAATTGGAATTTTTATTATCATATTGTAACTATTTATCTTTAATTAGGAATGAATTATAAATCCAATTGGAACTTTTATTATCATAGTGTCTATTAATCTTTTGTCATGAATTGTTTAATTTTAATTTTAATTAAATTGTTTTACTCGTTTATTTAATCTTGTTAATTTTGTTCAAACTTTTTAAATTATTTTATGCACGGATGGCAGATCAAAATAATCAGGAAAAAGGTTCGAGAATGGGAAAGAAGCTGGCAAAATATGTCAAAAAGATCGCTCGAAGTATGATACCGAGTTTTCTGTGGGGTCGTCAGAATCAAGAAGTTTCTATCCGAGAACCCACTTCTGCGGCATCTACTCCACCTACAGCCCCACAGAGGAACTCTGTTGATGTTCCGAGATCTTCTCATCCAACACCTTCGCGGACTCTTGATGTGCCCTCTAGACCGACTCCACGAAGGTCATCGGTTGATGTTCCGAGGTCGTCATATCCAACATCCTCACCAGCATATGTACCTGATTTTAGCTTCTTCGATGATATTCCAGGGGCTGGCTTATCGAATATGCCTTTTCTTCATACTGGTGTAAGCGATGCCAATGATGATTTATTAGGTTTTAAGGCATATCCACCTAATGAAGCTTTTAGCCAACAACAACAACAACAACAACAACAACAACAACAAAGACAACCACATCAGGATGGTTCGTCGTCGTCACATCAACCACGACGACAATTACATCAGGAAGGTTCGTCGTCACAACCACAAAGCTCACTGGAGCAACAACGACCAGTGGCTTTTAGACCACCACGGCGTCGCTTCACTGAAGGAGTTCGAGTATCGGGTGATAAAAGGGTCATATACCGTCATGGCGATGGGTAAGTATATTTTTATTTTATTTTTATTTTTAATTTCTTTAAAATGTACAATTTAATTAAAAGATTAATGTATGTGTAGTTTGGAGCCATCTAAAAATGCAGCCAAAGCGGTAGCTTGTGTTGTCAGACTCGCCCTCAAACACTTTGCCCCTAGGTTCAAAAAATTAGTTGAGCATGATTCGGTATTAAGGAAGAAACTTTTTGATGAATTTAAGGTAAATACAAATATTTCCATGTTTACATATATAATAATTAAATTTAAGATTTAAATGTTTATTATATCTAATTAATAATTATATTTTTTTATTTCAGAGATACTGTACCTAGGAGCCTTACCATGAAGAAATGATTAAGGAAAACTAGATGAAAGCATGTAGTACCCGATTCTCACAAAAACTTTACATCGAAAAAAAGCACTACTTAGATAGTCCAGACCAATATCGTCCAGAATTTATCGGAGAGAATCTGTGGGACAAATTTGTAGAACATTGGACTAAAGATGAGACTTATCTGAAAAGGTGTGAAGTCAACAAGAAAAACAGGGCTAATGCCAAGGGTACTAACTTGCACACTGGGGGATGTGTCAGCTTTTTCACTCATGCTCGACATTTGGTATAAACATATATTTAATTTGATTTTTTAATATATTGAATTATATATTTAAATATTAATCAATATTTTGTGAAAAATTAGGAAATTACACTAGAGTGAGAACCTTTTATCAATGAGGTCTACAAATAAACCCACATCAACAGAACGAGAGACAATGTTTGGGTTCATGCAATATCTGAAAAACTTTCGGTAAATTTATAATTTGATATATATTTTAGAATTATTTTCACACATTTTTATTCATTCGCTAATTTTTTCTCACAATTTTTTTTATGTGTATATATATAGGCGGAGAATGATCGCTTAACTAGCATCTATTTGTCTCAACATCGTGAGTATGCCTCCTACAGTCATTTACCAAGTGAAGTTCAGTGTCAGCTCTGGAGAGAGGCAACCCAAGTAGTCGGACTTCAAGGAAGAGAACATAGGTTCCCTGGTCTAGGGACGTTGGCCCCTAACTTTCATCGAGGAACCAACCTATATCATGTTCCTGACGATTGCCCTGAGCCAAGGATGTCTGAGTCAGAAATGTGGCAAAGATTTCAGGAGGAGTTGCAGAGAAGGGATCTAGAGACTCAAAGATTGCAACAACAATTTGAGGAAGAAAGAGCCGATAGAATAAGATGGTAGGAAGAAATGATGCAACAAATAAGTAACTCAAACAATCCTGCGACACAAAGAGCATCAACGTCATATCGGGGTGCTCCAGCATTTGAAGACGGGGAGTTGGAAGAGTCTGATCCGAAAGAAGGATATTATGAAGAGGAATATGAATCAAATCCGGAGGAATGAAGAATAATGATATTTTATATTATGTAATTTTATTTGAATTTTAATATGGATAATATTTATTTATTTTTATGCAAGGAAAATATTTATTTTTATCATTTTAATTGTAATTCAAAATTTAGCTTCAGTTTTAACAGTGTAATAAAATTGAATTACGATAATTTAACTTTAATTACGATATCTTTCTGCATAGAGAAACTAAATTTATGTATATATAGACGCAAAAATTAATATTTTTAATTTCATCGTAAACTGATAGAGGGAAAACTAAACTTTTTGAAAATTACATGGGTACAATCAAAAAATTGGAAATTGAATTTTCGGTAAAAATTTATTCCGGGAAAAATTGAAATTAAAATTTTCAATTTATTAAGCAAAATTAATTTTTAAAATTTGCTGGACATTTGAGAGGAAACCTCTCAAATGTCATTATATTATTTATTCTTCCAACAACTTTTCTATATATACCACACTATCTACTCTTCAATACTCATTCTTTCACACTTTTCTTCTTTCTTTTCAAACTCTTCAACCATTTTTCTTCTTTCTTTTCAATCTCTAAAACACTTTTCTTCTTTCTCTTCAAACTCTTCAACCATTTTTCTTCTTTCTTTTCAATCTCTTCAACACTTTTCTTCTTTCTCTTCAAACTTTTCAACCATTTTTCTTCTTTCTCTTCAATCTCTTCAACACTTTTCTTTTTTTTTTCAAACTCTTCAACCATATTTATATTTTCTCTTCAATTTCTTCAACCACTTTTCTTCTTTCTCTTCAATTTCTTCAACCCTTTTTCTTCTTTCTCTTCAACTTTTTCAACTCTTTTTCTTTTTTTTTTCTTCACTTTCTTCAACACTTTTTCTTCTTTTTCTACAATTTCTAATTAAAATCTTTTTTTCATCTACATCTCTAACATATTTATATCTAACACTTTCAACATCTTATCAACTTTTATTTTTATTTATCATTTTATTTTTTCAACATCATCTCTAACAACTTTTTCATCTATTATATTTATCATTTCATTCAATTATTTTTTATTCATAATATACATCATATATATTTCTTTTCCAAAAATATAAATATCAAATTTTTAATCCAATTAAAATATTTTAAAACATATTTTAACAAATTAAATAGGAATTTATGATTTTTTTTATTATTTTGGCGAATTTTTTTTTTTGACATTTGCGAGGAAATTTCCTCGCAAATGTTTTCTGTTTAATTTTTTTTTAATTTTTTCACATTTGCGAGGAAATTTCCTCACAAATGTCTCAAGCGAAAATTTTGGCGCAAAATTCAAATTTCATTTTTTCCCGCAATAAATATAAAAGAAAATTTGAATTTCATCTTTTCCCGCAATAAATTTTGAAGAAAATTCAAATTTCATTTTTTCCGCAATTGAATTTTTCGTTGTTTCCCGCAATAAATTTTTAACGAAAATTTGAATTTCATTTTTTCCCGCAAATTTTTTTTGCAATTTTCTAAAAAAAATTTATCACCAAAAATTTAATATTGATTGAAATGTTAATTTATTTTATTATTATTTTTAAAATTTATAATTATTTTTTTTATAATTAAATATGTAATTGATTTATTATTTTTTTAAAAAAACTTAATTTAATACATTTGCGAGGAAATTTCCTCGCAAATGTATGTGCAGATAAGTCACATCAATGTCCCCCACGTGAATGCGCGTGAATGTCAGATTTGTCGTTTGCGAGGAAATTTCCTCGTAAATGTCATGCAGAATGGTCTGACATCATTTGCGAGGAAATTTCCTCGCAAATGTCGTCCGAACAGCCTTTAATTTACCAACGACTGCTTTCCTCGGAAATGTCCTCGCAAATGTATATTTGTGATGAAATTTGGTCCATTTGTGAGGAAAAATTTTGTGGCAAATAGTGAAAATTCTTGTAGTGTAGGTAGTCCTACAAGTTGCGCAATCAAGCTCTACTTGTCCTCAATTACCACTTGTAACCCCACAAGTTTCCAAGTCTAAATACCATCCATCCAATTGCCTCCCTGAAGATCTTTCAAGTTTTTCTCTTCTTCATCAACAATTGAATCATACCCATGGTCTTCATAGAGAAACTTCTTTGGTGAAACAATACCACTCTCCTCCCTATCATTGATTTGATAGCCAAGAACTAATGTTGATAGTTTTCATTTAGTTCTAGTAAGAAAAGACTCCACCCCAAACTGAGTTTCAATCACAATACTCACAAGCCAAGTATCCCTTCTATGATTTCCACCTTGTAACCTGCAAAACTGTTCAAAATGCTTTGAAACAACATTCACGCCATTGTTAGTATCCGACAATACCAATTCAGTTCCATCACCTAGTAATCCTTGCTTCACTAGTCCAACCAAACCTATGTCACTAACAATCTTCGACCCGAAACCCTATACGTCATCAACGTCATGAGAATCACTACTAGCCCACTTGCGTCCTCATAACATGATTTATTGTTTCAGACATAACTTGATTATTCTTAGCACCACCTCTCTATGTTGATGTCGAGTATTATTGCAACTGCCTCTCCAGGCTGATGTTGGGCATTATTACCATTGCGTCTCCGAACCGATGTCAAGTATTATTACCACCGTCTCTCCAGGCCGATGTTGAGTATTATTACCACCGCTTCTCTAGACTGCACTTGAGTAGCCCCGACATCTGAGATACTTCTTTAAAGATTCAATGCACTTCTGTTGAATTAACATTTCCCTCATTATCACCTTCCACAACCCAAAGTGGTTACTCCAAGTGAATTTTTCAATATCCCACTTTGAACCCATGGTACATGCTTATTGATGACCCTTGCCTCACGGTGGGCGCCAATTGTTGGGAATTCGTTCAATAAAATCACACCAATAAAACTTTGATATGAGGAGCAATAGATAACAAGCAACCAATAAAGTAGAGTATGCAGTAATAATAAAACTAGCAGAAAACAATAAAGAAAACGATAAAATTTATTTACCTAGTTCAGTCAAAACAACCTACTCAAGGAGAGAGCAGCCACTCTGTTCCCATATAATACTTTGAGTCGCTTTACAAAGAAATCCGAAATAAGTGTTACGAGAGATAATCTTCAAACATAAGTCTACCCTAATCCCAAGTTTCTTCCTATGACTAAGAAACTCAATATATTATGTTTCCCAAGATGAAGAGTAATACCTCAACCCTATTAATTATACCAAGAGAATATCTCTCTAGATCATAGTCTTGTATTGGTCTCTAAAACCCTTGCCAATCTTATTTCTTGGAGCTACGTCATTGCTATCTTTTTAATCCTTGTTTCTAAACCTCACTATTTATATGGAATAAAATATACCTTTAAAATAAGACCAATCTATTTAAATCTGGAACAATATTGACCAAAAATAGCCCAAAAAACTGTCCAAACAAACAATTGCACGCGCGCCCGCGTCTAGCACAACTTTTCCTGCGCTAGGCGAAGAAACCAGTACTTGTGTGCCACATGTGTATGTGTTAATAGCGCTTTTCAATAGCGCTTTTCAATAAAATGCTATTAAATGGGAGCTATTAAAAAGCAAATTTGTAGTAGTGCACTTAGCATGCGCGCGCGAGCCCAATTGCTCTCTTTTGCTATTTTTGTGATCCTTTCTTTATTCTAATGAGATTTCAAGGCAATTCTAACAATGTTATAAAAGATGAAGGACTAATTTGTTACAAACAAAATATAAAGAACCAAAGTGTTACAAATATAAAAGATAAAAGGCTAATTTCTTACAAAATTTTATGAATAAATAACATAAATGATCAACAGTGCAATTTGTGCATTAGATAACATTATATTAGAAATTGCAGGGGTTAAAAGGAAACAAAAAACAAACTACAGGGGCTAATACCAAAAGTAGATGTAACTGCAAAATAAAATATTTAAACATAGGCTTAATTATACATTCGGTCTCAAACGTTTATTTTAAGTTTTAATTTGGTCCTAAACGTTTTAAAAGTTTCAAATAAGTACTAAACGTTTATTCTAAGTTTCAATTTGGTCGCAAATGTTTTAAAAGTTTTAAATAAGTCCTAAATATTTATAACATTTGCATTAGTTAGTCTCATCCGTCAAAAATTTCATATATGAGCATACAAATTGGGAATTTTTAGACCTAGAATATTATTCTTCATGATTAAGTGATCTAATTAAGGAGATCTAACTCCTAATATAACAATTCTCTGATTTGTTCCATGACAGAAGATAGTGCTGCAAGTGGACATACATGATGACAAAATAACAAAGAAAAAAGCCATGAAAGCAATGTCTAATATTTCAGGTATAAAATTTCAAACCATTCTCATATATTTTCTTCTATGCTGACAAAAAATCATAGAAAAATCAAATAGCTAAATTATCCATGGTTTTTGTAGGGGTTGAATCAATGTCTTTGGATATGAAGGACCAGAAATTAACCTTAACTGGAGACATAGATCCTGTGGATGTAGTTGCAAAATTGAGGAAATTATGTAATCCTAAGATATTGGACCAGCAAAAGAGGCTAAGAAAGAAGTGAAAAAGAAGGCTACAAAAGAGACGAAGGATCAAAATAAGAACTCAGAAAGCTGGTATTCTAAATGTTTGTGAAGCTTATCATTATCCTATGATGATGAAACAATTTTTTGACAGAGACTATTTAATGCAAATGTTATAAATATTTGGAATTATTTGAAATTTTTAAAATGTTTGAGACCAAATTAAAACTTAAAATAAATGTTTGAGATTTATTTGAAACTTTAAAATGTTTGAGATCAAATAAAAACCTAAAATAAATGTTTGGCACTAAATATATAATTAAGCCTTAAACATAAAAAAAAAAATCAATTTTATCTTTTAATATGCCACATGGCTGGCTTATAGTGATTGGGCCACGTTCGTTAACTTTTATCATTGTTTTTATCAACCACTTCTGTCATAAAATTAAGGAGACTTAGCATATCATAAAACAATGACTTGCGAAAACTAATGGACATTTTACGTTGTTTAAGAGAAGTTGACTCCAATATTAAATATTGACCCACTGCAAATTACGGAGAAGGTGTGATTATTGTATTACTTATATTTACAAGTTGTTTTAAAAAATTCATGATTATTACAAGCTGTTTTAAAAAATTAATGATTATTACAAGCTGTTTAAACAAATTATGATAATTACTAGGTGAAATTTTTTGTCCAAAACTTGTTAGCTCATTGATAGTTAATAATTAGATTTTATCATTATCAAAAAAATAATTAGATTTTATATTAATAATGAATTTGTCCAAATGTTAAAAGAAATTCATATCTCTTTCTGATTTGGGGTCGATGTGCATATAACTTGATAACTAAATAAATGATCAAGAAAAAAGCCAGCCCTATATTTCTTTCAGAAAAAATTCTCCCATTTCTCTAAGTTCTCTTTGTCCTAAATTTTGATTTGGACATTACTGTTGCATATATATTCAGAGGAATATATATTTCAGTGACTTGAATTTTATCATATTATAGTAGTTATTTTATCTTTGTATTTGATGTATTCTATCGATTCGAATTAAATAAATATCATTTTGTTTTTGTTAAAAGAAAAAATTTGTAACTTCAAATGATATGGTTGAAAACTTCTTAATACCAATAGTAAAATGACTATTAATATAATTTTATCTACTACTCAACAACAAATTTGAATTTTTTAGTTACAACAACAATTTTGAATTTAACTCAACCACCAGTTTCAATTAACATACAGTTGGATATATAGATTTAATTATCTTTTATAAAAAGTCATTAAAGGTGTAATAAATAAATTAAGTTTGACATCCTCACTTTCACATACTTATTATTTGGTCTCTTTGTCCTTCTTTTATAAGAGCATCTCCAACAATGATACAACTTTAAGTATCATATATCACTAAAAAGTGATCCCTACATGTCATATAATATTTATGCAACCCATATATATTTTTCTTCGATGGTGATATTGTTTTGGGTATCATACATTAATAACAAATTGTCCATTACATTTAATTTGATATACAAAAAAAAATGTAATATTAATTGATGATATGGTACCTTATTTAAGGTAACGGTATCATCAATTTTGATATCCTTCATGCCACATCATAGAAATCCAATGGTAAAATGGAATAAGGTACGAATCATTAATTTATAAAACTCTCTATAATACCCTTATTGGAGATGCTTTAAGATTCTGATATAATTTTCATCTTCCTAATTTTTTTTTGAATCATCTTCCTAATTTTCATCTTCCTAATAAATATTAGTAATATTAAAAATAATTGATATGTTTGAAAGAAAAAATAGTAATAAATACATCTAATCATTTGCAAATAGTAGTGTTATATATTTTTTTTTGCTTTCACTCTCTAGATCTTAGAGGATAAGACCTCTAAAAATCTAGAATTTGGGATAGATTCTGCCATAAAATGGTTTCAATCTCATTCTAAATACAGTTGTAGGAATTGAACTGCGGTCCCTTTTACTAGTCCAGCCAATCACCACTAAATTAACTAACATTAACATTCAGTATAAATAGTGTTATATTTAGAGACAAACAATATTTTCAAAAGATATTATAATTAAAGACCAATTCAGATTTATCATCAACAACTATAATAAATTTGTTATAAAACAATGACATGGGAAAATGTTGGACATTTTAATTTGTTTAACAAAAGTTGACTTGAATATTTTTTTTTTGACAAACAAGTTGACTTGAATATTAAATATTGACCAATTGCAAATTAAAAAGGGGTGATTACAATACTAAAAGGACAAGAAAACTTATTGTTCTCTCTCTCTCTCTCTCAAATTTCCAACTATGAGTTTCAATAAGCTCATTAGTTTTACTTTTCAGAAACTAAGTAAAAGAAATTTTCATGGCACTTCCCAAACAAGTTCAAGATATTGGAGGGGTCTTGTTGAGAAAGAGTTACAAAGTGGAAACATTGAAGAAAAAAATGAGAATGTTTGCATATATAGAGTTCCACCAAACATGCTCAGTGTAGAACCAAAAGCTTACACACCTAGCAACATCTCAATAGGTCCATACCATTATGGATCACAACATTTACAAGAAATGGAAATTCTCAAAAACAAATTCTTTCACCGTCTTTTCGATCCGAAAGGTGCAAATGGAACCAAACTAGAAGAGGCTTGTATGTTTCTTGAGAAAGAAGAAATCAATGCTAGAAATTGTTACATGGGTGAAATCAAATTAAGCAGTGATGAGTTTCTTAAAATGATGTTGGTTGATGGTTCTTTCATCATTCAACTCTTGAGAGATTTATCAGATAACAATTTCAAACATGTTCCATCTCTTAGTAGATGGATGTTACCAACAATTCGTCGCGAGTTGATAATGCTTGAAAATCAACTTCCTATGTTTGTTTTAACTAAATTGTTCGAGTTAACTGATAAGACCAATAGTCCTCAACCACAAATGAGTTTCTACAATCTTGCCTTCAAATTCTTTTACCAATTGCTTCAATCCGAGTCGCGAAAAACCCCTGAATGTCAAACAGCTTATAAATTCAAAATTCAACATGTTCTTGATCTTCTCAGATACAACATAAGACCGAAACTCATTGGTGAAGAACCACGAGGAAGTCAGAGCCAAATGATTCATTCAATAACAGAATTGAAAGAAGGCGGTGTGAAAATTAAAGCTTGTGAGAGCAGAGAATTGTTGGATATAAGCTTCGGAAAAAAATGGGGATTTATGGTAAAGCAATTAACTATTCCTCCGTTGTACATTGGTGATCATAGAGGAACTGTGTTTCGCAACATGGTCGCATTCGAAAAATGTCACAAAAGATGCCATCCAGACATGACAACTTACATGTTTTTCTTAAACAGGCTAATAAATTCAGCTGATGATGTTTCTGTTCTTCATTATAAAGGGATTATTCATCATTCTTTAGGTAGTGATGAACTAGTGACAGAGTTAATCAACAACATAGCTAAAGAAATAGTTCCTGATATGAATGAGTCATATTTGTACAAAGTTGTGAATGAGGCAAACGAATATTTGGGCAGTTGGCGCGCGAGATTTAGAGCTTCGTTAGTTCATAACTATTTAACAAGTTGGGCTGTTGGACTATCAACATTAGGTGCTCTTCTGGTTCTTTACTTTACATTCATACAAGCGATTTGTGGGTTCGCCGGTGCATACAAAAAATTGGAGGAGGCAAAGTTTAGTTCAGTAATAAGAGGTTTGCTTATTATTCCATTTCAGTACCCTCCTCACTCTACCTTATTCAATGTTGACAGTAAAGAACCTGACCATGGTTCTAAGTAACTGAAGAACTTGACATTGATCGATCGAACGACCGAGATATGTGTGAATGTGTTACTATTATATATATTTACACACAACCCTCATTTACTTTCTTTCATTAACATTTTTTGTATTTTATTTCATTCTCACTTTGTTTTTGTTTCTGTTTTAGCTTGCAATCTCCATGTGTATTTATATTGTATTTTCTGATGATATAATTTCTTCTTAATATATTTCATTGTTATATTACAAAATACATGTGCTGTGATTTATAACATTTGGATATCAAGTGTTTAGAAATTCTATGGAACCTTTTAAAATTTATGGTTCGTTTGGATTGATGGTAACTGGTGGAATGGAATAGAATGAGATGAGATGGAACTAGATTCCATTGTTTGGTTTTGTTAAATATGAATGGAATGGAATGGAGTGGGATGAAACTCATTCCATCCGATACCACCCATTACTCCAATGTTTCATTCCGCCCAATTTGGGGTGTATGTGATGGAATGGAACAGATTAATTTAACAATTACAACTTTATCCCTAATTTTATAATATTATTTTAATTCTTCACTCTCTCTTCTTGTGTCACTCCCTATATATTGTGTTGTTTGCTCTTCTCATACTTGTTGTTTCTTCCTCATATTAATAAAATATTAGTAATATACACCATGAACATGACTTTCTTTGTTAACATGACTTTCAATGGAAAAAAAAAAGGATTGGTTCACGTTTCTGTAAAAGAGATTGATTCAATGGAAAAAAAATCCGTTTCCCACTTAGTTTCGGTAAAATTAATTTTTCTCTTTTTATTGAAAAAAATATTAATGAAAGGGATTGGTTTGTAGAACATGAAAGGGATTGGTTTAGATCTGTAAAATTGAATCCTAGAAAAAAGGGATTGATATTGAAAAAAAAAGTTTTTTTTTTCAAAAAATATTGTTTTATAAATAAAGGATAAAATTGGAATAAACAAGTTATAATTCATTCCGTTCCATCTACTTTCCAATCAATGGAGTGGGAAATTAACTTCATTCCCTCGTAAAATATCCAAACAATGGAATGGAATGTCTATTTCATTCCGTTCCGCTCCATTCCATTCCGTTATATTCTGCTCCGCTCCGCTCCATTCTATACCATCAATCCAAACAGACCCCAAGAGTTTTTGTGTAAAAAAATACAAGAGTTGAATGAGTTGTCATATAATGAACTAGTGTAATTAACATATCTTAATGTAAGACTTGAAAGTCACTCGAAGATTTGGTTAATAGCTCTGAACAGTTATTTTCTTTTTCCTTAAACGACCACGCCAAAAACAAAAGGGTTAATAGGTTTTTATCCTCCGTAAAGTAGGTGAATTTTGCCTTTTTCTTTGTAAAATTATTTTTTGGATTATCCAATGTAAAATTATTTTTTTAATTTACCCATTCTATTGACTTTTTGCTATGTAAGCAAGAGTGCATTGCTACATTAACAAAAAGTGAACAAAAGAGGGTAATCCAAAAAAAAAAATTCCATAGAAAAAAACAAAGTTCGCCTATTTTATAAGGTGAACACTCTGGTACCTCTCACTTTTAATTTGGTACCGTATCCAAATGAGATGGACAAAAATGATAGGTTCATGTGTAACGATAATTTAACATGTCATTTTAAAGTTTATTTAAATAGAAGTTTCTTAAATTGCTCTTTTAATTTACAAAAATTGCAAAATAACACCTAAAACTTTGTCAAAAAAAAAAACACCTAAAACTTTAAATTGTAATACACTGATTAATTAAAATGAACTTTTTTCACTAAATTTAAAACAAAAAAAAGTTACAATCTTAATTTTTCCAATCTTAGTTTTTAGGGTTAATTCATATTGGGTCTTCTTCTCCCAAAAAATATTTTTTATAAAAAAAAAGTGACTTAATGGAACTTTCTCCAACCTCCATTCAGCGGCATTTGATTTTTTTACCTTCAATGGAAGAAAGTATATACTGCTTATATGAAGTAGTAGGAGTGATACCATAATCTTTATTTTTATTATATACATTACGATAGTTTTACAGAGGTCTCTCATGCATTTTCTAGAAAAATTGCTTAGTTCTCATTCAATTAGAGCTTCTATAATATATTTTTATTTTATTTTTTTGTAGAGATTTTTTTATATTTTTTTGTTTGAATCTCATTGACAACAATAATTCAACTTTTATATGTTTTTTAATCATGGATAACAACAAAGAGAACATTATACGGATAACAACAAATTTATTTTCACTCTAGCATAATATATAACAACCAAATTATAACCTAGCTAAATTTACAGTTTATTTTTTTAAACATTAACTCGCTCTTTGAATTACATAACTAATACATTTCTCACGTCTTAAATATCTTATTAGATCTATCATAAAAAAGATTGGGATGGGAAAAGGGAGGTTATCCATAGGATTCAGATAGGATGCATGAATGAAGGAAAGCTTTAGGTGTGATTTGTGACAATGTTGCGTAGGATTGAATGGTGGGTGGAAAAAACTAACAAGAAAGTATAGTAATTGTAACTAAGATTTAAATCTTAAGATGGAGACGAGATGGAATAATAGAAAAAAATTGTTTTGAGACAAAATTGAGATGGCTCCTATTGTAGAACAAAAATTATAGTCTCATTCTAGGTGGTGTGGATATATGTGGAAAAACCCATCGAACCATGATAAGAAGAGTTGACCAAATGGAGACTAACCTAGTAGGTAATGAACCAATAAAAACTATGTGCCAAATCATTTAAGAGATAAACAACCTATCTTTGAACTTAACACAAGATAGCGAAATATGTCATTGATGGAATATAATGTGATAATCCAATCGGTGTTGCACCAAAGTGTGGCAATTTTATATATGTAAAATGCTAACCAGTGCCCTCGGGCACTAGTTAAGGAACTAAATATATTAACATGGTAATAAATGAAGGAAAATCGAGATAGTTTAAGCAGTGGAACTCAAAAATTTTCCTTTAATAATCCTTACGAATGGACATGATTATGTGTTTAGGGTTTTACCTCTTGAAGCGTAGAACCCTTTAAATAATCACGAACGTTGAAGGATGAACATCAACGTCTCTAACTAGTCTACACGAACAGCTTCCTTCACTCCAAGTGCTAGCTTATGAATGAGGAACATTGTGAGAGAGAGAAATAGAGAAATAATTTTATGGTTCAAGTAACCCTAAAATTCTTATGAATTTCTCTTGTGTGTGTTTTTGCTCTTTGTACAATACCTCTATTTATAGAGTTTATTATCTTGCTCTCCAAGATAAACACTTGTCTTTTCCAACAAGATAAGTTGAAACAAAAGCCCACTAAGATAACTCTAGGGCGCGCGCCCCATGAGTCTTGCTACTCATGTGCACGCGCGCCCACCATATCTTATGGTGCATTGCTTATCATTAATTTGTGATATCTTATCACAATATATATATTTATTTATTTCTCTAAAGTGCACCGTACCTTACAGTGTTCTCAATTCTCACACTACACTGTCTTTATGTGTGTGACCCTGTAGGTTTCTCAATTCAGCAACAAAGCACTTGACTCCATATATAGGATATGTCATACCCCAAATTTTGCCAGCCTTAATTAGTTATTATGTCAACCTTCTTTCAAAAAATGAGGTTTAGTTGGGATAGTAATTATTAAGAGTAAGAGCATGAGGAGCTTAATTGTCATGGGTTCAAATCTCACTTGTGACTATTTTAGCATTTTTTCGGTTTCTATCTTTTTTTTACTTTATTATTTATAGTTTTTATTTTATTTTATTTTTATTGTCCATTCACGTTTTTTTTATTTTTTGTATATGTCCTTTTTACTCTTTTTATTGTTTCATAGATAAAAACAAGAAAAAAACAAATAAACCAATTAAAACAAAAAAACAACAACGAAAACAATAACAAAATACAAAAAATACGATGAACAAAAGATGGGAAAAAGAACAAAACACAGCAAATTAGGGGGAAACAAAATTTGAGCAAATATCCGATAACAAACTACAAACTCAGAAAAAAAAAAGCAAAGATTTACACAAACCATATCTGATATCACCCAAAAAATCGCAACAAACTAGTGCATCTCACTAATATAAATACAAGAGCTAATTCACTCCCAAAACACAACACAAAAATCTGGAAAAAAAAATCCTTAGAATTTCTGCAAACCGAGCATCCAGTACCAACTAGAAAGCAAGTTGGTTTTCTACACATCGTAGAAAATCAGCACCAAAAGTCTCCGATTCCGGTTCGAGTTCGAAGCCACACCTCGCGAACAGAAAAGGAATAAATCAATAGCAAGCCAGCGCTGAAACCGATAGCAAAACATAAATAAAAAAAACGAAACGTGCACTTAGACGTTCATCACTCAACAGGTTAGTATTTTCGCACCAAAAGCTTCAAGCCTCTTTGAATTTGTGTTCTCTTTTTGTTGCCGCGCACCTTTTGTGTTTGAAACTTGATTTGTCAATATTGAAGTTTGGTTAGGACTTGGTTTGAATTTAGTTAAGGTTTTTTTTTGTGAATGCAAACTTGTTTTATTGTGGATCGGTTTAAAAAAAAAAGATTTTGGAAATTAAAAAATTTCGGATCTAGGATTTGGTGTTTGATTCATGTGTTTTCAAGGCTTGATTCATGTTTAAGAAGGGTTAGATTGGCTGTTTTAGGATTGTTTGGAAAGGTTTGGTTGAAAAAATCTGGTTTTGCATATGTATGAAGAACTTGTTGTTGTTCTTGAGGAGAGATAGCAAGAAGAAACCGAGAGAGAGAGAGTGGAGAAAGAAGAGAGAGAAACTAAGTGTAAGTATGAATGAAAATCTGGAAAAAAAAACAAATCTATATTCTGTTTTGATCGTACGCACGCGCGCCCACCGGAAGCCTCATGCACCCTAGTGGAGTTTGGGCCTAGTTTATTTCTGTTCACACCCCCCTGTATGTTGTTCACACTTTTTCTGGTCTAATTTTTAACAAACAATAAAATACTTAAAATAAGAAATTGGATGAAAAAGAGACGGTTCGGCGTATGCTTCTCCTTCTCCGATTATTAAATTTCTTAAATAATCGTCATCTCTTAAAAAAAACTCTAAAATATTTAATAACAATTCAAATAAAATAAGATGGTTTGGCGTATGCCTCTTCTTCTCCGATTGTTAAAATTTCTCGGTGTATACCGAGGGATTTAAATGATCGTCATATCTCTAAAAAACTCAAATAATAACAATTCGAATTAAACGAGGCAGTTTGACGTATGCCTCTCCTTCTCCGATTGTTAAGTTTCTCGGTGTATACCGAGTGATTTAATTAATCCTATCTTTCTAAAAAACTTCAAAAACTATAAAAACAATTCAAATAAAAACGAGGTGGCTTTGCGTATGCGTTGTTTTCTTCGATTGTCTAATTTCTCGGTGTATATCTCGCGATTAGATAATCATCTTATTTTTCAAAAATAAAAATAAAAAATACCATAATAATTTAAAAGGAAGGAGGAGATCTGGTTTATACCTTTTCTTATCCGATTATCTAAATTCTTGGTGTATATCTCTAATTTAGATAATCCTCTTCCTTAAAGATTTTTTTCCAATAAGAACATTAAAAAACACTCAACACATCAAAACTTTTTCTTTCAAAACAAATCATAATAAACAAAACTTTTTCATAAAAGAACTATGTTCATCCATTCTAACGCAATACAAACAAGTGCTTAGGCCTCCAACATGCGAGCATACAAGACATACGTTTAACTGCTAGAATGCGACATAAACTTAGTTCTCTAAAAAATACAACCCAACAAACATTAACACACTGAACTACGAAGCTCTGATTTCTCATTGCACTTGAGAATACGTTCGAGCCCAATAATTAAAAAACTAAAAAATCCCCACTTATAAATAATCGCAAAGTAATAAAAAATAAGAAGCAAGCAAACATTAAAACACTCTTTAAACCCTAAAAGTAATAAGAAGGTTCCCGTTAAGTACAACGGATGTGAGGGATGCTAACACCTCCCCTTGCATAACTGACTCCTGAACCTGGAAACGGTTGCGATTCTTGAAGCAAAATCCCTTAATGATGTTTTAAAGATAACAAACATCTTCAATTATATTTTCATTTATATTCTGATCAATTTGTGATCTAACATGTGCTTTTGAGTGATTTTAATATGCTAGATCAAATTGCAATATCATGATCAATCATCACTCTTTGTGAAAGAAATGAACACTACTGCAAAGAACGATCAGAGAACGCTCTCTAAGTAACAGTCAACACAGTTTTCAAAAGTGATTCTTGTCACAAGCACTTAATAATGTTTCATCAGGCTACAAGACATTATTCCACTTGATCACTGGACTTTAAATCAGTATCTCAACAGTGGATAAGTCATTCAAGACAAATAAGGACCATGTGCATGAAGAACATTCCTTGTATGACATGTTTAAGGAAAGGAATAAATGCACAATGGAGACAAGCATGTGTGAACTAGTGTTTCTACTGATTTTTGGATCTTATGGTTTATCATAGACCAATCACAATGCAGCAACAAGCCTCTGAACTCATAGTTGGCATGGTACTTGCAAATGTACTTTCAATGAACATTCTCCAAAGTATCTCACACATAAGACAAGAAGGTGTGTACTTGCAAAAGTAATTTATGGACAGCTACAATGCTATTCCCAGCTGTTTAGGACGCTCCACTACAGCTGTGCTTGCTCAAGCTTAAATCCCACTCATGAATTTTTGCATCAGCCCAGAAAGGGGAGAACGTTGCCAAAACGATCTCTCACCCAGACAGTTTTTTACTTGAACATTCAAAATGAATATCCAGCTGTTCAATGTACTTTGATTTGATGCACAACGGCTATTACAGCGTATATACTTGAAGAACAAGCTTCATACAGCCTGCTACAACTGTTTACAGCTCATCACCTTTATTTGGTGAAATGAAGAAACAGGGAGAGTGTTTGCAGAACATTCTCACATATTTGAATTATGCAGCAAACTCTCTATGAGCTGTCATATGAAGGATGCAACGGATCTTTATTGTACTTACATGATGACTAAGCATCAGGAGTGTATTTGGCATCTATAAATAGCACCCCATGGTGCACTTGAAGAGCAAGAAGTTTAGTTACAAGTTTGCATACATCCAGTTTAGTTCTCAAGCAATCAAAGCTTTGTTTTTGTTTACTCAACACTCCAGCTCTGCTATCAATCCTTGGATCACATATTTAGAGTGTACTGAGTTGTTTACATAAGCCTATCAATCTCTGGTTTGAGTCATTGTATAAGCTTAGATCCAGAAACAAACCCTTCTTGTAAAAGAAAGAAATCCTCAAGTCAATATGTAACTATTGATTGAGAGTACCTTGGATAGTCAAGTTTGACTAGAGGTAAGCCTTGGACAGTCAGGATTGACAAGAGGCAGAAAAGATTTGATCTTGGTTTAGATCATAGAAGAAGAAGAATTGTATTGAGACATCGGTAATATCTCATTCATACTAGTGTTAAATCTCACATGAGTGGGGACTGGACTAGCCCAACATTTGAGTGAACCAGGATAAATTACTGTGTGTTATTCTTCCTCTCTTTACTCTTTTACAATTGCACACACACCACACACTTATATTGTTTGTTTAATATAAACTGTCTGCACTAACGAGAACGATCTCAGAACGTTCTATCTCTCTTTGACAGAACTGTTTTTAAACTAACTAAGTTATTTTGTTTTGAAAGCTTAATTTTTAAAAGTTCACAATTCAAACCCCCCCTTTCTTGTGAAACTTTGCTACTTCAATTGGCATCAGAGTCCGGCCTCTATAGGTTGAGCATCTAACAAGTGCTAGAGGAAAAGACTTAGAAAAGGAAGCTATGTCTAAATCTGGAAAGTTTATTTCTGAAGGAGGATCCTCACATAGACCTCCTCTATTTGAAGGAAATGATTATTACTACTGGAAAGATAAAATGGAATTGTTCCTAAGATCACAGGAGAATTACATGTGGCCAGTTGTGGAACAAGGAGAGTATGTAACTCTCACAAAAGAATCCACACCAAAGGAACAAAAAGATTGGACCACTACTGAAGCTGAAAGAGTACTCCTAAACATCAAAGCCAAAATGTTTATAAAAAGTGCTCTAGGCAGAGAAGAATATGATAGAGTCATGGAGTGCAACACAGCTAAAAAAATGTGGTAAAAACTCCAAACTCATCATGAAGGAACTAGTATCATCAAAGAAACAAGAATTGATATTGGTGTGAGAAAGTTTGAGCTATTTGAAATGCAGGAAGATGAATCCATAGATCAAATGTATGGAAGATTCACTAACATCATTAATGAACTCAATTCTCTTGGCAAGAAGTACACTGATCATGAAAGAATAAGAAAAGTGCTAAGATGTCTACCAAAATCATGGAGACATATTGTTACAGCAATCACAGAAGCCAAAGATCTTAAAAATGTCAAATTAGATGACTTTCTTGAATCTTTCAAAGCTCATGAAGCAATACTTCAAGAAGACAAGCCATTGAAGAAAAAGACTATTGCTTTGAAAGCACAAGTAGGAGAGCATTCTCAGAATGATGAAGACTCATCTGATGATGAAGAAGAATGTCAACAAGAATATGCATTTTTGTCAAAGAAAATTCAAAGGCTAATGATGAGAAGAAATAACATCAAAAAATCATTCCAAGCAAGGAGAAATGTTCCAAAACCAGAAACTGACATGAGTCAAATAACATGCTTTGGATGCAATCAAGTAGGGCACTACAAGATTGATTGTCCTAAGAACAAACAAAAGAAACCTACATTCAAGAAGAAGTCTCTAATGGCAACCTGGGATGACTCAGATGAATCTCAAGAAGAAAAAGAAGCAAATGTTTGTTTAATGACCAAATCAGACACAGAAGAGGTAAGCCTTGCACCCTGCTCATCATGTAGAAAAACTAAATGCTTATTTGATAATCTCTTTTATGACACTCAAATTTTGAATCAAAATAATGGAAAACTTAGAGATGAACTCACCATTTTAAAAAAGGAAAATGATGAACTTAAATCAATGAATAGTAAATATAAGGATGTTATTAGTGGTATGCAAGATGCACATAAAGAGTTATCTATGAAATATGAAGAACTCTTAGAAAAACAAAAAACCATTGATAAAACAAATATTCAGAAAGAGAACATCATTTTAAAACAAAATGTCTCTGAGCTTGAAAAAGATATAACATGTTTTGTTAAAGCTACTAATACTTTTGAAAAAAATCATGGGATCTCAATCCAGTGTTCACAACAAAACTGGTGTAGGTTTTAAAGCTTTTCAAAAACAAAAATTATATGAAAACTTTTTTGTCCTTCAAAAAGAAAAACATGATATTCTTTTTCGTGAAAAAGATAAACAAAAACATAGATACAAATGTACCTATTGCTCAAGAGATGGACATCTTGAAGCCTTTTGTTTTGATAAGAAAAGACTGGTATACTCACATACAAGAAGAGAACGTTCTCAGAATGTTCTGAAGAAACTACATTCTTTTAGAAAATCTTTTCGAAGACCATATCAGTACAAAAGAAGACCATATAATACTAACCCTCATGGACCCAAAAGACTATGGGTACCTAAAGAATTATTAAATAAAAATGTAGGTATGCCATCTAGAAGTCAAGAAAAAGCCTTGGTACTTGGACAGTGATTGCTCAAGGCATATGATTGGAGATAAACTAATCTTCCTATCATTGGAAAAGAAGGATGGAGGAGCTGTAACTTTTGGTAACAATGAAAAAGCTTACATTAAAGGTAATGGTGTCATAGGTAAGATTAATTAAGCAAAAATTGAAAATGTTCACTATGTAAATGGACTTAAACATAACTTGATAAGCATTAGTAAACTTTGTGACAATGGTTTTGAAGTTATATTTAAACCTCATACCTGTGAAATCATTCAATCATCATCTGGTAAAACTCTTCTAAATGGATCAAGGAAAGGAAACATTTATGTCTTACATTTAGATGAACTTCCCACTGAATCCTGTTTTGTTTCACTTGAAAAAGAGAAATGGATTTGGCATAAAAGGGCTGGTCATGTAAGCATGAAAACAAATTAAAAAATTTCCAAACTTGATCTAGTCAGAGGACTACCTAAGATTAGTTTTGACAAGGATAAAGTGTGTGAAGCTTGCACAAGAGGTAAACAAGTCAAAAGCAGTTTTAAACCTAAAGATTTTATTTCAACAAAAAGACCTCTTGAAATGCTACACATAGATTTATTTGGTCCAGTCAAAACCACAAGTCTTGGTGGTAAAAATTATGGCTTTGTTATTGTTGATGACTATAAAAAGGTTCACATGGGTTCTGTTTTTAAAACATAAAGATGAATCTATTGAAGCTTTCAAAAACTTTTGTAAAAGGGTTCAAAATGAAAAAGATACCAATATCATCTCTGTAAGAAGTGATCATGGTGGTGAATTTGAAAACTCACTATTTGAATCATTCTTTGATGATAATGGCATCTCTCATAATTTTTCTTGTCTAAGAACTCCTCAACAAAATGGAGTTGTCGAAAGGAAAAATAGAACTTTACAAGAGATGGCAAGAACAATGATTAATTAATCAAATGTTGTAAAATACTTTTGGGCTGAAGGCATAAGCACCTCTTGCTATATTCTAAATAGATTCACCATTAGAAAAGTTTTGAACAAAACTCCCTATGAACTCTGGAAAGACAGAAAGCCAAACATTTCTTATTTTCATATTTTTGGATGTTATTGCTACATTTTGAACATCAAGGACAACTTGGGTAAGTTTGACTCAAAATCAGACAAGGGAATATTTTTGGGATATTCTCTAACATCAAAAGCTTATAGAGTCTAGAACTTGAGAACTCAAACTTTGGAAGAAAGCATGCATGTCAAATTTGATGAATTTGAAGAAGAAACAAATGAGGTAAAAGAAGATGATGTGAATGAAAAGGAGAATCAAAATTCTGAACCTAGTGAAGACTCTCAACCAAATGAAAATTCTGAACCCAAAGAAGATGATGTCTCGCCTCAAAAGCCTCCTAAGACTTGGAGAATCAACACACAGCATCCACAAGAGCAAATCATTGGAAGTCCTAAAGATGGAGTGAAAACTAGAAGATCTGTCTTTAATCAGGAGAACAATCTGGCAATGATCTCTCAGATAGAACCTAAGTCTATTGATGAAGCTATTATTGACAACTCTTGGATTGATGCTATGAAACAAGAACTCCTATAGTTTGAAAAGAATGAAGTGTGGAATCTAGTACCAAAACCCAAAGATCATTCAATCATTGGAACTAGATGGGTATTTAGAAACAAATTGGATGAAAATGGCAAGGTGACTAGAAACAAGGCAAGGCCAGTTGCTCAGGGCTATAATCAACAAGAAGGAATTGATTATGATGAAACCTTTGCTCCGGTTTCCAGGTTAGAAGCCATTAGAATATTACTTGCATTTGCATCTCATAAAAACATCAAACTTTTTCAAATGGATGTTAAAAGTGCATTTTTAAGTGGTTTTCTAAATGATAAAGTTTATGTGCATCAACCTCCTAGTTTTGAAGATGAACATAAACCTCATCATGTTTTCAAACTTACCAAAGCTCTATATGGACTCAAACAAGCCCCAAGAGCATGGTATGAAAGATTAAGCCCTTTTTTACTTGACAACAACTTTTCAAGAGGAAAAATTGATACAACATTTTTTAGAAAAGAAAACAATAATGATCTATTGATTGTGCAAGTGTATGTTGATGATATCATCTTTGGTGCTACAAATGAAAAAATGTGTGAGGAGTTTTCAAACCTTATGCAAAATGAATTTGAAATGAGTATGATGGGAGAACTTAGTTTCTTTCTTGGATAGCAAATCAACCAACAAGAAAATGGCATTTTCATTTGTTAAGAAAAGTATATAAATGTTCTTTTGAAGAAATACAAGATGAATGAATCAAAGATCATGCCAACTCCTATGCATCCATCATCAAGTTTAGACAAAGATGAGTATGGGAAAAGTGTTTATGAGAAAGAATATAGAGGAATGATTGGTTCATTTATCTATCTCACTACAAGTAGACCAGATATTGTTTTCTTTGTTGGTCTGTGTGCAAGGTTTCAAACTGCACCAAAAGAATCACATCTTACTGAAATCAAAAGGATCTTTAGATATCTAGTTGGAACAACTGATGTTGGACTATGGTATACAAAAGGATCACATTTCAATTTGAAAGCCTACTGTGATGCTGATTATGCTAGTGATAAAATGGAAAGAAAAAGCACTAGTGGATCTTGTCAATTTCTTGGTGAAGCTCTTGTAAGTTGGAGTTGCAGAAAGCAAAACACCATAGCACTGTCAACTACTGAAGCTGAGTATGTATCAACTGCAAGTTGTTGCACACAAGTGATATGGATCAAAAACCAACTTGAAGACTACTCATTAAGGTACACAAGTATTAAAATTTTATGTGATAATACAAGTGCTATCAATTTATAAAAAATTCCCATTCAGCATTCAAGATCAAAACATATTGAAATCAAACATCATTTTATTAGAGATCATGTGAACAAAAAGGATGTTGAATTGATGTTTATTGATACTGAAAATCAGTTAGCTGATAATTTTACAAAGCCATTAGTTGAGAATCATTTTATTTTCACCAAGAAAAATTTAAATATCATTAAGATCCCTCACTAATATTGTTTCAGCAAAATTATGCTCTATAGAGAGACCGTTATCAGAAAGTTCTGCCTCTGTGCACAATTTTTACGCATAATATGTTTATACCATTGCATGTTAAGTGTTTTGTTATGTTTGGTTCACTTTGTTAGTGTTTATTTTAATGTTTTAGGACTCCCTAAAGCCTTGCAACGGCTACTTTAGGTTAGTCATCATTTCCCCTTTAGGTATTAGTCCCAAAGTACCTAGTAACACTATTCATTAAGTACACTCTCTCACCTAATCCAACCCTTCCTCTTCTCAATGCTTCTCGACCCACTCTCTCCACTACTTTTTCTGATTTCTTTTTCTTTATAACTGTTACATTAAACTCCTCTTTCTCTCATCTCAACTCACCATAAACCTTACTCTTCATTCTCTCTTGTAATTGTACCTTCGCTCTCGCTTTCACAAAAATTTCAAAATGGCTAGAAGTAAGGAACTAAGATGCTTGCATGTTCATGAAAGAGTTGAGAACTCTACCTCGTCTTCTGAAACTAAATCCCAAACTCCTCCACCTGTTGCTGTTGACACAGACTCTGAAATCTCCTCTGATTCCTCACAAAAATCCACAAACTCCAAACAAAAATCATCATCATCTTCACAACACCTTGAAGACATTCAACCTCTTCAAATAATTCTTTACGAACCCTCTGAATGCATTACTCCTAACCCAACTCTCATTGTCCCTAGTGTTGTTGACACACCCCCTGTTTTAGTTCAACCTTCAAAAACAAAATCCAAAACCAAAACGAAGGAACTTGTTTATGTGAGAAGATCTGCAAGAATCTTGTCTGGTATTGTCACTAGCAAGAAATGTGTTGAGGACACAACCACCATTTCCATTCATGATAGTGATTCTGATCACTCTCCCTCTGATAAACCACCATTTCCATTCAAAAACTACTCCAATAGAAACCACCACAAAATACGCTCCAACTGCCAAAACCACAAAAACCACCTTTTCATAAAAAATCACTAAGAAAACCACTCTTACTACCTCAAAATCTGCTCCCGCTCTAGTTGGAAAAAAAGAGTTCAAAGAGAAAATCCAAGGATAAAACTACTACTGTCCCATCCATGTCTGATCGAGTTGAAAAAAAAATCAAAGGGAAAATGAAAAGAGAAACCTGCCCCTAGCTCTTCTGATAAACCAAAGAAACCAACACGGTCTAAATCCAAAAAAGAAGCGCCTTTAGAGAAGCAGTTGGCCAACAAAGGAATCCCAATCCCTTTAATTCTGATTGCTGATCATCAATACTTTGAAAAGTATTGGATGGTGAAAAATGTATGTCCTGGAAGGGTGTTTGATTTTGAAAACTTGCTTAGTGGAGGCTATGACTTGCTCAAGTACACTGAGCCTCTCAAATGGACAAGCTTTTTCAAGCTTAAGGAAACAATTTATCCAACTCTTGTTCAAGCATTTTACTTTAATGCTAGAGTTTTTGTTGACAAGAATCTCATCATCACTGATGACACGAAATCATATCGTATTTTTAGCTTAATTTACATGAACTTTAGTTGCATTTTCATATGTTTTTATTTCTTTTATCTCTTTTTATGTTGGTTGTCATACCCGAAATTTTTCCCACTTGATTTTGTATATATTTTTTGGTCAATTTACTTTTGAAAATAGCAAATTAGTTGAGATGGCGGTGAGAAGAGCATTAATAAATATTGCTAGCAAAAGGTCATGGGTTCAAGCCCCACTTGGTACATTTATTTTTTATCTCATACTAGCTTTTTATTTATTTTTCTAACAAGAAACTTTTTCTATTTTTGGTAATATTTATTATCACTTTTTTGTTTGTCCAAAATTATAAAAATAAAGCATATATATAAAAAGAAGAAAAATATATAAACTTGTATAGAAAGAAAAGGAGAAAGACATAAAAAAATAAAAAGGAAGTGAATCAAAATAGAAAAGGACTAAATCTTTGGTCTTGGAGAGCAAGAAAATATAATTAACACTAAAACTTAATTTCTGTAGCAAATCAATCACAAAAAGAAACAAAATCTGCTCATACTAATTTACAAAACAAATCTTTCAATGATTCTTGCAAGTTTAAAACCCCTAATTCAAAGCTATAAATAGAGCTTCTTTTCTACACAATTACACACAATAAAAATTCTCAAACAACCTGAGAACCAATTCTACTACACAACTAATCCCCCACAACACAAAAAATCAGAGACAATCAATATCTCCATACACCAATTCTTCACTCAAACACACTAAGAACACACCGCAACACGACACAAAATTCACTCTCTCACCGCCGGCTGCTTCATGGGTGTCTCTCATTCTCTCCCGGTCAGTTTTCCTTTGCTTGTTGTTTTTCATATCTGTGTGCGGTTGGTATTGTTTGCTTTTAGGGGTATTCTTTTGTTCCAGTATTTGATCTCTTGTTTGTACATATGTGTATTCTTTTAGTCTATTATTTACTTAGTTACTTATTTATTCATTCATTCATGTTTGTACATATGTAAGTAGCCGTAATCACTAATCAGTAGGTGATATTTTGTTAGTTAATTCCTTTAACTTATTCAATCTATTTAAAATCTTGTATAAAAATGTTAAGAATAATATACAATAAAAATACTTAGATCATTTGACGTCAAATAATCATAACAAACATGGATTAAAAAGGAGGAGGCGGATGCACATCCGTTCGTGTCTCGACTAATTGGGGGATTAGTGCACACTTTGTCCGACATTTAGTCGTCTTTCATTACTAAAAAATACACACACATCAATTTTTTTTTGACTTCGGGCCAATTAAAAATCAAATTAAAAACCTTTTTCATAAAACGGACATGTTTGCAATCAATTCTAACGTGATACAAACGACGCTTAAGCCTCCATCGTGTGAGCATACAAGCTGAGTTTAACCACTAGAATGCGATTAAAACATCGTTCCCTAAAAAACACCAACAAACAATCTGTACCCAGAACTACGTAGCTTTGAATTCCTCATCGCACCAGAGGATACGTAGGAGCAAGATTCTACATCTTGTCAAGCATAATAATAATAATAATAATAATAATAATAAAAAACTTAATTTTTCTCTTCCTTGTAAATATTTGTAAATAAAAATAAATAATTAATAATATAAAAATCATGTAAATAAACCCTAAAAGCCTTAAACCCTAGAACTAATTAGGAGGTTCCCGTTGAGTACAACGAATGTGAGGGGTGCTAATACCTTCCCCTTGCATTTCAACTCCCGAACCTGGAAATAGTTGCGATGACCATCTTTCCATTGCTTTTAAGGTTTTATCAATATTTTCCTTAATAAATAAAATTTGGTGGCGACTCTGTATCATTCCGAGTGTCCTAAACACTCGGGCGATTTTCACGGCGCGACAGCTGGGGACTCTGCTGGGGACATTTAGAGAGTTAAATGCTTTTGTTTGTTTACTTGTTTTTATGTTTGTTTTTCTTTTTATTTTATTTCCAGCATTATTTACTATTTTATGTATATATTGTGGGGTTGGGTTTACTGTTTGGTCTTACTCGAGCTTGAGAAAAACTTAAGTTAAGTAAGGAGTTGAGTAGTATGGGCCTATGGGATGCACATCCCAATGGGTTATTTACGAAGACTCCGCCTAGAGTAGACCGGTTCAAAGGGTTTGTCAGGAATGGGTTAGCCCCTCCGCTTGGCAAGACTTTGGACTTGGTCAGTGACTCTAGGGACCCTTTAGAACCCAACAATCCCATTTAAGGGGAGACCCTTCGGGATTTCACGATTTAAGGAGTTGAGAAGTGTGGGCCTATGGGATGCACATCCCAATGGGTGATTTACGAAGACTCCGCCTAGAGTAGACCTTTTCGAAGGGTTTGTCAAGAATGGGCTAGCCCCTCCGCTTGGCAAAGCTTTGGATTTGGTCAGCAACTATAGTGACCTTTTAGAATCCAACAACCCCATTTAAGGGAGATCCTTCAGAATCTCACCATATAGCATGGGGAAAGCTTCGTGTGGGATCTGTCACCTTAAATGTGGCTTTCAAAAATAAAGAAAAATCAAAATCCCATAGAACCATCCTTGTGAAGGGTTTGGGTAGAAAAACTTAGAGCTGTCCCATCATAAATGGCCCTCCTATATAGGTTGTTCTATTATCATCCTAAACCTATCCCTCATAGAATTTAAATCATGCATGTCATTAAAGTCTTTTTGCATACACATAAAAATAAGAAAATAAAAAATCTCTTGCATATCCATGCATCTTCAACGTCATGCATTCTTGTGTGTCGTCATACATTGCATTAAAAAACTCGTCTCCTCATCCAGGAACCTCTAAGATAGCCCAGAAGCCAAGGAAACAGTTACCATCAGTACCAGCTCCCCCACATTCATACGGAACGCGTACCAATCTACCAAAGATTATGGAACAGATATAAAAGAACCAAGTTGTACTAAGAGAAGATGTGAACACTCTCAAGGATAACATGACAAAACTTCTTGAGATGTTCAAAGCAATGGAAGTGGAGAAAACACAAGCAACTGAAAGGGCACTGGCCGCCGAAAAAGCACTAACAATTGAGAAAGAGAAAAATGGCAAAGGTGGCAACCCCATGGAAACTGAAAATGTGGTCAAAATACCCTGGCATCCTAAAGGCCACACCCATCAAGACTCCAAACCTCTCAAATTCAAGGAGCCAACCTCATCTAAAGGAGGGCTCATAAACATGATGACAATTGATGACTTCTCTGATAAAGAACAAGAATTTATCTCGTCCCAGCCGACTGCTAAAATTCCAAGTGCTACACCCAACTAGCAAGTAACCGATAATACTCATCAAAACGATGAATCCGCGCAGATGTACCAAGCATTAGAAGAAAGACTAAAAGCTGTGGAGGGCTTCAACGCTTATGGATTCAATGCTCTTGATATGTGTTTAGTTCCTGACGTGGTAATTCCGCCAAAGTTCAAAGAACCTGACTTTGGAAAATATAAAGGGATCCACTGCCCAAGGAACCATTTGAGAATGTTCTGCAGAAAGATGGCGGCACACGCTACTGATGAGAAACTGATGATACATGTGTTCCAAGATAGTCTGAGTGGGGCATCTTTGGATTGGTACATGCAATTAGAGAGGACCCAAATCCAGTCATGGAAGGACTTAACCGAAGCCTTCATGAAGCAATACAAATACAATCTAGATATGGCCTCCAATCGTATGCAGTTACAAGCCGCATCACAAAAGAAGGACGAGTCTTTTTAAGAATATGCTCAAAGGTGGAGAGAATTGGCTGCTCGTGTGCAACCCCCACTCTCAGAAAGGGAGTTAGTTGATACATTCATGGGCACTCTGCATGGGCCTTATTATGAAAAGATGTCCGGCAGTATATCATCAGGTTTTGCTGACATGGTAATGATTGGAGAACGGGTGGAAGAAGGACTGAAAAGCGGCAAGATTCAAGGCGCCTCTAACTCTCAAACTTGGGCAAAGAGGTTCTTTAGCAATAATCAAAAGAAAGAGGAAGGTGAAACTAATGTCATAGGGTCATCACAAGCACCCTCGGCTCATCTGTCATACTATCCATATTCACAGCAACCGTTAGTCGCGCCTCAGCAGAATCAACAACAGCATCAAAGCGGGTACTAGCAAAAGAATCAGCCCAGGCCTCGGAAGAATGTACACTTTGATCATGTACCCATGCCATAAGGCCAAATCTTGCCTTACCTAATTCAACAGGGCATGGTGGTGCCAAAACCTCTTCCTCCGGTAACGCCCCCATGTCCACCTCGTTTTGATATTAATGCTCGATGTGACTATCATGCTGGATCACCGGGGCATAATATTGAAAGTTGTAAGGACTTCAAGTACAAGGTTCAAGAGTTGATCGACTGCAAAAAACTCTCCTTCAAAGAGGAAAGTCCAAGTACGTAGAGTAATCTGCTGCCCAGTCAAATCATGAATCAAGCCTGCAAGAATTTCTCGAACGCCAATGATCATTGGACCGTTCCATTTTGTAATTTATTTTTGCTAAGTGCATTTGCTTTTGAACTTATTTGTTTTAATTGTGACAATAATAAAATGAGCATGCGTGTTTTGAATTAATTCTTTCATATACACTCACTTCTCCATCTTCTACCTTCTTCTATTACAAGATTATTATTATTTCTCCATCTCTCTTTTCATTATTTCTTATTGCTTAAGCAAAGGTCGGAGAGAGAATGATGAAAACGAAACAACAAAATAGTTGTAGTATGCTTTCAAATAAAATTTTGCTGACGATGTAAGGCATTGATTCAAATTCCCAAACACTGGAGATATAAGGAGATAATCCGTAGTCAACCCCTTTGAACTTGGAGTTGGTGTTTTTTCTACTTTTTGTGAACCTTTAATTTTAACCTAGGAGGGTAGTCTTTCAATTAGTTTGATGATGCATTCTGATACAAGAGAATCAATTCATTTGGTCATATCAAACAAGAGGTCTAAGCACAATGCTTTCCTCAAACAGAAGAAACTGTCAAGAGATGAGACTCACAACAATTTATATGGCAGTCACAATCATCAAAAAGGAGATAATACAAAAAAAAGAATACAAAAAAAAAACCAAAAATAGGAACAAATTTCCAAACAAAAGAAAAGTGACTGCCACTTCGAAGAAATCTCGTCAATGTACAACAAGATAGAATCTGATCTGAGTATCAATGAAGTTTCGATCAATTGTCAACCTCAAACATCACTTTCAACAGGTCTCTTGTCGACTGAATGCATCCGTTGAACTAATTGAATTTAGGAATGAAGGACATCAAGAAAAATGGCTGGGACCAAATAAAATTTAGCGCCTAATAATCTTTCTTTTGACCACGTTACAACCCTCAAAAGACCTAATTGAAGTAAGGTTTACTTTGAAAGCACACTATAGCAAGGTTGTGTAAACCTGACTCCGAAGATTTTTGTTAATCAGCATTGATATTACATTCACACATATTCTTTTCACACTTCAAACTTATCAATCAATATTCATCAATTATTCATCAATACCATTTCAATTTTGATTTCAAAACTTGCATGAACATGGCATTAGTGTCACCATTTTAATAAACAAGTTCATCTGCAAGTCAGAGCTTAACGACAGAGAAGTTTCAATCACGGGCTTCCATCATTCTATAAGCAAAAGTTATGGTTCAATTTGAGGCATGCCATCTCAGTACTTTGATTTGAACCACGGGGCAGAGTTCTATTCGGCTTTGGCAAACTACTACAAGACCTTACTTGGGTTGATTGTGTCAAGGAACAACGAACTGGGGCACGATAACTTACAACGGGGCATTCCCTCTGCATGGTTTCAAGCTGCTTCGCCAAACGATATCGCATATCTGCAAGCATCGAGTCCGGAACGAGTGTGGGGGTCATGGTGGCTCAACAGTTGACCACCTTTTCAAAAAACCTTGATACAAAAAGCATTCACAGACTTGAGCCGTCCATCATGTTGCAGATGAACACATCTGAATCAATATATAATTCATCATCATGCATCAACAAAAGACATATCATGCATCTGCACAAAGCATGCATATATTGCATGACAAAATCCCAATATTAATCAACAAATCAAAAACCCAACTTTCATTGGCAAATCCAATTCAAGCTCAAGCTTCCCCATCGTTCCATCCCATACATTCATCATGCATAGCATACATTTTCATACATGTGCAAAAGGTAAATTTAAAGTTCCCTACGGGTTAACTTCAAGCATAAAACCAAACGGGTATCCCGTATCCCCAGCAAATCAGGTCGTGAGTCCGCGGCAGGAAATCAATCATACCAACCCTTAGGGGCAATGGTTATCTTTAGTATAAGCACCATAAGGGGCAGTGCTTACCTTTAGTGAAATACCCTTCGGGAAAATGCCTTCATCTGAGCTAAAGCACCTCTCGAGGTGACAATCGGATAGAAGCACCTCTCGAGGTGACAATCGGATAGAAGCACCTCTCGAGGTGACAATTGGATAGATGCACCTCTCGAGGTGACAATCGGATAGAAGCACCTCTCGAGGTGACAATTGGATAGATGCACCTTTTGAGGTGACAATCAGATAGAAGCACCTCTCGAGGTGACAATCGGATAGAAGCACCTCTCGAGTTTCGAGGTGACAATCGGATAGATGCACCTTTCGAGGTGGCAATCGGATAGATGCACCTCTCGAGGTGACAATTGGATAGAAGCACCTCTCGAGGTGACGATAACTACCTTTCGGATAGAAGCACCTCTCGAGATGACGATAACTACCTTTTAGATACAAACACCTCTCAAGGTGATGGTAATAACATTTCGGATAGAGGCACCTTTCGGGGTGACGAATAGCTAACTTTCAGGTTTAGGCACCCTACGAGATAATATCTACCTCTGGTCTGAGCACCCTTCGAGGCAACAGATATCTTTTAAGGTCTAAACACCTTTGAGGCGACGATCGAGCTTTCACCTCTACAAAGCAAAATTTTAGGTCTTCTTATATTTAACTACCTTCCATCCCACAAATGCGATTAAAGGTATTTAAATAGTGTTGTACCCCAATTTTGGACCTAAAATCCGTTTCTTTTTTCTTATTATAAAATACCCAAAAAATGTCTTGTAAAAAAAAAATATTAATAAATATCATGCATCCATTCATTTTTTTGCCGCATCACTTGTGCTCGTTATCGCATATTTTATCGTCGTACTTTTATGTCCGCCTATTTATCATCTTTTTTCTCTTATCCTTGATCATTGTTATTAATATTATTATCATCATTATTCTTACTTTTTTACCTATTATTATCTATTACTATTTTCTTTGGTCCTTTTTCTTCTTTCTTTTCTTTTTTTGACGTTTCTTTTCTTTTTCGGTCAACACAAAAAAAAAAAAAAGACTATTCTTTTCTTTTCTTGTTTTGATTATTATTATTACTGATCATTATCATTATTATCATTATTATTATTATTATTAATACTTTTGTTATTGTTCCAAAAAGTCTTTATTATATTTTACCCTTTCTTTGACCTTTTTTTTTTTTTACTCGGTTACAAACAGAAATGAACATAACAGTAAAAAAAAATTGAAAAAAGGATCCAAGGCTTTCTACTGAAAAACCAGAACATGAAAATGACATGGTTTTGTCATCTTTCTCCTTTTATCACTAATTTTCAAAACCAATACTAAACAAACAAAGGCAATTCTGCCATGTTTCCTCTTCAATTCCAAAACCCTAATGTTTACTATACAAAAGAATACCATTCATTCACAGAACGGGGGAGGTTTTGGGACAACATTAGAAAACGGCAGAAATAGAGAGAACACAAATTAAAAAAAAACGTCCAGACAGAAACCAAAAAACAAAACAGTTTACAACATCACAGAATCAAAAATCGAACAAAAACAAATTGTTTCACACACTGTGAACAGGTTTGTCTATTCTCCAATCTTAGCCTCCATCATCAAAAACCTCGCAAACCAAACCAAGCCAAGCCAAAAGGTTAGAGAAGGAATAGAAGAAGAGTAGATCGGAGCAGAGAAAGCAAAATCAGAGAGGGAGAGAACGGAGCTTACCTTCAAGATTCACGGCCGGTTCGGTAATTTTCTCTTCCTTTTTTCACCGCCTTCATACTCACATCATAATGACCGAACTCGAACTCAGATCTAGGTTTTTTTTAGATTTACTTTTTTTTTTTTTCCATGTTGAATGATGGTTTTAGATCTGTTCATTACTGGTTTATATGGTTAATTTCATGAGTATCTGAATGATTTGAACGAATTTGGAGGTTAGGGTTTCATGATTTGAGAGACCCGATCCGGCCATTTGCTTGCTTGTTTGTGATTTTAGTTGCCGGATTCGTGTTTAGGGGTTTATTTAGTGTAGGGATCATGTTTTGAGTTTCTTGATTTGAACAATTTATGGGTTAGGGTTCATGAGTTGGTGGTGCTCTTGAAAAAAATTGAAGGAAACAGAAGAACAGAGGGAGAGAGAGCGTGAGAAAGAAGAGGAAGAAAAGAGAAATTTTTTTGCCAAAAACAGAAAAAAAACAATTAATAAACCTCCCATCCTGATTTACTCCGCGCGCCCCCCAGGGTTGCTGCGCGCACCCCCTATCCGTTTTACTGCGCGCGCCCCCCAGGCTTCTCAGCGCACCCCCCACTTGTGATTTTCGAATTACTCCACGCACCCCCCTGGCTGCTGTGCGCGCCCCCCATGGGCTGAGTGAGGGGGATATGGATCTGGGCTTAAGCTGGAAAGCCCAGTTTGTTTTTTCCTTTCTTTTATTTATTTATTTTTGTTTGTGTGTGATTAATGTTGTTTTTATCACTTTACTTTATTTATTTAATTTTCTTTTTTTAATATGATTGCTTTACTCTAATGATCAATTTGCCATGAAAAACATCTATGTGTGAGTTTTATTGTTTGTTTTTTTTCTTGCAAATTTACTAAGTTAAAATGTTAGTGCAAAAATAATAATAAAAATAAAAATTCTAAGACTAAAAAAAAAAAACTCTTCTTTAAGTAAAAACTTTCTTTCTAAGTTATTTTAATGTCAAAAAATAAAAAAATGTTTGTTTATTTGTCATGACTTCACTTTTCTTTTTAATTATTAGAATACTAAAAAATATAAAAACAACTAAAAATACTAAAAAATTGAATTATGCTATGTTTGTTCTTTTTTCTTTTATGGTTGATAACATGATTATGTCTTCATTTAATTTCATTTTTATGAAACACATAACATGCTTCTATTAAAAATTACATGCATACATGCATTTGCAACATTACATTTTTTACTACATCACAATCTACATTTTTGCATTTTCACATGACATTGACACAAATTTTTGCATCACACTACAATTTTACTACGCATTTTTTCATGCATACATGCATTGCATTTAGGTTAGGACATTGCATCATTAAAAACTGCATGTTAGAGACAATATTTTATTTTTATAAAATCATTGAGCTCTAACAATTGGCATTAATAGTGAAGGACCTTTTTGGTCTAAATTCATTCTCATAAAAATAAAATAAAACAAACTCTTCTTTTGCTAATTTAAAATGCATTTTTGCTTGTGTGTTTTATTTAGAATCGTTTGTTGTTGTGAGTGATTTTCAAAAGTGTCATTACTATGTTTTTCACCTCAGACCCATTTTTTACACACACTCCACTTAGAATATGACATCTTGCTATGATTTTCTTTTCTTGATTGTTTATGTGCATTCCATCCTCATGTTTATTTTCCGCATTAGCATTTTACTTTTATATGCATCGCCCCTTTTATTTATTTACTGCTTATTATTATTTATTCGCTCAAATTCGATATGGTTGTAAATATTAATTATTCAATTGGGTTGTAATAGCATAGGACTTTATTTATTGCTTTTTATTGCTTTCTTAGCTTACACTACACACACTAAGCCATAAAAAATCATTTTTCAAGCGAGAGAACTTGTAACCAAATTTCAATTGGTTATGAGATCTCTCGCGGCAAAATCTCTTTCCTACCCAAAACGCGATATTTAAAAAGGTGTTTAAAAAAAGCGCGTAGGTCCATTTAGTCGCAACGCCATTTTATCTTACAATGCTTAATCTTTTTCTTACACAACAACAATTACTTTTTTCTCTTACAAGTTCTTTCATAACTTCTTAACTCCACAACAATATTTTACAAACACAACACTTACACTACTCTTTTCTTTTCTAACAAAATTTGAAATTTTCTCTATCTTCACTCTTTTAAATAAAATCAATAGACTTTTATCATTCTTAATTTCAAGTTTTAAATATTCATATCAACATTGCAAGAATTCAATCGTTCTCTTTACAAAAGGGAACGGTTTAGTGTGTTTATATTGAATATTTAAAGAATGAAATTTAAAATGACCCTAGTCTTTTCTTTTTCTTTCTTCTATACAACTTCTCCCTCCATTCTTAAGGCATGTTTAGATAAGCACTAGAAGTTTATAAGAGGGTACCATGGGATACCATGGGCGCTTAAGGTGCACACACCTTTCTTTTGCGCAATTAACCCCCGTATCTAGAATCTCTCTTAGGTTTTCGATCTTTTCCCCTCCAATTGGAAATGAAAAATCAACTGTAGTGGGGTGTGTCTCAAAAAACCCGCGACAGAAAAATGGCGACTTCACTGGGGATACTCTCCTTAAGAGGGTTGATCCTAACTTGTATGCTTCTATGTGCTTTATTTGTTTATATGCTTTTTATATATATTGTAGGGGGGTATGAGTTGAGATAAACTTGTCCCGAGTTTGAGTGAACCATAAGATAGAATGTGGTATAATCATAGTGGGTGGGCGAGAGTTCAGTTTCGCACATACTACATGTGATACAATCACACACGGTCGAGGGTCGTGTTGTAGTATTCTGTTCGACGTGACTTCACGTAGTCGTTGCTATGACATGTACCTGCCGATGATCGTGGACCTTTAGCCACCCTTAACCCAACTTGACCTTTTTTAGGATGTGGTGCGATGGCTAAGCCGAGAGCTTCTTGGATTAGTTGTTCCGCGATACCACACTCAAACCAGACTTTTCCTTGGATATTTCATTTGGCCGTGAGTTCAGTCATGGACATTGGTGTTCAAGTGGAAAGTTGATAAGTTTGGGAACTTTTAGAACCCGTGATACAGGTACAAAGTAAACCAATAGTTCATACACTGTGGGTGGTTCTTACCCTTTGACTCCAACATTGTGGATACTTAAACCATGACCCCATGTTTGCTTATGTTTGTGGTTGTTGCATGTACATATCATTCATACATACATTCATACATGAAAATTTTATTTCCATTAATTTTCAAAGGACTTAAAGGAATTTCTTAACAAACTTCACAATCATTATTGGACCGTGAAAAATTGCTTTGAAAAGAAAAAAGAAAAAGTATCTTTACCAATAACAAACGAAAACAAACAAAAAATGAGGTCCTTTATGATTTGTATCCTAAAGTCCTTTGAAAATAAAAAAAAAAAAAAAAAGCTTTTCGAAGGGCTTAAAGTAATCCTTTTGTAATCACAGATATGGACCGTAGGAATACTAAGAGTTATGAGTTCAAGCAACCTGATTTGACAAGGCTTAAGAGTTTGACTGCTCACATAACTGATCGTGAGGGTTTTCGGCACCGTCATGGAAGACTGTTGAGCATTCTTGGTACTAAGGTTGAAGAGGGACTCCTCAGTACACTTGTCCAGTTCTATGACCCGGTCTACCATTGCTTTACTTTTAGGGACTATCAGCTCGTTCCGACTTTGGAAGAATATTCATATCATCTTGGTTTACCAGTGATTGAGAGGACACCTTTCAGTGCATGCGGTGATGAGTTGGGATTGAAGGCCATTGCCAATGCTCTTTGTGTAGATGCGTCTGAATTTGAGCGAACTCGGGTTGCCAACAAAGAATACGATGGTTGGAAAGCTGGTTATCTGTTTCAAAAGGCTTCAACTTTGTTGCTAAAAGGAACTATCGTGCATTTGAAACCATTTTTGCTCTGCTTGTGTATGGGTTGGTGTTGTTCCCCGACTTTCCTGACATTATTAGTCACAATGCTGTCCAGATCTTTATGAACAAGAATCCTGTTCCAACTTTGCTAGCCGATGTTTATTTTAGTATGCATCACAAGGTCACAAAAGGAAAAGGGGGGGTCGTTGTTTGTTGTGCTCAGCTTTTGCATAATTGGTATATCCCGTACTTGCCTAAGACTCCTGCTTTCGAGAAAAATGCCAAAGGTCTATGTTGGTCTCAAAGGATTATGGCTCTCACTTCCAAAGACATTAATTGGCGCAATGACTGCTATGGTGGGAAACCAGTGATCGCCAGTTGTGGAAAATTTCCTAATGTTCCTCTCATCGGTACACGAGGGGGGATTACTTATAATCCATCTCTTGCCAGGCGTCAATTTGGATTCCCTATGGTAAAGGCCCCTGAAAATATCTTGTTAGAAGGATGTGTTTATACAAATGGAAGAGGAAATTTGGCAATCAAAGGAGAACTTATGCTGGCTTGGGAGAACGTGCGTAAGAAAGAACAGAAGATGTTAGGGAAGGTAACCAACGTTACAAGTAAGCCATATTTTGATTGGCTTGCTGATAGGGTCGCTCGAATCAGGATGCCTTATCCACTTAAAGAGCCGATTCGTGACGCTGAGTTACCACCACCAGCGGAGATTACATTGAAGACCAAGGAGGAACTCATAGAGTTGTTGAAAGAGGAGGAAAAAGACAAGAATATGTGGAAAATCAAATTTCTTACAGACCCAAGATGAATGGTGCTGTTGAGGCAGCAAACAAGAATATCAAGAAGATTATTCAAAAGATGGTTGTTACTTAAAAAGACTGGCACGAGATGTTGCCTTTTGCTTTATATGGATACCGTACTTCAGTTCGCACATCGACTGGGGCAACGCCGTTTTCTTTGGTATATGGTATGGAAGCAGTACTCCCAGTAGAGGTTGAGATCCCGTCAATGAGAGTTTTGATGGAAGCCAAGTTAACAGAAGCTGAATGGTGTCAGAATCGATATGATCAGTTGAACTTGATTGAAGAGAAACGCATGACTGCGCTGTGTCATGGACAATTATACCAGAATAGGATGAAGCAGGCTTTTGACAAGAAAGTTTGTCCTAGAGAATTCAAGGAAGGTGATATCGTGCTCAAGAAGATTTTGTCTTTTCAACCTGATGCAAGGGGCAAGTGGACTCCTAATTATGAAGGCCCATATGTTGTCAAGAAAGCGTTTTCCGGTGGTGCTATGATTCTTACAAACATGGATGGTGATGAACTCCCTCGTCCAGTGAATGCAGATGCAGTCAAGAAATACTTTGTCTAAAAAAATAAGAAAAAAAATATAAAAAAATGTGTATACAGCTCGTCAAGCTGAAAACCTGAAAGGGAGGCTTAGTCAAAAAAGAGGGCGTCTTGGTGAATCGAAAACTCGAAAGGGCGGTTCATACAAAAATGAGACATAAAAAAAAATGTATACATTTCCTGGTAGACTGAAAACCTGAAAAGGCGGTCTAGGCAAAAGTTAGGGAAACAAGACAAAGTAACTGCATTCACTCGAGTTCAATCACTTGGGGCATACGATGGTTATAGAAGAAGTTTGTTGGTCAGAATTATCCGTACTTGGAAGCTGAGAACACAGTCGGAATTCAAAGTTGTTAGGGAGAATAGATTTATTGTATTCAATGTACCCTTTTCATATTAATTACCATTTCCAACTTTGTAATGATCCATGGAGTCATGCTATTGGCAGACTACCATTTTAATACATGATCTTGAGCCCTCATCTTTTGTTTGGATTTCTTATTTTTTTTATTATTCTTACAAAAATTTCTTTACATTTTTGATGATTTCTATTAATTTAAAATAAAAAAAAGGACATATTTCAAAAAGTAAATACAAGTATATATTTTGATAGAAAAAAAACTCACTTATGCATTTTTGATTAAAATGGAAACAAATTCGTTTCCTTGAGCAGGACACAAAAGAAGGAATATCCTCAGTTGTTTCAATTGTGGTTGACCCCGATGTACAAAGTCTAGTTTGATATATACAGTCAATTTAAGAAAGGGACAAATCCCAATGAGGTCCATACGGTTGTGCTACTTTTCGACAGAGTTTGATTCATATTATTGTTTGATGAGGGATTTTATTTCAGCAATGTGGTGTTTCGCCAATGGATTTTGTCAGTGTTGTTCTGAATACAATCGAGCGGAATGCAGGTCGCTTCAGTTAAAGCGATTATTTCCCCCAGAGAAGTTGTTCCTTCCCCAAGGAAGTTCTCTTACTTCATCTATAGCAACATTTACACCTTGTTGAGATTGATCGAGTGTTTGAGTTGTAACGCGATGTTGGCTTGTTTCCAGTCTTGGTCGTTCTGTCTATTTTGTCAGCAAATATTCACAACATACATACATACATACATACATACATACATACATACAAACAAAATATTTACATGTGCCATAAACATTTACAGCACTCATACATTGCTACATCATTTACAAAATACTGTTTCATTTTTGTCTTGTCTGTGTCTACAGAATAGAGTTGGGATGGGCGTATCACTCTTTCTCCAATTAGAGTGTCAGTTTAAGCAGAAAAGTGTATATCTCTTTTTGTAAAATTTCCCACCAGACTCTTCTCTTGTGGAAGATGGTTGTTTCAGTTTTTCCTACAACAAAAAGAAAATTCCAGTTGAATTTATTCTTCAATTGGAAATAGAGTCTTGTTTTATAGTTTCCTTCCAGTTTGTTCCTGGATTAAACAACAATTCAAAGCAACAAATGACAAGTTTTCCATGCAAGAAGCTTGTGTTATACCAGATACATTTACAGTCCCTCAGGTGGTTTCACCCCAATGAATCCTATCATGATAGGGTCATACAGATCTTTTACAGTACACATACATGCACTTTTACAAAGGAATTCATATTACCATCTACACATTGCTGTCGAACAACCGGCAGTCGGTAATATGTAGACGTTGTCTTTTTCCTACAATCCGTCTCTTTGTAAGGCGGTGGACGATGCTCTTCTTTCCTTGAAGCCATGTTGCCCGATTTACACATTGCTGTCGAACAACCGGCAGTGGGTAACATGCAAACGTTATCTTTTTCCACCAAGGTGGTAGATAACGCTCTGGCTTCTCCAATGTATTGCCGATCTACACATTGCTGTCGCACAACCGGCAGTAGGCAATATACTTTTTCATCAGTATGTTGCCAATTTACACATCGCTGTCGCACAACCGGCAGTAGGCAACATACATTCATGTTTGAGATACTACCAATTCACACACTGCCGTCGGGACATACGACGGTAGATAATGTTTTCCCCAGTGTTTTGGCGTTGTCCCCAAGTGGAGTTTGTTTTACCAAACAGGCTCAAGATACACTCTTTGTTCCTTTCCAGTCGGGCCGCGTCTGTTCTTCCCCTGTGGAGTTTCATTCATTTTCTTTGTTTGCCTTCCTACAATAACATTCTTACAAAAATTCAAAAAAAAAAGAAAAAGAGTCAGCGTTTTGCATACATATTTGCATCATAAGCATCATTAGAGGATTTTAGGTCCAAAAATGGTGCATATCTTATATTTAAGTCTCTTCAATCCCGTTCAGACAAAGATTTCAATCTTCATCTTTCCGGGTGAAGAAACTTAAATAGGGGCAGCTGTTGTACCCCAATTTTGGACCTAAAATCCGTTTCTTTTTTCTTATTATAAAATACCCAAAAAATGTCTTGTAAAAAAAATATATTAATAAATATCATGCATCCATTCATTTTTTTGCCGCATCACTTGTGCTCGTTATCGCATATTTTATCGTCGTACTTTTATGTCCGCCTATTTATCATCTTTTTTCTCTTATCCTTGATCATTGTTATTAATATTATTATCATCATTATTCTTACTTTTTTACCTATTATTATCTATTACTATTTTCTTTGGTCCTTTTTCTTCTTTCTTTTCTTTTTTTGACGTTTCTTTTCTTTTCTTGGACAAATCATACAAGCAGCATGATTATGTTGAATGTAAGATAGCTGGCACAAGCCGACATGAATCTGAACCAGTGATCCCTTGATCTGGCGAACATTAAATACTCGATAATGACTTCAATCAACCTGTACATATTAATATTAGCGGCCCCATGAGGAGGAAGTGGATTTACTTGCACATTCGGATTGGTATCTTTGAATTTCAGGGCACCAGTCCTGACTAACCTTTGTACCTCATTCTTCAAACCATAACAATTCTCGATATCATGACCAGGCACTCCAGAGTGATAGGCACAAGTAAGATCAGACCTGTACCAATATGGCAATTTCTCGGGCACTAACTTTGTACCTCATTCTTCAAACCATAACAATTCTCGATATCATGACCAAGCAGCGGTGGTCTGAGTTGAACAAACTTTCTCTCAAGCAAGGCAGGCAATAAATCAGCATATCTCATTGGAATTGGATCGTATCGGGGAGGTCTCTGTGTACGATTATAGCCGCCCTGAGGTGGATTCTGTGGCCTTTGTTGATTGATAGTGTTCACAGGTGGTGCAATAGCATCGACGTGCTGTTGCTGGGGATGATAATTCTTTCTACGCCCGTCATGAGCGACCATACTCACTTCTGGCTCTTTATTCTTACTAAAACCAGCACCATACCTTTTACCATTACCAGACCCTGAAGCATCTTTTATCAAACGACCCTCTCTAATTCCTTCTTCGACACGGGTTCCTGTTTCCACTACATTAGTGAAATCACGGAGATTACTAGCAATCATCTTATCATAGTAAAAAGGTTCAAGGGTTTTTAAGAAGATTCTTGTCATCTCTTTCTCCTCCATGGGCGGATTGACTTGGGCAGCCAGTCCATGCCATCTATGAGCATACTCCTTGAAGCTTTCATGTTCCCTTTGTGACAAGGAACGAAGCTGATTCCTATCGGGTGCCAAATCAGAATTGTACTTATATTGGTGCACAAAAGCTTCACACAAATCAGTGAAGGAATTGATCTTCTCACGGTCTAAGCTCATATACCATTTCAGAGCAGCACCAGTCAGGCTATCTTGAAAGAAATGAATCAGCAATTTGTCATTATTGGTCTGAGCAGACATCTTCCTGGCATACATAATCAGATGACTTTGAGGGCAAGAATCCCCTTTGTATTTATTGAAATCAGGTGTTTTGAATTTCGGAGGTACTTGGACATTAGGAACTAAACACATCTCGTGAGCACTTTTTCCAAACAGATCTTTTCCGTGAAGAACACGGATTTCTCGCTGCATTTCCTCAAATTGGTCCTGAATACCATCTCTAGGACTCAAAGGCATCATATTCTCAGCATAGTACACAGGTTCCGTCTCATTTGGAAGTGCATTCATAGTAGCAAGAGCAATAGTCATTACAGGAGGTGGGATAGTAGTGGTCATCTGAGGCACAGTAACAGCATGGAATTGAGCATGGGAAACAAATGGCTGAACATCATCACCAAAACTAGCGGGCATGCCCCAAGGGTAATTCATAGAAGTGATCGGCATAGGATGGCTGACCATACCCTAAGGAGCAGAAACCTGGACATTCTCAGGTATTAGAACATTCAAAGCTTGAACTGGAGGAGGTGGAGGCGGAGGCCTCGCAAGAGTGAGTGCTTCCACCATGGAAGTAAGCTTGGTAACTGCAGATTGAAGAGTGTTAACCTGTTCATGAAGTTGAGCATTTTCCTCTTCCATAATTCTCTTTCTGTTAGCACGTATATAGTAGATTTGTGTTGGCTTGTATCGGATGCGACGGGCCAGGATCTGAAAGAACGAAAGACTCAGATTCTTTGAAAAACCGGAAAATGAATGCAGATGATGCATGATATGTTATGCAAAGAAGACGTGAATATTGTGTTTTGTTTTTTCGTATTTTCATCCTCAACGGACCTCAAAGCATAGTGTTATCATAAATAGGGACCTTAATTCATTAATATAAAGAGACGAAATACAATCAAACTTGAGCATACACAATACTGAAAAGAAAATTACAAAAGAGAAAACAAAAAAAAACATGAAAAAGACACATTACAACCATTGAAACATTAAACATTACATAGACTGACAAAAACTGAATATTAAAAACACTGGTCCCTTGCTTCAAACTTGATCTTCTAGCCACTTTGTTTCTGTCTCTTGAGCTCTTCAACTTCATCTACCATTTCCATCAACTTCGTTTCTTGCCAATTGATCATCCACTTGTCTTCTTTTGCTTCTTTCTTCAATCTTTTCACTTCAGCTTCGAACCCATTACTAGTAAATTCCCAAATTTCTCTTTCGTCATTTTCAATATGATAAAGATCTTCAAACGACTTCCTTTTCCTTTCTTAATAGCAGTGTACAGACCATGATGAGTATCACCGAGCAGAGTAGGAACTGGGTTTCCTATTAAGTAAATTTGTATAGCTTGAAGATCAACAAAGTTATACACATTAGGAAAGAGTAGCAACCCATAAACAAGAACAGCAAAAATCGCCTCAAGAGCAGGAATGCTTAGTGCCTCGGCGAACTAGAAAGCTTTTTCGAACAGAAAACTAGAATTCAACCCTCGATACCCTTCTTTAACAGTTATATTTTCATGAATGACTGAAACATGTAAACAAAGAGCTGCGGCAATATCAGAATGTTTAGGAACTCTTTCTAGACCACTGAAAGGCAGATTGTCATTCACAGGTAAACCCATAAAGTAAGCATATTCTTCAAGTGTAGGAACAAGCTGATAATCTCTAAACGTGAAGCAATGGTACACTGGATCATAGAACTGAGCAAGAGTGTTGAGAATCCCATCCTTTATCTTAGTCTCAAGAATGCTAAACAGTTTTCCATACTATCGTTAAAAATCAGGACGAAAAGATATGCGCGACCCCAACTCCATCAGCTTCTTCAAATCTGGATTTCTGAAAGTGAACTTCTTTGTATTCCTTGTCTTACGATCCATATCTATGATACAAATAACAAGCCTTTAGGTCCTTTAAAAGATGATTCAAAAAAGTTTTATGAATGCACGTGTGAATGAGATGTGATGCAACAAGCACACAAACGTAGCAAACATGGTTGGTTTAGAGAACATGGATTGGAGTTAAAAGGTAATCCACCCAAAAAGGTATGAACTATGGTTTTTCTTCACATTTGTAACCGGGTTCTAAAGAGTTCCCAAAGTCTACAACTTTCCAAGTGAATACCACGCGCACACAATTGACTCATGGCACATTGAAATATCCATCGGAGAAGCCTCGTTTGAGCGTAGTCTCGCGTGACAATCAAAACCATAATTGACTCATGATTTCAACCACCGCACTACATCCTAAAAGGCAAGATGGGTTAAATGTATCTAAAGAGGTCCTCAAGCTTCTCGGGATTCACAAAAAATGACATAGCCAACACAATTGACTCGTGCCAACCACAACGCTTTCTATAAACCCTCCACTCGAGCGTGGCCGTATCACGTGCATTCGCGCAAAGAACTAACTTCAAACGCAATGCTATGACTCCACCACAAATCCTATCTTATTTTGTTCTCTCAAGCAGGGGTATTGTGCTTGTCTCACCTCTCATAAAACCCATGACATAATAAGTAAATCATTTAAGCATTTAGGAAAGCAATAAACTAGGTGGGCTTAACCCTCTTAAGGAGGCTCCCCAGTGAAGTCGCCATTTTTCTGTTGCGGGGAATTTGGGATTTCCACCACTACAATGATCTTTCATTTCCAAAGAGGGGAAAGTATCAAAAACCGTTTAAAAGGAAATTCTAAGTTCGGGGGTTGATTACACCTAGGGAAGGGATTAGCATCCTAAGCGTCTATAGTATCCTATAGTAACCTCTAGTTTTTTGCTTTTTTACTTATTTTAATGAGAAGAAATGAGAGAGAAATAGTAAGAATTTGGAGGGAGAAATAGTATAGAGAGAGTTTTGTGTGTGCAAGTGGAGATTGGATTGAGAAGAGAAGGTTAAAGCAAAATTTAAAGTGTTTTGAAAAGTAAACTTATATCTAATCGTGCGACTAAATTTGGTTTATTGGACTAAAGAAGTTTTATTGGAGAGAGAGAAGATGTTTGTTTGTTTTCTATTATTTTTCTAAGGAATTTACTATTCGTACCCCTTTGGAAATGAAAGATTCGCGTTCGTTTGTTTTTAGCGTTTTGATGGAAAGCGATAAAAAAGTAAAATGCATGCGATTCAGGTTTCTACATCCTCTTTGGGGTTACATTTTTTTGAGGAAATTTAAACATGAATGAATGCAACATTTGAATGATATGTGAAAAATAAACTAACCTAAAAGTACAAGTCCGACGGAATTAAATAAACTATCTTAAAACTTAAACTAACGAAGATTTTTTAGGTTCTAATCCTACTATTTCTAGGTCCGTCTCCAATAAGCTAGGGAAATAATTTTAAGTCCATAATGATCATCCAAACACAATTTAAATAATATGTAATGAAGTATGAATGCAAGAATTTAAGCTAAAATAATGCAAGAAAGAAAATAAACTAATTAACAAATTAAATAAAAAAAACTAACTAAACAATATAGGTATGCAATAAGTAAGTGAATGAAACAAGTAAAAAATAAAACTAACAACAACAAACATAAAGAAAAAAACAGAATAATAATAAAAAAAAAGGGGGGAGGTGCATTCAGCAAATATAACAACTTAAATAATTAAAACAGAAAAGAAAGGGAGGTGTGTTTAGAAAAAAGAAAAATGATTCTTCTCCGTTTGAGATTCCGGCACCGGCCTGACCCGTATTTTTCGCCGGAAAAGCTCTTGGATCATCGAGAAATGAAGAAAAATAACGTAATCATGCAGGCAGTTTCAGAACTGAGAAAAGAAAGAAACAAAAACGTGAAAAAGAAGTAAAAACGAAAACCATTCCTAAACAAAGATTCAATCCTCACTGTCCCATCTCACTGTTTTCGGATTTGAAGGAAAAATCCACAGATAGAGTCCAAGGAACTCGGATCTATACTGAAACTCATCAAAGACTAAAACGAAAGAAAGAATAATAGCAAAAACCAAACAAATCGAAAAGAAATTTTACAAAGAACAGAATAGAACGATTCTTCATTAAACCTTGGCCAAACCTTCAATCTTCACCGTTTTCATCCCACTGATGTAAATCTTCAAAGGAATTTCTCAGTGAAGGTCTTGGAAAACTCGGATTGAAGGTTCAACCGACGGATCAGATTCCAAAGCAGAAAATAACGAAACTCCATATACATCAAACACAAAAAACAGAAATAAAGCCAACGAAAATAGGAATGAAACAGATCTAAAATAACAAAAACATAAAGAACAGCATGAATCCAGTCCAGAAAACATGTATTATGGACAATTTTGAGTATTAATTGACTCGAATCGCAAGAACAAAAGTACGAAGATCATTGAAACATCCGAACCCTTATTTACCTTCTTCTGAATCGAAAAGTTTCGTACGAAATCAAGCTTGTATTTGCGTTTTTCTGGAGATTTGCAGTGATTTAGGGTAAGGTTTGTGTTTAAAGGAAGAGAAGAGAAGGATTCTTTCTGGTTTCGGTGAAGGAAGGAGAAGAAATGAAAAAAATGAAGAGGGTTTCTGTTCTTTTTGAGAGGAAGAAGAGAGAGCGTTTCTGAAAAAATGAAGAGAGAGAGAGAAAAAAGAGGCCGATTCTGATCTATCTCCTAGGGTTAAAATGTCACTAAGTCCCCCTCTCATAAATGAGGGGGATTTATATAGGGGAGTAATTAGGGTTAGGGATAATTGTGGGTATTCAAATAAAAGGAGGGTTAAAAAAATAATGTGCTAAAAAAGGAGTAATTTTGATTTATTTTTTAAAATAAAAAAGATATGTGATGTAAAAGTGATGATGTGTCAAAAAACTATTGCTCTATGTTTAAATTATTCTTTTTACTTTTTTGAGTAACTTTAAGGTAAATATAGAAAAATGAATAAAAATTGAAATAAAATGCTATAAGAGTAATTTAAAAAGTGTAATAAAAGTAAATAATTTTTAACAACTTAAAATTTGTGAAATAAACGCTAAACGCATTAATAAAATGTTTTTTTTGACGTTTTTTGACGTTTTTTGACCTTTTACGCTAATTAACAGAAAATTACAATAAAAGCAGATAGAATTGATTTAAAATTTTAAATATTTGTAAAATTAAAGCAGAACAATAAAAATGCATGAAAATTGATTTTTATAAGAGATTTTAATTATATGCATATATTTTTTAATAAAATAACTATAGAAAGTAAAAAAATACTAATAAAAATAAAATGCATAAAAAAAAATAAACTAAAACATATCTATATTTATATTATTTATTTTATTTATGCATGAAAGAGTAAATTTGATTTGTTAGGTCCGAAATTGGGGTACAACACATCTGAGCTCATGGCAAACGCTCTTGAAGGTTTCCACACTACTACCAAACCATTCAATCACTCTCTACTCCACCCAGTTTTACGACCATCACAAGACTCTCTTGGTTCTTTTTTCATTTCTGAGTTTCTTAGGAATTTAACTAAAACTCCTTGCCCTGATTATCCTAAAATGCCAATTCCTATTTACACTGCCTCTAAGAATGCAATCCCATCACTTCTAGAGAAGTTTGCTTCTCTTGAATCCTTCTGTTCGACAAAGAATGCATCCACCTCCAATGGTGTGAAGCTTGCTGAAGGTGTGGAAGCTGGTGCTAGGCCTGTAAAAAGGTCTAAGGCTGAGAAGATTGCAAGTAACACTACAAAAAATGTGCATAAATTGTTTGATGGTTTGCAGAATCAGAATACCTTGGCTGGTGAATGAAGTTTGTCCTAAGGTTGGTGTGAATCCTCCACCAGAAACACTTTGCCTCACATTGAATCAAGCCCCTCCAAATGATCATTTCACTGCTTTTCCTCCCAACCTTTTTGATGCTGACAAAGGGGGAGATGAATTAGAATGAAGAAGCTGTTGCATAAGATTAGGGGGAGCTAGCTTATTTCATGGTTTAGATGTTTAAGTTTAGAATAAGTTGTCTGTTGATGAAACAATTAAGTTTTAAGTATGTTTGTTTGTTTGAAGGTTAAGTTTGAATGATGTTTAGAACTTAAGATATTTTGAGAAGTTATTGTCTTTTTGTAGTAAAGACTTCTCATACTATGTTTTATCATTCTAAACTTTTTGTGAATCATGTTTGATCCTGATCTGGAAATGTTTTGTATGCTCACATTTGATGAGTTTTGATTCTATAATATATATCATGATTCAAGTTTATGTGTTTATCTCAATTTGCATTTTCAATTTGAAATTTGATAATGAATGCTGAAATTGAGGGGGAGCTTTTGTTTAAAATCACTAAAGTTTTATTACTGAATTGTTTAAGTCAGAATTTAAATCAAAATCTAATTCAAGAAGTTTGTCATCATCAAAAAGGGGGAGATTGTTGAAGCAAAATCCCTAAATGATGTTTTAAAGATAACAAACATCTTCAATTATATTTTCATTTATATTATGATCATTTTGTGATCTAACATGTGCTTTTGATTGATTTTAATAAGCTAGATCAAATTGCAATATCATGATCAATCATCACTCTTTGTGAAAGAAATGAACACTACTGCAGAGAACGATCAGAGAACGCTCTCTAGGTAACAGTCAGCACAATTTTCAAAAGTGATTCTTGTCATAAGCACTTAATAATGTTTCATCATGGTACAAGACATTATTCAACTTTATCATTGGACTTTAAATCAGTATCTCAACAGTGGATAAGTCATTCAAGGCAAATCAAGACCATGTGCATGAAGAACATTCCTTGTATGATATGTTTAAGGAAAGGAATAAATGCACAATGGAGGCAAGCATGTGTGAAATAGTGTTTCTAATGATTTTTGGATCTTATGGTTTATCATAGACCAATCACAATGCAGCAACAAGCCTCTGAACTCATAGTTGGCATGGTACTTGCAAATGTACTTTCAATGCACATTCTCCAAAGTATCTCCCACATAAGACAAGAAGGTGTGTACTTGCAAAAGTACTTTATGGACAGCTACAATGCTAGTCCCAGCTGTTTAGGACGCTCCACTACAGCTGTGCTTGCTCAAGCTTAAATCCCACTCATGAATTTTTGCATCAGCCTAGAAAGGGGAGAACGTTGCCAAAACGATCTCTCACCTAGGCAGTTTTGTACTTGAACATTTAAAATGAATATCCAGCTGTTCAATGTACTTTGATTTGATGCACAACGGCTATTACAACGTAAATACTTGAAGAACAAGCTTCATACAGCCTGCTACAACTGTTTACAGCTCATCACCTTTATTTGGTGAAATGAAGAAACTGGGAGAGTGTTTGCAGAACGTTCTCACAGATTTGAATTATGCAGCAAACTCTCTATGAGCTATCATATGAAGGATGCAACGGCTCTTAATTGTACTTAGATGATGACTAAGCATCAGGAGTGTATTTGGCATCTATAAATAGCACCCCATAGTGCACTTGAAGAGCAAGAAGTTTAGTTACAAGTTTGCATACATCCAGTTTAGTTCTCAAGCAATCAAAGCTCTGTTTTTGTTTACTCAACACTCCAGCTCTGCTATCAATCCTTGGATCACATATTTAGAGTGTACTGAGTTGTTTACATAAGCCTATCAATCTCTGGTTTGAGTCATTGTATAAGCTTAGATCTAGAAACAAACCCTTTTTGTAAAAGAAAGAAATCTTCAAGTCAATATGTAACTATTGATTGAGAGTACCTTGGATAGTCAGGTTTGACTAGAGGTAAGCCTTTAATAGTCAGGATTGACTAGAGGCAGAAAATATTTGATCTTGGTTTAGATCATAGAAGAAGAAGAATTGTATTGAGAGATCGGTAATATCTCATTCATACTAGTGTTAATTCTCACATGAGTGGGGATTGGACTAGCCCAACATTTGGGTGAACCAGGATAAATTACAGTGTGTTATTCTTCCTCTCTTTACTCTTTTACAATTACACACACCACACAATTATATTGTTTGTTTAATATAAACTGTCTGCACTAACGAGAACGATCTCAGAACGTTCTATCTCTCTTTGACAGAACTATTTTTAAACTAACTAAGTTGTTTTTTTTTTAAAGCTTAATTTTTAAAAGTTCACAATTCAAACTCCCCCCTTTCTTGTGAAACTTTGCTACTTCAGCGATGACCGTTTTTCCATTAACCGAAGGGTTTTATCAATATTTTCCCTTTAACAATAAAATTCGGTGGCGACTCTATAGTCATTCCGAGCGCGTAAATGCTCGTGCGTTTTTCGTGGCCCGACAACTGGCGACTCTGCTGGGGTACTTATTATTTAAGCGTGTCAAGCCTATTCTTGTTAGATTTAGGGTCGAGTGTATTTCTTTTGATCTTGCTCTCTTGTGTTTGTTTTGCTTGCTTTTATGTGTTTTATTTATTGCTTTACTTTGCATGAAAGTCTGGCTTGTGGTGTATATATGTATGTTTGAATTGCAGGTTGGGTTTATTTCCGTTGAGTGAAACTCTCTACCCGAGCTTTGAGAAAAAACCTAAGTTAAGTTGGTGGTTACCATTGGCTGGTCTTGGCGTATGCCTTGTTTGGTTAATGTGATAACCCTGCCTAGAGTAGACCTTCTTGAGGATATCGTTGAATTGTCGGTATCGGCAGTGCGACGGTGTTGTCTTGTAAGGTCGGTGACTCTAGGGGCCTTTAGATCTGGTCAAAACCCTAAACATGTTGTTAGGAACTCTCGTCTAGGACCCGAGTCGATGGTTGCGCAGTGCGGACCCTCATTGTGTATACTTTGTAGGGCCGGTGCGAAGACCTCACATAGAGGAGATTTCTTTGGGGGTATTACTGTCCTGCGAGTATTTGCAACGGTAGTAATGTTCCCAAATTCAATTAAAGATCCTAGGAATTGTGTCAAACTTAGAGCCTACATGTGAGCTTGGGGATTATGGGTATTGTTAAATTGCCACCTACACTATCCTTAAAACCACACCGTTGCATATCATATCACTTGCATTTGCATACATAAAAATAAAATTTTTACACAAATATATTTTGCTTTGTAGGGAACATAAACAAGTGATTAGTCATAAACTATAAAAGACATGAATTCAGTAAGTCAAGATACTTGAAATAAAAAGTCTTAAAGTTAGGAGCAACCAAATGACAACACTTGGCAAGATCAGCTTCCAAGCTACTAATGGGCGGATACTCGACCTATTACATGTGGAGATTGATGCTACGGCACTGGTCACTCTGGCCCAGTTCTATGACATGTCTCTTAGATGCTTCACTTTCCGAGACTTCCAATTGGCTCCTACATTGGAAGAGTTTGAGAAGATCTTGGGTCTGAATATAAAAAGCAATCCCTATTTGAACATGGAAGAATAGTTTACTCCCGAAAAGATCGCCGCAGCTTTACATCTTAATGTTAAAGATGTGATACTATGCTTGGGAACTAAGGAAAAAACCAAAGGGCTCTCAAGGAAGGCCTTAGAAACCAAGGCACATGACTTACTTCTATCTAAAAATTGGAAGTCGTTCAATGCAGTACTCACTCTTCTTGTTTAAGGGACAGTCCTCCTCTTCAACGTGGACGACCTAATAGACTACTCAGTTGTAAGGGTGTTCTTGACCCAGAATCCTGTTCCCACACTGCTAGCTAATCTTCATTATTCTCTCTATACCCGACAAGAGGAGAAGAGAGGCGCTACAATCTCCTATTGTGCCCGCATGCCTAAAAAAGTCCTTTTGTGGAAGATCAGGCTAAGCTTAAATGGTCGCAAAGAATGATGGCTCTCACTGCAAAAGACATCGCCTGGTATTCACAAGAGTATAATAACACCAAAGTCATTCTCAATTGCGGGGAGTTTCTCAATGTACCCCTCATAGGGACGAAGGGATGCATAAATTATAATCCTGTTCTTGCCCTTCGCCAATTTGGCTATCCAATGAAAGCTGAGCCAGATAAGGGCTCATTAGAAGAACTCATCTTAAAGGAAGAGGACAAAGACCTAACACTACTAAGAAGAATCAGAAAGGCTTGGAATCATGTACATGTGAAGGAGGTTGGCGAGAAGAACTTCGTTGTCGGACTTCCCTACATTCAGTAGCTAAAGAGGAGGGTCAATCTAACTCAATTGCCCTTCCCTGATATGACTCCAGTCAGGCTTGCGTCACCCGAGCCAGTCAGAACCGTTCCCATAGAGGAAGCTGAAAAGTTAAATGACCACATTATGAGGCTCAAGAAAGAGTGCGATGACTTACAATCAAAGTATCTTGGTACTCTAGGGGACGTGATGAGGCTAAAGCGAGATCGAGCTAAAGATGACGAAGAACTTCAAGAAAGCAAAAAGAAGCTTAAGGAGTCTGATCTGAAAAGGGAGAAAATTGGAGACGGCTTGTTGAGTGCCAATGCCAACCTCACATCCAAGAATGAGGAACTAGAGAGAGCCTACTACACCCAATCAAGACTAGAAAAGAATTTTGAACTAGCTTCCAAAGGTCAAAGGGAGTGGCGATTGAAATATGAAGAGCAAGTCAAGGAAAATAAGAAAATCACAAGCGAATATAGGGTGCAAATGCAGGCCGAGCGTCGATAAAGTCAAGACTTCGAAAGCTGCTACCTTCAAGAGAAGTTGAAAGGGGAACAATTCGAGAGGTTGTATCTCAAACAAAAGTTTACACCTGAATGCCTTCAAGATGATATTGATAAGTATGCTAATTACATTGATCAGTACAACAGAACGCATGATGATCAACTCGCACAACGGAACAAGGAACTTCGGGATGCCAAGAGTGATATGGGGAAATGCATAAAACAGCTTGGCGAGGCACAACACGACGCTATTGGGTGGAAAAATGATTTCACTAAGATAGCCGCTCTCTCAAACGCGGTCATCTTTGATTTCCCGATGAATCTAAAGAAGGTTGAAAAAGCAAGAGAAAATTATAAACTCCCCGAACCGGTCCTGGATTTCATGAAATATTGTAGGGACATCTTGGAGAGTTATGAGAAACAGATAGCTCATGCTAAGAGATAGTGGAATGTTTAGTTTACTTTGTCATTTTTCTTTTTTTTCTTTTCTTTTCTTAGGGTCTTGAACTTTGGTTGAATACAATTAATAAAATTATTCAGTTTCTTTTAAAGCAAATGTGTGAATCTTGTCTTTACTAGTTTATAATACTTATGCGCCTATTGTTCTCTCCAAAGCAAAATAAATAAAACTAAAGCAAAGCATTTTCATTCGCATGCATACACTCGCATTTCTTTCTTAAAAAAAAACTCATTTTATCCCCCTAAAACGACAGGAATCCTTTAAAATAACTCTGAGGTCCAAGAAACAGTTACTACTAGCACCCGTTCCCTCACACTCATACCAAACACGTGCTAACTTACGAAGAGTGATGGGAGAGATTGAAAAGAACCAAGTTGTACTAATGAAAGATGTGGACTCCCTCAAGAGCGGCATGGCAAAGCTTCTTGAGATGTTCAAAGCATTGGAAATGGAGAAGACACAGGCAACTGAAAGGGCACTGGCCGCTGAAAAGGCATTTGCTATTGAGAAGGACGAGAAAAAAGCAGTTGAAGGTAACCCTGAAGATCGCGCCTCCATAAGCTACAAACCTCCTAAGGGTTACCCACATCCAGGGTTCAAACCTTTTGAGGTCAAGAATGTTTCCTCATCAAAAGGAGGAGGGCTCGGAATGATGACGCAAGATGACGATTTCGTTGAGGAAGAAGAAGAGTTTATCCAGCCCAGACCCGCTGGTAATGTTCAGTTTCAATGCGCTACGCCAGACCAACCAAAGGGTACTAATGCTCAACAAAATGATGAATCTGCACAAATGTACCATGCGTTGGAGGAAAGGTTGAAAGTAGTAGAAGGCTTCAATGTATATGGGTTCGATGCTCTAGACATGTGCTTAGTTCCTGAAATTCTGGCAACCAGACAGACAAATGCTGTGCACAACGTTAGAGCACTTGTCCGAGCACTTGTCACACAATAATAATAAAACGCAGCGTAGCAAGTAAAATAAATGTGACTGAAAGATAAATAACACAGTAGGTTTGTTAACCCAGTTCGGCGCAAATTTCCCTAGTCTGGGGGATACCAGTCCAGGAATGAACTCCACTATAATAGTTCTAGTGAAAAGCACAACGTAGACTCACTACTTGTCTTTGCACCACAACCCTACCAATGGCTGCTCTACCTAGGAACTCCTAGGTATGAGACCCCGTCTCAATTCCTACTAACAGTACAAGCAGCATTGTTAAACACACACTTGTTTCTATAGTTTGAATAAGAGTCACACTCTAAAGAACACAACTAACTCCGTACTTCAAAGCTTAGGAGCAGTTCACCATTACAACTCAAACACAGAGTACTTGACTTGAATCAGGATGATACAATCAAGACTCACAACTAACAAGAAAACCTAAAACCATAAGACACACGCTTTAGTACACACACGGTTTTTCCCACACAAAACTAGGGTTTGTGTTTACAAATATATAATCCTGAACAGTCGTTGGTTTGGGCTTCAACACACAGCTTGGACGTTGTCAGGTCCAGCTAATAATTCTTCATGAGCAAGAATATTGTTTCCAAAAATATATCAATATTAATTATGGAAATACACCAAGGCAAGACAGCCTTTTACAGCTCATAAAACATGCGCATCTTGATCAGCACGCTAGGTTAAATATAAAACTTCATAGAATCTTCAAAGATCTTGTTAAGAAATATAACGCGTGTTAGCGTGCAACAATCAGATGACACAATGCTGTTCCACTTGCTACAACATTTGTCTCAGCATTGGGCTAGTAGTTGTTTTTGCAAAATGTAGCCAACATACGAAAACCCAACAATCTCCCCCTTTGGCAAAATTTTGGCTAAACCAATCTATAGCTAGTTCTTGGAGAGATACAAATAACTTCTTCAAATCCACATCATGCATAGGCATTCATATGACAACCAAAATCTATCATGGCATAAAACACTACTACTTCCAAGGGAACTCTTTGAATAAAGATAACTTGTAAATAGTATCAGAGGCATTCATCATTAATCATTGTTCACCTAGCCTCACAGAAATAGCCAGATAACTAGAACATATATATAGTGGGTTCAGATAAAGAGATGGAGACATACTCTTGAATAAATAATTCCACAACATAGAGAGGATAATCAGATATACGCACTCCCCCTCAAATCATGCACATCCTCATACAATAAGTGCTCCCCCTCAAAACATGCAGACATATAACATAACATACTTACTTCAATGAGACAAATGTCAGAGCATCTGTCCAAGCGTCTTCAATCAGAAAAAAAAATAATTCTACCATATATTCTACTCCCCCTTTTTAGCCATAAATTCTGACAAACATAGAGAAATCATATATTGTAGAAGAGAAATCATAGAGTAGCACATCAGTTCACATAGGTCACCAAGTCATAGAGGCACATAGAGAGGCCACAAATAGAGTTATTACAGACCATGGAGCACACTCAGGTGCATGAATAAAAGAGAAAAAAAATTACAAACATCAGAAAGAGGCAGTTTCATCAGTGGCAGCAGATACTTCCTCAGTATCACCAGCAGCAGAAGCATTACCATTTCCTCCTTCTTCTTCCTTGTCATGGCCTTGTGTAGGAGCCTCACCCTTAGCTGCAACCTTAGCTTTCAAGGCAGCTATAACCCTGTCAACTTTCAGCTTCTTAGCACCCAGATCCACACTAACCTCTGTAAGCTCAGCAATCATATCCAGCTTACTCATACCACCAGATGACTGGATAGAAGTGCGAGCCAAATCATCAGCTCGTGGCTGGGATATCAACCTGCAATCCAAACCAAGAGGGCTAGGCCTTCTAACAGGCTCATCTGTGCTAAACAAAATATCAGGGTGTTGTTGCAGAATAACACCACACACAAGGGTTGGAAAAGGGATAGGGAACTTAATAGCAAAAGATTTGGCTTGCTCCAAAAATTGATGATAAATATAATAATGAAAATCAAATGCAGATTTAGTACCAACTGCATAAATGAGCTTACCAAGCACAGTGGCCACAGAATTAGAATGAGTAGTGGGGGACCAGTTATTAGCAGCAATTTTATTCAAAGCAGCATACAGAGGAGTCAACTTTGCAGAGGACAGAAGCCCAGGCCAGAGGCTAAGCTTGTTACCTGTAATAGCTTTGCAAATGGTGTCATCAGTAACCTCCAACTCAGGGGTGTCTTCAATTGATCTTCCAAGATAAGCATTGATCACTTGAGGAGAAAAGTTGACACATCTACCACGCACATACACCTTCCTGTATTCAGAGTACCTAGGATCATCACATTCTTCAGGTATGTTGACAACAAACTCTCTCACCAGCTTGTCATAGCAGTTACCCAGATCCTTCACCGTCTTCATCAACCCAGCAAACTCCAACACATCCACCAGCTCTTGGCATTTGAACACATCAGCTTTCAAGTTTCTTTCAAGTCCAAGTCTCCTATGATAGAAAAACTTCTAGCGAATAGCTGCACTTTCAGATGAAAGGAAACATTATCCAAAGGGGCTGGAGGGATATCCAAAGGGACTTTCATACCCTTGACAGTTTTTCTAGATGCTCCACTAGATGGGGCAGCATCTGTCACATCAATCTCAAAATCAGAATCACTTGAAGGATGATCCTTTCTTTTGAGGCTCTTCTTCTTCTAATCAGGCTTGGGAGTCACTTTACTCCAAGACTTTGGGGGACCAGCCATAGGCTTCTTCCCTGTATTAACAGCTTTCCTTTTAGTGCCTTTAGCACTCTCATCAACTTCAGAAGCAACCTTAACAACCTTGCTCCTTGTTCTGCGAGCAACACCAACAGCAGGAGTCTTTTCCAAGGATTTACCTGCAGACTCTTCTTCATCAACATTGACCACAACCGTTGGTTCAATGTTTACAGTCTCAACTTGATTAACAGTTTACTGAACCTGATCATGTTGATCTTGAGGCTTGGGAGAATCAGTTTCAGGAGCATTCACAGTCTCAGGAGTATTTGGAACGTCCAAAGACTCCACAGTGGCTTGTGCCAAAGATGCTGGAGCATCTGGCACAGCGTTCTGGATATTGGCAGAGGGATCAACAGGTTCCTCTGTCACAGCAATGTTCTCAGCCATGTTCACATCATTAGCAACAGTCTTATCACCAACACCAGGATTAATAGTATTTTCAACATGCAAGTTTTCATCTATCCTAGGATTAACAGAACCTAGGGTTTCATCAATCGCTTCAGTACCCTCAGTGGGTTTCTCATCAGATCCGTTGACAGAAGTGTCAACATTTGGTTCTACTACAGTCAATATAAAGGGATTTTCCTTGCAGTATAGATCATGCATAGTGAGACCTACACGTTGAACAGTAGAAGACGATTTCTTACCTTTTGATTTTGAGGTCTTCTTCGTTGCCGAGGAAGTTGACCCTTTTCTAGTGCTTTTTCCCTTTCGTGACACAAGCGTTTTAGGACGCTGTTTAATCGGAGTAGATTCAGTGATCGTTGCAAGCGGTTGAACATCCATTACCACTGGTGAAGTGGTTTCTGGAACAATGGGAGAAGTTGAATCGTTTGCGATTGGTGATTGAGTGTTTAATGAAGTAGACATGATGATAGAGAAATTTGTGAGAGGTTGAATGATTGAGAAGGTTAGAACAGCGATGAGAGCAGCAAGTGAGAAGACGAGCAGTTTTGAAAAACTAGGAGAAGGGAAATAATGATGATTGCGTGTGATTGTTTTGTTTAAGGGAAGTTGGGATATTCTTCCTTGATTTGCGTGCATAAAGCGGTTGAGGAGGGAGAAAATAACTGCTGCACGCCTCCCATTAAATAACTGCTACAATTCCACAATTAGGCAAATGCCTAACCGCTTTCTTAGTTTTTCAAATTGTGCAATATCAAGAGCTTTTGTAAATATATCTGCTAACTGCTCCTCAGTTGAAACATGCTCAATAGCAATAATTTTTTCTTCAACCAACTCTCATATGAAATGGTGTCTGATATCAATGTGCTTAATCCTACTATGTTGTATATGATTTTTAGAAATATTGATAGCACTCAAGTTGTCACAATATAATGTCATAGCATCTGTCTTGACATTGTACTCACTCAGCATCTGTCTCATCCACACCAATTGTGTGCAGCTACTGCTTGCTGCTATGTACTCAGCCTCAGCAGTTGATAAGGAAACACAATTTTGTTTCTTACTAAACCAAGATATGAGATTGTTACCTAGGAAGAAACATCCACCAGAAGTACTTTTTCTATCATCTGCACTTCCAGCCCAATTTGCATCACAGTATCCTAACAACATAGTACTTTCTGCATGAGAGTACAACAAACCATAATCATTGGTACTGTTCACATATTTCAGAATTCTCTTCACTTGAGTCAAATGGCTCATCTTTGGCTCAGTTTGGTACCTAGCACACACTCCAACAGCAAATGTGATATCAGGTCTACTAGCAGTCAAATAGAGAAGACTTCCTATCATACTTCTGTATAAACTTTGATCTACATTTTCTCCCTTGTCATCTTTAGATAATTTGATGTGTGTGGGAGCAGGGGTTCTTTTGGTGGCAGCATTCTCCATACCAAATTTCTTGACCATATTCTTAGCATACTTACTCTGAGATATAAATATAGTATCTTCCATTTGTTTTACTTGAAGACCTAGAAAGAAATTTAGTTCACCAACAAGACTCATTTCAAATTCAGATTGCATTTGCTGAACAAAATGCTGTACCATCTGGTCAGACATTCCTTCAAAGACTATATCATCAACATATATTTGTGCAATCATAAGTTTTCCTCTATCATCTTTCACAAACAGTGTTTTGTCATTACCTCCCTTCCTGTAGCCATTATTCACCAAGAATTCAGTTAGCCTCTCACTCCAAGCTCTAGGAGCTTGTTTCAAGCCATATAATGCTTTCTTCAACTTGTATACATGATTTGGAAAGGCTGGATCAACAAACCCCTTGGGCTGTTCCACATAGACCACTTCATTTAAATAACCATTCAGAAACGCACTCTTGACATCCATTTGATACAGCTTGAATTTGAGTACACATGCAATTCCAAGTAATAACCTAATAGCTTCTAGTCTAGCTACAGGTGCAAAAGTTTTACCAAAGTCTACTCCTTCAATTTGAGCATAACCTTGAGAAACCAATCTAGCTTTGTTTCTAGTGATGGTACCATTTTCATCAGATTTATTCTTGTAAACCCATTTTGTACCTATGATATTAGCATTATCCGGCCTAGGGACTAGGTCCCACACATCACTTCTCTTGAACTGAGTTAGTTCTTCTTGCATGGCATTAATCCAGAACTCATCAGTCAAAGCCTCTTTAACATTCTTGGGTTCAAAGTTTGAGATAAAGCAAGAATTTGATACCTCATAGTTTCTTCTTCTTGTTGTAATTCCTTGATTCAGATTACCAATAACTTGATCTATTGGATGATTCTTCTGAACTCTGATGGATGGCCCTTTGTTGTTAACTGTATCTTCATAACTTATTACCTCACTGTTTTCCTCATTGACAGCTTCATCTTCTGTCTCTTCTTGTAAGTCATATGATGTGCCAAATGTACTATCTTCTAGTGCAGCATCATTGCCCTTATCATCAATCACAACATTTATGGATTCCATCATGGCATTAGTTTTGGAGTTGAATACTCTATAGGATCTGCTATTAGTTGAATAACCCAGGAATATGCCTTCATCACTTTTAGCATCCATCTTCCTTCTTGGTTCTCTGTTAGCTAAGATATAACATTTACTTCCAAACACATGAAAATATTTCACAGTGGGCTTTCTTTCCTTCCATAGCTCATACAGAGTTGTAGATGTCCCTTTTATCAAGGTTACTCTGTTATGTATATAGCAGGTTGTGTTCATAGCCTCAGCTCAGAAGTGGAATGGCAACTTCTTAGCATGTAACATTACTCTGGCAGATTCTTGTAATGTTCTATTCTTCCTCTCTACTATTCCATTTTGTTGGGGAGTAATAGGAGCAGAGAATTCATGGAATATTCCTTCAGTCGTGCAAAACTCAGAGAATTTACTATTTTCAAACTCCTTCCCATGATCACTTCTGATTCTAGTAATACCACATTCCTTTTCTCTTTGAAGTTTTAAACAAAGATCTTTGAATTTTTCAAAAGTTTCAGATTTCTGCCTGATGAAATCAATCCAAGTATATCAAGAAAAATCATCTACCATGACAAAAGCATACCTCTTTCCATCTAAGCTCTCAACTTGCATAGGTCCCATTAAATCCATGTGCAACAATTCAAGCACTCTAGATGTGGTCAGATGCTGCAGCTTCTGGTGTGGCATTTTTGTCTGTTTTCCTATTTGACATTCTCCACATATAATTCCTTCTTGAATCTGAAGCCTAGGTAAGCCTCTAATGGCTCCTTCAGCAATAGCTTTCTTCATACTTTTGAGGTTTAAGTGTCCAAGCTTTTGGTGCCACAATTTCACATCATCTTCTTTGCTTACTAGACAAGTTGACAGCTCAGCTTTGTCTTGAGATACCCATAGATAACAGTTATCCTTTGATCTTTCTCCCTTCATCAGTAGATCACCTTTACTATCAATAACTAAGCATTCACTCTTTGTAAAGTTGACTTTTAGACCTTTGTCACACAACTGACTAATGCTTATTAGATTAGCTTTCAGCCCTTTCACATGAAGAACTTTGTCAAGTTTAGGTAGTCCTTCATTGATCAGTGATCCTATCCCTTTGATCTCCCCTTTGGCTCCATCACCAAACGTTACAAAGCTTGTAGCATATGGCAAGACATCTGTCAAGTAATCTCTATTTCCGGTCATATGTCTTGAGCATCCACTATCAAAATACCAATCGCTTCCAGATGATGCTCTTAGAGAAGTATGAGCAATTTGAGCAACCTCCACACCTCTAGGTTCTGTTTGAATGGGTTCCACCGTATTAGTCTTCTGTTTCCATTCCTGCTTGACATTCTTCTCTATAGCTTCAGTTTTGGATGAATGAGTATTGTCAGGGTATCCATACAGCTTGAAGCAGTAAGGTCTAATGTGTCCCTTCCTTCCACAGTGATAGCAAACCCAGCCAGAATACCTTTTCTTAGGTTTGATATAGTTTCTGGTTGTCTGTTGTCTCACTGGATGCTGGGGCATTTGTCTTGACATAGTTGGATTATAGGGACTAACAAAAGGAACAAACTTCTTTTCAGGCATAAACTTATGATGATATAGTGAATTGTAGTTGAACCCAATACCTTTAGTGTCATTAGGCTTTTGTCCTACCTCTAGGATTTGTTCTAGAGCATCAGTTCCTGTATTCAGCATCCTCAATTGCTTGTTCATGTTGTCAATCTTGGATTTATATAGTGCAACATCACCATCTAGTCTTGAATTTTCTTCCAGAAGTTTGTTTTTTTCAGCCTGCAGTGTAGCAATAGTCTTCTTTTGCTTTATCACAGTGTTACCTACTTCTAGACTTTTGAGCCATAATTCCTTATAACACTCCACTACCTCATCATAAGACATTTCACCATCGTGTGATTCAGCATCAGATGCACATATCCCAGTTAAAGCAATCACATGGTTAGCGGATTCAGACTCTTCCTCAGATTCATCTTCATCAGACCAAGAGACAGTCATTCCTTTCTTTTGCTTCTTAAGATATGTTGCACATTCAGTCCTGATATGCCCATATCCTTCACATTCATGACATTGAACTCCTTTGCCTTGGCTTGTCTTGTCATCTGTTTTTGATTTCCTCAGATTGTTGCTGTTCCTATTTATGCTGTGACTGTTGTCTGGAGCATGTGTCTTGGCATTTCTGTCAAACCGCTTGAAGGCTTTATTGAATTTTCTACCTAGCATCACAATGGTTTCAGATAGACTGTCACAGTCTCCATATCACTCTCCTCAGATTTGGAGGTAAACGCAATACTCTTTGTCTTCTTTTCAGATCTCTCATTTGCAATCACTTCAAACGTTTGCAAAGATCCCACTAGTTCACCCAATTTAAATTATGAGATGTCCTTGGCTTCTTCTATGTCAGTAACCTTCATGTCAAACTTCTTAGGTAGTGACCTAAGCATTTTCTTCACCAGGTTTTCTTCAGAAATCTTTTCTCCCAAAGCATCAAATTGATTATCAAACTCAAGCATTCTCATGTGAAAATCTTGAATACTTTCATCATCCTTCATCTTCAAGTTCTCAAACTTACTGGTCAATAGTTGCAGCCTTGAGCTTTTTACCTTTGAGGTACCCTCATGAACAGTTTGGAGCTTCTTCCATGCATCCTTTGCAATGGTACATTTTTTTATTAATTTGAAAATGTGAGCATCAACTCCATTGGTTAAGGCATTTAGAGCCCTTGAATTTGCATTGGCTAATGCTTCTTCATCCTTGCTCCATTCTTCCTCAGGTTTCAGCTTAGTGATGGTCTCCCCTTCCTTACCAGTAGTAACTACAGGAGGTTCCCATCCTACAACCACAGCTCTCCATGTTTTGTGATCCATGGATTTCAAAAACGTAGTCATTTTAGACTTCCAGTCATCATAGTTTGCATCACCAACCAAAAGTGGTGGTCTATTCATCAGTCCTCCTTCTTTGTCCATCTTAGCCAGAAATATCTTCCCTGGAGCTCACCCAATCAGGCAGGGTGCTTGCTCTGATGCCAATTGAAATTCTGGCAACCAGACAGACAAATGCTGTGCACAATGTTAGAGCACTTGTCCGAGCACTTGTCACACAATAATAATAAAATGCAGCGTAGCAAGTAAAATAAACGTGACTGAAAGATAAATAACAAAGTAGGTTTGTTAACCCAGTTCGGCGCAAATTGCCCTAGTCTGGGGGATACCAATCCAAGAATGAACTCCACTATAATAGTTCTAGTGAAAAGCACAACGTAGACTCACTACTTGTCTTTGCACCACGACCCTACCAATGGCTGCTCTACCTAGGAACTTCTAGGTATGAGACCCCGTCTCAATTCCTACTAACAGTACAAGCAGCACTGTTAAACACACACTTGTTTCTATAGTTTGAATAAGAGTCACACTCTAAAGAACACAACTAACTCCGTACTTCAAAGCTTAGGAGCAGTTCACCATTACAACTTAAACACAGAGTACTTGACTTGAATCAGGATGATACAATCAAGACTCACAACTAACAAGAAAACCTAAAACATTAAGACACACGCTTTAGTACACACACGATTTTTCCCACACAAAACTAGGGTTTGTGTTTACATATATATAATCCTGAGCAGTCATTGGTTTGGGCTTCAACACACAGCTTGGACGTTGTCAGGTCCAGCTAATAATTCTTCATGAGCAAGAATATTGTTTCCAAAAATATATCAATATTAATTATGGAAATACACCAAGGCAAGACAGCCTTTTACAGCTCATAAAACATGCGCGTCTTGATCAACACGCTAGGTTAAATATAAAACTTCATAGAATCTTCAAAGATCTTGTTCAGAAATATAACGCGTGTTAGCGCGCAACAATCAGTTGACACAATGCTGTTCCACTTGCTACAGCATTTGTCTCAGCATTGGGCTTGTAGTTGTTTTTGCAAAATGTAGCCAACATACAAAAACCCAACAGTTCTGGATGTAGTGATCCCTCCCAAATTCAAAACCCCTGATTTTGAAAAATACAAAGGGATTCACTATCTAAGGAGCCACTTGAGGATGTTATGTTGGAAAATGGAGGCACACGCCACTAATGAGAATCAATTAATCCATGTGTTCTAAGACAATCTGAGTGGCGCCTCTTTAAACTGGTACATGGGACTAGAGAGAGCTCAGATCCAATCATGGAAGGACCTCACTGATTCCTTCATGAAGTAATACAAATACAATCTAGATTTGGCTCCAAGTAGAATGCAATTTCAAGCCGCGTCTCCAAAGAAGGATGAACCTTTCAAAGAGTATGCTACGAGGTGGAGGGAACTAGCCGCTCGTGTGCAAGCCCCGCTCTCAGAAAGAGGGCTGGTAGATATTTTTTATGAACACCTTGCAAGGATCGTACTATGAGAGGAAGATCGGAAGCATATCATCTAGGTTCGCTGACATGGTGATCATCGGAGAACGAGTAGAAGAAGGGCTGAAGAATGGTAAGATTCCAAGTACTCCCAACTCTCAATTGGGAGCAAAGAAATTCTTCAACAACAATCACAAGAAAAGAGAGGGTGAGACTAATGCTATAGGGTCATCTTAAGCACCCTCGGCTCAATTATCTTATCACCCTTAGTCAATGGTCGCACTTCAGCATAATAACCAACAACGACAAGGAGGATATTCACAAGGAGGCCAGTCTGGACCCAGGAACAATTATGAGAAGATACACGTATATTTCGATCCTGTGCCCATACAATATGGGCAAATTTTGCCATACTTGATTCAAAAGGGGCTGGTTGAGCTGAAACCACTAACTCCTCTAACACCACCCTACGTAGCTTTTTATGATGAGAACGCCAAGTGTGATTACCATGCCGGGTCCCCCGGACACAATATCGAGAAGTGTAGAGCTTTCAAGTATAAGGTCCAAGAGCTGATAGATAAGAAAAAGCTGTCTTTCAAGGAAGAGAACCCAAATGTGAAGACTGATCCACTACTTGGTCATGCTGGCCTATCAATTAATGTAGTAGAAGAACTTGAAAGGTGCAACTTGGTCGAAAATGTGATCCAAGTAAAAACCCCCATGTCATTGGTTATAGAGATGTTAATCCAATACGATGAGTTCAAAGAAATGCACCTCCATTGCAAAGTTTGCGCCATAAATCCGGATCATTGTTGCAAGATGAAGGAAGTTCTACAAAAGATGATGGACCAAGGTCTAGTTCAAATCGGTTACTCGAGGGTCGACATAGATGTTGCCACTTTGGAATCTCAAAGTCCAAGATCTATAGAGATCCCTTACCGAAAGATAGAAGTACAGATTCCTGTGAGATTTGTAGATCCCATGGTGTTCCATACACCCACACCATTTCCTTTTAAGAGCATGAAGGAAGTGCCATGGAATTATCAAGCAACTGCTAATGTTAGGGGAAAACCATTAACAAAGGTTGAACCTGATGTGATAAACATATTTGGCATAGGGGGCATGACAAGAAGCGGTAGGTTTTACGCTACAGATCAGCCAAACAAAGGAGGTGTAAACCCACCCGGCAAGAGTGTTGATAAAGCAGTGCTAGAATAATCTCAGAAGATTGTGCCTTAAGAAGAAACTAAAGAGTTCTTAAGGATCATCGGAAAAAGTTACTACAAGATAGTGGACCAACTAGGTCAAACACCATCCAAAATCTTCATGTTCACTTTACTCTTGAATTCTGAAGCTCACAGAGAGGCGCTACTTACGGTCTTAGTAGAAGCTCACATGACAAAGGACATTCCTGTTGACCAATTTGATGGGGTGGTTGGCAATATTACTACAAGTAGGTATCTGGGTTTCAGTGAAGATTCGTTGCCACCAAATAGGCACCATCATAACAAGGCGCTATACATCTCAGTAAAGAGTTTAAACACTACCATATCAAGGGGGCTGATAGACACTTGTTCATCCTTGAACGTGATGCCTAAGACAACCCTGTCGAGACTTGCAGGTGTAGAGGTCGTCGTAAGACCGGGTAACTTGGTGGTGAAGGCCTTTGATGGATCTAAAAGGGCGGTAGTGGGAGAAGTTGATCTACCTATTCTAGTGGGTCCTCAGCTTTTCATGATCACATTTTAAGTCATGGATAACAAACCAACTTATAGTTGCCTTCTTGGGAGGCCATGGATTTACGCCGAAGGGGCAGTTACTTCCACCCTACATCAAAAACTCAAGTTCATAGCTGGTGATAAGCTGATTGTTGTTTTTGGCCAAGAAGATATGATGGTGAGTCATCTCTCGACTTTCCCCTACATGGAAGAAGGGGAAGAAGCTGTTGAAGTGCCTTTCCAAGCCTTGGAGATTGAAAATGTCAGGACTATTAGCTCAAAGGGCACACGCACAAAAAGGAAAAGTTTGCCTGTATCCTCATGGAAAGCTATGAAGGAGGCCTTGGAGGAATGTAGCCCTGAAGGTTGGCAATATTTTATTTAAGTGTGCAGGATTAAAGTTATACTAAGATCACACTTGATATAAGAAGCTCTGAAACAAGCGCCAAATTGATATCAGAAGCATTGATATCAGAAGCATTGATATCAAAAGCAACGATATCAGAGGCAACGACATCAGAAGCAACATTGATCAGAAGTTACTCCAATGTCAGAAGCTGGTTAACTCAGAAGTTATGTTGAGTCTGAAGGTCATAAAATTTCAGAAGCTAAGGAATCAGAATTTATGTTGGAAACATAAAAGTCTGATTAAACTATCAGAGAATGTCAGTGTTAACTGATAGTGATTCAATGATTGGAAATCATTTGAATTTAAAGGCTGTGATTGATTGTTAAATCATAGTACTACATCCTTATCACCAGGATAGTGACGTTAGTACTATTTTACTACATAAGGGTGAATATTCTCATACAAAAGGAATAAATGGATAAGCTTTACCAGAAATGGCAAATATCCCATGTTACCTTTGTCCTTACATAGCTGGTGTGAAAATGACCTCTGCAACGGTCAGTAACATCAAACGTCTCTTTTTCTTCTACCTCATATATATATAGAGAACATCTTTTGAAGATCTAGTGACGCAAAATTCAAAAAGCAACAACACCTACTCTGTTTTTTATACAAGACTGCAAGCACTGCTTCTGAAGTTATTCTGTCTGTGCTTCTGACTTTTGTTTTCTTAGGAATCATTTGTTAGAGTCTTTACAGTTGTGTTGTATTGTTTTTATGAGCTTTTTGATTTTAATATCAACTGCTCAAAACTCAAATATCTTTTGTTTTTGTGTTAGGAAGTCTCTTGTTTAGAACTTGAGCATTAGGAAGTCTCTTACTAGTGTGTTTGAGCAAGTGTAATCAAAGTGATTATATTGAAATCCCTTGGAAGTGCAAGGGGACTGGACTACTCTCGGTTTGTGAGAGGAACCAGTATAAAATTGCTTGTCTCGTCTCTCTCTCTCTTTATCTCTTACTCTTTCTGGTTCTGTTTCTGTTTACGTGCGTTGATTGTGTTTACTTTATCCGCTGGTGCTTCTGATAAGTTTCCTAAACTTACAGAAGTTTTTAAATTTACCAAAACACAATTCAACCCCCCCTTCTTGTGTTTTTCACACCTTCAATTGGTATCTAGAGCTCTGGTTGTTACACATCACTTAACAGTGAAACAAAAAGATCCTGAAAAACACTATGACTGAAACTATTGAGAGTTCTAAGAAGATTGAAATTCCATATGATTACCACTCTGAGAAAGGAGAGAAAACTGGAAGTGTTTACAGCAAAGCACCTAAGTTCAATGGTGACCAATCAACCTTTAGTTGGTGGAAATACAAAATATGTCCACACATTATAGTTGAAGATGAAGGGTTGTGGGATATCATTGAAGAAGGTGTTAGCTTTCAAGAACACCTTGATGAAGAGGCTAACATAGCTCTAATGGCTACAACATCTTCTGAAAATGAATCAGACATGGATGATGAATCTGATACTGATGATATTGATGAGGTAATCTCTAAACTTCCTCATGATAAGCTTCTGATTACACTTAAAGACACTATGAAGCAATATATAAACAAGTCAAATGATTTCAAAAGTTTAAAAAATAAAGTTGACTTGCTTATAGAGAAATCTAATCTACTTCAAACTCAATACAATGAATCTATTCTGAAAATCAAAGAGCTTGAAGAAGGTTGTGTTGCTTGTAACAAATCTCATGATAAGCATGAAGTTGCTCTTCATGAATTTGTGAAACATAATGTCAATAAGAGCAAGGTTGCTTCCATGATCTATAGTGTTAGCAAAAACAAAGGTTATGGGCTTGGTTATTCTGCATCTTCTGATAAAGATAAATCAACTCAATCTGATTGTTTAAGCAAAACACCTCCTCCTCTCTATTCAACTTTTGTTTCAGAATCTGGAAACTCTAAGAAAGTTTCACAAACTACAGTTTTGAATAAGGGTAAGTCAAAAGTTTCAGAAAGTAACACTTCAAAAACTACGACCAACTCTAATTCAAAAATGAAGTATTCAGAAGTTAAGATTCTGAAGAGACCAGTTCCTAAGGAAACTCAGGTTCTGATAACTTCAGAAGCTAGTACTTCTAATACAAAGTCTGTGAAACCTATTAGAAGCTTTGGCAAGAAGAAGTATGCATCTCAAACAAGTTTTCAAAAATCATACTTCTACAAGGCCTACACAAACAAATCAGGACCCAACAAGTTGTGGGTACCAAAATCTGAAATAGTTTATTTGACAGGTTTGCACTCAAAGAGAGAAAAAGGAAAGTACTTGGTACCTGGACAGTGGTTGCTCACGACACATGACAGGAGAAAAGGATTTGTTCCTCACCCTAACTCACAAAGAGGGAGGGAATGTAGGATTTGGTGGGAACCAGAAAGGAAAAATAATTGGTACTGGTACAGTAGGTAACTCTTTCTCAACTATTTCTGATGTTTTGTTAGTTGATGGATTATTTCATAATCTTCTGAGCATAAGTCAATTATGTGACAGTGGATATGAAGTGGTATTTAATAAGAACACATGTACTGTAAACAAATACTCTAATAAGTCTATTGTTTTCAAAGGGAAGAGAAAAGGCAATGTTTATAAAATCAACCTTTTTGAACTAAAAGAACAAGATGTTGTTTGTTTATTGACTTTGAGTGAAGAATGGGTCTGGCACAAGAGATTGGGTCATGCTAACTGGAGATTAATCTCTAAGCTTAGTATACGCAAGTATACGCAGTCAACTGTAGCAAGTAATAAGTAAAGAGTGTGTCGAACCCACAGGGAATAGTCTATGAGTTATGCATTCCAAGTTCAGATAAAGTGTTTAGTTTATTGCAATAGTAACAAAGCATAATTGGTTTGTTTAATAAAATAAAATAACAGTTATGTAAAGTGATGATTGAAAACAAGAATGAAATGGTAGCTGAGATTATGATCTATTTAACACATGAATGAAGTGCAGTGAATGATAACTACTGTCGTGCCATCTGTGAGCAAGCTTGCCTTGTGGTGTATGTCTACAACGTTAGATATTAAAACAGGGTATAATGGACTGGCTCTGTCGAGGTCACTATTAATCCCATTAGAGTTCAGAAACGCACTTGCTTGTTTGGTTTCCCACTAAGGCCCTTAACTTATCCATAAGAAAAGGTAGGGATTACATGTCTGCTCCCACTTAACCTTATTAACCTTATTATTTCCATTAACATGCTAGATGTCTCTACACATGCAACTTGTATTTAGATCTAAGTTGATCAGTCAAAGAAATAAATGTATTTTCATAAAAACACAAGGTTAAAGATGACACAAGAATAATCATTCATTCACATAAATACTTCATCCATTATATTAAATTTCACATAACCTCAACTACAAAGAGTTTAGCTCAGAGTGAGCATAGAAACAACAACAATAATAACAAGTAAAGTAGTGATACCCATTACAATGAAATAGATACTCCTACAGACACTGTCGTGCCTCTCGTTATCACCGGTCGCCTTTTGCAGCAGAATAGCTCTTCAAACGGCGCAGCTACTCTTATTCTTCTCAGATCTATTCTCTAAGTTTCAAACATGCATTTTTAGGTTTAGGGTTGTGTATTTATAGGAAAATCCTTCTTGGATCGGGTGCAACCTTAATTGTGACTAGAAAGCCCAAGGAATAAAGGATATTCCATTTGCAAGGACCACTTAATCATAGTACAATCATTGTGATGCTAACAGTTGGCAAGCCAGCCATTTCAACCTTATCCTCCAAAGATGCCTTCCACTATGTTCTAGCACGTTCCCAAGTTTTGTCTTCTAGCAATGCTTGACTTGTGTTGACTTGTACGGAACATGATGTCTTGACAGTCATTATCAGTAGATGCCTTTGATGACGATCCAGAACCAAATAACATGCCTTGACATAAATTGCCTCTATACTAACTCTTTTTCATCCAGATTACATAATTATTCCTAATACATAATTCTAGACTCAAAAGTAAATAAAACTAATGAAATTGGATTAAAACATGGTTTGATCACCATATTGGCAAGAAATAATTCATGAATAAAGGCCTAAATAACACACAAATAGTGAGTCATCACACCCCCAAACTTGAATCATTTCCTGTCCTCAGGTAATGGTAGAAAGCAAAAACTGTGTTCAACTACTCACAATATTGACATGTAAACAGCACATTTAAGTAAAAAGACTCAGACCCTAGGAAAGTTTTCAAAAATTGGCACAATTCTCATAAAGTCAACCATCAATGATGACCATGCGTGTGTGTGTGAACTATTTAGTACTGCCAACCAGATTAATGACTACATCCCACTCTAAAACTACTCATTCTAAAGGCTAAGCTATCCTCTTTATCCTATAATTTTGAATTTACTTAGAATTTCAGCAAAGAGGGGGACTATTTCTTTTCAAGAGTGACCAAAGCATTTTGATTATAGCCAAGGAGAACTGCTGGGTTGCTTTTTCATTATCAATTATATATACATTAGTTTTGGGGATACTCCATCTTTTCACTGAGTAGATCCTACTTATAATAGGTCTAACCTGCTAATAAGAATAAAGCACCCTACTCACTTGTCTCACAGAGACTTATTCATTCATTTTTTTTTTTTAGCTAACCAACAGCCTCCTATTAGGAATTATTGTAGCAATGATCACCAATTCAATACTCTAGTCCTTTCCCCCAAACTTGGTTCTAATTATACTCTCAATTATATTCATTTTTAGAGAACTTAGAGTAGAGAATGTGTATTTCAAAGAGTTATCTAGCCACTCTTAAGTTTGACAGTATTCAACAGTGTGCATTAACGTGCAAAGATCATCAAATCAAGCATCAAACATAAGAATTTCCAAAAATTTCTAAACAAACCTATGGTCATACATCTAAAAACTCTAACCTCTGTTTTGGCATGTGAATAAAATGCTTACAAGAACACCTTAAAAGCTATCTATTTTAAAACATTTTCAAAAGTTTTTATTTGATGTTACCCCTCCCCCAAACTTAAACTAAACAGTGACCTCACTGTTGACACTAAGAAGAGGCAAAGACAGACTCAACAAAAAGTTTTCAAAAAACAGAAAACAGAAAATAAAAACTTAAACTAGACTCGATCCTACAGGCAAAGTGTGTCAAGACATACCATTAGGTCTTGAACCTCTTGCTTCTCCTCAGAGTAAAGTCAGCTTCTCTTTTAGATTTTTCTTCTCTCTCTCTGTTCTTCTCTTCTTCATCAGTCTCCTCTTCTGACGGTTGATTTGGCTCAGGAACAGCTTCCTCAGGCTTGTCAGTGGTTGCTTGTGGTGCATCTTTCTTCTTTGCTGTTCTCTTTCTTTTTGCAGTAGGAGTGGTCAAGATCTGATCCATCTCCTTGGATGCAGCCTGTGGAGGTGCATTATCAGGCTCATGCACAGTCTCCACTCCCAGAGTACCCTCCTGCAAAGGGGTATGCTTTGCAGCATCTGCACCCTTCAAAGGCGTGCTAGTACTTTCCTCTGGGTTTTCAGGGTCTTGTCTTTCTGACCCATTGCTTCCTTCCTCTTCTTCACTCTTCTTCTCCTCTGACCAGTTGATCACATTCTCATTTAGGTCAAAAGTTGCATCACCCTCAATGTAGTTACTATCAGCCCTCTCATAGTGTTCATCTTCCTCATTTTCCAAAGCTACATCCTGGTTCTCACCAATTGGTGGTGAGGCAGGAGTTTTCTTTGTTGATTCTACAGGGGCCTCCTTATCTTCCACTACCACCTCAGCTGGTAGCTTCTTCTTCTTGTGACTCTTCTTCTTTTTCTTCTTTTCTTTCTTCTTTTCTTCTTCTACAGCTTCTTCAACTTCTTCCACAATCACCTTCTCAACAGTTGCCTTACTTAACTTTTTCTTTTTCTTCTTCTGCTGCTTGCTGGAGCTCTCAGGCACGTCAGTGGTTTCCTTTTCTTTAGGCAAGTCCGGATTGAACTCACCCAAGATGTCCATTGGAAAAGCAGGTGCCCTCATGAATTCAAAGTTTGGGAAATGGGTAGACAAGTTGCTAATGTACCATGCATGCATGTCAGCACTCCACTTCCAAAACCTCTGCATATCCCTTCGCAATTCGGATAGCAGGTCTTTTTCTCCAGAAACACTAGCACCAGGTGTGCTAGGTTTAGCAGCAGGCAACTGTTGACTTGCCTTTCTCCCTGTGTTTCCTTTGATTAACTCATTAATAGCCTTGGCATCAAAACCAGCCACAGGCTTCTTAACTTCATCTCCCTGTCTATGGGGAGCCACATTCTTCTTGCACAGCGCAGTGATGAGACAGGGGAAGTATAGCATACCTTCCCTAGTTGGACACTTCTAGATCTCATCAGATATGATCCTCCCAACATTGATTGGCTGCTTCTCAATGATGCAGTGCAGCAGTACTAGTCTTGCTTTACTCACAGTGTCATTGTGAGTTGTTGGGATGATGCTGTGCTTCTGAAATTGGTACCAAACCTTTGGTACAGGCTTCAGGTTCATCCGCTGAACAGTCTTCTCATTCTCACCTACTCCTAGATTCCATTCAGTTCCAGGAATAGTGAGACTTCGCATGATCTCTTCCAATCGTTCTTCATCCATGGATTCGAGGGTAGCAGAATGGGCATCCTCTGATACGTCAATGCCATACAACCAGTTGATGTTTGCCTCTGAGTAGAGGATTGCTTTGCCTCTCACCATAACTTCTCTTCTCTTCTGGTGAATGTTGGTAAGATTAGAGTAAAACTCTTTCACCAGTTGAGTGTTGTAACTTGAGGGATGTGCAACAAACTTCTGCCACTTGAGAGAATGGATGATCATCTCAAGGTCTTCTCTAATCTCCAAACGCTCAAAATCAGCGTTGAATATGAATCCACGTTCAATATGGATTTGTTTAGAGTTGAAGATCTCATAGCGTTCAGCAGCATCGCTATTAACAAACAGATCATAATCTTCTTCATCTTCAGGCATGGCAGCAGTGATCACTTGCCTCTTTCCAGTTGACATGATTGCGTGATAAGGATTGATGAAACGATGGGGTGTTTTAAAAGGTAAGGGTATGTAGAACTTGTTTGCAGAAAATATAGAGAATAGTAGGTTAAGAAATTTGCGGTGTAAAGGGTTTATGAGTGATAAGGGTTGGTTTATATAGAAGGTAATGAGTGGTTATATTTTTGTTACGGATATTAATGGAAAAGATATGGAAAAGTTTTATGGACGTTGGGATAATGATGAATGATGGCGGATGATGTGGGTTTAACCGTTGGAAAACCGGTTTACACGCTAAATCAATGCAACGGCTAGTTCAGCGTGTGATATCACTTTGTCTGCCAAATGCCACGTGGTAGCTTCTGATAACTACTGGCTCATCATTCCAGCTTCCTGTTGATAACCTCTGGCATGCCTTTTCCTCAGGACTTAGTTAAGTCCACATTTACTTCAATCTTCTTCTTTGGTTCATCTGGTTGGCATAGAGCTTAAGAATGGTGCCAGTCACCGTATCTGTCATCACTCAGCCAACTAGACAAAGGCAACTAGAGATATCTAGTGCCTTGCCTCCTAACAGCAATGTTTTTCCACACAATACCTGAAATTAAAAACAACTAAAAACAACAAAATTTATTAGAATCCTGGGTTGCCTCCCAGTAAGCGCTTGGTTTTCAGAAAGTCCTCAGCCTGACTTGCAAAATATGATTAAGAATCATCAAGAGTGGTGGTGACTCTCTTCCTTGAGTCATCACCCCAATAGCTTTTCACTCTCTGACCATTCACTTTGAATTCTTTACCAGTTGTCTCATCAAGAAGGTCAACAGCACCATAAGGATAAATTTTCAAAAGTTTAAATGGTCCTGACCATCTTGATTTCAATTTACCAGGAAATAACTTAAGCTTAGAGTTGTAGAGTAAAACATTTTGACCTTCTGCCAACTCTCTCTTTTGTATCTTTTTGTCATGCCAGGCTTTAGTTCTTTCCTTGTACATTTCAGCATTTTCATAAGAAAACATCCTATGTTCCTCCAACTCAGATAGTTGCAAAAGTCTTGCCTTACCAGAAGCTTTAAAATCAAAATTAAGTTTCTTAGTAGCCCGAAAGGCTTTGCATTGAAGCTCTATTAGTAAGTGGCAAGCCTTTCCAAAAACTAATCTGAATGGGGACATTCCCAAAGGTGTTTTAAAAGCAGTTCTGTAGGCTCACAGAGCATCATCTAACAGTTTAGACCAGTCTTTCCTTGATGGATTAACCTTTTTTTCTAAAATTCTTTTGATCTCTCTGTTTGATAACTCTGCTTGCCCACTTGTCTGTGGATGATAAGCAGTGGCAACTCTATGTCTTACACCATATTTGGCCAGCAACTCCTCAAAAATTTTGTTACAAAAATGTGAGCCTTCATCACTGATGATTGCTCTTGGAGTGCCAAATCTAGTGAAGATGTTTTTCTTTAAAAAGTTGGTTACCACTCTAGCATCATTGGTGGGACTAGCAATTGCCTCCACCCATTTAGACACATAGTCTACAGCAACTAAGATGTATAGATTACCAAAGGACTGAGGAAATGGTCCCATAAAATCAATACCCCAAACATCAAATAATTCAATTTCTAAAATGTTTGTAAGAGGCATCTCTTGTCTATTAGACACATTTCCAGTTCTCTGACATCTATCACATTGTTTCACAAAATTATAAGCATCTTTAAACAATGATGGCCAATAATAGCCACACTGAAGAACTTTGGCAGCAGTTCTCACACTTGCAAAATGTCCACCATAAGGTGAAGCATGGCAATGTGATAAGATTTGTCTTGCCTCTTCTTCTGCTACACATCTTCTCATTATTTGGTCAGCACACTTTTTGTACAAAAATGGTTCATCCCAAAAATAATTTTTCAATTGAGACAAAAATCTTTTCTTTTGTTGATAATTAAAATCAGGGGGTAAGTGTTTTCCAACCAAATAATCTACGATATCAGCATACCAAGGTGTCTTATCATTAGTTATCATTAAAAGTTGTTCATCAGGAAATTGCTCTTTAATTACATACCTGTCATGTCTTTGCACTTCTTCAGGTGGTCTAGACAGATGATCAGCAACCTGATTTTCAACACCCTTCTTGTCTCTAATCTCTAGATCAAATTCTTGCAGCAGCAATACCCATCTGATAAGCCTTGGTTTAGCATCCTTCTTTGTAAGTAGGTACTTGATAGCTGAATGATCTGTGTACACCACCACCTTTGTACCAACAAGATATGATCTGAATTTGTCAAAGGCATACACAACTGCCAATAACTCCTTCTCTGTAGTAGTGTAGTTCAGCTGAGTTTCTGTCAATGTTCTGCTGGCGTAGTAGATAGAATGGAAAGCTTTGTCATGCCTTTGACCCAACACAGCTCCAATAGCAAAATCACTAGCATTACACATTAGTTCAAATGGTTTTGTCCAGTCAGGAGCTACAATCATAGGTGTTGTGATCAGAGCAGTCTTCAATGTTTCAAAGGCCTTGTGACATTCCTCAGAAAATTGAAATGGCACATCATGCTGTAGCAGTTGACATAAAGGCTTTGTAATCTTAGAGAAATCCTTGATAAACCTTCTATAGAATCCATCATGTCCTAGAAAACATCTGACTCCTTTAACATTTGTTGGTGGAGGCAACTTCTCAATCACTTCCACTTTAGCTTTATCCACTTCTAATCCTTTCTTAGAAATCCTATGACCCAACACAATTCCTTCTTTTACCATGAAGTGACATTTCTCCCAGTTCAGCACCAGATTACTCTCTTCACACCTTGTCAAAACCAATTCCAAGTTATCCAAGCATCCTTGAAATGACTCTCCAAAGACAGAAAAATCATCCATGAATACTTCCATAGCAGATTCAATCAAATCAGAGAATAATGTTATCATACATCTCTGAAAAGTAGCGGGGCATTACACAATCCAAATGGCATCCTCCTAAAGGCAAATGTACCATAGGGACATGTGAAAGTAGTCTTCTCTTGATCTTTAGGAGCTATAGCTATCTGATTATATCCAGAATATCCATCAAGGAAACAATAGAACTCCTTGCCTGCCAATCTATCCAACATCTGATCAATGAATGGCAGAGGAAAATGATCTTTCCTTGTGGCTTTGTTAAGCTTTCTATAGTCCATACATATCCTCCACCCTGTTACAGCTCTGGTGGGGATTAACTCGTTCTTCTCATTGGTAACTACTGTCATGCCTCCCTTCTTAGGAACACATTGAACAGGACTAACCCACACACTATCAGAGATAGGATAAACAATACCAGCATCTAACCACTTGATTATCTCCTTCTTCACTACCTCTTTCATAATGGGGTTCAGCCTTCTTAGACATTCCACACTGTTCTTGGAATTTTCTTCAAGTAAGATTCTGTGCATACAAACAGTGGGACTTATACCCTTGATATCAGCCGTTTGCCAAGCTATGGCTCTCTTGTATCTTATCAGCAACAATATTAGGCTCTCTTCTTGTTTAACAGTCAAATCAGCAGAAATGATAACAGGCAACTGCTGACTTGTCTCCAGAAATGCATACTTCAAATGTGAAGGTAATTGTTTCAATTCTAAAGCAGGTGGCTTTAAAACTGAAGGAATGTTCTCCTTCTTAGCATCAGGTGGTATTTCTAATACTTCATATCTTCCAGCCCATTTGATAATGGACTTTTCCTTTGTAACTTCATCATCTACCAATTCCTTGTCTTCATGAGAAAAAGGAATCTTCTTCAAATGATCAGAATCTTTCATGAATTGCTTGTGTACCAGAGAATCCCAACTTTGCAGTTGTGATACAACCTCTAACTTTTCAGTAGGAAACTTCATAGCATTGAGAATGTTGAACTTGACTTCTTGGTTGTTAACTCTCATGGTTACTTCTCCTTTCTCTACATCAATCAATGTTCTTCCAGTAGCAAGGAATGGTCTTCCCAAAAGTATGGGAGTATCTTCATCAGCAGTGAAATCCATAATGATAAAATCAGCAGGGAAGATAAATTTGTCAACCCTAACCAGCACATCTTCAATCTTCCCTTGTAGGTAGCATATGCTTCTGTCAGCTAGTTGAAGAGTAATGGTTGTTGGTCTAGCAGCACCAATACCCAATTTGTTGAAAACAGACAAGGGCATCAGATTGATGCTTGCTCCTAGGTCACATAGAGCTTGACCTACATGTACATCTCCAATGGTGCAGGGTATAGTAAAGATACCAGGATCTTTCAATTTTGGTGGTAACTTACCCTGAACCATTTGGCTACACTCTTGTGTAAGTGCCACAGTCTCGAACTCACCAATCCTCTTCCTCTTTGTTAGTACATCCTTCATGAACTTTGAGTAATTAGGCATCTGCTGAATTGCCTCAATGAGTGGTATGTTGATATGCAGTTGCTTCATCATCTCAATGAACTTGTTGTACTATTGTACCTCTTTAGCTTTTCTCAGCCTTTGAGGAAATGGAGGAGTTGGTCTCTCATTCATTAGCTTCTGAACATCAATAGGACAAGGATCTAGAGGTAAGGTCATATCAATGTCAACCATAGTCTTATCAGGCCTCGTCTTCTTCTGTGGTACTTTAGTCTTCTGTTTGGTTATAGCTTCAGTAGGTAACTTCTGGCTTGCCTGTTGAATATCGTCATTCACAGGTGCAGAGGCAACTTGTGTCTTGCCTTCTGAAGCCAAGTCAGGCATCTTGGAGCCTTCATACTCTGTTCCACTTCTTAATGAAATAACTTTGCAAGTTTCTTTCCCTTTATCTTTTGAAGTAGAAGCAGGTGATTCAGTGGTACTTAGAAGTGAACCACTAGCTCTTGAAGTTAAGGCAGTAGCAATCTGCCCCATTTGAGTCTCCAAATTCTTTATACTAACCCCTTGGGCAGTAATTTGATTTTTTGTCTCAGCAGCAAAACTCTTGGTCTCTTGCATAAATGCTTTCAAAATACCTTCCAGTTGATTAGTGTTGGCAACTAGAGGTGTTGCCTTCTGTTGATTGTTAGACCAAGAAAAATTTGGATGGTTCTTCCAATTAGGATTGTAAGTGTTGCTATATGGGCTGTTGTTCCTAGCCACATAGTTTACACTTGCAAGATTTGCAGGACAATCTTCAAACAAATGAGAACCAGCACAATACACACATGAAACTTCAGCTCCACTAGTCAATGCTTTAGCAGTCTCAGTAGCAGGCTTCTCTGGAGCAGTAAGCAAATTTTTCAACATGGTATGCATAGAAGCTATCTGAGCAGCTAGTGTAGTAGTTTCACTGACTTCATGCATACTAGCAGCCTTCTTAGTTGGTTGAGGGTTAGCCCTCACAGTTGGCCACTGATATGTGTTAGCAGTAATGCTCTCAATCAGTTCAAAACCATCAGTATAAGACTTTGACAATAGGGATCCACCAGCAGATGCATCTAGCATATTCCTTGAAGCAGGTACCAACCCATTATAGAATGTCTCAAGTTGGATACACACAGGAATACCATGGTGTGGACATTGTCTCAGCATCTCTTTGAATCTCTCCCATGCATCAAACAAAGTCTCATCTTCTCCTTGTCTGAATGAAGTGATTTCATTCCTCATTTTTGCATTCTTGACAGGAGGAAAGTATTTGGCTAAAAACTTCTCTGCTAGAGTATTCCAAGTGGTAATGGAATTAGGCTCTAGAGAGTTAAGCCAACTCTTTGCTCTATCCCTTAATGAGTAAGGAAAGAGTCTCAACTTGAAAGCGTCATCAGTAATTCCAGGAATTTTAAAGTTACTCGCAACCTCCAAGAATTGTCTAAGGTGCAAGTGAGGATCATCAGTAACAACTCCACTAAATTGTCCAATAGTTTGCAACATTTGGAACATCATAGGCTTGAACTCGAACGCAGCAGTGGTAATCTCCTCTCTAACTATGCCAGTGTTCATAGAATTATGATCAAACACTGCATAATCTTTTATGCTCTTCCCTCTATCATTGGCAATACCAATAATGTCAGGATTTTGAGGTTCAACAGGAGGATTCTGCCCTCCTGGTGGTGGATTTCCTGGTGGATTATCCATAGTTACTTCTTCTTCCGAACTAGAGCCAGAAAATTGAAGTTGTTCACTTGTTTCTCCAAAAACCAAACCAACACCAGTATCTTGCCTCTGATTGCCTCTTGTATTCTTCCTACGAATTCTGAATGTTCTTTTTATCTCAGGATCTGGTCTGTACTCTGGTGTAAGTAATCTACGCATGCAATGTCAACACACCCTGTAGATAAACCACTTGACAGAAAAGATCAAATAACAACAATAAGCTAAAACTACAGTAAATGAAAATGGAACTTAAAACTACGCTATTCCCCGGCAACGACGCCAAAAACTTGTTGTGTAGTTTGAATACGCAAGTATACGCAGTCAACTGTAGCAAGTAATAAGTAAAGAGTGTGTCGAACCCACAGGGAATAGTCTATGAGTTATGCATTCCAAGTTCAGATAAAGTGTTTAGTTTATTGCAATAGTAACAAAGCATAATTGGTTTGTTTAATAAAATAAAATAACAGTTATGTAAAGTGATGATTGAAAACAAGAATGAAATGGTAGCTGAGATTATGATCTATTTAACACATGAATGAAGTGCAGTGAATGATAACTACTGTCGTGCCATCTGTGAGCAAGCTTGCCTTATGGTGTATGTCTACAACGTTAGATATTAAAACAGGGTATAATGGACTGGCTCTGTCGAGGTCACTATTAATCCCATTAGAGTTCAAAAACGCACTTGCTTGTTTGGTTTCCCACTAAGGCCCTTAACTTATCCATAAGAAAAGGTAGGGATTACATGTCTGCTCCCACTTAACCTTATTAACCTTATTATTTCCATTAACATGCTAGATGTCTCTACACATGCAACTTGTATTTAGATCTAAGTTGATCAGTCAAAGAAATAAATGTATTTTCATAAAAACACAAGGTTAAAGATGACACAAGAATAATCATTCATTCACATAAATACTTCATCCATTATATTAAATTTCACATAACCTCAACTACAAAGAGTTTAGCTCAGAGTGAGCATAGAAACAACAACAATAATAACAAGTAAAGTAGTGATACCCATTACAATGCAATAGATACTCCTACAGACACTGTCGTGCCTCTCGTTATCACCGGTCGCCTTTTGCAGCAGAATAGCTCTTCAAACGGCGCAGCTACTCTTATTCTTCTCAGATCTATTCTCTAAGTTTCAAACATGCATTTTTAGGTTTAGGGTTGTGTATTTATAGGACAATCCTTCTTGGATCGGGTGCAATCTTAATTGTGACTAGAAAGCCCAAGGAATAAAGGATATTCCATTTGCAAGGACCACTTAATCATAGTACAATCATTGTGATGCTAACAGTTGGCAAGCCAGCCATTTCAACCTTATCCTCCAAAGATGCCTTCCACTATGTTCTAGCATGTTCCCAAGTTTTGTCTTCTAGCAATGCTTGACTTGTGTTGACTTGTACGGAACATGATGTCTTGAATGTCATTATCAGTAGATGCCTTTGATGACGATCCAGAACCAAATAACATGCCTTGACATAAATTGCCTCTATACTAACTCTTTTTCATCCAGATTACATAATTATTCCTAATACATAATTCTAGACTCAAAAGTAAATAAAACTAATGAAATTGGATTAAAACATGGTTTGATCACCATATTGGCAAGAAATAATTCATGAATAAAGGCCTAAATAACACACAAATAGTGAGTCATCACAAAGTTCTCAACTTACCCAACAATGGAATGTATCTAGGTGGATACAAAAACAATGGAATCTATCATGCCTAGTCAGATTGTGCAGAAGATTGATGAAATTGATGGTTATCAGAGGTTAATTATGGCTGCCTTGAAGAAGAAGTATGTTGAAGAACTTACTTATGAACATCTGCAGTTCTGTGATGAATCTGAGAATGCTTTTGAAAAATCTATTCAGAAACAGAAATTTGCTCTTACTAACTGCTCACATGAAGAGATGGTCTTAATGGAAATGGAACAGAAGATGATGATGTTGAATGATATAAACAAATATGATGGTGGAGAATCAACAAAGATGATAACTGAAAGTGCACATATTGATCATGAGACAAGATTCCTGAAGCTTGAAGAAATTCAGAAGGAGCATACAAACAAGTTAATCTCTTTGGAAGCTGGGATAAATGAAGTCAAGTCTAATCAGAAAGATATGAAGGAAACTATTGACAAGAATGCTGAGAAGACTGACAAATAGTTTGAGAAACTGCTGTCTCTGTTTGAAGCTCACTTGCTACCTAAACCTTCTTCATCTCAACCCTAGGATTCTATGTCTGTGCACAATCTTTTATTGCATTTCAATTTGGTTGTAATGCCTGAACAATTTTTTTGTTTTTTTTTATTATTGCATGAACATCTTTGCTTATATCTTATCTGTGTTGCATTATATCTTATATCTTATCTGTTTTTAGAAAACGTTTTTCAATGTAAAAGCACGGAGAAATAATAGAAACAATTCAAAGCATAAACCATGAGACTTTTATTGATTATAAAAGAATAATTAGTACATAAGATCCTAATTCTAGTTAGAGTCTACATCTGAATTCTGAGAACTAGCAGAGCTTGAGTTCACTGTTGGAGATTGAAGAATCTCTAAGTAACTCATATAATCAAAATTTGTCCTATCAGAATCAGAAGGGGATTCTGAAACTTCATTAACGGATGGATCATATGTTCTGAGAAATTCTGCATAATCAGAATCAGTTTCATCAGAATCTGATGAAAGTGTTATATACACTGGTTTTTTGGTGCTGCTTTTGATCTGAGTCTATTACTTCTTCTTAATGGAGCTGAAGACGAACCTTCTTCTTTCAACTTCCTTCCTTTTGGCTTGGATTTTAAAGCTGATTCTTCTTTCTTCACTTCTTGTGGCATCTTACCTTTGTTTGCTCTTCTATCCTTATCCATTATTCTGAAAATAATGTGTGGAAGTGTTGAGTAAATTGAACTTGGTAACGTACTGCTTTTATAGACTTCAATTGGTTTAAGTCATGTGGTTTTTCAAGAATGTCATTTATGATACAGTTGTAACTGTCCACTGACTTGACTACTTGGAAGTTGTGCTTTGACTGTTTTCTGTCTTTTATTAATGTCTTTACTTCTTTTTGTAAAACTGTTTTTGTTTGATAACAAAAGGGGGAGTAAGAGTCATTAATCTAACAATGCGAAGCACAAAACTGAAACCAAAAATGAAACCAAAAATCTTTACAGTTTTGTTTAATTTATTTTCTACCTATATTATGTGGGAAACATAGGTTTATATTGAACTAAATTTTTCATATGATGAAAAATGAAAAGAGTGCAATTTTTTCATTTTCTATCAGACTTAGGGGGAGAGCGTGCAAAACTATTCCTTGAGAGTCAAAATATGAAAAATTTGAGTCAAAATAAAAATATGTTTTATACTATTTTAATTATTCAAATGTTAAACTTAGGGGGAGTTTGCAAAGCTTGTAAACCTAAGTGAAACTTGGAAAATTAAAATAACAACCATTGTTAATTAATACAAAGTTTGTCATCAATCAAAAAGGGGGAGATTGTTGGAACAAATGTGGTTCTAACTAAGTCCTTAAAGTTTTGATGATAACAAAAGTATTAATGAACAATAGGGCATTTTAATATTTTATTTAAGTGTGCAGGATTAAAGTTATACTAAGATCACACTTGATATAAGAAGCTCTGAAACAAGCGCCAAATTTATATCAGAAGCATTGATATCAGAAGCAACGATATCAGAGGCAACGACATCAGAAGCAACATTGATCAGAAGTTACTCCAATGTCAGAAGCTGGTTAACTTAGAAGTTATGTTGAGTCTGAAGGTCATAAAATTTCAGAAGCTAAGGAATCAGAATTTATGTTGGAAACATAAAAGTCTGATTAAACTATCAGAGAATATCAGTGTTAACTGATAGTGATTCAATGATTGGAAATCATTTGAATTTAAAGGCTGTGATTGATTGTTAAATCATAGTACTACATCCTTATCACCAGGATAGTGACGTTAGTACTATTTTACTACATAAGGGCGAATATTCTCATACAAAAGGAATAAATGGATAAGCTTTACCAGAAATGGAAAATATCCAATGTTACCTTTGTCCTTACATAGCTGGTGTGAAAATGACCTCTGCAACGGTCAGTAACATCAAACGTCTCTTTTTCTTCTACCTCATATATATATAGAGAACATCTTTTGAAGATCTAGTGACGCAAAATTCAAAAAGCAACAACACCTACTCTGTTTTTTATACAAGACTGCAAGCACTGCTTCTGAAGTTATTCTATCTGTGCTTCTGACTTTTGTTTTCTTAGGAATCATTTGTTAGAGTCTTTACAGTTGTGTTGTATTGTTTTTATGAGCTTTTTTATTTTAATATCAACTGCTCAAAACTCAAATATCTTTTGTTTTTGTGTTAGGAAGTCTCTTGTTTAAAACTTGAGCATTAAGAAGTCTCTTACTAGTGTGTTTGAGCAAGTGTAATCAAAGTGATTATAGTGAAATCCCTTGGAAGTGCAAGGGGACTGGACTACTCTCGGTTTGTGAGAGAAACCAGTATAAAATTGCTTGTCTCGTCTCTCTCTCTCTTTATCTCTTACTCTTTCTGGTTCTGTTTCTGTTTACGTGCGTTGATTGTGTTTACTTTATCCGCTGGTGCTTCTGATAAGTTTCCTAAACTTACAGAAGTTTTTAAATTTACCAAAACACAATTCAACCCCCCCTTCTTGTGTTTTTCACACCTTCATCTTGCGACTTTGAACTCCCGATCAACCAAAAGGAAGAAAGTGATGAGGACGACTGTGAACTTCCTGAAGGGTTAACACACCTTCTAGAGCAAGAAGAGAAGACAATTCAACCTCACCAAGAACCGGTGGAGATTATCAACTTGGGGACAGAAGATGACAAAAAAGAGGTCAAGGTAGGCGCATCCTTGGAACCAGGCGTGAAAGCAGAGTTGGTCAAGTTACTGCGAGAATACATTGACTTGTTCTCTTGGTCATATCAAGACATGCCAGGATTGGACACCAACATCGTTATGCATAGGTTACCACTCAAGCCAGAATGTCCTCCAGTGAAACAGAATGTCCTAAGGAAATTCAAACTGCGGTTAAATCCCAACAAATGCACCTTCGGCGTCAGATCAGGCAAATTACTAGGGTTCATAGTCAGCCAAAAGGGAATTGAAGTTGATCCTGACAAAGTAAAGGCCATACAGAGTATGTCGGCGCCAAAGACTGAGAAGGAGGTTCGTGGATTCTTAGGGAGATTGAACTACATTGCAAGAATCAACTTGTCAAGTGGAATGAGAATTTCCAAGAGGCCTTCGATCAGATCAAAAGATACTTACAAGAACCGCCCATCTTGGTGCCTCCAGTTCTTGGGAGACCCCTCATTATGTATCTAACAGTGCTTGATGGATCAATGGGTTGTGTGTTAGGCCAACAAGATTAGACAGGATGAAATGAACATGCCATATATTTCCTAAGCAAGAAGTTTACTGATTGTGAATCAAGATACACACCGCTCGAGAAGACTTGTTGTGCATTAGCATGGGCTGCCAAACGTTTAAGGCAGTACATGCTGACTCACACAACTTAGTTGATCTCCAAAATGGATCCTATCAAGTAAATCTTCGAGAAACCTACTCTCATGGTGAAGATTGTACGATGGCAGATGTTGTTATCTGAGTAAGATATCCAATACGTTAATCAGAAAGCAATCAAAGCAAGTGTGTTGTCTGAACACCTTGCTCATCATCCTCTAGAAGAATATCAACCCATACAATTTGACTTCCCACATGAAAACATCGCGGTCATAGACAGCGAGAAATTCATAGGTGATGATGAAGGGCCAGAACCTGGCGCTCGATGGAAGCTAGCTTTCGATGGTGCCTCGAATGCCATAGGACACGGGATTGGGGCCGTCTTGATCTCACCAAATGATGGATACAAGCCCTTCACAACAAGGTTGTGTTTTGACTGTAAAAATAATGTGGCGGAATATGAAGCGTGTATCCTAGGTGTCGAGGCTGCAATTGACTTACGAATCAAGGCTTTGGAGGTATACGAAGACTCAGCACTGGTCATCTATCAAGTAAAAGGAGAATGGGAGACACAACATCCCAAGTTGATCCCATATCGAGCCCACGTTATAGAATTGATGAAGCACTTTGATGAAATCACCTTTCACCATGTCCCAAGAGAGGAGAACTAGGTGGCTATTGCTTTGGCTACATTGTCATCTATGTATAAAGTGAACTTCCACAACGAAGTGCCGGCCATAATAGTGCGACGATTGGATGAACCTACTGTGTGCGTGTTGGTGGAGGAAGAACGTGATGGCAAGCCTTGGTTTCATGATATCAAGAAATACCTTGAAAAGCAAGAGTATCTAGAGAATGCTTCGGCCATAGACAAGAAAACCTTGAGAAGATTGGCGTCACAATTCTTCCTAGATGGGAATGTGCTCTACAAGAGAAATCATGACATGGTTCTACTCAGGTGTGTTGATAAGTCTAAAGCAGACATGCTCATCAAGGAAATCCACGAAGGATCCTTCGGAACTCACGCCAACTGTCATGCAGTGGTGAGGAAGATTCTAAGGGCAGGCCACTATTTGCTGACTATGGAAGCTGAGTGTTTCCGCTTTGTTAAATCCTGCCACAAATGCCAGATATACGCCGACAAGGTGCACGTGCCACCAACTTCGTTAAATGTCTTGACCGCACCATGGCCATTCTCCATGTGGGGGATAGATGTGATCAGAATGATCGAACCGAAGGCTTCGAATGGACAACGATTCATACTAGTTGCCATCGACTATTTCACCAAATGGGTTGAAGCTGCTTCCTATGCAAATGTGACCAAGCAAGTGGTCGCCCAGTTCATCAAGAAAGACATAATTTGCCGCTACGATATACTGGGCAAGATCATTACCGATAATGGGACAAACCTAAACACCAAAATGATGACAGAGTTATGCGATGATTTCAAGATCGAGCATCACAATTCATCCCCATATCGTCCTAAGATGAACAGCGCCGTAGAAGCAGCCAATAAAAATATCAAGAAGATCATCCAGAAAATGGTAAAAACCTATAAGAATTGGCACGAAATGCTACCATTTGCGCTGCATGGCTATAGAACAACAATTCGCACTTCTACAGGGGTAACCCCCTTTTCTTTGGTGTATGGTATGGAGGCGGTGCTGCCTATTGAGGTTGAAATCCCTTCATTAAGGGTCTTGATGGAAACAAAGTTAGAAGAGGCAGAGTGGGCACAAGCAAGATATGACCAACTCAATCTCATAGAAGAAAAGCGTCTAACCGCATTGTGCCACGGGCAACTATATCAGAAAAGGCTCAAGAAGGCGTTCGACAAAAATTTCAATCGTCAAGTGTTCAAAGAAGGGGACCTAGTGCTGAAAAAGATATTACCCATCCACAAGGATCTACGCGGAAAATGGAGCCCCAACTATGAAGGGTCATATGTCGTGAAGAAGGCTTTCTCTGGTGGAGCCTTGATCATCACCACCATGGATGGAGAGGAGTTACCACTCTCAGTGAACTCCGACGAAGTCAAAAAGTATTATCCCTAAAAAAAAGAGAAATAAAAAAGAGTTTGCTAAGTTGAAAACCCAAAAGGGCGACTTAAGCAATAGATAGCGCCTCGGTGGACTGAAAACCTGAAAGGGCGGTCCAAGCAAAAATTAGGGGCACCATAAAAGGAAAATACTCCAGGTGGACTAAAAACTCGAAGGAGCAGTCCAGGAAAAAATTAGGGAATTCAAAAAAAAATAATAACAAAAAGAAATAAAGGCAAAATGACTGCAGCACATAAATCTTCAAACCCAGATGGAGGGGAACAGTCTAGTCATCATTTTCAAAGCAAATTATCAAGACTTCAAGGTTACAATGGGGAGTAGCAGACGTTGTACTTCAGGGGAACATATTCTAGTTGCCATTTTTTTCTTTTTCAGTAATCTCTTCTTATAGGGGTTACATCTCTTTGTATCATTCACCCATTCAAGGGGTCTCCTTTCATTGAATAAAATCCTCTTTTCTTTCATTGCTTCCTTTTTTGTGTTCATTCATAAAATGCTGATTTATTGCTGATAATTAATACGCTGAAAATACTGGGAGTAATATGAAAAGCATTTGAAATCTATTTTTTACTTTGATATTTAAAAATGTCGAACGAATACCAATGGACCCCAATGTTGTAGCTTCAGGGTTAAAAACAAAAGTCACATCAGTCGTCACAACGCTTGACACAAGTTCTTCCCCAGCCGAGGGCAAGTGTGCTACAGATAGACCCTGAGTCAAACATGGGGGCACCAAGTTGTGTCCGCTCATTATGTGACACCCAGTCAGAAAATATCCCAAATGAAAGGGTTTTTACATCATTCCAACATGCCTTATTTAAAAGTTGGGCCTCCTCCGGTTACCAAGGATTCCGCCAATATTCCTTCACATGCATCAATCATACATTTCATATTGCATGTGCTGAAATGCAGCGCAACAAATCATGCATATCATACACTATTATAAACAAAGACATGTCACACGACTGCATAAAACATACGACGCATACATAACATGATCAGAATCTGATGTTAATAAACGAATTCAAGTCCAACATTCAGCACAACCAGCTGAATAAAATATCTCAAATCAAGAAGGATCCACCCTCAGCACAAATCGGCTGAGTAACCTCACATATTTTAGGGATCAACCTTCAGCTTATAACGGCTTGATAAGAGCACCCTCTCCTCAGAAATTGACCCTCAGCACGAGTCGGCAGAGTAACCCCACCTAATTTTGGGGGATCAACTTTTAGCTTATAATGGCTGAATAAGAGTGCCCTCTCATTAAAAATCAACCTTATCCGATAAACAAAGTAACAAAGATGGGAAAAAGAACATAACACATCAAATTAGGGGGAAACAAAATCTGAGCAAATATCCGATAACAAACTACAAACTCCGAAAAAAAAAAGCAAAGATTTAGTACAAACCATATCTGATATCACCCGAAAAATCGCAACAAAATAGTGCATCTCACTAGTATAAATACAAGAGCTAATTCACTCCGAAAACACAACACAAAAATCTGAAAAAATCCCCTTAGAATTTCTGCAAACCGAGCATCCAGTACCAACCAGAAAGCAAGTTGGTTTTCTACACATCGTAGAAAATCAGCACCAAAAGCTTCTGATTTCCGGTTCGAGTTTGAAGCCACACCTCGCGATCAGAAAAGGAAGAAATCAATAGCAAGCCAGCGCCGAAAATGATAGCAAAACATAAATAAAAAAAACGAAACGTGTCACTTAGACGTTCATCACTCAACAGGTTAGTATTTTTGCACCAAAAGCTTCAAGCCTCTTTGAATTTGTGTTCTCTTTTTTTTGCCGTGCACCTTTTGTGTTTGAAACTTGATTTGTCAATATTGCATTTTGGTTAGGAGTTTATTTGAATTTAGTTAAGGGTTTTCTTTGTGAATGCAAACTTGATTTAGTGTGGATCGGTTTAAAAAAAAAACAGATTTAGGAAATTAAAAATTTTGGATCTAGGATTTGGTGTTTGATTCATGTGTTTTCAAGGCATGATTCATGTTTAAGAAGGGTTAGATTGGACGTTTTAGGATTGTTTGGAAAGGTTTGGTTGAAAAAATCTGGATTTGCATATGTATGAAGAACTTGTTGTTGTTCTTGAGGAGAGATAGCAAGAAGAAACCGAGAGAGAGAGTGGAGAAAGAAGAGAGAGAAACTAAGTGTAAGAATGAATGAAAATCTGAAGAAAAAAAAAACAAACCTATATTCTGTTCTGATCGTACGCGCGCGCGCCCACCGGAAGGCTCATGCATCCTAGTGGAGTTTGGGCCTAGTTTATTTCTGTTCACACCCCCTCTGTATGTTGTTCACACTTTTTCTGGTCTAATTTTTAACAAACAATAAAATACCTAAAATAAGAAATCAGATGAAAAAGAGAGGGTTTGGCGTATGCTTCTCCTTCTCCGATTATTAAATTTCCAGGCGTATACCGGGCGATTTAAATAATCGTCATCTTTAAAAAAAACTATAAAATATTTAATAACAATTCAAATAAAATAAGATGGTTTGGCGTATGCCTCTCCTTCTCCGATTGTTAAAATTTCTCGGTGTATACCGAGCGATTTAAATGATCGTCATATTTCTAAAAAACTCAAATAATAACAAATCGAATAAAACGAGACGGTTTAGCGTATGCCTCTCCTTCTCCGATAGTTAAGTTTCTCGGTGTATACCGAGCGATTTAATTAATCTCATCCTTCTAAAAAACTTCAAAATCTGTAGAAATAATTCAAATAAAAACGAGGTGGTTTCGCGTATGCGTTGTTTTTTCCGATTGTCTAATTTCTTGGTGTATATCTCGCGATTAGATAATCATCTCTTTTTTTCAAAAATAAAAATAAAAAATACCATAATAATTCAAAAGGAAGGAGGAGATCTGATGTATACCTTTTCTTATCCGATTATCTAAATTCTTGATGTATATCTCTAATTTAGATAGTCCTCTTCCTTAAAGATTTTTTTCCAATAAGAACATTAAAAAACACTCAACACATCAAAACTTTTTTTTTCAAAACAAATCATAATCAAACAAAACTTTTTCATAAAAGAACTATGTTCATCCATTCTAACGCAATACAAACAAGCGTTTAAGCCTCCAACATGCGAGCATACAAGCCATACGTTTAACTGCTAGAATGAGACATAAACTTAGTTCTCTACAAAACACCAACAACAACCATTACCACCCTGAACTACGAAGCTCTAATTTCTCATTGCACCTGAGAATACGTAGGAGCAGGATTCAACATCCTGTCGAGCCCAATAATTAAAAAACTAAAAAATCCCCACTTATAAATAATCTCAAAGTAATAAAAAATAATAAGCAAGCAAACATTAAAACACTCTTTAAACCCTAAAAGTAATAAGAAAGTTCCCTTTGAGTACAACGGATGTGAGGGGTGCTAACACCTTCCCCTTGCATAACTGACTCCCGAACCTGGAAACGGTTGCGATGACCGTCTTTCCATTAACCAAAGGGGTTTATCGATATTTTCCCTTTAACAATAAAACTCGGTGGCGACTTTGTAGTCATTTCGAGCGCGTAAATGCTTGTGCGTTTTTCGAGGTGCGACAGGGTACAAAGTGGTTTCAGGTCTAAGGGCGGTTTACACCATTATCACCATCAGAGTAACTTATGACACTTTAGCATAACATTCTATGTAGTACTCTCATAGCGGGTCAATCCGGTATAAATATTACTCTTAATCTTTTATACCTATGTCAAGACTTGATAACTCCTTATCCTATGATCCATGAGATGCGATCATCAACCTATCTTCATAATAGTCTTTATGCTTTAAGGTTATCCCTTTTCACCTTAAAGCTCGACAACAGATACTTTAAGAATAGCGTCCTTATGTTTAATAGAATCTCATGATTAAGTCACACTTAATATTTCTTTAAACGGACTATCCATTCTAGGGTTTTTATTATTCTTTTTGGACTCTTACAAACATAATAAAGAAATGCCATATTTATATTCAAAGTCCCAAAGCAAATACTATGAAATTAGATTGGCTCTTAGGGCTTACTCCAACAATAAAGTGCGTGCAGTCAACTCCTCAAAAGTCTAAAAAATAATGTTTTTAATATAAAAATTTCTTTTAATATAATCGGTGCCCTAGGGGCACCAATTATATTTACTTGAGAGTCCCAATGCCTTGTTGTAGTAAATTGGTTACGTTGTTCACTCTTATTTATTACATATTGAATCTTTTAACTATATGTAGGCAAAAGCAAAAGATCGAAAGGGTCAAGTGGCCATGCTGAGTCTCTAGCAGCAACCCTTGGAAAGCATCATCAACATTTGGGTAGCATCGGCCAGGTGATGCATTAGAACATGTTTTAAAATGTGCGAAATTACCTACTTCTAAAGGCAATATGATTTTCAATTTTCAAGTTGTCATGTTGTTTTTGATAAAAAAATTTTAGCAACAACGTCAACCATACATCGTTGATCTTGTTGATTTTTGTTGAAGGGATAAATGTCCTTAATGATTTTTGACATTATTTAGGTAGTCGGTCTTCTTAGAACTTGTATATGTAGAAGTTACATTGATAAATTGGAAATTTTACATTTATTTTGCGTAATTTGAGTAGTCGAAGCTTAAATATTAATATATAGTTAATTAAATTTGTCTTTTCTCTAAGCCTTCCCTCTTTCACAGTACGGGTTTAGTATTTTATATAGAGTGGCCATTAGTTCTTGTTCATATATTCGAAAGATTTCAATCTTTGAATTTCACATTGTTTCATTTTTTATTTGCAGGTGCTTATCAACCAACTCAAAGACATTGTCCCAACAATTAAGAAGTTCATATCAGAGTGTACAAAAAAGGTGAACTGCTTGGCCTCCAAACAGAGAATCTTTCTGATAGAAAATCTATAAAGGATCCTTCAAATAACAAAGTGTGAAGTTCAGACGGTGCATCATGTCTTTGTGGTTTGATTACATATTTTTTAGCTATGTTTACTTCCATATTTGCAAGGATAGCAATATATTTATATATTTAAATTCCATGTTAGTTTTTATTGTATTCAATACATATGATGATAGAAATCATTTAATGTTTTAAAATACTTTTTATTTGTTTTAGTAGGCTGTTGAAATCATTTTATTTTCATGATGTATTCACTGCTATGAAAAAAAGAAAAGAACGGACAGAGTGGCAGCACCGCATCAGGGACAAATGGCATAAACTTGGAAAAAAAAGTGTGTGATAGCGGATGATAGCACGATCGAATGGCTAAATCTTTCTCAAGAATTAAGGTTAGATATTATATCCAAAAAATTGAATACTTTTTATGTTCTTCGATTACGTAGTGTCTGCACTTTATTGCACTCTATTCTCCCCCGTTCTTTTCCATGTCCTTCTCATACACTTCGCATTCGAGATGGTAAGTTTATGCTACTCACCGAAACTAAAATATATCGCCTACAAGCAACATTGCCAATTTTCTCTTCTAATATGGGATGGATCATCAAGATTGAAAAATCGGAATATGGGAAATATCGTCACTTAAAGTTTTTGACTAAAACTCAGATCTCACACACATGCTCGTCTAATGTGTTAGACTTTCATGAACTTACGAGTTAGGGAATTGTTTCAAGAATATACAATCAATTTTTCAAGTGATATGGAGGTGATTTTAATAAATTTGAACCCCTTGACGATGTTTATAAAGTAGTTTTGTCTTCTGTTGAGGGTCGTGGTAAGATGGTCTTTACCCTACGTATAGATGGAAAATTGGTAAGATGGTCCTACTACCCTATTTAATATACCAATTTGATTATGATAGATGACGAGGGTATAATCTATCATGACATTATCCTTTATATGGGGAAAGTTCATGTGGATAAAAGCGGAATCATATTCTGGATCAATTTTTCATCCATTAAGTTGGTTCACTCCTCACCCTCCTTAAATAATGATGGTAGTAGGAAATATTTGGTGGAGTCACGTGGAAGTCTTTTTGTGGTTGACAGGTATTTTATCACAAGTAGAGTGTATACCAGCAAATTTGTTATGGATATCAGTGTTTTAGAGGTTGTCGATGAAAAATCGAGTAGATGGTTTCGTGTAACAGACTTGGGTGATGTTCTGTTTGTTTTGGATAGAACACTAAACTTTTCATTGTCTAGTAATGAGTATTATGGTTTGGAAGTAAATTGCACCTACACCGAATGTAAAGGCATATGATTGCTCGTTTCTCCTTAAAGACATCATTAGTTAAATTGTTCATGACATTTTTTGGCCTTGCCCAACTTTGTTCAATTCTGGTTTAGGTTTATGAATCATTGTTTAATTCTAATAGTGTATCATGTTGTAATTTCTACAACTTTATATTATTTCAAAAGTTTATTTCATATAAGCCCATATAAGATTATTATACCACATCTCTCTTGTCCATCCATGAGTAACGTTTCTCTATATTTATTATACTAAACCAATGTCTTGATTGCCTAATAAAGGATAGCAACAACCATATCACCCACAAAGTGTAACGGTCATTTGTTTATTGTCCAATTAATCATGATCAATGAGGATACATATATGTAGTACAAGTATGTATATATACGATCGATGAGTATGAGCAAAGAGGGACATATACATACGGTCAAACAAAAAGGAAACCATTCCCATTCCATATTTCTCTTTCAATTTGTTCTTGGGTGCATCTCCTGTGTTTATCAAATTCATATTGTTCTGTTACCTCGAGTATGATTCATACTCAGGAAGAACCTGTTGAATTCTGGGGGATTTGCGCTTATGAGGCGGATAAATCCTTAAGATAAGTTTATCACTGTCTCTATTCTATTTTATTCTCATATTTATTTGACGCTTATACTTATACGTTGTTTATTATTTGATAATTCTAGGTACAATATTACAACAATCTTTTTAGCCGGTCCCTTTCTCTGAACCGAAGCTCATGATACCACTGTTAAGGACATTGAGGGGGCAGCCTGGGGGATCATCCACAACCAAGAGCATTGTACATGTGAGTTGGACACGACACTCTTACCCAAAAGCTTAAGGCAATGCACTACAAGAGAATGTATGATTTGCTACAAAAATTTTGCTACAAACTACATTGCTAGTTAATCCCAATTAAAATTACTTCCATTTAACCCAAATGTGGACAAATCAGTACTACTTTCACATAGTTCACTAAAATCCTTCTATTTACTCATTTTTTTCCTTATTTTTTTTTCTACTCCACTTATCACTTACAGTACATATTTCTTTTTCCATTATTTATTATTTTATTTTTCTTATTTCTCTATTACTTATTAAAAATTTATTTCAAAATTTTTAATATTACTGAAAATCTATTTATTACTCATAAATTTAATCATCTTTCAAAATTGAAAGAACAGAATTGCGTTCTTCACAATCGCGATCTTCATCTCTCAAAATCGCTTCCTTCATCGACGATGAAGTTACTGAGTTTCCTAATTGAATCGCTTCCTCACAAAACCTAATTGCTACTCCTGAACCGTTGAGTTCTCCGATTGGAATTGTTGAGTTCTCCGACTGAAATTGCTACTCCTGAATCGCCGAGTTCTCGTATTGGAATTGCCGAGTTTTCCGATTGGAATTGCTGAGTATTCCAATTGAAATTGCTAATTTGAATCGCTGAGTTCTCCAATTGAAATTCAAACCGATTTCGCTACTTTGCTGTCTTTTCTTCAATCTTTGCTGATTCGCGGCGTTTTCTCTTCATCAGAATCATATATTCCGATTCAATCCATCAGAATCGATGATAGCTCTCGTATTCTGGTTCTCTGATTCGTAGGTTTTCACTGAATCCCTAATTTCTGCCTAAATCTCACATCGCTCCTTCAGAATCGGTTTCGGAATCTGTAACAGTGGTGAATAGTTCGCATCAATCTAAGATTTGGATTGCATTTGCATTTTCGCCGCATTTTCTGGTCCAATGTAACGCATTGGTATGTATCTAAAACTATGCTTAACGTCCATTTAATGATTAATTAACTCAATTTTTTGTTCAGATTATCACAGTATTATATGTGTGTGATTGATTATGAATAATGATTTTGGTTGTGTTTGATTTTGGTGCTATTACTCATTTTATATACTTTAATGAGTTAGATTTTGGATGATTTGATTTTCAGTTGCAATATTTACAATTTCTCGCGTTGATCTAGTTTTTGAATACATTCAAAATGATGACATATAATGCATTCAAAATTGTTTGGTTATATATATTTGTTGGTCTCTGGTTTACATTTAACTTAGTTATGTGCATTCTTTGTAGGAACTAGAATCAAATTTTATAGAGAGTAAAAGCATATTTAATCCTTATGTGAATAATTTCTTAGTATGGTAGATTAATTGATTGTGTTAGGTAACTCCCTTACTTAGAGTTAGTTCGAGAGTAAGACATGATAGGTGTTTTAAGTAGAGGAAGAGAATGCACAGCTGCCAGCTAGTATTGGGTTAGAGAATTCTCTTCAATTTGCAATAGCTATGAGTACTTACAGTTAGAGTTAGTATTGGCAAAATGATATGTGAATTTTGGGTCCTACTAATAGAGGAGGAAAAGAATGTAACTCTATATAGACTTCTTTGTTTCTTCTTTCTGCTTACATTCTATTATATTATATTATATTATATTATATTATAATCCAGTACCTACCAATGAGCTGTTAAAATATCTCTGTATAAATTTTTTATACTACAAGGGCAAGTACATAGTTAAGCTGTTTATCCTAATGTCTCTTATATTTGTTTCATAGAATAATTTAAGCTGGGATGAATCTATTTTTTTTAAAGAAAAATAATTCGTTTTCTATGTCTTTATTTTGAGCGCAGTGAATGTCCAATTATTTACATTTTGGTGGGGTTCGGTGGATTGAAATAGCTTGTTGATGATCAGAAGCTTGTATTGTATAGGTGAGTTTTAATTTCTTCAATTCATTCCTTAGCTTCACCTTCTTGTTCATTGTTCCTCTGATTTCCCTTTTCTATTCAACTCTCATTTTAGGTTAGGTCAAATTGTACATCGGTAATACACGGTGTTATCAAATTGCTTCTAATTGTATTGATTCCTTAATAAATTGTGATTGATCTTGGAATATTCATCTTGTATTTAGTAATATAAAAATTCCTTTACCGAGATTTCATCTGTTTATCAAATCTAGGTAATGTGATTCACCTTCATCTATGCTTGTTCATGATGATTATGCTTTGGATTTCACTGAAGTTTTGTTTTGCATAAGATGTATTTTGGTAATTTGATTCATCATCCATCTCTTTGGATTTTTCTCACACTTTTGCTTATTGATTTTTGTTTGCTAGTAATATTTGTAACATATCATAAGGTATAGATTTATTACTTGATTTCACATGATGCTCCATCGTAATTGGATCAGTTGATGCTTCTGATATTATTATATATCTAGCTAGGAATAGGAAAGAATATAATTGAATTTGTGGTTTTATTAAGGTGGGAAGATTGCTCTCAATGTTATGTCAATGGCTTCCAGTACCATAATAGATCGGGCACAGTTGATCATGTTCCCTCAATTGACCAACTCAGTGTTAGTGATGATTTCTCAATACTACTCAACAAGCTGTAAGAAGGAACTTTAAATTAAATTTTAAAGGTGATATAATTGTATTATTGATTGTAAGAAGGAACTTTAAAAAGAAAATTTCAATCTGACTCTTAATATTTTTGACCGATTATTGTCCACAAAGGTTGTACCTCGATAGGAACTCCAACTTGTTGGAATAAGCTCAATGCTTATAACATCCAAATATGAGCAGATATGGTTACCAGAGTTTAAATTCCTTTTTGTTATATGGTTTATTGAACCAGAGGTTAAATTAACTATGAGCATATAGGGGAACCAGATATTGAGCAGATATTGAATGTTTTAATATGAGCATCCAAATATATTGATAAGTGCCATGTTCTGTTTTATTAAATATTATGTTCTTTCCTAATAAGATTTGCTCATGCTTTGCAGCTAAAAGGTGGTGGTTTGTGATCTAGCTTGAGAGTTTTGATCAACTCAGATTAACTCGTAAAGTGGTGGTTTGTGGTTCTTTCCTAATAAGATTTCCTCATGCTTTGCAGCTAAAAGGTGATTTGTTCATGCTTTTTGTTATATTTGAATTTTGGCCACCTTTAGTCTAGCATTTTTTGTTTTTCCATTCCGTGGCTTCAATTGTATGCAATTCAGATCAGATATAAAGACATATGATCCTCTCTTTTTGTTGATTGCAGTCCTATCTTCTTAGAACTAGTGATTGTATATCCCCAAAACATAAGATATGGCCAGAAGGTATACCATGACATCAATTGGTAAAAGCACAAGTGGTAAGAATTTAAAAGAAAGTAAATTTCCATTAAATTAAAACTTTGTATTCTTGTTTTTGTTAGAATTGCCGATATTTATTTGTGCAATGTTAGCGTGATTGGTATTGGCAGGGACTTTGAATGATAATCATTTGTGGATTTTCTTATCACAAGAGATGGAAGTTCATGTGATTTCTGAGATTGTCTTCTGCACTCAACACCTATTTTTTCAAGTTTATGATAATTTGGGGGTTGTGAGCTTGCGTGACATACAAGAGAATAGCTTTTACAGATTATAAGGTAATTGGTAATTTGTTCGCACTGTTGTGTTTTCTTTTTGGAGGCCAAAATCTTTTATATTAGCATTATTCTTTTATTACCTCTTATTTTGTTGTGTTTCCTATTGTTAATTTAAGTTGGGCCTCTTATTTTGGTGGTTCAGTTGAGATTGCACGTTGTACCTTGGAGGCAGCATCTGATAGCTACCCTGGAGTACAACAGGTATGCATATTATTTGGAAGGACCCTTCTCTGTGATTGGTTGGTGCAAAGGGCCAACTATGAATTGTTATTTCCTATGCATGGCTTGCACAAGATAACATTTTATGTCTGTATAGTTTCTCATTGTTATTGCTTGTCTATTGCAGGAAATAGTTGGTCTTAAAAACTATGATCCACAAAAGGATAAGAAGTTAAGTTGCCTCACATCCCTTGATCCGAGATGAAAATCTGCATGCTTGATGACGCTCAACATGTTTAGGAGGTAACAATTTGTTCTTATAGTGAAAAAGTTATGTTAGATTAACACTTACACATGAAATATTTAGTGTTGTAGTGAAATAATGTTTAGGAGATAACAATTAGATTAATAACTTACTATGACATACACTTGAGACTTCACTTGCACATTTTAGTTTCTCTTCAGCAGAAGCCTCTATTGCATAGGCTCTGAAGCATACCTTTTATTTGCATTTATGCATTCTTGATAGCAAGCTTAGTTTTGTAATGTTCATTAGTTCTACTAGCTGCTTATTAAATATAATAAATAGCTTTCAATTCGTTAGTTTGTAATTCTGTTCGATGTATGCAATTTGGTTGCATCAAAGTAATCATTTGTTAACATGTCTTAAGTTCCTTTGTTATGTGTCAAATTTAGTCTTGTAGTTGTATATCATGCACATTTAATTAGTTTAATTTTCATATTTTTTTTGGATAATAAGTAATTTATAATAAAGCTTGGATTTTGGGCATGAAATCATAATAAGCTTTTCATAATTTTAAAAAATTCAATAACTTGGATTTAGCTGCGAAATTCCTAGGAATATATAGCTAGAGATTTGTTGTGAAATTGCTGTACAATATCCTAGCAATTCAGTTAGAAAACATAAACTTTTGAACAATATTTACCTATGTATTAGTTGAGAATTAGCTAGGATTTTATTTATATTAGTTGCAGATTAGCTAGGAAATATTTGCCTAGATGATTTGCCGCCCAATCCATGCTACGATTCAGTTGACAGCAAATTCACAACAAATTCGTAGCTGACTCTGTTTTGCTAGTAATTAGCTACGAAATAGATACCAAAAACGTCGTAGCTAAAGGCGAATTTTCTTGTAGTGATGGGTTTATGGGTCCTCTCACTTATAAATGCTCAACTCTCCACACATTTTCCAATGTGGGACTTCTTCCCCATACTACTCACACTTGACATTTCTTGAATTTCAACACTTCTTTAAATAACGAGAGTCTTGAATTTAGATTCATCCCCTATATTATATATATTGGCCTAATGTTAATTTGAGTTGAATAGTTGATTTTTTGCCGAGTGTTAATTATTCAATTGTTAGGAGTAATTCATGTAATTTTGATTTAAGTAATTTTCTTATGAGTTTGATCTTTGTTGCTTTTTGCTCGGTGACTATTGAGAAAATATTTTTTGATTTTAACAGCAATTATAAGTTTATAACTTTGTGTTTGGAGTGGTGATAGAATTTTAATAAAGTTTTTCGGTAACTATGGTTTGTTCATGTGGTTGATTTTATTTGTTGTGTTTATGATTCTAATTATTTGTTAGTTGTGGTCTTGGATATTGAATTCGCATTTTACATGAACATGAATTTTTATGTGAAAATATATTTTCATCTGATTTAGATATTGATATATGAGTTTTAAAAATTTGATGCAAAATTATTTTTCACTTATTTATTTGAGAGGATTAAAGTTGATGTCCTATGTTGATAATTTGATTTGAAAATATTTTTTTTATGAAATTTGTTGAAATATATTTTACTGTGGCGGCATATATATAATATGTGAAATATTATGAGAATTAATTTTGTTAAGTCAACATGACTTAAAATATTTTTTTATTATTATTATTAGTATAGAAATATATATGATATGTGATATAGATTTTGTCGCTTAAAGAATACTTTAAGTAGACCTGCATATAGTTGTGACTCATGAGATTTTTGAGAGATATGAGATATTTGAGAAATATCATACAATGATATATTATGAAACAACCATTGTAAGAAATTATTTTCTACATGAAAATAAATATTTGTGTCGACTGAATCTCTCAAATGTGGGGGTGTGTCACTTGAAAATTTTCAAGTAGACCTGTACAATAATTCTAGTCATAAGAATTAATGATTTTATTTTGTGAAAATGTTGTTGCTTGGTTTATCTAAGCAGACCTGTGTGTATATTTATTTTCGAGAACAAGTTTATTGTTTTAAACTTGGCAAATATGAGTTTAATTGACTTAGAGACGTCTTAGTCAATGTTATATGATGTAAAAAAATTATTCTTCATCATTTGGGTAAAGTACGTACTGAAAAATCCCTAGGAAGAAATAAATGGGAAACATCGAGGTGAATGAGACCTTAAGCCGTTTGAAAATATCAAGTGACGGGAACCAAACCTTTGTGATTGGAGACCCATGAATAAGGTTTAATGTGGTAAGAACAAGTCACGAGTTAATTCTGCTAACACTAAAATTTATTGTCTCTTTTCTATGGTGTACTTGAGAAAGTGTTAGACACTGCATTATTGCGAGGGTAAGTTATAAAGCTTTTAGTGAATTCCATATCCCTTATGGGTGGTGTATGATTTGCAGCATACACTTTATGAAATCACCTATATGAGTGTCAAGTGGGGCCGCTTGCATGAGATCGTGGTGAAATCTCTAGAGCACTCATGAATACCAGGCACGCGCACGGCCTATTCGCGCACAACCGCGTAACAACAAGATTTGTGGGGGTGTAATGTCATTGTAAGACCGCTAACACACATCAAGTATCTTGAGTTCCATTGCTTGCAAAACCAATTCACTGTGTGTTAAGTCTTATCAGTCTAGGACATGTTCCATAGCTTGCTACACTGTTCCGATGTGTTACATCTACGATGTTTACCCAAACAAATTTCTTTGAATTCTTTTGTCTTCTTAACTTTTGAAATAAGTGGGGGATTGTTGTAATTTCTACAACTTTATATTGATTCAAAAGCTAATTTCATATAAGCCCATATAAGATTATTATACCACATCTCTCTTGTCCATCCATGAGTAACGTTTCTCTATATTTATTATACTAAACCAATGTCTTGATTGCCTAATAAATGATAGCAACAACCATATCACCCACAGAGTGTAACGGTCATTTGTTTATTGTCCAATTAATCATGATCAATGAGGATACATATATGTAGTACTAGTATGTATATATACGATCGATGAGTATGAGCAAAGAGGGACATATACATACGGTCAAACAAAAAGAAAACCATTCCCATTCCATATTTCTCTTTCAATTTGTTCTTGGGTGCATCTCCTGTGTTTATCAAATTCAAGTTGTTCTGTTACCTCGAGTATGATTCATACTCGGGAAGAACCTGTTGAATCCTGGGGGATTTGAGCTTATGAGGTTATCCGTCGTTCGCGATTCAGAATTTCGAGGTGTTGATGACATCAATCTCTACAAAATTAAGATAAGTTTACCACCGTCTCTATTCTATTTTATTCTCATATTTATTTGGCGCTTATACTTATACGTTGTTTATTATTTGATAATTATAGGTCCAATATTACAACATATCATTCATATGCAACAAATATTGAGTGTGTTCTACAGATTATGAGACCATGAGACCAAGTGAATTCTCAACCAATGATATACTATACAAGTTTTTATTATTTGGATTTGGATTTATGCTATGAACTTTTATTATAGATTTTATAAATTCGGCTTATAAATTATTATTTGGATTTTGATTTATTGTATGTAACAAATATTGAGTGTGAGACTTTGATTTTTGTGTTTGTGTGGTTTTGCACGCGTAATAGTATAGTAGTGTCTTGGAGGTACCATCCCTTCATCTTGAAACCTCACAAGTTCATAGGTTCAATTAGAGATGTCATTTGGTGACACAAGTAAATTTCGTCTTTGATTTCTTGTCGGTGTTTAATGTTTTAATTGTTCAACAAGCATATGATCAATAATAATTAAAACATGCATTTGGTGACACAAGTAAATTCAGTGGTTCAATTTTTTTTGTTTAAATGAACAAGCATAATAAAGTTATTTTCTTAGTGTTAGTTATAGGATTGTTTCTTATCATGTGCAATTAAGACAATGAGATATTTTTGTCTAATCTGCTCCAAGATTTCACAATTTTCCTTGTAAGGGAAAAAGATAAACTATATTTTGCTAATTAATTTAGGAGTTGGGAAAATAATGGCTTCACCAATTGGATTATAGAAACTTGCAATAGAAAGTCTACTTCTATTCTTATTAGGCATCACCTGTTAAACCATTGTAGTTGTGTTAGAAGTGTTAGTATCACGCAGATAATTGTGTTGTTGACAAATACGTATTTAGAATAGTGCAAATACGCCAACAGGACTTTATCATCTTGTTGCAACAGGAAAATTCCACCAACATCTTTGTGCTCTCTTAATCCTCTTGCCAGTTCTGGATATGGACATTCAAGGCATGGTTTTAAATTGCGGTTGCGGTAACGAATGCGGTTGCGTCTGTAGACGTTGCGTTTGCGGTCAATGCGGCTGCTGCGACGCACATTGCGGCTGTTGCAGTGTGAATTGAATTTTAATATTCACAACCTATATTAAGTGTACAACTGTGCCACTATACAATTTAACCACTATATATTAGAGTTTTAGTTTGCTAAGTAAATACCAAGTGATATGTAGTTGAAATACAAAGTGGATAGACCGTTAAAAGTAAGATTTTTCATTAAATCATTAGTATTTTGGTGGTTGGGATTCTAAAATTTTAATTTTTGATGACAAAAGCTTAAAGAATATGTTAGAAATTGTCCGATGCGGCTCATGACGCGGTTACGTTGCGGTCAAACACGTGATTACAAATCACACCGCAATTGCGGTGCGATGCGGTTGCGGAGACTACCGCATCAGCAATATTGCAGCCGCAATTGCGGTTGCGGACTGCAATTTAAAACCTTGATTCAAGGTACTTTGCCACCTTTTTTTTTGGTACATAGACGAAATGACAAAATCATTATAAACTCACACACAAAGTGAAGGGACTGAAGTTTCGACATTTTCTACCAGTTGAAATAGGATTTTTAGACATATAATTTGCCACTTTTTTATACCCATAGCTTCTCCACTCCATTACTTCCTGAAAATGCTTTCTTTATGTATTCTTTCTCCAAACCAAGATTCTCACAACATTACCTCATATAGTTTCGCTGTTAGTTCTACTAGTTTCTCAATGTACTCATCCCCATTGAGAGTGTTGAAATCAATAACAGGAATCACCATATTTATGATTAGTGTACTTAATTTTGTCAATATTATATGATAAGTATTTGTTTGATGAAGCGATATACTGTAAATGAATAAGATATGTAGTGTTACAAAAAGAGATAAAAATTGTCTTAAGAGAGACAAATTAATTAAATAGTATTGAGTCAAGATTTAGTAAAGACTTCATATTAGTGAAAATTCATTAATAAATTTTTAGTAAATTCTTTAGATTTGATCAAAGTTGTGTATAATGTTTTTATCCTTTTTTTTTGGTACATTTAATTTTTTTTTGGTACATAAGTTTTGATCCCTTATTGTAGTGTTGTACACAAAAACCTTCTTCAATTTTATATATAAAAAAAATCATACTTTTTAAATTTATTATAAAATTAATATATTTAGAAAATATTATAATCTCAACACATCAATTCTAATGAATCTAAAAAGTGATTATTTATCTTATATATAGGAATAGAGGGAGTTTATTGTAAATGCACTAGTTCCCCTCCGAGTTTTAATAATTTTCAAAACACATGAAAATAGAGTAGAATATATTTTGGTAACAATTGAAATTGACTTGACAGCGAAATTCACTTTTGAAACTTTGAAAAACCAATTTTTAGGTGTTTTGTATCAATACACACATACTTGTATCGATACAAATGTCCTGAAACTTGCTCACGTTGATTACCACGTATTTGTATCGATACATAGCACTTTTGTATCGATACAAATAGTTCTCAAAGGAGTCAGAGGAGCATTTGTGTATCGAAACTTACTTGTATGTATTGATACACATGTAGACTCTCCTGAAACTAGAGAGAGCTTTGTGTATCGAAACATACATGTGTGTTTCGATACATATCAGGCAAGAAACTGATTTTACTGGTGTATGCATCGATACATAATCGTGGTTGTATTGATACATACACGCAAAACATCAATTTTATGATCGCTGTCAAGTACTTGTATCGATACACACTGGTGGTCCATACACTTTTGTTAAATTGTGCCTAAATATACTCCATTCTATTTTCTCTATAAATAGCTATATGGGGTTTTGTTGTAATAATGAGAAACAGTTGGAAAACACTCCTTTGATTAGAATTGCTGAGTATTTTGGATCAAAGTGCATTCAAGACAAGATCATCATCTTCTTTCAAATCTCCATCAAATTGAAATTGAATATGGGTTCAATTAATGTTTCTTAGAGGATTTGGAAGATAACGTTCGGTGTAATTCGCGGTGAATCAGAATTACGACCGGGTTGATTTGTTCTTGAAGGTTAGGGTTTCTCATCCAGATTCAAGAGGCATCGCTTGCTTGAATGATCAACACAATTTGGTGAATGAATCGGCTTGACAATCGTCACAAGGATCTTGGGTCAAAATAGGTGTGAGGATCGATTGTTGGAATCAAAGGTTGAAGCCAAGATTGGGTTGAGGTCACGCAATTCACAAATGAAGCTACGTTGAAGATAGTTGATTGAGTCTGTATCGTTCACGTATTGTATTATTTGTGGAATTGTGCATTTGTAACGATTTTTGAAGAACTAGTGAAAATCTCAACTTATTCGTTTGATAAGTTGGGGGGAGAAGTAAGTATGTAACGGCCAACCGCGAGGACGACACGAATGCTGGGAACTCCCTGATCATTCTCGTTTGCATTCTCTTACCCTTAACTCTCTTACTTTCCGATTTATTGTGAATTGTAAACTTTGTTTTGTCGTGCACGCCAAGTGTTCGACAAAAGTATAGTTTTGATACTATGGTTACAATAGGTTTTTACATACCATAAGGCTATATTAATTTGACACAATTTGCTTGGTTTCGAAGCTTTTGTAATTTCATTTGAATTATCATCATTTCACTATTAAGGCTATATTACTTTCCCTTTGGTCGAAGGTGCAAAGTAGGCTACCGACCTAGGTAGCTTCCACGCATTCTTATTTGAAATCCGAAAAATCGTTTGTTTTATTTCTGAACGCTTATTCACCCCCCTCTAAGCGTAGCCACGTAGTCCAACAAGTGGTATCATGATCCCGGTTTGATTTTTACGAAAATTGCGTGGATTTGTGCCAATTATTAGATCACAATGGCTTTTGCACCGAAGGGGGCTTATAATAGAGCACCGATATTCAACGGCGAACATTTCGACTATTGGAAAAATCACACAGAAATTGCATGGTCTTGAAAATCCTATTGCAAACGGGGTTGGTACTAATAAAATCTTAAGGTGTTTGTCTAGGATTTGGCAACCTAAGGTCACCGCCATGAAAGAGGCGAATGACCTTTCACAATTGAGCCTTACAACGCTCTTTGGAAAGCTTAAGGAGCATGAGCAAATGCTTATGTCCTTGGAAAAGCATGAGAAAGGATCCAAGAAGGAAAATCATACGGAGAAAGAAAAAGAGAAAGATAGGAAGTCCATTGCTCTAAAGGCTTCCATATCAATGTCCAAAAAGGTTGTGAAAGAGGAAAGTAGCGAAAGCAAAGATGACTCCAATGATGAAGAAATGGGGTTGTTCGTGAAGTGCTACAATAGGTATGTGAGGAAGAATGGGGTAAGACACTCCGACGATAACCTTAAAAAGTTTAGGAGAGATAGTGGTTACCAGAAGAATGAGGGTGGTAAGTATTCCAAGAAAGGGGCATGCTATGAGTGCGGCCAAGTTGGTCACTTCAAGCCGGATTATGTGGCATGGGAGAGTAGTAGCTCTTCATCTTCTTCCTCATCAAGTTCGAGTTCTAGCAACGAGAGCGTGTTAGCCAATGTGTGCTAACCAAAGGCGATCGCAAGAAAGTTGTTCCTAAAAAGGTAAACCAAAACCCATCTAGTTCATATACTCTTTTGGATTATCATGATTTACAAGTAGCATTTGAAAAACTTCATAGTAAAACTAAGGACGCTTTTAAACGCCTTAAGGGACTTATGCAAGTAAACAAGTACCTTGAGGCTAAAGTATCCGAAACGAAGAAAGAATTAAAATCCCTTAAGAAATCTATGATTGAAAAACCTACTTTAAAGCATGATGATTGTGGAAATAGTTGGACCAGTTGTGAGGGTTATTTCCACTTGTATAAAGAGTTGAGAGAACTCAAGGACAAGATAGATAAACCTCCTAAACCGGAGATTACGTATTCGATTGATCCTTTGAAATTCAATAAAAATTTCAAACCAAAGCATAAAAAGTATAAGTTTGTTGCAAAGGATCTAAAGAAGTGTAATCCCAACATCTTGTGCAACTATTGTTGTGAGAAGGGTCATACCATTGCAAAGTGTCAAGCTAGAAAAAAATTTGTACCAAAAGGCAAAATGCAATGGATTCCCAAATCCATCAATGGTTTTGTTACTGACCACCTAGGACCCAATGAGAGTTGGGGACCTACTTTCAATGTCTAAAGTTGTAGAAAAGCGTCTTGAACCATTGACAAGAGACACTGATAACAATGGCGTTCAAGACTCATTAAGGCATAAAGACATAGGAAATGTTTTGACTCGACATTTTAAGAAGTTATGGAACTTGATCACTTCCTACACTTGATATTCAAAGGGAAGATTCCTATCCTTATCTTTATTCCTATTCATTATACTTTGCATTTTATATTTGCTTGTGTAGTTATTTGTTCATATACATATATTTTCAACTAAATATGAAATTTGGAATGATAATTGTCCAATCCTCCATCTCCAAAAAATTTGCTCAATGATAGTAATAATTTGTGGAGACTCACATTTAAAAATGGGGATTAGACAAAAATCAAGCCAAATGTCATATTAAGTTCATAATCTCTCTTGTATATGTTTGGTATATGTTATTGTGCATATTATGTGAAATCTTATCTTGGTACTTGATGTTGACTATGTGAAATGTTTATCATGCATTATTATGTGGATTAACATGTATTCTCATGTTGATAATTTGCTTTTATAGTTGTGGTCACATGTATAAAGATGTACCTTGGTAATTATATGTTTTTCATACATATATGTGTTTGATAGGTCATAATAATGATTTTGAAAGGTATTTGAATTCACGAGTTTAAAATTTTTTTGAAAATAATGCATTTTGCATCGATACAAAATGATTTTGTATCAATACAAGTTAGTTTTTTCTGCATAATCATGATTTGGTTTGGCTTGTTGTTCTACATGCCATGTTTGTCATGATTTGGTTTATTCGTCATTAGAATACATTTTTGCATATTTTGCTTAATTATTTGATCAGGTGATTTTTATCATAATGTGCATTTCGACAAATGTAAGTGCATGTTATGACTATACTTTCAATACTTCGAATTTCGATACTTCTCATGAGTGTTCTTTTCATCTTTTTGATATTGTCAAAGGGGGAGAGAAGAATTGCAAGCATAAGCTAAGGATAAAGCTTTGAATTTTTGGATCCGGTTGTTCAACTTCATACGCAAGATGGCATCAACTGAGGGGGAGCTTCGCAAGTGGTTAGCCTTGTTGTTGTTAGTGTTTTTATTGTATAACTATTTGTAATTGCATCTTAGGTAGGCTTAGTTAGCTTATGCAATAGTTTTCACAATTATCAAAAAGGGGGAGAATGTAAATGAGCCAGTTCCCCTCTAAGTTTTAATAATTGTCAAAACACATGAAAATAGAGTAGAATATATTTTGGTAACAGTTGAAATTGACTTGACAGCATAATACACTTTTGAAAAACCAATTTTTAGGTGTTTTGTATCGTTACACACATACTTGTATCGATACAAATGCCCTGAAACTTGCTTAGGCTGATTACTACGTATTTGTATCGATACATAGCACTATTGTATCGATTCAAATAGTTCTCAAAGGAGTCAGAGGAGCCTCTATGTATCGAAACATACTTGTATGTATCGATACACATGTAGACTCTCCTGAAACCAGAGAGAGCTTTGTCTATCAAAACATACATGTGTGTTTCGATACATATAAGTCAAGAAATTGATTTTACTGGTGTATGTATCTATACTTAATCGTGATTGTATCGATACATACCCGCAAAACAGCAATTTTCTAAACGCTGTCAAGTACTTGTATCGATACACACTGATGGATGTATCGATACACTTTTGTTAAATTGTTCCTCAATCTACTCCATTCTATTTTCTCTATAAATAGCTATATGGGGTTTTGTTGTAATAATGAGAAACAGTTGGAAAACACTCCTTGGATCAGAATTGCTGAGTATTTTGGTTCAAAGTGCATTCAAGACAAGATCATCATTTTATTTCAAATCTCCATCAAATTGAAATTGAATATGGGTTCAATTAAGGTTTCTTAGAGGATTTGGAAGATAACTTTCTGTGTAATTCGCGATGAATCAGAATTACGACTGGGTTGATTTGTTCTTGAAGGTTAGGGTTTCTCATCCTAATTCAAGATGCATCGCTTGCTTGAATAATCAACACAATTTGGTGAAGGAATCGGCTTGACAATCGTCCCAAGGATCTTTGGTCAAAATAGGTGTGAGGATCGATTGTTGGAATCAAAGGTTGAAGCCAAGATTGGGTTGAGGTCGCGCAATTCACAATTGAAGTTACGTTGAAGATAGTTGATTGAGTTTGTATCGTTCACTTATTGTATTATTTGTGGAATTGTGCATTTGTAAAGATTTTCGAAGAAGTAGTGAAAATCTCAACTTATCCGTTTGATAAGTTGGGGGGAGACGTAACGGCCGATCGCAAGGATGACACGAATGCTTGGAACTCCCTGATCATTCTCGTTTTGATTTATTGTGAATTGTAAACTTAGTTTTGTCGTGCACGCTAAGTGTTTGACAAAAGTATAGTTTTGATATTTTGGTTACAATAGTATTTTATAAATGTGCGATTTTCCATCACAGGTCTTAAGGAATTGTTTTTTATTCAGACGTGCTCATTTTGAATATATCTCTTCAGTTCTGTTGTTTGGCGCAAGTTTGTTGGAAAAGATTGAAAACAAATACCTCAAACAAAAAGATAAGTTTGTTACTTTAATCACAGAAGATTGACAGTAGTTGTTTATTTCTTGAAGAAAAAATATATTTAGACTTTATTTGTTTGAATATATTTATTGAAAATTTATTTTGTTGAAGATTATTTGTTTGGAAAAAGATTGAGTTTCAATATTCCAAACAAATATAATTTTGTTGTTGTGCGTAGTTCAACCAAACAAATAAATATATTTGTTTGCGCGCCACAAGATATTTTTGGAATAGCTTGAAGAAGATTCAAAAACAAATATTTTATCTTTTGAAGATAAAAGATTTAATTTCAACAAACTTTCCTATTATTTGGCTTGACCTCTATCTCATATCAAATACTATAAATAGAGGTTCAAGCTCCACAACAATGCTTACCGATTTACATAGATAAAATCTAGAAGCTCTGAGAGTTTTAAATCGAGTCATTCATTTTTCTTTTGTCGTTGTTGTGTTGTCGTTGTGGTAATTGTGCAGGTTTTGCACGAGTTCAACGAGCTTAAAGTCGTTCCTCCAATTGGTGCAATTGGTTGAGGGAGAGTCACATATTTAGGGAGAGTCCTATATAATTTCATTCGGGTAGTTTTAGTGAGAGGCCTTGAATATGGGCTATTCAAATAAGACCTAGAGACTAGTAACTACGGTATAGTCGAAGTAATTCTCCTGGATTGGTATCCCCCAGATTAGGTGTTTGGACACTGAACTAGGTGAACAATTACTTGTGTTCTTTATTTGCTTTCTGCACTTTCTAATTGTTATACTGTCGTGGCATAAAGCTGAGCAAGTTGTCGAAGCATCTTGCTTAACAACTTTCCCACCGGGGATCTAGAATTTCAATAGGCATCAGAGCAGGCACCCTGTCTTTTTAGGGTGAGCTCCAGGGAACTAAATTCTATTTCCCATGGACGTTGACAAAGATGGAGGATCTTGCAACAAACCACCATTGTTGAATGGTGCTAATTATGATTATTGGAAAGGCAAGATGGTTGCTTTATTGAAATCCATTGGAAGAAGCACATGGTGTAACGACCTGATTTTCGTCGTTTTATAACTTTTACCTTATTTTGAATTTTGATCAAAACTTTTAAAAGACTTGAAAAAGAATAATTATTTATAGAAGAAAATAACAGTTGTTTAATTTCAAATTATAAAGAAAATTTTGTAAAGTTACGTTAGATATGGTTAGACATAATAATCTTTTGGTTTATCATCATGTATACATGGTAACATATTAAATTATATATTTTTAGTCTGTTAGCCTAGTGTCTAGCAGATAGTCTAGTGGTTAGAAGTTCACCCTAAAAGGTGAATAAGTGAGTATACCAGAGTTTAAAACTCAATGTCTACACATTACAAATAAATATCCGACCAACTGAGCTAAACTCACTAGACACATATAAAATTATATATAAACACATGGCACCATGCATATATTGCCATTGGTATAGGTTCATATTATAGTATATATATATATATATATATATATATAAACACGATACCACTATATGTGTATATCATAAAAATTAATATTAGAGTGTATGAATAATAGGTCTAGTAACCTATATTCTTTTATGTTGGTCCAATCAAAATTAACCACACTTACAATTTATGTGAGTCATAATCCTAGAATTATATTTGTTCAATTTTATTTTTCAAATTTATCATACAAAAGGTACGTATAAGCCAAACAAGTTCAGATTTTTATCATTACTTTTTACTCTGTACTTATAACACTTAACATAATGCCACCTCTCATAGTTCTACATGGTTCATACTTTCCAACTCATAAACTTATGCTCAAAAATGGTGTGTTGTTATATCTATGTTAGGTTTGTAATCAAACCATATACTTGGTTAGCAAGAAATTTTCTAGTATAAATAGGTGAACTCATTTTTCATTTTCATTCACCAAAACAAAACTCTTTCCATCAGTTGCCGTAATTAAGTTCACTTGTGAGAGAAAGTTGGTGAAGTCTTTGGTTCTATATTTTGACAAAGGTATTCTCCACTTTATTTCTAACTATTATTATTTTATAATGTTTAGAAAATTATACTAGTATTTATAATAGTTAGATATTAAAGATTAATACAATGTAAGTACGCGTGTACTATGATTTCATTAGAAAGGACGAACTTTCAATATATATATATATATATATATATATATATAGTGTTGTACTCCAATTTTGGACCTACAAATCTAATTCGCATTACATTTATAAAAAAATCTAAAAATATTTACTTTCTTTTTTATCCCATTTTCTATTTTTCTTTTAATCAAAATTATCTCCATTTATCACTTTTACACAATTATCCTATCTCTATCTCATTAATTCATTTTTACCCTTTACCCTAATTAATCCACTATATAACAAACATCACACTCACACACTCATACCTACACACATTCATTCACACCATTCCCCAAAAATCCTTTCCATTTTCTCTCCTCAAAATAAAAAAAAAAAGAAAAAAAGAAAAAAAGCTTCACGTATGAAGCAGCAACAACAACAACAACCAGTACCATAATAACAACTTTCTTCCTCCTTTCAATCCAAATCCAAAATTCTACTAAATCACAGGCGAAACCAAATTCCACCAAATCTTGAGTTATTTGATTTTGATAGTTATACAACTCCGTTTTGGCTAAATCTTGGTTCATTGAACTCGCAAACACACAAGGAAACTGATGCAAATATCAGTTTTCCAAAATTTTGCGGATATTTCATTTTCACTTTTATAGATCTATTTTTTGTGCGCACGTTTTTCTTAACTGAAGCATTATTTGGAAAAACTAATTATATTTTCGGAATCTATGCAACGAGTACTATAAAAATCACTATTCATTTGTTTGATTTGATAAAATATTGATGAATGTGATTTTGGGAACTTGAAGCTCGTTCTTTGTTCTTCAATGGAGTCTTTGGCTTCATTTTATCACAAGGAAGAACAAGGATCATAGTATACACCGTGTTCTGTAACTTTAAATCGCGTCCGCTTGATTTGCTTACTTGAATCTAACAAGTTAGATCTGTTTTATTTTTTAGTTGTCTGATTTGTTTTGATTTGATCAAGTTGTGCTGATGCGAGGGTGCACGATGAACTTCGGTGAGTGCAAAGCACCGGATCTGAAGACTGGTTCAAGATCACCCTGGGGTGAACCAAATTAAACCGGTCTCGGTCCGGTCCGGTTTTCTTTTCTTCTTTTTTTTTTCTTTCTTTTTTTTATTTCTTTTCTGCTTGCTATTTACACCTTATTTCCTTTAATATACTCCTTGCTTCTTTTACATATTATTCCTCCTTTTTTTTCTTACGTCCTTTTTTTTTATTAAGTTTAGTTTTTATTTTAATTGATACCTTTATATTTTGCTTCTCATGTACTTTTTTTTTTCTCTTAGATTATTATTTCATTTTTTTTGTTTAGTTTATTCCCTTTTATTTAGTTTATTTTACATTTATGTCATTTAATTTCTTGCATTTTTATTTTATGCCATATTATTATTACATCTTGTGTGTTATGCTTGAGTTTTGGATTTGAGACTTAAACTTGAACCTATGCTAAAATGGAGACGGACCTAGACTAAATCATTGGACTAAAGTTTAGGCTAAAAATAATAGTGTAGGTAGTTTAGTTAGTTTAGATTAGCTAGTTTTTGATTTTGCTCCATCTATTTTTATTTGTAATCGCATTGCATTTAAATGTTGCATTTATTCATGTTTATTTTCTTGCAAACTCTTAGAATGTAATTAGGCCAAAATGTAACCCCAAAGAGGATGTAGAAAATTGCATTGCATGCATTTTATTTTTATCGCTTTCCGTCAAACACTAAAAAACCCAAAACTAAACCGAACTTTCATTTCCCAAGGGGTACGATTAGTAATTCTTTAGAAAAAAAATAGAAAACAATAAACAACATCTTCTCTCTCATAAATAAAATTTCTCTAGTCCAAAAACCAACTTAGTCGCACGATTAGTTTAGGTTCGAATTAAATTTATTCTATGCTACAACTTTCTCTTCTCAATCCAATCTCCACTTGCACACACAAACTCTTTCTATACTATTTCTCCCTCCATTTCTTACCACTTTTCTCCCATTTCTTCACATATAAAAATAAGTAAAAAGCAATAAATTAGAGGTTACTATAGGATACTATAGACGCTTAGGATGCTAATACCTTCCCTAGGTGTAACTAACCCCCGAACTTAGAATTTCTTTTTAAACGGTTTTCGATACTTTCACCTCTTTGGAAATGAAAGATCAATGTAGTGGTGGAAATCCCAAAATCCCCGCAACAGAAAAATGGCGACTTCACTGGGGATCCTCCTTAAGAGGGTTAAGCCCACCTAGTTTATTGCTTTCCTAAATGCTTAAATGATTTACTTATTATGTCATGGGTTTTATGAGAGGTGAGACAAGCACAATACCCCTGCTTTAGAGAACAAATAGGATAGGATTTGTGGTGAAATCATAGCGGTTATGTATAGAGTAGTTTGTGCATAAACGCAAGTGATATGGCTACGCTTGGGTGGAGGGTTAATGAGAGGTGGAATAGTTGGCGCAAGTAGTTGTGTTGGCAACACCATCTTTTGTGGGTCCCGAGAAGCTCAAGGACCTTTTGGATACATTTAACCCATCTTGGCCTTTTAGGATGTAGTGCGATGGCTAAAGTCACGAGTAGTTTTGGCTTTGGTTGTTCTGCGATGCTACGCCCAAACGAGATTTTTTCTTTGGATATTTCAGTGGGCCATGAGTAGTTATGAGCACATGGTATTCAAAAGAGAAGTTGATGACCTTGGGAATTTCTTAGAACCCGTGTTACAAAAAGAGAACCAATAGTTCATACATTGTGGGTGGTTCACCTTTTGACTCCAACTTTATTATATCACAACCAACCATGTTTGCTTATGTTTGTGCTTGTTGCATCATTACATTTCATTCATTCATCCATGAAAAAACTCTTTCAATTGATTTTCAAAGGACTTAGAGGAATCTCTTTACAAACTTCACAATCATCATGGACCTTGAAAAAAAGAAAAAAGAAGATTGTTTTGAAAAGAAGAAATTATTTTGATCATTCACAAACAAAAATAATAAGGTCCTTCATGATTGATATCCTAAAACTCCTTTGAAAATCTAAATCAAAACAAAACTTTCTTTATCATGCATCATTTTTTTGCATTCATGGTCTTCTCCAAAAAATCTAAACTTTGTGTCTTTTTCTCAGTGGTCCGACGTTCTTGTCCAAAGTCAACTTGCAAGTGCAACACTCGTGTTAATCTAGAGAAAATAATGGAAACAATTGAACAAGAGAACCTTCGTCTCCGTGAAGAAGTTGCTACACTCCATTCAACTGTGAATAGGTTGACTTCTATGATGGAAACTTTGTTGAATGCACAGAATCAGACACCTCTGCCACCTCTTCCTTCTCAGGCTTTGACAAGTACTGTGTTAGAGACTTATAACTTCAATGACAGCTTTCATCCCAATGTTTCTTGTATTCGGATTCCTACTTTGACAGTTCCTCAAGTTACTGTGCCTGTCACATCACCATTTTTAACTGTTACAGCTCCTGTGGTTCACACTACACCGCAAGATAATGGACCTGTTTATAATGTTGGACAAGCTCAAAGTGTTAGAGCATATCATGTGGATGACTTCAAGGATCACTTTGATAAAGTACATGACATCAAAACTCTATGTGGTAAAGACTTGTTTGGGAAGAGTGCTCATGAACTGTGTTTAGTACCGAATGTCAAGATTCCGCCTAATTTCAAAGTGCCCAAGTTTGAGAAGTTTAATGGGAATTCTTACCTTCAGTTGCATCTTGCGATGTATGCTAGAAAAATGTATGCTCTAACAAAAGATGATCAACTGCTAATTCATTTATTCCAAGATAGCCTGACTGGTGCTGTTTTGAAATGGTACATGGGTTTGGATAGTACCAATATTAAAACGTTCGATGTCTTAGGTGCGGCTTTCGTTCGCCAGTACAAGTATAATGTTGATATGGCACCAAATAGAGATCAGCTTCGAGCCATGGCTCAGAAAGACAAAGAAACTTTCGAGGAATATGCTCAGAGATTGAAGGGGGTTGAAATTCTGATTAGCCCACCTCTAGAAGAAAAAGAAATGACTAAAATCTTCTTGCAAACTCTTGATGCTTTCTACTTTGACAAAATGGTTGTTTGTACACCTCGTGATTTTGCCGACATGGTAGACATAGGTATGTGCATTGAGGAAGGCCTCCGAGAAGGACGTTTGACAAGAAAGACTGCTTTGTCCAATGATACAAGTAAGCTTGGGTTGAACTTTGATATGAAGAAAGAACAAAAAATAAGTATGGCACCTCATGGGAAGCCAAAGAGGAACCAGCAACAACAACATCGTGTTGCTGCTATAACTCGTGCTGCTCAGAAGAGGGCACCTCAGTATGAACTAATTCCTATGTTGTATGCAGATTTGTTACCAGCTTTGACTGAAATTAGTATGTTCAGCTTAAACCACCTTTGCCAGTACCTGACAAATTACCTTCATGGTATAGATATGATCTTTCTTGCATCTACCACTCGGGATCACCAGGCCATGATGTTGAACATTGCTATGGTTTGAGGAATGAGGTTAAAACATTGATGAAGACCGGTGTCTTGAAATTCAAAAATGCCAATCCAAATGTGCAAGCTAATTCGTTACCAAATTATGAGACATCATCTGATGACAAGAGCACCAAAAAGGGGGAAGCACCCATGTCTTTCTTGAAGGATGCGAAAAAAGTGATACAAAACAGGTTGCCTACAGGTTGGGGGCATGTTGCGGCTCTGCCAGAAAACAAGTATTTTGAAAATTTGGGCTTCTTTGCATTTGCAAGAACTGTTAAGCCAGGTGATGTGATCAAGTCCATCAGAGATACCTTCTACAATGCTGAATTGGTTCAATTTACCCCACCAAAAACTAATGTTGTGATTTAAGATGATTTTGAAGAGGGTTCATCCAGTTTTGTGACACATGGAATGATTTGATGTTGGCGTTATTTCTGCTACTCTTTATCCAGTTGAAATCAGTGATGCTAGGAACTTATTCCTATAATCACTAGGCTTTTATCCTTTTTCTGTCAAGCATTTGTTTGTTTTTAAAATTAGGTCTTTCATTAAGTACTTTTAATATAATAAACACGCATGTTTTTGAAATCCATCCATTTGTGTTCATTCTCTTTCTTGTCTCATCACTTACAAACTTGGAGTGAGGATGACGAAAATAAATAGCTGATTTTTGTTGATATATGCTTTCACTGGTAAAATTTCTAGTTGATGATGTAAGACATTATTTCACTTCCTTTCACTGTTGCATAAAACAAAAGCAAAACAAACAAATTGTTCATGCTAAGTTGAGCCACTCTTGCATATGTTTTCACTGTTATGTGATTCTCCCAGCTTCTTGAGATACATCTTGTTAAAGACAAAAAAAGAAAAGCAATTTTGGTTTGACACTTGACACAACACTGTAAGAGTAAGAAGGTTGTTTTGCACTCTTAGGCTACATTATGAAGGCTTAATAATGATTCAATAAAATCAGTACTGTCTTAACACCTTAGACTCTTAGAAGTATGCAAGATTAATTTGAGTACTAATTTTGACAAAGACTTGAATTTGAGTTTTAAAAAAAAAACCCTTAGGTAGTTTATCTCAGTAGTCGGCACCATCTTGAACACAAACTAAGTGGGAAGTCGATGAACATAAGGGAATGATCTAGAAATGAAAGTTTACATACTTTGGTTGTTTTCATAAAAAGCAATACACTTATTAATTTAGATGACCCTCACTCAGTCGTTTAATCCAACAGTTGTTGAACATATAAAAAAAAAAAACCATAGTGAATATACCCATTAGTAGTTAGTTTAGAGGAGTCTGATTCTGAACTTGGTAGGGCGGGTTACGACCCGATCCCCCACAACTGCATTTGGAAGAGAAAAAGGGGCTTACCAAACTTTTGTTATCAGCACCCCTCAGCATATGATCATAATCACTAATAGATTTTCTACCATGAATATGTTCAAGATAACGGGCTTAATGTGATTGCATTTGAACGAAAAGGGTGAATAAAGCTTAAACAAAAGTTAGAGTTACAATAAAATACTTCAGATTTTCTTTCATATGATAGGAGTCTTTGACTGCAATATGTGGTTTTGTGTTATTACAGTACTATTGGTTTTGATATCAATTACTTGATTTTTCTATCTAGCTGGCAACCACGTATGATTAGAGTTGTCATGTCTTGTTTCAAACTTGTGCTAAAAAAAAGTTACTTTTTATGTCTAAGGACAAACAAAGTTTCAAATATGGGGAAATTTGATAACACAAATTTTACATTGTTTTTGGCTTGATTTACATGAATTTTAGCTAGATCTTCAAAACACCTAATTGAAGCTAGGTTCACTATTAAAGCATATTCAGCAAGTTTGATGTTAAACTGACTCCTCCTATTTGTTGAGTAATCACAATTATCTTTTGTACACATCATATATGTTTCCATTCAAAAAAAAAATACAAAAAAAAATATATTCAATTTCAAAACTTACATGTGCATTATATCAAAAATACTTTTCAAAAGAAATAATTTTACTTACAAAGCAATGTTTGACATCAAAGAAATTTGAGCTATGGTCTGATCACTGGCAAAACTGATTTGAGACGCTCCTAGCTAGGGGCAGGTTACATATGGATTCTTCCAATCAGGGGCAAACAAGTTGAATTTCTTGCTTATCCAGGTTGAAAATGATTCAAGGTCTGGTTATACTACAGACATCAGTTGGTCAGGGGCATACCCTTCAAGGTTTCAAACGCTTGGGGCATACTATGCCAAGATCACATCTTCTTGAATGGTTACATGTTGTGAAATAATGACAAGATTGTGATCGTTATTATCATGAACAGAAAAAAGTTTCTACTCTCAGTGCATGTTGTTGCAATCAATAGATACAATGTTTAATGAACAAGGTCAACCAGTCACGCTCTTTGAGCGATTTCTTCAAGGATTTATCAGACTGATATGAGAATCTAAAGCAAGGGGCAAAGTTGTCCCCATTTTCTCAAGTTATTTTATCAATAACAGACATGATTTCTCTAAGAGAATATCAACAGTTATCTCAAGGAAACTTGAACTTTAAAATGCGAGACGAGGTCGTTTCTCAAAGAAGGGTGTTCTTACTTGGCTTACATTGAACTGTTTCACAAGACAATTTCTAATACACCAGTGAATTCTTGGCCTGGTACCCCCAGCCAAACTTGGATCAAGTTTCAGTCGATGGACACACCCCAGTGAGGTCCATACGGTTATTCTACTTTCAACAGAACTTGAATTCATATTGATATGGGGTTTTCTTCCAAGAAAAGGGTACATTCCCAAGGAAAGTTGACAATTTTGTCTTGAATATAATCAGTTTGAATACAGTTCGTTTCGTTTAAAACGATCTTTTCCCCAGAGAAGTTGTTTCAACTCCAAGGAGTTCTCTTGCTTCATCTACAGCAACATATACACCTTGTTAAAATACATTGAGCTACAATGAGACGTTGGCTTGTGTCTCCGGTTTGGTCACCTTGTTTGTCCAACAATTGATGTTCAACATACATACATACATACATACATAGTTGATTTTCAAATGGTTGTATGTCAATGTACGCCATTCTAGCTGTCGGTCAGTCGACAGTCTGTTGATTTAAATGTTGTGTGTCAGTGCATAACATCCTTCTTATCGGTCATTCGATAAGTCTTTTGATTTTCAAACGGTCGTATGTCAGTGTATGCCATTCCAGCTGTCGGTCAGTCGATAGTCTGCTGATTTAAATGTTGTGTGTCAGTGCATAACATCTTTCCTATCGGTCAGTCAATAGTATATTGATATCAAAATGGTTGTATGTCAGTGTACAACATTCCAGCTGTCGGTCAGTCGATAGTCTGATGATTTAAGTGTTGTGTGTCAGTGCATAACATCTTTCCTATCGGTCAGTCGATATTTTATTGATATCAAAGTGTTGTATGTCAGTGTACAACAATCCAGTTGTCGGTCAGTCGATAGTCTGTTGATTTTCAAATGGTCGTATGTCAGTGTATGCCATTTTAGCTGTCGGTCAGTCGATATTCTGTTGATTTAAATGTTGTGTGTCAGTGCATAACATCCTTCTTATCGGTCAGTCGATAAGTCTTTTGATATCCAATGGTCGTATGTCAGTGTACGCCATTCCGGCTGTCGGTCAGTCGATAGTCTGTTGTAAATGTTGTGTGTCAGTGCATAACATCCTTCTTATCGGTCAGTCGATAAGTCTTTTGATATCCAATGGTCGTATGTCAGTGTATGCCATTTTAGCTATCGGTCAGTCGATAGTCTGTTGTAAATGTTGTGTGTCAGTGCATAACATCCTTCTTATCAGTCAGTCGATAAGTCTGTTGATATCAAAATGTTGTATGTCAGTGTACAACAATCCAGCTGTCGGTCAGTCGATATTCTGTTGATTTTCAAACGATCGTATGTTAGTGTACGCCATTCCTGCTGTCGGTCAGTCGATAGTTTGTTGATTTAAATGTTGTGTGTCAGTGCATAACATCTTTCTTATCGGTCAGTCGATAGTTTATTGATATCAAAAGTGTTGTATGTCAGTGTACAACAATCTAGCTGTCGGTCAGTCGATAGTCTGTTGAGTTTCAAACGGTCGTATGTCAGTGTACGCCATTCCAGCTTTCGGTCAATCAATAGTCTGTTGATTTAATTGGTGTGTGTCAGTGCATAACATCTTTCATGTCGGACAATTGGAAATCCTGTTCCCACCCTGCTTGCTGATACGTATCATTTTATTCATTGGAGGACTTTACAAGGTGGAGGAAGGTTTAATGGGTGTGCGCTGTTACTCCAAATGTGGTATACTTCACACTTGCCTAAATATGACTCTTTTAGCAACGCCAAGGGTCTTTGGTGGTCTAAGAAGATTATGGCCATCACTCATTCCAGGATAGTTTGGTACAACCCTCATTATGACAATGGAGTGATCATCGGCAGTTGTGGGGATTTTCCTAATGTGCCTCTTATTAGTACAAATGGGGGAATTACCTATAGTCCTGTTCTTGCCAGGCGTCAGTTTGGTTTTTCTATGAAAGAGCCACCAAATACTCTCTTATTATTCGGGGAATTTCATATCAACGAGAAAAAAGACTTTCTTTTGAAAGGAAGGTTCGCAGATGCTTGGAACCAGGTTAACAAGAAGACAAAAAGCCAGTTGGGGAGGCGAGACTGCATTTCTGCGAAACCTTATCTTAATTGGGTCACTGCTAGAGCTGCTAGACTCAAGATGCCATATGCCTTTGATACATCGTCATCTTCTACACCTTCATCCTCATCTTTTACCACTGCACCACCACTTTCTTCTACACTAGCTGTCTTGGAACAACAATCAACTGAAGAGGATGGTGCAAAGTGTTAAGAAGATTTTTTTCTTGAACTTGGCTGGGTTTTGATGATAACAAACTCACATCACAAAAGAAGAAAGCTTATGAAGTTTCAAGATGAGACATCAAGATGAAGACCAAAGCTTAGGCTTATTAAATGAATTAATTGTAAGTATGGTCCTTATCTTTGATTTATCACATTCAATAATTATATAACTTAGAATGCTCGGAAATTAATTAAAAATGTATCACTAATATTTTTCTAAGTTAAATATAAGAGTCCATATGAAGCAAGCTTTTAAAATTATAAATATTAATTTTTAGGAAAAGCTGTCTGCAACATTTAAAATCACTTCTGCCTGTAGCCGATGTAAAAGGGCTGGTACTGTTTAAAATTTGAAATCTGTTGACCGTTGACCCAGTACCTTTTAAATCGGCCACGCGTTTTAACCGCTTTTGTAAACCCTGGGCAGAATGCAGATTTTATATATTTCCTTGAAAAATTCGTTTTTATTTTTATGTTATTTTTAAGGGACTTTTCTAAAGAGTTGCATTGCTTCATGGACATTTTCTAAAGTCTCTATAATTATATTTGAGACCATTACAATTGTTAACAACTTTTATATATCTCAAAAATTCTAAGTAAAAAAATATCACTTTTCTCTCATAATTTTCATACACATCTTTGAGAAACTTTGATTATACTTTCATATCAAAAAAGGTTTCTGAGCACTAAGTTCTATATTATTAAAGTGATATTGATTTGATAATAACCATACAATTTTATTCTTCAACACTTGTTTGTAAAATTCTCATAATTGTTTGGTGAGAATTGTTGTTAAAGATAGTGGGGTTGCTATCTTGTGTTGTTTGAGAATTTCATCATAGGGTTTGGTGAAGATTCTCATTGTTAAAGATAGTGGGAGTGCTATCTTTGTGTTGTATAGGAAATTGTTAGGGAGGCCTTTGGTTGAGGATGTCTTGTAACAAGGATTCCGACATAGTGAAATCTCTCACAAGGTGTGAGGGGACTGGACTACCCTTAGGTTAGAAGGGGAACCAGGATAAATTTCTTGTGTGCTTTTCTCTTTCCCTTCTCTTTTATTTTTCTGCATTTTGTTCATACCTTCATCACAAACATACTAGAAAAATATGAAAAACTTAAACATCTCTAAGATTGCAGGTTCAAGTAACTTGTTCTTGTGATCCAGAATGGCTTCCGCACAACCTGTTTTTAGAGATGGTGGTAGTAATAACAAACCCCCATGCTTTGTTGGTGAATATTATGATTTTTGGAAAATTCGCATGAAAGCATATTTATAAGCACAAGGAGAAGAAATATGGGATGCTGTTGAAAATGGTCCATTCATTCCTACAACAGTCGTTGACAAAGAAATACAAATAAAAGTAAAAAGTTCATGGACCGATGATGACAAGAAAAAAGTGTTGTTTGATAAAAAGGCAATAAATATTCTCCAATCAGCCCTAGGCATGGATGAATTCTTCCGGATATCCCAATGCAAAACAGCAAAAGAAATATGGGATACTCTAGAAGTAACACATGAAGGCACCGAAGAAGTAAAACGGTCAAAACTAAACACCTTGTCTCAAGAATATGAGTTGTTTAGAATGAAGCCCGGTGAATCAATTCGTGATTTGCAAAAGAGATTCATCCACTTAACAAATCATTTGATGGCCCTTGGAAAAACATTCTCTAATGATGAATTAAATCTCAAAGTTCTTAGATCATTGACGAGAGAATGGCAACCCAAGGTGACGGCAATATCGGAGAAGAAGAGTCTCTCAAAGTTACCTTTGGCGGGATTATTCGGAAAACTTCAAGAACATGAATTGGAACTTGAAAGATTAGACCAACATGATGACAAGGAAAGAAAACACAAAAATATTTCCTTGAAAGTAACATCAAAGGAAATAATGGAAGATGACGATTCTGATGAAGAAGATAATGTGATTCTCGTTGCCAAGAGAATTAACAACTTTCTAAAAAGACATAAAACTATGAAGTTTGGACAAGGGAAGAAGTTTACCAAGAAAAATGAAGCATCTACATCAACTCAAAATTATACATGTTTTGAATGTGGTAAGCAAGGTCACATTAAATCCGATTGTCCATCGCTCCAAAAGAAGAAACCATTCAAGGGAAAACAAGATATGAAACCCAAGAAGGCCTATATTTCGTGGGATGATAATGATATAAGTTCTTCCTCCGATTCAGAATATGACGAACAAGTCAACCTCGCTTTAATGGCATCACACCATTCCGATGATGAAGAAGAAGAGGTATGAAGAAGAAGAGGTATTCTTGATAGTGGATGTTCTAAACATATGACGGGAGATATATCAAAGTTCTCAAATTTGACATTAAAATCTAAAGGATTTGTCACTTATGGAGACAACAATAAAGGGAAGATACTTGGAATTGGTAAAGTCGGTATGCCTCCTTTTACTACTATTGATGATGTCTTATATGTTGAAGGTTTGAAACATAACTTACTTAGTATTAGTCAATTATGTGATAAAGGCCTTAAAATTAATTTTAACAAAAATTCATGCACGGTAGAAGATGAAATATCTCATGAAACTAAACTTGTTGGAAAAAGGATAAATAATATTTTCATGATATCTTTAGATGATTTGTCTTTGAAACTTAAATGTCTTGTAGTTAATAATAATAACGATGCATGGCTATGGCATAAAAGGATTGCACACATTCATATGGATCATTTAAATAAATTAGTAAAATATGATCTAGTTGTTGGATTGCCTAAAATTAAGTTCATTAAAGATAAATTATGTGATGCATGTCAAAAAGGTAAACAAACTAAAGTTTCTTTCAAACCAAAGAATATAGTTTCAACTTCTAGGCCACTTCAATTAATTCATATGGATTTATTTGGTCCTTCAAGAACTAGAAGTTTTGGTGGAAATTATTATGCTTTGGTAATTGTTGATGATTTTTCTAGATTTACTTGGACTTTGTTTCTTTCACATAAAAATGATGCTTTTAAAGCTTTTAAGAAATTTGCAAAGATAGTTCAAAATGAGAAATCCTTAAAGATTGCTTCAATTCGAAGTGATCATGGTGGAGAATTTCAAAATGCATCTTTTGAAGAATTTTGTGATGAACAAGGAATATCACATAACTTTTCGGCACCAAGAACACCATAACAGAATGGTGTTGTTGAAAGAAAGAACAGGTCTTTGGAAGAACTAGCCATAACTATGTTGAGTGAATCAAAATTGCCTAAGTATTTTTGGGAAGATGCAGTTAGTACGGCTTGCTATGTTAGTAACCATGTTATGGTAAGACCTATCTTAAAGAAAACTCCTTATGAACTTTTTAAAGGTAGAAAAACAAATATTGCTTATTTTCATATTTTTGGATGCAAATGTATTGTTTTAAATAATGGAAAAGATAACCTTGGAAAATTTGATGAAAAATCTGATGAAGGTATCTTTCTTGGTTATTCTCTCACTAGTAAGGCATTTAGAATTTTTAATAAAAGAACCCTTACTATTGAAGAATCTGTTCATGTATCTTTTGATGAAACTAACCTCTCCAATGAGGAAAAGGACATTCTTGTTGATGAAGATGATGAAGATGTTTCACCAAAGGTAACCACAAATGATGATGAACGAAACAAACTTCAAGATGAACAACAAAGGGATGATTTAGAACCTCAAGAGAAAATCAATGATGATCTACCAAAAGAATGGAGAACTCATAAAGATCATCCAATTGATAGCATTATTGGAGACATTAATAAGGGAGTATCTACTACACTCAATCTCAAAGATGCATGTTTAAATATGGCATTTGTTTCTCAAATTGAACCTTCTAAAGTTAATGATGCATTAGATGATGATCAATGGATTTTAGCCATGCAAGAAGAATTAAATCAATTTGAAAGAAATCAAGTTTGGGAATTAGTACCTAGGCCTAAAGATAAACATATTATAGGAACTAAATGGGTTTTCAAAAATAAGTTAGATGAAAATGGAATCATAGTAAGAAATAAGGCAAGATTAGTTGCACAAGGGTATAATGAAGAAGAAGGTATAGATTTTGATGAAACTTTTGCATCCGTAGCAAGATTAGAAGCCATTAGATTATTATTAGCATATGCATGCTTTTTAAATTTTCAATTATATCAAATGGATGTCAAAAGTGCCTTCTTAAATGGTTATATACATGAAGAAGTTTATGTTAAACAACCTCCAGGTTTTGAAAATTTTAAAAATCCTTCTCATGTGTATAAACTAAAGAAAGCTCTTTATGGCTTAAAACAAGCCCCTAGAGCATGGTATGATAGATTAAATAATTTTCTTTGTGCAAAAGGTTTTGAAAAAGGAAAAGTAGACACCACATTATTTATCAAAAGAATAAATAATCATACTTTACTTGTGCAAATTTATGTTGATGACATAATTTTTGGTTCTACTAATGAATCTTTATGTAAGGAATTCTCTGATATGATGCAAGGAGAATTTGAAATGTCTATGATGGGAAAATTATTTTTTTTCCTTGGTCTACAAATTAAACAAACAAAAGATGGAATCTTCATCAATCAATCAAAATATTGCAAGGAACTTCTCAACAGATTTGAAATGGAGAATTGCAAAGAAATAGCCACACCAATGAGTTCAAGTACCTATGTGGATAAAGATGAATATGGTAAGCCAATAGACATAACAAAATATCGAGGTATGATTGGCTCCTTACTCTATCTTACTGCAAGTAGACCTGATATTATGTTTAGTGTATGTCTTTGTGCTAGATTTCAATCATGTCCAAAAGAATCACATCTTACTTCTGTTAAAAGAATCATGAAATATCTTAAGGGAACCACTAATGTCGGTTTATGGTATCCAAAAGGTAGTTTATGTGACTTAGTTGGTTATTCTGATTCAGACTATGCTGGGTGTAAAACTGATAGGAAAAGTACTAGTGGTACTTGTCATATTTTAGGAAATGCATTAATCTCATGGTCTTGCAAGAAACAAGCTTGTGTAGCCTTAAGTACTGCAGAAGCAGAATATATTGCTGCCAGTAGTTGTTGTGCACAAATACTTTGGTTAAAACAACAATTATGTGACTATGGTTTAAATTTAGGATGCATTCCGTTAAGATGTGATAATACTAGTGCCATCAATTTAACAAAAAATCCAATCATGCATTCAAGAACCAAACATATAGATATTAGACATCATTTTTTAAGAGATCATGTTCTTAAGGGAGATGTAGAAGTAACATTTGTAGATACTCATTCTCAACTAGCGGACATTTTTACTAAACCTTTAGCCAAGGAACAATTTTTTTAAATAAGAAGAGAACTTGACATTTTGGATGAGAACGATATTTAATGCATGATCATCTTTAAAAGGTATACATATTTTCTTATATTATATACTATTATTTCTTTGATTTTACACTTTCTTCTTTTTGATGATGTCAAAAGGGGGAGAAGGAGTATATGCTTGTTTGCTTGTTTTGTGGTTAAAAATTTTCAGCTATTCATTTGCAAAACAAAGGGGGAGACATATAAAATAGGGGGAGATTCATTGAGCAACAATGTTAAAAAGATATTGTTTGTCATCATCAAAAAGGGGGAGATTGTGAAGAAGATTTTTTTCTTGAACTTGGCTGGGTTTTGATGATAACAAACTCACATCACAAAAGAAGAAAGCTTATGAAGTTTCAAGATGAGACATTAAGATGAAGACCAAAGCTTAGGCTTATTAAATGAATTAATTGTAAGTATGGTCCTTATCTTTGATTTATCACATTCAATAATTATATAACTTAGAATGCTCGGAAATTAATTAAAAATGTATCACTAATATTTTTCTAAGTTAAATATAAGAGTCCATATGAAGCAAGCTTTTAAAATTATAAATATTAATTTTTAGGAAAAGCTGTCTCCAACATTTAAAATCACTTCTGCCTGTAGCCGATGTAAAAGGGCTGGTACTGTTTGAAATTTGAAATCTGTTGACCGTTGACCCAGTACCTTTTAAATCGGCCACGCGTTTTAACCGCTTTTGTAAACCCTGGGCAGAATGCAGATTTTATATATTTCCTTGAAAAATTCGTTTTTATTTTTATGTTATTTTTAAGGGACTTTTTTAAAGAGTTGCATTGCTTCATGGACATTTTCTAAAGTCTCTATAATTATATTTGAGACCATTACAATTGTTAACAACTTTTATATATCTCAAAAATTCTAAGTAAAAAAATATCACTTTTCTCTCATAATTTTCATACACATCTTTGAGAAACTTTGATTATACTTTCATATCAAAAAAGGTTTCTGAGCACTAAGTTCTATATTATTAAAGTGATATTGATTTGATAATAACCATACAATTTTATTCTTCAACACTTGTTTGTAAAAGTCTCATAATTGTTTGGTGAGAATTGTTGTTAAAGATAGTGGGGTTGCTATCTTGTGTTGTTTGAGAATTTCATCATAGGGTTTGGTGAAGATTCTCATTGTTAAAGATAGTGGGAGTGCTATCTTTGTGTTGTATAGGAAATTGTTATGGAGGCCTTTGGTTGAGGCTGTCTTGTAACAAGGATTCTGACATAGTGAAATCTCTCACAAGGTGTGAGGGGACTGGACTACCCTTAGGTTAGAAGGGGAACCAGGATAAATTTCTTGTGTGATTTTCTCTTTCCCTTCTCTTTTATTTTTCTGCATTTTGTTCATACCTTCATCACAAACATACTAGAAAAATAAGAAAAACTTAAACATCTCTAAGATAACCGAAAAAATCTTAGAATCTAATTCACCCCCCCTCTTAGATTGCATTCCAAACTTACACAAAGGACCTGTGGAAAGAAAAGTTTCTTGCGGCAGAGCTTGAGAAGACTAGATTGAGAGAAGAACTCGAAGAAAAGTGCCGCGCTCTTGAACTTGAGAAGAAAAAAACTAAAGAACATGAGAAAGGAAAAGGTCCAGTGATGGATCCTTTGGACACATGGTTGTATTCAAAAAGAGTTCCAAAACATGAGACCAAGAGATAGAGGAAGAAGAAAGACTGAAGACTACATGAAGAAGGGACCAGTGTGTTTAGTTTTTATTTACTATGCTTTTGTTTAGTGTCTGTAGTGTCAATTTATGTGTAACTTTAACAATTATGTGTAAGTTTTCTTTATTTCTTTTTTTCAGTGTATTTGTATTGTTGTTTGTGATTCAAAACAGTTGTACTCGTTCTTATTATTAATGAATTAAGGTCCCTGTTATGATTACATTTGTTTCATTATTTTTAAGGATCCTTTGAATAAACGAAATGCTCATATAAAAAAAAAGTTTTTTTACATGACATAACATGCATCATTATCATTCATGCTTCAATTTTCAAAGTTCCTGAGTCTCCTATTCTTACAGATCCTGACCCGTCGCATCCGATACAAGCCAACACGAATCTACTACACACGTGCTAACAAAAGAAGAATTATGGAAGAAGAAAATGCTCAACTTCATGAACAGGTTAACACTCTTCAAGCTACAGTCACCAAGCTTACTTCCATGGTGGAATCCCTTACTCTTGCAAGGCCTCCACCTCCTCCAGTGCAAGCTTTGAATGTTGTGATACCTGAGAATGTCCAGGTTTGTGCCCCTCAGGGTTTGATTAACTACTCAATGCCCGTTACTTCCACGAATTATCCATGGGGCATGCCCGCCAATTTTGGCGATGATGTTCAACAGTTTATTTCCCATGCTCAGTTTCAGGCTGTTACTGTTCCTCAGATAACTACTGTTATACCGCCTCCTGCGATGACTATTGCTCCTACCACTATGAATGCACTTCCAAATGAGGTAGAACTTGTCTATTATGCTGGTCCAGTGGAGAATGCCGTGCCTTTGAGCCCTAGAGGTGATATGCAAGACCAATTTGATGAGATGCAACGTGAAATCCGCGCCCTTCGCGGAAAAGAACTGTTTGGGAAGAGTGCTCACAAAACGTCTCTGGTTCATAATGTCCAAGTGCCTCCGATGTTCAAAACGCCCGACTTTGAGAAATACAAAGGGGATTCTTGCCCCCAGAGCCACCTCATCATGTACGCTAGGAAGATGTCTGCTCAAACTAGCAATGACAAGCTGTTAATCCATTTCTTTCAGGACTGTCTGTCTGGTGCTGCCCTGAAGTGGTACATGAGCCTGGACCGTGAAAAGATTAAGTCCTTCAGCAATTTATGTGAGGCATTTGTGCAGCAGTACAAGTACAACTCTGACCTAGCACCTGATAGAGATCAGCTATGTTCCTTATCACAAAGGGAGCGTGAGAGTTTCAAAGAGTACGCCTAGAGGTGGCGTAGACTTGCTGCTCAGATTAACCTTCCTTTGGAAGAAAAGGAAATGACCAAGATTTTCTTGAAGACTCTCGATCCGTTCTACTATGATCGAATGATTGCAAGTAACCTCTGCGATTTCACCGATGTGGTGGAAACGGGGACCCGTATTGAAGAAGGAATAAGAGAGGGCCGCTTGGTAAGAGAAGTCTCTGGTTCTTATGCTGTGAAAAAGTATGGTTCTGGTTTTGGAAAGAAAAGAGTATCAGAAGGTGGAATGGTTGCCCATGGTGGGCCTAGAAGAAACTACTATCAACAACAGCCACAACAACACCATGTTGCTGCTGTCACTTCTTCTGCAAATCCTGGGTATCAACAGCGGCCACCACACCCGCCTCGGAACAACCAGTACAACTGTGTTCAAGGGCCTCCTCAGGATGACCCTTTTCCCATGAAATATGCTGATCTTTTGCCAGCTCTACTTGAGAGGAAGTTTGTCCAATTGAAGCCTCCACTACTAGTGCCAGATCCGTTACCATACTGGTATCGTTCTGATATGTCCTGTGCTTATCATTCTGGCTCACCTGGACACGATACTCAACGCTGCTATGGTCTGAGAAATGAGGTACATAAGTTGATAAGAAATGGTTCGTTGAAGTTCAAAGATGTCAATCCTAATGTCCAAGTTAATCCTCTCCCACCTCATGGGGGAAATGCTATCAACATGATTCAAGGTGACCCTGGTTGTTATAGGGTGTTTAATGTCAAACAGATAAGAGGGTCTCTGGTCCAGATGCATGTGAATTCATGTCAGTTGTCCCTTTTTTGGCACAACCATGCCGCTTGCATGATTTGCCGTAGGAACCCGAGGAGTTGCCAAAAGGTGAGAGATGATTTACAGATTTTGTTGAACAGAAGAAAGCTTGTGATTACTTACAAAAGAAATGAGGAAGAGGGGGCGGATGATGAGCCCGATTTTGATAGTAGTGACGATGAGTTGTTTATGATTACTCCAGAATTTGTTGATCTTGTGTACTTTGAAGTGGTCTATGATAGCCAAAATGCTGAAGATGAGTCGTTGGTGATTTGCTTACCAGGTTCGGTTCTCTTTGAGTCTTACAAAGCAGTTCCATACAAGTATAATACTACCATGATGAAAGGAGGTGAAGAGGTTCCTATTCCTACTATGTCCTTAGTTGCCAATGTTGTGGGGACAAGTAAAATGATGAGAAGTGGCCGTGTGATTCCACCGGCAGTTCTGAGAAAAGATGAAGTGCCTTCAAAAGAACCAATTCCAACCAAAGATCACGATCTGCATGCTGAAATTGCTAAGAGTTTGGCTTTGTCTAATAGGAGTGATCCTAGTCCTGATGCTGAAGAGGTTGTGCGACTGATCAAGAAAAGTGAATATAAGATCGTTGACCAACTAGTTCAAACTCCTGCTAAAATCTCCATTTTGTCCTTGATTTTGAACTCTGAAGCTCATAGGGATGCTCTGATGAAGGTTCTCGAACAAGCATATGTTGAGCATGACGTGACTGTGGGACAGTTTGATAACATTGTGGGTAATATCACTGCATGTAACTACTTGAGTTTCAGTGAAGAAGACCTCCCAGAAGAGGGGAGAAGCCACAACTCAGCCTTACACATTTCTGTCAACTGTCAATCTGACGCCTTATCCAATGTGCTCATTGACACAGGTTCTTCATTGATCGTGAAAGCTTTTGATGGCTCTAGGAAGTCTGTTATGGGAGAAGTCGATCTGCCGATCACGATCGGACCACATACTTTCCAAATCACGTTCCAAGTGATGGATGTTCATGCTGCCTACAGTTGCTTATTGGGTAGGCCATGGACACACGAGGCAGGTGATGTGACCTCTACTCTCCATCAGATGTTGAAATTTGAAAAGAATGGAAAGGTGGTAACTCTAAGTGGTGAACGAGCTATGATTGTCAATCAAGTGTCATCTTACTCTTGAATAACTGCTGGGATTGTTGATGGAACACAACTCCAAGGATTGACTATTGATAAGGGCGACTGTTGTTAGAGTAAGCCCTAAGAGCCAATTTAATTTCATAGTATTTGCTTTAGGACTTTAAATATAAATAAGGCATTTTCTTTATTATGTTTGTAACGTCCAAAATATTAATGAAGTCCCTAGAATAGAAAGTCCGTTTAATATTAAGTGTGACTTAATCATGAGATTACATTAAACATAAGGACGCTATTCTTAAAGTATCCGTAGTCGAGCTTTAAGGTGAAAAGGGTTAACCTTAAAGCATAAAGACTATTATGAAGATAGACTGATGATCGCATCTCATGGATCATAGGATAAGGAGTTATCAAGTCTTGACATAGGTATAAAAGATTAAGAGTAATAATTATACCGGATTGACCCGCTATGAGAGTACTACATGCAAAGTTATGCAAAGTGTCATAAGTTACTCTTATGGTGATAATGGTGTAAACCGCCCTTAGAACTGAAACCACTTTGTACCCTAGATGTGGAGTCAAGTGCTTTGTTGCTGATCTATCGTTTTGCGTAACAGGACAACCATAAAGGCAGTTAATGGGTACTTCACAAAGCATGCTGAGGGACAGTAGTGACCTAGATGGAATTTGCCAATCCTGCATAACATGATTAATGTCATGGGCCCAATATTGAACTGGACAAAGATGACACCAAGTATGCTTTGTGTTCAATATAGACATAAGGGGCAAAGGGGTAGTTGTACACACATATATTATAACAAAGGTTATGATTTGATCACATGTTAATTTCTCATAACTTGGGTAGCAATGATGTGTAGCTAGATACCGCTCATTGTTTATTATATTAAATAAATGATTTAATATAATTGCCAACGTTATGGAAACCTACAAGGGTCACACACATAAGGACAGTCTAATATTGAGATAATTAAAGGAACACCGTAAGGTACGGTGGATGTGCAAAGTGATAAGGGTATCACGGTAATTTAATTGAGCGAAGAGCACCATAGGATATGGTGGGAGGGCGCGCACATGAGTACTATCACTCATGAGGAGCGCGCGCCCTAGCCTATGAGCCTAACAAGATATATTTTTTGTCATAAGATATATTTTTTGTAACAAGATATATTTTTTGTGACAAGATATATTTTTTGTAACAAGATATATTTTTGTGACAAGATATATTTTTTATGACAAGATATATATTTTTTTTGTGTGCTCATGACAAGAGTTGTCTTGATGCATAAGACAAGAAATATCTATAAATAGAGACCTCTTGTCATAGCTCAAAACAAACCAAAAAGCACAAGAATATTTTAGAGTTGGAAAACCCTAAAATAATTCCTCTATCTCAATATTCTTGCATAGCCTTCAAGCATAAAGGGCTAGCACTCTATTGAATGTGACTGTTCGTGTGGACTAGTTAGAGGTGTGGGTGATCTTCATCAACGCTCGTGATCATCTTGTTCGTGATTCAAAGGTTCTTCCCTAGAAGAGGTAAAAACCCTAAAACACATATCATGCTCATTCGTAAGGATCAAACTAAGGAAATTTTTTGAATTCCGCTGCTTAAACTATTGCTATTTTCCTTCAGTGGTATCAGAGCCACTTACGAAACCATGATTATGATGTTTGTTTACGTTATGTTTTAATTTGATTAAAACTTTGAACAAGATAAAATTGAGGAATTAAATTTTAATTGATCAAGTCTTGTATGAGATACAAGGGAACATGATGCAAATAGAGTATATTTGATACACTAGATTTCTTCCGTTAAAATCACGTAGTCGTTGTTCGTATTGAACAATCCACACCAATTGTTTCGGAACCTTCGATTGGTGAAACATTAATGTGGTGATGAATCAAGCTGACATTCGTTCATGGTGAACTTTGATGGAAGGAAGTTGTTGCATTAGAGTTCAAGACAACACAAGGGTTGTGTTATGCAGAAAAACTGCTTCAGAATTACCAGAAATCATGACACGATGAGAGTCATCGTGACACGATGGCAAAACAGAAAGTGTCTGAAACAGCACCATCGTGACACGATGGACAGGACAGAAAGGTCCTGAAAGTGCACCATCGTGACACGATGGCCAGGACAGAAAAGTGTTGCTTCCTGAGTTGCTGAATCGTGACACGATGATGGTCATCGTGACACGATTTTGCCTGATGTGCACAACGTGATCAAATTCTAAAGTTTAATTTTAAGTAATCCAACTTGAAACAATGATAATAATAAAGTGTGTTTGTTATCATTGTTTTATAATGATTGATTATGGCCTTAGTTCACTCTTTTGTTTTTAATTTGGGAATTTAAATACGACCTGCGTGTCGTGCCTCTCTCTAAATCTCCTATGTAACTTCTCTTCTCATCTTACTCCCTCGTACGTAAAACGAGTATTCTTTGATGTAAAATTATAATAGAATTACATAGGAACAAAGGAGGACAGCCATGAAGATGAAGCTTGGAGAAGTAGATCATCGTTAGGCTTGTTTAGGGTTCTCTCATTGGCTTGAGAGGGCACTTGCGTTAGGAGGCCATAATCATATCATTCTATATTATTGTATGTATGTATGTTGATGCATGTGAGAGCGTTTAATATGTTAAACAAGCCGGTGAGATCAAATTTAATAAAAATCCCTAAAGAGACACATAAGAGACTAATAAAGAAAATGTAGGTTTCGCCTACGCGGGGTGCATTTTCTTTACCAAGTAAAACATGTGAATATTAAGTTTATGCTTTCCAAGTTTTAGAACTCATCAAGACTAGTATCGAACAATGTAGGTTTCGCCCACGCGAAGGTGCTTGTTTTACATTAGTAAGGTGCGAGGGGATAATTGTAATATCCGACTTCTAAAATTTGGGTCAAACTTAACTAAACAAAATATAATAAGATTATATGAGTTTAGAAGCATGAATTGGGAATAATTCATATGATGAATTCGAATAAGGAGTTATTCACCCAATTGATAGATTCGAGTATTGTATGAGATACAATTGGAAGGAGTTCCTACCTAAATAACTAAGTTTTGTGTAATCCGCCTACGCGGACTTATAACGAAGTGAAATATGGATCTCGATCCACTAGAAAATCTTCCAACGGGATTTTCCGAATCAAATGATGAGGGTCATTTGTTTTGAGTAAAATAGTGGAAGTCTGTTAATAAAAGTCCTTATTAAAAGATTTAATAATAATACAAATATCTTACATATCTTTGAAATAAAATACAATACAAAGTAAGATGGTCCTTATGAAGGGCAAGAATTTCAGAAAATAGTTTCTGAATTGGTACACAAAAGAGAATGGTTCTCAAATACAAGAAGTACTATAAGAGCTTGAACTAAATTCTAACAACCTACTATAACTAGATTGGAGAAGGATGCTTGTTAGCAGTATCAAATTGACATCTTGATATAGAATACTTCATACTTTTAAACAATGAATGATGTGATCATTTAAAGCAAGATCTTTTTGAAAGAGCTTCAAAGTATGATGGATTTCTCAATAGATCAAAGAGTTGATCAGAAGTTCAAATCTAACAAATTATAATAGATAGATATAGACAAAATTATGAATTTCTATATCTACCGGAATTTGTTGAGTTGAATGAGAATTTATTTGCAATATTAAAATTTGAGAGATAATATAAATAAGATTTATATTTCTCTTATTTGAATAGAACAAAATTGGTTGCCAAAGAATAACAGCTATTTTAAATGGTTAGACCATTGATTGAAACGAGAATGCCGTAAATAGTTCTTGGAAGAGTCAAACTAAAGGGAATGAAGTAAGACTTCAATATTATACATTGTTATAGAATGTCAAGATTTCTATTTCTACAAAGGTATATGATACAAAGATTGAATCTCAATTTTTCGAAAATAGAGATGCTTAAAGAATTAGAACATTGACTATAAAGAATTAGATTGAATCTCAATTTTTCGAAAATAGAGATGCTTAAATGAAATGAAAATAATATGTTATATGATATGACGTGATCAATCCTAAGAAATGTTATGAAAGATGTAAGGATTTGGCGTTGTTCGGAGAAACCTTACCTAGAAAAAGTAAGCTTGGACTACACAACAAAGACGACGTTGAAATTAAGATGTTTCAGATTGCTAAGTAGTCATTGGAACGTAAGTATAATTGGTTTTAGGATTAATTACAAGAGCCGTCTTGCAAGGAACCATAGTAATGACAGTAGTTTCAAAGTCTGTAGAGAATAGAGTTGAAGAGAGGTAAATACAAACAAGTATCGAGATAAGAAGGAAGTTATAACTGGCACTACTACAAAAAAGAGCTTTAATAGCGCCTAGTTAATAGCGCTTATTTAGAAAGCGCTAATGAAACATAAAAAACTGATCCTTTTAATAGCGGTTTTGGTAGGAGCGCTATTAAAACCTTGAACCTTGGAACCCTACATTAGCGCTTTTGAGAAAAGCGCTATTAAGTCCAAAAACGCGGAACACTATAATAGCACTTTTGCGAAGCGCTATTATTGTTGATACCCTATAATAGCGCGTTTTTGCATGAGCGCTATAGTAAGAAAAATTAAAAAATTATAACTGTCATGGGTAGGTGTCGAACCTTTGACCCTTTAGTTGATGAATAATAATAAATAAAATAACATAGATCAAAATTATTATTATATATTTATTAAAAAAAAAGGAAAACTATCATCTCCTACCTTCACAGAGCTCCATCGTTCATATTCTCCACTCTTCATTGTTCATAGCACAATCTCCATCACCATCCTTATCAAAGTTCTTCGTTCAACCTCATCAATCTATCATTGCCGTTGAATCCTAATTCCTTATACCCTCGTTCAACCTCAATCTCCGTCGAACCCTAGGTCCTTCATTACGGCCCAACACCTCCGATCCATCTCTGTCGAACCTTAAATCTTGTGATTAGTAAACCTAGAACGACAATTCTCTGTATCCCTTATATATATATATATCTCAACGTTTTCTCTACTTTTCTTAAATTCACAAGGTTAGTGCATTGATTTGATTTACAATGTAGTAACTAATGATTGTATTGTTATTGTGAATTTTCTCTTCGACTAGTATTTATAAAAACTGCAAAGCCAGTCAATTATTTTGATTTCGGTGAAGTCGCCGACCCGCTACGAAGAAGCTTCTTTATGATAAACTCATTAAACAATTTAAAACACTCCCTAAGCTTGATTCCATCATAGATAGGGCAACTTCTTTCAAATTCAAGCTTCGACATGTACAAGGTGAATGCCAACTATTTTGATTGGGTTTATCTTTTATTTTAATTTTAATTTCATTCATTCATATTATAAGGTGAAACATATATTTTTACTATGTTATCTGCTGTCAAATTACAACCTGAATACACATACACAAGTACGGACACTGGATATGGCACAGACACAAACACGGGCGTCAAATACGACACACCCAATCCGATGAGTGTTCGCGCATATGAGAATAAGATAATCTTCTAGGTAACAAAAAAATTCTGTTCTTAATTGCATGTGATGGCTTGAGCAATTTCAATATGATGGTTGTTGAAGAAAACAAGAGGTATTAGAATAATCTAGTGAATCCCGTATACTTGATACACCCTCAGAAAAAACAGTAAGTTATCTCTCCGTCTACCTCCGTTTGGAATGATTCTTTTTTTTATGGTTAGCTAATGTAATTCCGGTCATTTGGATACCAATTTCGTGGGATTTGGTTAAGAAATAAGGTTGGTAGGTCATTTTGAAGTACTAGGTCTGATGCAGTTTTATGCAGAAATTGTCTTAGATAGAGCTGCACTTAAACAATAAGTTATCTCTCCTCGTAACTTTGAATTAAGTAATTCCTGTTCCGTTGGAAAGCTAACGAATTTCGTAGATTTTGGCCTAGAAATAAAGTCCATAGGTTGTTCCGAAGTTGGTGCCTTGATGCAGGATTTCACTGAAGATTCTGCTACAGAATTAAAACATTGGATATGTGAATTTTGCGTCCCGACAAGTCTAAGAAGTCGTAGTTTCTTCTAGAATCAAAAGCGGCATCTGATTCACAACTAATCAAGGATTTGGCAAACACAATTGCTCTTTTATGTCAATATTCAACTAGTAGCGTAAGGTTGTGGCATATTCCTAGCTAGTATTGTTTCTTTAGGTGTTCGATGATTTAAGTTTGACTTATGTTTTTACAAATAATTCTCATACTTGAGCCTTTATCTTGCATGGGATTTATAGTTTATTAAACTTAGGTATCTGGTGGTCAATTTTGAATGATGGATAGCAATTGTCATTTGAAGGCAGCAATTTAGACCTTAAATTAAATAGACAATAGATTGGAGTCATCAGTTTTATGTGTCATTGTAGGGTGTGTGGGTAAAAGTTTCCTGCTGTTTCTGTTTCAGATTGCCTTACTTCAGATGGGAGTGTTAGTATGTTGTCTCTCTTAATTTCTATTTTCTTCTATTGAGTTGTTGTGTTTTGGTCATCTTTCGATTCAGTTTTGTCATCTAATAGAATGATTGGTTAGATTTTGTAGATAGTGTTCTGTTCTTAAGCCATTTATATCCTCAAGTCCGCAAGCTATGTGTTGAGCTAGATTGACAAGACATATAAATTAGACTTTCTGGAGTTACTAGTCCTGATGACACGAATGAATTTGTTAAACCCACATGTGTTCCCATTGCTGAACTTGAATCATCTGGTATGTCTGATTTGCATATGCAGATCCATAATTCATGCTTTTTTCTTTTAATTTACTTATTTATTTATTTATTTATTTATTTATTTCAGGAGCCACTGCTAAATCCACTTCGATTTCAATTGGAAAGTAGAGTTCCTTGAAAGTTTCATTCAAAAAGGTGTGTGTCTTGGCCTATTCCATTTACAACAATAATACGTATGCTCATATACTTCTATTTTTTCTAATTGTTATTTATCATGGAACTTCTATGAATACATTGGAGAAACTAGTTTTTTTTTTGTGTCAAATATTTTTTGTTGTTAGATTTATACAAGTATGATTATTTATAATAATTACTCATTTGAAGTGAATTTTACCATGTTAGCGTTACAAATCTACCGTACCTTAGCTCAAAGTAAATCGTCCAAGTCAAAACTAAAAACTACATATGGATAACCATAAAGGTATTTTATATGACTTTTGATCTTCGGCGGCCTATATGTCTACCGTTATGTCTGTCGCTACAATAACAACCCTTTGATTCATTTAATGGCTAGGATAATATACAAAAATTTGGCTACAGGGGGATTCATATTTTAACATGATCTCCTAATAGAAGCAGATTTGTAACATGAAATTTTTACAACTTGATAAGCTGATTTAGTAAAGTAGAAAGAAGACAAAACCACCACAATATTTTTATTCAAGATATGATCCATTGACTTAATCCAAAGGTTGTTATAGCCTTATAGGTATTAGCTGGAAGTGTGTTATTCTCTAACTTATGTTCTTAGTTGCAAAACTAAAAATGTGTTACTGTCTAATAAATGTTCTTTTTTTTTGTTCTCCTTAAGATACTGTGTTTTTGTTCCTGTTGTGAGTCAAACTCCTGGTGTTCACATAAAGAGACTTGTGACGGTGTTTGGCTTTGATGATGCGCCTCATGGACATGCAGAAGTAGTATTTGAGAATGTTCGTGTGCCTGTGACAAATATTTTAATGGGAGAAGGACGTGGATTTTAGATTGCTCAAGTAAGTTATACATACAACAACATTATTGATTTTTAATTTTTGCACATGTTTGTTTGTCTATATGTTATATCCTCATATTTCTCATAGCTAGTTGTCTTTATTCACGATTTCTTATTCAATAAGATATCAAAATTAAGTATATACTCTTAATTTTTCAGAGACTTCTTGTAAGCATGAGAGGTACGGTGCTGGCTTGGTTTGGAAAATGACAAAGGAGTAGTGTAATTTTATTCTTATTGTTTAGGTTGACACATTAGCATATGTTTGTTTTGGTGGTGAGAGTTATGTACTTAGCTTCTTGAGATCATAAGACCATTTGGATGAGTATTTTTAATTATCTATCAAGTACATGGTATTATTTGATAGTTTTATATTGGATGGGTATTTGTACTCAATAGTTTTATATTGGATGAGTATTTTTAATTATCTATCAAGTACATGATATTATTTAATATGTTTTAATACCATTGTATTATTTAAATTTCTAAGTAAGTTACAAGTATCAATTGGACAAAAAAAAGCTTTAGGTTGTATTAAAAAAAAGCATATTCAGTTTTTCAAAAAAAAAAAAAAGCTACAAGCTATATTGAAAAAAAAAACAGATTTATAATTGCGTTTTTCAATAATTGCTATAGAAAAGGCTAAGAAAGCGCTATAAATGTCGGCTTTTAATAAATGTTAATAATAGCGCTTTTGCGCGGGCGGTATAAACAACGCTAAAAAAGCGCTATAAATGTCAATCTTTATTAGCGCTTTTGCGCGGGCGCTATTATAGGATATGTCTATAATAGCGCTTTTCATGAAAAACGCTATAAATGTATGCAATTCTGAACTTAAAAATAACACTACTATAGCGTTTGTTTGTTTAAATAGCACTTTCAAAAGCGCTATAATAGACTTTGGACATATTATAGCGGCTGCGTCAATAGCGCTTTAAAGCGCTATAAAAGGCTAAAAAAAGCGCTATAAAAGCCCTTTTTTTAGTAGTGTTATGTCTAGAATGAAAAATGTTTCATTGACAACGAGAACTTATGCTATGATTTAAAATCGAATTTAAAATGGAACACAATAATTGTTATTGAATTCCATCTAGTAATAGAAGTATTAATTAGATATCTTGTAACGACAAGATATGAATTGTAGCTTTAAATAATAAGACAAACGATTGTCCTATCATTTAAGCAAAGTCTTCTATAGTATTGTTTCAAGTCAAGTAATGGACTAGGGTTCCATGATCTTGATAAGATTATTCTATAACAGTTATGACAAGAACCAAATAAGATTTGGACCTTGCACATATATCAAGAGTTTTATTGTTTAGTACAGTTAGTAATGAAAAGGTGTAGACGACACATGACCCAATTAAACAATATACATGAGATGTATGACTACCACTAAACAAACTTGATATATATTAAGTTTATTTTACTTCATTTACATTGATGATTAAAATCATTAAATATGGATATGTGTGTGACACAAATTAGAAATCTTTGAAATTGTCAAAGAATTTAAACAATGAAGAAAATAGAACTCAATAAAAGTATTTAAATCATATGAATAAGTCATATCAGTAAATACTTAATTAAGGTGTAAAATAACTAATTTATCACTTCATGTTTGACATGACTTGATTTAAGATAGTTTAAATACATCATTGACTCTTAAAATTTTTCTTCTTATAGTTAATCTTTACCCACAATTGGTTCCCCTTTTAAGATGATCATAAAGACACCATATGCGATATGGGGTAAGAGCACCAAGTTTGCCTTTATGAAATTTTGGATCGGAAATTTATTAGATAAATTTAAATCCAAATTAAATGAATAAATATGTGGAAGTATTCTTAGGGATACTTATCTTATATCACTCTAAAAGACAAAAGTTGTTTTGTGGATAGGTTTGAATCATTCCTCTAGTGGGAGTGTGTCTCTAAGAGAGACAGTGGGAGTGATATATAGCATGAATTATTCAAGTACTACAATACATATTTATTGGAATGGGAACACAAACCGGTTCCTCAAAATTGTTGAAGGACCATTGATTTGAGTTGCACAAAACCTTAGATAAGTCTAACATATCACATGGATAAAGAGTCTAATTGGATTATGACTCAGCAAGGTGATATGGTTTTCATGATAGATGAAGCTTTGACTTTCTAAAAGGTCGTAAGACGGTCTAAATTCTGAGAAGTGGCTAAATGCCATGAAATCTTAAAATAGAAACCATATACACTAACCTTATGTAGATAATGGTTATGTCTTTAAGATGAGAAAGACTCATACGATGAAAGTGATTATTCTTATTGAATATTGATATGGATGGTATTGAGAATATCTTTTAAGATTTGATTGATCATTAAAGGTTTCACGCAAAATCATAATGCAAATTATGATGAAACCCTAAATGTAATTAATAGTAAAACTAAAGATCTGTTTGATTGTTTTATTAAATGTTGTACCACATGTTTTGGTGGATGGATAAATGTTTCATTCCTTAATTGGAATGACCTCATATAAATGTACTAGACATATATGTAGGGTTTTGTTGATCAAAGGATACTAGAAAGGTATACAACTTATATGCTATCTAATTTTGATTAGATAGAGTTCTCAGAAATTAATTATTATTTGTTCATGTTATGAAGTTTTGAGAAAACAAATTAATAAGGAAAAATCTATCTAATTTTGATTAGATTAAATAAGTTTAAATATTTGTTCCTTTTGAAAGTTTTATGGAAAACAAATTAATGAAGGACAAATATAAATCTTGTGCACACAAGGATTTAGTGGGAGTAATTGTAAAATTAAAACTGGTGTTATATGTGGATGACATATTAATCATCAACAATATTTTCCTTATACATGTAAGACATGGTTAAGGAAATAACTCTTGATGAAATACTTAGGCAAGGATTCCTAAAGAGTTAGGAATAACTTATGTATTTAAGTGAAAAATTCTTAAGGAGTTGGGAAAAGCCTATGCACATATATTAGCGAAGTGTTGAGACACTTAATGTGTGAAATTATTGCGTATCACATGATTGATTTTGTCTAAAGCACAATATCATATCTCATTGGATGAGAAAATGGCACGTGAAAAATAATCCATATACATTGGAAGATAGGATTGATCATCAACATCATGATATGTACTAAATCAGATACACCACATGATTGTAACACAATCAGTTAAGTACCTAAATTGAAATTAGTGTGTGACACTAACTAGCTTTCAAGAATATCCTTGAAGAACTCAAAGGAACTAAGGACTATTTCTTGAAATAAATAGGCATGGGAAGGATCATTATAAGGAAGTTATAATGATGGCTAGTTTCCATACCGATGTATTGTATATCATGCTTGAATATAAACATTAGAAGCTATAAGATAAGCTTCGTAGCATGTTTGTTTCAGTTACAGAAGTTAAGTAATCAAGATTGGATCATTTAGCTCATGGTTAAGCTAAAACTATGTTTCCGGTGTTGCAAGTCACATTAATCACATTAGTGATGGTAATGGTTTAAACTTGCAAGAACACTTGAGAATAGATCTCACCGACGATTCATGAATATACTTAGACACTTCTATATTTCGATAGAGATCGAAATAGAACGTTTGAAGATACGTAAGATACCAACCTAGGAAATAGTTCCTTATCCACTAACCAAGTCTCTAGCGCAGTTGAAGCGTGATGGGCATACTAAGGTCTAAAGGTATTAGAGAATACTTGATTGGCCTTAGTGTTAGTGGGAGATTGTTGGAGTAAGCCCTAAGAGCCAATCTAATTTCATAGTATTTGCTTTAGGACTTTAAATATAAATAAGGCATTTTCTTTATTATGTTTGTAACGTCCAAAATATTAATGAAGTCCCTAGAATAGAAAGTCCGTTTAATATTAAGTGTGACTTAATCATGAGATTACATTAAACATAAGGACGCTATTCTTAAAGTATCCGTAGTCGAGCTTTAAGGTGAAAAGGAATAACCTTAAAGCATAAAGACTATTATGAAGATAGACTGATGATCGCATCTCATGGATCATAGGATAAGGAGTTATCAAGTCTTGACATAGGTATAAAAGATTAAGAGTAATAATTATACCGGATTGACAAGCTATGATAGTACTACATGCAAGGTTATGCAAAGTGTCATAAGTTACTCTTATGGTGATAATGGTGTAAACCGCCCTTAGACCTGAAACCACTTTGTACCCTAGATGTGGAGTCAAGTGCTTTGTTGCTGATCTAACGTTGTCCGTAACAGGACAACCATAAAGGCAGTTAATGGGTACTTCACAAAGCATGCTGAGGGACAGTAGTGACCTAGATGGAATTTTCCAATCCTGCATAACAGGATTAATGTCATGGGCCCAATATTGAACTGGACAAAGATGACACCAAGTATGCTTTGTGTTCAATATAGACATAAGGGGCAAAGGGGTAATTGTACACACATATATTATCACAAAGGTTATGATTTGATCACATGTTAATTTCTCATAACTTGGGTAGCAATGATGTGTAGCTAGATACTGCTCATTGTTTATTATATTAAATAAATGATTTAATATAATTGCCAATGTTATGGAAACCTACAAGGGTCACACACATAAGGACAGTCTAATATTGAGATAATTAAAGGAACACCGTAAGGCACAGTGGATGTGCAAAGTGATAAGGGTATCACGGTAATTTAATTGAGCAAAGAGCACCATAGGATATGGTGGGAGGGCGTGCACATGAGTACTATCACTCATGAGGAGCGCGCGCCCTAGCCTATGTGTCTTGTTGGGCTTTGCCCAACAAGATATATTTTTTGTCACAAGATATATTTTTTGTACCAAGATATATTTTTTGTGACAAGATATATTTTTTGTAACAAGATATATTTTTGTGACAAGATATATTTTTTATGACAAGATATATATTTTTTTTGTGTGCTCATGACAAGAGTTGTCTTGATGCATAAGACAAGAAATATCTATAAATAGAGACCTCTTGTCATAGCTCAAAACAAACCAAAAAGCACAAGAATATTTTAGAGTTGGAAAACCCTAAAATAATTCCTCTATCTCAATATTCTTGCATAGCCTTCAAGCATAAAGGGCTAGCACTCTATTGAATGTGACTGTTCGTGTGGACTAGTTAGAGGTGTGGGTGATCTTCATCAACGCTCGTGATCATCTTGTTCGTGATTCAAAGGTTCTTCCCTAGAAGAGGTAAAAACCCTAAAACACATATCATGCTCATTCGTAAGGATCAAACTAAGGAAATTTTTTGAATTCCGCTGCTTAAACTATTGCTATTTTCCTTCAGTGGTATCAGAGCCACTTACGAAACCATGATTATGATGTTTGTTTACGTTATGTTTTAATTTGATTAAAACTTTGAACAAGATAAAATTGAGGAATTAAATTTTAATTGATCAAGTCTTGTATGAGATACAAGGGAACATGATGCAAATAGAGTATATTTGATACACTAGATTTCTTCCGTTAAAATCACGTAGTCGTTGTTCGTATTGAACAATCCACACCAATTGTTTCGGAACCTTCGATTGGTGAAACATTAATGTGGTGATGAATCAAGCTGACATTCGTTCATGGTGAACTTTGATGGAAGGAAGTTGTTGCATTAGAGTTCAAGACAACACAAGGGTTGTGTTATGCAGAAAACTGCTTCAGAATTACTGGAAATCGTGACACGATGAGAGTCATCGTGACACGATGGCAAAACAGAAAGTGTCTGAAACAGCACCATCGTGACACGATGAGAGTCATCGTCACACGATAAACCATCGTGACACGATGGACAGGACAGAAAGGTCCTGAAAGTGCACCATCGTGACACGATGGCCAGGACAGAAATGTTCTGCTTCCTGAGTTGCTGAATCGTGACACGATGATGGTCATCGTGACACGATTTTGCCTGATGTGCACAACGTGATCAAATTCTAAAGTTTAATTTTAAGTAATCCAACTTGAACCAATGATAATAATAAAGTGTGTTTGTTATCATTGTTTTATAATGATTGATTATGGCCTTAGTTCACTCTTTTGTTTTTAATTTGGGAATTTAAATACGACCTGCGTGTCGTGCCTCTCTCTAAATCTCTCTATGTAACTTCTCTTCTCATCTTACTCCCTCGTATGTAAAACGAGTATTCTTTGATGTAAAATTATAATAGAATTACATAGGAACAAAGGAGGACAGCCATGAAGATGATGCTTGGAGAAGTAGATCATCGTTAGGCTAGTTTAGGGTTCTCTCATTGGCTTGAGAGGGCACTTGCGTTAGGAGGCCATAATCATATGATTCTATATTATTGAATGTATGTATGTTGATGCATGTGAGAGAGTTTAATATGTTAAACAAGCCGGTGAGATCAAATTTAATAAAAATCCCTCAAGAGACACATAAGAGACTAATAAAGAAAATGTAGGTTTCGCCTACGCGGGGTGCATTTTCTTTACCAAGTAAAATATGTCAATATTAAGTTTATGCTTTCCAAGTTTTAGAACTCATCAAGACTACTATCGAGAATTGTATGAGATACAATTGGAAGGAGTTCCTACCTAAATAACTAAGTTTTGTGTAATCCGCCTACGCGGACTTAGAACGAAGTGAAATATGGATCTCGATCCACTAGAAAATCTTCCAACGGGATTTTTCGAATCAAATGATGAGGGTCATTTGTTTTGAGTAAAATAGTGGGAGCCTGTTAATAAAAGTCCTTATTAAAAGATTTAATAATAATACAAATATCTTACATATCTTTGAAATAAAATACAATACAAAGTAACATGGTCCTTATGAAGGGCAAGGATTTCAGAAAATAGTTTCTGAATTGGTACACAAAAGAGAATGGTTCTCAAATACAAGAAGTACTATAAGAGCTTGAACTAAATTCTAACAATCTACTATAACTAGATTGGAGAAGGATGCTTGTTAGAAGTATCAAATTGACATCTAGATATAGAATACTTCATACTTTTAAACAATGAATGATGTGATCATTTAAAGCAAGATCTTTTTGAAAAAGCTTCAAAGTATGATGGATTTCTCAATAGATCAAAGACTTGATCATAAGTTCAAATCTAACAAATTATAATAGATAGATATAGACAAAATTATGAATTTCTATATCTACCGGAATTTGTTGAGTTGAATGAGAATTTATTTGCACTATTAAAATTTGAGATATAATATAAATAAGATTTATATTTCTTTTATTTGAATAGAACAAATTGGTTTCCAAAGAAGAACAGCTATTTTAAATGGTTAGACCATTGATTGAAACAAGAATGCCGTAAATAGTTCTTGGAAGAGTCAAACTAAAGGGAATAAAGTAAGACTTCAATATTATACATGTTAATGCACCAGTTCCCCTCCGAGTTTTAATAATTGTCAAAACACATGGAAATAGAGTAGAATATGTTTAGGCAACAATTGAAAGTGACTTGACAGCAAAAACACTTTTTGAAACTTTGAAAAATCAATTTTTAGGTGTTTTGTATCGATACATACATACCTGTATCGATACAAATGTCCTGAAACTTGTTCAGGCTGATTACTGCGCATTTGTATCGATACATAGCAGCTTTGTATCGATACAAATTGTTCTCATTGGAGTCCAGAGGAGCCTCTGTGTTTCGAAACATACTTGTGTGTTTCGAAACATATCAGTCAATTTCTGTTTTTCTGATATATGTATCGATACATACACGTGTTTGTATCGATACAAATACACAAACTCTCCTGCTGTCAATTGCTTGTATCGATACACACTGATGCATGTATCGATACAAGTCTGTTAGATTGTGCCTAAATTTGCTCAATTCTATTTTCGTTATAAATAGCTTTATGTATTATTGTTGTATACATGAGAAACCAGTATTGAAGAGTTCTTTGATCAAGATTGTTTGAGAGTTTTGCATCAAGGATCATTCAAGAGAAATCATCATCTTCCTTTCTTATCTCTATCAAATTGAAGATTGAGTATGGGATCAATTGGAGTTTCTTAGAAGATCTTGAAGGATAACGTTCGGGGAAAATTCGCGGTGAATCAGAATTTGTCATCCGAGTTGATTGGGTCTTGAAGGTAGTGTTTCTCATCCGGATTCAAGTGTTGCTTGAATGTTACAACTCGATTTGGCAAGGGAATTATTCGGACGATGATCACGGGTTCTTGGTTGAAGATAGCGTGAAGGATTGATCGTTGGGAACGATAATTGAAGGCAAGATCGAATTGGGGTTTGCGCAATTACAACACGGGTTTATGTTGAAGATGGTGAAGATCGTGTAATCGAGTCTGTATCTTGCATATTGTGTCGTTGTAATTTGTGCATTGTTAAAGAGATTTTTGAAGTAAAGTCTCAACTTATCCTTTTGATAAGTTGGGGGGAGACGTACCGACCCATTGCGAGGACGACGTGAAAGCTGGGAGCTCCCTGATCACTCCCTAGTGTATCTCTCTATCCCTTATCTCTTTACATTCTATTTTGTTATTTACTTTCATACATAATTTCGTCATACACGCCACGTGTTCGACGAAATTATTGTGTGATCACTTTGTTTGCTATACGAATTTACAATTCCACAATTCGTGTGTGAGACAATTTTTAATAGATAAGTGTTATTAGAAAATTGCTTGACTTGTTAATTTGGATTGCATTCCTTGTATCACCTTCATTCCATATCGGCTTTTACTACCTTTCCTTTGGTCGAGGTGCAATAGACTAACGATCTAGGTAGCTTCCGCGCTTACTCGATTAATTTATGAATAACCGTAGTTGTTTGTTTGGAACGCTCTAGTTCGCCACATTTGAGCGTAGCCTTGTAGTCTAACAAGTGGTATTACGATCCCGGTTGATTTTTTATACAAAAATTCAGCGGATTTGTGCCAATTATTAGACAATATGGCTTTTGCACCAAAAGGGGCGTACAATTGCGCGCCAATCTTCAACGGCGAACATTTCGACTATTGGAAAAGTAGTATGAGGATTCACATCACTTCTTATGATGTTGAAGTTTGGAACATCATCATCAACAGTCCCTTTGTTCCGACAAATACCGATTTGAATGGTGTTGTTACCAACAAGCCTATGGCACAATGGAATGATGATGGTAGAAAGAAAGTAGGTTACGATGCGAAGGCTCAAAATATTTTACTATCCTCATTAGGGATTGAACAATTTTACCATGTCTCGCATTGTACCTCCGCAAAACAAATGTGGGATACATTAGTCAACCACTTTGAGGGGATTAATGAAGTAAAGCAATCGAAAATAAATACTTTGACACAAGAATTTGAACTTTTTCATATGAATGATGGTGAAACCATAAATGAAATGCAACAAAGGTTCATAAAAATCACACATAAATTGCATGGTCTTGGAAATCCTATAGCAAATGAAGTTGCTACTAACAAAATTTTGAGGTGTTTATCTAGGAAATGGTAACCAAAGGTCACGGCAATCAAAGAAGCCAATGATCTCTCTCAATTGAGCCTTACAACGCTCTTTGGAAAGCTAGAAGAGCATGAAAGCGTGCTCAATGCCTTAGATAAGCATGAGAAGGGATCTAAGAAGGACAAGCATACGGAGAAGGAAAAAGATAAACATAGGAAGTCCATTGCTCTAAAGGCTTCCGTCTCAAAGTCCAAAAAGGTTGAGCAAGAGGAAAATAGCGAAAGCGAAGATGACTCCGATGATGAGGAAATGGGGTTGTTCGTAAAGCGCTACCATAGGTATATGAGGAAGAATGGTATAAGAAATTCCGAAGAAAATCTTAAGAAGTTTCGGAAAGATAGAAGTTACCGGAAAAGTGAAGGTGGTAAGTACTCCAAGAAATGTACATGCTATGAGTGTGGGCAAGTTGGTCATTTCAAGACGGATTGTCCTAAGCTCAAGCGAAAAGAGAAGGAGTCACCTAAGGTCACAAAGAGGAGCAAATGGAAGAAGGCCTATGTGGCTTGGGAGAGTAGTAGCTCTTCTTCTTCTTCTTCATCGAGTTCGAGTTCTAGCGACGAAAGTGTGGTAGCAAATGTATGCCTAACCAATTATGATCGCAAGAAAAATGTTCCTCAAATGGTAAACCAAAACCCATCTTCTTCTTATACTCTTTTGGATTATCATGATTTACATGTAGCTTTTGAGAAACTTCATGATGAAGCTAGGGAGGCTTTTAAGCGCCTTAAAGAACTTATGCAAGTAAATAAGTACCTTGAGGCCAAAGTATCCGAAACGGAGAAAGAATTAAAAGCCCTAAAGAAATCTATGATTGAAAAGCCTACTTTAAAACATGATGATTATGGTAATAGTTGGACCGGTTGTGAAGGTTGTTTTCATTTGTATAAAGAGTTGAGAGAACTCAAAGAGCAAATGGATAAACCTCCTACACCCGAGATTACATACTCGGTTGATCCTTTGAAATTCAACAAAAATTTTAAACTGAAGCACAAAAAGTATAAGTTTGTTCCAAAGGATCAAAAGAAATGTAATCCCAACATTACTTGCAACTATTGTTGTGACAAGGGTCACACCATCGCAAAGTGCCAAGCTAGAAAAAATTTTGTACCAAAAGGCAAAATGCAATGGATTCCCAAATCCATCAATAGTTTTGTTACTAACCACCTAGGACCCAATGAGAGTTGGGGACCTATTTGCAATGTTTAAAGTTTTAGGAAAAGGTCTTGAACCAATGACAAGAGACACCGGTAACAATGGCGTTCAAGACTTACAAAGGTGTAAATGGATGAGAAAAGATTTGACTCAATATTCGTGAAAGTAGTGGAACTTGATCACTTCTTATACTTGACACTTAAGGGAAGATTCTTATCTCAAACTTTATTCCTATCCTTTACTTTGCATTTATATGTTTGTGTGATTCTTTGTTCATATACATATAATTTCAACTCAATATGAAATTTGGAATGATCGTTGTCCAATCCTCCATTTTCAAAAATTTTGCTCAATGATAGTAATAAGTTGTTGAGACTCATATTTAAAAATGGGGATTTGACAAAGATCAAGCCAAAAGTCATATTAAGTTCACTCTTGTTTGTATATGCTTGTGTATCATGTTTTGACTTATTATGCATATTGGATATAAATGCTTTGTCTTGGTACATTGATTGAATTGTGAATTTTTGCTTTAACAAGTTCTTGTCACTTTCATAATGTTTGTACCTTGGTGAATATATGTGTTTCATACATACATGCTTGATAGAGTCATAAGGATTTTTTTTAAACCTTTTGTTTGTTATAACTCTATGACTTTAATATCTAAACTTTGTTGTATGAATCTTTTTATGTATAATGGCCTATGCATGTAGCATGTTTATTTAACATTCAATAGACTATATGTAGTTATGCATATTATGTGAATTGTTACCTTGGTACTTGATGTTACTATGTGAAAAGTTTATCTTGCATTATATGGAATAACATGTATTCTCATGTTGATAATGTGCCTTGATATTTGTGGTCACATGAATACTTGTTGTACCTTGGAGATTATATTGTTTTCATACATATATATGTTTGTTAGGTCATAATTATGATTTGTAAGGTATTTGAATTCATGAGTTTGAAGAAAATTTGAAAATAATGCATTTTTTATCGATACAAAATGATTTTGTATCCATACAAGTGCGTCTTCTGCATAAATTTGACAGTCAAACTGATATGTAGCCATACATAGTGCATTGTATCGATACATAATTGCACCAGTTAGACCAGAGAGTGACTTATGTATCGAAACATACATGTTTGTTTCGATACAAACGCGTGAAAACTGATTAAAACTGCCACTTTCATTCATTCATTCATCAAACCTCATATTTCTCTCTTCTTCTCCAGCGAACCAAACACAAAACCCTCCTACCAAATTTCTTCAATCTCCCTCAATACTCAACCAAAGTCAAAATTTCTTGAACCTAAACCTTTCAAATTCATTACCCATCAACATTCAACCATCAATTTCGTGGTAAACCACCTCTATCTCTCATAATCAAGGATAGGTCAGAATTGGGAATTTTTTAGCTCTTGACAAACTTTGGAAGAATTCAAGTGCTTTGGTTCAACATAGTCTTACATTGAAGAATTCATTGTCTTGTGGGTTCTTACTTCAAGTATTCCTTCATTTCTCATATCATATACTCAAGGTAATCTTTCTCCTGCTCTCTCAAAATATGGCTTCTGGATCACATAGGAAGAATGCAAATAGGATTATCATAGACAAACGACCTGATAATGACTTTGTTGACAAAAATTTCATTCACCCTATTTGTTATAACTTCTATGTTGAAAAGTGTGCACCTAAGAAATTAGTTCAACCAAATGCTGTCTCGGTTGAAGACTTAGAAAAGATAAATTTGGGAGAAATTGCTGAAATTCTTAAAAGAGAAAAACTTGACACCTTTTGCAACTTGAGGTCGGCATATATTGATGACTTAGTTAAGATTTTCTATGCCGGACTACAAAATCCAAATGGGGCTGAGTTTGAATTTTGCATGGGTAAGAAGGTTTACAAGTTCACTAAAAAGTTGTGGTTCACCTTGTTTGGTCTATCTAGTGACTCAAATTTGAGGAAATTCATTGACTCCGATACTCCCAAATACAAGATGAAGGAATATTGGGTAAACCTAACTCGAAATGGAAAGAGTCCGGATTATAAGGTTGGCAAACTTGCTAAGATACCTAGGGTTTTACATTGGATTGTTTGTCACATTATAAGGCCTAGAAGTGGAGCTTACTCTAAGATTGATAATAAGTACATGGATATCATGTATCTTTTATTGGAGAAAAAGAAGGTGGATTGGCCAACTTTTATAGTCAGCCGACTTTTTGCCTTGAAGGATTCTACAAAAGACCAATTCTTTGCCTATTCCTATATGATTTCTACTATTTTGGACCATTTCAAAATTACCGATAATTTGGGTGGAACATGGTGTCATCCAAAAAGGGAACAAATTTTTAGTCTAACTATGATGAAGCAAATGGACTACAAATGGAATGATGATAATGAAGAAGATGCTCCTGAAGATGTTAGTGGTAGAGGTAAAAGGCCAAGAGTATCTCCTTCCTTGGTTAATAATGTTGAAGAATCTTCGGCAAACGATAATGTTAACATGTCCGATATAATGGATATGTTAAAAGATATAAGTATGAAGCAAGTTTCTTTTCAAAATGAGATCAATACAAAGCTTGACAACATGCAAGCATACAATCAATCTCGATTTGATCACCTCCAAAACCAACTTGATGCCTATGTTAACAAACAAACCAATGACAATGCCAATATCAATCCTCAATCCGATCCAACCAATGATGAAATAAATGCATGACTTGGAAGTTTTTATTTTTGTCTTTTAAAGCTCATGAACAATTTGCTTTTCATTTTCATTTCTCTATGACTTTCGTATTTCAATTTGGTTGTACGGATTATTTGTAATGTCAAACTCTTTTGGGCATATTACTTTAGGTATGACTTTTGGATCTTTTATTCTCATGTATGAAATTCGTTATGCATGATGTGTTGCTTATTTTATTCGTTCGTAGAATATGTTTTGAATTGATTATAATGCCGATGTTTGATAATCATGTGATTTGGTTTGACTTGTTGTTCTACATGCCATGTTCATCATGATGCTTTGTTTCGTCATTGAAATATATTCGTGCATATTTTGCTTAATTATTTGATCAGGTTATTTCTATCATATAATGCATTTCGACAAATGTAAGTGCATTATGTGACCTATATGGTCTTTACTTCGAATTTCGATACTTCTCATGAGTATTCTTTTCTTCTTTTTGATAATGTCAAAGGGGGAGAAAAGATTGGCAAGCATAAGCTATGGATATGGATTCGTTGTTCAACATATGTGCAAGATGGCATCAACTAAGGGGGAGCTTCTCAAGTGGTTAGCCTTGTTGTTGTTTGCGTCTGTATCTTAAAGCTATTTGTAAATTGCATCTTAGGTAGGCTTAGTTAGCTTATGCAATAGTTTTGACAATTATCAAAAAGGGGGAGAATGTTAATGCAGCAGTTCCCCTCCGAGTTTTAATAATTGTCAAAACACATGGAAATAGAGTAGAATATGTTTAGCAACAATTGAAAGTGACTTGATAGCAAAAACACTTTTTGAAACTTTGAAAAATCAATTTTTAGGTGTTTTGTATCGATACATACATACCTGTATCGATACAAATATCCTGAAACTTGTTCAGGCTGATTACTGCGCATTTGTATCGATACATAGCAGCTTTGTATCGATACAAATTGTTCTCATTGGAGTCCAGAGGAGCCTCTGTGTTTCGAAACACACTTTTATGTTTCGAAACACATGAAGACTCTCTTGAAACCAGAGAGAACATTTTGTTTTGAAACATACTTGTGTGTTTCGAAACATATCAGTCAATTTCTGTTTTTCTAATATATGTATCGATACATACACGTGTTTGTATCAATACAAATACACAAACTCTCCTGCTGTCAATTACTTGTATCGATACACACTAATGCATGTATCGATACAAGTCTGTTAGATTGTGCCTAAATTTGCACAATTCTATTTTCATATATAAATAGCTTTATGTATTATTGTTATATAAATGAGAAACCAATATTGAAGAGTTCTTTGATCAAGATTGTTTGAGAGTTTTGCATCAAGGATCATTCAAGAGCAATCATCATCTTCCTTCTTATCTCTATCAAATTGAAGATTGAGTATGGGATCAATTGGAGTTTCTTAGAAGATCTTGAAGGATAACGTTCGGGGAAAATTCGCGGTGAATTAGAATTTGTCATACGGGTTGATTGGGTCTTGAAGGTAGTGTTTCTCATCCGGATTCAAGTGTTGCTTGAATGTTACAATTCGATTTGGCGAGGGAATTATTCGGACGATGATCACGGGTTCTTGGTTGAAGATAGCGTGAAGGATTGATCGTTGGGAACGATAATTGAAGACAAGATCGAATTGGGGTTTGCGCAATTACAAGACGGGTTTAGGTTGAAGATTGTGAAGATCGTGTAATCGAGTCTGTATCTTGCATATTGTGTCGTTGTAATTTGTGCATTGTTAAAGAGATTTTTGAAGTAAAGTCTCAACTTATCCTTTTGATAAGTTGGGGGGAGACGTACCGGCCCACTACGAGGACGACGCGAAAGCTGGGAACTCCCTGATCACTCCCTTGTGTATCTCTCTATCCCTTATCTCTTTACATTCTATTTTGTTATTTACTTGCATACATAATTTCGTCATATACGCCACGTGTTCGACGAAATTATTGTGTGATCACTTTGTTTGCTATACGAATTTACAATTCCACAATTCGTGTGTGAGACAATTTTTAATAGATAAGTGTTATTAGAAAATTGCTTGACTTGTTAATTTGGATTGCATTCCTTGTATCACCTTCATTCCATATCGGCTTTTACTACCTTTCCTTTGGTTGAGGTGCAATAGAGTACCGATCTAGGTAGCTTCCGCGCTTACTCGATTAATTTACGAAAAATCGTAGTTGTTTGTTTGGAACGCTCTAGTTCGCCACATTTGAGCGTAGCCTTGTAGTCTAACAATAGATTGTTATAGAAAGTCAAGATTTCTATTTCTACAAAGGTATATGATACAAAGATTGAATCTCAATTTTTCGAAAATAGAGATGCTTAAAGAATTAGAACATTGACTATAAAGATTAAGTCAACTTATGCTAGAATGAAAAATGTTTCATTGACAACGAGAGCTTATCCTCATTTCCACGTGCTACCTGACCCTCTATAAAAGCCAGCAACAGTGACACAAATTTTTAGGGTTTTTAGACAGAAAACGACAGAGAAGGAGAGAACCGAAATCACAGAAAAAAAAACTAAAACAACAACAAACCAAAATCAACAAACCCCTTTTCACACACTGTGAAAGGGTTTGTTAGAATTCTTTTCTCTGTCCGTTTTCACCACCACCTCGCACCAAAGAAGAAAAGAGAGAGGGTTAGAAGAAAGAAAGAGGAAGAAACCGAGAAGAAAGGAGAATCAGAAAAGAGAAACAGAAACAAGAAGAGGGAAAGGAGGCTTACCGAGAAGACTCACTGCAGGGAAAGGTAACTGAATCGTTCTTTCATCTGTTTGCATTTTGCATCTTCGTTGTTTTGTTCGCTGCTTCTCCCTGTTTTTCCAGATCCATGGTTTAGATCTATGTTTTTTGCTTTGGTTGTGCGTTAGTTTATCACTGTATGTTGTTGAATCAAACTTAAATCGCATGAATCTGTTGATTTTAGATTTAGGGTTTTTAATTTGGGAATTAGGTTTTTTCGGATCTGTAGCTTCAATCCGGAGATTTGGTAGTTTGTTTGTTGATTTTGATCATAGATTTGTGTTTAGACGATGATTTCATCTAGGGTTCATTTTTATAGCTTTCGGATTTGAGTATGTTTGTATGATTTCTGGGTTTGGTTTTGAGTTTTCATTTTTTTTGGGTTTTGGTGTTGAATGTATGAGTTTTCCGATGATTTTTCCGGCGAAAACTCATCGGAAACTGGGAGATGATGAGAGAAACGAGAGAGGGCGGAGAGGAAGAAAGAGAAAAAAAAATGAAAAATGAAAACGTAGTACATTTTTTTGATTATATACCTCTGTTTTTTTTTCTCAGCGCGCTCCCCACTAGGGTTTCTTCGCGTGCCCCCCCACTGGGTTTTGGGTTGTGATTTCAGATTTGGGCTCAGGCATTTGAGCCCAATCCGCCCACCGCTTCAGTTTTTGTTATGTTTTTTTTTATTGTGTTTTGTTTTTATTTATTTATTTATTTTTGTGATATAATTGTCAGTTTATGCTATTAGTCTTCTTGTTGATTCACATGTAGGTATGCTTATATTTTTGGCTTATGTTTAGTTCCTATTACGTTATGAAATTTGTCAAAATATATATATATATATATGTCTTATTTTCACATGAAACTTTGTTTTTTTTATTTATGTATTTAGTTATAAGTTTTTTGTGTTTGATTTATCGTGAAAGGAAAAATAAATAAAAAATGAATGAAATGAATGAAAGTTTTTTCTTTTGAATAAAAGTGGTTGAGTATTTTTTATTGTTGTTTGAATGACACTTGATTTCTACCATATCCATCTAATTGCACATTTTAAGTAGTATGCTTAATTTGAATTCTTTTCTTAAGCGTTAAATCTTAGGTTTTATTTTCTCTTTGGCTCTTTTTGTTTATTTTCCTATGTTTGATTAGAATATAAAAAAAATCAAAAAAAATATATGTTTAGACTTAGTATGATTTTGGTACGACATGTTCTTCTTTTTATTTTTGACTTTGTTTTTTTTAGTTATTGAATACATGAGTTGTTCTTTTACGAAGTGTTAGATTTTCTTTTTTCTAGATGCCATGAATGAAAAAATGTCAAGTTAGTGTATATGCTTATATGCTATCCTTATATTTGCTTTACGCTAATTTTATGAAAATGTGGCATGTTTGTTTTTCCTATTTTGGTTTTGTTAGTTTGATTATATAGATAATTTTGTTAAGTTTTTTTATATGCCATGAAAAATGATTAAGTGAAGTTTTGAATTCAACGTGCTTTCTCTTCCTTCATTTTATATTCACATATGACATATCTTTATGAATTTTTTCATTTTTAGAGATAGAACCACTTGAATTATGTATGGTCATGCATTCTAAGACAAGACACATTTTTTTTTACATCATATTTTTCACATTGCATTTTACTACTCATTCTCATTACACTACATCACATTTTTATGTTTTTGCATGATTACAAGACATTTGATACTACTTTTTTTTTTAAAATAATCACATTACAATTTCACATAACATGTTTCATTTCACATTTTTTTACATGCATCTTAGGTTAGGACATTGCATCATTCGAAAAATGCACGTTGGAGACAATATCTTACATTTTAGATCATTGAGCTCTAACACTTGCAATAAAAGTTAAGGACCATTTTTTGCCTAAATTCATGCATTCATGCTTTGGCTTTTGTTTCTTTTCTTTTGCTTGTTCCTTCTTGATTAAACTTGTGTTGCTTCATGATATAATATAATTGGTATGGATCATAAATGCCTTTGAATGTTTTTTTCTTTACATGCCATATGATTTTTCCTTTCTTTGTTTCTTTGATAATTTTGTTGCTTGGTCTCATGAGTGTTCTATGTATTTGTGTTTACATTTGCTTTATTGTGACTAAGTATAAAAAACTCTTTTCTACCTCCGTCTCATTTTCACACACATTCCACTTCAATTTTAAAATACTACTCCTCTTTACTATGTCTTTTAGGTGCATTCCATTCTCATATTTAATTTTCGCACTTGCATTTTATCTTACTTTATAGCTTTTATGCATTGCATTTATTTATTTATATCGTTAATTATTTATTCGCTCGAATTGGATATGGTTGTAAATATTAATTATTCAATTGGGTTGTAATAGCGTAGGACTTTATTTATTGCTTTTATTGCTTTCTTAGTTTACACTACAGACACCAAGCCATAAAAATCATTTCCAAGTGAGAGAGCTTGTAATTAAATTCCAATTGGTTATGGTACCTCTCGCGACAAAATTTTCTCCATAACCCGAAAACGCTATTTTATAACAAAAAGAAAAAACAAGCGTAGATCCATTTAGTCGCAATGTCTTATATGTTATGTCATTCACATTATAACTTCTAATTTTCCTCTTATACACAACAATTACATTTTTTATTTCACAAATATTTTACTTACAACATCTTTTCTTTTCTAAACAACAAATTATTTTTACAAACATAATAATTCATAATTACTTGTTCCTTTTTCTCTCAAAATTTTTATTTACTTATACTACTTTGAATCAATTAAAATAGATCTTTATTATTATTTGTCTCAAATTTTGAATGTCCCTATAAATATTAGCAAGACTTAGGTCATATTTGTTGTTGTTGGGGAAGGGTGTCCCCAAAGTTGATTTTGGGTCGTACATCTCTCAACCGTGATAAAGTATGATCTAGCGTGTTTATATTGACATTTAAAAAGTGAGACTTAAAATGACATCAATCTATTACTTTCATATAACACTTTTTACAACTTTCTCTACACACATCTTCTCTCTCACTTCTTACATCTTCTCCCCCATTTCTCTTTAAAGTATATACTCTTTTAAAAGCACCAAAAGAAGTTTATAAGAGGGTACCATGGGATACCATGGGCGCTTAAGGTGCACACACCTTCCTTTTGCGCAATTAACCCCGTATCTAGAATCTCTCTTAGGTTTTCGATCTTTTCCCCTCCAATTGGAAATGAAAAAAATCAACTGTAGTGGGGTATGTCTCAAAAAACCCGCAACAAACCTTACAATATATAATAAACATAAAGGACTAAACTAACCTAAGCCCAAATATAACAAAAGGTCCATTACATTATTATAATTCACTAATATATTATCTAACAACAACATCTCTATTCATATCTTATATGTATCTCCACCAATTATCAATAAAATATCTCCTTAATTTGCTTCCAATCACTAATCTACAAATTTATGTGCTTCAGTGGCAGCAATTAACATTTTTGCATAACTTTAGTCAACAAGATTACTACTACAATACTAGAGTAAAAATAGTGAACAATATAAATATTCAAAACAACAAAATGTTAACCACTGAGTATAAGAATCAAATTTTCGAGATGTCTGAGCATGAATGCTAATTTATTGTATTTAACATATATCGGTGATGACAATAACAATCCCATACCAAACCAGTATAATGTACACAGAGTGTCAAAATCTAAACATAGTTAGGCGTCAATGGTATATATAGAAAATATTTTCTTTTTTTTTGACAAAATGGAGGAAATATTTTATAAAATATGGGATTCTTCAATTTTAATTTAATGCCCACAAATAATTTTGAATAAATAAAACTAGCATTTGAGTTCAACCAAAAAATAAGTACACGGTTACCTCAAATCATAAAAGACATAAATAGGCACCCAAATGCATGTATGGTCATGATTTTGCAATTAACACAAATAAGTAATATTTCAACAATGAAAATTAAATGAGTTGAAAAGATAGAACCTGAAAGAAATATATGTGGCACAACATTCACAAACTTACAATCAAATTCACCAAGCTCTTTGTATGTCGCCCACAATTCTTCTACTTTAGCTAGTGATCAAAATCTTCACTAATCATTTTCCATTAACAACAATATAAAAAATTATAAAATGAAATTTGTGAGCATTAGATTTTATAATGATAATTCTATGCCAAAGAAATACTATTAAGATTATTGGAAAAATTAGACATAGAATTATATCTGTTAGACTACTTGGCTTGTCGCTTAGAAGGGGGGGTTGAATAAGCGACCCAAAATACAATTAACGATTTTTCGGTTTTTCAAAATCAAGTGCGCGGAAGCCACCTAGATTGGTAGTCTACTTTGCGCATTTCGACCAAAGGAAGTGTAGTATAGGCTTAAGGACAATAATGATAAAATGAATGTCTAATCGAAGTATCGAGACAAGTGATCAATTCAAATTTTATTTATTACTTTGAAAATGTTCACACAAATTATTATATGGTCACAAATCACTATTGCAAGCAAAGTATAAAACACTTGAATTTTAGCGAACACTAGGCGTGCGCTACAATTCAAGTTTTTCCAAATTAACAATTTATCGAAAATTAAAGAGTAGGGATCGAGAAAAAAACAAACACAAGATGATCTGGGAGCTCCATAGCTTTCTTGTCGTCCTCGCGGTCGGCCGATACGTCTCCCCCCAACTTGTCGAATGAACAAGTTGAGATTTTTTAGAAAAATTCTCGAAAATACAAATGCACAAATCTTCACTAATACAATACACGAATATACAAGACTCGATCTTCCTATTCCGTCGTAGATTCTATGAAATCTATGCGATCCTCAACCCAATCACGACTTCTACCTCTGATTCCAACGATTGATCCTCACACCATTCATTTACCCAAGAAACCTTGTGACAATCGTCCAGCCGATTACCTCGTCGTATTGTTTTGATCCTTCAAGCAAGCACGCTTCTTGAATCCTTGATGAGAAACTCCTTAAAGCCAATTCCACTTGAGCACGCACTGATTCACCATGCTACGTCTTGAACGTTATTCTTCAATCACACTAAAACTCCATGATCAAACCCTTATTCAACCTTGAAGAAATTGCTAATTGAAGAAAGATGAAGAACTTGACTTTAATTCCCTTTTGATCCAAACTTTCCACAAGACTCTTGATCAAAAGTATTTTCAATTAATTTTGATAGTTCTCATGATTACAACAAAACCCCATGTAGCTATTTATAGAGAAAATAGAATGGAGTAAATTTAGGCACAATTTAACTGATATGTATCGATACAAGTACTAATATGTATCGATACAAGTCCCTGACAGCGTACAAAATTTAAGTTTTGCAATTATGTATCGATACAACTTCGAATATGTATCGATACATACACCAGAAAAATCAGAAATCAGGACTGATTGTATCAAAACATGAAGCCATGTATCGAAACATAATGTTCTCTCTGGTTTTAAGAGAGACTGATGTGTATCGATACATGCAAGCATGTTTTGATACACAGAAGCTCCTTTGTCCTCTTTCAGAACAATTTGTATCGATACAACAAAGCTATGTATCGATATAAATGCATGATAATCACTCTGTGCAAATTTCAAAACATTTGTATCGAAACATATAAGTATGTATCAATACAAAATACCTGTAAGTTGGTTTTTCAAAGTTTAGAAAATATTTTTCGCTGTCATGTCAATTATAATGTTACCAAAATGTATTCTACTCTATTTTCAAGTGTTTTGAAAATTATTAAAACATGGAGGGGAACAGGTGCATTTACATTCTCCCCCTTTTTGATAATTGTCAAAACTATTGCATAAGCTAAGTAAGCCTACCTAATATGCAAATACAAATAGCTACATGTTACATACGCAAACAACAACAAAGCTAACCACTAGCAAGCTCCCCTTAAGTTGATGCCAATTTGCGTATGAAGGTTGAACCAGATTCAAAAACTCATAGCTTTATCCTTAGCTTAAGCTTGCAATTCTTCTCTCCCCCTTTGACAATATCAAAAAGAATACAAGAATACACACTTGAGAAGTATCGAAATTCGAGATATTTTCAATAGTATAGTCATATCGTGCACTTACATTTGTCGAAATGCACTTTATAATAAACATCTAGATCAAATAATTAAGCAAAATATGCAGAATGATTATCAAAATATCGACATTTTAAATCATTCAAACATATCATACGGACGAATAATTAACAACACATCATGCATAAGCCATTATACATGAGAAATATCCATACAACCAAGTTGAGATATTAAAGTCATAGAGTTGCAACAAACAAAAAGATGTTCGAAAAAAAATCATTATGACTCTATACAAACATTTATGTATGAAACACATATATTTACCAAGGTACAAACATTATGAATGTGACCAAAACTTATCAAAGCAAAAAAAAATCACATTTTCAATCAAAGTACCAAGAAAAAGCAATTTTACATGTTATGCACAACAATATATTACAACTATAAACAAACATATACAAACAATGATAAGAACTTAATGTTGGTATTAATTTAATAGAATTACATACACATGCTCAGCAATAAAAGATTAAACCAATAATCATACTTTAGGCGGAAGCAAAGAGTATGTATATGAAACACGATCTACGACATGTTTGATTTATCAAGGATAGATAATAACAATTAGGTATTAGGAATACCTGGATAAAGCTTTAATGACAACCCTCTCAACAACGGTGATAAAGAGAGGGGATGATCTGAAACAAATGTCAACATCAACACAGTTAACGGCGGCTGGTTTGGTTCTTCCTCAACCGGTACCTTTATGCCTCAAGTTCTTTTCAGATGGGGAGAAGAGAGAGTTTTGCCATGTACGGTGTATTGGGGACCATAGCCTCTTTTATATTGGATGACCATTAGGGTTTCCCATTATTCCGTTAATGGGCAATCCAAATATCTGACATCCACTCATATTGAGTCCATACCAACTAATTAATCAATAAATTAATTATCTAAATAGAAATCTAATTAGCCTATTGCTTCATTTGACCACTAATCAACTAAGGCTCTTAATTGATAAATAGAAAATATAATTAACAAATATTATTGGAATATCATAAAATATTTCAACAATCTCCCACTTGGGCTATATATTGTAATAATCTCACCACAGTCAAGCACACCACTCATTCAAGAGTTATAGATCAATAAGAGAATAACTCAACCTCCAACGCTGTAGTACACACCATCCTACACCATAGGAATGAACTCTCATAGATATAAAAAATGGATAGTAAACAACAATGGTCTCTCCCCCTCATAATCGAATAATATATTTTTTATCTTCAGATAGTTAACAGCAAGAAAAAAAAAGATTTTTGTTTAAAGGGACAAACATATACGACTTCTAATTATTAGGTGTGCTAAAGGGACAAACATAATACATTAATAGACTTAAAATATATTTAACAATGACTATAATTTAATGACAAACTTTAATAACTTGAGCAACACTAAAAACTACTCCTGCCTTCATGTACACATAGTTACATGAAAATCAATCTATTAGGACAATGGTACATACATTAGTACAAGTAAATAAAATTGATAATAAAGTTAAATAAAGAACAAGAAGAATTTATCGAAATTAATTGAAGCGTGTAAATATAGTGGGCATAAGACTATTTTGCCACCATAGGTTAGTTATCCGGTGCAATTGATCTCATAGCTAATAATATCTAAATACAACAGTCACATCTTAATAACACAACACATCATCAACAAACTAGTTTTAAATGCTCAAGAAAATTTATATTCTTATAGTATTTTACTCATTAAGTCATTTTCTTTTCATTGGTCTATTTCCCCTAATTCACAAGACTAAGAGTCCAACGTATACGTCCAATATTTATGTGCAATAAGTTGGGTAACTACTAAAATGAGTTTAATGTGTAATTATGATTGATTGAGTAATATTCCATCCAAATGATCATAATAATTATAATCATGAATTTAACCAATATAATGTACAATTTAACCAAGCAAATAAATAGTTAAAACATGAATTTAACTAAACAAAAAAAACGTGAATTAATTAATTTTAATAATAATTATAATTCTTAAAAAATGTTTATAAAATAATTCATCACTAGCTTTAAAATAAATTACTATTTGATAAACTATCCAATAATGGTATGTTCTTGCTAAATAAAATAAAAAAACTCTAAAACAAAAATTACCAAATAGGTAAGTACAAAAACATATAACTAAGTTTTGTTTGTTGATTTTTGTGTGTCCATTGCATCATCATTTTTTCTTTTTCCTTCATTTTCTCCCCTTTTATACACGTTAAACTCGAGGCAAGCAATACCACAATTACCATGTGAAACCTACAATGCTTTTATACATTGTTTAGATAAAACCTTGCCACAATTATAATATGAAATATTTCAAGGCAAGCAATGGGTTATGCAATTCCCTTTATCATTTTAGTGCAAGTTTGCACAAATATCAATGTTATTACTACAAGCAACAATGACTTGTAATTGAGATCAAAATTCTCAACCATTTTAGTGTTTGGTGATTCAACAATAGACATAGAAAACAATAATTACATTGAGACATTGGCCAAAGAACATCATTTACCATATAGTAGAGATATTCCTAATCATGTACCTAATGATCAATTTTCTAATGGAAAATTGGTTATTGATTTTATTGCATCTACAATAAATATCAAAGAAAATGTCCCTCCATTTTTATATCTACCATATGGTAAATAATCTAAAAATGGAGAGACACTGTCTTTGAGATTTATTGTAGATGCAATAAAATCAATAATCATTTTCCATTAGAAAATTCATCAGTAGGTACATGATTAGGAAAATCTCTACCATATGTTAAATGATTATCTTTGGTCAATATCTTGATGTAATTATTACTTCACATGTCTATTGTTGAATCTCCAAAGACTAAAATGGATGAGAATTTTTATCTCAACTTCAAATCATTAAAATATTGTTTGTAGAAACAACATTGGTAATTAATGGTGCAAACTTGCATTAAAATAATAAAGAGATTGCATAAGTCAATGCTTGCCTTGAATTTTTTCATATGGTAATTGTGGCAAAGCTTTAGCTAAACTATATATAAAAGCATTATACGAAAATCAGATTTGAAATTGCATTACCTTGCTGAAATTGTTGTGGAACTTAAGTGGCAAATCATATATCCTTTGGGAGAAATAGGTTCATGGGTTCATGCTAACTATATTAAAAACCAAAACATTATGGAGGCTAATAATGCTTCCTGAATAATGAAGGCAATTTAGCATCAAAGGGCATGTATCCACAGAATTAGGTATGAACAAAGATGATGGAGGCACAATAGTTTAGAGCTAAAAGTATTTATGATTGATCTCAAAGTGTTGTGTAGAAAAATTTGTTCTATGCAAACATGATCCGGCCTAGAGCTATTATCAACCTTTAGCTTGCTTGCTGTGAGAGGTTGGCTACTCGTGATAGATTATAGATTACATAAATTCGGACTAATTGACAGTATATGTTTTGGGATGCAACAACACCTCATGTTTTGTTGCAATGAAACTATGGGGATTTGGATTCATGTTTTGAAGTGGATTCAAGTTGAATACATCCTTTTGGGATGAAGTCAATGGATTATTCAGCAAACAAAATTAAAAGAAAGCCGAGGTAAGATCCTGAAGCTTAATTTTACTGATAGTGTTTAATTACGAGATATGGAGATATAAAATGATATTTGTTTTGGTAATGTTGTACAAAACAAACATATTGAATAGAAAACAATAGATACTATAGTTAATAGAGGATGAACCCATAAGAGTTTAAGGACACATCTAGCAAATCTTATAAAGAAATAGGCTAATTACACTACAAGAAAACACAGTTTTAGCTGCCAAAATTAGGCTCGACTGCCGACACCGACGCTAGTAGCGTCGGATTAGAGTCGGTTAGACTCACGCTAAACAACTGACTTTTTTGTTAAATTTTTTAAAAAAAGGTAACGTCGGTCTGACCGACTCTATCTTTAATTATGTCCGACACTTCATCTTTCAACATAGGTAGAATCGGTTCTTCAACATAGGTAGAATCGGTTCATCCGACGCTTTTTTCTTTTGATGATAAAATCTTATTCTTATTACATTTTTTTTTTGTGCAGTTTCACTCAATTAGAGAAGTAAATTTCTTTTCCATTTTTATTTCACTCGTTCATCAAAATCCTTTCCCACAAATTTTTCATTCATCATTTTCATTTACCCCAATTTTGTTTCCTCTCAAATCTCAATCCTTTTACCCTAAACCTTTTCTCCCTAAAACTCCTTTCCCTCATTCATCATTCAAATTTGAGCAAAATAAACCCTAACTTTAATGGTTTGATTTTGAAATGTTTCCTCAAATCCTATTACCTCAAACCCTTTGTGAATCTTATATCCCTTCTTAAACCTGTGATAGTGAGATTCACAGTTCTCAAAACGTGATTATGAAACCCTCATTCTCAAACCCCGATGCTAATAATCACCGTTCACATGTTGCGATTCTGAGACTGAAATCGTTCATCACGTCGCGGTTGTGAAAACCTACAGCACAAGCCCTTAACTCGTTATTCAACTCCCAACTTCTCAAATGGTGATTCTCGATTCGCAAACGTCACCGAAGATCTCAAGGTTAGCAAACGGTGATTACGAAATTCTCTTCTTTTTTATATGGGTTTATTTCCACTTTCTGGATTTTTTTGCTGGATGAATTACATTTTTTGCTAGAATGAGTTTTATATTTTTTCATGATTTCTTTCTCTGATGTTTTGTTATTTATGGGTTTATTTTCTCTTTGTTTGACAAAATCAAGGTTAGCAAATTGACAAATGTGTACACTGAAACATGTTCATTGTGGACTTGTGGAAGTGAATATGAATGCACGCTGGAAAATGATTAATGTAGTTAGGTTTTAGCTTTTAGAATTTTATATTTAGTAATTTGTTGATTTTTTTTTAGCTAAATGCTTCTACACACTTAACTAACTTAACAATGGCTCATAATTGAGTGTTGGATGTTGCTTGCTTGGTTGGTGTTTGATATAACAAGGTGGCTAGCTATATTTCATTCCTATAATCGATACCTTATCTCAAATTGATGATAGGAACTAGAGAATGTAGAATTCAAAACTTTAACTTAGTAGTTAAGCACCTTGTGCTCAGTATTGAATTAATGAATCAAGTTAAGTTGATAATTAGGCTTATCAAAATATTTCGGCTACCTCTGGTTTTTATTTTTTGCATAATTATGTGTGAACAAGTTTGTTATTAACTAAGGCAGATGGTGGCAATGAGGAGCAGACTATGAGCATAACTCAACAGCTACTTGATGATGATTATATGCTAAGTTTGTGTAGTAATTGTAGCATGATGTTACAATTACTTTGCTCTTTATTGGATTGTAGTGTTTTAACTTTTTTCTCTGTCACATTAATATGATTTTGTAGTTTGAGTCGTGTTAAAATCTTGTATAAAAGTATGTTATAATGATGCAGTTTAAGGCTCATAGTGAATCCACTATACTTTATTTATTATATTAGGTGCAAACCAAGGCAATCGGTGAATATATATATATATATATATATATATATATATATATATATATATATATATATATTTTTTTAAAAAGTCATTGTTAGCGTCGGCTTTACTGACGCTAATGTATTTTGTTGACTTTAAAATCATTGACTTTAGAGTCGGCCAATCCGAGGCTACCATATTTTGTTGACTTTCTGATTGTTACCATCTGGTGCTTAGTATTGAATTAATGAATCAAGTTAAGTTGATAATTAGGCTTATCAAAATATTTCGGCTACCTCTGGTTTTTATTTTTTGCATAATTATGTGTGAACAAGTTTGTTATTAACTAAGGCAGATGGTGGCAATGAGGAGCAGACTATGAGCATAACTCAACAGCTACTTGATGATGATTATATGCTAAGTTTGTGTAGTAATTGTAGCATGATGTTACAATTACTTTGCTCTTTATTGGATTGTAGTGTTTTAACTTTTTTCTCTGTCACATTAATATGATTTTGTAGTTTGAGTCGTGTTAAAATCTTGTATAAAAGTATGTTATAATGATGCAGTTTAAGGCTCATAGTGAATCCACTATACTTTATTTATTATATTAGGTGCAAACCAAGGCAATCGGTGAATATATATATATATATATATATATATATATTTTTTTTTTTAAAAAGTCATTGTTAGCGTCGGCTTTACTGACGCTAATGTATTTTGTTGACTTTAAAATCATTGACTTTAGAGTCGGCCAATCCGAGGCTACCATATTTTGTTGACTTTCTGATTGTTACCATCTTAAGCGTCGGATGTAATTAAGACTCGGCTGTTGACTCGGCTTAGCCGACTCTACGTTAGAGTCGGATGGGTTTAAGCCGACGCTAGGGTTTAACTTCGAGCCTTTTAGCCTCAACCCGACACTGACGCTAATCCGACGCTAAAAGCGTGTTAGAGTCGGTTTTTAGCCTTTTAGCGTCCGCTTCGGTCTGACGCTAAAAGCAGTTTTTCTTGTAGTGTTATGGATCAGATCTTTGTTTTGTTTGTTTGTGTGGATCCTAGAGATTGCCTTGTATTTATAGCATTTTCCTTTAATCAAAGTATATTTTGATTAAAATAAAAAATCATTGTACGAAAGAAGTTTCACATGGTAGTTATGACATTGCTTACCTTATGTTTAATGTGTATGAAAGAAAGTAGAAAAAAAAGGAAGGAAGAAAAAAATGAATATGCGATGGACACGCAACAATCAACAAACAAAACTTTGTTTTGTGTTTTTATATTTAACTATTTTGTAATTTTTGTTTTGGAGTTTATTTTGATTTGACAAGAACATACTGTTGAATATTTTATCAAATAATAATTTATATTAAAACTATTGTTATACTCCCTCCATACCTAATTATATGATTGTAATACCCTAATTTTGTACCTTTTTAAAATAAATATTTTATTTTTAAAATTGTTTCGTATTTTTATAAGAAACGCCAGAAATAGTTTCAAAATATTTTGTTTTCGCGTTCTTCGCTATTTTTGTTTAAAATCATAAAAAATATATATATTCCATTTTATCTTCATTCTCTTATTTTTTATTCGTCGCATTTTCATCGTCACAAATATATTTACCATGAACCAATCATTGTACGCCACATCATCATTTTCACCTCATAATCATTTTCATTACCATTTTCCACTAATTTTCATTACACATTATTACACTAATGTCATTTACCCTAATCTACTACTATAAATAGATTAAAATAATCAGATCAGTTGGGCACACATTCCAAGAAAAAATTAGAGAAAATAGCCTCTCCTTTGCTGACGCGCGCGCCACCACCAACCACCGCCGGAATTCCAAATTTCGGCGACTTAAAAAAACTTCGAAAATCAACGATGAAGCACTCGATCTATAGTATCTTGACCTCTAGGAATCCAAATCCGGTGTTAGTTTCTCGAAAAACTGACCGGAAGTGCTCCGTTCGAAGCCTTGAAGTTCTCCGGCCAACAACTTTCGTTTCCGGCCAAATCACACTCAAACCAAGGTAGTTAACGTTCGATCTACACTTCTAAGGCGTCTCTGAACATTACTCTTTGGTTACTTTCGTCGAATTTCACCGAAAATTACGTTTTTAGTTTTTAATTTTCGACTGGTTTTAAGCTCTTTTTGCTTTATTGGTTTGTTGTTTGCGAAAATTATTGTCGGATTTGGATTCTACACGAAATTCCGAGCGAAATGGTATACTAACTTGTTCGTTTAGGTGATCGGAGTGGTCACCTCCATCGTCTCCGACGCCGTCGTGATTCTCCCTCCGTCCACTGTTATTTTTTCGTTTGGATTTAAAGAAGAAGAAGGTAAGGGGACGCGTGGCGCTGCGTGAGTGGCCAAGGCCATTTCTCACGCGCGCCCCCCATATTTCTCAGCACACCCCCGTCCTTTTTTTATTTATTTATTTATTTTATTTTATTTTCTGACTGGGTCGTGGGTTGACCCATTTTGACCCAGATCCGACCCGCCAGATAAGTTAGTGGGCTGGTTCTTTTTGGGCCCAATTTTTGTGTTTTTTTTCTGTTTTTTTTATTTCTGTTTGCTACCCCCTGTCTACTGCTGCACCCCTGCTATGTTTAATTATTTTTTTTTGTGACTTATAAAATGTAAAGTGCTTATTAAAAATAAGTGCTTATTTCAAAAGAGCTTATTCTAATAAGCACTTTTGGGATAAGTGCTTATTTAATTATTTTGCATTCTTTTCATTTATTTGAAAACCTTTTTTACAATAAATAGAATAACGATAAATAGCCCTTGACGGATGACTTGTGGTTTAATTAATCGTTGTTCCCGAACTTTTAAGAAGTGAAGAAAAACTTATTAGTTGGAAAAGATTAAGAAGGAGCTTGACGGATGACTTGCCTCCGTCTTATTTTATTTTAATTAATTAAGTTCAAATAATTGTTAATTGATATTCGTTGATTGAATTCCTGTTTCCATGATTTAATTTCGCGTCATTATAATTGCTCAGCATCATCTTTATCTGTCATTCATATGCATTCATCTTCTACCCTTTCTTTTCTTTTATTTCTCTGAACTGAATTTGTGGAAATCTTTTGCTTAATAATAGAATAAGAATAAACTATGTCCTTGACGGATGACTAGCGACATTTATTTTATTTTTGTTCTAAAGATTAAAATACTTATTAATTAAAAATGTAAGAATAAGAGGGAACTTGACGGATGACTTGCTTCAGCTTATTTTCGCTTTTTAATTAATTCAGTAATGAACTGAAGGAAAAAGTAGAGCTTGACGAATGACTTGTCTCTGCTTGGATAACCTTGTCCTTGACGGATGACTTGTGACATTGAGGTTATCCACATTCACTAAACAATATCTTTAAACCTAAAAGACACAACCCACAATTGCTTTTACTGCCCATGCGCAATCAATTCTTTTTCAACTATCAAATCTTTTTCATTTCTTTTCTTAAAAAGTATGATGTTTTATCCATTACCATGATACCGACAAACGCTTAAGCCTCAGTCGAGCATACAAGCAAACTGTCGTATCAGTGGAATGCAACATAAACGTTGTTCATTAAAAACAACCAACAAACAAACCTTTTTTCAGGAAGAACTTCGTGAGCTTTGACTTCCTCATTGTACTTGGGGGATACGTAGGATCGAGATCGTAATCTCGTCAAGCCAAATAATAAAAACTCTCTTTTTTTTGTTTTTGTTTTGTTCAATATGCGGTAATTTATTTTTTATGCGGTTTATCCTGTTTATGCAAACCAAATTCCGTAAATGGTTCCCGTTGAGTACAATGGATATGAGGGGTGTTAACGTCTTCCCCTCATATAACCAACTCCCGAACCCGACTCTTAAGGTTTTATCATTATTTTCCTTTCCCGTCACGGGATAAATAAAATATGGTGGCGGCTTCATTGCAATATTATTTTATGCTTGCACCGGGTGTTACAGCTTGGCGACTTCACTGGGGACATTAAAGATTAGTGAGTTAAGCCTAATTTGGGGCTTTTGGTTTGCTTATTCCAGGTTAGCCGTATCTGTCCTATCTTTTACTTTACCGCAAAATATTGAACTGTCTGGATTTACTTTACTTCATGGCTTGGTTCCTGGTTACAGTGTGATTATGCTCCCTACCCGAGCTAGAGAGATACTCAGGATTAGATGAGGGATTGTTATATTGGGCTCCCTAACGGATGTCTCTGGGCTTGGATATAACGGTCTCGGCCAGAATATATTCACTTGGGATGATTGGACCCCTTGACGGATGTCTAGTGGGCTTCATGTTTCCTTGTTGGATCGTCGACGCTGGTGGCCTTCATTAGGTATCCGAAACTTTTGTCTAGGGACCACTGTTTAGAACATGTGTCGAGGTTATAAGGTCGACTCATCCAGTTGGTGTTATAATCTCACCTAGATCACGTTACTTTTTGGGAAAAAGTGATCGATGATTCTCGGTTACAGGTAACTTTGGACTTTTGGCCTCAGAGATTTCACTTTGAAAATGACCAAATGATTGAGAAAAATTGTGACTTTGAGATCAAGTTCGCCGAATGATACAATTGTGCAACAGTGGATCCATACATGCATGGCATTCATGACATCCATGCATTCATGAAAAATAATCATGTATATTCATCTTGCATACATTTATAATAAAAATGAGAAAAGTTTTTGCATAAAAATCACGCATTTTCAATCATAAAAAAATAATGCATTTTTCAATAGAAATCTCATTTTCATCTATTCATTCCGACAGTTACCTTCCCGGCACCGTTACTAGGCAAGGAAAGTTTCACATCATGGATAATTGGCAAGAAAAACACGATGCTCTACAGACTGAAGTGACCCAAATGGGTGGAAAGCTAGTTAAGGTCCTTGAGATGTTGGCTGGTTTGAATGTGCAACCAAGAGTGGTTGAAGTCCCTGCGCCTGTAGTTGTAATTTCTCAAGAGAACATCCCCGCTGGTCATGATTGGCCGCCATTTGGTTTGCCCGAAGGTTATGTTCCACAAGGGTATGTGCCTGTGAGTTTTGTTCCACCTGTGGAAACTCCAACCATAGTTAATGCTGTTCAACAAAGGGATGATCTATCGCAAGAAATGTTTGATGATCCTAGAAATGCTTATCAGGGTCCTGAACCTCATGGACCTAGATTTGCTTATCAAGGAAATGTGCCTCCAGTTGATGAACCAAAGTTCAATTTTACTCCTCAGGTGGAAGAAGCAAAAAAGAAATTCCAAGCTCTAGAGGAAAGGCTGAATCAGGTTAAAACCGGTAATGATCCATTGGATTTTACGAAGATGTACTTGGTTTCTGACTTGGTGCTTCCACCAAAATTTAAGGTTCCTGACTTTGAGAAATACAAGGGTTTGAGTTGCCCAAAGAATCATCTAGTTACGTACCTTAGAAAAATGGCTTCTTATGTCAGTGATGACAAGTTGTTGATATACTGCTTTCAAGACAGTCTTGGTGATGTGCCTCTTAACTGGTACATGCAACTTGAAGGAACTAACATCCGCTCATGGAGAGATTTTGCTAATGCTTTCCTAAAACAGTACTAGTACAATATGGATATGGCTCCGAGTCGTGCTCAACTTCAGAATATGACTCAAAAAGAGGGAGAATCCTTCAAGGTCTATGCACAAAGGTGGAGAGCATTGGCTTCCCAAGTACGTCCACCACTCCTAGAGACTGAGCTTGTAGACATCTTCACCAACACTCTCGAAGGGGCATACTTTGAAAGGATGATTGGCAGTGTCTCCTCTAATTTCTCTGATTTGGTTCGAATTGGGGAAAGAGTTGAAATGGGGATAAAAAATGGTAAGATTCAGCTCACTGCTAGTCCTCAGAGCAATACAAGGAAGCCAGCTAGTAGTTTCAAAGAAAACGAAGAGGGACAGACTAGTGTTGTCACTTCTGAAAATGACCATGCTCCACCGGCAATGCCTGTACAGTTTCCTTACTTCCCATATCCGTACTTGGCTGCTACTCAACATCAACAATTTCCCGGATATCCATATCAAATGTATATGAATCATGTGCCTCAACAAATTCAGAAGGAACGACCGACTTAGCAACAAACCAAAAAGGTCCTTGATCCGATTCCAATGTTGTACAGTCAACTTCTTCCTTATCTGGTACAAAGTGGAATGGAAACTGCTGGGGCCATGAAACCCAAAACTGCACCATTTCCAGCTTGGTATGATGCCAATGCCAAATGTGAGTATCATGCAGGAACTGAAGGTCATTCCACTGACGATTGCAAAGCTTTTAAGTACAAGGTGCAAGAACTTCTTGATAAGCAATTATTGTCCTTCGAGGAAGGTGAGCCAGTTATGAAAGATAAACAGTAAGTGGGGCAGTCAGCAGGTTTCTCCAGTATGGGTTTCAATTGAGGATCAGATTGTCATCACAAAGGATGAAGAGAATAATAGAAATAGTCAAGATAGGGTGCACCTGTGTTTTTCAAACACACTATTTGCAAACTAGAAGGCTGTTGGAATTTCTGAAATCACTTTACTTTTAAAGTAGTTTTGTCGTTTTCAAATTATGCTTGTAATGAACACTTTGTTTGAATGCTTTAATTATCAATGAATAAAAAGTACTTTTGTGTGCAATTTTTGTCTTGTTTATTCTTTTTTTTCCAGTTTTAAAAAGATAATAATAAAATGGCAATAACTTCTTGCATATCATAAAACACTTTTGCATTCAATCAAATTCAAAAAAAACGAAAAAATAAAAAAAATCATTCAGAAGTGAATCCATTGAATCATAGCAGTGCCATAATTCCTCATGGTTTCGGGTTGCAAACTTTGTCGAAGAGTTGGTCTGATTGTGGGATCGAGGGCATAAAATGCTTGAACTTCATCGGTGACCAGTGGATCTGATCGATCTGGGAACTGAAGAAGAAAGAGGTCAAATTGGGCGCCTCCCCGCAATATGATATGAAAGAGAAAGTTGGTCCTGCTGCTTCGAGAGCAAAAGAATGGCTCAAATTCATCAAGAACCAGTGGATGTGATCGATCTGGTGATTGAAGAAAAAGAAAAAAAGTCAGACATCTGAGGTTGTGAAGGAAAACCACAGTCACTACCTAAGGGGCACCTTCTGTTACAAGGTCATACCCTTCGGTTGAAAAATAATGGGGCAAAATGTTAAGCGTGCCTTGATCATCACATATGTTCTCAAGAGATCGAACTGTCAATGTCAAGGGGCATTTGGCATTTTTCTAGAACTTGCACTAATCCTCTACTGATTAATTAGTTTAGACCTATGCGTATTGAGGCACTTTTCTTGGTAACAAGAGCCTTTCAAGCCACCCCTTATGAATGTTATTATCCTTTGCTTAACCAACTTTGAGCCAGAAAAAAATATCCTTTTGTTTTGGTGACAAACCACATTACAAGCCTATAGACCAAAAGATAACATCTGTTTACCCCCCTTGGAGTTAGGTAGAAGCTGTAATACTATTGTCTTTAGCAACAATCAGAATTAATGTTGATTATAGAACTACCAACATCAAAAGTTTTAGGTAGTACACAAAGAAAGCTATCACACAAAAAAAAAATAGAAAAAAGAGACGAGACTCATCAGAAATTTCAAAAGAAATGAAGTCTCTACAAAAAAAAAATGATGAAAAAGATAACCAAAATGAAAGCCAAAAGAGCAATAGGAAGGAACCAATACATGAATATTAGGTTTCCTCACAAAAGTAAATTCTTCTCTTACACAATTTCATCAAAAGTACCCGATATAAAAAGTTTCATGATATAAACTGGAAGAGTAGTGGATGCCTAACTCCAAAAACAAGCCTACTTTCTCCAAAAAGAAAAACCACCTTTACCTAAGCCAAGCTACAACCCTCAAAGACCTCAAAAATGTGCATGATTTTGAACTTTGACTAGTCGCTTAGAATTCTTGCAAGCCTATGGAAAAATGTCAAGTGAACATGACCACTTCTGTATACTACTCAAGAACCAGCAACATTATGAGTTTGGTAGTTACTCCGAAAGCACCAAAAGATGAAGAAGACATACAAGGACAAACACGAGATATCTCTTTCGCACTTCACAGATACATAACCACAGTTCACACTTCAACAGGGGCAACCCGCTTCTCCCTAAATTTATAACATGAAAGCAGTGCTCCCATTGGAAATTGAGATTCCTTCATTAAGAGTCTCGACAGAATCCAAGTCTGAAGAAGCAAAATGGGTTTCTATCCAACTTGACCAGCTCAACTTCATTAAAGAAAAGAGAATGACAACCTTGTGTCATGGTCAGGTGACAACTGGAAGAGTAGTCTGAAGAAACGCATAAGATTGCAATACTTGACTCTGCATGAAAGTGAAACTTTAAACAGAAGAGATAGACTCAGTCTTCTTTCTCCAAGGCAAGGTCTTGTAAAGTCGAGATCATGAAGAAAGATGGCATTGTTATGATTCAGTAGAATTCATTTATTTTCATTGCCATTATCTTAGCCTCAATTTGCAATTACCTCTTCAAGGGATTTTGCATCCAGTTGAAAAACTTTCCGCACTTTTGCACAATTAATAAATTCTCATTTTTCATTCATCTGTTTGTTAGCTTGCTTTTACATTCTAATTGTGTGCATTAATGCTACTTATTTTTGACAAATAAAGCATCTAAACATTGTGAATAAAAAGCATTTGAAAATAGCAAACTGTTTTGAAAAACTAAAAGTGTTTGAAGGGAAACCAATGTCATACAGTAAGGTGCCTCTGTCCTAAATACACAAGATCATGGCAATCTCTTGATTCCATTAGATAAAGATAGCTGTTGTTTCTCTTCGGAAGCCTTTTTTGAACACCTATATCGCAACGGAAGGTTGCAAGGGTCCTCATCTCAACAATGACAGAGTTACTCAAATCCTCGGTGCCGGGAAATTAAGACTCTCTTTAACAGAAACTCAGAAAGTCATGCATTCATGCATACAATATTTTTTTCAAATTCTTTATCTCTTTTTATACGACTCTTTTCAAATTTCTAAGAGCATTAAATATTTTTTTACCAATACATACCCCTAATTAAAATACACCTTTTTTTTACAATCTCTAATAAATACCCTAAAAAATATTAACTAATTCTCTTTCTTAAAGGACAAGTTGTATAAGCAATATCAATTATCAATCAATTTAATACTAAATTCAACTTTCTTAATATCCGTGTTTTGTCAAATTAGTCTTATAACTAGGGACAGATTAGAGGGAGTATTATTTTATAAACATTTAAAGAATTATTATTATTGATTAATTGATTCACATTTTTTTGGTGAAAATTGATTGACGTTTTAACTGTTTATTTGGCAAATCAAATTAGACATTATGCTTATCACTAAAAAAATGAAAAAACTGCACGTTATGCTTATGATCATTTGGTTGGTATATTACTCAATCAATCCCAATTACACGTTAAACTCATTTTAGTAGTTGTCCAACTGATTGTACATAAAAATTGGACGTATTTGTTGGACTCTTGAGGGCTATGATATTTACAAAATCACTAACCTGACGTTAATTTTTTATGTTAATCATGATGAATTTGAGACTCAATTTTATGTGAACCATAATTACCAGACAATTAAGGATCAACTAGAAGGGAGGATAGCTGTAACAGTTCAACAAAACTAGAAACTTGTAGAACTGATTCGTTAATTAAAAAACTTAAATGAATTAATTGTTACCTAAGAATCTTAAAAGACCTAACTGATTCGTTAACTATTACTAAAAAACTCGTGAATGCTTGCATTTGGCCTATTTTTAATTAGGGTTTGTCTAAGATATTCAACACTGCACATGTTAAAGCAACTTAAAATAATAATTTTATATTGAAAAACAAAAATTATAAAAAAAATTGTGGTTAGTTTTTATTTATTTATATATGTTGATGTTTTTGTGTTGACTGCATTTTGTTAAAACAATGTTGCTGCAAGATGTTGGACCAGATGTTCCAACATTGAGTATGACATTGAGCGTACTGAGCCTGCGATTCCAGAAGTTATATTTTTAGTGCAAATCTATGATTGGGGGCGTTGATATATGTTGGTTGCACGTCAAGAAGCATGTTGTTCAACTTGGTTAAGACACAAAGTTTATGTGCATGATTATATTAAGGAAACCTTATATTGTTTTTGGAAATATATTGCATATTTGTTTCAAAAATATGCTATTGGTCTGAAACTTGTTCATCAAGAAAAGCCTACGAAGCTCAAGCTATTTAAAGGAAGACTCAAAACCTGAGAAGTGGTAGACTAAAGCCATCATGTGCTTAATGAAAAATCTAGGGTATTAGTTCATCCATTGTGAGCCACTCTCGTGTCATCTTGATACTTGAGTTGGACTGTTTAGTTGCGTTGTAACTTATATCACACTCTATGTCCTCAGTTGCCAATGTTGTGGGGACAAGTAAAATGATGAGAAGTGGCCGTATGATTCCACCGGCAGTTTTGAGAAAAGATGAAGCGCCTTCAAAAGAACCAATTCCAACCAAAGATCACTCTTGATCAGCTTAAGTCCACTCTTGATCAGCTTAACTACAAAGGAGCCCCTATGCGGCGAAGTGGATTGATTGTGAAAGCTTTTGATGGCTCTAGGAAGACTGTTATGGGAGAGGTCGATCTGCCGATCACGATCGGACCACATACTTTCCAAATCACGTTCCAAGTGATGGATGTTCATGCTGCCTACAGTTGCTTATTGGGTAGACCATGGACACACGAGGCAGGTGCTGTGACCTCTACTCTCCATCAGATGTTGAAATTTGAAAAGAATGGAAAGGTGGTAACTCTAAGTGGTGAACGAGCTATGATTGTCAATCAAGTGTAATCTTACTCTTGCATAACTGCTGGGATTGTTGATGGAACACAACTCCAAGGAATGACTATTGATAAGGGCGACTGTTGTTTGAGTAAGCCCTAAGAGCCAATCTAATTTCATAGTATTTGCTTTAGGACTTTAAATATAAATAAGGCATTTTCTTTATTTTGTTTGTAACGTCCAAAATATTATGAAGTCCCTAGAATAGAAAGTCCGTTTAATATTAAGTGTGACTTAATCATTAGATTACATTAAACATAAGGACGATATTCTTAAAGTATCCGTAGTCGAGCTTTAAGATGAAAATGGATAACCTTAAAGCAAAAAGACTATTATGAAGATAAACTGATGATCGCATTTCATGGATAATAGGATAAGGAGTTATCAAGTCTTGACATAGGTATAAAAGATTAAGAGTAATAATTATACCGGATTGACCCGCTATGAGAGTACTTCATGCAAAGTTATGCAAAGTGTCATAAGTTACTCTTATGGTGATAATGGTGTAAACCGCCCTTAGACCTGAAACCACTTTGTACCCTAGATGTGGAGTCAAGTGCTTTGTTGCTGATCTAACGTTGTCCGTAACAGGACAACCATAAAGGCAGTTAATGGGTACTTTACAAAGCATGCTGAGGGACAATAGTGACCTAGATGGAATTGCCAATCCTGCATAACAGGATTAATGTCATGGGCCCAATAATGAACTGGACAAAGATGACACCAAGTATGCTTTGTGTTCAATATAGACTTAAGGGGCAAAGGGGTAATTGTACACACATATATTATCACAAAGGTTTTGATTTGATCACATGTTAATTTCTCATAACTTGGGTAGCAATGATGTGTTGCTAGATACCGCTCATTGTTTATTATATTAAATAAATGATTTAATATAATTGCCAACGTTATGGAAACCTACAAGGGTCACACACATAAGGACAGTCTAATATTGAGATAATTAAAGGAACACCGTAAGGTACGGTGCATGTGCAAGGTGATAAGGGTATCACGGTTATTTAATTGAGCGAAGAGCACCATAGGATATGGTGGGAGGGCGCGCACATGAGTACTATCACTCATGAGGAGCGCCCGCCCTAGCCTATGTGTCTTGTTGGGCAAAGCCCAACAAGATATATTTTTTGTCACAAGATATATTTTTTGTAACAAGATATATTTTTTGTGACAAGATATACTTTTTGTAACAAGATATATTTTTGTGACAAGATATATTTTTTATGACAAGATATTTTTTTTTTGGGTGTGCTCATGACAAGAGTTGTCTTGATGCATAAGACAAGAAATATCTATAAATAGAGACCTCTTGTCATAGCTCAAAACACACCAAAAAGCACAAGAATATTTTAGAGTTGGAAAACCCTAAAATAATTCCTCTCTCTCAATATTCTTGCATAGCCTTCAAGCATAAAGGGCTAGCACTCTATTGAAGGTGACTGTTCGTGTGGACTAGTTAGAGGCGTGGGTGATCTTCATCAACGCTCGTGATCATCTTGTTTGTGATTCAAAGGTTCTTCCCTACAAGAGGTAAAAACCCTAAAACACATATCATGCTCATTCGTAAGGATCAAACTAAGGAAAATTTTTGAATTCCGCTGCTTAAACTATTGCTATTTTCCTTCAGTGGTATCAGAGCCACTTACGAAACCATGATTATGATGTTTGTTTACGTTATGTTTTAATTTGATTAAAACTTTGAACAAGATAAAATTGAGGAATTAAATTTTAATTGATCAAGTCTTGTATGAGATACAAGGGAACATGATGCAAATAGAGTATATTTGATACACTAGATTTCTTCCGTTAAAATCACGTAGTCGTTGTTGGTATTGAACAATCCACACCAATTGTTTCGGAACCTTCGATTGGTGAAACATTGATGTGGTGATGAATCAAGCTGACATTCGTTCATGGTGAACTTTGATGGAAGGAAGTTGTTGCATTAGGGTTCAAGACAACACAAGGGTTGTGTTATGCAGAAAAACTGCTTCTGAATTACCGGAAATCGTGACACAATGAGAGACATCGTGACATGATGGCAAAAAGAAAGTGTCTGAAACAGCACCATCGTGACACGATGAGAGTCATCGCCACACGATAAACCCTCGTGACACGATGGGATCCATCGTGACACGATGGACAGGACAGAAAGGTCCTGAAAGTGCACCATCGTGACACAATGAGAGTCATCGTGACACAATGGCCAGGACAGAAAAGTTTTGCTTCCTAAGTTGCTGAATCGTGACACGATGATGGTCATCGTGACACGATTTTGCCTGATGTGTACAACGTGATAAAATTCTAAAGTTTAATTTTAAGTAATCCAACTTGAACCAATGATAATAATAAAGTGTGTTTGTTATCATTGTTTTATAATGATTGATTATGGCCTTAGTTCACTCTTTTGTTTTTAATTTGGGAATTTAAATACGGCATGTGTGTCGTGCCTCTCTCTAAATTTCTTGATGTAATTTCTCTTCTCATCTTACTCCCTCGTATGTAAGACGAGTATTCTTTGATGTAACATTATAATAGAATTACATAGGAACAAAGGAGGACAACCACAAACATGATGCTTGGATAAGTAGATCATCGTTAGGCTAGTTTAGGGTTCTCTCATTGGCTTGAGAGAACACTTACGTTATGAGGCCATAATCATATCATTCTATTTTATATGTATGTTGATGCATGTTTATGTATGATGATGCATGTGTATGTTGTTGTATGTGAGAGACGTTTATATGATAAATAAGTCGGTGAGATCAAACTAATTAAAATCCCTCAAGAGACACATAAGAGACTAATAAGGAAGATGTAGGTTTCGCCCACGCGAGGTGCATTTTCTTTATCAAGTAAAATATGTGAATATTAAGTTTATGCTTTCCAAGTTTTAGAACTCATCAAGACTAGTATCGCACAATGTAGGTTTCGCCCACGCGAAGGTGCTTGTTTTACATTAGTAAGGTGCGAGGGGATAATTGTAATATCCGACTTCTAAAATTTGGGTCAAACTTAACTAAACAAAATATAATGAGATTATATAAGTTTAGAAGCATGAATTGGGAATAATTCATATGATGAATTCGAATAAGGAGTTATTCACCCAATTAATAGATTCGAGAATTGTATGAGATGCAATTGGAAGGAGTTCCTACCTAAATAACTAAGTCTTGTGTAATCCGCCTACGCGGACTTTAGACAAAGTGAAATATGGATCTTGATCCACTAGAAAATCTTCCAACGGGATTTTCCGAATCGAATGATGAAGGTCATTTGTTTTGAGTAAAATAGTGGAAGCCTGTTAATAAAAGTCCTTATTAAAAGATTTAATAATAATATAAATATCTTACATATCTTTGAAATAAAATACAATACAAAGTAAGATGGTCCTTATGAAGGGCAAGGATTTCAGAAAATAGTTTCTGAATTGGTACACAAAAGAGAATGGTTCTCAAATACAAGAAGTACTATAAGAGCTTGAACTAAATTCTAACAACCTACTATAACTAGATTGGAGAAGGATGCTTGTTAGAAGTATCAAATTGACATAGATATAGAATACTTCATACTTTTAAACAATGAATGATGTGATCATTTAAAGCAAGATCTTTTTGAAAGAGCTTCAAAGTATGATGGATATCTCAATAGATCAAAGAGTTGATCATAAGTTCAAATCTAACAAATTATAATAGATAGATATAGACAAAATTATGAATTTCTATATCTACCGGAATTTGTTGAGTTGAATGAGAATTTATTTGCACTATTAAAATTTGAGATATAATATAAATAAGATTTATATTTCTCTTATTTGAATAGAACAAAATTGGTTGCCAAAGAAGAACAGCTATTTTAAATGGTTACACCATTGATTGAAACAAGAATGCCGTAAATAGTTCTTGGAAGAGTCAAACTAAAGGGAATGAAGTAAGACTTTGATATTATACATTGTTATAGAAAGTCAAGATTTCTATTTCGACAAAGGTATATGATACAAAGATTGAATCTCAATTTTTCGAAAATAGAGATGCTTAAAGAATTAGAACATTGACTATAAAGATTAAGTCAACTTATGTCTAGAATGAAAAATGTTTCATTGACAACGAGAGCTTATGCTATGATTTAAAATCGAATTTAAAATGGAACACAATAATTCTTATTGACTTCCATCTAGTAATAGAAGTATTAATTAGATATCTTGTAACGACAAGATATGAATTGTAGCTTTAAATAATAAGACAAACGATTGTCCTATCATTTAAGCAAAGTCTTCTATAGTATTCTTTCAAGTCAAGTAATGGACTAGGGTTCCATGATCTTGATAAGATTATTCTATAACAGTTATGACATGAACCAAATAAGATTTGGACCTTGCCCATATATCAAGAGTTTTATTGTTTAGTACAGCTAGTAATGAAAAGGTGTAGACGACACATGACCCAATTAAACAATATACATGAGATGTATGACTACCACTAAACAAACTTGATATATATTAAGTTTATTTTACTTCATTTACATTGATGATTAAAATCATTAAATATGGATATGTGTGTGACACAAATTAGAAATCTTTGAAATTGTCAAAGAACTTAAACAATGAAGAACATAGAACTCAATAAAAGTATTTAAATCATATGAATAAGTCATATCAGTAAATACTTAATTAAGGTGTAAAATAACTAATTTATCACTTCATGTTTGACATGACTTGATTTAAGATAGTTTAAATACATCATTGACTCTTAAAATATTTCTTCTTATAGTTAATCTTTACCCACAATTGGTTCCCCTTTTAAGATGATCATAAAGACACCATATGCGATATGGGGTAAGAGCACCAAGTTTGCCTTTATGAAATTTTGGATCGGAAATTTATTAGATAAATTTAAATCCAAATTAAATGAATAAATATGTGGAAGTATTCTTAGGGATACTTATCTTATATCACTCCAAAAGACAAAAGTTGTTTTGTGGCTAGGTTTGAATCATTCCTCTAGTGGGAGTCTGTCTCTAAGAGAGACAGTGGGAGTGATATATAACTTGAATTATTCAAGTACTACAATACATATTTATTGGAATGGGAACACAAACCGGTTCCTCGAGTTTGTTGAAGGACCATTGATTTGAGTTGCACAAAACCTTAGATAAGTCTAACATATCACATGGATAAAGAGTCTAATTGGATTATGACTCAGCAAGGTGATATGGTTTTCATGATAGATGAAGCTTTGAATTTCTAAAAGGTCGTAAGACGGTCTAAATTGTGAGAAGTGGCTAAATGCCATGAAATTTTAAAATAGAAACCATATACACTAACCTTATGTAGATAATGGTTATATCTTTAAGATGAGTAAGACTCATACGATGAAAGTGATTATTCTTATTGAATATTGATATGGATGGTATTGAGAATATCTTTTAAGATTTGATTGATCATTAAAGGTTTCACGCAAAATCATAATGCAAATTATGATTAAACCCTAAATGTAATTAATAGTAAAACTAAAGATCTGTTTGATTGTTTTATTAAATGTTGTACCACATGTTTTGGTGGATGGATAACAAAGTTGCATTCCTTAATTGGAATGACCTCATATAAATGTACTAGACATATATGTAGGGTTTTGTTGATCAAAGGATACTAGAAAGGTGTACAACTTATAAGCTATCTAATTTTGATTAGATAGAGTTCTCATAAATTAATTATTATTTGTTCATGTTATGAAGTTTTGAGAAAACAAATTAATAAGGAAAAATCTATCTAATTTTGATTAGATTAAATAAGTTTAAATATTTGTTCCTTTTGAAAGTTTTATGGAAAACAAAGTAATGAAGGACAAATATAAATCTTGTGCACACAAGGATTTAGTGGGAGTAATTGTAAAATTAAAACTGGTGTTATATGTGGATGACATATTAATCATCAACAATATTTTCCTTATACATGTAAGACATGGTTAAGGAAATAACTCTTGATGAAATACTTAGGCAAGGATTCCTAAAGAGTTAGGAATAACGTATGTATTTAAGTGAAAAATTCTTAAGGAGTTGGGAAAAGCCTATGTACATATATTAGCAAAGTGTTGAGACACTTAATGTGTGAAATTATTGCGTATCACATGATTGATTTTGTCTAAAGCACAATATCATATCTCATTGGATGAAAAAATGGCACGTGAAAAATAATCCATATACATTGGAAAATAGGATTGATCATCAACATCATGATATGTACTAAATCTGATACACCACATGATTGTAACACAATCAGTTAAGTACCTAAATTGAAATTAGTGTGTGACACTAACTAGCTTTCAAGAATATCCTTGAAGAACTCAAAGGAACTAAGGACTATTTCTTGAAATAAATAAGCATGGGAAGGATCATTATAAGGAAGTTATAATGATGGCTAGTTTCCATACCGATGTATTGTATATCATGCTTGAATATAAACATTAGAAGCTATAAGCTAAGCTTCGTAGCATGTTTGTTTCAGTTATAGAAGTTAAGTAATCAAGATTGGATCGTTTAGCTCATAGTTAAGCTAAAACTATGTTTCCAGTGTTGCAAGTCACATTAATCACATTAGTGATGGTAATGGTTTAATCTTGCAAGAACACTTGAGAATAGATCTCACCGACAATTCATGAATATACTTAGACACTTCTATATTTCGATAGAGATCGAAATAGAACGTTGGAAGATACGTAAGATACCAACCTAGGAAATAGTTCCTTATCCACTAACCAAGCCTCTAGCGCAGTTGAAGCGTGATGGGCATACTAAGGTCTATAGGTATTAGAGAATACTTGATTGGCCTTAGTGCTAGTGGGAGATTGTTGGAGTAAGCCCTAAGAGCCAATCTAATTTCATAGTATTTGCTTTAGGACTTTAAATATAAATAAGGCATTTTCTTTATTATGTTTGTAACGTCCAAAATATTAATGAAGTCCCTAGAATAGAAAGTCCGTTTAATATTAAGTGTGACTTAATCATGAGATTACATTAAACATAAGGAGGCTATTCTTAAAGTATCTGTAGTCGAGCTTTAAGGTGAAAAGGGATAACCTTAAAGCATAAAGACTATTATGAAGATAGACTGATGATCGCATCTCATGGATCATAGGATAAGGAGTTATCAAGTCTTGACATAGGTATAAAAGATTATACCGGATTGACCCACTATAAGAGTACTACATGCAAAGTTATGCAAAGTGTCATAAGTAACTCTTATGGTGATAATGGTGTAAACCGCCCTTAGACCTGAAACCACTTTGTACCCTAGACGTGGAGTCAAGTGCTTTGTTGCTGATCTAATGTTGTCCGTAACAGGACAACCATTGCCAACGTTATGGAAACCTACAAGGGTCACACACATAAGGACAGTCTAATATTGAGATAATTAAAGGAACACCGTAAGGTACGGTGCATGTGTAAAGTGATAAGGGTATCACGGTAATTTAATTGAGCAAAGAGCAACATAGGATATGGTGGGAGGGCGCGCACATGAGTACTAACACTCATGAGGAGCGCGCGCCCTAGCCTATGTGTCTTGTTGGGCTTTGCCCAACAAGATATATTTTTTGTCACAAGATATATTTTTTGTAACAAGATATATTTTTTGTGACAAGATATATTTTTTGTAACAAGATATATTTTTGTGACAAGATATATTTTTTATGACAAGATATATATTTTTTTTGTGTGCTCATGACAAGAGTTGTCTTGATGCATAGGACAAGAAATATCTATAAATAGAGACCTCTTGTCATAGCTCAAAACATACCAAAAAGCACAAGAATGTTTTAGAGTTGGAAAACCCTAAAATAATTCCTCTCTCTCAATATTCTTGCATAGCCTTCAAGCATAAAGGGCTAGCACTCTATTGAAGGTGACTGTTCGTGTGGACTAGTTAGAGGCGTGGGTGATCTTCATCAACGCTCGTGATCATCTTGTTCGTGATTCAAAGGTTCTTCCCTACAAGAGGTAAAAACCCTAAAACACATATCATGCTCATTCGTAAGGATCAAACTAAGGAAATTTTTTGAATTCCGCTGCTTAAACTATTGCTATTTTCCTTCAATTGTTCAGAGAAGAGGAATGTTAACATGGTTTCCTACAAAGATGCTCAGTAGATACTGTTGGATGAGTCTATGGCGGATTGGGGTAAGGTGATAGAGGTTTCTGGAAACAAGTACCGTGAGGGTTTAGGTCTTGATGCAGCTGGTAAGTCCACTAAGCATGACAGTGTTATCACACCTATTGGAGATACCTTTAAGAGTGCTGGTTATGCTAACCCTCCTGTTTCAGATGTGCATGCTGTTGTGGATGAGGAGTCTGAGGAAAATGTTGATTTTGTGACCCCCTGAGGGATATGCTACAATTGGAGCGTTGAGGATGCTCCTTCTTTTGCTTTCTGCTCGGAGTAATGTTTTGTTTCTATTTTTTTCAAAATCTTTCATTCTGCCCAAGATGAGAGTATGCATGTTTTAGGGCCTATGTTTAAAATTTATATTTCCTTTCGTCCTGCCCAAGGCGAAAGATGAACTATTGTCGGGCTTTTTTTATATTAATGAAGTCATCAATAATAAAAGTTATTTTTATGTCCATATTTATTGCCTTAAGTTTTTCTTGCTTTTTACCTTTTTCTGAAAATATGGTAACACAAAGAACATGAAATATATCTTTCAAAAAAATCTGCATATGCTTACTCTACTTTAAATCTATTTGTTTCTAAAAAAATCAAGCATAATTCATATTTGCAGATTATTTGTTATTGAACCCGTTGAATACGATGAATCTATGCCCTTTTCCAACTTTGAATTCCCTGTGTTTGAGGCGGAAGAGGAGGATGAGATTCCTAATGAAATTACTAGGTTACTTGAGCACGAGGAAAGAACCATTCAACCTCACAAGGAGCCCATTGAAGTGATTAATTTGGGTACTAAGGAAGACAAGAAAGAGGTAAAAATTGGGGCACTGTTGGATGCCGATGTCAAAAGCAGGTTGGTAGAACTTCTTAGAGATTATATGGAGGTGTTCGCTTGGTCTTTTCAAGATATGCCAGGGTTGGATACTAGCATTGTGGAGCATCACTTGCCGTTGAAGCCTGAATGTCCACCAGTCAAGCAAAAGTTGAGAAGATCGCACCCCGACATGGCGGTCAAGATCAAGGAAGAGGTTCAGAAACAGATTGATGCTGGTTTCCTTGTTACATCAGAATATCCTCAATGGTTGGCCAACATAGTTCCGGTTCCGAAGAAAGATGGTAATGTCAGAATGTGTGTTGATTACAGGGATTTGAACAGAGCTAGTCCGAAAGATTATTTTCCATTACCTCACATCGATACGCTGGTTGACAACACAACAAGATTCAAAGTTTTCTCCTTCATGGATGGGTTCTCTGGTTACAATCAGATTCGAATGGCTGAAGAGGATAGAGAAAAGACTTCTTTCATTACACTTTGGGGGACTTTCTGCTACCAAGTGATGCCTTTTGGGTTGAAAAATGCGGGTGCTACGTATCAAAGAGCAATGACCACTTTGTTCCATGATATGATGCACAAAGAGATTGAAGTTTATGTTGATGATATGATTGCCAAGTCTGGTACTTAAGAGGACCATGTTGACCATCTTCTAAAGTTGTTCCAGCGATTGAAGAAGTACAAGCTTCGCTTGAACCCTAACAAATGTACTTTTGGTGTTAGATCTGGGAAGCTGTTCGGGTTTATTGTAAGTCAGAAAGGTATTGAAGTGGATCCTAGCAAAGTAAAAGCCATTTGAGAGATGCCTGCGCCAAGAACTGAAAAGCAAGTGAGAGGATTCCTTGGTCGTTTGAACTACATTTCCAGATTCATATCTCACATGACTGCTACATGTGGGCCGATTTTCAAGCTTCTCCGCAAAGACCAGACAATAGTGTGGACAAAAGATTGCCAGAAAGCTTTTGACAGTATCAAAGAGTATTTATTAGAACTTCCTATTCTGATTCCTCCTGTTGAAGGAAGACCGTTGATTATGTACCTCACTGTGTTAGAAGATTCTATGGGTTGTGTGCTTGGTCAACAAGATGAGACTAGTAAGAAAGAACATGCAATTTATTATCTGAGTAAGAAGTTTACTAACTGTGAATCCCGTTACTCTATGCTTGAAAAGACTTGTTGTGCCCTAGCTTGGGCTGCCAAACGTCTCCGTCAGTACATGCTTAATCACACTACTTGGTTGATATCTAAAATGGATCCAATCAAGTATATCTTTGAGAAGCCTGCCTTAACAGGGAGAATTGGACGTTGGCACATGTTGTTGTTTGAGTATGACATTGAATACCGTACTCAAAAGGCAATCAAAGGAAGTGTTCTCGCAGATCATTTGGCACACCAGCCAATTGATGATTATCAATCTCTCCAGTTTGATTTTCCTGATGAAGACGTTATGTATTTGAAGATGAAAGATTGTGATGAACCTCTGTTTGGTGAAGGTTCTGATCCTGAAGATAGATGGGGCTTGGTTTTCGATGGAGCTGTTAATGGTTATGGTAATGGAATTGGTGCAGTTCTTATTACTCCTATGGGAAATCATATCCCGTTCACTGCAAGATTACTCTTTGACTGTACAAACAACATAGCAGAGAATGAAGCTTATATCTTGGGTATCGAAGAAGCTATTGATTTGAGGATCAAAATTCTTGACATATATGGAGATTCATATCTCGTGATTAATCAGATCAAAGGAGAGTGGGAAACTCGCCATCCTGGCTTGATTCCATACAGAGACTATGCAAGGCGTCTGCTGACCTTCTTCAACAAAGTGGAGCTCCATCACATTCCTCGTGATGAGAACCAAATGGAAGATGCTTTGGCTACTTTATCTTCCATGTTCCAAGTCAATCGATGGAATAATCTACCTCGTGTTAATATTACAAGACTTGAAAGACCTACTTATGTGTTTGTTGTTGAAGAAGCAGATGATGATAAACCGTGGTTCTATGACATCATGAATTTCCTACAGTATCAAGATTATCCGCCTGGGCATCTAAAAAAGATAGAAAGACTTTGAGGAGATTGTCTGGCAATTTCTTTCTGAATGGTGATGTTCTTTACAAGAGAAATTTTGACATGGTCTTGCTCCGATGTGTGGACAAGCGTGAAGCTGAACAGTTGATGTTTGAAATACATGAGGGTTCCTTTGGTACCCATGCCAACGGACATGCTATGGCCAAGAAAATACTGAGGGCAGGTTATTACTGGATGACCATGGAATCTGATTGTTGCAGATATGTGAGAAAATGTCACAAATGTCAGATTTATGCTGATAAAATACATGTACCACCCACTCTGCTGAATGTGATTTCTTCACCATGGCCTTTCTCGATGTGGGGCATCGACATGATTGGAATGATTGAACCAAAAGCTTCGAATGTTCATCGCTTTATTCTAGTGGCTATTGATTACTTCACTAAGTGGGTTGAGGCGGCCTCTTATGCTAATGTTACCAAGCAAGTTGTTGTCAGATTTATCAAGAATCATATTATCTGTCGGTATGGTGTTCCAAGCAGAATTATCACTGATAATGGGTCGAATTTGAACAATAAAATGATGAAAGAGTTATGTGACGAATTCAAGATCGAACATCATAATTCTTCTCCTTACAGGCCCAAGATGAATGGTGTTGTTGAGGCAGCGAACAAAAACATCAAGAAGATTATTCAGAAGATGGTTGTTACTTACAAAGACTGGCACGAGATGTTACCTTTTGCTTTATATGGATACCGTACTTCAGTTCGTACATCAACTGGGGCAACTCCATTTTCTTTGGTATATGGTATGGAAGCAGTACTCCCAGTAGAGGTTGAGATCCCGTCAATGAGAGTTTTGATGGAAGCCAAGTTAACAGAAGCTGAATGGTGTCAGAAACGCATGACTGCTCTGTGTCATGGACAATTATACCAAAATAGGATGAAACAGGATTTTGACAAGAAAGTTCGTCCTAGAGAATTCAAGGAAGGTGATCTCGTGCTCAAGAAGATTTTGTCTTTTCAACCTGATGCAAGGGGCAAGTGGACTCCTAATTATGAAGGCCCATATGTTGTCAAGAAAGCGTTTTCCGGTGGTGCTATGATTCTTACAAACATGGATGGTGATGAACTCCCTCGTCCAGTAAATGCAGATGCAGTCAAGAAATACTTTGTCTAAAAAAAAAAAGAAAAAAATGTGTATACAGCTCGTCAAGCTGAAAACCTGAAAGGGAGGCTTAGTCAAAAAAGAGGGCGTCTTGGTGAATCGAAAACCCGAAAGGGCGGTTCATACAAAAATGAGACAAAAAAAAAAGAATGTATACACTTCCCGGTAGATTGAAAACCTGAAAAGGCGGTCTAGGCAAAAATTAGGGAATAATACAAAGTAACTACATTCACTCGAGTTCGATCACTTGAGGCATATGTTTGATCTGCAAAGAAGTGGTTATCAAAATCATTTGTACTTGGAAGTCGAAAACAAAGTTGGAATTCAAAGTTGTTAGGGAGAATAGATTTATTGTATTCAATGTACCCTTTTCATATTAATTACCATTTCCAACTTTGTAATGATCCATGAAGTCATGCTATTGGCAGACTACCATTTTAATACATGATCTTGAGCCCTCATCTTTTTGTTTGGATTTCTTATTTTTATTCTTACAAAAATTGCTTTGCATTTTTTGATGATTTCTATTAATTTAAAATAAAAAAGACATATTTCAAAAAGCAAATACAAATATATATTTTGATAAGAAAAAACTTATGCATTTTTGATTAAAATGGAAACAAATTCGTTTCTTCTAGCAGGACAAAAAAGAAGGAATATCTACAGTTGTTTCAATTATGGTTGATCCCGATGTACAAAGTTTAGTTTGATATATACAGTCAATTTGAGAAATGGACACCTCCCAATGAGGTTCATATGGTTGTGCTACTTTTCAACAGAGTTTGATTCATATTATTGATTGATAAGGGATTTTATTTCAACAATGTGGTGTTTCGCCAATAGATTTTGTCCGTGTTGTTCTGAATACAATCGAGTGGAATGCAGTTCGCTTCAGTTAAAGCGGTATTTCTCCAGAGAAGTTGCATTCTCCCCAAGAAGAGTTCTCTTACTTCATATACAGCAACATATACACCATATGGAAATGTTTTGAGTTACAATACGATGTTGGCTTGTGTCTCCGGTTTGGTCACCTTGTTTGTCCAACAATCGATGTTCAACATACATATATACATACATACTTTCATACATACATACATACATACATACATACATACATACGTACGTAGCATTTACGTTATTTATACATTACTACATCATCCACAAACTATTGTTCACTTGTTTCGTTTGTGTCTACAAAATAGAGTCGGGAGGGGTGTATCATTCTTCTCAATTTAGAGTGTCAGCTTAGGTAGAAAAGTGTACGTCTCTTGTTTCAAATTTCCCCACTAGACCTTTCTCTTGTGGAAGACGGTTGTTTTAGTTTTTCCTATAACAAAAAGGAAAATTTAGTTGAACTTATTCATCAACTGAATACAAGGTCTTGTTTACAGTTTCCCTCCAGTTTATTCCCGGATTAAACATCAATTCAAAGCAACAAATGACAAGTTTTCCATACAAGAAGCTTGCAACTTTACCAAATACATCTACAGTTCCTCAGGTGGTTTCACCCAAATGAATCCTATCATGATAGGGTCATATAGATACATACACTTTTGTTAAGGAATTCATATTACCATCTACACATTGTTGTCGCACAACCGGCAGTCGGTAATATGGAGACATTGTCTTTTTTCTACAATCCGTCTTTTTGTAAGGCGGTGGACAATGTTCTTCTTTCCTTGAAGCCATGTTACCCGACTTACACATTGTTGTCGAACAACCGGCAGTGGGTAACATGCAGACGTTATTCTTTTCCTACAATCTGTCTCTTTGTAAGGCGATAGATGACGCTCTGGCTTCTTCAGTATATTGTCGATCTACACATCGCTGTCGCACAACCGGCAGTAGGCGGTATACATCTTCATCAGGTATATTGCCAATCTACACATCTCTGTCGAACAACCAACAGTAGGCAATATACATTTATGACAAGTTATGTTGCCAATCCATACATCGCTGTCGAACAACCGGCAGTAGGTAACATACATGTTTGAAATACTACCAATTTACACATCGCCGTCGGGACATACAACGGTGGACAATGTTTTCCCAGTGTTTTACTTTGTTCCCCAGTGGAGTTTGTTCTCCTAAATAGATTTGAGATACACTTGTTGCTCTTTTCCAGTTAGGCCGCGTCTGTTCTTCCCCTGTGGAGTATCATTTATTTTCTCTTGTTTGTCTTCCCACAATGACATTCTTACAAAAATTCAAAAAAAGAGTCATAATTTTGCATACGCATTTGCATCATAAGCATCGTCAGAGGATTTTAGGTCCAAAAATGATGCATATTTTATATTTAAGTCTCTTCAATCCCGTTCAGACAAAGATTTTTAATCTTCATCTTTTCGAGTGAAGAAACTTAAATAGGGGCAGCGGTTGTACCCCAATTTTTGGACCTAAAATCCATGCATTTTTTCGTAATTTAATCAAGATTTACATTTCTCTGACTCTTTTGTTTTCTTTTCCTTTTATTTATTTAATTATTCTTTTTTTTGCAATAATATTGTTAAAGATCACTTACTTGTTTTGTTTTCACTTCACCAATGTAGCTAACACTTTCTTGTTGTTTTTTTTTCAGTGTTCCTTATAAAAAAAAAAAAGCAAGAAGAGAAGTTACATTATTTTATGCATATGTCATCGTAATTTATCTTGCTTTATGGTATTACATACTAACGAGAAATAAGTTGATTAATTTTTTTCTTTTCACTCGTTTTTGCTTTATTATTATTATCACTTCTTTTTCTTACTCATAATTTTATCGACTCTTTTCTTTATGTCACTTTCATACAAATTAATCTAGGAAAACAAAATGGTTATTATTATGATAATAGCTCTTTTTTTTTCTTTTCTTTTTTTCTCTTTCTTCTTAGGTCACGTTTTTCACTTTTCTTATTTTAATTAAAATTTTCTCTAGGTTAATCCTTTTTCTAACATTAATTTTATTCCTTTAGGGTGAAGTATGTTTTATTTCCCCTTTTCAGGTAAGTTGAAGAAAATACAAAAAATGAAGTAAAGGAAAATCATCCATTTCTGGAAAGACAAATCCATCTCACTAAAACCAGTACTACTAAGACCATTTCTTGAATCAGCACATGGTCTCATTTTACAACTCAACAGAGTAACTTCTTTTTACAGCTATACCACTACAATTACAAAAAAAAACCTAACGACCACAACACCAACAAACAATTCACTGTCCATTTTTTTTCTTTTTTACCATATAACAGATGGCAACCTCACAATTGATCATCAAGGACACAACAAGAAGATTACAAAACTATCATCATTTCCACCTGCTACCTGACCCTCTATAAAAGCCAGCAACAGTGACATAAATTTTTAGGGTTTTTAGACAGAAAATGGCAAAGAAGGATAGAACCAAAATCACAGAAAAAAAAACTAAAACAACAACAAACCAAAATCAACAAACCCCTTTTCACACACTGTGAAAGGGTTTGTTAGAATTCTTTTCTCTATCCGTTTCACCACCACCTCACACCAGAGAAGAAAAGAGAAAGGGTTAGAAGAAAGAAAGAGGAAGAAACCGAGAAGAAAGGAGAATCAGAAAACAGAAACAGAAACAAGAAGAGGGAAAGGAGACTTACCGAGAAGACTCACTGCAGGGAAAGGTAACTGAATCGTTCTTTCATCTGTTTGCATTTTGCATGTTCGTTGTTTTGTTCGCTGCTTCTCTCTGTTTTTCCAGATCCATGGTTTAGATCTATGTTTTTGCTTTGGTTGTGAGTTAGTTTATCAATGTATGTTGTTGAATCAAACTTAAATTGCATGAATCTGTTGATTTTAGATTTAGGGTTTTTAATTTGGGAATTAGGTTTTTTCAGATCTGTAGCTTCAATCCGGAGATTTGGTAGTTTGTTTGTTGTTTTTGATCATAGATTTGCGTTAGACGATGATTTCATGTAGGGTTCATGTTTATAGCTTTCGGATTTGAGTATATTTGTATGATTTCTGGGTTTGGTTTTGAGTTTTCGTTTTTTCTGGGTTTTGGTGTTGAATGTATGAGTTTTCCGATGAGTTTTTCGGCGAAAACTCATCGGAAACTGGGAGATGATGAGAGAAACGAGAGAGAGGCGGAGAGGAAGAAAGAGAAAAAAAAATGAAAAATGAAAATGTAGTACATTTTTTTGATTATATACCTCTGTTTTTTTTTCTCAGCGCGCCCCCCCACTGGGTTTTGGGTTGTGATTTCAGATCTGGGCTCAAACATTTGAGCCCAATCCACCCACCGCTTCAGTTTTTGTTATGTTTTTTTTTATTCTATTTTGTTTTTATTTATTTATTTATTTTTGTGATATAATTGTTAGTTTATTCTATTAGTCTTCTTGTTGATTCACATGTAGGTATGCTTATATTTTTTGCTTATGTTTAGTTTCTATTACGTTATGAAATTTGTCAAAATATATATATATATATATATATATATATATATGTGTCTTATTTTCACATGAAACTTTGTTTTTTTTATTTATGTATTTAGTTATAAGTTTTTTGTGTTTGATTTATCGTGAAAGGAAAAATAAATAAAAAATGAATGAAATGAATGAAAGTTTTTTCTTTTGAATAAAAGTGGTTGAGTATTTTTTATTGTTGTTTGAATGACACTTGACTTCTACCATATCCATCTAATTGCACATTTTAAGTAGTATGCTTAATTTGAATTCTTTTCTTAAGCGTTAAATCTTAGGTTTTATTTTCTCTTTGGCTCTTTTTGTTTATTTTCCTATGCTTGATTAGAATATAAAAAAAATAAAAAAAACTATATGTTTAGACTTTGTATGATTTTGGTACGACATGTTCTTCTTTTTATTTTTGACTTTGTTTTTTTTTAGTTATTAAGTACATGAGTTGTTCTTTTACGAAGTGTTAGATTTTCTTTTTTTTAGATGCCATGAATGAAAAAATGTCAAGTTAGTGTGTATGCTTATATGCTATCCTTATATTTGCTTTACGCTAAATTTATGAAAATGTGGCATGTTTGTTTTTCCTATTTTGGTTTTGTTAGTTTGATTATATAGGTAATTTTGTTAAGATTTTTTATATGCCATGAAAAATGATTAAGTGAAGTTTTGAATTCAACGTGCTTTCTCTTCCTTCATTTTATATTCACATATGACATATCTTTATGAATTTTTGCATTTTTAGAGATAGAACCACTTGTATTATGTATGGTCATGCATTCTAAGACAAGACACATTTTTTTTTACATCACATTTTTCACATTGCATTTTACTACTCATTCTCATTACACTACATCACATTTTTATGTTTTTGCATGATTACAAGACATTTGATACTACTTTTTTTTTATAAAAAATCACATTACAATTTCACATAACATGTTTCATTTCACATTTTTTTACATGCATACATGCATCTTAGGTTAGGACATTGCATCATTCGAAAAATGCACGTTGGAGACAATATCTTACTTTTTAGATCATTGAGCTCTAACACTTGCAATAAAAATTAAGGACCATTTTTTGCCTAAATTCATGCATTCATGCTTTGACGTTTGTTTCTTTTCTTTTGCTTGTTCCTTCTTGATTAAACTTGTGTTGCTTCATGATATAATATAATTGGTATGGATCGTAAATGCCTTTGAATGTTTTTTTCTTTACATGCCACATGATTTTTCCTTTCTTTGTTTCTTTGATAATTTTGTTGCTTGGTCTCATGAGTGTTCTATGTATTTGTGTTTAAATTTGTTTTATTGTGACTAAGTATAAAAAACTCTTTTCTACCTCCGTCTCATTTTCACACACATTCCACTTCAATTTTAAAATACTACTCCTCTTTACTATGTCTTTTAGGTGCATTCCATTCTTATATTTAGTTTTCGCACTTGCATTTTATCTTACTTTATAGCTTTTATGCATTGCATTTATTTATTTATTTATATCGTTAATTATTTATTCGCTCGAATTCGATATGGTTGTAAATATTAATTATTCAATTGGGTTGTAATAGTGTAGGACTTTATTTATTGCTTTTATTGCTTTCTTAGTTTACACTACACGCACCAAGCCATAAAAATCATTTCCAAGCGAAAGAGCTTGTAATCAAATTCCAATTGGTTATGGGACCTCTCGCGACAAAATTTCCTCCATAACCCGAAAACGCTATTTTATAACAAAAAGAAAAAACAAGCGTAGATTCATTTAGTCGCAACGTCTTATATGTTATGTCACAAATACATTTTTTATTTCACAAATATTTTACTTACAACATCTTTTCTTTTCTAAACAACAAATTATTTTTACAAACATAATAATTCATTATTACTTGTTCCTTTTGCTCTCAAAATTTTTATTTACTTATACTACTTTGAATCAATTAAAATAGATCTTTATCATTATTTGTCCTAAATTTCGAATGTCCCTATAAATATTAGCAAGACTTAGGTCATATTTGTTGTTGTTGGGGAAGGGTGTCCCCAAAGTTGATTTTGGGTCGTACATCTCTCAACCGAGATAAAGTATGATCTAGCGTGTTTATATTGACATTTAAAAAGTGAGACTTAAAATGACATCAATCTATTACTTTCATATAACACTTTTTACAACTTTCTCTTGACACATCTTCTCTCTCACTTCTTACATCTTCTCCCCCATTTCTCTTTAAAGTATATACTCTTTTAAAAGCACCAAAAGAAGTTTATAAGAGGGTACCATGGGATACCATGGGCGCTTAAGGTGCACACACCTTCCTTTTGCGCAATTAACCCCCGTATCTAGAATCTCTCTTAGTTTTTCGATCTTTTCCCCTCCAATTGGAAATGAAAAAATCAGCTGTAGTGGGGTATGTCTCAAAAAACCCGCAACAAACCTTACAATATATAATAAACATAAAGGACTAAACTAAACTAAGCCCAAATATAACAAAAGGTCCATTACATTATTATAATCCACTAATATATTATCTTACAACAACATCTCTATTCATATCTTATATGTATCTCCACCAATTATCAATAAAATATCTCCTTAATTTGCTTCCAATCACTAATCTACAAATTTATGTGCTTCAGTGGCAGCAATTAACATTTTTGCATAACTTTAGTCAACAAGATTACTACTACAACACTAGAGTAAAAATAGTGAACAATATAAATATTCAAAACAACAAAATGTTAACCACTGAGTATAAGAATCAAATTTTCGAGATGTCTGAGCATGAATGATAATTTATTGTATTTAACATATATCGGTGATGATAATAACAATCCCATACAAAACCAGTATAATGTACACAGAGTGTCAAAATCTAAACATAGTTAGGCGTCAATGGTATATATAGAAAATATTTTCTTTTTTTTTGACAAAATGGAGGAAATATTTTATAAAATATGGGATTCTTCAATTTTAATTTAATGCCCACAAATAATTTTGAATAAATAAAACTAGCATTTGAGTTCAACCAAAAAATAAGGACACGGTTACCTCAAATCATAAAAGACATAAATAGGCACCCAAATGCATGTATGGTCATGATTTTGCAATTAACACAAATAAGTAATATTTCAACAATGAAAATTAAATGAGTTGAAAAGATAGAACCTGAAAGAAATATATGCGGCACAACATTCACAAACTTACAATCAAATTCACCAAGCTCTTTGCATGTCGCCCACAATTCTTCTACTTTAGCTAGTGATCAAAATCTTCACTAATCATTTTCCATTAACAACAATATAAACAATTATAAAATGAAATTTGTGAGCATTAGGTTTTATAATGATAATTCTATGCCAAAGAAATACTATTAAGATTGTTGGAAAAATTAGACATAGAATTATATCTGTTAGACTACTTGGCTTGTCGCTTAGAAGGGGGGGTTGAATAAGCGACCCAAAATACAATTAACGATTTTTCGGTTTTTCAAAATCAAGTGCCCGGAAGCCACCTAGATTGGTAGTCTACTTTGCGCATTTCGAACAAAGGAAGTGTAGTATAGGCTTAAGAATAATAATGATAAAATGAATGTCTAATCGAAGTATCGAGACAAGTGATCAATTCAAATTTTATTTATTACTTTGAAAATGTTCACACAAATTATTATATGGTCACAAATCACTATTGCAAGCAAAGTATAAAACACTTGAATTTTAGCGAACACTAGGCGTTCGCTAGAATTCAAGTTTTTCCAAATTAACAATTTATCGAAAATTAAAGAGTAGGGATCGAGAAAAAAACAAACACAAGATGATCTGGGAGCTCCATAGCTTTCTTGTCGTCCTCGCGGTCGGCCGGTATGTCTCCCCCCAAGTTGAGATTTTTTAGAAAAATTCTCGAAAATACAAATGCACAAATCTTCACTAATACAATACACGAATATACAAGACTCGATCTTCCTATTCGGTTGTAGCTTCTATGAAACCTATGCGATCCTCAACCCAATCACGACTTCTACCTCTGATTCCAACGATTGATCCTTACACCATTCATTTACCCAAGAAACCTTGTGACATGCGTCCAGCCGATTACCTCGTCGTATTGTGTTGATCCTTCAAGCAAGCACGCTTCTTGAATCCTTGATGAGAAACTCCTTAAAGCCAATTCCACTTGAGCACGCACTGATTCACCATGCTACGTCTTGAATGTTATTCTTCAATCACACTAAAACTCCATGATCAAACCCTTATTCAACCTTGAAGAAATTGCTAATTGAAGAAAGATGAAGAACTTGACTTTAATTCCCTTTTGATCCAAACTTTCCACAAGACTCTTGATCAAAAGTATTTTCAATTAATTTTGATAGTTCTCATGATTACAACAAAACCCCATGTAGCTATTTATAGAGAAAATAGAATGGAGTAAATTTAGGCACAATTTAACTGATATGTATCGATACAAGTACTAATATTTATCGATACAAGTCCCTAACAGCGTACAAAATTTAAGTTTTGCAATTATGTATCGATACAACTTCGAATATGTATCAATACATACACTAGAAAAATCAGAAATCAGGACTGATTGTATCAAAACATGAAGCAATGTATCGAAACATAATGTTTTCTCTGGTTTTAAGAGAGACTGATGTGTATCGATACATGCAAGCATGTTTCGATACACAGAAGCTCCTTTGTCCTCTTTCAGAACAATTTGTATCGATACAACAAAGCTATGTATCGATATAAATGCGTGATAATCACTCTGTGCAAATTTCAGAACATTTGTAATACATATAAGTATGTATCAATACAAAATACCTGTAAGTTGGTTTTTCAAAGTTTAGAAAATATTTTTCGCTGTCATGTCAATTATAATGTTACCAAAATGTATTCTACTCTATTTTCAAGTGTTTTGAAAATTATTAAAACATGGAGGGGAACTGGTGCATTTACATTCTCCCCCTTTTTGATAATTGTCAAAACTATTGCATATGCTAAGTAAGGCTACCTAATATGCAAATACAAATAGCTACATGTTACATACGCAAACAACAACAAAGCTAACCACTAGCAAGCTCCCCTTAAGTTGATGCCAATTTGCGTATGAAGGTTGAACCGGATTCAAAAACTCATAGCTTTATCCTTAGCTTAAGCTTGCAATTCTTCTCTCCCCCTTTGACAATATCAAAAAGAATACAAGAATACACACTTGAGAAGTATCGAAATTCGAGATATTTTCAATAGTATAGTCATATCGTGCACTTACATTTGTCGAAATGCACTTTATAATAAACATCTAGATCAAATAATTAAGCAAAATATGCAGAATGATTATCAAAACATCGACATTTTAAATCATTCAAACATATCATACGGACGAATAATTAACAACACATCATGCATAAGCCATTATACATGAGAAATATCCATACAACCAAGTTGAGATATTAAAGTCATAGAGTTGCAACAAACAAAAAGATGTTCGAAAAAAAATCATTATGACTCTATACAAACGTTTATGTATGAAACACATATATTTACCAAGGTACAAACATTATGAATGTGACCAAAACTTATCAAAGCAAAAAAAAATCACATTTTCAATCAAAGTACCAAGAAAAAGCAATTTTACATGTTATGCACAACAATATATTACAACTATAAACAAACATATACAAACAATGATAAGAACTTAATGTTGGTATTAATTTAATAGAATTACATACACATGCTCAGCAATAAAAGATTAAACCAATAATCATACTTTAGGCGGAAGCAAAGAGTATGCATATGAAACACGATCTACGACATGTTTGATTTATCAAGAATAGATAATAACAATTAGGTATTAGGAATACCTGTATAAAGCTTTAATGACAACCCTCTCAACAACGGTGATAAAGAGAGGAGATGATCTGAAACAAACGTCAATTTCAACACGGTTAGCGGCGGCTGGTTTGGTTCTTCCTCAACCGGTACCTTTATGCCTCAAGTTCTTTTCAGATGGGGAGAAGAGAGAGTTTTGCCATGTACGGTGTATTGGGGACCATAGCCTCTTTTATATTGGATGAACATTAGGTTTTCCCATTATTCCGTTAATGGGCAATCCAAATATCTGACATCCACTCATATTGAGTCCATACCAACTAATTAATCAATTAATTAATTATCTAAATAGAAATCTAATTAGCCTATTGCTTCATTTGACCACTAATCAACTAAGGCTCTTAATTGATAAATAGAAAATATAATTAACAAATATTATTGGAATATCATAAAATATTTCAACAATCTCCCACTTGGGCTATATATTGTAATAATCTCACCACAGTCAAGCACACCACTCATTCAAGAGTTATAGATCAATAAGAGAATAACTCAACCTCCAACGCTGTAGTACACACCATCCTACACCATAGGAATGAACTCTCATAGATATAAAAAATGGATAGTAAACAACAATGGTCTCTCCCCCTCATAATCGAATAATATATTTTTTATCTTCAGATAGTAACAGCAAGAAAAAAAAAGATTTTTGTTTAAAGGGACAAACATATAAGACTTCCAATTATTAGGTGTGCTAAAGGGACAAACATAATACATTAATATACTTAAAATATATTTAACAATGACTATAATTTAATGAAAAACTTTAATAACTTGAGCAACACTAAAAACTACTCCTGCCTTCATGTACACATAGTTACATGAAAATCAATCTATTAGGACAATGGTACATACATTAGTACAAGTAAATAAAATTGATAATAAAGTTAAATAAAAAACAAGAAGAATTTATCGAAATTAATTGAAGCGTGTAAATATAGTGGGTGTAAAACTCGGCGCAAGCACAATATTATATTGCAATGAAGCCGCCACCATATTTTATTTATCCCATGAGGGGAAAGGAAAATAATGATAAAACCTTTAAGAGTCAGGTTCGGGAGTTGGTTACATGAGGGGAAGACGTTAACTCCCCCTCATATCCGTTGTACTCAACGGGAACCATTCGAGGAATTTTGTTTGCATAAACAGAAGTTAACCACATAAAAGGAAATATTACCGCATATTGAAATGAAAGGAAAAAAAGAGTTTTTTATTATTATTTGGCTTGACGAGATTACGATCTCGCTCCTACGTATTCCCCATGTACAATGAGAAATTCAAAGCTCAAGTAGTTCTTCCTGAAAAAAATTTGTTGGTTGGTTGTTTTTAATGAACAACATTTATGTCGCATTCCACTGATACGACAGTTTGCTTGTATGTTCGACTGAGGCTTAAGCGTTTGTCTGTATCAGTGGAATGGATAAAACATCTTCCTTTTAAGAAAAGAGATTGAAAAAGATTTAAGTTGAAAAAGAACTGACTGCGCAAGGGCAGGAAAAAGATTAAGTGTGTTGAGTTGTTTTTTAGAGTTTTGAAGAGAATGTTTAGTGAATGGGGATTGCACGCTACCACAAGATGTGCATCAGGGGTCGGGCTCACCCGGGCGGAGAAAGATGTGCACCAGACTCCCCCTTTTACCACTCAAGTTGAATTAAGAAAAAAGAACATTAATTAAGATGAGAATAGTACACCATCCGTGATGTGCACCAGGGACTGTACTATTCAGACCGAGAAAGGTGTGCACCAGACTCCCCCTTTTCACTTTAATCAATTAAATGTTCGTTAATTAAAATGAGAATAGTACGCTATCCACGATGTGCATCATGGACTGTACTATTCGGGCCGAGAAAGGTGTGCACCAGACTCCCCCTTTTTACTTTAATTAACGAATCATTGTTTTTTTATATTTTTTTTAAAGAAAGAAGTTTAAATTTCAAGGTCAGGTAAAAAGAGAGAGGTAGAAGATGAGAGAGATGCATGACAGATAATAATATCGATGATAAATGAATGACGATATATGAATTAAATAGCTCGGAGTAAATAAAACATAAGCAATTAAATCAAATGCTGAATAAACAAACATGAGTTAAATCACCAAACATCATATCAATTAAGTGTAGATTAACGGATTAAAATTAATAGAAGTGGAAATAAGTTTTTATTATATAAGTGATTTTGTACATAATCACTTTTATAATAATAACTTATTTATAAAAATCACTTATTTTCAAAAGTGATTACATAATCACTTTTGCTAATAAGTAATTATTTCAGTTAAGCACTTTTTTTCTAAAATAAGAGTCAAAATTAATTTATTTCAATTAGGAGTTGCAAACAGTAAAATAAGGGGTGCAAACAGAAATTAAAGAAAAAAAACAAAATAAAAAACAAAGAAAAGGGCCCAAAAGCGATTGGGCCCATCATCCAATTGTCAGACCGGGCCGAGTCTGGTTACAAACCTGGTCCAGCTGACCCGCTCCAACACCCAGCTAAGGGGTGTGTGAGAAGCTTCGCAGCCTCTCATGCTGCGACACGTGGCAGAGCCACTCCCTCCTTCTTCTTTCTCACGCACAAACAGGAACCAGGAACGGAGAAGAAGGTTTCTCCACCGGCGCCACCGCAAATCGCTTTCCGGTCACCAAAACTAACAAGTTAATATACCAAAATCATCGGAATTTCGCAAGGAACTCAAATCTACCACTAGTTTTTACAAATAACGCGTAACAAAGGCGGTACGAACGAAAGAAGAAAACGGATCTAAGACTCAAAATGCATTTTTTGGCGAAATCGAACGATTCTAGCAAAAGGAAAGTAAAAATACAGGTCCTAGAAGCATGAACGATCAAACAACTACCTTGTTTGAAGCTTTAACGGACCAGATCGAAGTTTCTATGTTTGGCCGCGAGTTTGATCTAGTTTTTGGAGCTTTTCTGGTCGTTATTTGACGAAACCGACTTCGGATTTGGGCTCAGGAGGGTTTAAACTATAGGAATCAAGTGTTTGATTTTAGATTTTAGATAATCTTTGAGGTGGTGGTTGGTGGTGGCCGACGCGGTGGTTTTGGAATTCCGGCGGTGGCGCCGGAAAAGTGTTGGTGGTTGAGGGAGGAGAGAGTTTCTGATTTTTTATTTATTATTTTTCCCTTGGGATGTGTGTCCAATGATTGTGATTGATTAATTTAGTATTTATAGAGGAAGGATTAGGTGAATGGTATTTTTGTAATTTTGGGTTAGGAAAAGGTTAATATGATAATGGTGATGAGAAATGATTATGAGAGGTGTCATAATGTTTGATGATCTTTGATCTATTTTTTGTAAAAAAAATGCAATGAATAAATAAATAGAAAAATGAATGAATGCAAACGAAATAGAAAATATTTTATGAATTGATGCAAAATTCGCGGAGGACACGAAAACATTATTTTTTTAAACTATTTTTTTGTCGTTTCTTATAGAATAAGAAACAATTTTAAAAAAGGTATTTATTTTAAAAAGTTCAAAATTAGGGTATTACAGCTGCCCCTATTTAATTATCTTATACTCGAGTGCGTAAATAACTTGCGTATTTGTGCGCTCGTGGTAAAAGGTAATTAAATACAAATGCCCTAATTTTGTGATATGAAAGTCATGCAGTGAGATGAATGCAGATGAAAGATGAAGGTAGAAATCATACCTGGAGAAATTAGGAACTGGATACCTGATAAAGAAATGATCGTCTCCCCTCAGGGTGCGTGGATTCTCGATTGTCAGTGAAGACTAAACTTTTCTTGATTTTCAGCGAAGGCTGGACTTCCTTTGATTGCCAGTGAAGACTGGATTTTTTGGAGATGAACGATGAAGACTGGATTCCTTTTGATTGCCAGTGAAGACTGGACCTTTCTTGATTTTCAGCGAACCTTCTTTTGACTTTCAGTGAAGATTTTTCTAGCATTCAGCGAAGACTGAACTTTTCCTAGTGTTCAGCGAAGACTGAACTTTCTGGTTTTCAGTAAAGACTGAACTTTCGAGATGAACAGTGATGACTGAACCCTCCATAACTTTCAGTGAAGACCGAACTTTACTTTCTGACTTTCAGTGAAGACTGAACTTTTGAGACGGACAGTGAAGACTGAACCTTCTTTAACTTTCAGTGAATACTGAACTTTCTTTCTGACAATCAGTGAAGACTGAACTAAGATAATAGTGAAGACTGTACTCTCCTTGACTTTCAGTGAAGACTGAATTAAGATAACAGTGAAGACTGTACCCTCTATGACTTTCAGTGAAGACTGAATTAAGATAACAGTGACGACTGTACCCTCCATAACTTTCAGTGAAGACTGAACTTTTCTAATATTCGGTGAAGATTGAGCTTAAGATGACAGTGAAGACTGTGTTATTATTTGATTTTCAGTGAAGACTGAATTTTTTGCGACGAACGGTGAAGAGTAAACCCTCCTTAACTTTCAATGAAAACTGAACTTAGATGACAGTGAAGACTCTGTTTCTTTCTGATTTTCAGTGAAGACTGAACTTTTATGATATTCGGTGAGGACCGAGTTGAGATGGTACTGAAGATTGTAATTTAATTTTCAGTGACGACTGAACTGTCTTGATTTTCAGTGAAGACTGATCTTTGTATCGGAGTATTCTGCTGGAGTTGGAGGTACCTTTGAAGAAAGAAACTCACTAGGAGAGAAAACTGAATATTCTGCCAAGGCTTTAACAAAACCTTGAAAGAAATGCTTGATAATTGTCTTGCTGAGGAACATGGTCCATCAATCAACTTGTTGGAGATGCGGTACGTCGACTTTATTGGGGATATGGTTCTGAAACCAATTTGTTGAGGTAAGGCGTACCAACTTTAGTGAGGACCCAGTATGCTGACGAGCTTACTGGGTAATGATTTATTGATTTATCCACTTGGAATGTTGTGCATAAGTCAACTTTACTAGGGAAACCAGTTTAACAACCGACTTGCTGAAGATGCAGTGTTCTAACCGACTTACTGGAGATAACCATTTCAACCAAAACATTGGAGAAGTGATCTATCAAACTTTCTGTCTGAGAATGTGGTGCATGGACCGATCTGGTGGGGATGATGCTTTGTTGACCAATTCACTTGGGAAAAGATTCATCAACCCTTTTTGTTGAGAAAATATGGTTCATTAACCATTTTACTTGAGAATTAGGTACATCAACCTTTTTGACTGAATAAGAGATCCAAGTTCGCAACCTGTTAAAACAACATTTCATACCTGTGTTTCATGAATGCATGATTATGTATATCTGTTGCCTAAATGCAAAACTAATGCATATGAAATGTATGATCATATGCAGAAATGTGTGTGATCTTTTTTTGGGTTTGTATGAGTGCATGAATTTGCATGGATGAATGCATGGATTTGTATGCATGAATGCATGACTTTCTGAGTTTCTATTAAAGAGTGTTTGAATTTCCTGGCACCGAGGATTTGAGTAACTCTGTCATTGTTGAGATGAGGACCTTTGCAACCTTCTGTTGCGATATAGGTGTTCAAAAAGGCTTCTGAAGAGAAACAACAGCTATCTTTATCTGATGGAATCAAGAGATTGCCATGATTTTGTGTATTTAGGATGTCATTGGTTTCCCTTCAAACACTTTTTAATTTCAAAATAGTTTTGATATTTTCAAATGCTTTTTATTCACGATGTTTTGATGCTTTATTTGTCAAAAATAAGTAGCACTAATGCACACAATTAGAATGTAAAAGCAAACTAACAAACAGATGAATGAAAAATGAGAATTTACTAATTGTGCAAGAGTGCAGAATTTTTCAACTGGATGCAAAATCCCTTGATGAGGTAATTGCAAATTGAGGCTAAGATAATGGCAATGAAAATAAATGAATTCCACTAAATCATAATAATGCCATCTTTCTTCATGATCTCGACTTTACAAGACCTTGCCTTGGAGAAAGAAGACTGAGTCGATCTCTTCTGTTTGAAGTGTCACTTTCATGCACAATCAAGTATTGCAATCTTATGCGTTTCTTGAATTGTCTTGGACGGACTTTCTTGTCAAATGCCCCATTGACTCTTTGTTGATACACCTGACCAAGACACAAGGTTGTCATTCTCTTTTCTTCAATGAAGTTGAGTTGGTTAAGCTGGATATGAACCCATTTTGCTTCTTCAAACTTGGATTCTGTCGAGACTCTTAATGAAGGAATCTCAATTTCCACTGGGAGCACTGCTTTCATGTTATAAACTTAGGGAGAAGTGGGTTGCCCCTGTTGAAGTGTGAACTGTGGTTATGTATCTGTGAAGTGCGTAAGAGATATCTCGTGTTTGTCCTTGTATGTCTTCTTCATCTTTTGGTGCTTTCGAAGTAACTACCAAACTCATAATGTTGCTGGTTCTTAAGTAGTATACCGAAGTGGTCATGTTCACTTGACATTTTTCCATAGGCTTGCAAGAACTCTAAGCGACTAATCAAAGTTCAAACTCATGCACATTTTTGAGGTCTTTGAGGGTTGTAGCTTGGCTTAGGTAAAGGTGGGTTATTTTTTGAGAAAGTAGGCTTGTTTTTGGAGTTAGGCATCCACTACTCTTCCATTTTATATCATGCAACTTTTTATCTTGGGTACTTTTGATGAAATTGTACGAGAAAAGTCTTCTTTTGTGAGGAAACCTAATATTCATGTATTGGTTCCTTCCTATTGCTCTTTTGGCTTTCATTTTGGTTATTTTTTTTTCATTATTTTTTTGTAGAGACATAATTTCTTTTGAAATTTGTGATGAGTCTCGTCTCTTTTTTTCTATTTTTTTTTGTGTGATAGCTTTCTTTTTGTACTACCTAAAACTTTTGATGTTGGTAGTTCTATGATCATTATTGATTTTGATTGTTGCTAAAGACAAGAGTATTATAGCTTCTACCTAACTCCAAGGGGGGTAAACAGATGTAATCTTTTGGTCTATAGGCTTGTAATGTGGTTTGTCACCGAAACAAAAGGATATTTTTTCTGGCTCAAAAATGGTTAAGCAAAGGATAATAACATTCATAAGGGTGGCTTGAAAGGCTCTTGGTACCAAGAAAAGTGCCTCAATGCGCATAGGTCTGAACCAATTAATCAACAAAGAATTAGTGCAAGTTCTAGAAAAATGACAACTGCCCCTTGATATTGACAGTTCGATCACTTGTGTTTTGTGATAACTTGAAGACATATGTGATGATCAAGGCACGCTTGACATATTGCCCCATCATTTCTCAACCGAAGGGTATGACCTTGTAACAAAAGGTGCCCCTTGGGTAATGACTGCGGTTTTCCTTCACAATCTTAGGTGTCTGACTTCTTTTCTCTTTTTCATCAATCACCAGATCGATCACATCCACTAGTTCTTGATGAGTTTGAGTCATTCTTTGCTCTCCAAGCAGCTGGACCAACTTTCTCTTTCATATCATGTTGTGGGGAGGCGCCCAATTTGACTTCTTTCTTCATCAGTTCCCAGATCGATCACATCTACTGGTCACCGATGAAGTTCAAGCATTTTATGCTCTTGATCCAACAGTCAGACTAACTCTTCAACAAAGTTTGCAAGCCGAAACCATGAGGACTTATGGCACTACTATGATTCACTTCTAAATGATTTTTTTTTTGAATTTGATTGAATGCAAATGTGTTTTATGATATGCAAGAAGTTATTTCCATTTTATTATTATCTTTTTAAAAGAAAGAATAAATAAGACAGAAATTGCACACAAAAGTACGTTTTATTCATTGATAATTAAAGCATTCAAACAAAGTATTCATTACAAGCATAATTTGAAAATGACAAAACTACTTTAAAAGTAAAGTGATTTCAGAAATTCTAACAGCCTTCTAGTTTGCAAATAGTGTGTTTGAAAAACACAGGTGCACCCTATCTTGACTATTTCCATTATTCTCTTCATCCTTTGTGATGACAATCTGGTCCTCAATTGAAACCCATACTGAAAAAACTACTGAATGCCCCACTTACTGTTTATCTTGCATAACCGGCCCACCTTCCTCGAAGGACAATAATTGCTTATCAAGAAGTTCTTGCACCGTGTACTTAAAAGCTTTGCAGTCGTCAGTGGAATGACCTTCAGTTCCTGCATGATACTTGAAGTAACAAAGTTTTTCACAAGAAAGGAGGGGTTTGAATTGTGAGCCTTTAAAATTTACTTATAAAAATTAATAAGGTTAGTCTTTCAAATAAAAGAATACTTAAGTATAATTATCAAGTGTATAGAAACTCAATAATAATTTGTGTAGTGTGTGTAGTGATTAATAAAATCAATAGAAGGATAAGAAGATCACACACAAACAATTTTATACTGGTTCACCCTTAATGTGTGGGCTAGTCCAGTTTCTTCACTATGTCCTTTGAGATTCTATTGATCTCTAATTTACACAACTTCTTTTGATCTAAATCAAGACCAAAATTCTTTAAGCCTTACACGCTTAACAACTACCTTATATCAAAGGTAAACACTCAATCAAGATTGACTACTTGACTTCAGAACAACTTTCTTTTAAAGAGAGGTTTGTTGTTTGTCTAAGCTTTATAAAATCAACCAAGTTGAAAAGCTTATGTAAATAATTTCTCTAAAATCACTCAAAGAATAAAATACAGATCCAGTATTGAATTGAAAGGCTTTGGAGTGATAGAGAACTAAAGAGAAGAGCTTGTGATTTGCTTGTATGATAAAAACAAGTATGCTTGATGTGTATTGGAAACTCTTGCTCTTCATGGTTGTAAGCTGTCCTATTTACAGGAAATGGAAGTGCCAAGAAGCTTGAGAAAATAATATAGCCGTTGGAGAAATCTCAGCCATTGGATCATGACAACTCATTAAAAATCTTGAGATGTGAACTCACAGTAAATGGTCTGAGACCGATCTCCCAGAATCTGCATGAGGAGAGGAGCGTATGTATGAGTTGTATGCTTGCTGTCAAAAGCTTGTTGAGCAAGCTAGGCTTCTTAGGCAAAGGACATAGTGGGGTCCATGAGTATGTTGTTGTTCATTAGTTGTCATTTGCTTGCCTTTTGTCCTTTCCACAATTAAAGGATAAGGCTATGAGAGAGAAACTCTTTTAAATATTCACAACCAAGTACATGACAACTTGCATTTGTAACTTGTTGTCTAATTCTTATTGGTCCATGATTCTTCCGATTTGCCACAGTAAAGAATTAAAAACAAATGCCTTGAGATATAAATCCATTGTTATTTTTGTCCACATGTTTATTCCTTAAACATGTTAAAAATGGAGGGACCACATTTATTATATGAATATGAACATTCCTTGCTTTAAATAACTTTGCACAACCAGATGATATTCTTCATAAAGTGCTTATTTGTTTTCTTGTATTTAATTTGCCAAAAGTCAAATAAATGATAGAACTTGTTGAGCGTTCTTGACATAAACCAGTTCCCAGATCAGAGATCAATCTCAGACCAACTGCTGAAGCTTTATGAATATGAGTGTAAATTGATAAAAGCTTAATTCATCCTGTCTTACTGATGACACTCAAAAGCACTTGTTAGATTACAAAATGATCAAAATTATACGTTTAAAATACATTTAAATATTTGTTATCTTTAAAACTTCATAAAGGATTTTTGCCTCAATAATACTCACATTTGGCATTGGCATCATACCAAGCTGGAAATGGTGCAGTTTTGGGTTTCATGGCCCCTGCAGTTTCCATTCCACTTTGTACCAGATAAGGAAGAAGTTGACTGTACGACATTGGAATCGGATCAAGGACCTTTTTGGGTTGTTGCTGAGCCGGTCGTTCCTTCTGAGTTTGTTGAGGCACATGATTCATTTGCATTTGATATGGATATCCAGGAAATTGCTGATGTTGAGCAGCAACCAAGTAAGGATATGGGAAGTATTGAAACTGTACAGGCATTGCCGGTGGAGCTTTGTCATTTTCGGAAGTGACAACACTAGTCTGTCCCTCTTTGTTTTCTTTGAAACTTCTAGCTGGCTTCCTTGTACTATTTTGAGAACTAGCAGTGAGCTGAATCTTGCCACTCTTGATCCCCATTTCAACTCTCTCCCCAATTCGAACCAAATCAGAGAAGTTAGTGGAAACACTACCAATCATCCTTTCAAAGTATGCCCCTTCCAAAGTGTTGGTGAACATGTCCACAAGCTTAGTCTCTAGGAGTGGTGGACGTACTTGAGAAGCCAATGCTCTCCACCTTTGTGCATAGACCTTGAAGGATTCTCCCTAATTTTGAGTCATATTCTGAAGTTGAGCACGACTCGGAGCCATATCCATATTGTATTGGTACTGTTTTAGGAAAGCATTAGCCAAATCTCTTCATGAGTGGATGTTACTTCCTTCAAGTTGCATGTACCAGTTAAGAGGCACATCAACAAGACTGTCTTGAAAGCAATATATCAACAACTTGTCATCATTAACATAAGAAGCCATTTTTCTAAGGTACATAACCAGATGATTCTTTGGGCAACTCAAACCCTTGTATTTCTCAAAGTCAGGAACCTTAAATTTTGGCGGAAGCACCAAGTCAGAAACCAAGTACATCTTCGTAAAATGCAACGGATCATTACCAGTCTCAACCTGATTCAGCCTTTCCTCTAGAGCTTGGATTTTCTTTCTTGCTTCTTCCATCTGAGAAGTAAAATCAAACTTTGGTTCATCAACTAGAGGCACATTTCCTTGATAAGCAAATCTAGGCCCATGAGGTTCAGGACCCTGATAAGCATTTCTAGGATCATCAAACATTTCTTGCGACAAATCATCCCTTTGTTGAACAACATTAACTCTGGTTGGAGTTTCCACAGGTGGAACAAAACTCACAGGCACATACCCTTGTGGAACATACCTTCGGGCAAACCAAATGGCAGCCAATCATGACTAGCGGGGATGTTCCCTTGAGAAATCACAACTGCAGGCGCAGGGACTTCAACCACCCTTGGTTGCACATTCAAACCAACCAACATCTCAAGGACCTTATCTAGCTTTCCACCCATTTGGGTAACTTCAGTGTGTAGAGCATCGTGTTTTTCTTGCCAATTATCCATGATGTGAAACTTTCCTTGCCTAGTAACGGTGCCGGGAAGGTAACTGTCGGAATGAATTGATGAAAATGAGATTTCTTATTGAAAAATGCATGATTTTTTTATGATTGAAAATGCGTGATTTTTATGCAAACACTTTTCTCATCATTTATTTTTTAAGGAAATGTATGCAAGATGAATATGCATGATTATTTTTCATGAATGCATGGATGTCATGAATGCAATGCATGTATGGATCCACTGTTGTATAATTGTGTCACATTCACAACAATTGGGTTCTTTTCAAAGTGGAATCTCTGAGGCCAAAAGTCCAAGGTCACCTGTAACCCATCCCTCTCACATGATGTTCTAGGTTGACACGGTTTCCAAAATAACCGATTACTTTTTCTTTAAAAGCAACCTTGACACATGTTCTAAACGGTGGTCCCTAAACAAATGTTTCGGATACCTAGACCGGATAAAAGGCCCCTAGAGTTGCTGACCCAACACGAAGAAATTGGCGCTCAAAGATGTGCGTCAGAGAACCCAACACTTCGTGAGAATCTATTCTGGGCGGAATTTTTCATGTCAGCGCTCAAAGATGTGCATCAGAGAACCCAACACAAAAAATCCCTCAACTAATCCTAAGCTTTTCTCAAGCTCGGGTATAGAGCTTTCGCACCATAACCAAGAACCAGGCCATGAAGGCAAAAGAAAAAAAAAGGAGTAGAAGAGAAGACAAAGCCAACAAATCCAGACAGTTCAATACTTTGCGGTAATATAAAAGATAAGACAGATACGGCTAACCTGGATTAAGCAAACAAAAAAGCCCCAAATTAGGCTTAACTCACTAATCATATGTCCCAGTGAAGTCGCCAAGCTGTAACACCCGGCACAAGCACAATATTATATTGCAATGAAGCCGCCACCATATTTTATTTATCCCGTGAGGGGAAAGAAAAATAATGATAAAACCTTTAAGAGTCGGGTTCGGGAGTTGGTTACATGAGGGGAAGACTTATTACCCCCTCATATCCGTTGTACTCAACGGGGACCATTCGAGGAATTTGGTTTGCATAAATAGAAGTTAACCGCATAAAAGGAAATATTACCTCATATTGAAATGAAAGGAAAAAAAGAGTTTTTTATTATTATTTGGCTTGACGAGATTACGATCTCGCTCCTACGTATTCCCCATGTACAATGAGAAATTCAAAACTCACATAGTTCTTCCTGAAAAAAAATTTGTTGGTTGGTTGTTTTTAATGAACAACATTTATGTCGCATTCCACTGATACGACAGTTTGCTTGTATGTTCGACTGAGGCTTAAGCGTTTGTCTCTATCAGTGGAATGGATAAAACATCGTCCTTTTAAGAAAAGAGATTGAAAAAGATTTAAGTTGAAAAAGAACTGACTGCGCAAGGGCAGGAAAAAGATTAAGTGTGTTGAGTTGTTTTTTAGAGTTTTGAAGAGAATGTTTAGTGAATGGGGATTGCACGCTACCACAAGATGTGCATCAGGGGTCGGGCTCACCCGGGCGGAGAAAGATGTGCACCAGACTCCCCCTTTTACCACTCAAGTTGAATTAAGAAAAAAGAACATTAATTAAGATGAGAATAGTACACCATCCGTGATGTGCACCAGGGACTGTACTATTCAGACCAAGAAAGGTGTGCACCAGACTCCCCTTTTCACTTTAATCAATTAAATGTTCGTTAATTAAAATGAGAATAGTACGCTATCCACGATGTGCATCATGGACTGTACTATTCGGGCCGAGAAAGGTGTGCACCAGACTCCCCCTTTTCACTTTAATTAATGAATCATTGTTTTTTATATTTTTTTTAAAGAAAGAAGTTGAAATTTCAAGGTCAGGTCAGAAAAAGAGAGAGGTAGAAGATGAGAGAGATGCATGACAGATAATAATATCGATGATAATTGAATGACGATGTAAGAATTAAATAGCTCGGAGTAAATAAAGCATAAGCAATTAAATCAAACGCGGAATAAACAAACATGAGTTAAATCACCAAACATCATATCAATTAAGTGTAGATTAACGGATTAAAATTAATAGAAGTGGAAATAAGTTTTTATTATATAAGTGTTTTTGTACATAATCACTTTTATAATAATAACTTATTTAAAAAAATCACTTATTTTCAAAAGTGATTATGTAAATAATCACTTTTGCTAATAAGTAATTAGTTCAATTAGGAGGTGCAAACAGTAAAATAAGGGGTGCAAACAGAAATTAAAGAAAAAAACAAAATAAAAAACAAAGAAATGGGCCCAAAAGCAAGGGCCCATCATCCAATTGTTAGATCGGGCCGGGTCTGGTTACAAACCGGGTCCAGCTAACCGCTCCAACACCCAGCTGGGGGGTGTGGAGAGAAAAACAGGGGGCGCGCGTGAGAAGCTTCGCAACCTCTCACGCTGCGACACGTGCAGAGCCACTCCCTCCTTCTTCTTTCTCACGCGCAAACAGGAACCAAGAACAGAGAAGAAGGTTTCTCCACCGACGCCACCGCAAATCGCTTTCCGGTCACCAAAACTAACAAGTTAATATACCAAAATCATCGGAATTTCGCAAGGAACTCAAATCTACCACTAGTTTTTACAAATAACGCGTAACAAAGACGGTACGAACGAATGAAGAAAACGGATCTAAAACTCAAACATGCATTTTCCGGCGAAATCGAACGATTCTAGCAAAAGGAAAGTAAAAATACAGGTCCCAGAAGCATGAACGATCAAACAACTACCTTGTTTGAAGCTTTAACGGACCAGATCGAAGTTTCTATGTTTGGCCGCGAGTTTGATCTAGTTTTTGGAGCTTTTCTGGTCGTTTTTTGACGAAATCGACTTCGGATTTGGACTTAAGAGGGTTTAAACTATAGGAATCAAGTGTTTGATTTTAGATTTTGGATAATCTTTGAGGTGGTGGTTGGTGGTGGCAGACGCGGTGGTTTTGGAATTCCGGCGGTGGCGCCGGAAAAGTGTTGGTGGTTGAGGGAGGAGAGAGTTTCTGATTTTTTTTTATTATTTTTCCCTTGGGATGTGTGTCCAATGATTGTGATTGATTAATTTAATATTTATAGAGGAATGATTAGGTGAGTGGTATTTGTGTAATATGGGTGTAATTTTGGGTTAGGAAAAGGTTAATATGATAATGGTGAAGAGAAATGATTATGAGAGGTGTCATAATGTTTGATGATCTTTTATCTATTTTTTGTAAAAAAAATGCAATGAATAAATAAATAGAAAAATGAATGAATGCAAACGAAATAGAAAATATTTTATGAATTGATGCAAAATTCGCGGAGGACGCGAAAACATTATTTTTTTAAACTAATTTTTTGTCGTTTCTTATAGAATAAGAAACAATTTTAAAAAAGGTATTTATTTTAAAAAGTTCAAAATTAGGGTATTACAGTGGGCGTAAGACTATTTTGCCACCATAGGTTAGTTATCCGGTGCAAATGATCTCATAGCTAATAATATCTAAATACAACAGTCACATCTTAATAACACAACACATCATCAACAAACTAGTTTTAAATGCTCAAGAAAATTTATATTCTTATAGTATTTTACTCATTAAGTCATTTTCTTTTCATTGGTCTATTTCCCCTAATTCACAAGACTAAGAGTCCAACGTATACGTCCAATATTTATGTGCAATAAGTTGGGTAACTACTAAAATGAGTTTAAAGTGTAATTATGATTGATTGAGTAATATTCCATCCAAATGATCATAATCTTAATGTTCAATGTTGTGCGTTTTTTGTGAACAATATAATGTACAATTTGACCAAGCAAATAAATAGTTAAAACATGAATTTAACTAAACAAAAAAAACGTGAATTAATTAATTTTAATAATAATTATAATTCTTAAAAAATGTTTATAAAATAATTCAACACTAGCTTTAATTAATTTGACCATTGCATCATCATTTTTTCTTTTTCCTTCATTTTCTCCCCTTTTATACACGTTAAACTCGAGGCAAGCAATGCCACAATTACCATATGAAACCTACAATGTTTTTATACATAGTATAGATAAAACCTTGCCACAATTATAATATGAAATATTTCAAGGCAAGCAATGGGTTATGCAATTATCATTTTAGTGCAAGTTTTGCACAAATATCAATGTTATTACTACAAGCAACAATGACTTGTAATTGAGATCAAAATTCTCAACCATTTTAGTGTTTGGTGATTCAACAATAGACATAGAAAACAATAATTACATTGAGACATTGGCCAAAGAACATCATTTACCATATAGTAGAGATTTTCCTAATCATGTACCTAATGATCAATTTTCTAATGGAAAATTGGTTATTGATTTTATTGCATCTACAATAAATATCAAAGAAAATGTCCCTCCATTTTTATATCTACCATATGGTAAATGATCTAAAAATGGAGAGACACTGTCTTTGATATTTATTGTAGCTGCAATAAAATCAATAATCATTTTCCATTAGAAAATTCATCAGTAGGTACATGATTAGGAAAATCTCTACCATATGATAAATGATTTTCTCTGGTCAATATCTTGATGTAACTTTTACTGATAGTGTTTAATTACGAGATATGGAGATATAAAATGATATTTGTTTTGGTAATGTTGTACAAAACAAACATATTGAATAGAAAACAATAGATACTATAGTTAATAGAGGATGAACCCATAAGAGTTTAAGGACACATCTAGCAAATCTTATAAAGAAGTAGGCTAATTATGGATCAGATCTTTGTTTTGTTTGTCTGTGTGGATCCTAGAGATTGCCTTGTATTTATAGCATTTTCCTTTAATCAAAGTATATTTTGATTAAAATAAAAAACCATTGTACGAAAGAAGTTTCACATGGTAGTTATTGCTTACCTTATGTTTAACGTGTATGAAAGAAAGTAGAAAAAAAAGGAAGGAAGAAAAAAAATGAATATGCGATGCACACGCAACAATCAACAAACAAAACTTTGTTCTTTGTTTTTATATTTAACTATTTTGTAATTGTTGAGTTTTGAAGATTGGCTTTAATTGTGTCAAAAACATATATTAGCCAAATGTGTGGTCAGATGCCATGATCACTGATGATGGGTCAGATGCTGTAGCATATGGAACAGCATTCTGTGATCTGCCAGCTCGCGCCAGCTCGCGCGTTTATATTTTTATGCAATCTTTCTTAAGATTCGCTTTGGTTTTTCTTTTAACCATTACTTGGTGATTAAGTCACGTGTGCTGAAGAAGTCTAAGGCGGTCAAGCCTAGATATATTTTAAAAGGTGATATTGATTTATTTTTCAAGAAGATCTCTTGTTCTAGAAGATTCAAGACTTGGACCTTACAATGTCCAAAGGTGTCTGAAGCCCGTACCCTACTAGTATAAATATATGTAATGCCAGACCCTAGAATCTAAGCTAAACCGTGTGTGTTTCTAAAGCGTGTGTTTTAAGGTTTAGTCTTCTTTTGTTTTTATTATTTCTTTGTGAGTCTTTGCTTGTATCATCGCTGGTCAAGCTAGGACGTGTTTAGTTGAGTTGTAATTGTGCTTCTCCAAAGCCTGTAGGTACGGAGTTAGTATTTAGTTGGAAGAGTGTGTCTCTTGTCCAAAGAAAACATATCAAAAGAGAAAAGAATAAAAGCAACGCTGTCTGTGTTGTTTTAGGTTAGGAGGTGAGACGGGGTCTCATATCTAGGAGTTCCTAGGTAGAAGTGTCACGTGAAGTAGGGTCTAGGTGGAAGACAAGTAGTGAGGCTACGTTGGTCCTTACACTAGAACTATTATAGTGAATTCACTCCTGGATTGGTATCCCCCAGACTAGGGCAAGTTGCGCCGAACTAGGTTAACAAACCTACTATGTTCTTTACTTTTCCGCTGCTTTTAATTACGTTTTATTTGTGGTGTTGTCCTGAGTTAGACACGCGCTCGGACAGTTGTGGTTACTTTGTTCACAGCGTTTGTCTGTCTGACAGCCAAAATTTCAATTGGTATCAGAGCAGGCACCCTGTTCTGTTTAGGGTGAGCTCCAGGGAGTTTTTCTGGCAAAGATGGACAAGGAAGGAGGACCTATGAATAGGCCACCACTTTTGGTTGGTGACTCTAATTATGACAACTGGAAATCCCGGATGACAATGTTTCTAAAATCCATGGATCACAAAACATGGAGAGCTGTTATAAAAGGTTGGGAACATCCAGTAGTCAATGATAAAGATGGTAATGCCACCACCACACTCAAGCCTGAGGAAGAATGGAGCAAAGATGAGGAGGCACTAGCTAATGCAAATTCAAAAGCCTTGAATGCTCTATTCAATGGAGTTGATGTGCATATATTCAAGCTGATCAAAAGATGCACTGTTGCCAAGGAGGCATGGAAGATACTCCAAACTGTTCATGAAGGTACATCCAAGGTGAAAAGCTCAAGATTGCAACTTTTGACTAGTAAGTTTGAGAGCTTGAAGATGAATGATGAAGAAACTATTCAAGAATTCCACGTGAAGATTCTTGATTATGACAATCAATTTGATGCCTTGGGTGAGAAGATATCTGAAGAAACCTTAGTGAGAAAGATGCTTAGGTCTCTACCTAAGAGATTTGATATGAAGGTCACTGCAATTGAGGAGGCAAAAGACATTTTAGATTTAAAGATGGATGAGCTAGTTGGCTCTCTACAAACCTTTGAGATGTCAGCCAATGAGAGATCTGATAAGAAGTCAAAGAGCATTGCTTTTGTTGCTGAAGAGTCTGACCAACAAGATAATATGGAGACTGATGAAAGTATCTCTGAAGCTATGGCTATGTTGGGAAAACAATTCAGTAGAGCCTTGAAGATGGACAGACTTCCTAAGACATATGCTCCAGACAACAGTCGCAGCACAGACAAGAATGTCATTAATCAGAAGAAACCCAGAACTGAAGACAAGACAAATCAAAACAAAGGGGTTCAATGTCATGAATGTGAAGGATATGGTCATATCAGAACTGAGTGTGCGACTTATTTGAAGAAACAGAAGAAGGGAATGGCTGTCACTTGGTCAGATGAAGATGAAGAAGATCCTGAAACTGCCAATCATGTTGTTGCTCTGACAGGAGTGTGTACATCGGACTCAAGCTTCTTTGATGGAGAACTGTCCTATGAAGAATCTCCTGATGTTTATCGAGAATTGGAGATCAGAAGTGAAGAAATTTGTAAGCAAAAAGGAACTATTGCTCTTCTGCAAGCTGAAAAGAACAATTTATTGCAGATAAACTCAGATCTCAATGATGAAGTTGCTTTACTCAAATCAAAGATAGATAACATGAACAAGCAACTGAGGATGCTCAACAGAGGTACTGACAAATTAGTTGAGATTCTGGAGATTGGGCAGAGTTCAAGAAATGTTAAAGGTATAGGCTTTGACTATAGAGTTGTGCCTCATCAGACACAATTTGTACTAGCTGTTAGTTCGTATGATCCAACAATGTCAAGACAGATGCCCTTACATCAAGCAAGACAACGGAGGACTAACTACAAGTCCAGACAAAAGGGTAGATACTATGATTGGATATGTCACCACTGTGGAAGAAGGGGGCACATTAGACCTTTCTGCTACATATTACATGGGTCTCCTGACAGAAGACCTGAGCCTGCTGTGAAGAACATCAAGAAGGAATAGAAGATAAAGAATGACCAAATCATAAGTAATACTGCTAGTGAGACTGCTCAAATTGCTCACACATCTCCGAGAGCCTCATCTAGAAGTGATTCGTATTTTGATAGTGGGTGTTCCAGGCACATGACTGGAGTAGAACAGTTTTTAACAGATGTTGTGCCATATGCTACCAGCTTTGTAACCTTTGGAGATGGAGCCAAGGGAGAAATCAAGGGTATAGGAACACTGGTGAATGGAGATCTACCAAAGCTTGATAAAGTTCTTCATGTAAAAGGACTAACTGCCAATCTAATCAGTGTTAGTCAGTTATGTGATCAAGGGTTGAAAGTCAACTTTACTAAGGATGAATGTTTGGTAACAAATGCTGAAGGTGACACCCTGATGAAAGGTGTGAGGTCAAAGGACAACTGTTACATGTGGGTCTCACAAGACAACATTGTGCTATCTGCCTGTTTAATAGCAAAAGAAGATGAAGTGAAACTGTGGCATAAAAAACTTGGGCATTTGAATCTGAGAAGTATGAAGAAAGCTATTGCTGAAGGAGCTATCAGAGGTCTACCTAACCTTCAAATTCAAGAAGGTAGTATTTGTGGAGAATGTCAGGTGGGTAAACAGACCAAAGTGCCGCACCAGAAGCTGCAACATTTGTCCACATCTTGAGTTCTTGAACTTCTACATATGGATTTGATGGGACCTATGCAAGTTGAAAGCCTAGGTGGTACAAAGTATGCTTTTGTTATTGTGGATGACTTCTCCAGATTCACATGGATCACCTTTATTAAAGAAAAGTCTGACACTTTTGAGAAGTTTAAAGATCTATGTTTACAACTTCAAAGAGAAAAGGAGTGTAGTATTGTCAGAATCAGAAGTGACCATGGGAAAGAGTTTGAGAATGCTAAGTTCTCTGAGTTTTGCACTACTGAAGGAATATTTCATGTGTTTTCTGCACCTATCACTCCTCAGCAAAATGGTATAGTTGAAAGGAAGAACAGAACATTGCAAGAATCAGCTAGAGTCATGTTACATGCCAAGAAGCTACCTTTCTATTTCTGGGCTGAAGCCATGAATACAGCCTGTTACATCCATAACAGAGTTACATTGAGAAAAAGTACATCTACTACCTTATATGAATTATGGAAGGACAGAAAGCCAACAGTGAAACACTTTCAAAACACCCCATCGTTTCATCAATCCTTATCACGCAATCATGTCAACTGGAAAGAGGCAAGTGATCACTACTGCCATGCCTGAAGATGAAGAAGATTATGATCTGTTTGTTAATAGCGATGCTGCTGAACGCTATGAGATCTTCAACTCTAAACAAATCCATACTGAACGTGGATTCATATTCAACGCTGATTTTGAGCGTTTGGAGATTAGAGAAGACCTTGAGAGTATCATCCATTCTCTCAAGTGGCAGAAGTTTGTTGCACATCCCTCAAGTTACAACACTCAACTGGTGAAAGAGTTTTACTCTAATCTTACCAACATTCACCAGAAGAGAAGAGAAGTTATGGTGAGAGGCAAAGCAATCCTCTACTCAGAGGCGAACATCAACTGGTTGTATGGCATTGACGTATCAGAGGATGCCTATTCTGCTACCCTCGAATCCATGGATGAAGAACGATTGGAAGAGATCATGCGGAGTCTCACTATTCCTGGAAATGAATGGAATCTAGGAGTAGGTGAGAATGAGAAGACTGTTCAGCGGATGAACCTGAAGCCTGTACCAAAGGTTTGGTACCAATTTCTGAAGCACAACATCATCCCAACAACTCACAATGACACTGTGAGTAAAGCAAGACTAGTACTGCTGCACTGCATCATTGAGAAGGAGCCAATCAATGTTGGGAGGATCATATCTGATAAGATCCAGAAGTGTTCAACTAGGGAAGGTATGCTATACTTCCCCTGTCTCATCACTGCGCCGTGCAAGAAGAATGTGGTTCCCCATAGACAGGGAGATGAAGTGAAGAAGCCTGTGGCTGGCTTTGATGCTAAGGCTATTAATGTGTTGATCAAAGGAAACACAGGGAGAAAGGCAAGCCAACAGTTGCCTGCTGCTAAACCTAGCACACCTGGTGCTAGCGTTTCTGGAGAAAAAGATCTGCTATCTGAATTGCGAAGGGATATGCAGAGGTTTTGGAAGTGGAGTGCTGACATGCATGCATGGTACATTAGCAACTTGTCTACCCATTTCCCAAACTTTGAATTCATGAGGGCACCTGCTTTTCCAATGGACATCTTGGGTGAGTTCAATCCGGACTTGCCTAAAGAAAAGGAAACCACTGACGTGCTTGAGAGCTCCAGCAAGCAGCAGAAGAAGAAAAAGAAAAAGTTAAGTAAGGCAACTGTTGAGAAGGTGATTGTGGAAGAAGTTGAAGAAGCTGTAGAAGAAGAAAAGAAGAAAGAAAAGAAGAAAAAGAAGAAGAGTCACAAGAAGAAGAAGCTACCAGCTGAGGTGGTAGTGGAAGATAAGGAGGCCCCTGCAGAATCAACGAAGAAAACTCTTGCCTCACCACCAATTGGTGAGAACCAGGATGTAGCTTTGGAAAATGAGGAAGATGAACACTATGAGAGGGCTGATAGTGACTACATTGAGGGTGATGCAACTTTTGACCTAAATGAGAATGTGATCAACTGGTCAGAGGAAAAGAAGAGTGAAGAAGAGGAAGGAAGCAATGGGTCAGACAGACAAGACCCTGAAAACCCAGAGGAAAGTACTGGCACGCCTTCGAAGGGTGCAGATGCTGCAAAGCATACCCCTTTGCAAGAGGGTACTCTAGGAGTGGAGACTGTGCATGAGCCTGATAATGCACCTCCACAGGTTAATTTGGCTATGACGGAAAAGGCTGCATCTAAGGAGATGGATCAGATCTTGACCACTCCTACTGCAAAAAGAAAGAGAACAACAAAGAAGAAAGATGCACCACAGGCAACCATTGACAAGCCTGAGGAAGCTGTTCTTGAGCCAAATCAACCATCAGAAGAGGAGACTAACGAAGAAGAAAGAAACAGAGAGAGGGAAGCAAAATCAAAGAAAGAAGCTGACTCTGCTCTGAGGAGAAGCAAGAGGTTCAAGACCTAATGGTATGTCTTGATACACTTTGCCTGTAGGATCGAGTCTAGTTTAAGTTTTTATTTTCTGTTCTATTTTTGAAAACTTTTTGATGAGTCAGTCGTTGCCTTTCCTTAGTGTCAACAGTGAGGTCACTGTTTAGTTTAAGTTTGGGGGAGAGGTAACATCAAATAAAAACTTTTGAAAATGTTTTAAAATAGATCGCTTTTAAGGTATTCTTGTAAGCATTTTATTGACATGCCAAAACAGAGGTTAGAGTTTTTAGATGTATGACCATAGGTTTGTTTAGAAATTTTTGGAAATTCTTATGTTTGATGCTTGATTTGATGATCTTTGCACGTTAATGCACACTGTTGAAAACTGTCAAACTTAAGAGTGGCTAGATAACTCTTTGAAATACACATTCTCTACTCTAAGTTCTCTAAAAATGAATATAATGGAGAGTATAATTAGAACCAAGTTTGGGGGAAAGGACTAGAGTATTGAATTGGTGATCATTGCTACAATAATTCCTAATAGGAGGCTGTTGGTTAGCCATAAAAAAAAAAATGAATGAATAAGTCTCTGTGAGACAAGTGAGTAGGGTGCTTTATTCTTATTAGCAGGTTAGACCTATTACAAGTAGGATCTACTCAGTGAAAAGATGGAGTATCCCCAAAACTAATGTATATATAATTGATAATGAAAAAGCAACCCAGCAGTTCTCCTTGGCTATAATCAAAATGCTTTGGTCACTCTTGAAAAGAAATAGTCCCCCTCTTTGCTGAAATTCTAAGTAAATTCAAAATTATAGGATAAAGAGGATAGCTTAGCCTTTAGAATGAGTAGTTTTAGAGTGGGATGTAGTCATTAATCTGGTTGGCAGTACTAAACAGTTCACACACACACGCATGGTCATCATTGATGGTTGACTTTATGAGAATTGTGCCAATTTTTGAAAACTTTCCTAGGGTCTGAGTCTTTTTACTTAAATGTGCTGTTTACATGTCAATATTGTGAGTAGTTGAACACAGTTTTTGCTTTCTACCATTACCTGAGGACAGGCAATGATTCAAGTTTGGGGGTGTGATGACTCACTATTTGTGTGTTATTTAGGCCTTTATTCATGAATTATTTCGTGCCAATATGGTGATCAAACCATGGTTTAATCCAATCTCATTAGTTTTATTTACTTTTGAGTCTAGAATTATGTATTAGGAATAATTATGTAATCTGGATGAAAAAGAGTTAGTTTAGAGGCAATTTATGTCAAGGCATGTTATTTGGTTCTGGATCGTCATCAAAGGCATCTACTGATAATGACTGTCAAGACATCATGTTCCGTACAAGTCAACACAAGTCAAGCATTGCTAGAAGACAAAACCTGGGAACGTGCTAGAACATAGTGGAAGGCATCTTTGTAGGATAAGGTTGAAATGGCTGGCTTGCCAGCTGTCAGCATCACAATGATTGTACTATGATTAAGTGGTCCTTGCAAATGGAATATCCTTTATTCCTTGGGCTTTCTAGTCACAATTAAGGTTGCACCCGATCCAAGAAGGATTGTCCTATAAATACACAACCCTAATGGATGAAGTACTTTACTTGTCTGTAGGAGTATCTATTGCATTGTAATGGGTATCACTACTTTACTTGTTATTATTGTTGTTGTTTCTATGCTCACTCTTAGCTAAACTCTTTGTAGTTGAGATTATGTGAAATTTAATATAATGGATGAAGTATTTATGTGAATGAATGATTATTCTTGTGTCATCTTTAACCTTATGTTTTTATGAAAATACATTTATTTCTTTGACTGATCAACTTAGATCTAAATACAAGTTGCATGTGTAGAGACATCTAGCATGTTAATGGAAATAATAAGGTTAATAAGGTTAAGTGGGAGCAGACATGTAATCCCTACCTTTTCTTATGGATAAGTTAAGGGCCTTAGTGGGAAACCAAACAAGCAAGTGCGTTTCTGAACTCTAATGGGATTAATAGTGACCTCGACAGAGCCAGTCCATTATACCCTGTTTTAATATCTAACGTTGTAGACATACACCACAAGGCAAGCTTGCTCACAGATGGCACGATAGTAGTTATCATTCACTGCACTTCATTCATGTGTTAAATAGATCATAATCTCAGCTACCATTTCATTCTTGTTTTCAATCATCACTTTACATAACTGTTATTTTATTTTATTAAACAAACCAATTATGCTTTGTTACTATTGCAATAAACTAAACACTTTATCTGAACTTGGAATGCATAACTCATAGACTATTCCCTGTGGGTTCGACACACTCTTTACTTATTACTTGCTACATTTGACTGCGTATACTTGCGTATTCAATTCACACAACAGTCTGAAACATGTTCATCAAGAAAAGCCCACGAAGCTCAAGCTATTTAAAGGAAGACTAAAAACCTGAGAAGTGGCGGACTAAAGCCATCATGTGCTTAATGAAAAATCTAGGGTTTTAGTTCGTCCATTGTGAGCCACTCTCGTGTCATCTTGATACTTGAGTTGGACTGTTTAGTTGCTATGTAACTTATATCACACTCTATGTCCTTAGTTGCCAATGTTGTGGGGACAAGTAAAATGATGAGAAGTGGCCATGTGATTCCACCGGCAGTTTTGAGAAAAGATGAAATGCCTTCAAAAGAACCAATTCCAACCAAAGATCACGATCTGAATGCTGAAATTGCTAAGAGTTTGGCTTTGTCTAATAGGAGTGATCCTAGTCCTGATGCTGAAAAGGTTGTGCGACTGATCAAGAAAAGTGAATATAAGATCGTTGACCAACTAGTTCAAACTCCTGCTAAAATCTCCATTTTGTCCTTGATTTTGAACTCTGAAGCTCATAGGGATGCTCTAATGAAGGTTCTCGAACAAGCGTATGTTGAGCATGACGTGACTGTGGGACAGTTTATAACATTGTGGGTAATATCACTGCATGTAACTACTTGAGTTTCGGTGAAGAAGACCTCCCAGAAGAGGGGAGAAGCCACAACTCAGCCTTACACATTTCTGTCAACTATCAATCTGACGCCTTATCCAATGTGCTCATTGACACAGGTTCTTCATTGAATGTAATGCCTAAGTCCACTCTTGATCAGCTTAACTACAAAGGAGCCCCTATGCGGCGAAGTGGATTGATTGTGAAAGCTTTTGATAGCTTTAGGAAGTCTGTTATGCGAGAGGCCGATCTGCCGATCACGATCGGGCCACATACTTTCCAAATCACGTTCCAAGTGATGGATGTTCATGCTGCCTACAGTTGCTTATTGGGTAGGCCATGGACACTCGAGGCAGGTGCTGTGACCTCTACTCTCCATCAGATGTTGAAATTTGAAAAGAATGGAAAGGTGGTAACTCTAAGTGGTGAACGAGCTATGATTGTCAATCAAGTGTCATCTTACTCTTGCATAACTGCTGGGATTGTTGATGGAACACAACTCCAAGGATTGACTATTGATAAGGGCGACTGTTGTTGGATTAAGCCCTAAGAGCCAATCTAATTTCATAGTATTTGCTTTAGGACTTTAAATATAAATAAGGCATTTTCTTTATTATGTTTGTAACGTCCAAAATATTAATGAAGTCCCTAGAATAGAAAGTCCGTTTAATATTAAGTGTGACTTAATCATGAGATTACATTAAACATAAGGACGCTATTCTTAAAGTATCCGTAGTCGAGCTTTAAGGTAAAAAGGGATAACCTTAAAGTATAAAGACTATTATGAAGATAGACTGATGATCGCATCTCATGGATCATAGGATAAGGAGTTATCAAGTCTTGACATAGGTATAAAAGATTAAGAGTAATAATTATACCGGATTGACCCGCTATGAGAGTACTACATGCAAAGTTATGCAAAGTGTCATAAGTTACTCTTAAGGTGATAATGGTGTAAACCGCCCTTAGACCTGAAACCACTTTGTACCCTAGATGTGGAGTCAAGTACTTTGTTGCTGATTTAACGTTGTCCGTAACAGGACAACCATAAAGGCAGTTAATGGGTACTTCACAAAGCATGCTGAGGGACAGTAGTGACCTAGATGGAATTTGCCAATCCTGCATAACAGGATTAATGTCATGGGCCCAATATTGAACTGGACAAAAATGACACAAAGTATGCTTTGTGTTCAATATAGACATAAGGGGCAAAGGGGTAATTGTACACACATATATTATCACAAAGGTTATGATTTGATCACATGTTAATTTCTCATAACTTGGGTAGCAATGATGTGTTGCTAGATACCGCTCATTGTTTATTATATTAAATAAATGATTTAATATAATTGCCAACGTTATGGAAACCTACAAGGGTCACACACATAAGGACAGTCTAATATTGAGATAATTAAAGGAACACCGTAAGGTACGGTGGATGTGCAAAGTGATAAGGGTGTCACGGTAATTTAATTGAGCGAAGAACACCATAGGATATGGTGGGAGGGCGCGCACATGAGTACTATCACTCATGAGGAGCGCGCGCCCTAGCCTATGTGTCTTGTTGGGCTTTGCCCAACAAGATATATTTTTTGTAACAAGATATATTTTTGTGACAAGATATATTTTTTATGACAAGATATATATTTTTTTTGTGTGCTCATGACAAGAGTTGTCTTGATGCATAAGACAAGAAATATCTATAAATAGAGACCTCTTGTCATAGCTCAAAACAAACCAAAAAGAACAAGAATATTTTAGAGTTGGAAAACCCTAAAATAATTCCTCTATCTCAATATTCTTGCATAGCCTTCAAGCATAAAGGGCTAGCACTCTATTGAATGTGACTGTTCGTGTGGACTAGTTAGAGGCGTGGGTGATCTTCATCAACGCTCGTGATCATCTTGTTCGTGATTCAAAGGTTCTTCCCTACAAGAGGTAAAAACCCTAAAACACATATCATGCTCATTCGTAAGGATCAAACTAAGGAAATTTTTTGAATTCCGCTGCTTAAACTATTGCTATTTTCCTTCAGTGGTATCAGAGCCACATACGAAACCATGATTACGATGTTTGTTTACGTTATGTTTTAATTTGATTAAAACTTTGAACAAGATAAAATTGAGGATTTAAATTTTAATTGATCAAGTCTTGTATGAGATACAAGGGAACATGATGCAAATAGAGTATATTTGATACACTAGATTTCTTCCGTTAAAATAATGTAGTCTTTGTTGGTATTGAACAATCCACACCAATTGTTTCGGAACCTTCGATTGGTGAAACATTGATGTGGTGATGAATCAAGCTGACATTCGTTCATGGTGAACTTTGATGGAAGGAAGTTGTTGCATTAGGGTTCAAGACAGCACAAGGGTTGTGTTATGCAGAAAAACTTCTTCAGAATTACCGGAAATCGTGACACGATGAGAGTCATCGTGACATGATGGAAAAACAGAAAGTGTCTGAAACAACACCATCGTGACACGATGAGAGTCATCGCGACATGATAAACCATCGTGACACGATGGACAAGACAGAAAGGTCCTGAAAGTGCACCATCGTGACACGATGGCCAGGACAGAAAAGTTCTGCTTCCTGAGTTGCTGAATCGTGACACGATGATGGTCATCGTGACACGATTTTGCCTGATGTGCACAACGTGATCAAATTCTAAAGTTTAATATTAAGTAATCCAACTTGAACCAATGATAATAATAAAGTGTGTTTGTTATCATTGTTTTATAATGATATATTATGGCCTTAGTTCACTCTTTTGTTTTTAATTTGGGAATTTAAATACGACCTGCGTGTCGTGCCTCTCTCTAAATGTTTCTATGTAACTTCTCTTCTCATCTTACTCCCTCGTATGTAAAATGAGTATTCTTTGATGTAAAATTATAATAGAATTACATAGGAACAAAGGAGGACAGCCATGAAGATGATGCTTGGAGAAGTAGATCATCGTTAGGCTAGTTTAGGGTTCTCTCATTGGCTTGAGAGGGCACTTGCGTTAGGAGGCCATAATCATATCATTCTAAATTATTGTATGTATGTATGTTGATGCATGTGAGAGCGTTTAATATGTTAAACAAGCCGGTGAGATCAAATTTAATAAAAATCCCTCAAGAGACACATAAGAGACTAATAAAGAAAATGTAGGTTTCGCCTACGCGGGGGGCATTTTCTTTACCATGTAAAATATATGAATATTAAGTTTATGCTTTCCAAGTTTTAGAACTCATCAAGACTAGTATCCAACAATGTAGGTTTCGCCCACGCGAAGGTGCTTGTTTTACATTAGTAAGGTGCGAGGGGATAATTGTAATATCCGACTTCTAAAATTTGGGTCAAACTTAACTAAACAAAATATAATAAGATTATATGAGTTTAGAAGCATGAATTGGGAATAATTCATATGATGAATTCGAATAAGGAGTTATTCACCCAATTGATAGATTCGAGAATTGTATGAGATACAATTGGAAGGAGTTCCTACCTAAATAACTAAGTTTTGTGTAATCCGCCTACGCGGACTTAGAACGAAGTGAAATATGGATCTCGATCCACTAGAAAATCTTCCAACGGGATTTTCCGAATCAAATGATGAGGGTCATTTGTTTTGAGTAAAATAGTGGAAGCCTGTTAATAAAAGTCCTTATTAAAAGATTTAATAATAATACAAATATCTTACATATCTTTGAAATAAAATACAATACAAAGTAAGATGGTCCTTATGAAGGGCAAGAATTTCAGAAAATAGTTTCTGAATTGGTACACAAAAGAGAATGGTTCTCAAATACAAGAAGTACTATAAGATCTTGAACTAAATTCTAACAACCTACTATAACTAGATTGGAGAAGGATGCTTGTTAGAAGTATCAAATTGACATCTAGATATAGAATACTTCATACTTTTAAACAATGAATGATGTGATCATTTAAAGCAAGATCTTTTTGAAAGAGCTTCAAAGTATGATGGATTTCTCAATAGATCAAAGAGTTGATCATAAGTTCAAATCTAAGAAATTATAATAGATAGATATAGACAAAATTATGAATTTCTATATCTACCGGAATTTGTTGAGTTGAATGAGAATTTATTTGCACTATTAAAATTTGAGATATAATATAAATAAGATTTATATTTCTCTTATTTGAATAGAACAAAATTGGTTGCCAAAGAAGAACAGCTATTTTAAATGGTTAGACCATTGATTGAAACAAGAATGCCGTAAATTTGTATGATTTCTGGGTTTGGTTTTGAGTTTTCGTTTTTTCTGGGTTTTGGTGTTGAATGTATGAGTTTTCCGATGAGTTTTTCGGCGAAAACTCATCGGAAACTAGGAGATGATGAGAGAAACGAGAGAGAAGCGGAGAGGAAGAAAGAGAAAAAAAAATGAAAAATGAAAATGTAGTACATTTTTTTGATTATATACCTCTGTTTTTTTTTCTCAGCGCGCCCCCCCACTGGGTTTTGGGTTGTGATTTCAGATTTGGGCTCAGACATTTGAGCCCAATCCGCCCACCGCTTCAGTTTTTGTTATGTTTTTTTTTATTCTATTTTGTTTTTATTTATTTATTTATTTTTGTGATATAATTGTTAGTTTATTCTATTAGTCTTCTTGTTGATTTACATGTAGGTATGCTTATATTTTTGGCTTATGTTTAGTTTCTATTACGTTATGAAATTTGTCAAAATATATATATATATATATATATATATATATATGTCTTATTTTCACATGAAACTTTGTTTTTTTTATTTATGTATTTAGTTATAAGTTTTTTGTGTTTGATTTATCGTGAAAGGAAAAATAAATAAAAAATGAATGAAATGAATGAAAGTTTTTTCTTTTGAATAAAAGTGGTTGAGTATTTTTTATTGTTGTTTGAATGACACTTGACTTCTACCATATCCATCTAATTGCACATTTTAAGTAGTATGCTTAATTTGAATTCTTTTCTTAAGTGTTAAATCTTAGGTTTTATTTTCTCTTTGGCTCTTTTTGTTTATTTTCCTATGCTTGATTAGAATATAAAAAAAATCAAAAAAAAATATATGTTTAGACTTAGTATGATTTTGGTACGACATGTTCTTCTTTTTATTTTTGACTTTGTTTTTTTTTTAGTTATTGAGTACATGAGTTGTTCTTTTACGAAGTGTTAGATTTTCTTTTTTTTAGACGCCATGAATGAAAAAATGTCAATTTAGTGTGTATGCTTATATGCTATCCTTATATTTTCTTTACGCTAATTTTATGAAAATGTGGCATGTTTGTTTTTCCTATTTTGGTTTTGTTAGTTTGATTTTATAGGTAATTTTGTTAAGTTTTTTTATATGCCATGAAAAATGATTAAGTGAAGTTTTGAATTCAACGTGCTTTCTCTTCCTTCATTTTATATTAACATATGACATATCTTTATGAATTTTTGCATTTTTAGAGATAGAACCACTTGCATTATGTATGGTCATGCATTCTAAGACAAGACACATTTTTTTTTACATCACATTTTTCACATTGCATTTTACTACTCATTCTCATTACACTACATCACATTTTTATGTTTTTGCATGATTACAAGACATTTGATACTACTTTTTTTTAAAAAAAAAATCACATTACAATTTCACATAACATGTTTCATTTCACATTTTTTTACATGCATCTTAGGTTAGGACATTGCATCATTCAAAAAATGCACGTTGGAGACAATATCTTACATTTTAGATCATTGAGCTCTAACACTTGCAATAAAAGTTAAGGACCATTTTTTGCCTAAATTCATGCATTCATGCTTTGGCTTTTGTTTCTTTTCTTTTGCTTGTTCCTTCTTGATTAAAATTGTGTTGTTTCATGATATAATATAATTGGTATGGATCATAAATGCCTTTGAATGTTTTTTTCTTTACATGCCACATGATTTTTCCTTTCTTTGTTTCTTTGATAATTTTGTTGCTTGGTCTCATGAGTGTTCTATGTATTTGTGTTTACATTTGCTTTATTATGACTAAGTGTAAAAAACTCTTTTCTACCTCCGTCTCATTTTCACACACATTCCACTTCAATTTTAAAATACTACTCCTCTTTACTATGTCTTTTAGGTGCATTCCATTCTCATATTTAATTTTCACACTTGCATTTTACCTTACTTTATAGCTTTTATGCATTGCATTTATTTATTTATATCGTTAATTATTTATTCGCTCGAATTCGATATGGTTGTAAATATTAATTATTCAATTGGGATGTAATAACGTAAGACTTTATTTATTGTTTTTATTGCTTTCTTAGTTTACACTACACACACCAAGCCATAAAAATCATTTCCAAGCGAGAGAGCTTGTAATCAAATTCCAATTGGTTATGGGACCTCTCGCGACAAAATTTCCTCCATAACCCGAAAACGCTATTTTATAACAAAAAGAAAAAACAAGCGTAGATTCATTTAGTCGCAACGTCTTATATGTTATGTCATTCACATTATAACTTCTAATTTTCCTCTTATACACAACAATTACATTTTTTATTTCACAAATATTTTACTTACAACATCTTTTCTTTTCTAAACAACAAATTATTTTTACAAACATAATAATTCATTATTACTTGTTCCTTTTCCTCTCAAAATTTTTATTTACTTATCTACTTTGAATCAATTAAAATAGATCTTTATCATTATTTGTCCCAAATTTTGAATGTCCCTATAAATATTAGCAATATTTAGGTCATATTTGTTGTTGTTGGGGAAGGGTGTCCCCAAAGTATGATCTAGCGTGTTTATATTGACATTTAAAAAGTGAGACTTAAAATGACATCAATCTATTACTTTCATATAACACTTTTTACAACTTTCTCTTCACACATCTTCTCTCTCACTTCTTACATCTTCTCCCCCATTTCTCTTTAAAGTATATACTCTTTTAAAAGCACCAAAAGAAGTTTATAAGAGGGTACCATGGGATACCATGGGCGCTTAAGGTGCACACACCTTCCTTTTGCGCAATTAACCTCCGTATCTAGAATCTCTCTTAGGTTTTCGATCTTTTCCCCTCCAATTGGAAATGAAAAAATCAACTATAGTGGGGTATGTCTCAAAAAACCCGCAACAAACCTTACAATATATAATAAACATAAAGGACTAAACTAACCTAAGCCCAAATATAACAAAAGGTCCATTACATTATTATAATTCACTAATATATTATCTAACAACAACATCTCTATTCATATCTTATATGTATCTCCACCAATTATCAATAAAATATCTCCTTAATTTGCTTCCAATCACTAATCTACAAATTTAAGTGCTTCAGTGGCAACAATTAACATTTTTGCATAACTTTAGTCAACAAGATTACTACTACAACACTAGAGTAAAAATAGTGAACAATATAAATATTCAAAACAACAAAATGTTAACCACTGAGTATAAGAATCAAATTTTCGAGATGTCTGAGCATGAATGATAATTTATTGTATTTAACATATATCGGTGATGACAATAACAATCCCATACAAAACCAGTATAATGTACACAGAGTGTCAAAATCTAAACATAGTTAGGCGTCAATGGTATATATAGAAAATATTTTCTTTTTTTTTGACAAAATGGATAAAATATTTTATAAAATATGGGATTCTTCAATTTTAATTTAGTGCCCACAAATAATTTTGAATAAATAAAACTAGCATTTGAGTTCAACCAAAAAATAAGTACACGGTTACCTCAAATCATAAAAGACATAAATAGGCACCCAAATGCATGTATGGTCATGATTTTGCAATTAACACAAATAAGTAATATTTCAACAATGAAAATTAAATGAGTTGAAAAGATAGAACCTGAAAGAAATATATGTGGCACAACATTCACAAACTTACAATCAAATTCACCAAGCTCTTTGCATGTCGCCCACAATTCTTCTACTTTAGCTAGTGATCAAAATCTTCACTAATCATTTTCCATTAACAACAATATAAACAATTATAAAATGAAATTTGTGAGCATTAGGTTTTATAATGATAATTCTATGCCAAAGAAATACTATTAAGATTGTTGGAAAAATTAGACATAGAATTATATCTGTTAGACTACTTGGCATGTCGCTTAGAAGGGGGGGTTGACTAAGCGACCCCAAATACAATTAACGATTTTTCAGTTTTTCAAAATCAAGTGCGCGGAAGCCACCTAGATTGGTAGTCTATTTTGCGCATTTCGACCAAAGGAAGTGTAGTATAGGCTTAAGAACAATAATGATAAAATGAATGTCTAATCGAAGTATCGAGACAAGTGATCAATTTAAATTTTATTTATTAATTTGAAAATGTTCACACAAATTATTATATGGTCACAAATCACTATTGCAAGCAAAGTATAAAACACTTGAATTTTAGCGAACACTAGGCGTGCGCTAGAATTCAAGTTTTTCCAAATTAACAATTTATCAAAAATTAAAGAGTAGGGATCGAGAAAAAAACAAACACAAGTTGATCTGGGAGCTCCATAGCTTTCTTGTCGTCCTCAGCGGTCGGCCGGTACGTCTCCCCCCAACTTGTCAAACGAACAAGTTGAGATTTTTTAGAAAAATTCTCGAAAATACAAATGCACAAATCTTCACTAATACAATACACGAATATACAAGACTCGATCTTCCAATTCCATCGTAGCTTCTATGAATCTATGCGATCCTCAACCCAATCACAACTTCTACCTCTGATTCCAACGATTGATCCTCGCACCATTCATTACCCAAGAAACCTTGTGACAATCGTCCAGCCGATTACCTCGTCGTATTGTGTTGATCCTTCAAGCAAGCACACTTCTTGAATCCTTGATGAGAAACTTCTTAAAGCCAATTCCACTTGAGCACGCATTGGTTCACCATGCTACGTCTTGAACGTTATTCTTCAATCACACTAAAACTCCATGATGAAACCCTTATTCAACCTTGAAGAAATTGCTAATTGAAGAAAGATGAAGAACTTGACTTTAATTCCCTTTTGATCCAAACTTTCCACAAGACTCTTGATCAAAAGTATTTTCAATTAATTTTGATAGTTCTCATGATTACAACAAAACCCCATGTAGCTATTTATAGAGAAAATAGAATGGAGTAAATTTAGGCACAATTTAACTGATATGTATCGATACAAGTACTAATATGTATCGATACAAGTCCCTGACAGCGTACAAAATTTAAGTTTTGCAATTATGTATCGATACAACTTCGAATATGTATCGATACATACACCAGAAAAATCAGAAATCAGGACTGATTGTATCAAAACACGAAGCCATGTATCGAAACATAATGTTCTCTCTGGTTTTAAGAGAGACTGATGTGTATCGATACATGCAAGCATGTTTCGATACACAGAAGCTCCTTTGTCCTCTTTCAGAACAATTTATATCGATACAACAAAGCTATGTATCGATATAAATGCGTGATAATCACTCTGTGCAAATTTCAGAACATTTGTATCGATACATATAAGTATGTATCAATACAAAATACCTGTAAGTTGGTTTTTCAAAGTTTAGAAAATATTTTTCGCTGTCATGTCAATTATAATGTTACCAAAATGTATTCTACTCTATTTTCAAGTGTTTTGAAAATTATTAAAACATGGAGGGGAACTGGTGCATTTACATTCTCCCCCTTTTTGATAATTGTCAAAACTATTGCATAAGCTAAGTAAGCCTACCTAATATGCAAATACAAATAGCTACATGTTACATACGCAAACAACAACAAAGCTAACCACTAGCAAGCTCCCCTTAAGTTGATGCCAATTTGCGTATGAAGGTTGAACCGGATTCAATAACTCATAGCTTTATCCTTAGCTTAAGCTTGCAATTCTTCTCTCCCCCTTTGACAATATCAAAAAGAATACAAGAATACACACTTGAGAAGTATCAAAATTCACTTACATTTGTCATATCGTGCACTTACATTTGTCGAAATGCACTTTATAATAAACATCTAGATCCAATAATTAAGCAAAATATGCAGAATGATTATCAAAACATCGACATTTTAAATCATTCAAACATATCATACGGACGAATAATTAACAACACATCATGCATAAGCCATTATACATGAGAAATATCCATACAACCAATTTAAGATATTAAAGTCATAGAGTTGCAACAAACAAAAAGATGTTCGAAAAAAAATCATTATGACTCTATACAAACATTTATGTATGAAACATATATATTTACCAAGGTACATCCATCATGAATGTGACCAAAACTTATCAAAGCAAAAAAAATCACATTTTCAATTAAGTACCAAGAAAAAGCAATTTTACATGTTATGCACAACAATATATTACAACTATAAACAAACATATACAAACAATGATAAGAACTTAATGTTGGTATTAATTTAATAGAATTACATACACATGCTCAGCAATAAAAGATTAAACCAATAATCATACTTTAGGCGGAAGCAAAGAGTATGTATATGAAACACGATCTACGACATGTTTGATTGATCAGGGATAGATAATAACAATTAGGTATTAGGAATACCTGGATAAAGCTTTAATGGCAACCCTCTCAACAACGGTGATAAAGAGAGGAGATGATCTGAAACAAACGTCAACATCAACACAGTTAGCGGCGGCTGGTTTGGTTCTTCCTCAACCGGTACCTTTATGCCTCAAGTTCTTTTCAGATGGGGAGAAGAGAGAGTTTTACCATGTACGGTGTATTGGGGAGCATAGCCTCTTTTATATTGGATGACCATTAGGGTTTCCCATTATTCCGTTAATGGGCAATCCAAATATCTGACATCCACTCATATTGAGTCCATACCAACTAATTAATCAATTAATTAATTATCTAAATAGAAATCTAATTAGCCTACTGCTTCATTTGACCACTAAACAACTAAGGCTCTTAATTGATAAATAGAAAATATAATTAACAAATATTATTGGAATATCATAAAATATTTCAACAATCTCCCACTTGGGCTATATATTGTAATAATCTCACCACAGTTAAGCACACCACTCATTCAAGAGTTATAGATCAATAAGAGAATAACTCAACCTCCAACGCTGTAGTACTCACCATCCTACACCATAGGAATGAACTCTCATAGATATAAAAAATGGATAGTAAACAACAATGGTCTCTCCCCCTCATAATCGAATAATATATTTTTTATCTTCAGATAGTTAACAACAAGAAAAAAAAAAGATTTTTGTTTAAAGGGACAAACATATACGACTTCCAATTATTAGGTGTTCTAAAGGGACAAACATAATACATTAATATACTTAAAATATATTTAACAAAGACTATAATTTAATGACAAACTTTAATAACTTGAGCAACACTAAAAACTACTCCTGCCTTCATGTACACATCGTTACATGAAAATCAATCTATTAGGACAATGGTACATACATTAGTACAAGTAAATAAAATTGATAATAAAGTTAAATAAAGAACAAGAAGAATTTATCGAAATTAATTGAAGCGTGTAAATATAGTGGGCATAAGACTATTTTGCCACCATAGGTTAGTTATCCGGTGCAATTGATCTCATAGCTAATAATATCTAAATACAACAGTCACATCTTAATAACACAACACATCATCAACAAACTAGTTTTAAATGCTCAAGAAAATTTATATTCTTATAGTATTTTACTCATTAAGTCATTTTCTTTTCATTGGTCTATTTCCCCTAATTCACAAGACTTAGAGTCCAACGTATACGTCCAATATTTATGTGCAATAAGTTGGGTAACTACTAAAATGAGTTTAAAGTGAAATTATGATTGATTGAGTAATATTCCATCCAAATGATCATAATTTTAATGTTCAATGTTGTGCGTTTTTTGTGAACAATATAATGTACAATTTGACCAAGCAAATAAATAGTTAAAACATGAATTTAACTAAACAAAAAAAACATGAATTAATTAATTTTAATAATAATTATAATTCTTAAAAAATGTTTATAAAATAATTCAACACTAGCTTTAAAATAAATTACTATTTGATAAACTATCCAATAATGGTATGTTCTTGCTAAATAAAATAAAAAACTCTAAAACAAAAATTACAAAATAGGTAAGTACAAAAACATATAACTAAGTTTTGTTTGTTGATTTTTGTGTGTCCATTGCATCATCATTTTTTCTTTTTCCTTCATTTTCTCCCCTTTTATACACGTTAAACTCGAGGCAAGCAATGCCACAATTACCATATGAAACCTACAATGTTTTTATACATAGTATAGATAAAACCTTGCCACAATTATAATATGAAATATTTCAAGGCAAGCAATGGGTTATGCAATTATCATTTTAGTGCAAGTTTTGCACAAATATCAATGTTATTACTACAAGCAACAATGACTTGTAATTGAGATCAAAATTCTCAACCATTTTAGTGTTTGGTGATTCAACAATAGACATAGAAAACAATAATTACATTGAGACATTGGCCAAAGAACATCATTTACCATATAGTAGAGATTTTCCTAATCATGTACCTAATGATCAATTTTCTAATGGAAAATGGTTATTGATTTTATTGCATCTACAATAAATATCAAAGAAAATGTCCCTCCATTTTTATATCTACCATATGGTAAATGATCTAAAAATGGAGAGACACTGTCTTTGAGATTTATTGTAGATGCAATAAAATCAATAATCATTTTCCATTAGAAAATTCATCAGTAGGTACATGATTAGGAAAATCTCTACCATATGGTAAATGATTTTCTTTGGTCAATATCTTGATGTAATTATTACTTCACATGTCTATTGTTGAATCTCCAAAGACTAAAATGGATGAGAATTTTTATCTCAACTTCAAATCATTAAAATATTGTTTGTAGAAACAACATTGGTAATTAATGGTGCAAACTTGCATTAAAATAATAAAGAGATTGCATAAGTCAATGCTTGCCTTGAATTTTTTCATATGGTAATTGTGGCAAAGCTTTAGCTAAACTATATATAAAAGCATTATACGAAAATCAGATTTGAAATTGCATTACCTTGCTGAAATAGTTGTGGAACTTAAGTGGCAAATCATATATCCTTTGGGAGAAATAGGTTCATGGGTTCATGCTAACTATATTAAAAACCAAAAACATTACGGAGGCTAATAATGCTTCCTGAATAATGAAGGCAATTTAGCATCAAAGGGCATGTATCCACAGAATCAGGTATGAACATAGATGATGGAGGCACAAACGTTTAGAGCTAAAAGTATTTATGATTGATCTCAAAGTGTTGCGTAGAAAATTTTGTTCTATGCAAACATTATCCGGCCTAGAGCTGTTATCAACCTTTAGCTTGCTTGCTATGAGAGGTTAGCTACTCGTGATAGATTACATAAATTCGGACTAATTGACAGTATATGTTTTGGGATGCAACAACACCTCATGTTTTGTTGCAATGAAACTATGGGGATTTGGATTCATGTTTTGAAGTGGATTCAAGTTGATTACATCCTTTTGGGATGAAGTCAATGGATTATTCAGCAAACGGAATTAAAAGAAAGCCGAGGTAAGATCCTGAAGCTTACTTTTACTGATAGTGTTTAATTACGAGATATGGAGATATAAAATGATATTTGTTTTGGTAATGTCGTACAAAACAAACATATTGAATAGAAAACAATAGATACTATAGTTAATAGAGGATGAACCCATAAGAGTTTAAGGACACATCTAGCAAATCTTATAAAGAAATAGGCTAATTATGGATCAGATCTTTGTTTTGTTTGTCTGTGTGGATCCTAGAGATTGCCTTGTATTTATAGCATTTTCCTTTAATCAAAGTATATTTTGATTAAAATAAAAAACCATTGTACGAAAGAAGTTTCACATGGTAGTTATGACATTGCTTACTTTATGTTTAACGTGTATGAAAGAAAGTAGAAAAAAAAGGAAAGAAGAAAAAAATGAATATGCGATGCACACACAACAATCAACAAACAAAACTTTGTTCTGTGTTTTTATATTTAACTATTTTGTAATTTTTATTTTGGAGTTTATTTTGATTTGACAAGAACATACTGTTGAATATTTTATCAAATAATAATTTATTTTAAAACTATTGTTATACTCCCTCCGTACCTAATTATATGATCATTTTAAAAAAAATTCTTTATCCCTTTTTATACGACTCTTTTCAAATTTCTAAGAGCATTAAATATTTTTTTACCAATACATACCCCTAATTAAAATACATCTTTTTTTTACAATCTCTAATAAATACCTTAAAAAATATTAACTAATTCTCTTTCTTAAAGGACAAGTTGTATAAGCAATATCAATTATCGATCAATTTAATACTAAATTCAACTTTCTTAATATCCGTGTTTTGTCAAATTAGTCTTATAACTAGGGACAGATTAGAGGGAGTATTATTTTATAAACATTTAAAGAATTATTATTATTGATTAATTGATTCACATTTTTTTGGTGAAAATTGATTGATGTTTTAACTGTTTATTTGGCAAATCAAATTGCACATTATGGTTATCACTAAAAAAATGAAAAAATTGCACGTTATGCTTATGATCATTTGGTTGGTATATTACTCAATCTATCCCAATTACACGTTAAACTCATTTTAGTAGTTGTCCAACTGATTGTACATAAAAATTGGACGTATTTGTTGGACTCTTGAGGGCTATGATATTTACAAAATCACTAACCTGACGTTAATTTTTTATGTTAATCATGATTAATTCGAGACTCAATTTTATGTGAACCATAATTACCAGACAATTAAGGATCAACTAGAAGAGAGGATAGCTGTAATAGTTCAACAAAACTAGAAACTTGTAGAACTGATTCGTTAACTAAAAAACTTAAATGAATTAGTTGTTACCTAAGAATCTTAAAAATCCTAACTATTACATACATGAAACTTAAATAACTCGTGAATGCTTGCATTTGGCCTATTTTTAATTAGGGTTTGTCTAAGATATTCAATACTGCACATGTTAAAGCAACTTAAAATAATAATTTTATATTGAAAAACAAAAATTATAAAAAAAATTGTGGTTAGTTTTTATTTATTTATATATGTTGATGTTTTTGTGTTGACTGCATTTTGTTAAAACAATGTTGCAGCAAGATGTTGGACCAGATGTTCCAACATTGAGTATGACATTGAGCGTACTAAGCCTGCGATTCCAAAAGTTATATTTTTAGTTCAAATCTATGATTGGGGGCGTTGATATATGTTGGTTGCACGTCAAGAAGCATGTTGTTCAACTTGGTTAAGACACAAGGTTTATGTGCATGATTATATTAAGGAAACCTTATATTTTTTTTGGAAATATATTGCATATTTGTTTCAAAAATAAGCTATTGGTCTGAAACTTGTTCATCAAGAAAAGCCCACGAAGCTCAAGCTATTTAAAGGAAGACTCAAAACCTGAGAAGTGGCAGACTAAAGCCATCATGTGCTTAATGAAAAATCTAGGGTTTTAGTTCGTCCATTGTGAGCCACTCTCGTGACATCTTGATACTTGAGTTGGACTGTTTAGTTGCGTTGTAACTTATATCACACTCTAAGCATGTAGGTATGAGTGTTAGATATCTTGGAGGGCGTCTCCACCTTGATTGAATTGAAGAGTATTACGGGTGCAAAACTCATTAAACTTGAGGTTGTTTATGCAAATCTTCAAACTGAGAGGAAGTGAGCAGAGCTTCTTGTATCTAAAAGTTCCTAGGTAGAAGTCAAGAAGGATAGTTGCTAGGTGATAGGGTGTAAACAGGTGAATCTCTCAAGTGTACACCACAGTCAAGCACACCACGCATTCATGAGCTACACATTCATTAAGAGAATAATCTCAACCTACAACGCAGCAGTACACACTATCCTTCACCATAGTGATGAACTCTCATAGATATAAAAATGGATTGTGTCTCACCAAATTGACAAGTGACTTGTTCTTACCCATATGAACATAGCCTTGCGAATTTTCACAATCTATGTTCTGTTTCCATCACTCTCAATTTTTGTATTGGACATAAATTCATCCCCCTCAATGTATATCATCCACTTTAGTGTGTTTATCACATGATCCTTTATAGTCATTTAACAACTGTTTCACACAATTAAATTATAATTACTAAGACGTCTCTTGATCAATATTTCATCATTTATTTTAAAATCAATTTTCAACACAAGTCTACCTAGATGAATTCGAAGCGACAACAACCCCATATTGGGTAGTACTAATTATCCATGTAGACATTAGTTATCTAAGTCTAACTGAAATAATTTCAAGCGACAAAACCCATATTGCAGAGATTAGTCCACATAATTATTTTTCATATCAACAAATATGATTGAACATCATTGTATTATTCTAATACAATGGATAATCCACAAATAAATACCATACAACATTTTATGGTATCTCTCAAATATTTATGGGTTACAAACTCAAAATCATACCCAGGTCTACTTAAAATTAAAATATTTACAAGCGACAACTGTTAAGAAAAGAGACACTAAAACAGAAAAGGTGGCTAGGGTTTCATTACAATAAGCAAAAAGGTTATGAATACAAGAGTAACCTTACAATATATAATAAACATAAAGGACTAAACTAACCTAAGCCCAAATATAACAAAAGACCCATTAGATTATTATAATTCACTAATATGTTATCTAACATCTCCCCCCAAACTCACAATGCATACACATAAAACATTGAGAGTTTGTCAAACAAAAATGTAACCACCATGAGCGGCAACAAGCAGTCAAAAGCGAGAACCATCGAGAGAGAGAAGTAGCGGCCAAAAAGAGAAACCATCATATTGAACCAAGTATCAAACCAACGGAAACAAATCCAACTGAACCAATTCAACTAGCACCGAACCAATCAAACAATCCCAACTAAACTAACCAAATTAAGCCAACAGAAAGAAGAAACCAAACTTAACCAAAGAACCAAAAGAGAGAGAGAGAGAGACAATCATCGAAAAGAAAAAATAGAGGAGGAATCGACCAAATAGAATCAATAGAGAGAAACAACCAAAGAGAGAAGTCATCCAACAAAAGAAATCAGCAGTGAAAGAAGCAATCAGACAAAAGAAAGCATCATAAGAGAGTAGCATTCAACAGAAGAATCGATAGGGAGAAGACGAAACAAACAAAAGAAATCAATAAAGAGATGACCAATCAAACAAACAAATGAATCAAGAGAGAGGACCAATCAAACAAACTAAAGAATCAAATAGAGGAAGAATCAATCAAACAAATAAGAGAAAGCAACCAAGAGAGAAATCAAACCAACAGAGAAGACAACCAAATCAAACCAATCATATTCAATATAAATCAACCAAACCATACAGATTCTAAGGATTTACTCACCCAACAAACAAATTGTGAGTACTACATTGACTCAACAAACAAACCAATTCAAACCAAGAGAAACAAATACCAAACAAATTGAGAGAACTAAATGACACGAACACTAAACAAAACCAATTGGAATCAAACTGATTTTTTTTTTGGACTAACTCAAACACAAGTACACCATATAATATTATTTCTTTATCAACTTCTTTTCTAAAGAAACGCATGTCAATAACTAATTGCACCGACGACACAACAAGACCAGCAAACAGGAAAAATAAAAGACAAACAACCAACAAAGACATAAAGCATCACTAATGCATACCTAAACATGAGCAAATAAAAAAAACAACCAACTTCAACGAACTGGAAAGAGAAGATTATAGAATTGCAAATTGACCAACTATTATATAAATACTAGAAACAAACTACAAATCAACCAACTACATAGAGACAATACTTTCCAAACACCAGTGTTCAAATTAGTATTAAAACTAGTTTCACTAGCATCACGGAAAACACCTTAAAATTAGTAATAAAAATAGTGAACAATATAAGAATCAAATTTCGAGGTGTTTGAGCATTAATGATAATTTATTGTATTTAACATATATCGGTGATGACAATAACAAACCCATACAAAACCAGTATAATGTACACAGAGTGTCAAAATCTAACCACAGTTAGGCGTCAATGGTATATATAGAAAATCTTTTCTTTTCTTTTTTGACAAAATGGAGGAAATTTTTTATAAAATATGGGATTCTTCAATTTTAATTTAATTCCCACAAATAATTTTGAATAAATAAAACTAGCATTTGAGTTCAACAAAAAATTTAGTACACGGTTGCCTCAACTGATAAAAGACATAAATAGGCACCCAAATGCATGTATAGTCATGATTTTGCAATTAACACAAATAAGTAATATTTCAACAATGAAAACTAAATGAGTTGAATAGATAGAACCTAAAAGAAATATATGTGGCACAACATTCACAAACTTACAATCAAATTCACCAAGCTCTTTGCATGTCGCCCCCAATTCTTCTACTTTAGCTAGTGATCAAAATCTTCACCAATCATTTTCCATTAACAACAATATGAACAATTATAAAATGAAATTTGTGAGCATTAGGTTTTATAATGATAATTCTATGCCAAAGAAATACTATTAAGATTGTTGGAAAAATAAGACATAGAATTGTATCTGTTAGACTACTTGGCTTGTCGCTTAGAAGGGGGGGTTGAATAAGCGACCCGAAATACAATTAACGATTTTTCGGTTTTTCAAAATCAAGTGCGAGGAAGCCACCTAGATTGGTAGTCTACTTTGCGCCTTTCTACCAAAGGAAGTGTAGTATAGGCTTAAGAACAATAACGATAAAACGAATGTCTAATCGAAGTATCGAGAAAAGTAATCAATTCAAATTTTATTTATTACTTTGAAAATGTTCACACAAATTATTATATGGTCAGAAATCACTATTGCAAGCAAAGTATAAAACACTTGAATTTTAGCGAACACTAGGCGTGCGCTAGAATTCAAGTTTTTCCAAATTCACAATTTACAAAAATTAAAGAGTAGCGATCGAGAAAACAACAAACACAAGATGATCTGGGAGCTTCATAGCTTTCGTGTCGTCCTCAGCGGTCGACCGGTTCGTCTCCCCCAACTTGTCAAACGGACAAGTTGAGATTTAATAGAAAAATTCTCGAAAATGCAAATGCACACTTCACGAATACAAATACAAAATACAAATGCACACTTCACGAATACAATACACGAATATACAAGACTCGATCTTCCTATATCCGTCGTAGCTTCTATGAAATCTATGAGATCCTCAACCCAATCACGACTTCTACCTCTGATTCCAACGATTAATCCTCACACCATTCATTTACCCAAGAAACCTTGTGACAATCGTCCAGCCGATTACCCAAGAAAGCACGCTTCTTGAATCCTTGATGAGAAACTCCTTAAAGCCAATTCCTCTCGAGCACGCACTGATTCACCATGCTACGTCTCGAACGTTATTCTTCAATCACACTAAAACTCCATGATCAAACCCTTATTCAACCTTGAAGAAATTTCTAATTGAAGACAGATGAAGAACTTGACTTTAATTCCCTTTCGATCCAAACTTTCCACAAGACTCTTGATCAAAAGTGTTTTCAATTAATTCTGATAGTTCTCATGATGACAACAATACCCCATGTAGCTATTTATAGAGAAAATAGAATGGAGTAAACTTAGGCACAATATAACTTATATGTATCAATACTAGTACTAATATGTATCGATACAAGTCCCTGACATTGTACAAAATTTAAGTTTTGCAATTATGCATCGGTACAACTTCGAATATGTATCGATACATACACCAGAAAAATCATAAATTAGGACTGATATGTATCAAAACGTGAAGCCATGTATCGAGACATAATGTTCTCTCTAGTTTTAAGAGAGACTGATGTGTATCGATACATGCAAGCATGTTTCGATACACAGAAGCTCCTTTGTCCTCTTTCAGAACAATTTGTGTCCATACAACAAAGCTATGTATCGATATAAATGCGTGATAATCACTCTGAGCAAATTTCAGAACATTTGTATCGATACATATAAGTATGTATCGATACAAAATACTTGTAATTTGGTTTTTCAAAGTTTTGGGGACGAAGCCAAAGGAGAGATCAAGGGGATATGAACACTAGTTAGTGAAGGTCTACCCAAGCTTGACAAAGTTCTCCATGTGAAAGGTCTAACCGCTAATCTGATCAGCATTAGTCAATTATGTGATCAAGGGCTGAATGTTAATTTTATAAAGAGTGAATGCTTAGTCACTAGCAGTAAAGGTGACATCCTGATGAAGGGAGAAAGATCAAAGGACAACTGTTACTTAATGGTGTCAAAAGACAAAGCTAATGTATCCACTTGTCTAATTACCAAAGAAGATGAAGTAAAACTATGGCACCAAAAGCTGGGACACTTGAATCTCAGAAGCATGAAGAAAGCTATTGTTGAAGGAGCTATCAGAGGTCTACCAAAACTTCAGATTCAAGAAGGAAGTATTTGTGGAGAATGTCAGGTAGGAAAACAGACAAAGATGCCCTACCATAAGCTGCAACTTTTGACAACATCCAGAGTCCTTGAGTTACTACATATGGATTTGATAGGACCAATGCAAGTTGAAAGCTTAGGTGGTAAAAAATATGCCTTTGTCGTTGTTGATGATTTTTCCAGATACACTTGGATAAACTTCATTAGAGAGAAATCTGACACTTTTGAGAAATTTAAGGACCTTTGGTTGCAATTTCAAAGAGAGAAGAAGTGTGGTATAATTAGAAAAAGAAGTGATCATGGGAAAGAGTTTGAGAATTGTAAGTTCTCTGATTTTTGCACTGCTGAAGGAATATTCCATGAGTTCTCTGCCCCTATTACGCCTCGGCAAAATGGTATAGTTGAAAGAAAGTGAAGTAACAAAGTTTTTCACAAGAAAGGGGAGGTTTGAATTGTGAACCTTTAAAAATTAACTTATAAAAATTAATAAGGTTAGTCTTTCAAATAAAAGAATGCTTAAGTATAATTATCAACTAAATAGAAACTTAATAATGAAAATAATAATTTGTGTAGTGTGTGTAGTGATTGATAAAATCAAGAGAAGGATAAGAAGAGCACACACAAACAATTTTATACTGGTTCACCCTTAATGTTTGGGCTAGTCCAGTTTTTTCACTATGTTCTTTTTGAGATACTATTGATCTCTAATTTACACAACTTCTTTTGATCTAAACCAAGATCAAATTTCCTTAAGCCTTACACGCTTAACAACTACCTTATATCAAAGGTAATCACTCAAACAATATTGACTACTTGACTTGAGAACAACTTTCTTAAAAAGAGATATTTGTTGTAAATCTAAGCTTTATAAAATCAACCAAGTTGAAAGCTTATGAATGAGATGTCTCTAAAATCACTCTAAGATTAGTTCAGATCCTGAATTAATTTGAGAACGTTTGGAGTGATGAAGAGCTTTAAAGAAGAGCTTATGATTTGCTTGTATGAGAAAAACAAATGTGCTTGATTGTGTATTGAAACTCTTACTCTTCATGTTGCATATGTTGTCCTATTTATAGGAAATAAATCTGTCAAGAAGCTTGGAGAAGAAGTATGAACGTTGGAAAGATCTCAGCCATTGGATCAAAACAGCTCATAAAAAAATAGGCTCCCAGTCAGAACGTTCTGAGATCGTTCTCTAAAGACTGCTGAAGAGGAGGAGCGTATGAGTGAGCTTGTCACTTGTTGTTCTTGACTTGTGCAACAAGATTGTCCAAAAGGACAAGGACATAGTGGGACCCAGCTGAAAAAATGGGTTGTTCATAGTTGGCATTTTTGCTTGTGTACTTGCAAAGGTACTTATCCATAAAATAAGGATATGGCCCATGGGTCATAGTTGTATTAAATATTCACCATAAAGTACATGACAACTATTAGTGTAAGACATGTTGTTGAGTTCTCATTGGTCCATGATTTCTTTGTATTTGCCTTGAGACAAATTCTTTTATTCTTCAACCATATGTTTATTCCTCAAACATAGCAAAATTGGAAAGAACACATTTATCATATGAAAATTCCTTGCCTTAAATGACTTAGCACAAACAGATTATATTCTTCATAAAGTTCTTATTTGTTCCTTTGTATTCAATTGCCAAAAGTCAATAAATATATTTGCACATGATGAACGTTCTTGACAAAAACAAGTATGTAGACTCGAGATCATTCTCAGAGTGAGTGTTGAAGCTTTTAGTTCAAGAGTATAAATTGATAAAAAGCTCAATTTAATCCTGTCTTAATAGTGGCACTCAAAAGCACTTGTTAGATCACAAAATTATCAGAATTATACATTTAAAATACATTTAAATGTTTGTTATCTTTAAAACATCAAATAAGGATTTTTGCCTCAACAATCTCCCCCTTTTTGATGATAACAAACTCTTTAAATTTATTCAATGTAGTGCTGAATTTCAATGTTTAATTTTTCAAACTCCCCCTCAATTCAAGCATTCAAAGATCATATGAAAGTTTGACAAAATTATCAAAACAGAGAAATGCAAATTGAATCCAAACATACTTCATTAATCAATAAAACTCATACAAGAGTGTTCAAAGCAGTTCATAGTACAGATTAATGCAAAAGGATTCAAATAAGTAGTCCTAGTTTAGAAATTAAACATATGCTAAGAGAAGTTCCATAGTAGCAAAAAGGAACTTCCCAAAATATCTTATCTCCTAAGCAAGATGGTTAAAGCATTTGAGTTCAACAACAAAGGTTAAAAGTTAGATACTACAAAGACAGACTTCATTTCCCCCTTATTTACTTAGCTCATATTCTCCCCCTTTGTTTTCATCAAAAAGGAAGGAGCAATAAGATCACTGAGGGCCAGAGGCAGGAGCAGTGGGTGGAACAGGTGGGACAGAGCCAGGAACAATAGGGCTTGAATCATCACTTGAGGTAGAGTTGCTTTGTTGTGGAATTGGTGCAGTGTCAGGAGCTGGATATGGTGGTGGTGGAGTCAGGTTCAACTGAGGACACACATCATTGATGAACCAATATCTCATGATTTGTGATTCCAAGACCAAGTACATGAGCAGATTATTTTGAATTTGCTGTCCAGCAAACAGCTTTGCCAAGTCCTTCCTAGTTCTTGACATTTCCTTCTCAAGTTTGGATTTTTTGGCAGGACGGGGAGCATAAAAATTCACAAATTCTTCAATCAAAGGATTCTTCTTCTTAGAGGTACCAGCAGTAGCAATCTTTCCAGAGGAACAAAAGGAATCAAATGTTGCAAAAGAGGATGCTACAGATGGGATAGTGCTATGAGTGAAAATAGGTTCATTCATCCTAGGAAAACTAGGTGAAGAAGCAAACATAGTGTTCATAAAACCAGTGCTAAAAAAGGATTTCTGACTTACATTGGAAGTGGTCATCAGAGGTGAGAACCTTGAGTTGTTCATTGGAGAAGTAGATGAATAAAAATTCATGTGAGTATCACCATCTCCAGTTTCAGGGACAGGGTTTTTTGTGTTTGAGACATCTTCAGGTTTCATGTGGTGAATGTTTTTGAAATTGAAGGGGTGACTTGTGTTATCAATGACTTGGTTTGAGCAATCAACACCAAATACGCTAAAGATTTTTGTGAGAATCATTCCATAGGGAAGAGAGATCTTCTTGCCTCCAGATTTTGCAGCATAGATCATGTGTTGTATGATCACATAAGGGAGATTGATCTTAATCCCTTTTGACAGATGATAAATCATAAGTAAATTAATATCAGTTACCTTATCCTTGCTTCCAGTTCTAGGGAGAATGGCGTGTTGACACATGTTGTGAAGGATTTTGTACTCTTTCTACAGCATTGAGGAAGGAGGTCTCTCCAGCATTGCTCTTTGCTCATTGAACATCTCCATGATAAGCCTATCTTTGCTTATGCACAATGCAGAATACCAGTTGGTTCCATAGACCATTACACATTCTTGTTGAAGCTTCAACAATTTAGCAATGACCTCAAGTGTTAGTTGAATCTCAGTTCCCTTGAGTTTTGAAACGATCAAACTCTTGTCAGCATCCACAGTTGCATTGAAATAAAAGGCTTGTATGAGGAGTGGAACCATGGTTTCTCTGATTTTGAAAAAGTCAGTCTAAGCAAAGGGTTCAGTATACTTAAGCAGATCAATTCCTCCTTTTTTCAATTCATCAAACTCAAAATACTTACTGCCAGCAACAAGTTTGATTTTCTAGAATTTTTCAAAATTCTCTTTTGAATCAGGGTGAACCAGAGGAATAAGTTTGAACATGGTTTTGGGTTTCGAAACAGGTTCAGTGACCTTTTCTTTTCCCTTGGACATTGTTGGTTTGTATGCACAGTGCTTGACAGAAATTTTTGCAGGAGCAGATGTTGTTGTGGAAGGTTTTGGTGTTTCAGCCTTTGTGGGTGGAGGAGGTTTATTTTTCATGAGGTTTGAAATGGGTTAATCATCACTGTCAGGAGAGAGGGTGAAACATTCAGAGTCAGATTCAGAATCTGAAATGGTGTAGACAGTTTCATTTGGTATGATTTTTCTTTTGGTATCAACACCAGACATTACTCTTTGAGAACGCCTAAGTTGAGAGGAATCCATGGATTTTGCTCCAGATTGAGACTTCTTGGTACGGACCAAAACGGGTAGAGTAACGGCAATGCTGGGAACTGCCATGGTTTCAATAGGAGTGACGAAACCATCAGTTTTAGAAGTGTTGGTTTCTGGAGGATTGGTCTCAAAGGGTGGTGGCATGGGTTTAGGAGATGGTTTATTTTGAGATTGAGTTTCAAAGCAAGGATCTTGATCAAAAAGTTCGTCAAGGGAATCAGGATCGGATTCATATTGAAATTCTGGCTACCAGACAGACAAACGCTGTGAACAATGTAAGCACAACTGTCCGAGCGCGTGTCTAGCTCAGGACAACACCACAAATAAAACGTAATTAAAAACAGCGGAAAAGTAAAGAACACAATAGGTTTGTTAACCCAGTTCGACGCAACTTGCCCTAGTCTGGGGGATACCAATCTAAGAGTGAATTCACTATAATAGTTCTAGTGTAAGGACCAACATAGCCTCACTACTTGTCTTCCACCTAGACCCTACTTCACGTGACAACTCTACCTAGGAACTCCTAGATATGAGACCCCGTCTCACCTCCTAACCTAAAACAACACAGACAGCGTTGCTTTTATTCTTTTCTCTTTTGATATGTTTTCTTTGGACAAGAGACACACTCTTCCGACTAAATACTAACTCCGTACCTACAGGCTTTGGAGAAGCACAATTACAACTCAACTAAAACACGTCCTTAGCTTGACCAGCGATGATACAAGCAAAGAAACACAAAGAAACAATAAACAATAAAGAAGACTAAACCTTAAAACACACGCTTTAGAACACACACGGTTTAGCTTAGATTCTAGGGTTTGTCATTACATATATTTATACTGCAGGGTATGGGCTTCAGACACCTTTTAAAATAAATCAATATCACCTTTTAAAATATATCTAGGCTTGACCGCCTTAGACTTCTTCAGCACACGTGACTTAATCACCAAGTAATGGTTAAAAGAAAAACCAAAGCGAATCTTAAGAAAGATTGCATAAAAATATAAACGCGCGAGCTGGCGCGAGCTGGCAGTGATCATAAGTGATCATAGGCATCTGACCACAGATCTGGCTAATATATGTTTTTGACACAATTGTAGCCAATCTTCAAAAACCCAATAATCTCCCCCTTTGGCAAAACTTTGGCTAAAACATTTGAAAGCCAGTTCTTGGAGGGATAAAAACAATTCTTCCTTCAACCACCATAGGCATGAGAAAACACAGTAGATAGTGAGAACACTTTAGAACGGCTTTATGGTTAAGGATGACTTACACGAAGAATCAGAGGCGATCATTAGAAGAGAATACGTCCAGCCTCAAAGAAAACAGCCTCTCACATAGTGAGTTCATAGAGAGAGATAAATGCCTTTGGAAAAAATAAATTTCCACAAGCAGAGTTAGATAAACTCCCCCTCAAAACATGCGTACAGACATGAGCACATATCATAAAGATATTCGCTCCCCCTCAAGATACGCATACACACCTTCATAGGACAGATGTTAGAGCATCTGTCGTCACATCTTCAACAAAAATTGCTCAGAGCTACGTGAGATACGTATAAGAGCTTCAACAAACGAACGAACACGATCATGATCATACTATGATATCAGAGCGAACACGATCACGATCATACGAACGAACGAACATACTACTCCCCCTTTTTAGCCATAAATTCTGGTAAACATAAGTCATGCATATAGAATGTAGAAATAGAACATAGGGTAGTATCACATAGTGCATATTACAGACCATAAGCACACAAAGGTACAACAGAAATCCAGGATATAACAAAACATGAAAAAGAAAATCAGAGATAACAAAGATCAGAGTCAAACAGAGGTAGACTCATCAGAATCATTTGACATCTCCTCAGTGTCACCAGCAGCAGAAGCATCTTCTTTTCCTCTTTCCTCTTCCTGAACTTCCTCATGATCCACACCATCAGCTTCAGCTTCCTCTTCAGCCTTCAAGGCTGCAATGACCTTATCAATCTTCAACTTTCTGGCCCCAAGAGCCATACTGGTCTTAGTAAGATCAACAATCATTTGTTTCCTGCTGAGCACACCAGATGACCTGAAAGAAGTACCCACATCTTCAGCAGCATCTGTCACAGACAACAACCTGCAATCCACAGACAAAGGACTTGGCCTTTTGCAGGGCTCATCAGTTCCAACCAAAATGTCTGGATGTTGCTGGAGAATAATACCACACAGTAAAGTGGGAAAGGCAATAGGAAACTTGATAGCATATGATTTGGCATGCTCCAATACTTGATAGAAAATATAAGCTCCATAGTCAAAAGCAGTCTTAGTGCCAACTGCATAGATAAACTTGGCCAACCCAGTAGCAATAGAATTGGAATGAGTGGTTGGTGTCCAGTTGGAAGCAGCTATCTTGTTCAACACAGCAAATAGGGGAGTGAGTTTAGCAGAGGATAAATGTTTAGGCAAATGCTTGACCTTATTACCAGTTATAGCCTTGCAAACAGTATCATCAGTCACCTCCATGTCAGGAACCTCTTCAGTTGACCTCTCAAGATATTCATTAATGACCAGAGGAGAGAAGTTCACACACTTGCCTCTAACAAAAACCTTCCTAAACTCAGGATTCCTTGCATCATCAAGATCTTCAGAGACATTCACCAAAAACTCCCTAACCAGCTTATCATAGCAAAAACCCAGATTCCTCACAGTCTTCACCAAACTAGTAGAAGATAACAGATCCACAAGCTCCTTGCATTTAAACACTTCTTCTTTCAGATTCCTCTCTAGAGCTAGCCTTCAATGGTAAATATATTTCCACCTAGCAGAACCATTCTCCAAGTGAAAAGAAACATTGTCCAGGGGTGCTGGAGGTATAGATAGTGGTACTTTCATACCCTTAATTGTTTTCCTGGATGCCTTGCCAGAAGTGGCAGCATCAGTCTCAGCAACCTCAAAATCAGAGTCACTAGTTGGGGGATCTTTTCTCTTCAGACTCTTCTTCCCTGAAGTAGATTGGGGCACAGCCTTGCTCCAACCCTTAGGGGGACCATACCTGGGCTTCTTCCCAGTATCAGCTTTCTTCTTCTTGCCCTCAGGGGCACTTTTATCCACAACATATTTGCTCCTTGTTCTACGAGCAACACCAACAACAAGAGTTTCCTCCACAGTAACATCATCTGGTTTATCCTCATCAACCAGAACCACATCATCTTGCAACAAAGTATCATTTTCAGGACTCTCAGAACTCTCAGGACTCTCAGCATGCTGAGTCTCAAATTCTACAGTCTTAGGCTCAGGGAAGCCTTCTTCATGAACACTATCAGTAACAGGTGTATCAGGGACCTTAGTGGTGTCCATATTTTCTTGTGCCAAAGATGCTGGAGCATCTGGCATAGCATCTGTCTGCTCATCAGTAAACACAGCTGATTGCTCAGCAACAGAATTATCAACCAAATTTTTCTCAGGTTCCACATGTTTCTCAGCAAACGAATTGGTCTTTACAACAATTAAACTATCATCTACCTTAGGTTTATTAGAACCTAGGGTTTCAGTAGCACTAACATTCTCAATAGTAACATTTTCTGGTTCCACAACAGTTGAGACAAAAGGATTTTCCTAATAATAAAGATCATGCATGCTCAGACTAACACGCTTAGTAGGGGAGGGTTTTGATTTCTTACCTTTAGATTTAGAACCCCTCTTTGTAGCAGAAGACGAAGAGCCTTTGCTGGTACTCTTCTTCCTCGAAATAGACACATTAGCACTTCGTGTTACCATACCAGTACTAGAAATCATGGCGAGTGGTTGAGCATTTGTAATAACCGTCGTAGGATCTGCTTGTTGAGCGACAGAATCAGAAACGGGATTGGATTGAAAATCGGTGGTTTGATCTTGCAATGTGGGTTGTTGAATTGAATCAGACATGGTGATGATTTGTTGTTTGATCGAGCAAAAGAGTAGTAAACAATGAAAGTTGATGAACCGGGCGAGAGAGAAGTTGAGAGTTTGCAAAAGTAAAGTTGTAATGCGCAAAAGTAACACTTGAGGAAGTTGAAGAGTGGCTTCCTTGACTTGCGTGCAATAAACGGTTATGATATTGAAATGTAACTGTTGCACGCCTCCAATAAATTAACTGCTACAATTCTTCAATCTGGCAGATACCTAACTTCCCTCTTAATTTTTCAAATTGAGTAGTATCAATGGCTTTAGTAAAAATATCTGCTACTTGCTCTTTAGTTGCAACATGCTCAAGAGTGATGACCTTTTCTTCAACTAAATCTCTAATAAAATGATGTCTAATGTCAATGTGCTTGGTCCTACTGTGCTGTATAGGATTTTTAGAAATATTAATTACTCAGGTTGTCACAGAATAAAGTCATAGCATCTTGCTTGACATTGTACTCACTCAACATCTGTCTCATCCAAACTAATTGTGCACAGCTACTTCCAGCAGCTATATACTCAGCCTCAGCTGTGGATAAGGAAACACAATTTTGCTTCTTACTAAACCATGATATGAGATTGTTGCCTAGAAAGAAACATCCACCAAAAGTACTCTTCCTATCATCAGCACTTCCAGCCCAGTCAACATCACAGTACCCAATCAACAAAGAATTATTCCCATGGGTATATAGTATCCCATAACCACTGGTACTGTTGACATACATCAAAATCCTCTTTACCTGAGTCAGATGACTCATCTTTGGTTCAGCTTGGTACCTAGCACATACTCCAACTGCAAATGTAATGTCTGGTCTACTTGCAGTGAGATATAGGAGACTTCCAATCATGCTCCTGTACATACTTTGATCAACATCAACACCTTTCTCATCCTTCGAAAGCTTCCCATGTGTAGGAGCAGAAGTTCTTTTATGAGTAGCATTCTCTATACTAAATTTCTTGACAGTACTTTTAGCATATTTGCTTTGTAAGATAAAGATAGTATCTTCCATCTGTTTCACTTGAAGGCCAAGAAAATAATTTAGCTCACCCACAAGACTCATCTCAAATTCAGATTGCATTTGCTGAACAAAATGCTCCACCATCTGGTTAGACATTCCTCCAAACACTATGTCATCAACATAGATTTGGGTAATCATAAGCTTTCCTCTAACATCTTTCACAAACAAGGTTTTGTCATTGCCTCCCTTTCTGTAGCCACTAGTCACCAGGAAATCAGTAAGTCTATCATACCAAGCCCTAGGAGCTTGCTTTAACCCATATAGGGCTTTCTTCAACTTGTAGACATGATCAGGACCACTTGGATCAATGAAATCTTTAGGCTGTTCCACATAAACAACTTCATTTAAATATCCATTTAGGAATGCACTCTTGACATCCATTTGATATAGCTTGAATTTAAGGATGCATGCTATTCCCAACAACAATCTGATGGATTCCAACCTAGCTACAGGTGCAAAAGTCTCACCCAAATCTACTCCTTCAATCTGAGCATAACCTTGAGCAACAAGTTTGGCTTTGTTCCTTGTGATAGTACCATTTTCATCTGACTTGTTCTTGAATACCCACTTTGTTCCTATGACATTCACATTCTCAGGTCTAGGAACTAAATCCCACACATCACTCCTTTTGAATTGAGTTAATTCTTCTTGCATTGCATTTATCCAGAACTCATCAATCAAAGCCTCCTTGATATTCTTAGGCTCAAAATTTGATATAAAACAGGAATTTGATACCTCACTATATCTCCTTCTAGTGGTGATCCCTTGATTTGGATCTCCAATGACTTGATCTATAGGATGGTTCTTCTGTATTCTGATAGATGGCCCTTTGTTGGGACAAGTAAACTCTAAATTGCTCTCATCAGATTCTTCCACATTTGTGTCTACATCTTCTGTCTCCCCCTGAGTGTCACCTGCTGAGTCAGATGTGTTATCATGTGGCACAACATCTTTACCACAATCATCTATCACAACATTAATAGACTCCATCATTGTTCTGGTTCTGGAATTGAACACTCTATAGGCTCTGCTGTTATTTGAATAAACCAGAAAAATTCCTTCGTCACTTTTAGCATTATCTTCCTTCTTGGTTCTCTATCAGCTAAGATATAGCACTTGCTACCAAACACATGAAAGTGTTTCACTTTTGGCTTTCTGTCCTTCCATAACTCATATAAGGTAGTAGATGTACGTTTTCTCAATGTAACTCTGTTATGGATGTAACAGGATGTATTTGTGGCTTCAGCCCAAAAATAGAAAGGTAGCTTCTTGGCATGTAACATGACTCTAGTTGATTCTTGCAATGTTTTGTTCTTCCTTTCAACTATACCATTTTGCTGAGGAGTGATAGGTGCAGAAAACTCATGAAATATTCCTTCAGCAGTGCAAAACTCAGAGAACTTAGCATTCTCAAACTCTTTCCCATGGTCACATCTGATCTTGACAATATTACACTCCTTTTCTCTTTGAAGTTGTAAACATAGATCTTTAAACTTCTCAAAAGTGTCAGACTTTTCTTTAATAAATGTGATCCATGTGAATCTGGAGAAGTCATCAACAATAACAAAGGCATACTTTGTACCACCTAGGCTTTCAGCTTGCATGGGTCCCATCAAATCCATATGTAGAAGTTCAAGGACTCTGGATGTGGACAAATGTTGCAGCTTTTGGTGCGGCACTTTGGTCTGTTTGCCCACCTGACATTCTCCACAAATACTACCTTCTTGAATTTGAAGGTTAGGTAAACCTCTGATAACTCCTTCATCAATAGCTTTCTTCATGCTTCTCAGATTCAAATGCCCAAGTTTTTTATGCCACAGTTTCACTTCATCTTCTTTTGCTATTAAACAGGCAGATAGCACAATGTTGTCTTGTGAGACCCACATGTAACAGTTGTCCTTTGACCTCACACCTTTCATCAGGGTGTCACCTTCAGTATTTGTAACTAAACATTCATCCTTAGTAAAGTTGACTTTCAACCCTTGATCACATAACGGACTAACACTGATTAGATTGGTAGTTAGTCCCTTCACATGAAGAACTTTATCAAGCTTTGGTAGGTCTCCATTCACCAGTGTTCCTATACCCCTGATTTCTCCCTTGGCACCATCCCCAAAGGTTACAAAGCTGGTAGCATGTGGCACAACATCTGTCAAAAACTGTTCTACTCCAGTCATGTGCCTGGAACACCCACTATCAAAATACCAATCACTTCTAGATGAGGCTCTCAGAGATGTGTGAGCAATTTGAGCAGTCTCACTAGCAGTATTGCTTGTGAATTGGTCATTCTTTATCTTCAATTCCTTCTTGATGTTCTTCACAACAGGCTCAGGTCTTCTGTCAGGAGAGCCATGTAATATATAACAGAAAGGTCTAATGTGCCCCCTTCTTCCACAGTGGTGACATACCCAATCATAGTGTCTACCCTTTCGTCTGGACTTGTAGTTAGTCCTCTGTTGTCTTGCTCGATGTAAGGGCATCTGTCTTGACATTATTGGATCATAAGCACTAACAGCTGGTACAAATTGTGTCTGATGAGGCACAACTCTGTAGTCAAAGCCTATACCTTTAACGTTTCTTTAACTCTGCCCAATCTCCATAATCTCATCTAATTTATCAGTACCTCTGTTGAGCATCTTCAGTTGCTTGTTCATGTTATCTATCTTTGATTTGTAATAAATTGTTCTTTTCAGCTTGCAGAAGAGCAATGGTTCCTTTTTGCTTACAGATTTCTTCACTTCTGATCTCCAATTCTTGATAAACATCCAGAGATTCTTCATAGGATAGTTCTCCATCAAAGAAGGTTGAGTCAGATGTACACACTCCTGTCAGAACAACAACATGATTGGCAGTTTCAGGATCTTCTTCATCTTCATCTGACCAGGTGACGGCCATTCCCTTCTTTTGCTTCTTCAAATAAGTCGCACACTCAGTTCTAATATGACCATATCCTTCACATTCATGACATTGAACCCCTTTGTTTTGATTCATCTTGTCTTCAGCTCTAGGTTTCTTCTGATTAATGACATTCTTGTTTGTGCTGCGCCTGTTGTTTGGAGCATATGTCTTAGGACGTCTGTCCATCTTCAAAGCTCTACTGAATTGTTTTCCCAACATTGTCATAGCTTCAGAGATACTTTCATCAGTCTCCATATTATCTTGTTGGTCAGACTCTTCAGCAACAAAAGCAATGCTCTTTGACTTCTTCTTAGATCTCTCATTGGCTGACAACTCAAAGATTTGTAAAGAGCCAACTAGCTCATCCATCTTCAAATCTGAAATGTCTTTGGACTCCTCTATTGCATTGACCTTCATATCAAATCTCTTAGGTAGAGACCTAAGCATCTTTCTCACTAAAGTTTCTTCAGATATCTTCTCACCCAAGGCATCAAATTGATTATCATAATCAAGAATCTTCATGTGGAATTCTTGAATGCTTTCTTCATTATTCATCTTCAAGCTCTCAAACTTACTAGTCAAAAGTTGCAATCTTGAGCTTTTCACCTTGGATGTACCTTCATGAACAGTTTGGAGTATCTTCTATGCCTCCTTGGCAACAGTGCATCTTTTGATCAGCTTGAATATATGCACATCAACTCCATTAAATAGAGCATTCAAGGTTTTTGAATTTGCATTAGCTAATGCCTCCTCCTCTTTGCTCGATTCTTCCTCAGGCTTGAGTGTGGTGGTGGCATTACCATCTTTATCAGTAACTACTGGATGTTCCCAACCTTTTATAACAGCTCTCCATGTTTTGTGATCCATGGATTTTAGAAACGTTGTCATCCGGGATTTCCAGTTGTCATAATTAGAGTCACCAACCAAAAGTGGTGGCCTATTCATAGGTCCTCCTTCCTTGTCCATCTTTGCCAGAAAACCTCCCTGGAGCTCACCCTAAACAGAACAGGGTGCCTGCTCTGATGCCAATTGAAATTCTGGCTACCAAACAGACAAATGCTGTGAACAATGTAAACACAACTGTCCGAGCGCGTGTCTAGCTCAGGACAACACCACAAATAAAACGTAATTAAAAACAGCGGAAAAGTAAAGAACACAGTAGGTTTGTTAACCCAGTTCGGCGCAACTTGCCCTAGTCTAGGGGATACCAATCCAGGAGTGAATTCACTATAATAGTTCTAGTGTAAGGACCAACGTAGCCTCACTACTTGTCTTCCACCTAGACCCTACTTCACGTGACAACTCTACCTAGGAACTCCTAGATATGAGACCCCGTCTCACCTCCTAACCTAAAACAACACAGACAGTGTTGCTTTTATTCTTTTCTCTTTTGATATGTTTTCTTTGGACAAGAGACACACTCTTCCGACTGAATACTAACTCCGTACCTACAGGCTTTGGAGAAGCACAATTACAACTCAACTAAAACACGTCCTTAGCTTGACCAGCGATGATACAAGCAAAGACTCACAAAGAAACAATAAACAATAAAGAAGACTAAACCTTAAAACACACGCTTTAGAACACACACGATTTAGCTTAGATTCTAGGGTCTGTCATTACATATATTTATACTGCAGGGTATGGGCTTCAGACACCTTTGGACGTTGTAAGGTCCAAGTCTTGAATCTTCTAGAACAAGAGATCTTCTTGAAAAATAAATCAATATCACCTTTTAAAATATATCTAGGCTTGACCGCCTTAGACTTCTTCAGCACACGTGACTTAATCACCAAGTAATGGTTAAAAGAAAAACCAAAGAGAATCTTAAGAAAGATTGCATAAAAATATAAACGCGCGAGCTGGCGCGAGCTGGCAGATCACGTAATGTTGTTCCATATGCTACAGCATCTAACCCATCATCAGTGATCATAGGCATCTGACCACACATCTGGCTAATATATGTTTTTGACACAATTGTAGCCAATCTTCAAAAACCCAACACATATGATTCTGTTTCAGGGTGATTGACAGGGGAAGGTGGTGGTGGTGGTGAAAGAGAGCACGAAATGGAGGAATCAGAGGATGAAGATCATAGTGGGTAGGCATTTTTGCGTGCTGCCATTTTTAGAAGAGGCATGGTTGAGAGAGATATTTGTTTGTTCAGATGCAGAGAATAAGATGAGAAGTTATAGAAGAGAAGAAGGAAGTTATAAAGAAAAGGAGTGGAGCGGTTTGGAGGTTATAGGTAGGAGTAGGAATAGAGGGAATAGTAAAAAGAAGTACTTGATCTTATCAAAACTCATAATTGCTAGCTGTAAACGAGGGAGAGCGAGATATCTTTGTACTAACCAAAATCTTAACTCATACCCAAGATAACTAGTTGAAAAGCCATGACACTATTTTGACATGATTAGAAAGGGTTTTTTACAATTTTCAGATTTTCTTTGATAAAATTAAACCGATCTTCAACTAAAGGTTTTGTAAAAATATCTGCTAATTGATTTTCAGTGTCAACAAAAATTAATTCAACATCCTTTTTATTAACATGATCACGAATGAAATGATGCTTAATTTCAATATGCTTAGATCTTGAATGTTGAATGGGGTTTTTTGATAAATTAATAGCACTAGTATTATCACAAAGAATTTTAATGCATGTGTACTTTAATGAAAAATCTTCAAGTTAGTTTTTAATCCATAACACTTGAGAGCAACAATTTGCGGCAGATACATATTCTGCTTCCGTTGTTGAGAGTGCAATGGTGTTTTATTTTCTACAGCACCAACTTACGAGAGCTTCACCAAGAAATTGACATGCACCACTTGTGCTTTTTCTTTCAAATTTGTCACCGGCATAGTCAGCATCGCAGTAAGATTTTAATTCAAAATGTGATCCTTTTTCATACCATAAACCAACATTTGGTGTGCCCACCAAATATCTAAAAATTCTTTTGACTGCGGTTAGATGAGATTCCTTTGGTGATGTTTGAAACCTTGCATAGAGATCTACTGAAAATACGATGTCTGGTCTACTAGCAGTTAAATAGAGAAGTGATCCTATCATTCCTCTATATTCTTTTTCTGACACATATTTTCCTTTTTCATCTTTTTCCAAGTTTGCTGACGGATGCATTGATGTTGACATGATTTTTGCTTCATTCATCTTATATTTTTTGAGAAGGTCTTTGACGTATTTTTCTTGGCTAATAAAAATACCATTCTCTTGTTGCTTGATTTGTAACCCAAGGAAAAAAACAAGTTCTCCCATCATGCTCATCTCAAATTCACTTTGCATAATATTAGAAAAATCTTCACACATTTTCTCGTTAGTTGCACAAAAAATAATGTCATCAACATAAACTTGTACAATTAATAAATCATTTTTGTTTTCTTTTCTAAAAAGGGTAGTATCAATTTTTCCTCTAGAAAAACCATTTTCAAGTAAAAAATTGCTTAGCCTTTCATACCATGATCTTGGGGCTTGTTTTAGTCCATATAGGGCTTTGGTAAGTTTGTAAACATGATTGGGTTTATGGTCATCAACAAAACCAGAAGGTTGATGTACATATACTTCCTCATTAAGAAAGCCATTTAAAAATGCACTTTTAATATCCATTTGAAAAAGTTTGAAACATTTATGAGATGCATATGCAAGTAAAATTCTAATAGCTTCTAACCTGGCTACCGGAGCAAAGGTTTCATCATAATCAATACCTTCTTGTTGATTATATCCTTGAGCTACTAACCTTGGTTTATTTCTTACCACTTTACCATTCTCATCAAGTTTGTTTCTAAACACCCATCTAGTTCCAATAATTGAGTGATCTTTTGGGCTTGGAACGAGATTCTATACTTCATTTTTCTCAAATTGAAGAAGTTCTTCTTTCATAGCATCAATCCAAGACTCATCAACAATAGCTTCATTTATTGTTCTTGGTTCAATTTGAGAGATCATTGTAAAATTATTTTCAATATTTTTGAAGAGATCTCTTAGTTCATATTCCATCTTCAGCATTTCCAATTATTTGTTCTTGAGGATGATGATTAACAATTTTCCAAGCTTTAGAGACGGTTGAAGAAGGTTCTTGTTGAGTATCAAAATTTTGATTGTTTTCCTCCGTCTCTTTTTCTTTTTCTTCTTCTTCGTCATCATCAATTGTTACACTTGGTTGATCTTCATATTCATCAAACTTGACATGCATGCTTTCTTCCAAAGTTTGTGTTCTCAAGTTATAAACTCTATATGCTTTAGATGTTAGAGAATAACCCAAAAATATTCCTTTATCTGATTTTGAATCAAACTTACCCAAGTTGTCTTTGATGTTTAAAATATAACAATAACAACAAAAAATATGAAAGTAGGAAATGTTTGGTTTTCTATCTTTCCAAAGTTCATAGAATGTTTTATTCAAAACTTTTCTTATGGTAACTCTGTTCAAGATATAGCAAGCAGTATTGACGGCTTCAGCCCAAAATTATTTTTCAACGTATGATTCATTAATCATTGTTCTTGCCATTTCTTGCAAGGTTCTATTTTTCCTATCAACAACTCCATTTTGTTGTGGAGTTCTTGGACAAGAAAAATTATGAGAGATACCATTATCATTAAAAAATGATTCAAAGAGAGCGTTTTCAAATTATCCCCCATGATCACTTCTAACAGATATAATAGTGGTATCTTTTTCATTTTGAACCCCTAAATAGAAGGTTTTAAAAGCATCAAAAGATTCATCCTTTTGTTTTAGAAAAAGTACCCAAGTGAACCTTGAAAAGTCATCTACAATGACAAAACCATAATTTTTCCCACCAAGACGTGTAGTTTTGTCAGGTCCAAATAAATCTATGTGAAATAGTTCAAGAGGTCTTTTTGTTGAAATATATTCTTTTGGTTTAAAACTACTTTTCACTTGTTTTCCTCTTGTGCATGATTCACATATTTTATCTAGGTCAAAATTTATCTTAGGTAATCCTCTTACTAGATCAAGTTTAGAAAGTTTTGAAATAGTTTTCATACTTACATGACCCGTCCTTTTGTGCCAAATCCATTTGTCTTTTTCAACAGAGACAAAACATGATTCAACAGGTAGTTCATCTAAGTATATAACATAAATGTTCTTTTCTCTTGATCCATTAAACATGATTTCACCAGATGAAGTCTTTTTGATTTCACATGTATGAGGATTAAAAATAACTTCAAAACCATTATCACATAATTGACTAATGCTTATCAAGTTATGTCCAAGTCCTTCTACATAATGAACATTTTCAATTTTAGCAGAATTAATCTTACCAATTGTACCTCTACCTTTGATTTTACCTTTGCCATTGTTTCCAAAGGTAACTTCTCCTCCTTCTTTTTCTTCAAATGCAAAGAAGTTTTGTCTATCTCCAGTCATATGTCTTGAGCAACCACTGTCCAAGTACCAAGGCTTTCTCTTGACTATTGGATGACATTTCTGCATTTAAATTTAGTAATTTTTTAGGTACCCACAAGTTTTTGGGTACCTAAAAGATTTTTGCCTCAACAGAAAGAACAGGACTTTACAAGAGTCAGCTAGAGTCATGCTTCATGCAAAGAAACTACCTTTTTACTTTTGGGCTGAAGCCATGAATACATCCTGCTATGTGAATAATAGATTGACCTTGAGAAAAGGTACATCTACTACCTTGTACGAACTATGGAAAGACAGGAAGCCAACAGTGAAACATTTTCATGTATTTGGTAGTAAGTGCTATATTTTAGCTGATAGAGAACCAAGAAGAAAGATGGATGCAAAAAGTGATGAGGGGATCTTTCTAGGATATTCAACTAACTCCAGAGCTTATAGAGTGTACAATTCCAAAACCAAGACCATGATGGAATCTTTAAATGTTGTGATAGATGATTGTGGAAATGATGCTACGACATGTGATAGTACATTTGATTCAACATTTGAATTTTAGGAGGAGACAGAAGACGAAGTCAGAAATGAGCAAGATTTTGAAGTGGCCAGTTCAGAAAACAATATTCTCAAGAAAGGACCATCTATCAGATTACAGAAGAACCATCCTCTAGATCAAGTCAATTGCGACGACCCCAATCAGGGGATCACAACTAGAAGGAGAAACAATGAGATATAAAATTCTTGCTTCATATCAAATTTTGAGCCTAAGAATGTCAAAGAGGCTCTGACTGATGAGTTCTGGATAAATGCAATGCTAGAAGAATTGACTCAGTTCAAGAGAAGTGATGTGTGTGGGACTTAGTTCTTAGACCAAACAATGTGAATGTCATAGGAACAAAATGGGTGTACAAAAACAAGTTAGATGAGAATGATATCATCACAAGGAACAAAGCTAGACTTATTGCACAAGGTTATGCTCAGATTTAAGGGGTAAATTTTAGTGAGACTTTTGCACCTGTAGCTAGACTTGAATCCATTAGGCTACTACTAGGAATTGCATGTATTTTCAGATTCAAGTTGTATCAAATGGATGTCAAGAGTGCATTCCTCAATGGGTACTTAAATGAAGTTGTGTATGTGGAGCAGCCTAAAGGTTTCGTTGATCTAAATCTTCCAAATCATGTCTACAAATTGAAGAAAGCTCTATATGGTTTGAAACAAGCTCCTAGAGCTTGGTATGAGAGACTTACTGAGTTCTTAGTTAACAATGGCTACAAGAATGGAGGAAATGATAAAACTCTGTTTGTAAAGGATGTAAGAGGACAGCTAATGATTGCACAAATCTATGTTGATGACATAGTATTTGGCAGAATGTTTGACCAGATGGTAGAGCATTTTGTTCAGCAAATACAATCTGAATTTGAGATGAGCCTTGTAGGTGAGATAAATTTCTTTCTTGGTCTTCAAGTGAAACAAAAGGAAGACACTATATTTATCTCCCAAATTAAGTATGCTAAAATTATTGTCAACAAATTTGGTATGGAGAATGCTACTCCTAAAAGAACTCCTGCACCCACTTATGTGAAACTAACAAGAGATGAAAAAGGAGTTTATGTTGATCAAAGCATGTATAGAAGTATGATAGGAAGTCTCCTATATCTCACTGCAAGTAGGCCAGATATTACATTTGCAGTTGGAGTATGTGCTAGGTACCAATTTGAACCAAAGATCAGTCATCTAACTGAAGTAAAGAGAATTCTGAAGTATGTCAACAGTACTAGTGATTATGGGATATAATACTCTCATGGGAAAAATACTATGTTAATTGGATACTGTGAGGTTAACTGGGCTGGAAGTGCAGATAATATAAAGAGTACCTCTGGTGGATGTTTCTTTATGGGCAACAATCTTATATCTTGGTTCCGTAAGAAGCAAAATTGTGTTTCATTATCCACAGATGAAGCTGAGTACATAGCAGCTGGTAGTAGTTGTGCACAATTGGTATGCATGAGACAGATGCTGAGTGAGTACAATGTCAAGCAAGATGCTATGACATTATATTGTGACAATCTAAGTGCAATTAATATCTCTATAAATCCTATACAGCACAACAGGACCAAACACATTGACATTAGACTTAATTTTATTAGAGATTTAGTTGAAGTAAAAATTATCACTCTTGAGCATGTTTCAACTGAAGAGCAAGTAGTAGATATTTTTACAAAAGCCCTTGGTATTGCACAATTTGAAAAATTAAGAGGGAAGATAGGAATCTCTCTGATTGAGGAATTGTAGCAGTTAATTTATGGGAGGCGCGCAATAGTTAATTTCTCACACCTCAACCACTTATTGCACGCAAATCAAGGAAGATGTTTTCCAACTTCCTTAAGTGACTCTCCCACACGTTATTACCACTACTTTACTTTTTCTCACTTTCAACTTCTCATCTTCTCTCTTGCCGCTTCTAACATCATTCAAATCCTACATCTCTTTCGTACTCTCAAGCAACAAATCATCACCATGTCTGATCCTGTTCCTCAACAAGTGGATCCATCGACGGTTGTAACTAATGCTCAACCTTTTGCTACTGTTCCTAGTTCTGGTTTGACAACACAACGCACTAAAGTGCTGGTGTCGAGGAAGAAGAGTTCCAGAAAAGCCTCTTCGTCTTTTGCGACAAATAAGAGTTCAAAATCTAAAGGTAAGAAATCAAAACCCTCTACTGTTCAGCGTGTAGGTTTAAGCATGCATGATATCTACTGTAAGGAGAATCTGTTTGTATCGACGGTTGTAGAACCAAGTGCTGACACTTCCGTCAGTAAATCTGAAGATACCCCGGTTAAGGGTACTGCTACTGAAACCCTAGGTCCTGATAATCCTAAGATAGATGACAAATTAGTGGATGATAGGTCAAATTCATCTAATGAAAAATTTGTTGATAATGAGAAAACAGGTAATACTATTGCTGTACATGATGTTGATACTACTATTGCTGAGAATCATGATAAACTGAAGGATGTTGTGCCAGATGCTCCCGCATCTTTGGCACATGCCAATGAAGAGAACCTTGTGGTTCCAAATACTCCTGATACTGAGAGTATCCCTGAGGAAGGTTCACCCAAGCCTTAGGATCAAGATATTGAGACTCAGCAAGCTGTAAGTCATGTTGAGACTGAAAATGTGGTCCAAGATGATGTGGTGCTTATAGATGAAAATGGACTAGAAGAAAGGTCTTTTGGGGAGATCTCTGGAGTAAATCTCTTAAGAATACACCTACTATGGGTGAAAGTGCATAAGGGAGCAAGAAGAATAAAGCTGACATTGGGAAGAAACCCATGTATGATCTGCCTAAGGCTTAGAGCAAGAATGTGCCCCAATCTAATCAAGGTAAGAAGAATCTCAAAAGAAAAGATCCTCCTACAAATGATTGTGATTTTGAAGTTGCCGAGACAGATGCTGCCACTTCTGGCAAATCATCCAAAAAAACTATCAAGGGTATGAAAGTCCCTCTGAGTATTCCTCCAGCACCTCTTGATAATGTATCTTTTCATTTGGAAAATGGTTCTGGTAGGTGGAAATGTATCTACCACAAAAGTGTTGTACCCTCTGAGTATACTCGATTGACCCGCTATGAGAGTGCTACATGGAATGTTATGTAATGTGTCATAAGCTACTCTCATGGTGATAATGGTGTAACCCACCCTTCGACCTGAAACCACTATGGACCTTAGATGTAGAGTCAAGTGCTTTATCACTGATCTAACATTATCCGTAACTGGATAATCATAAAGACAGTAGATGGGTACTTCACAAAGCATGCTGAAGGACAGTAGTGACCTAGATGGAATTTACCAATCCTACATAACAGGATAAATGTCTATGGGCCCAATATTGAACTGAACAAGGATGACACAGTCTATGCCTTGTGTTCAATATAGACATAAGGGCAAAGGGGTAATTGTACACAACTAATATTATCACAAAATGTTTTGTTAAGATCACATAAACATTTTGTGACTTGGATAGCAGTGAAGTGTTGCTAGATACCTCTCACTGTTTATAATATTAAATAGATGATTTAATATTATTGCCAACGTTACGGAAACCTACAAGGGTCACACACATAAGGACAGTGTAGTGTGAGAATTGAGAACACCGTAAGGTGCAGTGCACTATAGAGAAATATATATATAATGTGATAAGGTATCACAAATTATGATAAGCGGTACACCATAAGGTATGGTGGACGCGCGCACACATGAGTAGCAAGACTCATGGGGCGCGTGCCCTAGGTAAGCTTATTGGGCTTTTGCTTCAACTTGTCTTGTTGGACAAGACAAGTGTTTATCTTGGAGAGCAAGATAATAGACTCTATAAATAGAGGTCTTATGCAAAAGCAAAATACATAAGAGAAATTCATAAGAATTTTAGGGTTACTTGAATCCTAAAATTATTTCTCTACCTCTCTCTCTTTCTCACAAAGTCCCTCATTCATAAGCTAGAACTTGGAGTGAAGGAAAGCTGTTCGTGTGGACTAGTTAGAGACGTTGCTATTCATCCTTCAACGTTCGTGATCAACTTGTTCGTGATTCAAAGGGTTATATTCTTCAAAAGGTAAAACCCTGAACACATAATCATGTCCATTCGTAAGGATCATTAAAGGAATTTTTTTGAATTCCGCTGCTTTTAACTATCTCAATTTTCCTTCAGTGGTATCAGAGCCACTTACGAAACCATGGTTATGATGTTTGTTTATATTGTGTTTTAATTTGATTAAAACCTAAACAAGATAAAATTGAGAATTAAATTTTAATTGATCAAGTCTTGTATGTGATACAAGAGAACATGATGCAAATAGAGTATATTGTTGGAAATGAAAGGTTTTCGATACTTTCCCCTCTTTGGAAATGAAAGTTATTAGACACGATAAAAATCCGTCTCTAACATCTGTCTCAAATTACTTTTTTATTTATAAATTAAAAATATAATTAACTAGAGACAGATTTAGAGACGAAATATTTTTGAGACAGATTTTTCTGTCTCTAAATTATGTCAATGGTACATATATTTTAATTTTTGTCTCTAATTCTGTCTCTAATAGAGATGAAATAAATTTTGTCTCTAAATTCGGTCGGTAGTTAGACTTTTTCTAGTAGTGGTTGGAAAGAAATTTGAAGGAAGATGTGTTCAAATGTCAAGAATTGGTAGATCTGTTGTCCCATGCTGGGCTGATGAAGACTGTGAAGAATCTGGGTTTTTGCTATGATAAGCTGGTTAGAGAGTTTTTGGTGAATGTGTCTGAAGACTATGACTTTTTCTCCTCTTATTATCAATACCCACCTTGAGAGGTCTGTTGAGGAGACTCTTGAGTTGGAGGTGACTGATGACACAATTTGCAAGACTATTACATGTAACAAGGTCAAGCATTGACCAATGTTACTATGAATAAATAAAAGAATAATATCAAAAACATATAATGATCAAGTTAAAGAAGAAATTAAGTAAAGCAAATTATTATAAAATAAAACCTTAAAATAATTTATTTGATAAAACATCCAACAATCCTCCACAATTTATTTTAAAGTTTTAAGTGTTAAGTGTCCCAAGAGCGTGAGCCATAATGTATAAGCACTAGTATCTTTTGGACATGTACTACAACAAAGAGTAAATGAACTTGATCCAATAGAATGTCGAAGAGATTATACCTCTTTGAACCTCATTCGATTTGTATGTGAATAAGTGATCTGTCACTCACATTGATATCTCTTTCAAAGTTGTTCAACGCGGTGTGGTGCATTTTGGCCTTGCACTCATACCTGAATTTCATGAGTGGCCCTACCTCAACACTCATATAGGTAGAGCAGACAAAATGGGCCAGGTCGGGCTTAAAAGGCTAAAAAATAAGAAGGCTTGAACACGAAAAAATGAGCTCGCTTAAAATCCGGTCATTTTAGCCCCTATTCTAACCGGGCTAGCCCGTCCGGGCCGCGGGTAGCCCTTTTATTTAATAATTTTTAAAATAAAAAATACAAAATAAAATTACCCCCAACATTTATAGTAATAAATAACCCAAAATAAAATACCTACAACCCCAAAGTCTTAGTTTTTTCCACTCACCTTATCACAACACTCTTACTAGTGCAATAAGTAACACCCTAACACGCTCAAAATTAGCAAATTCATTGAAGTGAAGAAAATACCAATAACATCCATTATCAGTAATCGCACACCGCACATCCTAATTCACTTGTCTAGTTTATATTCTTATATTGTTTCATTTTTGTTGTTAGAAGCCATTATTATTATCTTCATCTCAATGTGAATATTTAAGTGCTATAGAAGGTGTGGTGATGGATGTGAATCATGCGATGATTTTCAAGTTTTTGAAACCCTCCCCTATACTTTAATCATTATGAATATTATTGTACTTTATAAAGTATTGGAGTTTCCCCTTCAAAAAAAAGTATTTTGAATTTCTAATTTATTTATATCTTTTTTAAAAAAAATAAATCAATAAATTATATTAATCGGGTCGGTCCGAAAAGCCCGTAGCACGTAAAGGGCCAGGTTTGGACAAATATATTTGAGCCCGTTTAAAATTCGGGCCTTTTAGCCCGAGCTCGTCAAGGGCCTCCCGTAGCCCGTTTTGCTAGATAACATATAGGTGAAGATGAATCTATCAAGTGTACACCACAGTCAAGCAGACCACTCATTCAAGAGTTATAGATCAATAAGAGAATAACTCAACCTCCAACACTGTAGTACACACGATCCTACACCATAGGAATGAACTCTCATAGATATAAAAAATGGATAGTAAACAACAATTATTGTCATACTTTACTTATTTTTCATTTAATCTTTGGATTATCATGGTCTCTCCCCCTCATAATCGAATAATATATTTTTTATCTTCAGATAGTTAACAGCAAGAAAAAAAAAGATTTTTGTTTAAAGGGACAAACATATACGACTTCCAATTATTAGGTCTGCTAAAGGGACAAACATAATACCATTAATATACTTAAAATATATTTAACAATGACAATAATTTAATGGCAAACTTTTATAACTTGAGCAACACTAAAAACTACTCCTGCCTTCATGTACACATAGTCACATGAAAATCAATCTATTAGGACAATGGTACATACATTAGTACAAGTAAATAAAATGGATAATAAAGTTAAATAAAGAACAACAAGAATTAATCAAAATTAATTGAAGCGTGTAAATATAGTGGGCATAAGACTATTTTGCCACCATAAGTTAGTTATCCGGTGCAGTTGATCTCATAGCTAATAACATCTAAAATACAACAGTCACATCTTAATAACACAATACATCATCAACAAACTAGTTTTAAATGCTCAAGGAAATTTATATTCTTATAGTATTTTACTCATTAAGTAATTTTCTTTTCATTGGTCTATTTCCCCTAATTCACAAGACTAAGATGAGTTTAAAGTGTAAATATGATTGATTGAGTAATATTCCAACCAAATGATCATAATCTTAATGTTCAATGTTGTGCGTTTTTTGTGAACAATATAATGTACAATTTGACCAAGGAAATAAATAGTTAAAACATGAATTTAACTAAACAAAAAAACGTGAATTAATTAATTTTAACAATAATTATAATTCTTAAAAAATGTTTATAAAATAATTCAACACTAGCTTTAAAATAAATTACTATTTGATAAACTATCCAATAATGGTATCTTCTGTTGAGGAAAAATCCTTATTTGATGTTTTAATTATAACAAACTAATTTAATTATATTTTTAAATGTAATTCTGATCATTTAGTTGTCTAACAAGTGCTTTTGAGTGTACTTATTAAGACAGGAAAAAATGGATCATTTAAGCTATTATGAGTTCAAAATTTTAAGCAAGTTGAAGGATTCAGGATCAGTCCAAGACTGTATCCAAGTTGAAGGAATATTTTGGTCATAAATAATATTCCTCCATTATTTGGACTTATAAAGAACAAAATACATGTGCAAAGGATCAAGAATATTTCTCCAAGTGTTTTGTTATTTATTATTAGATCTGATTTACTTGGATACATAGACCAATCAAGTTACAACAACAAATTTTATCTAATGGTTGTCATGCACCATTAAAGAAGATTTATTTATTTAAAGGCTATGCTAGTGTTCCTTTATTTATGGAGAAGTACAAATGCAAGGACAAAGCCAAGTACAAACATTATGCAGCCATGACAGAACCACCAGCTGTATATTATCACTATGTCTAGTACAAAGATCATTCTCCAACAATTTTTTATTGTCTTTCATCAGCTCAGTTCTGAGACTGGTCTAAGAGTGATTAATTAAAGAATGATTTCATATGTACTTTGAAGACAACTCACCAACAGCATTTTTATCATGTGCTAAAAAAAGCCAATGACTATTCTTGATGCCTAAGCTTTGTACTTTCACTCCAGATCATCAAGCAAAGGCCCCACACGCTCTTCATTTCTATTCTGCCTGAAGATTAGTCTCAGACCGATCTGCCAGAGGCTCCTGTTTTGAATTTAATTGATTAAATTTATTTGGACAAGGCTCCAACGGCTAGTTACTTGTGAGTAACGGTTTTACTTGTTGTCCATGGCTTGAAGGGTCCAAAATTTCCTATATAAAGGCCTCAACAACAACATTGAAGAGCAAGAGTTTTAGCACACATCAAAGCAATCATTTAATCATCATACAAGCAATCTCAAAGCTCTTCTTTATATCTCAATCACTCCAACACTCTCAAATACTATACTGGATCTGTATAAACTCTTAGAGTGATTTTTAGAGATACTAGTTTCATAAGCTTTCTTTAACTTAGTTGATTTTACTACAAAAGCTTAAACACAAAAACCACATCTCTTTGTAAGAAAGATTTGCTCAAGTCAATTGTTCATATTGTTTGAGTGTTACCTTAGGGATAAGGTAGATTAAGAAATTTGATCTTGTGTGAGATCAAAAGAAGATTTGTATCAAGAGATCGATAGTATCTCAAAAGACATAGTGGAGAAACTGGACTAGCCCAAGATTAAGGGTGAACCAGTATAAAAACTTTTGTGTGTTCTTCTTACTCTTCTCAAGCTTTAACAAAATCACAACACACACTACACTCGTTATAATTTGTTAAAAGCGTTACTTTATACTTGTTGAGATCAATCTAAGATCAGTCTTACATATTGTTCTTGATAAATCTAACGTTTGATTTTTATAGTTAATTTTTAAAGGTTCACAATTCAAACCCCCCCTTTCTTGTGAAAAACTTTGCTACTTCAATTGGTATCAGAGCTCGGCTCTAAAGGTAAAGCATCTAACAAGTGGTAGAGAAAAAGATCCAGGAAAGGAAGTAATGACGAAAGGCGCAAAGTTCATATCCGAAGGAGGATCTTCAAATAGGCCACCTCTATTTGAAGGAGAAGACTATTACTATTGGAAGCACAAAATGGAATTGTTCTTAAGATCACAAGATAATCATATGTGGGCAGTTATTGAAGTTGGAGAACATGTACCAACAATCACCGACAAAGACAATGTCACAATACCCAAAACTCAAGATCAATAGACCACTCAAGAATCCGATAAGGTACTTTTAAATATTAAAGCTAAATTATTTCTAAAGAGTGCTTTGTGTAGGGAAGAATATGATAGAATTATGGAATGCAAAACCGCAAAAGAAATGTGGGAAACTCTCCAAATTCATCATGAAGGAACAAGTCATTTAAAAGAAACAAGGATTGACATTGGTGTAAGAAAGTTTGAATTATTTCAAATGAAGGAGGATGAAACAATTGATCAAATGTATGCAAGATTCACAGTCATAATCAATGAACTCAACTATCTTGGAAAAAGATACACCATACATGAAAGAGTAAGAAAAATCTTGAGATGTTTACCAAAAAGTTGGAGACATATTGTCACAGCCATTACCGAAGCAAAAGATCTCACTTCAATGAAATTAGAAAATCTTATGGGATCTTTGAGAGCTCATGAATCCATTTTTCAAGAGGATAAACCTATGAAAAAGAAAATGATTGCATTAAAAGCGAAAGACGAAGAATGCTCTAAGAATGATGATACTTTTGATGATGATGATACAATACAAGAAGACACTGAAGAATAAGTTGCACTTCTCTCAAGAAGAATTCAAAAACTTCTAATAAGGAAAAATCAACTCAAGAAATCATTTCCAGCCAAAAGGAATGGACCAAAACCAGAAACGGATTTAAGTAAAATACAATGCTATGGATGCAATCAATTTGGACATTACAAAAATGAGTGCCCAAATTCAAAACAAAGAAAACCTCCATTCAAAAAGAAATCCATGATGGCTACATGGGACGAATCAGAAGAAGAAGACGATGAAGAAGATCAAGAAGCAAACATGTGTCTCATGACAAAATCAGACTCTGAGGTAACATTCGAACCTTGCTCTTCCTGTCAAAAAACTGAACACTTGTTTGATAACCTTTTATATGAAGCTCAAATTATTACTCAAAAAAATGGTCAACTTAGAGACGAAGTCACTAAGATAACCAAAGAAAAAGAGGAGTACAAATCTGAGAACATAAAATTAAAGGAAATGCTCAAAAAGTATATAGAAGACTACTCTGATTTATCTGCTCAATTTGAAAAATATAAAGAAAAGCCTCAAGAAAGTTCTAAGATTTTAGAAGAAAATGACATCTTAAAACAAAATGTGCATGAACTAGAAAATGATATAAACTGTTTTATTAATGCCACAAAAACTTTTGAAAACATAATGGGATCACAAGTAGGAATTTTTGACAAAGCAGGAATTGGTTTTAGATCTCTTCAAAACAAAAAATTATATGAAAACTTCTTTGTTCCTCCTAAGGAAAAAAAAATTCAAAAATATAAATATAAATGCTCATTTTGTCTTAAAGATGGACATGTCGAAAGATTTTGTTTTAAGAAAAACAAACAACAACCTAAGACCAATCTTAGAACCTTCTCCAAACAATCTAAGGTTTTTCAAAACTACAAGAAAAATGATTTTTCAAAACCTCCATATAAGAGATCATCTTATCAACATAAGAAGAAACCTTATAAGGGATTTTTTACTAACAACCAAGGACCCAAGAATCTATGGGTACCTAAAACACTATTAACAACAAATGCAGGAATGCCATCTGACAGTCAAGAGAAAGCCTTGGTACTTGGACAGTGGTTGCTCAAGACATATGACTGGAGATAGACAAAACTTCTTTGCATTTAAAGAAAAAGAAGGTGGAGAAGTTACTTTTGGAAACAATGGTAAAGGTAAAATCAAAGGGAAAGGAACTATTGGTAAGATTAATTCTGCTAAAATTGAAAATGTTCAATATGTGGAAGGACTTGGACATAACTTAATAAGCATTAGTCAATTATGTGACAGTGATTTTGAAGTTGTTTTTAATCCTCACACATGTGAAATAAAAACACTTCATCTGGTGAAATTCTATTTAAAGGATCAAGAGAAAAGAATATTTATGTTATATACTTAGATGAACTACCCGTTGAATCATGTTTTGTCTCTATTGAAAAAGACAAATGTATTTGGCACAAAAGAACTGGTCATGTAAGTATGAAAACTATTTCAAAACTTTCTAAACTTGATCTTGTAAGAGGATTACCAAAGATGAATTTTGACATAGATAAAGTATGTGAATCATGTGCAAGAGGAAAACAAGTTAAAAGCAGTTTTAAACCAAAAGAGTATATCTCAACAAAAAGACCTCTTGAACTACTTCACATAGATTTATTTGGACCTGTCAAAACTACAAGTCTTGGTGGGAAACATTATGGTTTTGTCATTGTAGATGATTTTTCAAGGTTTACATGGGTACTTTTTCTAAAACACAAAGATGAATCTTTTGATGCTTTTAAAACTTTCTATTTAAAGGTTCAAAATGAAAAAGGTACCACTATCATATCTGTAAGAAGTGATCATGGTGGAGAATTTGAAAACACTCACTTTGAATCATACTTTAATGATAATGGTATTTCTCATAATTTTTCTTGTCCAAGAACTCCGCAACAAAATGGAGTTGTTGAAAGGAAAAATAGAACATTGCAAGAAATGGCAAGAACAATGATAAATGAATCTTATGTTGAAATATATTTTTGGGCTGAAGCCGTCAATACTGCTTGCTATATCTTGAACAGAGTTACCATAAGAAAAGTTTTGAATAAAACACCCTATGAACTTTGGAAAGATAGAAAACCTAATATTTCCTACTTTCACATTTTTGGATGTTATTGTTATATTTTGAATATCAAAGACAACTTGGGTAAGTTTGATTCAAAATTAGATAAAGGATTATTCTTAGGTTACTCTCTAACATCTAAAGCTTATAGATTTTATAACTTGAGAACACAGACTTTGGAAGAAAGCATGCATGTCAAATTTGATGAATATGAAGATCAACCAAAGATTGTTAATGAAGAAGAAGAAGATGAAATAGAAAATAATAATCAAGAGCATGATGTTCAACAAGAATCTTCACCATCTGTTCCTAAATCCTTGAGAATTGTAAACAATCACCCTCAAGAGCAAATAATTGGAAATATTGAAGATGGAATAAGAACTAGAAGAGCACTTCAAAATTTGGAGATCAATCTTGCAATGATCTCTCTAATTGAACCAAGAACAATAAATGAAGCTGTCATTGATGAATCTTGGATTGATGCTATGAAAGAAGAACTTCTACAATTTCAGAAAAATGAAGTATGGAAACTTGTTCCAAATCCTCAAGACCATTCAATTATTGGAACCAGATGGGTCTTCAGAAACAAACTTGATGAAATGGTAAAGTGGTAAGAAACAAAGCAAGACTAGTAGCTCAAGGGTATAATCAACAAGAAGGTATTGATTATGATGAAACCTTTGCTCTTGTAGCTAGGCTAGAAGCTTTAGAATTTTACTTGCATATGTTTCTCACAAATGTTTTAAATTATTTCAAATGGATGTGAAAAGTGCATTTTTAAATGGTTTCTTAAATGAAGAGGTATATGTACATCAACCTCCTGGTTTTGTTGATGAACATAAACCAAATCATGTTTATAAACTTACCAAAGCTCTTTATGGACTTAAACAAGCTCCAAGAGCATGGTATGAGAGACTAAGTAATTTTTTACTTGAAAATGGTTTTTCTAGAGGAAAAATTGATACTACGCTTTATAGAAAAATAGATAAAGATGATTTATTAATTGTACAAGTTTATATTGATGATATTATTTTTGGTGCAACTAACGAAAAAATGTGTGAAGATTTTTCTAATCTTATGCAAAGTGAGTTTGAAATGAGCATGATGGGAGAACTTGGATTTTTTCATGGCTTACAAATCAAACAACATGAAGATGGCTTTTTATTAGTCAAGAAAAATATGTCAAAGATCTTCTCAAAAAATACAAGAAGAATGAGGCAAAAATCATGTCAACTCCAATGCATCCATCAACAAACTTGGAGAAAGATGAAAAAGGAAAAGATGTGTCAGAAAAGGAATATAGAGGAATGATCGGATCACTTCTCTATTTAACTACTAGTAGACCAGATATTGTTTTTTCTGTAGGTCTCTGTGCAAGATTCCAAACAGCTCCAAAAGAATCTCATTTAACTACTGTTAAAAGGATTTTTAGATATCTGGTGGGAACTCCAGATGTTGGTCTATGGTACAAAAAAGGATCACATTTTAAATTAACAGCTTATTGTGATGCTGACTATGCCGTTGATAAACTTGAAAGAAAAAGCACAAGTGGAGCATGTTAGTTTCTTGGTGAAGCTCTTGTAAGTTGGTGTTGTAGAAAGCAAAATACCATAGCACTCTCAACAACTGAAGCAGAATACGTATCTGCTGCAAATTATTGTTCTCAAGTGATATGGATCAGAAACCAACTTGAAGATTTTTCATTAAGGTACACAAATGTCAAAATTTTTGTCATAATACTAGTGCCATTAATTTATCAAAAAATCCCATTCAACATTCAAGATCAAAGCATATTGAAATAAAGCATCATTTTATTAGAGATCATGTTAATAAAAAGGATGTTGAATTAGTTTTTGTTGATACTGAAAATCAACTTGCAGATATTTTTACTAAACCTTTAGTGGAAGATCGTTTTAATTTTATTAAGGAAAAATTGAATATTTTGAAAAATCCTTGTTGAAATCGTTGTTCTAGACTGATCTAAGACCACTCTTGCGTTTTGTAGAAAGCCCAAAATGTTTTAAGCATGTTTTGGCCCATTATAGTTTTAGAACGGTTAAAATTTTTAATGCAGAAGCAGTTTTCTTTCTCTATCTCTTTTGTCTGCAACGGCTAGCTCTCCCTCATCATTTCCCTCTTCCTCTTTTGATAAGATCAAGTACATAGTTACTATTCTCCATGTACTAGCCTACTCTACTCCTTTCTCCTCTTCTCCAAATTTCTCTCTCTTTTTAATCCCATCATCTTCCCTCATCATTCATCATCTTCATCTCATCCCTCTCTCTGCAACTTATCCTTATCATTTGGAAAAATGGCAAGAACAAAAAATGTTGCTAAGAAAAATCCACGAGCCTACTCATCCACATCATCATCGTCCTCATCTTTTCAAAGATCACCATCACCACCCTCACCTCCTCCTCCTATAAACAATCTAAATGACTCAGAATCATATGAATCTGACCCAGATTCATTTGAAATTATCCTAAACCAAATCCGAGAATCTGAAACACAAACCCAATCTCATGAACCCCTCACTACTTCCGCGTTTGACCTCTTTGAGACCACTCTCCCATCAGAAACTGTTCATATCCCTGTTTCAAAACCGGTCACCTCTGAAGATTTAATCACGCCCATTTCATCTCTAGTAGTTCCAAGCATGGCTGATACTCCTCCAATGTTAGTCAGATCAAAAAAATCCAAATCTATGAGCAAATCCAAATCTGTGGATTCATCTATTCTTCTAAGATCACTAAGGATCATGTCAGGTTTTGGAACAAAAAAGCCAATCATTCAAGACAATACTGTGCATGTCATTGATTATTCAGATTCTGAGAAGACACCATCAATCAACAATGATTCTGAAAAAGAAGATGAAGTTATCTCTGCTCCATCAAAACCGAAATCTGCTCCAGCCAAAATTTCCATCAAACCTATCCCTGCAAAAGGACATTAGGATCAAAGGGTAAAGCTCTAGCAACATCATCTGATTCTAGGCCAAGAACAAGAAACACTCAATTTCCTCTGGTTCATCCTGATGCTGAAGCCATTTTTGAAAAGTATTGGAAAACAAAACCTATTGTTGTGAGTAGGTATTTTGAGTATGATGAACTACTTAAGGAAGGATTTGATTTGAAGAAATACACTGAACCACTTGGTTGGACTCATTTCTTTCAAATCCATGAAACTACCTATCCACTGCTTGTCCAAGCTTTTTACCATAATGCTGAAGTTTTTGAAGACAAAGGCTTGATCATCTCAAACTTAAAAGGTACTGAAATCAAACTCACCTCTGATACCATTGCTGACTTGTAGAAATTGCCTCAAAATGGAAATGAAATTTATGGAACAAACTAGTATAGTGCTCTGAACTTGAATAAGATAGATGTGCTTAGGGAATTATTCACTGAGGTTGGTAATGCTAGTGTTACACCTAGGACTGCCATGCTGAAAATGGAAATGAAAATCCTTCACAATATGGCTCAACATGCCATATTCCCTAGGAGTGGGAGCAAGGATAAGGTTATTGACATTGATACGATGATTTTGTATCACATATCTAAGGGAAAAAGGATTAACCTTCCCTATGTTATCCACCAACATATGATATATGCTGTAAAGTCTGGTTTGAAAAGGGTGTCTCTACCTTATGCAATGATACTTTCAAAGTATTTAAACATTTCAAGGTGGATTGTTCTAATCAAAAAGTGGAGAATATCATTCATCACTTCAACAAGAAAAACATCACCCATATGAAGAATGAGGATGCAGTTCAATCTCCTATGCCTAAAGTTGGAATGAAAAGAAAAAGGGATGAAAAAGAAGATTTGGAGGAACTTGCAGCTTTTCTGGGAGTTCAGTTCGAGACTGATCCCTCATCTGGCACAAATGCAAAATCTAGTGATGAAAACACTACTGCAATTGTTCCCTTTTCTACTGACACCTCTTTGAACTGGGATTCACACATTGGAATTGAAACTCCCCAGTCCAGCCAAACTTGCTCTCACTCACACTCATCTACCACACCATCCATCACAACCACATTCTCACCTTTGGTGACTTCTTCTCATGAAGAATTTAGGCATCAATTTGCCTCTATGTTTGCATCATCTCCCATTTATCCAAGATTGAATGAACCAATCTTCACTGATAGCACAATTCCCACTATTCCCACTATTCCAAACCTGCCTCTGAGTCTCATGGTAAAGAGAAAGCTTATGAAGAAAATCATAGATCAGGAAGGACTTGGCCAAACTCTATACTGGTCAGCAAGTCAACAATAATCTGCTCACCTACATGGTGTTTGAAGCTTAGATTATGAGGAACTGGTTCACCACCATTGTGTGCCCTCAGCTTGGATTAGTTCCACCACAACATAATCCACTTCCTAAGCTTGCTTTTGTGCCACAACAGAGTGCTTCAACCTCCAGTGCTTGCTCCAGCCCCAGTGCACCAGAAGTGAATGATCCTGCTCCTACCAATGATAATTTTGCAGCTGATCATGTTCCTACCTCTGCACCAGCCCCAAAGTAATCCCTTGTTATGTCTTTTTGATGTTAACAAAAGGGGGATAAGTTATTAAGTAAATAAGGGGGAGATTAGAAGCTAATTCTGCATTAAGATGTGTTAAGCTGTTTTGGAAAAGCACTTATTTTGATTAATCTAGTTTAGAAGAACCTAGATAGTTTGGGAAGTTCTTTTTTGGCTAGTCAAGAACTTCTCCTATTATGTACTTTATTTCTCAACTATGCATCTTTATTGAATTCACATCCTTTTGCATTAATCTTGTACTCAAATTATTGATGAAACTCTTGTAATGAGCTTTTGGATTAATGATATTAATAGTGAATTCAAATGTTTATGACTTTATGATATTTATGTTTTAATCAACGGATGCTTGAATTGAGGGAGAGTTTGATAAATTAAACTCTGATAAACATGTTTATATTTGAATTGATCAAAATCAGAATCACAAGTTAAAATAAATTAAAGGAGTTTGTTATCATCAAAAAGGGGGAGATTGTTGAGGAAAAATCCTTATTTGATGTTTTCATTATAACAAACTAATTTAATTATATTTTAAATGTAATTCTGATCATTTAGTTGTCTAACAAGTGCTTTTGAGTGTACTTATTAAGACAGGAAAAAATGGATCATTTAAGCTATTATGAGTTCATAATTTTAAGCAAGTTGAAGGATTCAGGATCAGTCCAAGACTGGTCTCTGACTAGGTTCGTTAGAACACTTGATCAAGCTTGATGCATTTAATGATAAGTCAACCATACCAAGGACAAATCAACACTTTTTTAAGCATCTTATCAGTTAGGAAGGAATATTTTGGTCATAAATAATATTCCTCCATTATTTGGACTTATGAAGAACAAAATACATGTGCAAAGGATCAAGAATATTTCTCCAAGTGTTTTGTTATTTATTATTAGATCTGATTTACTTGGATACATAGACCAATCAAGTTACAACAACAAATTTTATCTAATGGTTGTCATGTACCATTAATGAAGATTTAATTATTTAAAGGCTATGCTAGTGTTCCTTTATTTATGGAGAAGTACAAATGCAAGGACAAAGCCAAGTACAAACATTATGCAGCCATGACAGAACCACCAGCTGTATATTATCACTATGTCTAGTACAAAGATCATTCTCCAACAATTTTTTATTGTCTTTCATCAGCTCAGTTCTGAGACTGGTCTAAGAGTGATCAATTAAAGAATGATTTCATATGTACTTTGAAGACAGCTCACCAACAACATTTTTATCATGTGCTAAATAAAGCCAACGGCTATTCTTGATGCCTAAGATTTGTACTTTCACTCCATATCATCAAGCAAAGGCCCCACACACTCCTCATTTTTATTCTGCCTGAAGATTAGTCTCAAACCGATCTGCCAGAGGCTCCTGTTTTGAATTTAATTGATTAAATTTATTTGGACAAGGCTCCAACGGCTAGTTACTTATGAGTAACGGTTTTACTTGTTGTCCAAGGCTTGAAGGCTCCAAAATTTCCTATATAAAGGCCTCAACAACAACATTGAAGAGCAAGAGTTTTAGCACACATCAAAGCAATCATTTAATCATCATACAAGCAATCTCAAAGCTCTTCTTTATATCTCAATCACTCCAACACTCTCAAATACTATACTGGATCTGTATAAACTCTTAGAGTGATTTTTAGAGATACTAGTTTCATAAGCTTTCTTCAACTTAGTTGATTTTACTACAAAAGCTTAAACACAAAAACCACATCTCTTTATAAGAAAGATTTGCTCAAGTCAATTGTTCATATTGTTTGAGTGTTACCTTAGGGATAAGGTAGATTAAGAAATTTGATCTTGTGTGAGATCAAAAGAAGATTTGTATCAAGAGATCGATAGTATCTCAAAAGACATAGTGGAGAAACTAGACTAGCCCAAGATTAAGGGTGAACCAGTATAAAAACTTTTGTGTGTTCTTCTTACTCTTGTCAAGCTTTTACAAAATCACAACACACACTACACTCGTTATAATTTGTTAAAAGCGTTACTTTATACTTGTTGAGATCAATCTAAGATCAGTCTTACATATTGTTCTTGATAAATCTAACGTTTGATTTTTATAGTTAATTTTTAAAGGTTCACAATTCAAACCCCCCCTTTCTTGTGAAAAACTTTGCTACTTCATCTTCTTGCTAAATAAAATAAAAAAACTCTAAAACAAAAATTACAAAATAGGTAAGTACAAAAACATATAACTAAGTTTTGTTTGTTGATTTTTGTGTGTCCATTGCATCATCATTTATTCTTTTTCCTACATTTTCTCCTCTTTTATACACGTTAAACTCGAGGCAAGCAATGCCACAATTACCATGTGAAACCTACAATGCTTTTATACATAGTTTAGCTAAAACCTTGCCACAATTATAATATGAAATATTTCAAGACAAGCAATGGGTTATGCAATTCCTTTTATCAATTTAGTGAAAGTTTGCACAATTATCAATGTTGTTACTACAAGCAACAATGACTTGTAATTGAGATCAAAATTCTCAACCATTTTACTGTTTGGTGATTCAACAATAGACAGAGAAAACAATAATTACATTGAGACATTAGGCAAAGAAAATCATTTACCATATAGTAGAGATTTTCCTAATCATGTACCTATTGATCAATTTTCTAATGGAAAATTGGTTATTGATTTTATTGCATCTACAATAAATATCAAAGAAAATGTCCCTCCATTTTTATATCTACCATATGGTAAATGATCTAAAAATGGAGAGACACGGTCTTTGAGATTTATTGTAGATGCAATAAAATCAATAACCATTTTCCATTAGAAAATTCATCAGTAGGTACATGATTAGGAAAATCTCTACGATATGGTAAATGATTTTCTTTGGTCAATATCTTGATGTAATTATTACTTCACATGTCTATTGTTGAATCACCAAAGACTAAAATGGATTAGAATTTTTATCTCAACTTCAAATCATTAAAATATTGTTTGTAGAAACAACATTGGTAATTAATGGTGCAAACTTGCATTAAAATAATAAAGAGATTGCATAAGTCAATGCTTGCCTTAAATTTTTTCATATGGTAATTGTGGCAAAGCTTTAGCTAAACTATATATAAAAGCATTATACGAAAATCAGATTTGAAATTGCATTACCTTGCTGAAATTGTTGTGGAACTTAATCGGCAAATCATATATCCTTTGGGAGAAATAGGTTCATGGGTTCATGCTAACTATATTAAAAACCAAAACATTACGGAGGCTAATAATGCTTCCTGAATAATGAAGGCAATTTAGCATCAAAGGGCATGTATCCACAGAATCAGGATGAACAAAGATGATGGAGGCACAAAAGTTTAGAGCTAAAAGTATTTATGATTGATCTCAAAGTATTGCGTAGAAAATTTTGTTCTATGCAAACATGATCCGGCCTAGAGCTGTTATCAACCTTTAGGTTGCTTGCTATGAGAGGTTGGCTACTCGTGATAGATTACATAAATTAGGACTAATTGACAGTATATGTTTTGGGATGCAACAACACCATATGTTTTGTTGCAATGAAACTATGGGGATTTGTATTCATGTTTTGAAGTGGATTCAAGTTGATTACATCCTTTTGGGATGAAGTCAATGGATTATTCAGCAAATTTTTACTGATAGTGTTTAATTATGAGATATGGGGATATAAAATGATATTTGTTTTGGTAATGTTGTACAAAACAAACATATTAATGAGAAAATAATAGATACTATAGTTAATAGAGGATGAACCCATAAGAGTTTAAGGACACATCTAGCAAATCTTATGAAGTAATAGGCTAATGATGGATCAGATCTTTGTTTTGTTTGTCTGTGTGGATCCTAGAGATTGCCTTGTATTTATAGCATTTTCCTTTAATCAAAGTATATTTTGATTAAAATAAAAAACCATTGTACGAAAGAAGTTTCACATGGTAGTTATGAAATTGCTTACCTTATGTTTAACGTGTATGAAAGAAAGTAGAAAAAAAAGGAAGGAAGAAAAAAATGAATATGCAATGCACACGCAACAATCAACAAACAAAACTTTGTTCTGTGTTTTTATATTTAACTATTTTGTAATTTTTGTGGTGGAGTTTATTTTGATTTGGCTAGAACATACTGTTGAATATTTTATCAAATAATAATTTATTTTAAAACTATTATTATACTCCCTCCATCTCTAATTATATGATCATTTTAAAAAAAATTCTTTGTCTCTTTTTATACGACTCTTTTCAAATTTCTAAGAGCATTAAATAGTTTTTTACCAATACATACCCCTAATTAAAATACACCTTTTTTTTACAATCTCTAATAAATACCCTAAAAAATATTAACTAATTCTCTTTCTTAAAGGACAAGTTGTATAAGCAATATCAATTATCAATCGATTTAATACTAAATTCAACTTTTTTAATATCTGTGTTTTGTCAAATTAGACTTATAACTAGGGACAGATTAGAGGGAATATTATTTTATAAACATTTAAACAATTATTATTATTGATTAATTGATTCATATTTTTTTGGTGAAAATTGATTGACGTTTTAACTTTTTATTTGCCAAATCAAATTGCACATTATGCTAATCACTAAAAAACGGAAAAAATTGCACGTTATGCTTATGATCATTTGGTTGGTATATTACTCAATCAATCCTAATTACACGTTAAACTTGAGATTCCAGGCACTCAGTAGTAAGATGCTTTAGCAATTGCTACAGCGTCTACTTGTAACACAGATAATAACAAAAACGATAAAGGACAGAATGTAAATAACACAAGAGTTTGTTGACCCAGTTCGGCGCAAACTTGCCCTAATCTGGGGGATACCAATCCAGGAGGAATCCACTATTATAGCCCTAGCAACTAGTAAACGACCCGTTCACTGCTCTAACCTAGCAACTACCTTGTGCAACTCAACCTAGGAACTCCTAGGCCTAAGGCGCCCCGCCTTACTCCTTACTAAACAACACAGACAGCGTTGTTCACAATCAACAAACAAACTTATAACGGTGAGACACACTCAAACAGAACGATCAACTCCGTACTTAAAAGCTTAAGAGTAATCACACAAATAACAAGACAACAGCCTATGTCTTTATCAAGTATCAACGTGATACAAGAAAAGACTCACAAGGTTCACTAGGGAAAAATAAACAACACACGCTTTAGTGAACACAATAAAATTCCCACACCCTAAACTAGGTTTTACACATGTATATATATAGTCTTCAGCGCAGCTTTTCTTGTTCCTTAAGAAAAGGAGTCTTCAAAAATATATCCAATAAATCTTCAGCACCAAACAAAAATTCATAAAATATATAAATATATTTTAGAATTAAATCTTCACACAAGAGGTTACTTGTGACACAAGGCACGCGTGCTGTGCCAGCTCCGCCTTAACAAAAATATATTTTCCAACAAAAATATAATTTCTGAAACAAATCTTCTTAAAAGATATCTTCTGGAAATAACAAACAAAAACGCGCACGCGTCTAGAAGCTTCCGGTCACAACATACTCAGTTGCTACAGCATTTTCTAGAGCATGTGACATAATGGGTTTTTGCAAAATTATAGCCAACATACAAAAACGCCAACAATCTCCCCCTTTGGCAAATTTTGGCTAAAACACTTTTTGATCAACATGCATAAAAATAATTCTTCAAATCAACTTCAAGACATAACTTCAGAAGAATAGGCTAACTTCAAGACATTACTTGTTTGCAATAGGCTAACCATGTATCAGAGGCATGCAGCGGATATGAAATTCAACTAGCCTCAAAGAGAATGATCAGAGAGACTTACACTCTCAAGTGGATTCCATATAAGATGAAAATTCAGTAGTATCCTTAGAGTCTTCCACCACCAAATTATCACTCATCAACCAATTTTAAGAATTAGGAAAAATAAATTCCTCCCCCTCAATTTATGCAACCAGGATTAGGAAAAATAAATTCCTCCCCCTTAATGCATACAATTAGTAATACTCCACATCAATGGAAAGAATAAATTTCCACACATACATACTACACTCCCCCTGTCTTCATGCATTGCTAAACATCAGATAGATAATCAGGATATCATAGAAATTATATTAGCTAGCAAGTAGCAGTAGTGCATCATCAACACTAATAATACTCCCCCTTTTTAGCCAAAGATTTTGACCAAAGAGAAAGAACATCATATTGTCAGAACATCAAATAAGTAAACATCACATTGTACTTATTACAGACCAGATAGCACACATAGGTGCATAGAAAATCCAGGGCTTCACCCATAAAACAAAAAAACATCAGAAAACAAAGAAAATGGATTATTAAAAATCAGCACTTCCTTCAGAATCCTCCACCAAGAACTTCTTGTCATCCAAAGCCTTACTCACAACCTTGAGATCAGCAATCATCTGCTGTCTGCTCAGCATAGCAGATTTGCCTTTAGCAGATGCTAGAGCAATATCTGCAGCATGTGATTTTTCCAAAAACCTAGAGTCTAAAGTGATGTCTGACTCTCTCTTAGCAGGCTCATCAGTAGCAAAACACAGCTCAGGAAATTGTTGCAAGATGATATCACAGAGCAAAGTGGGAAAAGCAATAGGAATTTTTGTTGCATTGGGTTTTCTATGAGCTATAGTTTGATAGAATATAAAATCACCAAAGTTAAAAGCAGATTTTGTACCTATAGCATAAATGAACTTGCTCCGCCCTCTAGACACATCATTAGAATGGGTAGTTGGCACCCAATTAGCAGCTGCAATCTTGTTAAGTATAGCATACTTTGTAGATAGCTCGGCAGCAGACAAATTACTCTTCATAGGCCACTCCTTGACCAGATCACCTATGAGGGTTTTGCAGATCTGATTCTGAGTTACCTCCAACTCAGCTACTTCTTCAGCACTCCTGCCTAGGTATTCATTGATTATAGCAGGTGAGAAATTAACACATTTACCACGCACAAATACCTGTCTATACTCAGCACTCATAGGATCATCACAGTCAGCTCCTATGTTTACAATGAATTCCCTGACCAGCTTGATGTAGCATTTCCCCAAGCTTTTAACAGTCTTCACCAGACCAGCTGCTTCAATAACCTCCTTAAGCTCTTGGAGATTCAATAGATCATGGTGCAAATTCCTCTCCACAGCTACCCTTCTTTCACAGATAAATTTCCATCTAAAGGCACCTTCCTCATGATGAAATGACACATTGTCAAGAGGTACAGATGGTACACTCTTAGCTCTCTTCTTCCCTGTATCAACTGGCTTGTCAGATGTGCCAGCATCCTCTACAGCATCGTCATTAGTGTCATACCCCAAATTTTACCCACCCTTATTTAATTATTATGTCAACTATATTCTGAAAATGAAGTGTAGTTGAGTTGGTAATTATTTGAGTCTAAAATTTAGCAGCTTGAGGTCATGGGTTCAAGCCCCATTGGTGACCTTTTTAGCATTTCTTTTATTTACTATGTCTTTATTTTGTTTGGTACTTTTTATTATGCTTTTGTGATTCCCGTTTTTTATATATTTGCATATGTAAATACTGTTTTTTTTTATTATTATTATTATTATCATGTTCCTCTTTTATTTATTTGTTTGTCCATATATAAAATATGTAAAAAAACAAAACAACAAACAAAAAAAAAAGAAGGAAAAGGACCGAAAAAATAAGAAGAAAAGAAGGGGTTAGTGAACACAATAAGTGAAAAAGGATCTCTATCCAAATTCAAGCTCATAACAAACTCAACAAATTCAGAAAAAAGGGGAAAAGATTCAAACAAACTATATCTGATAACATCCAAAAAATTAGTAACAAACCAACCTAAGTTACTAGTATAAATATAAGTTCTATTCACAGTTAAAAAACACACAGAAAAAATCTAAAAAAAACCCAGAGCAAAACACAAACGGAAAATCTGATTGAAGAACAAAACCGCAAAAAGGTACTGCAATCAGAAGAAGAAAAAACTGAACGGAAACGGAATAGAAAAGCAAAAGGAAAACGTTTCCGCGAACAGAAATCGTCCCTACACCAGGTAAGCCCTTTCTCTATCGCATATTCATGTAAACCAACCGAAAAAAAACCTTCATGATGTTCTGTTAATTTTCAGCCGTAGCTTATCCATGCTCTAATCTGCGATTTTGAGTTTGATTTGTTGCTTACATGCTTTAATCTATGATTTAGAACACATAGGAACAAATTTTGGGTCATAATTTTGGGGATCTAGGGTTTTTGGATTTGGGGGTTTTGGCGAAATTTTGTGTTTTTGAGGTTTGATTTGTGTTAGAACAGTTTGATTGTTGTTTTAAGAACAGTTTTAGAATGATTTTCGTTTGATTTGGGGTCGGATTGCAAAGAAATTGGTTTGGGTTTGCATGAACATGTGAAGAGTTTTGTTGTTCTTAAGTGGAAGAAAGAAAGAACCGAGAGAGAGAATTGAGAGAGAGAAGAGAGAGAAAACTTGTATTAAATGAGTAAAAAAAATCTGAACAAGACTTTACATACTCTCCCTAATCACGCGCGCGCGCGCCCATTGTAAGTGCAGCGCACCCTCAGCAGAATTGGGCTTATTTGCTTTTTCTGTTCACACCCCCTGCTTATTGTATGCACCCCTTCCTGGTCCAATCTTTAACAAACACTAAATACTCGAAACAATAAGTCGGATGAAAAAGAGATGGCTTGGCGTATGCCTCTCCTGCTCCGATTACTTAAATTTCTCGATGTATACCGAGCGATTTAAATAATCGTCATCTCTTTAAAAAAAATGCTTAGAAAAAAAGTATTAATAACAATTCAAACAAAGCGAGATGGTTTGGCGTATGCCTCTCCTTCTCCGATTATTAAATTTCTCGGTGTATACCGAGCGATTGAAATAATCATCATCTTTCTAAAAACTTTAAAAAAAATCATATTGATTCGAATAAAAATGAGACGACTTCGCGTATGCGTTGTTTTCTCCGATGGTTTAATTTCTTGGTGTATATCTTGCGATTAGACAATCATCTCTTTTCAAAAATAACAAAATACCATAATAATTTAAAAGGAAGGAGGAGATCTGGTGTATACTTTTTCTTATCCGATTATTTAAATTCTTGGTGTATATCTCTAATTTAGATAATCCCCTTCCTTAAAGATTTTTTTTTTAAAACAAAAACACTAAAAAACACTCAACAAATCAAAATCCTTTTTCAAAACAAATCATAATCAAACAAAACTTTTTCATAAAAGAACTATGATTATCCATTCTAACGCAATACAAACAAGCGCTTAAGCCTCCAACATGCGAGCATACAAGCCATACGTTTAACTGCTAGAATGCGACATAAACTTAGTTCACTAAAAAACACCAACCAACAACATTGACACCCCGAACTACGAAGCTCTGATTTCTCATTGCACCTGAGAATACGTAGGAGCAGGATTCAACATCCTGTCGAGCCCAATAATAAAAAACTAAAAATCCCCCCACTTATAATAAATGCAATAAATAAAAAAATAATAAGCAAGCAAACTTTAAAACACTCTTCATGCCCTAAAATTAATAAGAAGGTTCCCGTTGAGTACAACGGATGTGAGGGGTGCTAATACCTTCCCCTCGCATAATCGACTCCCGAACCTGGAAACGGTTGCGATGACCGTCTTTCCATTTAACAAATGGGTTTTATCGATATTTTCCCTTAACATATAAAATTCGGTGGCGACTCTGTAGTGATTCCGAGCGCGTATACGCTCGCGCGTTATTCAAGGCGCAACAATTAGCAACAAAATCACTGTCATCAGATGACACATGCTTTCTCTTCAGAACCTTCTTCTTAGGCTCAGCAGACACAACAACCTTGCTCTTTGTCCTACCAGGACCATACTTCACAGGTTTCAAGCCATCAGAATTCTTGGCTTTCTTTGTTGACTTTGGTGGTGGTGTTGGTTCTTTTCTAGTTCTACTCCTTAACCTCCCAGCAATGCTAGGTCCAGGAGCCTTCTTCACCACTTTGTCATCAGCAGACAAAATTTCAACATCAGGTTCTTTGTTCAGTGAACCTGTTTGGGGATCAGACAGAGTGTCATCCTCCACTTCCACTTCATTAGGTTTCAAGCTCTCATCATCCTGAGAGACCTCAATAGTATCACCAGACACAGTAGCATCTGCATTCTTTGCAGTGTCTGATACATCAGATGCTCTAGCATCTGTTCCAGCATCAACATCTTCAGGAAGGTTAGTACCTTCATGATCTTCAGCCTTTTCAGAGGCAACAGCAGTTTGATCATCTTCCTGAGTTGTCTCTACCACAACATTTTCTGTGGCCTTAGTAGTAGCACCACCATCAGCATTAACATTACCAGAATCATCTAATCCTAGGGTTTCAGGCTCTTGAACTACCCTACTAGAAGATTCAACATTTTTGCCATCTAAATCATCAAGATACAGTTCTTGCATAGAATGAGTTTTACTAGACTTAGATTTAGACTTAGATTTCTTCTTCTTCCCTTTTGATTTCACAGATTCAGGAGAAAGAACACTTACAGACTTCTTCTTCTTCTTTGATTTTTCTTTCTTTGATTTTGCGGTAGTGTCGGGAGCGACAATGGATATAGGATCTGCGATAGCAATCATCGTTGCAGGTCCGACAGGTGGTGGTGAAATTGGAGAAGTTTCTGTGACCGGTGATGGAGTAGGAGATGACATGATTGTGTTGAGTGAGTAGAGTTAGCGAGATGTGAGAAGTCTGAGAGATGATAGATTTCTTGATAGAACTGAAACGGGGATGTAGCAGAGAAAGAGTGATCGTTTGAGTGTTTTGAAAGGAGAAGCAATGATTACGGCAGAGAGAGTAAATAGAAAAGAAAACCGTTCCTTGATATGCGTGCACCCTAGCTTGATAGGAGGGAGAAACAGTTGCACGCCTTTTGAAATATAACTACTATTGGCTTTCAAATAGGCAAATTCCCAATTTGCCCCTCAACTTCTCAAATTGTGTTGCATCCAATGCCTTTGTGAAAATATCAGCAAGTTGTTCATTTGTTGCTACATGCTCAAGTGTGACAATCTTTTCTTCAACAAGATCTCTAATGAAATGGTGCCTTATATCAATATGCTTTGTCCAACTATGTTGAATAGGATTTTTAGAGATGTTTATAGCACTCAAGTTATCACAGTATAATGTCATAGCATTTTGTACCACATTGTACTCCTTCAACATTTGCTTCATCCACACTAGTTGAGAACAACTACTACCAGCTGCAATATATTCTGCCTCTGCAGTTGATAGAGACACACAGTTTTGTTTCTTACTAAACCAAGATATGAGATTATTACCTAGGAAGAAACATGTTCCTGAAGTGCTTTTCCTATCATCCGCACTTCCTGCCCAATCAGCATCACAGTAGCCTACTAACATAGAATTATCACTATGACAATACAAGATTCCATAGTCACATGTCCCATTCACATACTTTAGAATTCTTTTGACTTGTGTGAGGTGACTCATTTTAGGCTCAGCTTGATATCTTGCACATACTCCTACAGCAAAAGTAATATCAGGTCTACTTGCTGTGAGGTATAATAAGCTTCCAATCATACTCCTGTAGAGACTTTGATCAACACTGATCCCTTTCTCATCTTTGGTAAGCTTCAAATGTGTTGCTGCAGGTGTTCTCTTGGTGCTAGCACTCTCCATACCAAACTTTTTCACAATATTTCTTGCATACTTACTTTGAGACACAAATATAGTATCCTCCATTTGTTTGACTTGGAGGCCAAGAAAGAAAGTTAGTTCACCAACTAAACTCATCTCAAACTCTGACTGCATATGCTGCACAAATTGCTGGACCATCTGATCAGACATTCCACCAAAGACTATATCATCCACATAAACTTGTGCTATCATCACTTTATCTTTCTCTTCTCTCACAAACAGAGTCTTGTCATTGCCACCCTTTCTGTACCCATGAGTAACAAGAAATTCAGTCAACCTTTCATACCAAGCCCTAGGAGCTTGCTTTAGACCATACAAGGCCTTTTTCAATCTGTAGACATGATCTGGAAAGCTAGGATCAACAAAACACTTAGGCTGTTCAACATAGACTTCTTCATTCAAGTACCCATTGAGGAAGGCACTTTTCACATCCATTTGAAATAGTTTGAACTTCAATATACATGCAACCCCTAAGAGAAGTCTTATGGATTCAACACGTGCTACAGGAGCAAAAGTCTCATCAAAGTCTATCCCTTCAATCTGAGCATAGCCTTGAGCTACCAGTCTAGCCTTGTTTCTAGTTATGTTCCCACTCTCATCAGATTTGTTCTTGAAGACCCATTTTGTACCAATTACATTCACACCTTTAGGTCTAGGCACAAGATCCCATACCTCATTCCTCTTGAATTGTTCAAGTTCTTCTTGCATGGCATTAATCCAGAATTCATCAGTAAGAGCTTCCTTGACATTCTTGGGTTCAATCTTTGAAACAAAACATGAATTAGATACTGCATCTCTTGTTCTTCTTGTAACAATGCCTTGGTTAAGATCTCCAATGATAAGCTCTTTTGGATGATTCTTCTGAACTCTTGTAGATGGACCTTTGTTGGGTTCAGTACTACTTGATCCAGAGTCAACATCTTCCTTTTCAGTTTCAAATACCTCTTCCTGCTGATCAGATGCTATAGATATTGCTGGAGCATCAGACTTCTTATCTTCACTAGAGTCATCTACAACAACATTAAAAGATTCCATCATGACTTTGGTTCTGGAGTTGAACACTCTATAAGCTCTGTTGTTGGTAGAGTATCCTAAGAATATGCCTTCATCACTCTTGGAGTCCAATTTCCTTCGTTGTTCCCTATCAGCTAGGATATAGCATTTGCTTCCAAAGACATGGAAGTATTTGACAGTTGGTTTCTTATTCTTCCACAGCTCATATAAGGTAACTTATGTGCCTGTTCTCAGAGTAACTCTATTGTGTATATAACAAGCAGTATTCATAGCTTCTACCCAAAATTGATATGGAAGATTTTTGGCATGTAACATAACTCTAGCTGACTCTTGCAAAGTTCTATTCTTTCTCTCAACCACACCGTTTTGTTGTGGTGTAATTGGTGAAGAGAATTCATGTGCTATCCCTTCAGCTGTACAGAACTCAGAGAACTTGAAATTCTCAAACTCCTTGCCATGATCACTTCTTATCTTCAAGACCGTACTATCTTTTTCTCTTTGTATTTGAACACATAACTCCTTGAAGACATCAAAAGTATCAGATTTCTCTCTAATGAATTTGATCCAGGTGTACCTTGAGAAGTCATCAACCATTACAAAAGCATATCTTTTACCACCTAAGCTTTCAACTTGCATAGGTCCCATCAAATCCATGTGTAACATCTCAAGTCTGGAAGTTTTCAAATGTTGTACCAGATGATGAGGCTTCTTTGTCTGTTTCCCAATCTGACACTCACCACATATGTTCCCTTCTTCAATTTTGAGCCTGGGCAGACCTCTGATTGCTTCTTCAGCTATGGCATTCTTTATACTTCTTAGGTTTAGATGACCTAACTTTTGGTACCATAATGTTACTTCATCTTCCTTAGAAAGCAAGCAAGTTGACAAGCCAACTTCCTCTTGTGGTTCCCATAAGTAACAATTATCTTTTGATCTCACACCCTTCATTATGACTTCTCCTTCTTGATTAGTGACAAGACATTCAGCTTTTGTGAAGTTAACTAACAATCCTTGATCACACAACTGACTGATACTGATTAGATTAGCCGTCAAACCTTTCACAAACAGGACTTTTGTAAGTTTAGGTAGACCCTTCCTTTCCAAGTTACTTATCCCCTTGATTTCACCTTTAGACCCATCACCAAAAGTGACATAGCTTGTTGAATAGGACTTAATATCAACCAGAAAATTCTCAATTCCAGTCATGTGTCTGGAGCAACCACTGTCAAAGTACCAATCTTCTCTAGATGTTGCTTTTAGAGATGTGTGAGCAATGAGAGAAACAAGCTTCTTTCTAGGTTTCCATTCTTTCTTGACAGACTTTCTGGACTTTGCTTGCTGCATCTTACTAGGGGTCCATGGAGTATGAAACAATAAGGTTTTATATGACCCTTTTTCCCACAGTAGTGACATATCCAAGGTTGAGATTTTTCTTTCACTTCCAGATGCTGCACAGATTGCCGAGGCAACTGACTTGGCCTTGCAGAAAATGTTTCTTTGAGAGGTGGATACACGGTGTTTTGGATATACTCATTCTTCTTGTTAAACTTCTCATAGTTAAATCCAACACCTTTTGGCCTACCTGAGATTTGTTGAGTCAGTAGATCATCTAGTTTCTCAGTGCCATTAGTCATCATAGAAACAAATTTCTTTTGCTCTCTGATTTGTGAATTCAGCACAGTCACTTCGTCTTGGAGATCAAGAATAATTGATAAGTATTTTTCTTTTCCACTTTGGAGCTCGGATATGATCTCCTTCTGTTGCTCATTAATTCTGGATTCTTCAGCACTTTTGATACATAACTCTTTATAAGCAGCTGCTAGTGCATCATAGGTTAAATATTCATCACATGATCCTTCATCTGATAGACATATTCCTGTTAGTGCAGTGATGTCCTTTGCAGACTCAGTCTCACTTTCTTCCTCAGAGGTGTCTTCATCTGACCAAGTTGCACTCATACCTTTCTTCTGCTTCTTCAGATATGTTGCACATTCAGTTCTAATGTGACCATAACCTTCACATTCATGACACTGAACACCTTTGCCTTGAGCAGGTTTATCATCAGTTCTTGGGCTCTTTTGAGAAGCAGTGCTTCTGTTGTGTTCATATGATTTACCCTGCGCAGATGTTCTAGCATTTCCTCGAGCAAGTCTCAATCTGGGTTTTCTATCCATAGATTTCAGCACCTGTTTAAACTGTTTTCCAAGCATTACCACAGCATTTGATAAGCCTTCATCAGTATCTATGGAACTCTCCACATCATCTTTATCAATGTTCGAGGCAAGAGCTATACTTTTATTTTTCTTTTCTACCCTCTCATTGATTTTCCACTCAAAAGTTTGAAGGGAGCCAATCAGCTCATCAACTTTCATATCACTGATGTCTTGTGCTTCCTCTATTGCACACACTTTCATATCAAATCTTTTGGGTAAAGATCTTAGGATTTTGCCTACTAATTTTTCATCAGATATCTTTTCTCCCAAGGATTCAAATGAGTTAGCATACTCTAGTACATTCATATGAAAGTCACGAACGCTTTCTTCTTCCTTCATCTTAAGATTCTCAAACTGAGTTGTTAAGAGCTGGAGTTTTGACTTCTTTACCCTCTGAGTACCTTCATGAGCAGTCTTCAAGATATTCCAAGCGTCCTTGGCAACAGTACATTGATTGATCAGTCTAAACATGTTTGGATCCACTCCATTAAACAAGGCGTTTAGAGCTTTGGAATTTCCAACTACTGCAGTGTCTTCAGCTTGAGTCCATTCTTCTTCAGGTTTGAGTTCATCAGTATCATTATTATCAGCATCTTTCACTTTGGGATGATCCCATCCTTTGAGTACAGCCTTCCAAGCCCTGCTATCTAGTGATTTCAAGAAAGCCGTCATGCGAGACTTCCAAATATCATAGTTAGACCCATTCAGCAGGGGTGGCCTGTTCACCATTCCTCCTTCTTTATCCATTATGCCAGAAATAGTTCCCTGGAGCTCACCCAAACAAGCAGGAAGCCTGCTCTGATGCCAATTGAGATTCCTAGCACTCAGTAGTAAGATGCTTTAGCAATTGCTACAGCGTCTACTTGTAACACAGATAATAACAAAAACGATAAAGGACAGAATGTAAATAACACAAGAGTTTGTTGACCCAGTTCGGCGCAAACTTGCCCTAATCTGGGGGATACCAATCCAGGAGGAATCCACTATTATAGCCCTAGTTCCAAGACACCAGTAAACGACCCGTTCACTGCTCTAACCTAGCAACTACCTTGTGCAACTCAACCTAGGAACTCCTAGGCCTAAGGCGCCCCACCTTACTCCTTACTAAACAACACAGACAGCATTGTTCACAATCAACAAACAAACTTATAACGGTGAGACACACTCAAACAGAACGATCAACTCCGTACTTAAAAGCTTAAGAGTAATCACACAAATAACAAGACAACAGCCTATGTCTTTATCAAGTATCAACGTGATACAAGAAAAGACTCACAAGGTTCACTAGGGAAAAATAAACAACACACGCTTTAGTGAACACAATAAAATTCCCACACCCTAAACTAGGTTTTACACATGTATATATATAGTCTTCAGCGCAGCTTTTCTTGTTCCTTAAGAAAAGGAGTCTTCAAAAATATATCCAATAAATCTTCAGCACCAAACAAAAATTCATAAAATATATAAATATATTTTAGAATTAAATCTTCACACAAGAGGTTACTTGTGACACAAGGCACGCGTGCTGTGCCAGCTCCGCCTTAACAAAAATATATTTTCCAACAAAAATATAATTTCTGAAACAAATCTTCTTAAAAGATATCTTCTGGAAATAACAAACAAAAACGCGCACGCGTCTAGAAGCTTCCGGTCACAACATACTCAGTTGCTACAGCATTTTCTAGAGCATGTGACATAATGGGTTTTTGCAAAATTATAGCCAACATACAAAAACGCCAACAATCTCCCCCTTTGGCAAATTTTGGCTAAAACACTTTTTGATCAACATGCATAAAAATAATTCTTCAAATCAACTTCAAGACATAACTTCAGAAGAATAGGCTAACTTCAAGACATTACTTGTTTGCAATAGGCTAACCATGTATCAGAGGCATGCAGCGGATATGAAATTCAACTAGCCTCAAAGAGAATGATCAGAGAGACTTACACTCTCAAGTGGATTCCATATAAGATGAAAATTCAGTAGTATCCTTAGAGTCTTCCACCACCAAATTATCACTCATCAACCAATTTTAAGAATTAGGAAAAATAAATTCCTCCCCCTCAATTTATGCAACCAGGATTAGGAAAAATAAATTCCTCCCCCTTAATGCATACAATTAGTAATACTCCACATCAATGGAAAGAATAAATTTCCACACATACATACTACACTCCCCCTGTCTTCATGCATTGCTAAACATCAGATAGATAATCAGCATATCATAGAAATTATATTAGCTAGCAAGTAGCAGTAGTGCATCATCAACACTAATAATACTCCCCCTTTTTAGCCAAAGATTTTGACCAAAGAGAAAGAACATCATATTGTCAGAACATCAAATAAGTAAACATCACATTGTACTTATTACAGACCAGATAGCACACATAGGTGCATAGAAAATCCAGGGCTTCACCCATAAAACAAAAAAACATCAGAAAACAAAGAAAATGGATTATTAAAAATCAGCACTTCCTTCAGAATCCTCCACCAAGAACTTCTTGTCATCCAAAGCCTTACTCACAACCTTGAGATCAGCAATCATCTGCTGTCTGCTCAGCATAGCAGATTTGCCTTTAGCAGATGCTAGAGCAATATCTGCAGCATGTGATTTTTCCAAAAACCTAGAGTCTAAAGTGATGTCTGACTCTCTCTTAGCAGGCTCATCAGTAGCAAAACACAGCTCAGGAAATTGTTGCAAGATGATATCACAGAGCAAAGTGGGAAAAGCAATAGGAATTTTTGTTGCATTGGGTTTTCTATGAGCTATAGTTTGATAGAATATAAAATCACCAAAGTTAAAAGCAGATTTTGTACCTATAGCATAAATGAACTTGCTCCGCCCTCTAGACACATCATTAGAATGGGTAGTTGGCACCCAATTAGCAGCTGCAATCTTGTTAAGTATAGCATACTTTGTAGATAGCTCGGCAGCAGACAAATTACTCTTCATAGGCCACTCCTTGACCAGATCACCTATGAGGGTTTTGCAGATCTGATTCTGAGTTACCTCCAACTCAGCTACTTCTTCAGCACTCCTGCCTAGGTATTCATTGATTATAGCAGGTGAGAAATTAACACATTTACCACGCACAAATACCTGTCTATACTCAGCACTCATAGGATCATCACAGTCAGCTCCTATGTTTACAATGAATTCCCTGACCAGCTTGATGTAGCATTTCCCCAAGCTTTTAACAGTCTTCACCAGACCAGCTGCTTCAATAACCTCCTTAAGCTCTTGGAGATTCAATAGATCATGGTGCAAATTCCTCTCCACAGCTACCCTTCTTTCACAGATAAATTTCCATCTAAAGGCACCTTCCTCATGATGAAATGACACATTGTCAAGAGGTACAGATGGTACACTCTTAGCTCTCTTCTTCCCTGTATCAACTGGCTTGTCAGATGTGCCAGCATCCTCTACAGCATCGTCATTAGTGTCATACCCCAAATTTTACCCACCCTTATTTAATTATTATGTCAACTATATTCTGAAAATGAAGTGTAGTTGAGTTGGTAATTATTTGAGTCTAAAATTTAGCAGCTTGAGGTCATGGGTTCAAGCCCCATTGGTGACCTTTTTAGCATTTCTTTTATTTACTATGTCTTTATTTTGTTTGGTACTTTTTATTATGCTTTTGTGATTCCCGTTTTTTATATATTTGCATATGTAAATACTGTTTTTTTTTATTATTATTATTATTATCATGTTCCTCTTTTATTTATTTGTTTGTCCATATATAAAATATGTAAAAAAACAAAACAACAAACAAAAAAAAAAGAAGGAAAAGGACCGAAAAAATAAGAAGAAAAGAAGGGGTTAGTGAACACAATAAGTGAAAAAGGATCTCTATCCAAATTCAAGCTCATAACAAACTCAACAAATTCAGAAAAAAGGGGAAAAGATTCAAACAAACTATATCTGATAACATCCAAAAAATTAGTAACAAACCAACCTAAGTTACTAGTATAAATATAAGTTCTATTCACAGTTAAAAAACACACAGAAAAAATCTAAAAAAAACCCAGAGCAAAACACAAACGGAAAATCTGATTGAAGAACAAAACCGCAAAAAGGTACTGCAATCAGAAGAAGAAAAAACTGAACGGAAACGGAATAGAAAAGCAAAAGGAAAACGTTTCCGCGAACAGAAATCGTCCCTACACCAGGTAAGCCCTTTCTCTATCGCATATTCATGTAAACCAACCGAAAAAAAACCTTCATGATGTTCTGTTAATTTTCAGCCGTAGCTTATCCATGCTCTAATCTGCGATTTTGAGTTTGATTTGTTGCTTACATGCTTTAATCTATGATTTAGAACACATAGGAACAAATTTTGGGTCATAATTTTGGGGATCTAGGGTTTTTGGATTTGGGGGTTTTGGCGAAATTTTGTGTTTTTGAGGTTTGATTTGTGTTAGAACAGTTTGATTGTTGTTTTAAGAACAGTTTTAGAATGATTTTCGTTTGATTTGGGGTCGGATTGCAAAGAAATTGGTTTGGGTTTGCATGAACATGTGAAGAGTTTTGTTGTTCTTAAGTGGAAGAAAGAAAGAACCGAGAGAGAGAATTGAGAGAGAGAAGAGAGAGAAAACTTGTATTAAATGAGTAAAAAAAATCTGAACAAGACTTTACATACTCTCCCTAATCACGCGCGCGCGCGCCCATTGTAAGTGCAGCGCACCCTCAGCAGAATTGGGCTTATTTGCTTTTTCTGTTCACACCCCCTGCTTATTGTATGCACCCCTTCCTGGTCCAATCTTTAACAAACACTAAATACTCGAAACAATAAGTCGGATGAAAAAGAGATGGCTTGGCGTATGCCTCTCCTGCTCCGATTACTTAAATTTCTCGATGTATACCGAGCGATTTAAATAATCGTCATCTCTTTAAAAAAAATGCTTAGAAAAAAAGTATTAATAACAATTCAAACAAAGCGAGATGGTTTGGCGTATGCCTCTCCTTCTCCGATTATTAAATTTCTCGGTGTATACCGAGCGATTGAAATAATCATCATCTTTCTAAAAACTTTAAAAAAAATCATATTGATTCGAATAAAAATGAGACGACTTCGCGTATGCGTTGTTTTCTCCGATGGTTTAATTTCTTGGTGTATATCTTGCGATTAGACAATCATCTCTTTTCAAAAATAACAAAATACCATAATAATTTAAAAGGAAGGAGGAGATCTGGTGTATACTTTTTCTTATCCGATTATTTAAATTCTTGGTGTATATCTCTAATTTAGATAATCCCCTTCCTTAAAGATTTTTTTTTTAAAACAAAAACACTAAAAAACACTCAACAAATCAAAATCCTTTTTCAAAACAAATCATAATCAAACAAAACTTTTTCATAAAAGAACTATGATTATCCATTCTAACGCAATACAAACAAGCGCTTAAGCCTCCAACATGCGAGCATACAAGCCATACGTTTAACTGCTAGAATGCGACATAAACTTAGTTCACTAAAAAACACCAACCAACAACATTGACACCCCGAACTACGAAGCTCTGATTTCTCATTGCACCTGAGAATACGTAGGAGCAGGATTCAACATCCTGTCGAGCCCAATAATAAAAAACTAAAAATCCCCCCACTTATAATAAATGCAATAAATAAAAAAATAATAAGCAAGCAAACTTTAAAACACTCTTCATGCCCTAAAATTAATAAGAAGGTTCCCGTTGAGTACAACGGATGTGAGGGGTGCTAATACCTTCCCCTCGCATAATCGACTCCCGAACCTGGAAACGGTTGCGATGACCGTCTTTCCATTTAACAAATGGGTTTTATCGATATTTTCCCTTAACATATAAAATTCGGTGGCGACTCTGTAGTGATTCCGAGCGCGTATACGCTCGCGCGTTATTCAAGGCGCAACAATTAGCAACAAAATCACTGTCATCAGATGACACATGCTTTCTCTTCAGAACCTTCTTCTTAGGCTCAGCAGACACAACAACCTTGCTCTTTGTCCTACCAGGACCATACTTCACAGGTTTCAAGCCATCATAATTCTTGGCTTTCTTTGTTGACTTTGGTGGTGGTGTTGGTTCTTTTCTAGTTCTACTCCTTAACCTCCCAGCAATGCTAGGTCCAGGAGCCTTCTTCACCACTTTGTCATCAGCAGACAAAATTTCAACATCAGGTTCTTTGTTCAGTGAACCTGTTTGGGGATCAGACAGAGTGTCATCCTCCACTTCCACTTCATTAGGTTTCAAGCTCTCATCATCCTGAGAGACCTCAATAGTATCACCAGACACAGTAGCATCTGCATTCTTTGCAGTGTCTGATACATCAGATGCTCTAGCATCTGTTCCAGCATCAACATCTTCAGGAAGGTTAGTACCTTCATGATCTTCAGCCTTTTCAGAGGCAACAGCAGTTTGATCATCTTCCTGAGTTGTCTCTACCACAACATTTTCTGTGGCCTTAGTAGTAGCACCACCATCAGCATTAACATTACCAGAATCATCTAATCCTAGGGTTTCAGGCTCTTGAACTACCCTACTAGAAGATTCAACATTTTTGCCATCTAAATCATCAAGATACAGTTCTTGCATAGAATGAGTTTTACTAGACTTAGATTTAGACTTAGATTTCTTCTTCTTCCCTTTTGATTTCACAGATTCAGGAGAAAGAACACTTACAGACTTCTTCTTCTTCTTTGATTTTTCTTTCTTTGATTTTGCGGTAGTGTCGGGAGCGACAATGGATATAGGATCTGCGATAGCAATCATCGTTGCAGGTCCGACAGGTGGTGGTGAAATTGGAGAAGTTTCTGTGACCGGTGATGGAGTAGGAGATGACATGATTGTGTTGAGTGAGTAGAGTTAGCGAGATGTGAGAAGTCTGAGAGATGATAGATTTCTTGATAGAACTGAAACGGGGATGTAGCAGAGAAAGAGTGATCGTTTGAGTGTTTTGAAAGGAGAAGCAATGATTACGGCAGAGAGAGTAAATAGAAAAGAAAACCGTTCCTTGATATGCGTGCACCCTAGCTTGATAGGAGGGAGAAACAGTTGCACGCCTTTTGAAATATAACTACTATTGGCTTTCAAATAGGCAAATTCCCAATTTGCCCCTCAACTTCTCAAATTGTGTTGCATCCAATGCCTTTGTGAAAATATCAGCAAGTTGTTCATTTGTTGCTACATGCTCAAGTGTGACAATCTTTTCTTCAACAAGATCTCTAATGAAATGGTGCCTTATATCAATATGCTTTGTCCAACTATGTTGAATAGGATTTTTAGAGATGTTTATAGCACTCAAGTTATCACAGTATAATGTCATAGCATTTTGTACCACATTGTACTCCTTCAACATTTGCTTCATCCACACTAGTTGAGAACAACTACTACCAGCTGCAATATATTCTGCCTCTGCAGTTGATAGAGACACACAGTTTTGTTTCTTACTAAACCAAGATATGAGATTATTACCTAGGAAGAAACATGTTCCTGAAGTGCTTTTCCTATCATCCGCACTTCCTGCCCAATCAGCATCACAGTAGCCTACTAACATAGAATTATCACTATGACAATACAAGATTCCATAGTCACATGTCCCATTCACATACTTTAGAATTCTTTTGACTTGTGTGAGGTGACTCATTTTAGGCTCAGCTTGATATCTTGCACATACTCCTACAGCAAAAGTAATATCAGGTCTACTTGCTGTGAGGTATAATAAGCTTCCAATCATACTCCTGTAGAGACTTTGATCAACACTGATCCCTTTCTCATCTTTGGTAAGCTTCAAATGTGTTGCTGCAGGTGTTCTCTTGGTGCTAGCACTCTCCATACCAAACTTTTTCACAATATTTCTTGCATACTTACTTTGAGACACAAATATAGTATCCTCCATTTGTTTGACTTGGAGGCCAAGAAAGAAAGTTAGTTCACCAACTAAACTCATCTCAAACTCTGACTGCATATGCTGCACAAATTGCTGGACCATCTGATCAGACATTCCACCAAAGACTATATCATCCACATAAACTTGTGCTATCATCACTTTATCTTTCTCTTCTCTCACAAACAGAGTCTTGTCATTGCCACCCTTTCTGTACCCATGAGTAACAAGAAATTCAGTCAACCTTTCATACCAAGCCCTAGGAGCTTGCTTTAGACCATACAAGGCCTTTTTCAATCTGTAGACATGATCTGGAAAGCTAGGATCAACAAAACACTTAGGCTGTTCAACATAGACTTCTTCATTCAAGTACCCATTGAGGAAGGCACTTTTCACATCCATTTGAAATAGTTTGAACTTCAATATACATGCAACCCCTAAGAGAAGTCTTATGGATTCAACACGTGCTACAGGAGCAAAAGTCTCATCAAAGTCTATCCCTTCAATCTGAGCATAGCCTTGAGCTACCAGTCTAGCCTTGTTTCTAGTTATGTTCCCACTCTCATCAGATTTGTTCTTGAAGACCCATTTTGTACCAATTACATTCACACCTTTAGGTCTAGGCACAAGATCCCATACCTCATTCCTCTTGAATTGTTCAAGTTCTTCTTGCATGGCATTAATCCAGAATTCATCAGTAAGAGCTTCCTTGACATTCTTGGGTTCAATCTTTGAAACAAAACATGAATTAGATACTGCATCTCTTGTTCTTCTTGTAACAATGCCTTGGTTAAGATCTCCAATGATAAGCTCTTTTGGATGATTCTTCTGAACTCTTGTAGATGGACCTTTGTTGGGTTCAGTACTACTTGATCCAGAGTCAACATCTTCCTTTTCAGTTTCAAATACCTCTTCCTGCTGATCAGATGCTATAGATATTGCTGGAGCATCAGACTTCTTATCTTCACTAGAGTCATCTACAACAACATTAAAAGATTCCATCATGACTTTGGTTCTGGAGTTGAACACTCTATAAGCTCTGTTGTTGGTAGAGTATCCTAAGAATATGCCTTCATCACTCTTGGAGTCCAATTTCCTTCGTTGTTCCCTATCAGCTAGGATATAGCATTTGCTTCCAAAGACATGGAAGTATTTGACAGTTGGTTTCTTATTCTTCCACAGCTCATATAAGGTAACTTATGTGCCTGTTCTCAGAGTAACTCTATTGTGTATATAACAAGCAGTATTCATAGCTTCTACCCAAAATTGATATGGAAGATTTTTGGCATGTAACATAACTCTAGCTGACTCTTGCAAAGTTCTATTCTTTCTCTCAACCACACCGTTTTGTTGTGGTGTAATTGGTGAAGAGAATTCATGTGCTATCCCTTCAGCTGTACAGAACTCAGAGAACTTGAAATTCTCAAACTCCTTGCCATGATCACTTCTTATCTTCAAGACCGTACTATCTTTTTCTCTTTGTATTTGAACACATAACTCCTTGAAGACATCAAAAGTATCAGATTTCTCTCTAATGAATTTGATCCAGGTGTACCTTGAGAAGTCATCAACCATTACAAAAGCATATCTTTTACCACCTAAGCTTTCAACTTGCATAGGTCCCATCAAATCCATGTGTAACATCTCAAGTCTGGAAGTTTTCAAATGCTGTACCAGATGATGAGGCTTCTTTGTCTGTTTCCCAATCTGACACTCACCACATATGTTCCCTTCTTCAATTTTGAGCCTGGGCAGACCTCTGATTGCTTCTTCAGCTATGGCATTCTTTATACTTCTTAGGTTTAGATGACCTAACTTTTGGTACCATAATGTTACTTCATCTTCCTTAGAAAGCAAGCAAGTTGACAAGCCAACTTCCTCTTGTGGTTCCCATAAGTAACAATTATCTTTTGATCTCACACCCTTCATTATGACTTCTCCTTCTTGATTAGTGACAAGACATTCAGCTTTTGTGAAGTTAACTAACAATCCTTGATCACACAACTGACTGATACTGATTAGATTAGCCGTCAAACCTTTCACAAACAGGACTTTTGTAAGTTTAGGTAGACCCTTCCTTTCCAAGTTACTTATCCCCTTGATTTCACCTTTAGACCCATCACCAAAAGTGACATAGCTTGTTGAATAGGACTTAATATCAACCAGAAAATTCTCAATTCCAGTCATGTGTCTGGAGCAACCACTGTCAAAGTACCAATCTTCTCTAGATGTTGCTTTTAGAGATGTGTGAGCAATGAGAGAAACAAGCTTCTTTCTAGGTTTCCATTCTTTCTTGACAGACTTTCTGGACTTTGCTTGCTGCATCTTACTAGGGGTCCATGGAGTATGAAACAATAAGGTTTTATATGACCCTTTTTCCCACAGTAGTGACATATCCAAGGTTGAGATTTTTCTTTCACTTCCAGATGCTGCACAGATTGCCGAGGCAACTGACTTGGCCTTGCAGAAAATGTTTCTTTGAGAGGTGGATACACGGTGTTTTGGATATACTCATTCTTCTTGTTAAACTTCTCATAGTTAAATCCAACACCTTTTGGCCTACCTGAGATTTGTTGAGTCAGTAGATCATCTAGTTTCTCAGTGCCATTAGTCATCATAGAAACAAATTTCTTTTGCTCTCTGATTTGTGAATTCAGCACAGTCACTTCGTCTTGGAGATCAAGAATAATTGATAAGTATTTTTCTTTTCCACTTTGGAGCTCGGATATGATCTCCTTCTGTTGCTCATTAATTCTGGATTCTTCAGCACTTTTGATACATAACTCTTTATAAGCAGCTGCTAGTGCATCATAGGTTAAATATTCATCACATGATCCTTCATCTGATAGACATATTCCTGTTAGTGCAGTGATGTCCTTTGCAGACTCAGTCTCACTTTCTTCCTCAGAGGTGTCTTCATCTGACCAAGTTGCACTCATACCTTTCTTCTGCTTCTTCAGATATGTTGCACATTCAGTTCTAATGTGACCATAACCTTCACATTCATGACACTGAACACCTTTGCCTTGAGCAGGTTTATCATCAGTTCTTGGGCTCTTTTGAGAAGCAGTGCTTCTGTTGTGTTCATATGATTTACCCTGCGCAGATGTTCTAGCATTTCCTCGAGCAAGTCTCAATCTGGGTTTTCTATCCATAGATTTCAGCACCTGTTTAAACTGTTTTCCAAGCATTACCACAGCATTTGATAAGCCTTCATCAGTATCTATGGAACTCTCCACATCATCTTTATCAATGTTCGAGGCAAGAGCTATACTTTTATTTTTCTTTTCTACCCTCTCATTGATTTTCCACTCAAAAGTTTGAAGGGAGCCAATCAGCTCATCAACTTTCATATCACTGATGTCTTGTGCTTCCTCTATTGCACACACTTTCATATCAAATCTTTTGGGTAAAGATCTTAGGATTTTGCCTACTAATTTTTCATCAGATATCTTTTCTCCCAAGGATTCAAATGAGTTAGCATACTCTAGTACATTCATATGAAAGTCACGAACGCTTTCTTCTTCCTTCATCTTAAGATTCTCAAACTGAGTTGTTAAGAGCTGGAGTTTTGACTTCTTTACCCTCTGAGTACCTTCATGAGCAGTCTTCAAGATATTCCAAGCGTCCTTGGCAACAGTACATTGATTGATCAGTCTAAACATGTTTGGATCCACTCCATTAAACAAGGCGTTTAGAGCTTTGGAATTTCCAACTACTGCAGTGTCTTCAGCTTGAGTCCATTCTTCTTCAGGTTTGAGTTCATCAGTATCATTATTATCAGCATCTTTCACTTTGGGATGATCCCATCCTTTGAGTACAGCCTTCCAAGCCCTGCTATCTAGTGATTTCAAGAAAGCCGTCATGCGAGACTTCCAAATATCATAGTTAGACCCATTCAGCAGGGGTGGCCTGTTCACCATTCCTCCTTCTTTATCCATTATGCCAGAAATAGTTCCCTGGAGCTCACCCAAACAAGCAGGAAGCCTGCTCTGATGCCAATTGAGATTCCTAGCACTCAGTAGTAAGATGCTTTAGCAATTGCTACAGCGTCTACTTGTAACACAGATAATAACAAAAACGATAAAGGACAGAATGTAAATAACACAAGAGTTTGTTGACCCAGTTCGGCGCAAACTTGCCCTAATCTGGGGGATACCAATCCAGGAGGAATCCACTATTATAGCCCTAGTTCCAAGACACCAGTAAACGACCCGTTCACTGCTCTAACCTAGCAACTACCTTGTGCAACTCAACCTAGGAACTCCTAGGCCTAAGGCGCCCCACCTTACTCCTTACTAAACAACACAGACAGCATTGTTCACAATCAACAAACAAACTTATAACGGTGAGACACACTCAAACAGAACGATCAACTCCGTACTTAAAAGCTTAAGAGTAATCACACAAATAACAAGACAACAGCCTATGTCTTTATCAAGTATCAACGTGATACAAGAAAAGACTCACAAGGTTCACTAGGGAAAAATAAACAACACACGCTTTAGTGAACACAATAAAATTCCCACACCCTAAACTAGGTTTTACACATGTATATATATAGTCTTCAGCGCAGCTTTTCTTGTTCCTTAAGAAAAGGAGTCTTCAAAAATATATCCAATAAATCTTCAGCACCAAACAAAAATTCATAAAATATATAAATATATTTTAGAATTAAATCTTCACACAAGAGGTTACTTGTGACACAAGGCACGCGTGCTGTGCCAGCTCCACCTTAACAAAAATATATTTTCCAACAAAAATATAATTTCTGAAACAAATCTTCTTAAAAGATATCTTCTGGAAATAACAAACAAAAACGCGCACGCGTCTAGAAGCTTCCGGTCACAACATACTCAGTTGCTACAGCATTTACTAGAGCATGTGACATAATGGGTTTTTGCAAAATTATAGCCAACATACAAAAACGCCAACAAAACTCATTTTAGTAGCTGTCCAACTGATTGTACATAAAAATTGGACGTATTTGTTGGACTCTTGAGGGCTATGATATTTACAAAATCACTAACCTGACGTTAATTTTTTATGTTAATCATGATGAATTTGAGACTCAATTTTATGTGAACCATAATTACCAGACAATTAAGGATCAACTAGAAGGGAGGATAGCTTAATCAAATCAACAAAACTAGAAACTTGAAGAACTGATTCGTTAACTAAAAAACTTAAATGAATTAATTGTTACCTAAAAATCTTAAAAGACCTAACTATTACAAACACGAAACTTAAATAACTCGTGAATGCTTGCATTTGGCCTATTTTTAATTAGGGTTTCTCTAACATATTCAATACTCCACATGTTAAAGCAACTTAAAATAGTAATTTTATATTGAAAAACAAAAATTAAAAAAAAAAAATTGTGGTTAGTTTTTATTTATTTATATATGTTGATGTTTTTGTGTTGACTGCATTTTGTTAAAACAATGTTGCAGCAAGATGTTGGACCAGATGTTCCCACATTGAGTATGACATTAGAGCGTACTGAGCCTGCGATTCCCGAAGTTATATTTTTAGTGCAAATCTATGATTGAGGGCGTTGATATATGTTGCTTGCACGTCAAGAAGCATGTTGTTCAACTTGGTTTCAGACACAAGGTTTATGTGCATGATTATATTAAGGAAACCTTACATTTTGTTTGGAAATATATTGCATATTTGTTTCAAAAATATGCTATTGGTCTGAAACTTGTTCATCAAGAAAAGCCCACGACGCTCAAACCATTTAAAGGAAGACTCAAAACCTGAGAAGTGGCAGACTAAAGCCATCATGTGCTTAATGAAAAATCTAGGGTTTTAGTTCGTCCATTATGAGCCACTCTCGTGCCATCTTGATACTTGAGTTGGACTGTTTAGTTGCGTTGTAACTTATATCACACTCTAAGCATGTAGGTACGAGTGTTAGATATCTTGGAGGGCGTCTCCACCTTGATTGAATTGAAGAGTATTACCGGTGCAAAACTCATTAAACTAGAGGTTGTTTATGCAAATCTTCAAACCGAGAGGAAGTGAGCAGAGGTTCTTGTATCTAAGAGTTCCGAGGTAGAAGTCAAGACAGATAATTACTAGGTGATAGGGTGTAAACAGGCGTTTAACTTTGAACTAGCTTTACTTAGAGGATTTCCTTCCTGGATTGATATCCCCAGAGTAGGTATGAGTCACCAAACCGAGTTAAAAATAATCTGTGTTATTTACTTTCTTATAATCTTCATTTTTACTTGTTTATTGTGTTTTACGATGGAACGATGTTGCAAGAGTAGACTCAACATTTTGTTGGGGTTGGAACATCATATACAACATGTGTTACTAGTGCGCCAGAAATTTCAATTTATTTAATATAAAATGCACAAATTTTAATCTACCAAAAACATATAATGACTAAGTCAAATTAATAATTAATATTAAATTAACTTGAAAATAAATTATTTGATAAAATATCCAGCAATCCTCCACAATTTATTTTAAAGTTTTAAGTTAAGTGTTCCCAAGAGCGTGAGACATCAACGCATAAGCACTAGTATCCTTTGGACTATGAACTAGCACATAGAGTAAATGAATTTAATCCACTAAAATGTCGTCGAGAATATAACCTCTATGAAATTCATTATGTTTGTCAATCAATGACGCATCACTCACATTGATATCTCGTCCAAAGTTGTTCAACGCGGTGTGTTGCATTTTGGCCTTGCACCTATGCTTGGATTTCATGAGTGGCTCTAGAAAGTCTGCCCAAGCTTTCATAGAAACGACCACACTTCAACACTCATATAAGTGAATCTGTTGAGTCATTTGGTATTGGCTGCATTTTTGGTATGATAAACTGTGTAGCAGGATGTGTGATATGATGCTTCAAACATCGTATCATGACACTGTAAGTGCTCGCGCGCGTTTTCTACTTATGGAATATTTGTTTCTCTCTCATGGCACGTTTATTGCTTCTGATTCACGTCCATGTTACTTATTTCTATGAAGCATATTTCTCCAGAAGATCTCTTTTATTTATTATGGAATAATTGGACGGGCTAAACCTATCCAGCCCATGTTACTTGTGAATCAAGAAGGTTTACTGGTTATTTAAAGGAGAAGCTAAACCTAATCCTATTGAGGGATTTGTTCACGCCTTTTGTTCTTGTCTAGGTTTTCTAGGTTTTGCGTGTGTGTTTATTTGTGAGCCTTTCTTGTATCTCATTGATGCAAGCTTAGGACTGTGTGTTTTTGTAACGTAATGTTTGTTGTCCTCTCCTAAGCTGTGAAGTACGGAGTTAGGATTTGTGTGGTTATAACACTCTAAGCCTTTAGGTACGAGTGTGTAGTTTTTAGGAGTGTGTCTCCAAAAATTATTTGTCATGGATCAGAGCAGGCACCCTGCCTGTTCTTAGGGTGAGATTCAGGACCTAAATTCTCTGGTCATGGATAAGGAAGGAGGATACATGAACAGGCCACCTCTGCTCAATGAATCTAGCAACTATGATTCTTTGAAATCTAAAATGACCGCATTTTTGAAATACATTGATAGCAAAGTATGGAAGGTTGTGCTGACTGGATGGGATCAACCTACTATTGCCAACAAGGAAGGTACTTCAACGGGGGTACTTCTGCTGAAGATGCATTTGATCCGTATACTGGGAAGAAGATGTTGCAACATCATACTCAACACCATAAAGTGTACCTAGTTCCAGAATATGTCCTCAGTTCAAAACCTCATGATCACCACAGGCCCAAGAACCTGAAGAAGTATCGTAAGTGGGTGTGTCATCACTGTGGTAAACGAGGACACATTAGACCTTTTTGCTATAGACTGCATGGATATCCTAACCAAGGGTCAGAACCAAATGAAGTGCAGGAAACAGGAACTAGCAAGATGTAATGGAAGCCTAAAACTAAAAGTGTTAGTTTGATTGGTCACACATCTCTCAGATCTTCCTCCAGTGAAGATTGGTACTTTGATAGTGGATGCTCTAGACACATGACTGGTGTAGAGAAGTACCTTACAAATATGAAATCTCACACGTCTGGCTTTGTAACTTTTGGAGATGGGTCTAAAGGAAAGATATTAGGAATTGTTGACTTGACTAATCAAGCTTTGCCCAAATTGGAGAATGTACTTTTTGTTGAAGGAGTTACTGCTAGCCTAATCAGTATAAGTCAACTGTGTGATCAAGGGTTGAAAGTGAATTTTACCAAGTCTGAGTGTCTTGTTAATAATGATGAAGGACAGCTGCTGATGAAAGGGACTCGATCTAAAGATAATTGTTATCTATGGAAGTCTCAAGAAGACGCTCATACAGCAACCTGTCTTCTCACCACAGAAGATGAAATACAAGTATGGCACAAAAAACTAGGTCATCTCAACCTTAAAGGGATGAAGAAAGCTATGTCAGCTGATGCTATTAGGGGATTGCCCAAACTGAAGATTATTGAAGGCAATATATGTGGTGAATTCCAGATTGGCAAGCAAGTCAGAGTGTCGCATCAAATGTTGGAACATCATACAACTTCCAAAGTTATGGATCTACTTCAGATGGATCTCATGGGACCCATGCAGGTTGAAAGTTTGGGAGGCAAAAGGTATGCGTTTGTTGTGGTAGATGACTACTCTAGATACACTTGGGTGAATTTTATTAAAGAAAAATTAGATACGTTTGATGTCTTCAAAGAACTATGTATTCAAATCCAAAGGGAGAAAGAAAGAAATGTTGTGAGAATTAGGAGTGATCATGGAAGAGAGTTTGAAAACTCCAAGTTTGATGAGTTCTGTGCCAGTGAAGGGATCAAGCATGAATATTCATCTCCTATCACCCCACAACAGAATGGTGTAGTTGAAAGGAAATATAGAACCATCCAAGAGTCAGCTAGAGTCATGATTCATGCCAAAAAGGTTCCTTATCATTTCTGGGCTGAAGCCATGAACACTACATGCTACATACACAACAGAGTGACTCTGAGGAAAGGTACTTCTTCAACTCTATACGAGCTATGGAAAGATAGAAAGCCAACAGTCAAACATTTTCATGTATTTGGAAGTAAGGGCTATATTTTAGCTGATAGAGCACCAAGAAGAAAGCTTGACCCTAAAAGTGATGAGGGAATATTTCTTGGGTACTCTACAAACAGTAGAGCTTACAGAGTCTTTAATTCAAGGACTCAAGTTGTAATGGATTCTATAAATGTGGTTGTGAAAGACTCACCTTTAGAGAAGGATGATGATATAGATCAAGGTGTTGCTATAGGTGAAAATGTTGAACACAGTGTTAAAGCATCCAAACATTCCAATACTAAAAAATCTAATGAAGAGAGTATTGAAGTGGAAGCTGATACTAGAACTGAACCTCCATCTCAAAGCAATGATCCCTCTGTACGTGTTCAAAAGAATCATCCCATAGATCTAAATATTGAGAATCCTGAATAAGGCATAACCACCAGAAGGAGAAATGATGTGATTGCAAATTTATGTTTTGTATCTCTATTTAAGCCCAAAAAAGTGAAGGAAGCTTTAACTGATGAAGCCTGGATAGAGGCTATGCAGGAAGAGTTGAATCAATTTGAAAGGAGTGAAGTGTGGGACCTAGTTCCAAGACCTAATCATGTTTACAAATTGAAGAAAGCCTTATATGGATTAAAACAAGCACCTTGGGCTTGGTATGAAAGGGTTACTCAATTCTTCGAAGATCAAGGATACAGAAAGGGAGGATCAGAATAAACACTGTTTGTTGAAGAAGAAAAAGGAAAGTTTATGAAATTCTGGCTACCAAACAGACAAACGCTGTGAACAATGTAACCACCATTGTCCGAGCGCGTGTCTAGCTCAGGACAAACACACAATTAAAACGTAATCTGGGGGATACCAATCCAGGAGTGAACTCACTATAATAGTTCTAGTGTAAGGACCAACGTAGCCGCACTACTTGTCTTCCACCTAGACCCTACCTAACGTGACAACCCTACCTAAGAACTCCTAGATATGAGACCCCGTCTCACCTCCTAACATAAACAACACACTCAGCGTTGCTTTTACTTTTCTTTTCTTCGTTATGTTTTCTTTGGACAAGAGACACACTCTTCCGACTCAATACTAACTCCATACCTAAAGACTTAGGAGAAGCACAAGTTACAACTCTACTAAACACGTCCTTAGCTTGACCAGTGATGATACAAGCAAGGCTCACAATCAAATAATAAACTAACAAACTAACAAAGAAGACTAAACCTTAAAGACACGCTTTAGAACACACACGGTTTAGCTTAAATTTTAGGATCTGTCATTACATATATTTATACTACTTGAGTAGCACAGGGTTTGGGCTTCAGACACCTTTGGACGTTGTAAGGTCCAAGTCTTGAATCATCTAGAACAAGAGATATTCTTGAAAAATAAATCAATATCACCTTTTAAAATATATCTATGCATGACCGCCTTAGACTTCTTCAGAAACACGTGACTTAATCACCAAGTTATGGTTAAAAGAAAAACCAAAGCGAATCTTGTAAAAGATTGCATAAAATAATAAACGCGCGCTGACGCGAGCTGGCAGATCACGTAATGCTGTTCCATATGCTACAACATCTGACCCATATATGTTTTTGCACAATTGTAGCCAATCTTCAAAAACCTAATAATCTCCCCCTTTGGCAAAATTTTGGCTAAAACATTTGAAAGCCAGTTCTTGGAGAGATAAAAACAATTCTTCCTTCAACTACCATAGGCATAGAAAATCATAGTAAATAGTGAGAACACTTTAGAACGGCTCTATGGTTAAGGATGACTTGCACGTAGAATCAGAGGCAATCATAAAAAGAGAATACGTCCAGCCTCAAAGAAAACAGCCTCTCACATAGTGAGTTCATAGAGAGAATAAATGCCTTTGGAAAAAATAAATTTCCACAAGCAGAGTTAGATAAACTCCCCCTCAAAACATGCGTACAAACATGCGCACATATCATAAAGATAGTCACTCCCCCTCAAGATATGCACACACACCACCATAGGACAAACGTCAGCGCATCTGTCACATCTTCAAGAAAACGTATCAGAGCTACATAGAGCTACGTATCAAAGCTTCACTTCAGCAAACGAACTAACGAACTAATACTCCCCCTTTTTAGCCACAAATTCTGGCAAACATAAATCATGCATATAAAATGCAGAAATAGAACATAGGGTGGTATCACTTAGTTACAGACCATAAGCACACAAATATCAGAGTCAAATAGAGTCAGACTCATCAGAATCATCTGACATCTCCTTAGTATCACCAGCAGCAGAAGCATTTTCCTTTCCTCTTTCTTCTTCTTGAACTTCCTAGTTATCCACACCATCAACTTCATCTTCAACCTTCAAAGTTGCAATTACCCTATCTATCTTAAACTTTCTGGCCCCAAGAGCCATACTGGTCTCAGTTAGATCAGCACTCATTTGTTTCCTGTTGAGCACACAATATGACCGGACAAAAGTATCAACTTCAGCAGCAGCATCTATCTCAGACAACAACCTGCAATCCACAGACAAAGGACTTGGCCTTTTGCAGGGCTCATCAGTCCCAACCAAAATATCTGGATGTTGCTGGAGGATAATACCACACAATAGAGTGGGAAAAGCAATGGGGAACTTGATAGCATAGGACTTTGCATGTTCCAGAACTTGATAGTAAATATAAGCTCCATAATCAAAAGCGGTTTTAGTACCAAGAGCATAGATAAACTTGGCCAAGTTAGTAGCAACAAAGTTGGAATGTGTAGTTGGAGTCCAGTTGGCAGTTGCAATTTTGTTGAGCACAGCATAAAGTGGGGAGAGCTTAGCAGAGGACAAATGTTCAGGCCAATGCTTAACCTTGTTACCTATTATGGCCTTAGAGATGGTATCATCTGTCACCTCCAACTCAAGAGTCTCCTCAATAGACCTCTCAAGATATTCACACGCTTGCCCCTAACAAAAACCTTCCTGTACTAACGATTCCTAGCATCATCACAGTCTTCAGATACATTCACCAAAAATTCCCTGACCAGCTTGTCATAACAGAATCCCAGATTCTTCACAGTCTTCATCAAACCAGCAGAAGTTAACAAATCCACAAGCTCCTTGCATTTAAACACATCTTCTTTCAAATTCCTTTCCAAAGCAAGCCTTCTATGGTAGATGTATTTCCACCTAGCAGAACCATTTTCCAAGTGGAAAGACACATTATCCAGGGGTGCTAGAGGTATAGATATAGGTACTTTCATACCTTTAATAGTCTTCCTAGATGCCTTGCCAGAAGTGGCAGCATCAATCTCAGCAACCTCAAAATCAGAGTCACGAGTTGGAGGATCTTTTCTCTTCAGACTCTTCTTCCCTAGAGTAGATTGGGGCACAACTTTGCTCGAATCCTTAGGGGGACCATACATGGGCTTCTTCCAGTATCAGCTTTCTTCTTCTTACCCTGTTGGGCACTTTCAATCACAACAGGTGTACTCTTAACAGATTTGCTCTTTGTCCTACGAGAAACACCAGAAATAGGAGTTTCCTCCACAATATTTTCTTCTGAACCTTCTTCTTCAACCAAAACCACATGATCCTGTAGTACATCATCAGTCTCAGCATGACAAACAGTTTTCTGAGTCTTAAATTCTTCAGTATGAGGCTCAGGGGAGCCTTCTTCATGAACACTATCATCAACATGTGTGTTTGGGACATTAGTGGTCTCAATATTAGCTTATGCCAAAGATGCGTGAGCATCTGGCATAGCATTTGTTTGCTCTTCAGTAAACACAGCTGATTTCTCAACAACAGGCTTATCAACCAAATTTTTCTCAATTTCCATAAGTTTCTCAGCAATCAAATTGGTTGTTTCATCAGTCAAATTATCATCTACCTTAGGATTATCAGGACCTAGGGTTTCAGTAGCATTAACATTGACATTATCCTCAACAGAAATATCTTCAGATTCATGAACAATTGGTTCCACAACTGTCGAGACAAAAGGATTTTCCTTACAATAAAGGTCATGCAAGCTTAGACCTACACACTTAGCAGGGGAGGGTTTTTGATTTCTTACCTTTAGATTTAGAACCCATTTTTGATTGCAGAAGGCGAAGAGACTTTGCTGATGGTCTTCTTCCTCAAAACTGGAACGTTAGCACTTCGTGTGACTACACCGGTACTAGAAATCATGGCGAGTGGTTGAGCATCAGTTATAACCGTCGTAGGATCTGCTTGTTGAGTGACGGGATCAGAAATAGGATCGGATGGAATGTTGGAAGATTGATCGTTCATTGTGGAATGTGGAATTGAATTAGACATGATGATGATTTGTTGTTTGAGTGAGCAAAAGAGTAACAAACTATGAATGTTGTTGAACCGGGCGATAGAGGAGTTGAGAGGTTGAATGTATGAAAAAGTAAACTTGTAATGTGTAAGAGTAACACTTAAGGAAGTTGGAGAGTGGCTTCCTAGACTTGCGTGCTATAAACGGTTATGATATAGAAAAGTAATTGTTGCACGCCTCCAATAAATTAACTGCTACAACTCTTCAATCTGGCAGATACCTAACTTCCCTCTTAATTTTTCAAATTGTGTAGTATCCAGGGCTTTAGTAAAAATATCTGCTACTTGCTCTTCAGTTGCAACATGCTTAAGAGTGATCACCTTTTCTTCAACTAAATCTCTAATAAAATGATGTCTAATGTCAATGTGCTTAGTCCTGTTGTGCTGTATAGGATTTTTAGAAATATTAATTGCACTCAGGTTGTCACAGAATAATGTCATAACATCTTGCTTGACATTGTACTCACTCAGCATCTGTCTCATCCAAACTAATTGTGCACAGCGACTTCCAGCAGCTATATACTCAACCTCAACTGTGGATAAGGAAACACAATTTTGCTTCTTACTAAACCATGATATGAGATTGTTGCCTAGAAAGAAACATCACCAGAAGTACTCTTCTTATCATCAGCACTTCCAGCCCAGTTAGCATCACAGTACCCAATCAACAAAGTATTATTCCCATGGGTATATAGAATCCCATAATCGCTGGTACTGTTGACATACTTCAAAATTCTCTTTACTTGAGTCAGATGACTCATCTTTGGTTCAGCTTGGTACCTAGCACATACACCAACTGCAGAAGTAATGTATGGTCTACTTGCAGTGAGATATAAGAGACTTCCTATCATGCTCCTGTACATACTTTGATCAACATCTACACCTTTTTCATCCTTTGAAAGCTTCACATGTGTAGGAGCAGGAGTTCTTTTAAGAGTAGCATTCTCCATACCAAATTTCTTGACAATGTTTTTAGCATACTTGCTTTGGGAGATAAAGATAGTATCTTCCATCTGTTTCACTTGAAGACCAAGAAAATAATTTAGCTCACCCACAAGACTCATCTCAAATTCAGATTGCATTTGCTGAACAAAATGCTCCACCATCTGGTCAGACATTCCTCCAAACACTATGTCATCAACATAGATTTGGGCAATCATTAGCTTTCCTCTGACATATTTCACAAACAAAGTTTTGTCATTGCCTCCCTTTTGTAGCCATGAGTTACCAAGAATTCAGTAAGTCTATCATACCAAGCCCTAGGAGCTTGCTTCAACCCATATAGAGCTTTTTTCAATTTGTAGACATGATCTGGACCACTTGGATCAATGAAACCTTTAGGTTGTTCCACATAGACAACTTCATTTAAATATCCATTGAGGAATGCACTCTTGACATCCATTTGATATAGCTTGAATTTGAGGATGCATGTTATTCCTAACAACAAACTATGATATAGCTTTGAAGGTTAGGTAAACCTCTGATAGCTCCTTCAGTAATGGCCCTCTTCATGCTTCTCAGATTCAAATGACCAAGTTTTTGGTGCCACAGTTTCACTTCATCTTCTTTTGCTATTAAACAGGAAGATAGCACATTATAGTCTTGTGAGGCCCACATGTAACAGTTGTCTTTCGATCTCACACCTTTCATTAGGATGTCACCTTCAACATTTGTCACTAAACATTCATTCTTTATAAATTTGACTTTTAAACCTTGATCACATAACTGACTAACACTGATCAAATTGGCAGTTAGTCCTTTTACATGAAGAACTTTATCAAGTTTTGGTAGATCTCCATTCACCAGTGTTCCTATACCCTTGATTTCTCCCTTGGCTCCATCTCCAAAGGTTACAAAGCTGGTAGCATGTGGCACGACATCTGTCAAATACTGTTCTACTCCAGTCATGTGCCTGGAACACCCACTATCAAAATACCAATCACTTCTAGATGAGGCTCTTAGAGATGTGTGAGCAATTTGAGCAGTCTCACTATCAGTATTGCTTGTGAATTGGTCACTCTTTTTCTTCCATTCCTTCTTGATGTTCTTCAAAACAGGCTCAGGTCTTGATGAGTAACTTCTGTCAGGAGAGCCATGTAATATGTAACAGAAAGGTCTAATATGCCCCTTTCTTCTACAGTGGTGACATACCCAATCATAGTATCTACCCTTTCATTTGGACTTGTAGTTAGTCATCTGTTGTCTTGCTTGATGTAAGGGCATCTGTCTTGACATAGTTGGATCATAAGTACTAACAGCTGGTACAAATTGTGTCTGATGAGGCACAGCTCTGTAGTCAAAGCCTATACCTTTAACGTTTCTTGAACTCTGTCCCATCTCTAGAATCTCATCTAATTTGTCAATACCTCTGTTCAGCAACCTCAGTTGCTTGTTCATGTTGTCTATCTTTGAGTTAAGTAAAGCAACTTCATAATTCAGATCTGAGTTTATTTGTAGTAAATTGTTCTTTTCAGCTTGCAGAAGAGCAATGGTTCCTTTTTGCTTACAAATATCTTCACTTCTGATCAGCAATTCTTGATAAACATCAAGAGATTCTTCATGAGATAGCTCTCCATCAAAGAAACTTGTGTTAGATGTAGACACTCCTGTCAGAGCAACAACATGGATGGCAGTTTCAGGATCTTCTTCAGCTTCATCTTCATCTGACCAGGAAACAGCCATTCCCTTCTTTTGCTTCTTCAAATAAGTCGCACACTCAGTTCTAATATGGCCATATCCTTCACATTCATGACATTGAACCCCTTTGTTTTGATTCGTCTTGTCCTCAGCTCTGGGTTTCTTCTGATTAATGACATTCTTGTTTGTGCTGTGACTGTTGTCTGGAGCATATGTCTTAGGACGTCTGTCCATCTTCAAAGCTCTACTGAATTGTTTCCCTAACATTACCATAGCTTCAGAGATACCTTCATCAGTCTCCATATTATTTTGTTGGTCAGACTATTCAGCAGCAAAAGCAATGTTCTTTGACTTCTTCTTAGATCTCTCATTGGCTGACATCTCAAAAGTTTGTAAAGAGCCAACTAGCTCATCCATCTTCAAATCTGAAATGTCTTTGGACTCCTCTATTGTAGTGACCTTCATATCAAATCTCTTAGGTAAAGACCTAAGCATCTTTCTCACTAAAGTTTCTTCAGATATCTTTTCACCCAAGGCATCAAATTGATTGTCATAAACAAGAATCTTCATGTGGAATTCTTGAATACTTTCTTCATCATTCATTCTTAATCTCTCAAACTTACTAGTCAAAAGTTGCAATCTTGAGCTTTTCATCTTGGATGTACCTTCATGAACAGTTTGGAGTATCTTCCATGCCTCCTTGGCAACAGTGCATCTTTTGATCAGAAGTGGTGGTCTGTTCATAGTTCCTCCTTCCTTGTCCATTCTTGCCAGAATATAATCTCCATCCCTGAAGCTCACCCTAAACAGAACAGGGTGCCTGCTCTAATGCCAATTGAAATTCTGGCTACCAGACAAACAAACGCTGTGAACAATGTAAGCACCATTGTCCGAGCGCGTGTCTAGCTCAGGGCAAACACACAATTAAAACATAATTAAAAGCAGCGAAAAAGTAAATAACACAGTAGGTTTGTTAACCCAGTTCGGCGCAACTTGCCCTAATTTGGGGGATACCAATCCAAGAGTGAACTCACTATAATAGTTCTAGTGTAAGGACCAACGTAGCCGCACAACTTGTCTTCCACCTAGACCCTACCTAACGTGACAGCCCTACCTAGGAACTCCGACATATGAGACCCCGTCTCACCTCCTAACCTCAACAACACACTCAGCGTTGCTTTTACTTTTCTTTTCTTCGTTATGTTTTCTTTGGACAAGAGACACACTCTTCCGACTCAATACTAACTCCGTACCTAAAGGCTTAGGAGAAGCACAAGTTACAAATCTACTAAACACGTCCTTAGCTTGACCAGTGATGATACAAGCAAGGCTCGCAAACAAATAATAAACTAAGAAACTAACAAAGAAGACTAAACCTTAAACGCACGCTTTAGAACACACACGGTTTAGCTTAACTTTTAGGGTTTGTTATTACATATATTTATACTACTTGAGTAGCAGAGGGTTTGGGTTTTAGACACCTTTGGACGTTGTAAGGTCCAAGTCTTGAATCTTCTAGAACAAGAGATATTCTTGAAAAATAAATCAATATCACCTTTTAAAATATATCTAGGCTTGACCGCCTTAGAATTCATCAGAAACACGTGACTTAATCACCAAGTAATGGTTAAAAGAAAAACCAAAGCGAATCTTGTAAAAGATTGCATAAAATAAAATACGCGCGCTGACGCGAGCTGACAGATCACGTAATGCTGTTCCATATGCTACATCATCAGTGATCATAAGCAATTGGCCACATATCTGGCTAATATATGTTTTTGCACAATTGTAGCCAATCTTCAAAAACCCAACAGTTTATAATAGCTCAAATCTATCTTGATGATATTGTGTTTGGTGGAATGTCTGATACAATGGTCCAACACTTTGTCAAGCAGATCCAATCAAAATTTGAAATGAGTCTTGTTGGAGAGTTGACTTATTTTCTTGGACTTCAGATTAAACAAATGGAGGACACCATCTTCATATCTCAAAGCAAGTATACAAGAAATATAGTCAAGAAGTTTGGAATGGAAATTGCCTCACACAAGAGAACACCAGCACCTACTCAGTTGAAACTCACTAAGGATGAAAAGGGAATAAGTGTTGATCAAAGCCTCTATAGAAGCATGATTGGTAGCTTGCTGTACTTAACTGCAAGTAGGCCTGACATCACTTAGGTTGTTGGAGTATGTGCCAGATATCAGGCATATCCTAAGGTAAGTCATCTAACTCAAGTCAAGAGGATCCTGAAATATGTAAATGGGACTTGTGACTATGGCATAATGTATTCTCACTGTGAAGACGCTGCTCTGTATGGATATTGTGATGCTGATTGGGCTGGGAATGCAGATGATAGAAAAAGTACCTCAGGAGGTTGTTTCTTTCAAGGCAAAAATTTAATCTCTTGGTTAAGCAAAAAGCAAAATTGTGTGGCATTGTCTACAGCTGAAGCAGAGGACATAGCTGCTGGAAGTAGTTGTTCGCAACTTGTTTGGATGAAGCAAATGCTGAAAGAATATGATGTTGAACAAGATGTTCTAACACTGTACTGTGAGAATATGAGCTCCATAAATATTTCAAAAAATCCTGTTCAGCATAGCAATACCAAACATATTGACATTCTTCATCACTTTATTAGAGATCTTGTTGAAAAAAAAATTGTAGCTTTGGAACATGTGGGCACAAAAGAACAAATTGCAGATATTTTCACTAGGCACTTGATGCTATACAATTTGAGAATTTAAGAACAAATTGCAGTTACTGCACACTAATCAAGGGAATCATGAGTGTAACCACCACACCCACACGACCCTCATCCGGGTTGGTTATTATTATTTCAAATCTTTTTCATTTATTTCCTTCCAAAATAAAACCACTTACATCTTTAACTCCTCATCTCCCTCCTCACATATCTCTTTCAAACTTGCTACTCACTCTCTCTGCAACTTAAACTCCAACTTAAACTCACCGTCAAACATCAACTCACTGTCACCCACCATCGTTCCTGAACCACAACCATCCGACCTCATCACTAACGCAGTTCCCCTCGCCAACATTAATCCATCTTTTGCCTCCGCACTCAAACCCAAAACTTCAAAACCCTCTCCAAAACCTAAATCAAAAAAGAAAACCACCAAGAAATCAAAACCCAAACAATCAAAGTCCAGATACTCATCCAACTTCACCATGCAAGAATTGTACTCTGATAATCCAGGATCTGTGAGTGCTAATGTGACTCCTGATGTCGCAACACTGCCTACTGAAACTTCAATCAACATCCCTGATGTAAATCTCGCAAAAATCCCAACTGCTGATAAAGGGGAAACTATTGTGAGATCTGAAGAGTAATTGGCAACTGTCCCTGATTCGCCTTCTAATGAAGTTGTTGATGAAGATGAAATAAACGACAAGACTGCTGAAGATGTTCTAAACTCTTTCGCAACAAATGTTCCTGTAGAAAAAGTTGTGCCGGATGTTGCAACATCCTTGGCACCAACTCAGGCTGTGACTAATGAAGAGGCCAACACTGATGAAAATGTTAACCATGAAGGGTCTAAGTCACATGAAGAGCCAGAAAAAGAAGTTTCTGAGGAAATTGCTGAAGACACTGACAATGATGTGTAAGTTGAAGAAGATGTGGTGATTGTGAAAGCCACTAGTGCTCCTAGGGCTGGTCCAACTGGTATTGGTAGAATGCTCAGAGAAAGAAATGTTGCTGATGTGCCCATTCACAATGTGTCATTCCACTTCATTGACAGTGTTGCAAAGTGGAAGTATGTACATGCCAGAAGGCTGGGTCTAGAAAGAGAGCTATCTGATGAAACTTTGGCTTGGAAAGAGGTAATCAATTTAATTGAAAGTGCTGGTCTGATGAAAACTATTAGTGGGCTAGGTAACTGTTATGAAAAGTTAGTCAAGGAGTTTATTGTCAATATTGCTGAAGACTGTGATAACCCACTTAGTAAGGAGTATCAGAAAGTGTATGTTAGGAACCAGTGTGTGGAGTTCTCTCCCATTATTATCAACAGGTTTCTTAGTAGAAAGGAGGATGGTTATGCTGAGATGGATGTCACCAATAATGCAGTGTGCAAAACCATTACTGCTGATCAAGTTAAGGAGTGGCCTTCCAAAGGTAAAGTGCCTTCATGCATGTTGTCTGTTAAGTATGCTGTGCTGAATAGAATAGGTACTACCAATTGGGTTCCCACTACCCATTCCTCTCATATAGCTATTGGACTTGCAAGGATGATTTACTCTAAAGGGACTAGGACTGAGACTAATTATGGTTCTTATATCTTTGAGCAAATAATGGCTCATGGCAAATCCTGGGCTGTTCAAATGTTATTGCTTTCCTTACTTTGATCTATGGAATTATTCTGTCCCAACATCCAAATATCTTGACTGTTGCTGATATTCCACTCAAGAGAAAGCCTCCTCTTTCTCTTCATTCAAAGTTGTTTGAGGGAACTCATGCTGCTGACATAGTAGGGCCCTCTAAAAGGATACCAATTCATGTACAAGCACCTTCCTCTGTTATGAATAGGCAAGCTATGATCACTTCCATGGAAGCTACTGTTAAAGCTCTAGATGAGCAGAAGAATGAGCTGGAAAGGGTTATTGCTGCTCTAAAGCAGGAGGAAGCTGAGGAAGCAAGGGTTGCTGGTGCTGATGTTGCTGCTGATGGTGATGCAGCTGAGGATGATGAAGCTGATGGTGATACAGAGGACCAGGAAGTGTCTGAATCTAGCACTTCTTTTTTATTCATTTTCTAATGTATTATCTGAATTCTGTTTTATTTTTTGTTGCTCCTGGCCTGTAATAAGCTCCTGAATCTTTAATCTCTCTCTGGTACTGTTAATTTGTAAAATTTGTGGCAATAAGGGGGAGTAAAAACTTGGTATGTTTATGACCTGATATGATGTGCTATGATGTGTTCTGACATCATGATATGATCCCTTTTTTTGATGATATGTTCTTGTATGTTTGTCAGCACTACTCTGGTTCTGATATGACAGTAGTGTAGTTTAAATAGAGTATGTTGACTCCCAGTCATATATGCATATATCTAGGGGAGCTGATTTATGTTCTACAGGGGGAGATGTTGGATATCATGTTCCAACACCCTGTGCATATACTCAGGGGGAGATGCTATGTGAAATGTTGAAGCTCTATATTCGACATCCTATCAAGTTTATGTTTCTGACCATTTAAGGCAAAGTAGTTATCTTATGTTCCGCTGTTGCATGTTTCTCTAATTGTCTCTAAAGATGTGTTCTATATGCTACTACTGTTCTTGAAGGTTAGCTATTTATGATCCTTATGGATATGTGCTTATGTTGAGAAAAAGAAATTCTCTTGAAGTATCTGTTTTTACTGAAGTATTTGTTTAAGTGGCATTTGAATGGTCATAACTTGTTTTGACCAAAAATTTGCCAAAAGGGGAGTTTGTTGAGTCCTTTGGTATTGGCTGCATTTTTGGTATGATAAACTGTGTAGCAGGATGTGCGATATGATGCTTCAAACATCGTATCATGACACTGTAAGTGCTCGCGCGTGTTTTCTATTTATGGAATATTTGTTTCTCTCTCATGGCGCGTTTATTGCTTCTGATTCACGTCAAATATATTTTTATCAAGAATCTCCATGAAGCATATTTCTCCAGAAGATCTCTTTTATTTATTATGGAATAATTGGAAGGGCTAAACCTATCAAGCCCGTGTTACTTGTGAATCAAGAAGGTTTACGGGTTATTTAAAGGAGAAGCTAAACCTAATCCTATTGAGAGACTTGTTCACGCCTTTTGTTCTTGTCTAGGTTTTCTAGGTTTTGCATGTGTGTTTATTTGTGAGCCTTTCTTGTATCTCATTGATGCAAACTTAGGACTGTGTGTTTTTGTAACGTAATTTTTGTTGTCCTCTCCTAAGCTGTGAAGTACGGAGTTAGGATTTGTGTGGTTATAACACTCTAAGCCTTTAGGTACGAGTGTGTAGTTTTTAGGAGTGTGTCTCCAAAAAGTAATTGTTTCTGTGTTGTCTGAAATCCTTGTTTTCTGTAAGGTTGTAAGGGAGAGAGATCGGATCTCTGATCTAGGAGTTCCTAGGTTGAAGAGTCATTGGTCGTGCATAGGTGATAAGTTGTAAACGGGGCGTTTGCTGGTAACATAGAACTAGGACAATCATAGTGATATTCCTTCCTGGATTGGTATTCCCCAGATTAGGTTGCCTTTGTGCGCTGAACTGGGTTAACAAGTACTGTGTCTCCTTTATTTGTTTTTTGTCTTTATTTATTTTACTTTTTTACGTAAACTGTTGAATAAAGTGTTTAGCACACTGTATCACGCACTGTGCTTGGTGTGACAGGAATTTCAGAACCAATCAAGTCTACACCACAGTCAAGCATACCACGCATTCATGAGCTATAGATTCATTAAGAGAATAATCTCAACCTATAACGCTGCAGTACACATTATCCTACACCATATTGATGAACTCTCATAGATATAAAAATGGATAGTGTCTCACCAAATTGACAAGTGACTTGTTCTTACCCATATGAACATAGCCTTGCAAATTTTCACAATCTATGTTGGGTTTCCATCACTCTCAATTTTTGTATTGGACATAAAATCACCCCCCTCAATGTATATCATCCGCTTTAGTGTGTTTAACACAGGATCCTTTATAGTCATTTAACAACTGTTTCACACAGTTAAATTATAATTACTAAGACGTCTGTTAATCAATATCTCATCATTTATTTTAAAATCAATTTTCAACACAAGTCTACCTAGATGAATTCTAAGCGACAACAACTCCATATTGGGTAGTACTAATTATCCATGTAGACATTAGTTATCTAAGTCTAACTGAAATAATTTCAAGCGACAAACCCCCACATTGCAGAGATTAGTCCACATAATTATTTTTCATATCAACAAATATGACTGAACATCATTGTATTATTCTAGCTAATACAATGGATAATCCACAAATATATACCATACAATATTTTATGGTATCTCTCAAATATTTATGGGTTACAAACTCAAAATCATACCTAGGTCTACTTAAAATTAAAATATTTACAAGCGACAACTGTTAAGAAAAGAGACACTAAAACAGAAAAGGTGGCTATGGTTTCATTACTATAAGCAAAAAGGTTATCAGCACAAGAGTAACCTTACAATATATAATAAACATAAAGGACTAAACTAACCTAAGCAAATATAACAAAAGGCCCATTAGATTATTATAATTCACTAATATATTATCTAACATCTACCCTCAAACTCACTATGCATACACATCAAACATTGAGAGTTTGTCAAACAAAAATGTAACCACCATGAGCGGCAACAAGCAGTCAAAAGCGAGAACCATCGAGAGAGAGAAGTAGCGGCCAAAAAGAGAAACCATGATATTGAACCAAGTATCAAACCAACTGAAACAAATCCAACTGAACCAATTCAAATAGCACCAAACTAATCGAACATTCCCAACTAAACTAACCAAATTAAGCCAACAGAAAGAAGAAACCAAACTTAACCAAAGAACCAAAAGAGAGAGAGAGACAATCATCGAAAAGAACAAATAGAGGATGAATCGACCAAATAGAACCAATAGAGAGAAACAACCAAAGAGAGAAGTCATCCAACAAAAGAAATCAGCAGTGAATGAAGCAATCAGACAAAAGAAGGAATCATAAGAGAGTAGCATTCAACAGAAGAATCGATAGGGAGAAGACCAAACAAACAGAAGAAATCAATAAAGAGAAGACCAATCAACCGAAAGAATCAAAAGGGGGAGAAGACCAATCAAACAAACAAATGAATCAACAGAGAGGACCAATCAAACAAACGGGAGAATCAAATGGAGGAAGAATCAATCAAACAAATAAGAGGAAGCAACCAAGAGAGAAACCAAACCATACAGATTCTGAGCATTTACTCACCCAACAAACAAATTGTGAGTACTACATTGACTCAACAAACAAACCAATTCAAACAAAGAGAAACAAATACCAAACAAATTGAGAGAACTAAATGACACAAACACTAAACAAAACCAATTGGAATCAAACTGATTTTTTTTTGGACTAAGTCAAACACAAGTACACTACATAATATTATTTCTTTATCAGCTTCTTTTCTAAAGAAACGTATGTCAATAACTAAATGCATCGACGACACAACGAGACCGGCAAAACAGAAAAAATAAAAGACAAACAACCAACAAAGATATAAAGCATCACTGATGCATACTTGAACATGAGCAAATAAAAAAAACAACCAACTTCAATGAACTGGAAAGAGAAGATTATAGAATTCCAAATTGACGAACTATTATATAAATACTAGAAACAAACTACAAATCAACCAACTACATAGAGACAATACTTTCCAATCACCAATGTTCAAATTAGTAGTAAAACTAGTTTCACTAGCATTACGGAAAACACCTTGAATATCTCACAAGACTACCAAAACAAAAACAAACAACAAGGGGCACTAAGCATAAATACCACGGGAACCCAAAAGCAAATCACCAATAATTAACATATATCGGTGATGACAATAACAATCCCATACAAAACCAGTATAATGTACACAGAGTGTCAAAATCTAAACACAGTTAGGCGTCAATGGTATATATAGAAAATCTTTTCTTTTTTTTTGACAAAATGGAGGAAATATTTTATAAAATATGGGATTCTTCAATTTTAATTTAATGCCCACAAATCATTTTGAATATATAAAACTAGCTATTGAGTTCAACCAAAAATTAAGTACAAGGTTACCTCAAATCATAAAAGACATAAATAGGCACCCAAATGCATGTATGGTCATGATTTTGCAATTAACACAAACAAGTAATATTTCAACAATGAAAATTAAATGAGTTGAATAGATAGAACCTGAAAGAAATATATGTGGCACAACATTCACAAACTTACAATCAAATTCACCAAGCTCTTTGCATGTCGTCGACAGTTCTTCTACTTTAGCTAGTGATCAAAATCTTCACCAATCATTTTCCATTAACAACAATATAAAAAATTATAAAATGAAATTTGTGAGCATTAGGTTTTATAATGATAATTCTATGCCAAAGAAATACTATAAAGATTGTTGGAAAAATTAGACATAGAATTATATCTGTTAGACTGCTTGGCTTGTCGCTTAGAAGGGGGGGTTAAATAAGCGACCCAAAATACAATTAACGATTTTTTGGTTTTTCAAATCAAGTGCACGGAAGCCACCTAGATTGGTAGTCTACTTTGCGCCTTTCGACCAAAGGAAGTGTAGTATAGGCTTAAGAACAATAACGATAAAACGAATGTCTAATCGAAGTATCGAGACAAGTAATCAATTAAAATTTTATTTATTACTTTGAAAATGTTCACACAAATTGTTATATGGTCAGAAATCACTATTGCAAGCAAAGTATAAAACACTTGAATTTTAGCGAACACTAGGCGTGCGCTAGAGTTCAAGTTTTTCCAAATTCACAATTTATCGAAATTAAAGAGTAGGGATCAAGAAAAAAACAAATACAAGAAGATCAGGGAGCTCCATAGCTTTCGTATCGTCCTCGCGGTCGGCCGGTACGTCTCCCCCCAACTTGTCGAACGAACAAGTTGAGATTTTATAGAAAAATTCTCGAAAATACAAATGCACAAATCTTCACTAATACAATACACGAATACAAAAGACTCGATCTTCCTATATCCGTCGTAGCTTCGATGAAATCTATGAGATCCTCAACCCAATAACGACTTCTACCTCTGATTCCAACGATTGATCCTCACACCATTCATTTACCCAAGAAACCTTGAGACAATCGTCCAGCCGATTACCTCGTCGTATTGTGTTGATCCTTCAAGCAAGCACGCTTCTTGAATCCTTGATGAGAAAATCCTTAAAGCCAATTCCACTTGAGCACGTACTGATTCACCATGCTACGTCTCAAACGTTATTCTTCAATCATACTAAAACTCCATGATCAAACCCTTATTCAACCTTGAAGTAATTGCTAATTGAAGAAAGATGAAGAACTTGACTTTAATTCCCTTTTGATCCAAACTTTCCACAAGACTCTTGATCAAAAGTATTTTCAATTAATTCTAATAGTTCTCATGATTGCAACAAAACCCCATGTAGCTATATATAGAGAAAATATAATGGAGTAAATTTAGGCACAGTTTTACTAATATGTATCGATACAAGTCCCTGACAGCGTACAAAATTTAAGTTTTGCAATTATGTATCGATACAACTTCGAATATGTATCGATACATACATCAGAAAAATCAGAAATCAAGACTGATATGTAACAAAACATGAAGCCATGTATCGAAACATAATGTTCTCTCTGGTTTTAAGAGAGATTGATGTGTATCGATACATGCAAGCATGTTTCGATACACAGAAGCTCCTTTGTCCCCTTTCAGAACAATTTGTATGGATACAACAAAGCTATGTATCGATATAAATGCGTGATAATCACTCTGAGCAAATTTCAGAACATTTGTATCGATACATATAAGTATGTATCAATACAAAATACCTGTAATTTGGTTTTTCAAAGTTTAGAAAATATTTTTCGCTGTCATGTCAATTAATATGTTACCAAAATGTATTCTACTCTATTTTCAAGTGTTTTGACAATTATTAAAACATGGAGGGGAACTGGTGCATTTAGATTCTCCCCCTTTTTGATAATTGTCAAAACTATTGCATAAGCTAAGTAAGCCTACCTAATATGCAAATACAAATAGCTATATGTTACAGACGCAAACAACAACAAAGCTACCCACTAGCATGCTCCCCTTAAGTTGATGCCAATTTGCGTATGAAGGTTGAACTAGATTCAAAAACTCATAGCTTTATCCTTAGCTTATGCTTGCAATTCTTCTCTCCCCCTTTGACAATATCAAAAAGAAGACAAGAATACACACATGAGAAGTATCGAAATTCGAGATATTTTCAATAGTATAGTCATATCGTGCACTTACATTTGTCGAAATGCACTTTATAATAAACATCTAGATCAAATAATTAAACAAAATATGCAGAATGATTATCAAAACATCAACATTTTAAATCATTCAAACATATCATACCGACGAATAATTAACAACACATCATGCATAGGCCATTATACATGAGAAATATCTATACAACCAAGTTGAGATATTAAAGTCATAGAGTTGCAACAAACAAAAAGATGTTCAAAAAAAAATCTTTATGACTCTATACAAACATTTATGTATGAAACACATATATTTACCAAGGTACAAACATTATAAATGTGACCAAAACTTATCAAAGTAAAAAGAAAATCACATTTTCAATCAAAGTACCAAGAAAAAGCAATTTTACATGTTATGCACAAAAATATATTACAACTATAAACAAACATATACAAACAATGATAAGAACTTAATGTTGGTATTAATTTAATAGAATTACATACACATGCTCAGCAATAAAAGATTAAACCAATAATCATACTTTAGGCGGAAGCAAAGAGTATGTATATGAAACACGATCTACGACATGTTTGATTTATCAAGGATAGATAATAACAATTAGGTATTAGGAATACCTGGATAAAGCTTTAATGACAACCCTCTCAACAACGGTGATAAAGAGAGGAGATGATCTGAAACAAACGTCAACATCAACACGGTTAGCTGCGGCTGGTTTGGTTCTTCCTCAACCGGTACCTTTATGCCTCAAGTTCTTTTCAGATGGGGAGAAGAGAGAGTTTTGCCATGTACGGTGTATTGGGGACCATATCCTCTTTTATATTGGATGACCATTACGGTTTCCCATTATTCCGTTAATGGGCAATCCAAATATTTGGACATCCAGTCATATTGAGTCCATACCAACTAATTAATCAATTAATTAATTATCTAAATAGAAATCTAATTAGCCTATTGCTTCATTTGACCACTAATCAACTAAGGCTCTTAATCGATAAATAGCAAATATAATTAACAAATATTATTGGAATATCATAAAATATTTCAACAATCTCCCACTTGGGCTATATATTGTAATAATCTCACAACAATCAAGCACACCACTCATTCAAGAGTTATAGATCAATAAGAGAATAACTCAACCTCCAACGTTGTAGTACACACCATCCTACACCATAGGAATGAACTCTCAGATATAAAAAATGGATAGTAAACAACAATGGTCTCTCCCCCTCATAATCGAATAATATATTTTTTATCTTCAGATAGTTAACAGCAAGAAAAAAAAATTGTTTAAAGGGACAAACATAATACATTAATATACTTAAAATATATTTCACAATGACTATAATTTAATGACAAACTTTAATAACTTGAGCAACACTAAAAACTACTCCTGCCTTCATGTATACATAGTTACATGAAAATCAATCTATTAGGACAATGGTACATACATTAGTACAAGTAAATAAAATTGATAATAAAGTTAAATAAAGAACAAGAAGAATTTATTGAAATTAATTGAAGCGTGTGTAAATATAGTGGGCATAAGACTATTTTGCCACCATAGGTTAGTTATCCGGTGCAGTTGATCTCATAGCTAATAATATCTAAATACAACAGTCACATCTTAATAACACAACACATCATCAACAAACTAGTTTTAAATGCTCAAGGAAATTTATATTCTTATAGTATTTTACTCATTAACTCATTTTCTTTTCATTGGTCTATTTCCCCTAATTCACAAGACTAAGAGCCCAACGTATACGTCCAATATTTATGTGCAATAAGTTGGGTAACTACTAAAATGAGTTTAAAGTGTAATTATGATTGATTGAGTAATATTCAATCCAAATGATCATAATCTTAATGTTCAATGTTGTGCGTTTTTTGTGAACAATATATTGTACAATTTGACAAAGCAAATAAATAGTTAAAACATGAATTTAACTAAACAAAAAAACGTGAATTAATTAATTTTAATAATAATTATAATTCTTAAAAAATGTTTATAAAATAATTCAACACTAGCTCTAAAAAAAAATTACAAAATAGGTAAGTACAAAAACATATAACTAAGTTTTGTTTGTTGATTTTTGTGTGGCCATTGCATCATCATTTTTTCTTTTTTCTTCATTTTCTCCCCTTTTATACATGTTAAACTCGAGGCAAGCAATGCCACAATTACCATGTGAAACCTACAATGCTTTTATACATAGTTTAGCTAAAACCTTGCCACAATTATAATATGAAATATTTCAAGACAAGCAATGGGTTATGCAATTCCCTTTATCATTTTAGTGCAAGTTTGCACAAATATCAATGTTATTACTGCAAGCAACAATGACTTGTAATTGAGATCAAAATTCTCAACCATATTAGTGTTTGGTGATTCAACAATAGACATAGAAAACAATAATTACATTGAGACATTGGCAAAAGAAAATCATTTATCATATAGTAGAGATTTTCCTAATCATGTACCTAATGATCAATTTTCTAATGGAAAATTGGTTATTGATTTTATTGCATCTACAATAAATATCAAAGAAAATGTCCCTCCATTTTTATATCTACCATATGGTAAATGATCTAAAAATGGAGAGACCCTGTCTTTGAGATTTATTATAGTTGCAATAAAATCAATAACCATTTTCCATTAGAAAATTCATTAGTAGGTACATGATTAGGAAAATCTCTACGATATGGTAAATGATGTTCTTTGGTCAATATCTTGATGTAATTATTACTTCACATGTCTATTGTTGAATCACCAAAGACTAAAATGGATTAGAATTTTTATCTCAACTTCAAATCATTAAAATATTGTTTGTAGAAACAACATTGGTAATTAATGGTGCAAACTTGCATTAAAATAATAAAGAGATTGCATAAGTCAATGCTTGCCTTGAATTTTTTCATATGGTAATTGTGGCAAAGCTTTAGCTAAACTATATATAAAAGCATTATACGAAAATCAGATTTGAAATTGCATTACCTTGCTGAAATTGTTGTGGAACTTAAGTGGCAAATCATATATCCTTTGGGAGAAATAGGTTCATGGGTTCATGCTAACTATATTAAAAACCAAAACATTACGGAGGCTAATAATGCTTCCAGAATAATAAAAGCAATTTAGCATTAAAGGGCATGTATCCACAGAATCAGGTATGAACAAAGATGATGGAGGCACAAAAGTTTAGAGCTTAAGGTATTTATGATTGATCTCAAAGTGTTGCGTAAAAAATTTTGTTCTATGCAAACATGATCCGGCCTAGAGCTGTTATCAACCTTTAGCTTGCTTGCTATGAGAGGTTGGCTACTCGTGATAGATTACATAAATTAAGACTAATTGACAGTATATGTTTTGGGAGGCAACAACACCTCATGTTTTGTTGCAATGAAACTATGGGGATTTGGATTCATGTTTTGAAGTGGATTCAAGTTGATCACATCCTTTTGGGACGAAGTCAATGGATTATTCAGCAAACAAAATTAAAAGAAAGCCGAGGTAAGATCCTGAAGCTTACTTTTACTGATAGTGTTTAATTACGAGATATGGAGATATAAAATGATATTTGTTTTGGTAATGTTGTACAAAACAAACATATTGTTGAGAAAATAATAGATACTATAGTTAATAGAGGATAAACCCATAAGAGGTTAAGGACACATCTAGCAAATCTTATGAAGTAATAGCCTATGATGGATCAGATCTTTGTTTTGTTTTTCTGTGTGGATCCTAGAGATTGCCTTGTATTTATATCATTTTCCTTTAATCAAAGTATATTTTGATTAAAATAAAAAAACTATTGTACGAAAGAAATTTCACATGGTAGTTATGACATTGCTTACCTTATGTTTAACGTGTATGAAAGAAAGTAGAAAAAAAAGAATATGCAATGCACACGCAACAATCAACAAACAAAACTTTGTTCTGTGTTTTTATATTTAACTATTTTGTAATTTTTGTTTTGGAGTTTATTTTGATTTGGCATGAACATATTGTTGAATAATTTATCAAATAATAATTTATTTTAAAACTATTGTTATACTCCCTCCGTCCCTAATTATATGATCATTTTAAAAAAAATTCTTTGTCTCTTTTTATACGACTCTTTTCAAATTTATAAGAGCATTAAATATTTTTTTACCAATACATACCCCTAATTAAAATACATCTTTTATTTACAATCACTAATAAATACCTTAAAAAATATTAACTAATTCTCTTTCTTAAAGGACAAGTTGTATAAGCAATATCAATTATCAATCGATTTAATACTAAATTCAACTTTCTTAATATCCGTGTTTTGTCAAATTAGTCTTATAACTAGGGACAGATTAGAGGGAGTATTATTTTATAAACATTTAAAGAATTATTATTATTGATTAATTGATTCACATTTTTTTGGTGAAAATTGATTGACGTTTTAACTGTTTATTTGCCAAATCAAATTGCACATTATGCTAATCACTAAAAAAAGGAAAAAATTGCACGTTATGCTTATGATCATTTGGTTGGTATATTACTAATCAATCCTAATTACGAGTTAAACTCATTTTAGTAGTTGTCCAACTGATTGTACATAAAAATTGGACGTATTTGTTGGACTCTTGAGGGCTATGATATTTACAAAATCATTAACCTGACGTTAATTTTTTATGTTAATCATGATGAATTTGAGACTCAATTTTATGTGAACCATAATTACTAGACAATTAAGGATCACCTAGAAGGGAGGATAGCTGTAACAGTTCAACAAAACTAGAAACTTGAAGAACTGATTCGTTAACTAAAAAACTTAAATGAATTAATTGTTACCTAAAAATCTTAAAAGACCTTGTTAATGCACAAAATCCCCTCCGAGTTTTAATAATTGTCAAAACACATGGAAATAGAGTAGAATATGTTTAGGCAACAATTGAAATTGACTTGACAGCAAAAACACTTTTTGAAACTTTGAAAAATCAATTTTTAGGTGTTTTGTATCGATACATATATACCTGTATCGATACAAATGTCCTGAAACATGTTCAGGCTGATTACCACATATTTGTATCGATACATAGCAGCTTTGTATCGATACAAATTATTCTCATTGGAGTCCAGAGGAGCCTCTGTGTTTCGAAACACACTTTTATGTTTCGAAACACATGAAGACTCTCTTGAAACCAGAGAGAACATTTTGTTTCGAAACATACTTGTTAGTTTCGAAACATATCAGTCATAACTCTGTTTTTCTGGTGTATGTATCGATACATACGCGTGCTTGAATCGATACAAATACACAAACTCTCCTGCTGTCAATTGCTTGTATCGATACACACTGATGCATGTATCGATACAAGTCTGTTAGATTGTGCCTAAATTTGCTCAATTCTATTTTCATTATAAATAGCTTTATGTGTTATTGTTGTAAGTGTGAGAAACCAGTATTGAAGAGTTCTTTGATCAAGATTATTGAGAGTTTTGCATCAAGGATCATTCAAGAGAAATCATCATCTTCCTTCTCATCTCTATCAAATTGAAGATTGAATATGGGTTCAATTTGAGTTTCTTAGAAGATCTTGAAGGATAACGTTCGGGGAAAATTCAGGGTGAATCAGAATTTGTCATCCGAGTTGATAGGGTCTTGAAGGTAGTGTTTCTCATCCAGATTCAAGTTTTGCTTGAATGTTACAATTCGATTTGGCGAGGGAATTATTCGGACGATCATCACGGGTTCTTGGTTGAAGATAGCGTGAAGGATTGATCGTTGGGAACGATAATTGAAGACAAGATCGAATTGGGGTTTGCGCAATTACAAGACGGAGCTATGTTGAAGATGGTGAAGATCGTGTAACCGAGTCTGTATCTTGTATATTGTATCGTTTGTAATTTGTGCATTGTTAAAGAGATTTTCCGAAGTAAAGTCACAACTTATCCTTTTGATAAGTTGGGGGGAGACGTACCGGCCCACTGCGAGGACGACGCGAAAGCTGGGAACTCCCTGATCACTCTCGTGTGTATCTCTCTTTCCCTTATCTCTTTACTTTCTATTTTGTTATTTACTCGCACACATAATTTCATCATACATGCCACGTGTTTGATGAAATTATTGTTTGCTCACTTTGTTTGTTATACGACTTTTCAATTCCGCGATTTGTTTGTGAGACAATTTTTAATAGAAAAACTTTATTTGAAAATTGCTTAACTTGTTAATTTGGATTGCATTCCCTGTATCACCTTCATTCCATATCGGCTTTTACTACCTTTCCTTTGGTCGAGGTGCAATAGACTACCGATCTAGGTAGCTTCCGTGCTTACTTGATTGATTTACCAAAAACCGTAGTTGTTTGTTTGGACGCTTTAGTTCGCCACATTTGAGCGTAGCCTTGTAGTCTAACAAGTGGTATCACGATCCCGGTTGATTTTCTCGAAAATTCAGCGGATTTGTGCCAATTATTAGACAATATGGCTTTTGCACCAAAAGGGGCGTACAATCGCGCGCCCATCTTCAACGGCGAACATTTCGACTATTGGAAAAGTAGTATGAGGATTCACATCACTTCTTATGATGTTGAAGTTTGGAACATCATCATCAACGGTCCCTTTGTTCCGACAAATATCGATTTGAATGGTGTTGTTACCAACAAGCCTATGGCACAATGGAATGACGATGATAGAAAGAAAGTAGGTTACGATGCAAAGGCTCAAAATATTTTTCTATCCTCATTGGGGATTGAACAATTTTACCATGTCTCGCATTGTACCTCCGCAAAACAAATGTGGGATACATTAGTCAACCACTTTGAGGGGATTAATGAAGTAAAGCAATCGAAAATAAAAACTTTGACACAAGAATTTGAACTTTTTCATATGAATGATGGTGAAACCATTAATGAAATGCAACAAAGGTTCATAAAAATCACACATAAGTTGCACGGACTTGGAAACCCTATAGCAAACGAAGTTGTACTAACAAAATTTTAAGGTGCTTATCTAGAAAATGGCAACCAAAGGTCACAGCAATAAAAGAAGCCAATTATCTCTCTCAATTGAGCCTTACAACGCTCTTTGGAAAGCTAGAAGAGCATGAAAGCGTGCTCAATGCCTTAGATAAGCATGAGAAGGGATCTAAGAAGGACAAGCATACGGAGAAGGAAAAAGATAAAGATAGGAAGTCCATTGCTCTAAAGGCTTCCGTCTCAAAGTCCAAAAAGGTTAAGCAAGAGGAAAGTAGCGAAAGCGAAGATGACTCCGATGATGAGGAAATGGGGTTGTTCATAAAGCGCTACCATAGGTATATGAGGAAGAATGGTATAAGAAACCCAAAGAAAATCTTAAGAAGTTTCGGAAAGATAGTGGTTACCGGAAAAGTGAAGGTGGTAAGTACTCCAAGAAAGGTACATGCTATGAGTGTGGGCAAGTTGGTCATTTCAAAACGGATTGTCCTAAGCTCAAGCGGAAAGAGAAGGAGTCACCTAAGGTAACAAAGAGGAGCAAAGAGAAGAAGGCCTATGTGGCTTGGGAGAGTAGTAGCTCTTCTTCTTCTTCATCGAGTTCGAGTTCTAGCGACGAAAGTATGTTAGCAAATGTATGCCTAACCAAACATGATCGCAAGAAAAGTGTTCCTCAAAAGGTAAACCAAAACCCATCCTCTTCTTATACTCTATTAGATTATCATGATTTACAAGTAGCTTTTGAAAAACTTCATAGTGAAACTAGGGAAGCTTTTGAGCGCCTTAAAGGACTTATGCAAGTAAATAAGTACCTTGAGGCAAAAGTATCTGATACGGAGAAAGAGTTAAAAGCCCTAAAGAAATCTATGATTGCAAAGCCTACTTTAAAACATGATGATTATGGTAATAGTTGGACCGGTTGTGAAGGTTGTTTTCATTTGTATAAAGAGTTGAGACAACTCAAAGAGCAAATGGATAAACCTCCTACACCCGAGATTACATATTCGGTGGATCCTTTGAAATTCAACAAGAATTTTTAACCTAAGCATAAAAAGTATAAGTTTGTTCCAAAGGATCAAAAGAAATGTAATCCCAACATCACTTGTAACTATTGTTGTGACAAGGGTCATACCATTGCAAAGTGCCAAGCTAGAAAAAAATTTGTACCAAAAGGCAAAATGCAATGGATTCCCAAATCCATCAATGGTTTTGTTACTAACCACCTAGGACCCAATGAGAGTTGGGGACCTATTTGCAATGTCTAAAATTGTAGGAAAGTGTCTTGGACCATTGACGAGAAACACCGATAACAATGGCGCTCAAGACTCATAAAGGGATAAAGACATAGGATAAGTTCTTAGCTTGATATAATAGAAGTTGTGAAAATTGATCACTTTCAACACTTGATACTTCAAGGGAAAATTCTTATCCTTATCCTTGTTCCTATTTCTTACTCTTTTGCATTATACTTGCTTGTGTGGTTATTTTGTCCATATACATACAATTCCAACTCAATATGACTTTTGGAATGATAGTTATCCAATCCTCCATTTCCAAAAAATTTGCTCAATGATATTGATAAGTTGTTGAGACTCATATATAAAAATGGGGATTTGACAAATATCAAACCAAAAACCATATTAAGTTCATTACATTTCTTGTATATGTTGTTTATATGTTGTTGTGCATAATATGTGAGTTATTGTCTTGGTACTTGATTTTGCCTATGTGAATAAGTTTATCTTGCATTGTATGGATTGACATGTATTCTCATGTTAATAATATGCTTTGATATTTGTGATCACATGCATACTTGCTGTACCTTGGTGATTATATTGTTTTCATACATATATATGTTGTTAGGTCATAATAATGATTTGAAAGGTATTTGAATTCATGAGTTTGTAGAAAATTTGAAAATAATGCATTTTGTATCGATACAAAATGATTTTGTATCAATACAAGTGAGTTTTCTGCATAATTTGACAGTCCAACAACCAAACCGAGCTTCGTACCTATGTTGCAAATCGTTTTGATGAGATACAAGGTCAAATGAACACATACTTCAATTCCTCCAACAATGTAGACAACTATCTCAACCCAAATCCCGATAACATGAATGAATGATTTGGAAGTTTTATTTTTTTTAACTCATGAACTATTTGCTTTTCATTTTCATTTCTCTATGACTTTCGTATTTCAATTTGGTTGTACGGATTATTTGTAATGCCAAACTTTTTTAGGCATTTTACTTTATGTATGACTTATTGGATCTTTTATTCTCATGTATGAAATTCGTTATGCATGATGTGTTGCTTACTTTATTCGTCCGTAGAATATGTTATGAATTGATTATAATGCCGATGTTTGATAATCATGTGATTTGGTTTGGCTTGTTGTTCTACATGCCATGTTTATCATGATGCTTTGTTTCGTCATTGGAATATATTCGTGCATATTTTGCTTAATTATTTGATCAGGTTATTTCTATCATATAATGCACTTCGACAAATGTAAGTGCATTATGTGACCTATATGGTCTTTACTTCGAATTTTGATACTTCTCATTAGTATTCTTTTCTTCTTTTTGATAATGTCAAAGGGGGAGAAAAGATTGGCAAGCATAAGCTATGGATAAAGCCTTGAGTCTTCGGATCCGTTGTTCAACATATGTGCAAGATGACATCAACTAAGGGGGAGCTTCGCAAGTGGTGAGCCTTGCTGTTGTTTGTTGTTGTTTGCGTCTGTATCTTAAAGCTATTTGTGAATTGCATCTTAGGTAGGCTTAGTTAGCTTATGCAATAGTTTTGACAATTATCAAAACGGGGGAGAATGTTAATGCACCAGTTCCCCTCCGAGTTTTAATAATTGTCAAAACACATGGAAATAGAGTAGAATATGTTTAGGCAACAATTGAAATTGACTTGACAGCAAAAACACTTTTTGAAACTTTGAAAAATCAATTTTTAGGTGTTTTGTATCGATACATATATACCTGTATCGATACAAATGTCCTGAAACATGTTCAGGCTGATTACCACGTATTTGTATCGATACATAGCAGCTTTGTATCGATACAAATTATTCTCATTGGAGTCCAGAGGAGCCTCTGTGTTTCAAAACACACTTTTATGTTTCGAAACACATGAAGACTCTCTTGAAACCAGAGAGAACATTTTGTTTCGAAACATACTTGTTAGTTTCGAAACATATCAGTCATAACTCTGTTTTTCTGGTGTATGTATCGATACATACGCGTGCTTGTATCGATACAAATACACAAACTCTCCTGCTGTTAATTGCTTGTATCGATACACACTGATGCATGTATCGATACAAGTCTGTTAGATTGTGCCTAAATTTGCTCAATTCTATTTTCATTATAAATAGCTTTATGTGTTATTGTTGTAAGTGTGAGAAACCAGTATTGAAGAGTTTTTTGATCAAGATTATTGAGAGTTTTGCATCAAGGATCATTCAAGAGCAATCATCATCTTCCTTCTCATCTCTATCAAATTGATGATTGAATATGGGTTCAATTGGAGTTTCTTAGAAGATCTTGTAGGATAACGTTCGGGGAAAATTCGCGGTGAATCAGAATTTGTCATCCGAGTTGATTGGGTCTTGAAAGTAGTGTTTCTCATCCAGATTCAAGTGTTGCTTGAATGTTACAATTAGATTTGGCGAGGGAATTATTCGGACGATCATCATGGGTTCTTGGTTGATGATAGCGTGAAGGATTGATCGTTGGGAACGATAATTGAAGACAAGATCGAATTGGGGTTTGCGCAATTACAAGACGGGTTTATGTTGAAGATGGTGAAGATCGTGTAATCGAGTCTGTATCTTGCATATTGTGTCGTTGTAAATTGTGCATTGTTAAAGAGATTTTCCGAAGTAAAGTCTCAACTTATCCTTTTTGATAAGTTGGGGGGAGACGTACCGGCCCACTGCGAGGACGACGCGAAAGCTGGGAACTCCCTGATCACTCTCGTGTGTATCTCTCTATCCGTTATCTCTTTACTTTCTATTTTGTTATTTACTCGCACACATAATTTCGTCATACACGCCACGTTTTTGATGAAATTATTGTTTGCTCACTTTGTTTGCTATACGACTTTTCAATTCCTGGATTTGAGTGTGAGACAATTTTTAATAGAAAAACTTTATTTGAAAATTGCTTGACTTGTTAATTTGGATTGCATTCCTTGTATCACCTTCATTCCATATCGGCTTATACTACCTTTCCTTTGGTCGAGGTGCATTAGACTACCGATCTAGGTAGCTTCCGCGCTTACTCGATTGATTTACGAAAAACCGTAGTTGTTTGTTTGGAACGCTTTAGTTCGCCACATTTGAGCGTAGCCTTGTAGTCTAACAGACCTAACTATTACAAACACGAAACTTAAATAACTCGTGAATGCTTGCATTTGACCTATTTTTAATTAGGGTTTGTCTAACGTATTCAATACTGCACATGTTAAAGCAACTTAAAATAGTAATTTCATATTGAAAAACAGAAATTATAAAAAAAAGTTGTGGTTAGTTTTTATTTATTTATATATGTTGATGTTTTTGTGTTGACTGCATTTTGTTAAAACAATGTTGCAGCAAGATGTTGGACCAGATGTTCCAACATTGAGTACGACATTAGAGCGTACAGAGCCTGTGATTCCAGAAGTTATATTTTTAGTGCAAATCTATGATTGAGGGCGTTGATATAAGTTGCTTGCACGTCAAGAAGCATGTTGTTCAACTTGGTTTCAGACACAAGGTTTATGTGCATGATTATATTAAGGAAACTTTATATTTTGTTTGGAAATATATTGCATATTTGTTTCAAAAATATGTTATTGGTCTGAAACTTGTTCATCAAGTAAAGCCCACGAAGCTCAAACTATTTAAAGGAAGACTCAAAACCTGAGAAGTGGCAGACTAAAGCCATCATGTGCTTAATGAAAAATCTAGGGTTTTAGTTCATCCATTGTGAGCCACTCTCGTGTCATCTTGATACTTGGGTTGGACTGTTTAGTTGCGTTTTAACTTATATCACACTCTAAGCATGTAGGTACGAGTGTTATATATCTTGGAGGGCGTCTCCACCTTGATTGAATTGAAGAGTATTACCAGTGCAAAACTCATTAAACTAGAGGTTGTTTATGCAAATCTTCAAACCGAGAGGAAGTGAGCAGAGGTTCTTGTATCTAAGAGTTCCAAAGTAGAAGTCAAGACGGATAGTTACTAGGTGATAGGGTGTAAATAGGCGTTTAATTTGAACTAGCTTTACTTAGAGGATTTCCTTCCTGGATTGATATCCCAAGAGTAGGTGTGAGTCACCAAACCAGGTTAAAAATAATCTGTGTTATTTACTTTCTTATCATCTTCATTTTTACTTGTTTATTGTGTTTTACGTTGGTACGATGTTGCAAGAGTAGACTCAACATTTTGTTGGGGTTGGAACATCATATACAACATGTGTTACTAGTGCGCCAAAAATTTCAATATATTTAATATAAAATGCACAAATTTTAATCTACCAAAAACATATAATGACTAAGTCAAATTAATGATTAATATAAAATTAACTTTAAAATAAATTATTTGATAAAATATCCAACAGTCCTCCACAATTTATTTTAAAGTTTTAAGTTAAGTGTTCCCAAGAGCGTGAGACATCAACACATACGCACTAGTGTCTTTTGGACTTTGAACTAGCACATAGAGTAAATGAATTTAATCCACTAAAATGTCGGTGAGAATATAACCTCTATGAACCTCATTCTGTTTGTGAATCAGTGACCCATCACTCACATTGATATCTCGTCCAAAGTTGTTCAACGCGGTGTGGTGTATTTTGGCCTTGCACCTATGCCTGGATTTCATGAGTGGCTCTAGAAAGTCTGTCCAAGCTTTCATAGAAACGGCCTCACCTCAACACTCATATAGGTGAATCTCTCAAGTGTACACCATAGTCAAGCACACCACACATTCATGAGCTATAGATTCATTAAGAGAATAATCTCAACCTACAACGATGCAGTACACACTATCCTACACCATAGTGATGAACTCTCATATATATAAAAATGGATAGTGTCTCATTAAATTGACAAGTGACTTGTTCTTACCCATATGAACATAGCCTTGCGAATTTTCACAATCTATGTTGGGTTTCCATCACTCTCAATTTTTGTATTGGCATAAAATCATCCCCCTCAATGTATATCATCCACTTTAGTGTGTTTATCACAGGATCATTTATAGTCATTTATCAACTTTTTCACACAATTAAATTATAATTACTAAGACGTCTCTTAATCAATATCTCATCATTTATTTTAAAATCAATTTTCAACACTAGTCTATCTAGATGAATTCTAAGCGACAACAATCCCATATTGGGTAGTACTAATTATCCATGTAGACATTAGTTATCTAAGTCTAACTGAAATAATTTCAAGCGACACACCCCCATATTGCTAAGATTAGTTCACATAATTATTTTTCATATCAACAAATATGACTGAACATCATTGTATTAATCTAATACAATGGATAATCCACAAATATATACCATACAATATTTTATGGTATCTCTCAAATATTTATGGGTTACAAACTCCAAATCATACCCAGGTCTACTTAAAATTAAAATATTTACAAGCGACAACTGTTGAGAAAAGAGACACTAAAACAAAAAAGGTGGCTAGGGTTTCATTACAATAAGCAAAAAGGATATGAAAACAAGAGTAACCTTACAATATATAATAAACATAAAGGACTAAACTAACCTAAGCCAAAATATAACAAAAGGCCCATTAGATTATTATAATTCACTAATATATTATCTAACATCTCTCCCCAAACTCACAATGCATACACATAAAACATTGAGAATTTGTCAAACAAAAATGTAACCACCATGAGCGGCAACAAGCAGTCAAAAGCGAGAACCATCGAGAGAGAGAAGTAGCGGCCAAAAAGAGAAACCATCATATTGAACCAAGTATCAAACCAACTGAAACAAATCCAACTGAACCAATTCAAATAGCACCGAACCAATCGAACAATCCCAACTAAACTAACCAAATTTTGCCACCAGAAAGAAGAAACCAAACTTAACCAAAGAACCAAAAGAGAGAGAGAGAGAGAGACAATCATCGAAAAGAACAAATAAAGTGAGAATCGACCAAATAGAATCAATAGAGAGAAACAACCAAAGAGAGAAGTCATCCAACAAAAGAAATCAGCAGTGAATGAAGCAATCAGACAAAAGAAGGAATCATAAGAGAGTAGCATTCAACAGAAGAATCGATAGGGAGAAGACCAAACAAACAGAAGAAATCAATAAAGAGAAGACCAATCAACCGAAAGAATCAAAAGGGGGAGAAAACTAATCAAACAAACAAATGAATCAACAGATAGGACCAATCAAACAAACTGAAGAATCAAATAGAGGAAGAATCAATCAAACAAATAAGAGGAAGCAACCAAGAGAGAAATCAAACCAACAGAGAAGACAACCAAATCAAACCAATCATATTCAATATAAATCAACCAAACCATACAAATTCTGAGCATTTACTCACCCAACAAACAAATTGTGAGTACTACATTGACTCAACAAACAAACCAATTCAAACCAAGAGAAACAAATACCAAACAAATTGGGAGAACTAAATGACACGAACAATAAACAAAACCAATTGGAATCAAACTGATTTTTTTTTGGACTAAGTCAAACACAAGTACACTACATAATATTATTTCTTTATCAGCTTCTTTTCTAAAGAAACTTATGTCAATAACTAAATGCACTGACGACACAACGAGACCGGCAAAACAGAAAAAATAAAAGACAAACAACCAACAAAGACATAAAGCATCACTGATGCATACTTGAACATGAGCAAATAAAAAAAACAACCAACTTCAATGAACTGGAAAGAGAAGATTATAGAATTGCAAATTGACCAACTATTATATAAATACTAGAAACAAACTACAAATCAACCAAATACATAGAGACAATACTTTCCAAACACCAATGTTCAAATTAGTAGTAAAACTAGTTTCACTAGCATTACAGAAAACACCTTGAATATCTCACAAGACTACCAAAACAAAAACAAACAACAAGGGGCACTAAGCATAAATACCACGGGAACCCAAAAGCAAATCACCAATCAAAAGAAACAAATTTTAATGGGTGCAAATGAGGAAAAGGAACAAACCGAACAAAAACTGCAAACCGAAATAGAAACTTGTAGCAAAGCTTGACTTTCAGCAAAACAACATATCCGCTGGTCTTGGATTTCACTCGACCAAACAACATAATTCAAAATATAAATAGTAGAATTCAACCATATTAATCACACAACATTCCTAAACTTATGGGAATTCGATAACAGAATAACAAGGATACAGTTCAAGGAGGATCGAAGAAAGCTCTAGATACCATGTTAAGAAAAGAGACACTAAAACAAAAAAGGTGGCTAGGGTTTCAATACAATAAGCAAAAAGGTTATGAATACAAGAGTAACCTTACAATATATAATAAACATAAAGGACTAAACTAACCTAAGCCCAAATATAACAAAAGGTCCATTATATTATTATAATTCACTAATATATTATCTAACAACAACATCTCTATTCATATCTTATATGTATCTCCACCAATTATCAATAAAATATCTCCTTAATTTGCTTCCAATCACTAATCTACAAATTTATGTGCTTCAGTGGCAACAATTAACATTTTTGTATAACTTTAGTTAACAAGATTACTACTACAACACTAGAGTAAAAATAGTGAACAATATAAATATTCAAAACAACAAAATGTTAACCATTGAGTATAAGAATCAAATTTTCGAGATGTTTGAACATGAATGATAATTTATTGTATTTAACATATATCGTTGATGACAATAACAATCCCATACAAAACCAGTAATTCATGTATGCTTTCTACTACTGATGTAACTCATATGGTTGATTAAGCAAGTTAATTAAGCAAGTTAACAATCCCAGACAAATTCCCATATATCGGCTATAAACACGAAGGCCAAGTTAATTAAGCAAAAGTAATTCATTCATATAGAGTTCATGTATGCTTTCTACTACTAATGAATCCAAGTAAAAATAGTTCATTCATATAGAGTAGGACTTTTGAACTAAAGTATTAAAATGATATCAACGACAAATCCTTTCATCATAGTAGATTTATCAGTCGAATTAACTTATTTTTCTACTATAATAATTATAACTTATCACTCCATCAGTCACATAATACCTATCAACAATAAGTTTGATTAATCTAGAACAGCAGTCACTAACATCAATGAAAAAGGAATTAATAAAACTTAAGAACTTACAGAGAGAGATAGAGATAAGAAGTGTAAGACGAGAGAGAAGCAAGCGAAGAAAAGGAATACAAAATCCTGCAAGCGAGCGAAGAAAAGATTATAGCAGTGAATTGATACCTTGGTGACGGCGGAGAGTTTAGAAACAGTGGTGGAAGGATTCACGGCAAATGGTTCACTAGATACAGTTGAATGATTCAACGGAAAAGATTTTTAATTTTAAGGGAACAATTTTGCTTCATCACACCATTGCTTTACCTTTTGATTAGAGTTGTTAGGGTTGTGTTTTGAGTGAGAGAATAGCAAAGAGCGAGAAAAAAGAAGTCAAATAATAAAAAAACAAATAAATAAAAGGCAAACATCAGCGGAACCGCCGGTAATGTACAATTAACCGCCGGTAATGTACTACTAACAGGGGCGGTTGTAAAATTGCTAGAGAAAGTGGAAAGCGGCGGCGGTTTGGCGAAACCGCCGCTAGTTGACCGCCACTAAATCCTTTTTTTTTGTAGTGTGTTAACCCTGTTCGGCGCAACTGCCCTAGTATGGGGGATACCAATCCAGAAGTGAACTCACTATAATAGTTCTAGTGTAAGGACCAACGTAGCCATACTACTTGTCTTGCACCTAGCCCATACCGCGTGACAGCCCTACCTAGGAACTCCTAGATATGAGACCCTGTCTCACCTCCTAACCTAAACAACACCGTCAGCGTTGCTTTTTACTTTTCTTTCTTTGATATGTTTTCTTTGGACAAGAGACACACTCTTCTGACTCAACACTTACTCCGTACCTAAAGGCTTAGGAGAAGTGCAATTACAACTCTAACAAACACAGTCCTTTACTTGAATCAGTTACGACGCAAGCAAGGCTCACAAACAAAGAACAACCAATAAATAATAAAGAAGACTAAACCTTAAACACACGCTTTGAGAACACACACGGTTTAGCTTGACTTTTAGGGTATGTCATTACATATAATTATACTACTAGAGTAGCACAGGGTTTGGGCTTCAGACACCCTTGGACGTTGTAAGGTCCAAGTCTTAAATCTTCTAGAACAAGAAATCTTCTTGAAAAATAAATCAATATCACCTTCTAAAATATATCTAGGCAAGACCGCCTTAGACTTCTTCAGAAACACGTGACTTAATCACCAAGTAAGGTTAAAAGAAAAACAAAAGCGAATCTTGTAAAAGATTGCATAAAATAATAAAGTGCGAGCTGGCTGATCACGTAATGTTCTTCCATATGCTACAGCATCTGACCAATCATCAATGATCATAAGCAACTGACCACACATCTAGCTAATATATGTTTTTGCACAATTGTAGTCAATCTTCAAAACTCAACAATCTCCCTCTTTGGCAAAATTTTGGTTAAAACATTTGAAAGTCAGTTCTTGGAGAGATAAAACATAATTTTCCTTCAACCACCATAGGCATAAGAAACACAATAGATAGTGAGAACACTTTCAAAACGGCTCTATGGTCAACAAAAACTTACACGTAGAATCAAAGGCAATCACCAGAAGAGAACACATTTAGCCTCAAAGAAAACAGCCTCTCACATAGTGAGTTCAAATAAATGCCTTTGGAAAAAATATATTTCCACAAGCACAAGCAGAGATAAGTAGATAAACTACTCCCAGTCAAAACATGCGTACAAACATCCGCACATATCATAAAGATAGTCGCTCCCCCTCAAGATACGCACACACACCTCCATAGGACAAATGTCAGAACATCTGTCAGATCTTCAACAAAACGTATCAGAGCTACGTATTAGAGCTTCAACAAATTACTACTCCCCCTTTTTAGCCACAAATTCTGGCAAACATAATCCATGCATTACGAAATGTAGAAACAGAGAAATATCACATAGTGCATATTACAAACCATAAGCACACAGAGGTGCATTAGAAATCCAGGACATAAACAAAACATTAAAAAGAAAATAAGAACATATCAGAGTCAAAAAGAGGTAGACTCATCAGAGTCATCTGACATCTCCTTGGTATCACCAGCAGCAGAAGCATCTTCTTTTCCTCCTTCTTCTTCCTGAACTTCCTCATTATCAGCACCCTTAGCTTCCTCTTCAGCCTTTAAAGCTGCAATGACCCTGTCAATCTTCAACTTTCTTGCCCTAAGAGCTATACTGGTCTTAGTAAGATCAACAATTATTTGTTTCCTGCTGAGCACACCTAATGACTGGATAGAAGTACCAGCTAAATCAGCAGCATTTGACACTGTTAGCAACCTGCAATCCCCAAACAAAGGACTTGGCCTTTTGCAGGGATCATCAGTCCCAACCAAAATATCTGGATGTTGCTGGAGAATAATACCACACAATGGAGTGGGAAAGACAATGGGGAACTTGATAGCATAGGACTTAGCATGTTCCAGAACTTGATAATTAATATAAGCCCCATAGTCAAAAGCAGTTTTAGTACCAACAACATATATAGATAAACTTGGCCAACCCAGTTGCAACAGAATTGGAATGAGTGGTTGGAGTCCAATTTGAAGCAGCAATCTTGTTCAACACAGCATATAGGGGAGAGAGCTTAGCAGAGGACAAATGTGTAGGCCAATGCTTGACCTTGTTACTTGTTATAGCTTTGCAGATGTTATCATCTGTCACCTCCAACTCAGAAGTCTCCTCAATAGACCTCTCAAGATATTCATTTATAACTAGAAGAGAGAAATTAACACACCTTCCCCTAACAAAAACTTTCCTGTACTCAGGACTTCTAACATCATCACAGTCTTCAGACACATTTACTAAAAACTCCCTAACCAGCTTATCATAGAAAAAACCCAAATTCTTCACAGTCTTCATCGAACCAGCATGAGATAGGAGATCCACAAGCTCCTTACATTTGAACACATCGTCCTTTAAATTCCTTTCTAAACCAAGCCTTTTGTGGTAAATAAATTTCCACCTAGCAGAAACACTTTCTAGATGGAAAGACACATTGTCCAAAGGTGCTGGAGGAATAGTGAGAGGTACTTTCATACCTTTGATAGTTTTATGAGACGCTTTGCCAGAAGTGGAAGCATCTGTCTCAGCAATCTCAAAGTAGGAAGATATTTTCTCTTCAAATTCTTCTTTCCTGGAGCCGATTGGGGCACAACCTTGCTCCAACGTTTAGGGGGACCATACATGGGCTTCTTCTCAGTGTCAGCTTTCTTCTTCTTGCCCTCTTGGGTACTTTCAACCACAGCAGGTGTACTTTTGATGGATTTGCTCCTTGTCCTACAAGCACCACCTGTCATAGGAGTTTCCTCCACAACCCTTTCTTCTGAACCATCTTCTTCCACCAAAACCACATCATCTAGCATCTCATTATCATCCTTAGCACCACTAACATCCTCCTAAGTCTCAATTTCTTGAGTCTGAGGCTCAGGTGATCCTTCCACAAGAACACTCTTAGTAGTAGAAGTGTTTGGGACCATAGTGGTCTCAACATTGGCTTGTGCCAAAGATGCGTGAGCAACTGGCATAGCATCTGTCTGCTTATCAATGAAAACAGCAGATTTCTCAGCAACAGGATTATCAACATCATTTTTCTCAATTTCAACAAATTGTTCAGCAACTGATTTTGATTTTTCATCATTCAAATTGTCATCTACCTTAGGATTATCAGGACCTAGGGTTTCAGTAGCATTCACAGTAACAGTATCTTCAACAGGAATATTCGCAGATTCACTAGCATTTGGCTCCACAATAGTTGATACAAAGGGATTCTTCTTAAAATAGAGATCATGCATTCTTAATCCTACACGCTTAGCAGAGGAGGGTTTGGATTTCTTACCTTTTGATTTTGAACCCCTATTCATCGCAGAAGATGAAGAGCCTTTTCTTGTACTCTTCTTCCTTGATACTAGCACCTTAGAGCGTCGTGTGGTTACTATAGTACTAGAAACAGTGGCAAGCGGTTGAGCATTAGTAATAACCATCGCTGGATCCACTTGTTGAGTGATAGGATTGGAAACAGAATCGGACGGAAGTGTGGAATATTGATCTTGCATTGTGGGTTTGTCATTCTTTTGCTTCCACTCTTTCTTGATGTTTTTCTTTTTAAACTTAGGTCTTGATGAATAAGTTCCATCGGGGTAACCATGTAATTTGAAACAGAAAGGTCTAATATGTTCCTTTCTTTCACAGTAGTGACATACCCAATCATAGTATCTATCTTTTCGTCTGGGCTTATAACTAGTTGTCTATTGTCTTACTTGATGTTGAGGCATCTGTCTTGACATAGTTAGATCACGAGTACTAACAGATGGTACAAATTTTCTCACTGATGGTTGTCTCTGATGAGGCACAAATCTGTAGTCAAAGCCTATACCTCAGTTGCTTATCCATGTTGTCAATTTTGGATTTAAGTAAAATTACCTCATCATTGAGTTCTGAGTTCACTTCCAATAGTTTGTTCTTTTTAGTTTGCAGGAGAGTAATGGTCTTCTTTTTCCTTACTAAAGTTATACCAAGTTCTTCACTTCTGATAAATAACTTCCTGTAAAGATCAGCCAGTTCATTATAGGTTAACTCTCCATCAAATGAATCTATGTCAGATGCACACACTCCTGTCAAAGCAATCACATGATTAGCAGTTTCGAAATCTTCTTCTGATTCATCTTCATCACATCAAGAAACATTCATCCCCTTCTTTGGCTTCTTTAGATATGTTGAACAATCAGTAATGATATGACCATATCCTTCACATTCATGACATTGGACCCCTTTGCCTTGATTCATCTTGTCACCAGTTTGCGGTTTCCTTTGATTGTTGGCATTCCTATTGATGTTGCAACTGTTGTCCGAAGCATAAGTCTCAGGGTGTCAGTCAATCAATTTCAAGAGTTTATTAAATTATTTTCTCAACAACACAATAGCTTCAGAGATGCTTTCATCAGCCTCCATATCACTCTGTTGATCAGTCTCCTCGGCATTAGAGACAAAAGCGATGTTTTTCGTCTTCTTTTTAGATCTCTCATTTTCTGACATCTCAAAAGTTTGTAGAGAACCAACTAATTCATCCATTTTCAATTCTGAAATGTCCTTGGCTTCCTCTATTGCAGTGACCTTCATGTCAAACTTCTTAGGTAGGGAACTAAGCATTTTTCTTACTAGAGTTTCTTCAGATATCTTCGCACCCAAGGCATTAAATTGATTGTCATAATCAAGAGTTATCATGTGAAAATCTTGAATGCTTTCATAATTCTTCATTCTCAAGCTCTCAAACTTACTAGTCAAAAGTTGCAATCTTGAACTTTTCACCTTAGATGTGCCTTCATGAACAGTTTGAAGTATCTTCCAGGCCTCCTTTGCAATAGTGCATCTTTGGATCAGCTTGAAAATGTGCACATCAACTCCATTAAATAGAGAATTCAAAGCTTTTAAATTTGCATTAGCCAATGCCTCCTCGTCTTTGCTCCAGTCCTCCACAGGTTTTAGTGCAGTGGTAGCTATGCCATCTTTATCAGAAATTACGGGATGTTCCCATCCTTTCAGAACAGATCTCCATATTTTTAGTCCATGGATTTCATAAAAGTTGTCATGCGAGACTTCCCATTATCATATTTAGAGTCACCAACCAGAAGTGGTGGTCTGTACATAGTTCCTCCTTCCTTGTCCATTCTTGCCAGAAATAACCTCCTTGGAGCTCACCCTAATCAGAATAGGGTACCTGCTCTGATGCCAATTGAAATTCTGACTACCAGACACACAAACGATGTGAACAATGTAAGCGCAATTATTCGAGTGCATTTCTAGCTCAGGACGAATACACAATTAAAATGTGAATTAAAAGCAGCGGAAAAGTAAATAACAAAATAGGTTTGTTAACCTAGTTCGGCGCAACTGCCTAGTCTGGGGGATACCAATCCAGGAGTGAACTCACTATAATAGTTCTAGTGTAAGGACCATTGTAGCCACACTACTTGTCTTGCACCTAGACCCTACCCCGTTACAGCCCTACCTAGGAACTCCTAGATATGAGACCCCGTCTCACCTCCTAACCTAAACAACACACTCATCGTTGCTTTTTACTTTTCTTTCTTTGATATGTTTTCTTTGGACAAGAGACACACTCTTCCGACTCAACACTTACTCCGTACCTAAAGGTTTAGGAGAAGTACAATTACAACTCTAACAAACACAGTCCTTAACTTGAATCATTTACGACGCAAGCAAGGCTCACAAACAAAGAACAACCAATAAATATAAAGAAGACTAAACCTTAAACACACGCTTTGAGAACACACACGGTTTAGCTTGACTTTTAGGGTCTGTCATTACATATATTTATACCCTTGGACGTTATAAGGTTCAAGTCTTGAATCTTCTAGAACAAGAAATCTTCTTGAAAAATAAATCAATATCACCTTCTAAAATATATCTAGGCAAAACCGCCTTAGACTTCTTCATAAACACGTGACTTAATCACCAAGTAAGGTTAAAAGAAAAACCAAAGCGAATCTTGTAAAAGATTGCATAAAATAATAAAGCGCGAGCTGGCTGATCACGTAATGTTGTTCCATAAGCAACTGACCACACATCTGGCTAATATATGTTTTTGCACAATTGTAGCCAATCTTCAAAACTAAACAAAATCGCTTATGGGTTGAAAGTGATTCTAGGTTAGTTACCTTGGCTATCAAGTCTTCTAACATTGTCCCTTGGCAATTGAAAAATAGATTGTTAAATTGTATGCTAAAAATTAAGTCTATGTCTTTTATCATTTCTCATATCTATAAGGAAGACAACCACTATGCTGACAAACTTGCCTCTATAGGTTTTTCTTTAACTGAGCTAACTTGGTGGAATATTGCTCCTATTAGCATTAGAGAGGACCTTGTTAGAAATAGACAAGGTCTTCCTTATTTTAGATTTTGTTAATCTTTTGAGCGTTTGGTTTGGTCCCCCCTTTTGTATTCCGTTTTTCTTTTATATAATACTTGAAGTTTAAAAAAAAATAGTTTTAATATGAATTCAATTTATAGTGTTTTTTTTTTAGCTGTGTGATGTCCTTGAAAGAGAATTTTTTTTAAAAGCAATTTAAAAATTATATTATGATAATCTTCGAGTTCGGGTTGTTACAAATCGCCCCACCAAACACCATCGAAGATCCACCGGCACTTCTTCCTCTTCCTCAAAAACAAATCAGAACCCCTCCTCTTCTTGATGTACTAATAAGCCTTCAAAATTTGGTTGTTCCATAGTAGAACACTGGATGGTTGCTATGTGAAAGTGTTAGACTAGAAAGGTGAATTTTTAGAGTAAAAAGAAAAGAGATGAACTTTGAGTACGAAAAAAGAAGACTTCTCAATAGGAGAGAAAAAACAAAACCTAACAGAGTACTAAGAAATGACACTCAAAAAAATAAGTAATAAGATTGTTAGCCATCATTAGCCAACATAAACGTCATTGTTTTAATGTGTTTTTAGAATACAAAAAGTCTCAACTTTGTTTTTGGTAGGTAAATATCAAATTTTTATGAAAATTAGGAATTGAATTGGGTTGTATTAATTTTTCTTCTTATTATGAGACTTTATTTTTGTTTAGGAGACCTTTTTTTTTTCATGACACTATAGATTATTGGACTTATTATTTGTAGGAATCTTTTTTCGTAGTAAATCTTTTTTTTGGGCCTAAAGCAAGGGTTTGGATACTTGAATTTTTTTTTGGCCCTAGCTGGCTGTATCTTTAAATCATGAGTCTAAAATGAAGTGTCAACCTAGTAAATATTTTTCTTATAGAATAAGAGATAGTTTTTTTTTTCGAACTTAAACTTTCTAAACATTTTTTCTTATTACAATGAAATTGTAGATCGAATTTAGGACCTCTGACATACTTCCTCCGTCCTATATTATAAGAGAAAAAACAAAAATCACACTTATTAAAAATAAAATTAAATATAATGATTGAAAATATGTTTTTTTTGAAAAACGTTGTATAAAAATATGTGAAAACATTTTTTATAGGTAACAAATTACAAAAAAAGGCTTAAACATCATTTTGGTCTCTATATGTACGCGAAATCTTGTTTTTAGTCCATGTATTGCTTTTGTTCTAAATAATTCCCTGAATCAACAAATTTCTAAAGCTAAAATCCGTAGGAAAATTTGCAAGTTTCTTACAGATTTTTCTACGAATTTTCCTGCAGTTTTTGCTTAGGGACTAAATTCAAAAAGTTTGATTGACTCTGGACTTATTTAGAATAAAATTCGATACAAGGACCAAAATGATGTTTAAGCCTATAAAATATGTAAGAGAGAGAGTAAACTTTTCTTGAAAAAATAAATGTTTGTGTCTTTTTTCTTATGACAAAAAAAGTACTATCCAACCTTTCATTACTAAATTAAACTTAGTGGCTTATAAGAAATAAAATAGGTACTCCCTCCGTTCTATTTTAAGTGTCATAGTTGACCAAATCAAACATTTTAAGAAAAGTGTGTAAATAAAAGAGAGAATATGATTTTTATTAAAATACTCTCACTTTTTATTGGTAGTAGACATTGAAATATGAAAAAGTAGATTTTTAGATATACTTTTTCTCTCACCTAATGATTGTTTTAAAGGATACAATAAAAAATGAAATGTTATACTCCGTCCGTCCCTAATTATAAGACCCCTTTTGACCACAGCACGTATGCCAATGTACATTTTTGATCGCTAATATCTTTAATTATCTAGCAGTAAAAATTATAAAAATTTGATATTTTGAAAATACTCATCGAAAAAAATCAAACAAGATCCTATAAGTTAATATTTACATCTATATATTATTAGAAAAATACGGTCAAAACATGATAGATGAATAGTAAAATTTAGTCAAAAGGGGTCTTATATTAAGGGACAGAGGGAGTAAAAAATATAGGACATTTATTTTGGGACAAACAATTTCGGCAAGTAAGACATTTATTTTAGGATGGAGATAGTACTCCCTCCGTCCCAAATTATAAGCTCCTTTTCAAAAAAAGTCTTGTCTCAAAATATAAGCCCCTTTGCAAATTACTAGGTGCATTTATTACTTTATTCCTACACATAACCCTAATTATTACTAATAACTTACATTTGAATACAAAAAGTCAAGTTTCTACGCATACAAATAAATGACAATTTAGTAAAATTTACACACAAACTAGAAACAAAAAGTACATTACCAACATTTCTTAATAAGCATAATATTAGTCAAGGGTGAGTTAGTGCGTATATAATAGGACGTAGAGAGTATTTAAAAGCACCAATCAGTGTTCACTGCAGTCAAGGACGTATCCAGAAATTTTAAGTACTGGGGTCAAGGTCATTTATTATAAATATGAATACATAAACAATAAAATGATGATATCGTTAAATTACGAGATTTTTTTTTTTGGACATCATACGAGAATTTTTTTTTGAATATTGCAAAATTGTAGCATTGTTTATTCAAAAGTTAATATAATCACTCACCATGTATCTTCTTATTTTGAATTTGATTGTTGTAAGATTATTTTATTATTTTTTAACTCTATCAAATATATTATCGCCTTTCAATTGAATGTTACATTAAAATGTTCATCCTCGTAAGGTCTACATATTTTTGTGTGTATATGAATCAAGTATTCTCTATGTGTAATTATAGAGACTAATATTTTGATCTGAATAACACACAATGGATGATAAAATTTCCACTAAAAAATTGAATATTGTTGCGCTCATAGAGTTTGATTCAAACTCAAAACCTCAGAATAAGTTGAAAGATAACTTTTATTTATAACTCACCACTAATTAACTACTTGATTTTAATTATAAACACACACAAAAAATGGGAAAAAAAATAATAAATCTGAATAATTTCTTCCTTGTTTTAATAAGAAATAGATAAAACAGCTTACATGAATTAGTTTCTTGTTCTTTGCCAAAATGCGAAATAGAAATTGAGAGAGATGAAAAGGAGATAGAAATTAGTATGGAATTATTATTTTTTTGGCTTGATACAGTAATATGAAGTTGTATCTGCAATCTTTTCAAACTAGTACTAGTTGTAGTAATTACAATTTACAATTACTTTATCAACGTCATTATATCACTCTACCAACTTATTAGTACTACTATATTTCTTTCTATTAATTTATTTTAGTGTAGTAAGGAGTTTATATTTTTAGTGTAATTTTAGTTTGTCTTTAGTGAATTTAGTGAAGTAAATATATTATGTGATGAGAATAATTTTTCACAAATGGGGTCAATATGTATAAATATTTTATTATTAGTTAAAAAAACAACAATCAAGTGGGGTCAATTGCCCCCAATTTGATGTATGTAGATACGTCCCTGACTCTAGTGTCTTTAAAATGGTTAGTTTTTCAATGTGGTCAATTAAGGTTATACCCTAAGTAAAGGTGCAGTGGAAATGAAACATCACCATTCATCATCACAAGTAAGGGTTCTTTTTTCTTCTTCAAAAATAGGAATTTCATCAAAAAACACCTCACACATAGCAATGACAGATGGTTCTCGGTTATACTGGCAACTAAAGAAAAGTAACAAAACAACATGAACTAATATCAGTCACTTTTTCCACCGTTTTAAAATATAAGAAAAAATTGTTAAATGAAATTGATGTATTATAGTTAAAAAATTTGACAAATAATTAATTTTATTTGACCAAAATATAATAGAAAATTAGTCAAAAAAAATTAATGTTTCTGTTAAAGATTCGGACTAGATACATAAACTTGATGAATCTGATCAATTTTCTTTTATATTTTGTGACAGAGGAAGGACGAAACACTACTCCCTCCAAACATTATTATAAGCAAATTTGATTTTTTTTATGCATTTGACAATTGATGTATCTAGTCCATATTATAAGCCACATACATAAGTGGTCAAATGTAATAAATAATTCAAATTTGCTTATAAAAGTGTCCAGAAGAAGTATATTTTTACTTACAAAAACAAAAACTCATATTCATTTCAGTCTCTCTTGAATTTGGAGGTTATAACTTACAAAAAAAACATCATCATCACCACCATATCAATCTTAATCTCTCACCATGATAACAACTGTGAAAAATGACAGCGACATTGAATCCTTTGAATAAGAATGTGAAAAATGACATCTAGATCTAACAACAAATTCCATCATCAACAACAAAACAATGCAGCAACATTTGTATGCAGATAAAAAATCCACCACTAACAAAAGATAGATACCCCTTTTGGTAATTACTTACTTTTTGCTTTTTGTAGGATCACTTTCTTCAAGTTTACTCTCAAAATACTATTTTATCCATAAAGGTTCAAAAAGATGGGTTTCAACTTGGGTTCAATCTTCTGGTTTTCCTCTCTTAATAATCCCAATTTTTTCATCTTTTTATCTTTTTCGATCAACAAAAAGAAAACCCTTTTCAGATTTCAATCCAAAAATGCTAACTTTATCAATTTCAATTGGTGTTATGTTAGGAATCAATAACCTTTTCTTCTCATGGGGGAATTCTTATCTCCCTGTTTCAACTTATGCTCTTTTGTTATCTTCAAACCTTGTTTCCAATCTTGTTCTTTCTGTCATCATTGGGAAGCAAAAAATTACCTTTTCAAATCTCAACTGTGTGATTCTTCTTACACTAAGTTCTATGCTTCTAGCATAATTGTACAATATTATTCAAATTTCAAATATAATAGTTTAACTTCAATCATTTACTTTGTCAGTGTTCGTATTGTATCTTGTGTTTGTGTGCTTCATAGATGAAGACTCAAGATAACTATCATGGTTTTAAATTGTGATTGATTGTGGATGCGATCATTGCGATTACAATTGCTAAGATGTACATTGTGGTTGTTGTGGCATGACTAATCTAAAATTTTGATAAAATATATAAAGTGACACCACTGTATCACTACAATATTTATCCATCATAGCAAAACATCCCAATTTTTTATGTAAATACCGATCGGAAGATGCTTGAAATATATGATTTAAGAATTTTTGAGGGTACGATTTTTCGTTAAATTTTAAAGTATATTGAAATTTGGGGTTATGCAATTTTAGATTTTAGAGAGAAGATTTGAACGAACATAGTTGAAATAATGTGATGTGGTTATCATGAAGTCATAAACATGATTAAAGATCACTGCAATTGAGGTGTGATGTTGTTGTAGAGATTAATCCATCAGCATTATTGCGGCTTCAATTGTAGATGTGGACCTCAATTTGAAACCATATACTAACTATGATTGTCATAAAAATTTGGGTTTGAGAGTCGAATATACAAGGGGAATGTATTAGCATATCTAACATCCATTGTAATCAACGAAAACCTTCTAGTTAGTTCGGGTTAAGAAAGTGTTTAAAGGTTTTTAAAAGTTGAAGACGAAGATCACTAGAAATAGCATGCCCTAAACCCTCAATTGTTCGAGAGACAAACAAATGTACATTTGCCTGTCTCTTTTTAATCCAAGATTGTTTCTTAGAAAATGCTTTTAGAAGAATGAAGATCGTCTGAACCACGAAACATACGTCCAGAGTCCAAAAAATCAGGAAGTGGGAAGACATACGTCAGAGTTGAGTTTGATTTAGAGTGTTCTCTCTTTTTTCCATCTTACCCTTGTCCTTGAGCCTGATTTAGCATCAAAACAAATTACGATATCTCAAAGTTGAGTTTGAGTGAAGAAATCAACGAAAATTAAGCAAGAAGTTGCTTTATCAAAACTTCACTTTTGGCTATTTGTTCGCAAAACTAATACTACCAACAAAACAACCACGCACCGCCGCACTATCTTCACCAACAAGATCTTCAACCACCATTGTCAAAATGGCATCAAGAAGACCTAATGAAAAATCTTTGCGTGATATTGATGTGGAAGAAATGAGGCAACAAGTTCAACTATTATAGGAGATTATCAACACCCAACAAGCCTTATTGGAAGCACAACGAAGAAGATGACTCCTGTAGTGCCTCATCATCATCTAGAAGCAGTCACTCACACCAACGTCAATATCATTCATTCAAAGTTGACGACAATACAGCCAAGATGAAAATTTCCAAATTGTTAAATAACCAGATATTTATTTTCTTTCAAATAATCCAACAACACACCGCCCGCACTAGTTTTAACTCTTTATAACTTCTCTTATTGGATTTCTAACTTGTTTCTCCTCCTCCTCTTCTCTTTAATTTCTATATGAATTATGCTTGTTAACATATGTGTTTGGATGTGTCAAAAAAAAGACATGTGTTTGGATGACATGATCGCATGACATACATACGCACAACTAGCCCAAATGCAAATAATAAATTAAGGAGCTTCATATTTACAAAATTAATCTAGGAACCTAAATAAATGACACGACATAGTATATAAATTTGTTCTTATCAATTTGTTGAACTTAAATTGAATGGCTTACACGTAGAAGGTGTGTGAAATGACAAAATCATAAGGTTTTAAAAATGACAAACTCATACAAGTACACTTTCACTTTACTTTATGTACTTTGAATCATCTACCTTACCGTCTCTATCATACACACCCTTTTAATCATGATTTTGAAAATTTTCACTCTACTTTCTTAACTCAACTCACCTAATTAATCACTAGGTCTACACTAAGCCACATTATTAAAGATGTTTATTAGTTGTATTAGGAAATTCAATAAACAAAAATAAAAAGTGACACATGCATTATGTGAACCTTTTTAGTAAAGGACCCATCCATTAACTACTTTTGTTGTGAGCAAAAATAAAAGATTAGGTGGTGCGTACTAAAACACGTCCAATTATTATTTCTTTAAAAATAATAACTTATCAAATAATCAATTTTATTTTGAAAGTTCAATTTGAATCTATTAGTTATCAGCATAACAAAGTGTCATCATCATCATATAATTATCAGCATAGCAATGTTTATTAGGAGTATATTTTAAGAAATTAACACAAGAAATTAAAGTAAAATCATAGCGTACAACAATTAGCTCAGTCAGTCAATAGATAATTTTTTCAATGAAAATTAATGAAAAAGTAACATAAAGAATAAACTAAAAGGGAAAAATATAATTTAGGATTACAAAATCAAAACTTAGACTTTGTCTAATATAAACCATTCTTATTATTTTTAGTAAAAATATAACTTTATATAATAATAATGAAAAGGTATAATATTTTTTAAAATTTTCTAAAAATAATAAAATTCACTTTTTGACTATATTTAAGAGGGTCGAAGTCAAAGGTCAAGGACACCTATACAAAACTTAAGAGAATCTTTTTTATTTTAGATTAATTTGATGTTTTTTGTAAACACCTCTTTCTTCTTCTATTGTTTTATGAAAAAATTACTAACTAGCTACTAATGTGAATAGGAAGCACCTTAATTAGATTGCAACACATCATTCGTGACTCAATTTAAGATTCAATAAGTAAATTTTAGGAACAGATTTCTTGTGATAGATATACCAAACTCAAGATCACGGTCAGAAGGATATTTTATACAATTGCTAGCTTAACTTAATTTTACGAGGACAATTCCATTGATGGAAAAATTCTTAAAGTTTACATAAATGCAATTAGGCAAATATTTGTGATTTGAAAACAAAGGATTCAAATGATTTTTTTTAATTGACTATAACTAACTATATGTCCCATACATACTCATTACTATACTCACTTAAGAAATTAATACTATTATTCAGCTATAGTTGCACCTCCACTCCTTCTCAAACTCATCAACTCCATAGATGAATCATTCCTTTCCTTCACCATCTTTCCTTTCTCTTCCAACATCTTAACATACATCCCATAAACATAAGAACAAAATCCCCACATACACAATACAGTTGAAACAACTTTCAAACCACCAAATTGATCCCTATAAACCAAAACACCACCCAACACATTCATAGACAACAAAGCAGTCATACAAATCCCACCAGTTATTGAAGATGTCAAGAACACCATCCCAGCAGTTCCCATAAAACAAAACTGCCACGTCACCACATTCGACATAACCGTCACCCAATAAACTCTACTTCCCTTATCAAACACCTCCTCACTTTCTCTCTTCATTTCTTTAAACCCGCCGTCAAATGCCATACCTACCGTCGCTAAAATCGTCGCTGCAATCTCCATTATAAGCTGCATTTCCATCACCATTTCATAACAATAAACTTTTTTATAAATCTTTTCAACCACTGGCAAATAAAGTGCAAATAACAACCCAGCACTTATGGTGCAAAAGAATCCAATAAAGTATTCTTTTTTTGTTAGCCCTTTTGGTCTCTCACTACTAGAATTTAATGCAAGAATTATTGAACTCAATGTAAGAAGAATAACACAATTGAGATTTGAAAATGTGATTTTTTGTTTCACTATGATGGCTGAGAGAATAAGATTGAAAACAAGCTGTGAAGATAACAAAAGTGCTGAAGTTGAAACAGGAAGATATGCAACACCCCATGAGATTAAAAGATTGTTAAACCCTAACATGATTCCAACAAAAATTGATAAAGTTAACATTTTTAATGTGAAATCTGAAAAGGGTTTTCTTTTAGTGAGATTAAGATAATTAGGGAGAAAAATTGGGATGATTAAGAGAGGAAAACCAGCACATTGAACCCAAGTTGAAACCCATTTGCTTGAACCTTTGTGGATGAAATAGTATTTTGAGAGTAAACTTGATGAGATTGAACCAACAAAGAGTAAGAGGTAGTTGATTATCAAAAGGGGCATGTACCTTTTGTTTGTGATTGATTTTTCATCATTTCCATGCAAGTAGTTTTTGTTTGTGTTGATTGATGATGGTTGATTTTGATGTGGAATTTGTTCTTGTGTTTGTTCTTGATGATCATGAATGGATTCAATGTCAATTGTGTCGTTATTGTTGGTAGGGTTCATGGTGAGAGATTGATGTTGATGAAGTGGTTGGGTTTGTGATCTTGCCTCCATGGAAGAGAGTTACAGAGAGAGAGAGAGAGAGAGAGAGAGATTTCACAAGCCTATGTCATATGTTGTACCCAAGATGTGATTTTTATATTAATTATTTTTTAGTATTTTCTTTTTATAAAAAATAAATATATATTCCTTAAAACAGAAAAAACAAAAACAAATGTTTTTAATTTCAGATCCGAATTCCATGTAATGGAAAATTTTGGGAATATTCTAGAGTTCACAAATTTATATTGTGTAATCTTAATTGGGCGGATTGTAAAAAATAAATTTTTTGTATGAAGAAAAATTAATTAGAATAGAAAAATTCATATATATTGTGTTTTTTTTGTTAAACTTCATATTGTGTTTTTTTAAGTTTTCTAAGAGAGATAGTAGGTGAAAATTACACACATATATAATATTGTTCACGTATATAAACATAAGATGATTACAAAGAAGGTGAATTGCTTTCTAGGATGAGAGCACTTTGGAAATGATAAATATGCTAAGTTACAATATACTATTTTATGCCTAGATTCGTCCTCATCTCTTAAGTGTCTCTGTTATAGTCTCTATTTTCTTGACCTAATGGGCATCTCCTTGAAAGTTCGCCCAATAAGTTAACAATCCATGATCAATGTTTAGCTCGTCCGTATTGCAACGAGCTAGATCAGCCACAAATTTAATTGTAATTAAAATTAAAATATTTTTTGTAATAGGAAAAATTTATTTTGATGAAAATTTGAATTTGGCGATAAAAATTGATTGCGGGAAAAAATAGAATTCTAATTTTGGTTAAAAATATTGCGGGAAAAAATGAAATTCAAATTTTTTGTAAAAATTTATTGCGGGAAATAATGAAATTCGAATTTTCAATAAAAAATTTTGCGGGAAAAATTGAAATTCGAATTTTGGATAAAAATTTGAATTTTGTGCCAAAACTTATTTTAAATTTTGCTGAAAACATTTGCAATGAAATTTCCTCACAAATGTAAGACTAAAAAAATTTAGTAGAAAACATTTGCGAGTAAATTTCCTCGCAAATGTCAAAAAAATAAAAAATAAAAATTCGTAAAAAATTAATTAGTTGCTAAAATTTGTGCCAAAAATATTAATTTTGCACCTAAAATTTGAAATTGAAATTTTTTGAAAAGATTTATAGATATGATGAATTAAAAATAATGTTGAATGAAATGATAAATAAAAATAAAAGATGAAGAAAATGTTAGAGATGTTGCTGAATTGATGAGTATAGAAAGAAAGATGAAAAATTATGAAAAATAAAATATGAATGTTGTTGAAAGTGTTAGTATAGAAAGAAAAGATGAAAAAAAATGTTAAAGATGAAAATATGAATAAATAAAAATGGTGAAAGAAAAGATGAAGAAATATGTTAAAATGATGAAAGATGTTGAAGAAAGATGTTTAGAAATTGTAGAGAAAGAAGACAAAGTATTTAAGAAATTGAAAAGAAAGAAGAAAAAGTGTTGAAGAAATTAAAGAGAAAGAAGAAATGTGTTAAAGGAATTGAAAAGAAAGAAGAAAATGTGATGAAGAAATTGAAAAGAAAGAAGAAAATGTGTTAGATATAAGTGGTGAATGAGTTTTTAAGAGTATATAGTGTGGTACTGGTGTGTGTATATATATATATATATATAGAAAGTTGTTAGAGGGAAAACCAAATTTTTTGAAATTTATATTTGTGAGGAAATTTCCTCACAAATGTAAATCTCGAAATTTTGGTCTCTATTACATTACATTTATGAGGAAATTTTTTCACAAATGTAAAAGATGTTAACTTTATTTTTTTCAAAAAAAATATTAAATCAGCCGCAAATTTAATTATAATTATTGTTTTTTTCAAATACAGACATAATCTTGTTCGGGATGTCTTTTTTGATATGTTTAAGCGTGCAGGAGTATCTGTAAAGAAAGAGGCGCCTATTGTAACACCTTTTTTTTTTTATACCACAAAAAAGAGTATATTTTTTTTTCTTTATAACTTAATCAGAGTGCGCATGTGTGATACAAGTGGTAAGCCCGACGTCATATCATAGAAAGAAACTAAAACATAAATAGTACGACCATTTAAAACATAATAGTTCTATATGCATCATAGTGCTCCTCCGAGGAGCAAAGTATGGTACCTGAATATTTTACAAACCAAAATATCGCACCAGGTTCATGACCGATAAATATAAACATATCCTGAACTCGGTGCATACTACAGCCATAACCAAAAAGAGACTGATCCAAGAGTGTAAAAATATATGATACAGTCATCCAGATAAGTAGCAACTAAGACTAGACATAAACTACCAGATTCCCCGTGACCCTGCTTAACCCAAAAAGGAGTCACTACAGTTAGCTGAACAGGGAACATATTTGCTACTCGCCCATGGTAGTAAGCTGTACTTGAAGCTGGGTCGAGTCTCCAAGCACTAAGCAACATCTATTCAATGTAAACCCAAGTGGTCTTTGTTGCTCGTATGAGCTTCGGAATGGTCGTGTCTGCCTTCCCCTGAGGTTGGGCGTTAGCCCCAAATATAGGTGATAGGACGGTCACAATCTAAATATGAAATATAAACTAAAAAAAATGCCAAAATACGTATTGATTTTAGTTGCATTATTTTTTATAATTATATTGCATGCCAGTTTCCACATTAATCATATCATAAAATAAAATACATGAATAGCTTAATGCATACTCTATATGAGTGTGACACCAATCACTGATCGTCACATGCATGAATTCCGGAATTTAACCTCTCCGCAGAGAGTCGTAGGCTTAATGTGGACACCAATCACTGATCGTCACACACCGACTATACCCCGTAGGGCAAAATCAATAAAATTCCGAAGGATTAGAGTGGACACCAATCACTGATCGTCACACCCCGTGGCCCATCACTATCACCACGTATTGGACTCAATGAAAATCCTTTAGGATTTAAGGTGGACACCAATCTCTTATTGTCACACCCCCATAGCTCATCACGGTCATTATGTACTATGAATGCATGAGCATACGATACCTATTATCTATGCCAATGCATCAATTACATACCAATTATGCAGATGCAATTTAAAATCTCACGATAATACATATGTTCGCAAATATTATGTAAAACATACACATGTATTTTTAAACAACTTCTCGTCCTGAGAATACATAACAAACATGTGCGCAAAACTTATTCAAATAATGCACAACAAAACATTTAAGCACATATGGAAACAACAACATTCTTTTTTAACATTATATTTGATAGTTAGAGAATGCCCTTACCTCAGCAAGCTTCCAAAGAGTTCCTCTTAAAAAAAATTGTTACACGCTTTTCCTTAGATAACAGTTCCCCTTGCAATTGCTATGAGCTAGTACAAGTTTAAATGGAAGAATTTGATGAGGGAATGAAATTTTAATGTAGGGTTTGGTGGGAGAAAGAAATCTGCCGATGTTGGCTCTAAGAGGTGAGATGTGTTTTCTCAAATTTTCTTAAGTGTTGTATTTATAGATTAGTCTTATGCTTTGTGAGCCTTTTGATCATAAGGTGAAAATTGCCAAGACTAATTCATGACCATTGGATCATTCTTGCTCACATGGCTCTCTTAGATATTTCTTACCACTTTATTACTCATCAAACCTCAGCTCTCGCGTTCGCTCCCAGTCGAGTCATCATTCGTTCACGGGCAAAGTTTACGGAAAAAATAAAAATACACTTAATATAAGTTCGACGTTCTCTTCCTAAATTTTCTTGCCAATTTTATTTTACCGCTTAAATTTTTTATCCGATGTTTCAAAAAAATATAACGAGGTTGGATTCTCAATCCAGACGATATATAAAATTTTGTTGTTTAGTTTTTCATGTAATACGGAGTTCGGAAAAAATTAAACAACGGTGAAATTTTGTGCGTTTACTCAATAAATAGACGAAAATATATTTTGAAATTTCGCCGGCACAAGAACATTCTTATACATAAATAAGCACTAGGGCTTCATTGCCTGACTCTATTTGAAGCTCGAGTAACGACTATACTAGATCTTAGCAAACTTGTTCTCATTACATATGTATAAGAATTGTTGAACTACTTGCACTTGCTCTAGTTGAATATCTGGGGTTACCTTGACGTTGGCAAGAGATAGTATTTATGGTTCTCCGTTACACAGAGCTATCCTAAGCTTGTTAGCTGATAGGTATCTCACAACTCCTGGCTCGGGGAAAAAGACCATCTTACGAGAACAATCTAATATGACATAGTGATACGATAGCCAATCAATCCCGAGAATGATCTCGAGTGACTGGAGGGGTAAGCAAATTAAATTAACCAGGAAGTTTCTATTATGAATCATCACCAAACAGTGTAAACATGCAGTATTTACCACTAAATCCTTTGCAAGGGTAGAAACTTTTAAATCAAAAGGAAGTGGAGATATTTTCATATTCAAACGGTTTGCACAATCCAAAGATATGAAGGAATGGGTTGCTCCAGTATCAATCAATGCAGTTAAAGTGTTACCTCCAATATGGCAGTTCTCATGTATGGCATTACTGGCCTGACCTCTCACTTTTATGCCCATACAATACACAAGTCCCCTAGCAGTGGGTCGAGATCCTTGTGTAGCATTCTTTGTTGATTCTACCTTTGGAGCCTGACAATCTCGGGAGTAGTGCTCCGGCTTTTTACAATTGAAACAAACATTCCCTAAATTCCCACAGTTACTAGCATAATGACTCTCTTTACCACACTTGTAGCAAGTCAGCTTCTCTTCACTCAGAGTCCCTCGGGTTCCTTGGTTCACAGAGGGATTTGGTCCCTTATTATTTTGCGGACAGTGGTAAGGCTTAGTCCCTTGTCTTCCATGGTTTTGATTATTATTACTTGGACGGATAGGTCCCCCAGCACTGAAATTTCCTTGGCAACTCACTCGCTTGTTTCTCATATCCTCAATCTCTTGACACTTTTCCACTAGCACCTGGAAATGTCGAATTCCTAACAGTACCACTGCATCTTGCAGCTCGTACCTCAAACCATCCTAAAAACGAAAGAACTGAAAGAACCTGGACAAATATTCAAACTTTTTCGCATAAGCCTCAACATTCATACCACCTTGACGCAGCTTCAAGAATTCTTCCCCGTACCTTTCCCTTGCAGTCTCGGGAAAATACTTTGCCAAAAACCTTCCCTTAAAAGTCTGCCAGTTCAGTTCCTCATGAGTACCCTCCATCATAAGCCTGGTGTTTCTCCACCAGTACTCAGCATCTCCTAGAAACTGATAGGTGGCTAGAGTCACGTTTTCACCTTCGGGGCAGTGAATTGCTCCAAATATTTTCTCCATGGCCTGTAGCCATAAAAATACAACATCAGGACCCCATCTTCCTTAAACTTAGGTGGATTCTGATTATTAAAGTTGGCGAGAACACGAGATCCAATAGCAAGAACCTCTCTGTCTCTGTTTTCCATATGCGTGTGTGCTTTAGCATAAGTCTGGGCAGTCACAACAACTGCCATTCGGCACAGGGACTACAGGTGCCCGTCTTGGAGGCATCTTTTTCCTGCAAAACCAATTCTTATGATTAAATCCTTTATAATTCCACTGAACATTCTCCTTTCAACCAATAACTGACTACGGATCCCATATAAGCGACAAATAAAACTAGTACAACTCTAAACTAAACTTACTAATTCTGAACTATTGACCCTTGGACATACTTTCCCTTTGAAGATCTGAAGTCGTGCTCTGATACCACAATGTAACACCCCATTTTTTTTTATACCACAAAAAAGAGTATATTTCTTTTTCTTTATAACTTAATCAGAGTGCGCATGTGTGATACAAGTGGTAAGCCCGACGTCATATCATAGAAAGAAACTAAAACATAAATAGTACGACCATTTAAAACATAATAGTTCTATATGCATCATAGTGCTCCTCCGAGGAGCAAAGTATGGTACCTGAATATTTTACAAACCAAAATATCGCACCAGGTTCATGACCGATAAATATAAACATATCCTGAACTCGGTGCATACTACAGCCATAACCAAAAAGAGACTGATCCAAGAGTGTAAAAATATATGATACAGTCATCCAGATAAGTAGCAACTAAGACTAGACATAAACTACCAGATTCCCCGTGACCCTGCTTAACCCAAAAAGGAGTCACTACAGTTAGCTGAACAGGGAACATATTTGCTACTCGCCCATGGTAGTAAGCTGTACTTGAAGCTGGGTCGAGTCTCCAAGCACTAAGCAACATCTATTCAATGTAAACCTAAGTGGTCTCCGTTGCCCGTATGAGGTTGGGCGTTAGCCCCAAATATAGGTGATAGGAGGGTCACAATCTAAATATGAAATATAAACTAAAAAAAATGCCAAAATAAGTATTGATTTTAGTTGCATTGTTTTTTATAATTATATTGCATGCCAATTTCCACATTAATCATATCATAAAATAAAATACATGAATAGCTTAATGCAGACTCTATATGAGTGTGACACCAATCACTGATCGTCACATGCATGAATTCCGGAATTTAACCTCTCCGCAGAGAGTCGTAGGCTTAATGTGGACACCAATCACTGATCGTCACACACCCACTATACCCTGTAGGGCGAAATCAATAAAATCCCGAATGATTAGAGTGGTCACCAATCACTGATCGTCACATCTTGTGGCCCGTCACAGTCACCACATATTGGACTCAATGAAAATCCCACAGGATTTAAGGTGGACACCAATCACTGATTGTCACACCCCCATAGCCCATCACGGTCACTATGTACTATGAATGCATGAGCATACGATACCTCTTATCTATGCCAATGCATCAATTACATACCAATTATGCAGATGCAATTTAAAATCTCACGATAATACATATGTTCGCAAATATTATGTAAAAAGTTCCTTAGATAAGAGTTCCCCTTACCTCAACAAGCTTCTAAAAAGTTCCTCTTAAAAAAAACTGTTACGCGCTTTTTCTTAGATAAGATTTCCCCTTGCAATTCCTATGAGCTAGTACAACTTTAAATGGAAGAATTTGATGAGGGAATGAAATTTTGATTTAGGGTTTGGTGGGAGAAAGAAATCTGTCGATGTTGCCGCTAAGAGGTGAGATGTGTTTACTCAAATTTTCTTAAGTGTTGTATTAATAGATTATTCTTATGCTTTGTGAGCCTTTTGATAAGAAGGTGAAATTTGCCAAGACTAATTCATGATCATTGGATCATTCTTGCTCACATGGCTCTCTTAGATATTTCTTACCACTTTATTACTCATCAAACCCTCAGTTCTCGCGTTCGCTCCCAGTCGAGTCGTCATTCGTTCACGAGCAAAGTATACGAAGAAAATAAAAATACACTTATTATAAGTTCGACGTTCTCTTTCTAAATTTTCTCGCCAATTTTATTTTACCGCTTAAAATTTTTATCCGATGTTTCAAAAAAGCTTACATGGTTGGATTCTCAATCCAGACGATATATAAAATTTTGTTGTTTAGTTTTTCACGTAATACAGAGTTCGGAAAAAATTAAACAGCAATGAAATTTTGTGATTTTTCTCAATAAATAGCCGAAAATATATTTTGAAATTTCGCCAGAACAAGAACGTTCTTATACATAAATAAGGACTAGGGCTTCATTGCCTGACTCTATTTGAAGCTTGAGTAACGATTATACTCGATCTCAGCAAACTTGTTCTCATTACATATGCTATACGCGGAAAACATAATTAAAACACTCATTTCTTAGCTGCTAAACAAAAGTCCTGACATATTCAGTATTATAAAACTACGGGTCTTACACCTGTCAACTTCTAGACTGACCCACTTGAGGGGAGATCTACATTGAGGCCAACTGATATTTTGGTGTACGGATGGGTAGGAGGGAAACATGCATGTGTGGACCTGACTGTAGTTTCTTCACTTGTTGGATTGACAACTGAGAATTTTACTGTTGGGAATTTTGACACTTTTGGTTTCCTAGCACCAGAGGCTGTTGATATTTTGAAAAGTGTTCAAAGAGTTATGCATAGCAATATAGTGTCTCCTAGGTCTCAAGATGTAGTTTTTAAAAGGATTGGTTTTGCCATCCAAAAAGGTGTAGCGGAGCAGCTTGTTGCCCGCTTGCCTGTCAATCAAGTGTAATTATCTTACATATTTTAATCTGAAATATATTAAAATTGAAATATTATTTGTAATATAAAAAAATAATTTTAATGAAAATTAAAATTCGGGGGAAATTTTTTTTTTAAATAAATAAATATATTGCGGAAAAAAATGAAATTCGAATTTTCGCTAAAATTTATTGCGGGAAAAATTGAACTTCGAATTTTCGATAAAAATTTGAATTTTGAGCTAAAACTAATTTTAAATTTCGCTGAAAACATTTGCGAGGAAATGTAGAAAAAAAAATTCGCAAAAAAAAAAATCGTAAAAAAATAATTAATTACTAAAATTTGTAAATGATGTTAATTTTCTCGCAAGTGTAAATTTCAAAAAATTTGTTTTTCTCTCCATTAGTTTAAGATTAAATTCAAAATTTAAGTTTTCCCACATATACAAAATTTTAGTTTCTCCATACATAAAACTATCGTAATTAAAGTTAAATTTATCGTAATTAATTTTTTTCTACAATGTTAAAACTGAAATTAAATTTCTAATTAAAATTTAAAGGATACAAATTAAATCATTATCTTTCACTCCTCCTCTGAGTCATCATCAAAATATTCGCCGTCCTCGTCGTCTTCTAAGTCCTCCCGATCAAATACTGGACAACCCAGATCGTACGCTGGAGAACGTGACGTGGGCCCCGTTGTGGCACAGAACTGTTCAAGGAAAATAAACGTTGCATCAAATCTTCCTCCCATTTTTTTCTGCTGGCTCTTTCTTCCTCCAACTTTTGATCATTCTCGTTGTAAATGCACCAGTTCCCCTCCAAGTTTTAATAATTGTAAAAACACATGAAAATAAAGTAGAATACATTTTGGTATCAATTGAAATTAACTTGACAGCGAAAAATATTTTAGAAACTTTGAAAAATCATTTTTTAGGTATTTTGTATCGATACATACATACTTGTATCGATACAACTGTCCTGAAACTTGTTCAGGCTGATTACCACGTATTTGTATCAATTCATAGCACTTTTCTATCGATATAAATAGTTATCAAAGGAGTCAGAAGAGTCTTTGTGTATCGAAACATGCTTGAATGTATCGATACACACATAGACTCTCCTGAAAACAGAGAGAGCTTTGTATATCGAAACATATATGCTTGTTTCGGTACATATCAGTCAAGACTCTTTTTTTACTGTTGTATGTATCGATACATAATCGTGGTTGTATCGATACATACATACAAAACTTCAATTTTTTGTATGCTGTTAGGGACTTGTATCGATACACACTGATGGATGTGTCGATACACTTAGGGATTGTGCCTAAATCTACTCCATTCTATTTTCTCTATAAATAGCTACATAGGGATTTGTGGTAATTATCAGAAATAGTTGGAAAACACTTTGTTGATCAGAATTGTTGAGATATTTTGGATCAAAGTGCATTCAAGAGAAGTTCATCATCTTCTTTCAAATCTCCATCAATTAGAGATTGAGTATGGGATCAATCAAGGGTTCTTAGAGGATTCTGAAGATAACGTTCGCTATAATTCGCGGTGAATTAGAATTACGATCGGGTTGAATTGTTCTTGAAGGTTGGGTTTCTCATCCAGATTCAAGAGGCATCGCTTGCTTGAAGGATTAACGCAATTTGGCGAAGTAATCGGCAGGACGATTGTCACAAAGTTCTTGGTTCAAGATAGGTGTGTGGATCAACAGTTGTATTCAGAGGTAGAAGCCAAGATTGTGTTGTGGTCGCGCAATTCGCATTGAAGCTACGACGAAGATAGTAGATTGAATCTTTATCGTTCGTGTATTGTATTATTGTGAATTGTGCATTTGTAAACGTTTTCGAAGATTTGGTGAAAATCTCAACTTATCTGTTTGACAAGTTGGGGGGAGACGTACCAGCCGACCGCGAGGATGACACGAATGCCGGGAACTCCCTGATCATCTCTGTTTGCATTCTCTATCCCTTAATTCATTTAAATTCCGTTTAATTGTGAATTGTGAAACTTGATTTTTCGTGCACGCCACGTGTTCGGAAAAATCCAAGTTTTGATACTTTGGTTGCAATAGATTGCAAATTCCATAAAATTGTGTGTGTGATATGTTTTCAAAGCAATAAATATAATTGAACAAATTTCCTTGCTTCGAAACATTTTGATTGCACTTGTCTTATCATTATCAACTATTAAGGCTATATTTTTTCCCTTTGGTCGAAAGGTGCAATTCCGCACATTCTTATTTTAAACCGAAAAATCGTTTGTTTTATTTCGGAACGATTACTCACCCCCCTCTAAGCGTAGCCAAGTAGTCTAACAGGTGGTATCACGATCCCGGTTCATTTTTTACGAAAATTGTGTGGATTTGTGCCAATTATTAGGTCACAATGGCTTTTGCGCCTAAGGGGGCTTATAATAGAGCACCGATATTCAACGGCGACCATTTCGACTATTGGAAAAGTATTATGAGGATTCACATTAATTCTTTTGATAGTGAAGTTTGGAACACCATTGAAAACCGTCTCTTGGTTCCGACAAATACCGATTTAAATGGTGTGGTAACAAACAAGCCTATGGCACAATGGAGTGATGATGATAAGAAGAAAGTGAACTATGATGCGAAAGCTCAAAACATCTTAATCTCCTCTTTGGGGATTGACCAATTCTATCATGTTTCACATTGTAGTTCGGCAAAGGAAATGTGGGAGACATTAATTACTCACTTTGAGGGTATTAATGAAGTCAAGAATCTAAAATAAACACTTTGACACAAGAGTTTGAGCTTTTTTGCATGCGTGATGGTGAAACCATCGCGGAAATGCAACAAAGATTCTCTAAAATCAAACACAAATTGCATGGTCATGGAAATCCTATTGCAAACGGGGTTGCTACTAATAAAATCTTATGGTGCTTGTCTAGGATTTGGCAACCTAAGGTCACCGCCATCAAAGAAGCGAATGACCTTTCACAATTGAGCCTTACAACGCTATTCGGAAAGATTGAGGAGCATGAGCAAGTGCTTATGTCCTTGGAGAAGCATGAGAAAGGATACAAGAAGGAAAAGCATACGGAGAAAGAAAAAGAGAAAGATAGGAAGTCCATTGCTCTAAAGGCTTCCATATCAAAGTCGAAAATTTTTGAACAAGAGCAAAGTAGCACAAGCAAACATGACTCCAATGATGAAGAAATGGGGTTGTTCATGAAGCGCTACAATAGATATGTGAGGAAGAATGAGATAAGATCCTCCGACGATAACCTTAAAAAGTTTAGGAGAGATAGTGGTGACCGGAAGAATGAGGGTGGTAAGTACTCCAAGAAAGGGACATGCTATGAATGTGGACAAGTTGGTCACTTCAAGGCCGATTGTCCAAAGCTCAAGAGAAAAGAGAATGAGTCACCTAAATTCAAAAAGGGGAGCAAAGGGAAGAAGGCCTATGTGGCTTGGGAGAGTGGTAGTTCTTCATCTTCCACTTCATTGAGTTTGAGTTAAAGCGATGAAGACGAATTGGCTAATATGTGCTTCACCACTCGACCCCATAAGAAGAAAGAGAAAGCTCCTAAAAAGGTAAACCAAAACCTATCTAATTCATATACTTTACTTGAGTACCATGACTTGCAATTGGCATTTGAAAAATTGCATAGTGAAACTAAGAAAGCTTTCAAGAGGTTAAAATAAATCATGAAAGTTAATAAAACTCTTGAAAAGAAAGTTTCCGAAACGGTCAACGTGAAAGTAATTGTAATATTTATTTGCTTTTATTGTTGTGGTAAAGGTCACACCATTGCTAAATGTCATGCTAGGAAAATGTTGGTACCTAGAGGCATGTTGCAATGGATGCCCAAACCCAACAAAGACTATTTACCTCACCATATAGGACCCAATAAAAATTGGGGACCTCTCTCTCATGTCTAAAAATGTAGGAAAAGTGTCTTGACAAGCTAGAAAGGAAATGGTTCCTAGATAGCATTGTTCGAGGCACATGACCGGTGATGCATTTCTCTTCATTGAGTTCAAGTCAAAGGGGAAAGGATACGTCACTTATGGAGACAACAATCGAGGAAACATATTTCGTGTAGGTACCGTGGGTAATCCTTCTACTATTACCATATCTAATTTCATTCTTGTAGATAGCCTTAAGCATAATTTACTAAGTGTTGCTCAACTTTGTGACAAAGGGTTTAAAATCAATTTCAAACCAACCTTTTGTTCAATTGAGAGCAATAATGACAAGGATGTTGTGCTTAAAGCTATTAGACACAAAAATATGTATATGCTTGATCTAGAAGATAATAGCCTAGGTAGTGCTAAGTGTCTTAGGACTAGGAATGATGAATCTTGGTTATGGCATAAGAGACTAGCACACTTGAATTTTGACTTACTAAATAAAATAGTATCCAAAGACCTTGTCGTCGGCATTCCAAAAATGAAATTTTCAAAAGATTACTTATGTGATGCTTGCCAAATGGGTAAGCAAACCACGGCTTCTTTTAAATCTAAAAAGATGATTTCAACAACAATGCCTTTGGAACTTATCCATATGGATCTTTTTGGTCCATCAAGGACTGAAAGCCTTGATGGAAACTATTATGAACTTGTGATTGTTGATGACTATTTTAGGTATTATTGGACACTATTTCTATCTAGTAAGAGTGATACATTATCCGATTTTAAAAAGTTTGCCAAGATGATTCAAAACAAACTTAGCCTTAAGATTACTACTATTAGAAGTGATCATGGGGGTGAGTTTGAAAATGCGAAATTTGAAAAGTTTTGTTCAAAATATGGTATTGACCATAACTTCTCCGCTCCACGTACTCAGCAACAAAATTGAGTAGTGGAGAGGAAGACGGGGTCTCATATCTAGGAGTTCCTAGGTAGGGCTGTCACGGGATAGGGTCTAGGTGCAAGACAAGTAGTGCGGCTACGTTGGTCGTTTCACTAGAACTATTATAGTGAGTTCACTCCTGGGTATCCCTCAGACTAGGGCAGTTGCGCCTGTTGTTCCCTATGTTGTCATACATTTTGATCAAACAACATGTTGAGCAAGATGTCTTGACATCTTGCCAACAAAGGACTGTGACATGTTGCTTTAGCACAAGCATACCAAAGTAGAAATTCAAAACACTCTAATTTGCTATCACAGTCGCTCAAAGTTTCAGTTTGTTAATTACTTAGAGATGAAGCAACAACGGCCAAGTTGAAGTATATCTCTTTAGTAAGTTTGTTATGGCGTGTTTTTATCTTTGAAGATTTAAAATCCAAACAAATATTGTTTGTTACAAGATCATCCAAACAAATAATAAATCAGAAAGTTATTTGTTTGCGTGCGCTAGGAAGTTTTTTTGGAAGAGCTTTAAGAAGTTAACAAAAACAAATATTTTATCTTGTAAAAGATAAAAGATTTATTCTCAACAAACTTCAACAAACTTTCCTATTCTTTACCTAAACTCTATCTGAGTTTGAAAGCTATAAATAGACACTCAAGCATTGAAGCAAAGTACGACTCAAGATTATAGTTTAAGCCCCAAGTTTTTTTGAGTCCTTTTTTATTGTTTATTGTTGTTGTCGTTGTGGTTAATGTGCTGTTTTTGCACGAGTTCAACGAGCTCTAAGTCGTTCCTCCAATTGGGTTAATTGGTTGAGGGAGAGTCACATATTTAGGGGGAGTCCTAAATAATTTCATTCGGGTAGTTTAGTGAGACCTAGAATTACAATTGACATCAGAGCAGGCACCTTGCCTGTTTAGGGTGAGCTCTAGAGAACTAAATTCTATTCCCCAAGGATATTGACAAAGATGGAGGTTCTTGCCACAAACCACCATTGTTGAATGGTGCTAATTATGATTATTGGAAGGGTAAGATGATTGTCTTCCTAAAATCACTTGGAAGAAGTACTTGGACCTCTATTAGAAAAGGTTGGACACCACCTACTATGACCACCAAAGAAGGAACATCTAGTCAAGAACTCAAGGATGAAGATTCATGGACTAAAGAAGAGCTAGAAGCTGCTGAAGCTAATGACAAAGCCTTGAATGCCATATTTAATGGTGTTGACAGACATGTATACAAACAAATCAATGCGTGTCTTGTTGCTAAAGATGCGTGGACTATGCTGCAAAACACTTATAAAGGAACTTCTAAGGTAAAGGTATCCAAACTTCAACTTATTAACAATAAATTTGAGACTATGAAATTGGGAGAAGATGAGACAATCCATGAGTTCTACTCAAGAATTCTAGACCTTACAAATGAAGGTACGAAAAACACAAGAAGGGGGGGTTGAATTGTGTTTTTGTGTTTTTAAAAACTTCTTTAAGTTCTGCAAACTTATCAGAAGCACCAGCGGATAAACAAACACAATTAACGCTAACACGAATAAAAGAGATTAGAGAGAGAGAGACGAGACAAGCAATTTTATACTAGTTCCTCTCACAAACCGAGAGTAGTCCAGTCCCCTTGCACTTCCAAGGGATTTCACTATAATCACTTAGATTACAAAATGCTCAAACACACTAGTAAGAGGCTTCCTAATGCTCAAGCTCTCAAGCAAGAGACTTCCTAACACAAAACAAAAGATATAGTTATAGTGATGAACACTTGATGTTAAAATCAAGGGTTCTCAAAGAGTACAACAAAACTGAAAAGACTCTAACAATTGATTCCTAAGAAAACAGATTGTCAGAAGCACAAATGAAATAAGTTCAGAAGCAGTGCTTGCAGTCTTGTATAAAACAGAGTAAGTGTTGTAGCTTTTGTATTTTGCGTCTCACTATCTTCAAAAATTTGTTCTCTACTTATATGCAAGAAGACAATAGAGACGTTTGAGGATACTTACCGTTGCAGAGGTCATTTTCACGCTAGCTGTGCAAGGACAAAAGTAACATGGGATATTTGCCATTTCTGGTAATGCTTATCCATTCATTCCTTTTGTATGAGAATATTCGCCCATATGAAGTAAAATAGTACTAACGTCATTATCCTGATGAAAAGAATGTTGTACTATGATTTCACAATCAATCACAGCCTTTCAATTCAAATGATTTCCAATCATTGAATTACTACCAGTTAACACTGACGTTATCTGGCAAGTCATTCAATGTTTATGTACCCAACATAACTTATGATTCCTCAGCTTCTGAAACTCAAGACCTTCAGACTCAACATAGCTTCTGAGTTAACCAGCTTATGACTTGGAGTAACTTCTGACTAATGTTGCTTCTGATATCATTGCTAGCGCTTGTTTTAGAGCTTCTAACATAAAATGTGATTTTTTAAATATTCATTTTAACCTGCACACTTAGATAAAATATTAAAATACCCTATTGTTCATTAATACTTTGTAATCATCAAAATCTTAAGGACTTGGTCAAAACCACTTTTGTTCCAACAATCTCCCCCTTTTTGATTGATGACAAACTTAGTATTAATTAACAATGGTTATTATTTTAATTTTCCAAGTTTTTACTTAGGTTTACAAGTTTTGCAAACTTCCCCTAAGTTTAACTGTGAATAATTAAAATAGTATAAAAACATACTTTTATTTTGACTCAAATTTGTCATAATTTGACTCTTGGAGACTAGTTTTGTAAGCTCTCCCCTTGAGTCTGATAATAGATGAAAAAATTGCACTCTTTTCATTTATCATCATATGAGAAATTTGGTTCAATATAAACTTATGTTCTCCATAAAGAATATAAACAGAACTTAAATCAAATAAGACTGTAAATGGTTGCTATCAGTTGGTTTCAGTTCAGTGCTTTGTATAATTTAAATTAATGACTCTTACTCCCCCTTTTGTCATCAAATAAAAACAGTTTTATAAAAAGAAGTAAAGACATTAATATCACTTAAAAGATTAGTCAAAGCACAACTTTCAAACAGACAAGTCAGTGGACGGTTGCAACAGTATCATAAATGACATTTTGAAAAACCTCGTGACTTAAAAATTTGAAAGTCTATAAAAGCAATATGGCATCAAGTTCAATTTACTCAACACTTCCACACATTATAGTCAGAATAATGGATAAGGATAGAAGAGCAAACAAAGGTAAAATGCCACAAGAAGTGAAGAAAGAAGAATCACCATCAAAATCCAAACCAAAAGAAAAGAAGTTGAAGGGAGAAGGTTCTTCTTCAGCTCCATTGAGAAGAAGTAATAGACTCAGATCAAAAGCAGCACCAAAAGAACCGTTGTATATTACACTCTCTTCTAATTCTGATTAAATTGATTCTGATTATGCAGAATTTCTCAGAACATATGATCCAAAACTTAATGAGGGTTCATAATCCCCTTCTGATTCTGATAGGCCAGATTCTGATTTTATATGAGGTTCTTAGAGAATTATCATTCTCCAACAGTGAACTCAAGCTCTGGTAGTTCTCAAAAATCAGATGTAGATTCTAAATAGAAGTAGGATCTCATGTACTAATAATTCTTTTATAATCAATAAAAACTTCATGGTTTATGTTTTGAATGTTTCTATTATTTCTTTGTGCTTTTATATTCAAAACAGATTTGAAAACATTTTCAAAAACATGTTAAGCAATAAAAATAAACATAAACAAACAGATAATGCCAAACATAATAATAATAAAGCAAGTAGATGTTCATGCAAAAATAAAGTAAAACATGTTCAAATATTACAACCATAATAATATTCAAAAAGAAATGTGCTCAGACATAGAATCCTAGGTTTGAGATGAAGAAGGGTTGGGTAACAGCCTTGACTCAATCAGGTTCAGCAGCTTCTCAAACTTTTTATCTGACTTCTCAGCATTTTTATCCAAAGTTTCCTTTAGATCCTTCTGATTAGCCTTGACTTCATTTAACCCAGCTTCCAAAGAGATAAGCTTGTCTTTTTGTTCCTTCTGTACTTCTTCAATCTTCAAAACCTTGTCTGATCATCAGCACTTGAACTTGTTATAACCATCTCAGCAGACTCTTCACCATCATATCTGTTCACATCACTCAGCTTCATCATCTTTCTCTCATATTCCATAAGAATCATATCCTCACGAGAGCAACTTGTAAGAGTAAATTTCTGTTTCTGAGGGGATTTGCCAAAGGCATTCTCAGATTCATCACAAAACTTCAAATGTTCAAAAGTCAGCTGTTCAACATATTTCTTCTTCAAAGCAGCCATAATCAACCTCTGATAACCATCTATTTCATTAATCTTTTCCACACTCTGACTAGGCATGATAGCATGAGATGATTTCAAAAGATGTAATCTTCTAATATCATTATTAATAAGCCTATCCAGAATCTCAATACTAGACACAGTGTTATTGGAATGTTGAGACACTATGTTGTCAAGTATAGATTGATAAGAAATTTCTGGTTCAGAAAAGGTTTGACATAAGTTTTGTGGCTCAGAAATTGTTGACATATGGATTGGGGATGATGGAGGTGAAGTGACAGTATAGAGAGGTTCAGAATCATCTTCTATCAAACGATCAATGATTTGAATAGTTGGCTTAGAAGGAGACGATTGTTTGACAGATGTATCTTTATAGTTGGGAGGAGGAGAAAGTTCAGATTCTGATGAAGATTCAAAACTTAAATTAGTAACAACATTAAAGATTTTCTCCTTGATTTCATCTAACTTAGTTTTCTTCTCCTCAAAGATTGGTTTGGATGGAGTTTCTGGTAAGTTAGAAGATTCAACATTAATGGTTTGAGGTGATAGGTGTTCAGACAAAACTTCTAGTATTGAAGGTTCAGTTAAAAGTTCAGTTGTTGTTGGTTTGGGTAAAGGCTTATCTACAACAACAGGATCAGATGAAGATTTAGGGGACGAAGCAACAACATTCCTAGGTTTAACAGTCCTAGATTGAGAATTTGTATGCTCATTAATAATGTTTTCAGAAGACATACCTTGATTCTGCATTTGATTCTGGCTTGCTTCTTCTTCTTTTTGCTTCTTATACCTTCTTCTATTTGCTTCAAATGGTTCTACATCAGTTTCTTCTTCTTCTTCTTCTTCTTCTTCTGAAACCACCAATTTTCTCTTGTTTCTTTTCCTATCATTCATTTTCTTTGTTCTAGCTTCTTTTTCTTTTTCTTGGATTTCTCTTTCTATATCATCCAAAATAGATACACCAGCATTCTTGTTTTTCTTCAAAATTCTATCTCTCTTCACCACAGACTTCATCACAAAATCTTGCTTTTTATCAAAGCCAAGTTTGGTGATATCCACCTCATTTCCAGCAGTTTCAACACCATACTTTTCTCAACAACGCATTTCAGATGCGTGCTTTTGAACTTCATTGTATCCTTTGCAATAGAATACTTCTTCTGTTTCTGTAGATTTGCTAAAGGAGCAACATCAGGAACTAGTAACGATGATGCAGCTTGAGTAGAAGTTCCAGTAGGAGCAGAAGATGACGAAGCCATTTGTTGGAGGTTAGGATTTTGGTAATGCTAGAGAGATGAGAAAAAAACTGAAGCGTTGGAGGTTTAGAAGAATATGAAGAGTGTTGGTAGTGAGTGTGCTTGTGTGTAAGTGAGTAACGTGTATGACATGTATATTTTTAGAAAGCAAATAAACAAAAACAAATTACCGCACAAAAGGACAAGAGAGTCATTTTCTAAATAAAGCACTTAATCATCATTAACCAATACTCAAACTAATTACAAATAGACACGTGTATAGAGGTTTATTTAAATAACTGACGCGTTAGTGGACAACATTTAAAAAAGTACAAGACAAAAAAAACTGTTCCACCACCACATCAGAACCATTCTTTGATTTTGATCATTATCAGAAGTAGTTGTCTATCAGAACTTCTGACCTTGAGGTTCTGAAGTCCAACAGCTTCTGATTACCATCAGATTTAAAAACAAAATTTTACTCACAAAAATTAACAATCAGGAACAAACACCATGTTGAGATTTTTCTTAATAAAATCAAATCTTTCAACAGCTAGGGGTTATGTACAGATATCAGCCCATTGTTTTTCAGTTTCAACAAACGTGATATCTATAATCCCTTTTTCAACATAGTCTTTAATAAAATGATGTTTGATCTCAATGTGTTTTGTTCTTGAGTGTAAAATAGGACTTTTAGAAAGATGAATGGCTGCAGTATTATCACAATATAATGGAATATTGGTATTGCTTATATGATAATCCTCTAAATGATATTTCATCCAAATAAGTTGTGTGCAACATTTAGCAGCTGAAATGTATTCTGCTTCTACTGTGGACATAGCAATGGTGGTCTCCCTTTTGCTACCCCAAGAGACAAGATTTTCACCCATAAATTGGCAAATGCCACTTGTTGATTTTCTTTCAAGTTTGTCTCCAGCATAATCAGCATCACAGAATCCATTTAACTCATATTTATTGGATTTCTTATAAAGTAATCCATAACTACAAGTTGCTTTTAGATATCTAAAGATTCTCTTCACACCAGTGAGATGAGATTCTCTAGGATCTGATTGAAATCTTGCACATAAACATACAGAGAATAGAATATCAGGTCTAGATGCAGTTAGATAGAGTAGAGAACCAATCATACCGCTGTAAGCTTTCTGATCAACTTTGCCTTCAGATTCATCCAGATTTATGCTTGTGGTTGGATGCATAGGAGTGTTCATAGGCTTGCAATCTTCCAAGTTAAATTTCTTTAGAAGCTCTCTAGTATATTTGGTTTGATGAATGTAAGTTCCTTCCTTTGTTTAATTGATTTGTATACCAAGGAAGTACTTCATTTCTCCCATCATACTCATTTCAAATTCTTCCTCCATTAGCTTTGAAAAATTCTTGCATAAAGAAGCATTGGTTAATCCAAACACAATATCATCAACATATATTTGAACAATTAGGATGTCTTTCTTCAAGGTCTTCCTGAATAATGTGCAGTCAACTTGCCCTTTCTCAAAACCATTACTAACTAAGAAGTTACTTAGTCTCTCATACCAAGCTCTAGGAGCTTGTTTAAGACCATAAAGTGACTTCTTTAGTTTAAAAACATGATCAGGTTTTTGAGCGTCTTCAAATCCAGGAGGTTGTTTGACATAAACTTCTTCAGTAATAAACCCTTTGAGAAATGCACTTTTCACATCCATTTGATATAGTGTGATACCATGATTAACTGCATAGGATAGAAACAATCTGATTGCATCCAATCTAGCAAATGGAGCAAACGTTTCTTTGTAATCAATTCCTTCTTGTTGACTATAACCCTGTGCAACTAATCTTGCTTTGTTTCTTGTAACTTCTCCTTTTTCATTCAGCTAGTTTCTGAAAACCCACTTAGTTCCAATAATGTTTTTATCCTTTGGTCTTGGAACCAAATTCCAAACATCATTCCTTTCAAACTGATAAAGTTCATCTTTCATAGCTAAGACCCAAGCTTCATCCTTTAAAGCTTCATCAACATTTTTAGGTTCAGTGATAGAAACTAAACACACCATTGAATCCTCATTTTGAAAGCTTGATCTAGTTCTTCTAGGACTATCTTTGTTGCCTAGAATTAACTCTTGTGGATGAGAAGACTTGTATTTGAAGGAGTTCTTTTTGATTACTTCTTCTTTCTCAGCATCAGATTCACTATCATCTTGAAATGTTGCAACAGCTTCAGAAGTAGCTTTATCTTGTTTATCAGAAGCTAATTCAGGTTCTGAACCTGTGTGAACTTCTGAACTTTCTTCTTCTGCTACCTGTTTATCTGCAATTATTTCAATGTGCTCTGATTTTTCATCATCAGGCTCTTTATCATCAAATTTTACATGCATAGACTCTTCAACTGTATTAGTTTCAGAGTTATACACCCTGTATGACTTTGAATGCTCAGAATATCCAATAAAGATACCCTTGGATGCTTTAGAGTCAAATTTCTTTAAATGGATTTTTGTATTCAAGATACAACAAGTACATCCAAATTGATGAAAATAAGAAATATCAGGTTGTCTTCCTTTGAACAATTCATATGTTGTTTTATTCAACATAGGTCTGATGTAAATCCTATTTTGAATATAACAAGCTGTGTTTACTGCTTCTGCCCATAAATACTTAGCCAAATTATTTTCATGCATCATGGTTCTGGCCATCTCTTGTAAAGATCTATTCTTTCTTTCTACAACTCCATTTTGTTGTGGAGTTCTAGGAGAAGAGAATTCACGAAGAATTCCATGATTTTCACAAAAGATTTCAAAAGGTTCGTTTTAAAATTCACCACCATGATCACTTTTGACATTAACAATTTTCAAACCTTTTTCAACTTGTATTTGAGTGCAGAAAGTACTAAACACATAATATGTATCATCCTTAGATCTGAGGAAATTAACCCAAGTCCATCTACTATAATCATCAACTATGACAAGTCCATACTTCTTACCATTTATTGAAGCAGTGCTAACTGGTCCAAATAAATCAATGTGAAGAAGTTCTAAAGGTCTAGAGGTAGAAACAACGTTTTTATCTTTAAAAGAGCTTCTAAAAAGTTTCCCTTTTTGACAAGAACCACAGATTGAATCTGAGTGATATTTCAAGTTAGGTAGGCCTCTCACAAGATTTTGTTTGCTAAGCTTAGAGATTAATCTCCAGTTAGCATGACCCAATTTCTTGTGCCAGACCCACTTCTCTTCACTTAGAGTCAATAGACAAACAACTTCTTGTTCCATGAGTTCAAAAAGATTGATTTTATAAACGTTGCCTTTCCTCTTTCCTTTAAAAACAATGGACTTATCAGAGTCTCTGTTTACAGTACATGTGTTCTTATTAAACACAACTTCATATCCACTGTCACATAATTGACTTATGCTCAGTAGATTATGAAGTAATCCATCTACTAACAGAACATCAAAAATAGTTGAGAAAGAATTACCAACTGTACCAGTACCTGTTGCGCCGCGAAAATCGCCCGAGCGTATAGGACACTCGGAATGACACAGAGTCGCCACCAAATTTTATTTGTTAAGGAAAATATTGATAAAACCTTAAAAAACAATGGAAAGATGGTCATCGCAACCATTTCCAAGTTCGGGAGTTGGTTATGAAAGGGAAAGGTACTAGCATCCCTTACATCCATTGTACTCAACGGGAACCTCCTAATTAGTTCTAGGGTTTATGGCTTGTAGGGTTTGTTTACTTGATTTTCATATTATTAATTATTTATTTTATTTACAAATATTTAAAAGAAAGAGAAAAATTAAGTTTTTTTTACTATGCTTGACAAGATGTAGAATCTTGCTCCTACGTATCCTCTGGTGCGATGAGAAATTCAAAGCTACGTAGTTCTGGGTACACATTGTTTGTTGGTGTGTTTTAGAGAACGATGTGTTAATCGAATTCTAGTGGTTAAACTCAACTTGTATGCTTGCACGATGGAGGCTTAAGTTTCGTTTGTATCACGTTAGAATTGATTGTATACATGTTCGTTTATGAAAAGAATTTTAATTTGATTTTTTTAAATTGGCCCGAAGGCAAAGATTTAGTTTGATGTGTTGGTATTTTTTAAGGTTTTACTTTAAAAGAATTGTTCTTTATTTAAAGAGCGGAAGGCGGATATCGGTAAACGAAGAGTGCACTAGTCCACCAACTATCCGGGAGAAAAATGTATGTGCATTCATCCTCTCCTTTTTAAACCCACTTTATTATAAAAATAAATTTAATTTTAAAGAGACAAAAATTAATATTTGTAAGTTTTATATTATACTATATACTATTTGAGTATGTTACATATATGTGTTTAATCAAAATAAATCAAATGAACCAAATAGCAAACATGTGGCAGTTATATACAACAACCAAGTGCAATAATATATACATGAAGACTTAAACAGAAAGAAAGAAACATTGAAACCATAAGAACCTGTTTTCCTTCTTCTTCGATTTCCTTTGTGACTGCTACGGTGGAGAATGATTATTAACAATGGTGGAAGGTGGCCATTATGCCTTCTATATTTCTTTCTACCTTGTGTTGTAGAAGTTTTTGTATGTGAATAACTTTTATGGTTTGTGGGGAATTGTTTTATGTAGAGAATTTTTTGTTGTGTAAAATTGTGTAGAAAAGAAGCTCGATTTATAGCTTTGAATTAGGGGTTTAAAACTTGTAAGAATCATTGAGAGATTTGTTTTGTAAATTAGTATGAGCAGATTTTGTTTCTTTTTGTGATTGATTTGCTACAGAAATTAAATTTTAGTGTTAATTATATTTTCTTGCTCTCCAAGACCAAAGATTTAGTCCTTTTCTATTCTGATTCACTTCCTTTTTATTTTTTTTATGTCTTTCTCCTTTTCTTTCTATACAAGTTTATACATTTTTCTTCTTTTTATATATATGTTTTATTTTTATAATTTTGGACAAACAAAAAAAGTGATAATATGTATTACCAAAAATAGAAAAAGTTTCTTGTTAGAAAAATAAATAAAAAAGTTAGTATGATTAATGAGATAAAAAATAAATATACCAAGTGGGGCTTGAACCCATGACCTTTTGCTAGCAATATTTATTAATGGTCTTCTCACCGCCATCTCAACTAATCTGTTATTTTAAAAAGTAAATTGACCAAAAAAATATATACAAAATCAAGTGGGCAAAATTTGGGGTATAACAGCTGCCCCTATTTAAATACCTTTAACCACATTTGTGTGATGGAAGGTAGTTAAATATAAGAAGACCTAAAATTTTGCTTTGTGGAGGTGAAAGCTCGACCATCGCCTCGAAGGTGTTCAGACCTTCAAAGATATCTGTTGCCCCGAAGGGCGCTTAAATCAGGGGTAGGCATTGCCTCGCAAGGTGCCTAAATCTAGAAGCTAGCGATTGTCACCTCGATTCTGATACAAAAGTTGAATAGAGAGGAGGAGGTGTTTTGCTTATACAAACAGATTGAGTTGATTTTTATTTATCAGAAGATGCAGAATAACCAAGCCCATATCCTTTGTTTTTGCTAACACTATAAATCATGGAAGAAACTTTACTCTTACTAACATTTTGTTTAACAAATTCATGAACAACAACCTTCAAGCTCTTTGATGTGATTTGTTACAAGCAACACAACCTTCTTCAAGCTCTTTGATTTTTAGAAGAGATTCATTGTATTGAGTTTGAAGTTGGTCAGATTTTTCTGTAAGCAAGTCAATCTTAGTTTTTAGACTTTTGAAATCATTTGACTTGTTTATGTATTGCTTCATAGTGTCTTTAAGAGGAATCAGAAGATGTTTAGAAAGTTTAGAAATTACCTCATCAATATCATCAGTATCAGATTCATCATCCATATCAGATTCATTATCAGAAGATGTTGTAGCCATTAGAGCTAGATTAGCTTCTTCATCATCATCATCTTCATCTGATAACTTCTCAAGATCTTCAAAAGTTGCCATTAGACTCTTCTTCATTCTGTTTTTGAAGCTGCCCTTTTTCCCTTTATCATTTGATTTTAAATCAAGACAATCAGCAATGAAATGACCAGTCTTTTTGCAGTTGAAGCAACTATTTTTAGAACCATTTTTCTTATCTTTAAGACTTGAACTTTTGTTTCCATAACTCTTAGAACTAGAACTTTTTCCAAACGCTTTGTTGTTCTTGTATTTGTTCCATTTCCTAAACTTTGAGATTAAAGCAAAAAGTTCCTCATCTGATCCATCCTCCTGATCATCTACAGAAGATTCCTCAGCATCAGATTCAATAACCTTAGCATTTAGAGCCTTAGGAGATTTCAAAGTTGCTGGCAGAGCCAATGACTTTGATTTCTTTTTAGGCTCATCAGAAGCTAGTTCCATCTCGTGACTTATGAGTGAACTAGTTAACTCTTCTAGACTTAGAGTATTGAGATCTTTTGCTTCTTGGACAGCAGTGACTTTCGGTCTCAACTTTCATGGTAAACATCTCAGAATCTTCTTCACATGATCAGCAGTTGTATAGCTCTTCTTTAAGACTCCAAGACCTGAAACCAAGATTTTAAACCTTGCATACATTTCTTCAATGTTTTCAGTGTCTTTCATCTTAAACATTTCATACTGATGAACCAGAAGATTTGCTTTTGCTTCTTTCACTTGTTGGTTCCCTTCATAAGTAGCACACAAAGAGTCATAAATACCCTTAGCACTAGATCTGTTTCCAAGTTTCAAAAACTCATCATGAGTGATACATTCAGCAAGTATAGATATAGCTCTGTTATGTCTTTTCCACTCTTTCTTTTGTTCAGCTGTGAATGTCTTCTTAGCAGCTGCAGTAGTTTTGCCATCTTCATCTAGGTGTTCTTGAAAGCTAACACCTTCTTCAATGATACCCCACAAACCTTCATCTTAAGCTATAATGTGTGGATATATTTTGTATTTCCACCATGAAAAGGTTGCTTGATCACCATTGAACTTAGGTGTTTTACTATAGACTCCACCAGATTTCTCTCCTTTTTCACTACTGTAGTCATAGTGAATTTCAGCCTTCTTAGTAACATCAAGTTCTCCAAACATAGTGTTTTTCAGGATCTTTTTGTTTCACTGTTAAGTGATGCGTAACAACCGGAGCTCTAAATACCAATTGAAGGTGCGAAAAACACAAAAAGGGGGGTTGAATTGCGTTTTGGTGTTTTTAAAAACTTCTTTAAGTTCTGCAAACTTATCAGAAGCACCAGCGGATAAACAAACACAATTAACGCTAACACGAATAAAAGAGATTAGAGAGAGAGACGAGACAAACAATTTTATACTGGTTCCTCTCACAAACCGAGAGTAGTCCAGTCCCCTTGCACTTCCAAGGGATTTCACTATAATCACTTAGATTACAAAATGCTCAAACACACTAGTAAGAGGCTTCCTAATGCTCAAGCTCTCAAGCAAGAGACTTCCTAACACAAAATAAAAGATATAGTTATAGTGATGAACACTTGATGTTAAAATCAAGGGTTCTCAAAGAGTACAACAAAACTGAAAAGACTCTAACAATTGATTCCTAAGAAAACAGATTGTCAGAAGCACAAATGAAATAAGTTCAAAAGCAGTGCTTGCAGTCTTGTATAAAACAGAGTAAGTGTCGTAGCTTTTGTATTTTGCGTCTCACTGTCTTCAAAACTTTGTTCTCTATTTATATGCAAGAAGACAATAGAGACGTTAGAGGATACTAACCGTTGCAGAGGTCATTTTCACGCTAGCTGTGCAAGGACAAAAGTAACATGGGATATTTGCCATTTCTGGTAATGCTTATCCATTCATTCCTTTTGTATGAGAATATTCGCCCATATGAAGTAAAATAGTACTAACGTCATTATCCTGATGATAAGAATGTTGTACTATGATTTCACAATCAATCACAGCCTTTCAATTCAAATGATTTCTAATCATTGAATTACTACCAGTTAACACTGACGTTTTCTGACAAGTCATTCAGAGTTTATGTACCCAACATAGCTTCTGAGTTAACCAGCTTCTGACTTGGAGTAACTTCTGACTAATGTTGCTTCTGATATCATTGCTAGCGCTTGTTTCAGATCTTCTAACATCAAATGTGATTATTTAAAAATTCCTTTTAACCTGCACACTTAGATAAAATATTAAAATACCCTATTGTTAATTAATACTTTGTAATCATCAAAATCTTAAGGACTTGGTCAAAACCACTTTTGTTCCAACAACAAACTCACCCTTTATCCTAGGAGAAAGGATACCAACTGAGAAAATAGCAAGGAAAATACTCAGATCTCTACCAAAGAAGTTTGACATGAAGGTAACTGCTATTGAAGAAGCTCAAGATATTAGTACAATCAGCTTAGATGAATTACTTGGCTCACTGCAAACCTTTGAGATGGGCTTGAATGATAAAACTGGGAAAAAGAACAAAAATATTGCTTTTGCATCCAACACTGAAGAGAATAAAGATCAAACTTCAAGGGATATCAATGATAGTGTGTTGGAAGCCGTCAACTTAATCAGTAGATAGTTTAGTAAATCATTCAGAAGGTATGACAGAAAACCTAGACAAAATGTCATAGACAACTCGTTTGGCAAGTTGACTGATCAACCTAGAAGAAGAAATTCTCAGAAAAAATCAACTGATGAAGACAAGCCAAAAAGGAATGAAAAATGTCATGAATGTGAAGGCTATGGTCACTACAGAGCTGAATGTCCGAACTATCTAAGAAAACAGATGAAAAGCATGAATGTATCTTGGTCAGATGATGACTCAGAAAGTGATAGTAGTGATGATGAGACTGCAAATAGTGTCATTGCCTTCTCAGGCAAATTCATTAATGATGACCTAGATGGTGAAGATATGGTAGAAAAGTACAAAGTTCTACACACAAAATATCATGAAGCTCTACCAAAAATTGAAGAACAAAAGGCAACCATCATTGACTGAGAAAGAAAAGATCACAAATACTATCTCTGTCCTAGCTAAGGAAAACATCCTATTGAAAACTAAGATAGACAATATGGCAGACTCCATTAGGATGTTGAAGAATAGCTCAGATATGATAGATCCAATCCTTGAAGCAGGCAAATCCCGCAAGAATTCAAATGGTTTAGGTTTTGTTAATTCCAAACATGCAAAATCCCTAAAACCAAGTTATTCCAAAACCAACAAAATTGTTATAAAAAACAGTACACTATATAACAACCTGTTAAGCAAATCGTCTCATTCTTTGCGCAAAAACATTAAAGTTAAGAAACTTGGTTAGAAATGTTATTATTGTGGAATGGTTGGACATATCGGATCGGTTTTCTACAAGCTACATGGTTATCCATATGACAGAAGACCCAGAGCAAAAAGAAATCCTTGTGCTAATAATCCAAACGTAAAGGTGTGGAAGCCCAAAACTAGAATAATCCGTCTAATTGATCATACGTCTCTCAAAGTAACCTCAAGAGACGACTGGTATTTTGATAGTGCTTGTTCTAAACACATGACTGGAGAAGAAAACTACTTAACTGAGGTCAAACCAGCGAAAGGAAACAAATATGTGACTTTCGGAGATGGAGTTAAAGGAAAAATAAAAGGCACAATAAAGCTTCTATATCCAGACTCACCTAGTCTCAATAATGTTCTACTTGTTGAAGGTCTAACTAAAACTTAATCAGCATAAGCCAGTTATGTGATCAAGGAATGAAGGTAAACTTTAACAGAGGAGAATGCACAGTAAGTGACAGAGATCAATCACTTATCATGAAAGGAATAAGATCAAGAGACAACTGTTACATGTGGATCTCTTAAGCTCAAGATCAGGTGTTAAGCTGTGTGATTACCAAAGTGGATGAAACTAAACTGTGGCATCAAAAACTTGGCCACCTACACCTTAAAGGTATGAAAAGGATAATGACAGAAGAAGCTGTCAGAGGACTGCCAAATCTTAATATTGAAGAAGGAAGAATCTGTGGTGAATGTCAGATAGGGAAGCAAACCAAAGTGTCACACAAAAAGCTTCAACTAGAGTATTGGAACTTCTTCACATGGATCTAATGGGACCAATGCAAACTGAAATTCTGGGAGGAAAAAGATATGCTTTTGTTTGTGTAGATGACTACTCAAGGTACACATGGATCGATTTCTTAAAAGACAAATCAGAAACATTTGAAGCCTTTGAAGAATTATGTAAAAGAATCCAGAGAGAAAAAGGTCTTGATATTTTAAGAATCAGGAGTGATCATGGTAAAGAATTTGAAAACTTTAAATTCACAGAATATTGTGTATCTGAGGGAATAACTCAAGAATTCTCTGCACCCATTACGCCCCAACAAAATGGTATTGTGGAAAGAAAAAATAAAACTCTACAAGAGTGTGCTAGAGTTATGCTACATGCCAAAAAACTCCCTTATCATTTTTGGGCAGAAGCAATGAGCACTGCTTGCTATATCCACAACAGAGTCACTCTCAGACCAGGAACAAACACAACTTACTATGAGCTATGGAAAGGAAAGAAACCTAATGTCAAACATTTCCATGTCTTTGGAAGTAAGTGCTACATCTTGATTGACAGAGAACAAAGAAGGAATCTTGATCCTAAGAGTGAAGAAGGATTATTCCTAGGGTACTCAACTAACAGTAGAGCCTATAAAGTATATAACCTCCGCACAAAAAATATGATGGAGTCCATAAATGTCAACATAAACGACAAATTGGAAGAAACTGCTCTCAGTGATGATGAAGACACTCCAACCAAAAGCTCAAAACCAGTAGAACAGACTGTTGAGCAAGATGACACTGACGAGCAACCAACTCAGAATAAAGGTCCATCAACCAGAATCCAAAAGAATCATCCTACAAATAACATTATAGGAGATGTACGTAAGGGTGTCACCACCAAATCAAGGGAAGTAATCTCCAACACTTGCTTCATATCCATGATTGAACCAAAAAATGTCAAGGAAGCCTTGACAAATGAATTTTGGATAAATGCAATGCAAGATGAACTATGTCAATTCAGAAGACAAGAAGTTTGGGAACTTGTACCAAGACCCAAGGATGCTAACGTCATAGGAACCAAATGGGTGTACAAGAACAAATCTGATGAAACTGGTATTGTCACCAGAAACAAAGCACGATTAGTCGCACAAGGCTACACATAGGTAGAGGGTGTAGACTTTGGAGAACATTTTCCCCAGTAACACGGCTTGAATCAATAAGACTACTACTCAGTATCTCATGCATGATGAAGTTCAAACTGTATCAGATGGATGTAAAAAGTGCCTTCCTGAATGGTTATCTGAATGAAGAAGTATATGTAGAGCAACCCAAAGGCTTCTCAGATCCCAATTTTCCCACTCACGTATACAAATTCAAGAAAGCTTTATATGGTCTAAAACAAGCTCCAAGAGCATGGTATGAAAGACTCAATCAATTTCTCCTCAGAAGTGGGTATATCAAAGGTGGAACTGACGAAACTCTATTTGTGAAGAATGATAGAGGAAAACTGATGATTGCTCAAATCTATGTTGATGACATTGTGTTTGGAGGGATGTTAGACAAAATGGTGAAGCACTTTGTTGAACAAATGAAGTCAGAATTTGAAATGAGTCTTGTAGGAGAACTCACATACTTCCTTGGACTACAAATCAAACAAATGGAAGACAGCATATTTATTTCACAAAGCAAATATGCTAGGAGAATTGTAAAGAAGTTTGGATTGGAAAATGCCACACACAAAAGAACACCAACTACAACTCATAAAAAATTAAGCAAAGATGAGAAAGGTGAAGATGTTGATCAAAGTCAATACAGGAGCATGATTGGAAGCTTATTATATCTCACTGCCAGTAGACCTGATATCACGTTTGCTGTGGGAGTTTGTGCTAGATACCAAGAAAAACCTAAAGCTAGTCACCTTCTACAAGTCAAGAGAATCATCAAGTATGTTAAAGGCACGTGTGATTATGGAATTCTCTATACACATGATACTAATCCCAACCTAGTAGGATATTGTGATGCTGATTGGGCAAGAAGTGCAGATGATTGAAAAAGCACCTCAGGTGGATGCTTCTTTCTTGGAAACAACCTGGTTTCTTGGTTCAGTAAGAAACAAAACTGTGTATCATTATCTACAGCAGAGGCTGAATACATTGCTGCCGGAAGTAGTTGTAGTCAACTCCTATGGATGAAATAGATGCTAAAAGAGTATGATTTCAAGCAAAATGTCATGACACTATACTGTGACAATTTGAGTGCAATCAATATTTCAAAAAATCCAGTACAACACAGCAGAGCAAACCACATTGATATTAGACATCACTTCATAAGGGAGTTAGTTGAAGATAAAGTTGTGAACCTGGAGCATGTAATTACTGAAAAACAATTAGCAGACATCTTTACCAAATCCCTTGATGCAAATCAATTTGAAAAATTAAGAGAAGACCTTGGTGTGTGTTTACATGATGACAAGTAGCAATTAATGGGACGGTGTACAATGTAAAATCTTCTCATTCATCATACCACTTACATTGTACACCAACACACTCCACTAACATTCATCACTACTTTTCTCTCACCACACAATATAATTCGTCAATCTCTTGAAAAACTTTTCGCTTTCCACAAAGTTCAAATCCTCACATAACTCTCCAAACTCATTTGTCTGTTGAAAAACTCCATCACTACACGAAGAACAATGTTCAACACAAGAAAATCACAACTACCAACTCCAAGAATGAATCGCCATGGTGTTAAGATGATGGGCGCGGAAGGAACGAAACAGTCGAATGAAAACCCTTTGGAAAAACCAACTATGAGGCAGAAGAGTGTAATCAGAAGAGTCAGGATTCATAAGAAGAGGAATCTCAATTCTACTAGTCCTGAAGAGACTTGCACAAAGAGGAACAAGGATGGAAAGAAATAAACATCAAACATAAGGAAGATGAAGAACTTCATGTCTAATACTGAGTCAGAACCAAAAGTTGCACAAAATGCTTCTGACAACATGCCATCTAAGACAAACAAAACCACAGAGAAGGAAGAATCGCAAGGGTCACCAGAAAAATCTGACACTTCCACCAGTAATATCTATTTTCACTCCATCAATTATGCATTACAATGGCGTTATATTAAGCAGAGAAAAATTGTTCAAAATAAAGAATTTTGTTTTGAAGCTATGAAGGACGAGGAAACAATCTCGTTGTTTGTAGCAGCTGATTTGATGAAGACAGTGACTAACATTAGACATTGCTATCCAAGTCTTGTACGAGAATTCATTGCCAACTTGTCTCTTGATTGCACAACCCCTGGTTCAGAAGAATATCACAAAGTGTTTGTCAGAGGGAAGATCATTAACTTCTCTCCTATATTAGTGGATTAGTATCTTGAAAGAAAGACAAATTTATTATCTCAAGACACAAGAACTACTGATCAGATTACACATGAAATAACAACGGGAAAAATCCAACATTGGCCTACTGAAAATGTACTTCCAAGTCTCTACTTATGTACAAAATATTCTCCCCTATACAAGATTGCAATCAACAATTGGACACCCACCAACCATCAAAGCAACATCACAGAACCTCTAGCAAGATTAATCTATCTCATAGGAACTAAAACAAGATAGACTTTGGGAGTTTTGTCTTTGAGCAAACAATGAAACATGCAAGAACATTCTCCAAAAGGTTACCAATAGCATTTCCATCTCTCATAACTGGAATCATTCTGAACCAACACCCTGATATTCTGAGGAAAAGTGATAAAGAAAGCACTCAGACAACACATATATCCTTCAACAACAAGAAGCCAACTGACAAAAACATCAAGGACCCACATGTTGACAAACCAGGGACATCCAACTCTCTGCCATTTGCAACAAGACAAGAGGTAATTTCTGAGCTTTTATTAACATCTAAGGCTTTGACTGAAACTATACGGATCACCACTCAGAAGAAAGAAAAACTAGATACTTTGATAAGATATCTACAAGAACAAGAGGCTATGAGTACAGAAAGCAGTGAGAGTTTTGGTGAGAGTAAGGCAGAAAGTGAGGACAGCAGCTCCCACTCAGAGTAAACACAAGCTATAAAGACCACCCACAGGGGGAGTAACAACATTTTTTAATTTTAATTTTCCTGCTGCTGCTATCTTTTTCAAATGGTCTGTAATACTATTTTGTGGTATCTCTATATGCCAAGCACATTTATGGCCTTATGTGCCAGGTACTGATATAATCACTAAGTGATTAATTTTGTCTATGATTTAGACTTTATTAGTGTTATCCTTGGGTACTTTATTTGGACCAAAGGATTTATCCGCTGCAGCCCACTTTGAGGCTTTATAAGGCTTAAGTGCATTAGCTAACTAATACCTAATCTGGTACGACTGGTTAAGGTATATCAACATTGAAGATTTATTTCTAGTAGCCTAATCTGGCTCATTAACAGAAGACAGTCATTGCAGCAAGACAAATATGTTGTTTGACAAAATTTGACAAAGGGGGAGATTGTTGTTCACTATGTTGTCATACATTTTGATCAAACAACATGTTGAGCAAGATGTCTTGACATCTTGCCAACAGAGGACTGAGACATGTTGCTTCAGCAGAAGCATACCAGAGTAGAAATTCAAAACACTTGAATTTGCTATCACAGTCGCTCAAAGTTTCAGTTTGTTAATTACTTAGAGATGAAGCAATAAACCTCCAACGGTCGAGTTGAAGTATATCTCTTTAGTAAGTTTGTTATGGCGTGTTTTTATCTTTCAAGATTTAAAATCCAAACAAATATTGTTTGTTACAAGATCAACCAAACAAATAACAAATCAGAAAGTTATTTGTTTGTGCGCGCCATGAAGTATTTTTGGAAGAGTTTGAAGTAGTTAACAAAAACAAATGTTTTATCTTGTAAAAGATAAAAGATTTATTCTCAACAAACTTCAACAAACTTTCCTATTCTTTAGCTAAACTCTATCTGAGTTTGAAAGCTATAAATAGACACTCAAGCATTGAAGCAATGTATGACTCAAGATTATAGTTTAAGCCCCAAGTTTTATTGAGTCCTTTTTCATTGTTTATTGTTGTTGTCATTGTCGTTGTGGTTAATGTGCTGTTTCTGCAATAGTTCAACGAGCTTAAAGTCGTTCCTCCAATTGGGTTAATTGGTTGAGGGAGAGTCACATATTTAGGGGGAGTCCTAAATAATTTCATTCAGGTAGTTTAGTGAGAGGCATTGAATAGGAGCTATTCAACTAATACCTAGAGACTAGGAACTACGGTATAGTGAAGGTTACTCTCATGGATTGGTATCCCCCAGATTGGTGTATTGACACTGAACTGGGTAAACAATTACTTGTGTTCATTTATTGCTTTCTGCACTCATATACTGTTATAAGCATAACGCTGAGCAAGTTGTCGAAGCATCCTGCTTAACAACTTGCCTACAGAGGACCTAGAATTACAGCGCCAAATTGGGTTAATAAACTTATTGTGTTATTTACTTTTCCGCTGCATTTAATTCACGTTATATTTTGTTTTTAGTCCAGAGCTAGACATGCGCTCGGATACTTTTCCGCTGCATTTACTTTCAAATAGCATGTCACTTTTGTTTTGAATTGATTTTCAATCCAGGAACAAACTGGAGGGAAACAGTGAAACAAGACTCTGTATCTAATTGAGGGATAAATTCAACTGGGATTTTCCTTTTTTGTAGGAAAAACTGAAACAACCATCTTCCATAGGAGAGGAGTCTAGTGGGGAATTTTTTATGAAAAAAAATGTACACTTTTTTGCCTAAGCTGACACCCTAATTGGAAAGAATGACATGTCCATCCCGACTGTAATTGTAGACACAGACAATACAAAAGTGACAAGAAATATGTATATGATGCAGCAATGTATGAATGATGTAAATGTTTGTAGCACATGTAAATGTTATGTTCGAATGTATGAATGAATGTTATGAATGTATGTATGTATGTTATGAATGTTATGAATGTATATATGTTGTGAATATTTTGCTGACCAAACAGACAAAACGACCAAGACTAGAAACACAAGCCAACGTCGCATCACAACTCAAAGTATCTCAACAAAGTGTATATGCTGTTGTAGATGAAACAAGAGAAGGAAGGAGCTCTAGGGAGGTTATTTCTGGCTATAATGGACAAGGAAGGAGGACTTATGAATAGACCACCACTTCTGGTTGACAGAATCCATAGATAAATTGGTCCAGGCTAGGAGTGTTCTCAAGTCAGCTTTTCCTTTGATCAGACTATAGCTTCAAATCTCATTGATGCCAAGCATTAATTTGTAAGTAAAATTATTTCTTTTTGAAAAGTATTTTTGATATCATGTACATGCAACTATGTTTGAAATTGAACATATTTTTTTTGTATTTTTGAATGGAAATGCATATGACATGTATAGAAGATAATTTGTGATTACTCAACAAACAGGAGGAGTCAACTTAACAATAAAATTGCCGAATATGCTTTCATAGTGAAAACTTAGCTTCAATTAGGTCTTTTGAATATTATAGCATGCAACTAAAATTCATGTAGATCCAGCCATGAAAGTATAAATTTGTGTTATCCAATTCCTCCATACTTGAACATTACTTGTCCTTAAGCATAAAAATAGTAACTCATTTTAGCACAAGTTTGAAACAAGACACAACAACTCTAATCATACGTGGTTGCCGACTATATATATATGAAAATCAAGCAATTGACATCAAAACCAAGAGTAGTGTAGTAACACAAAACCACACATTGCGGTCAAAGACTTCCATCATATGGAGACAAATCTTAAGTATGTTATTGTGACTCTAACTTTTGTTTAAGTTTTATTCACCCTCTTCATTCAAGTGCAATCACATTAAGCCCGTTATCTTGTACACGCTCATGGTGGGAAATCTGTTAGTAATTATCATCATATATCGAGGGGTGCTGATAACATAAGTTTGGTCAACCCCTTTTTCTTTCCCAAATGCAGTTGTGGGGATCGGACCGTAAACCTCCCTATCAAGTTCAGAACCAGACTCCTCTAAACTAACTACTAATGGGTGTACTTACTATGGTTTCTCTTTGTATGTTAACCAACTATTGGAATAAACGACCGAGTGAGGGTCGTCTAACTTGATAAGTGCATTCCCACTTTTAAAATAAACCACAATATACAAACTTTCATTTCTGGATCATTCACTTATATTCATCGATTTCCCACTTAGTTTGTGCCCAAGATGGTGCCGACTGCTAAGATAAACTATTGAGAATTATCTTAAAACTTAAATTCAAGACTTTGTCAAAGGTGTTAAGACAGTACCGATCTTATTGAATCATTACTAAACCTTCATAATGTAGCTTAAAAGAGCAAAAACAGCCTATACTCTTTAAGTGCCGCGTCAAGTGTCAAACCAAAATTATTTTTTGTGTTTTTTTTTAAAGGATATATCTCCAGAAATTGGGAGAATCAGATAACAACAAGAACATATGCAAGAGTGGCTCAATTTAGCATGATTTAAAATTTTTGTTGTTTTTTTTGTGTGTGCATGAAGCAGTGAAATAAAGTGAAGCAATGCCTTACATCATCAACTAGGTTCTTCACCATTGAAAGCATACATCAGCAAAAATCAGTTATTTATTTTTATCATCCTCGCTCCAAGTTTGTAAAAAAAAAGAGTGAATACAAATGGATGGATTTCACAACATGCATGTTTATTATATTAAAAGTACTTGATGGAAGACATAACTTTAAAAGCAAACAGATGCTTGACAAGAAAGAAATAAAAAAGCTAGCGATCATAGGGATGAGCTTCCTAATATCATAGAGTTGGGTCTACATATTTTAAAGAAAGTTTGCAGAAGATAACAATGTTCAATGTCATGGCCAGGTGCCCCTGAGTGAAAAGCACAAGAGAGCTCTGGTTTGTACCATTAAGATAATTTTGTAGGTATCCGAGGCAGTGCTCTAGTCTGAAACAAATTTATCTCAATCAACACCAGAAACAAATCTGCATACAACATAGGGATCGGGTCATATTGAGGTGATCTCTTTTGAACAGGGTTAATAGCAGCGACATGCTTTTGTTGTTGCTTGTTCCTCTTTGGTTTTCCATGAGCCACCATACTCACTTTTTGTTCTTTCTTCATATCAAAGTCCGACACAAATTCTTTTGTATCATTGGACAAAGTAGCCTCTCTTGTTAAACGTCCTTCTCAGAGAGCTTCCTCAATGTGCAAAGCTATGTCTACCATGTCTGTGACATCACGAAGTGCACTAGCAACCATTTTGTCATAGTAAAAAGTATCTAGAGTTTTCAAGAAGATCTTAGCCATCTCTTTTTCCTCTAGAGGTTGATTAATCTGAGCTGCAACCTCTCTCCACCTTTGAGTATACTCCTTGAAAGTTTCCTTGTCTTTTTGAGTCATGGCTTGGAGTTGATCTCTATCTGGCGCCATGTCAACATTGTACTTGTACTGGCGGTTGAAAGCCTCGCTTAAGTCATCGAAAGTTTTGATATTGGCACTATCCAGACCCATGTACCATTTTAAAGCAACACCGGTTAGACTGTCTTGGAAAAAATAGACCCAAGTACCATTTTGATATTGGCACTATCCAGACCCATTTACCATTATTTTCTTTTGAATAACACGAGTGTTGTACTTGCAAGTTTCCTTCAAACAAGAACGACAAACCACTGAGAAAAAGACATGAAGCTTAGACTTTTTTGAAGAAGACCATGAATGCTAAAAATTATGTATGATAAAGATTTTTTTTATTTTCTTTGATTTTCAAAGGACCTTAGGATATCAATCATAAAGGACCTTATTTTTTATTTGTGAATGATCATAATAATTTTCTTCTTTTTTCTTTCCAAAGCAATCTCTTTTTTCAAGGTCCATGATGATTGTGAGGTTTGTAAAGAAATTCCTCTAAGTCTTTTGAAAACCAATGGAACGAGATTTTCATGGATGTATGGATGCAACAACCACAAACATAAGCAAACATGGTTGGTTAAGGTATCACAAAATTGGAGTCAAAAGGTAAACCACCCATAATGTGTGAACTAATGGCTTATTTTTCTTTTTGTAACACGGGTTCTGTGAAGTTCCCAACGTCATCAACTTTCCTTCTTGAATACCAATGTCCACGACTGAACTCACGGCCAAATGAAATATTTAAGGGAAAGTTTTGTTTAAATGTGGTATCGCGGAGTCAACTATTCCAAGATCTCACTCTCGGCTTTATCTATCGCACCACGCCTTAAAAAAGGCCAAGATAGGTTAAAGGTAACTAAAGGTCCACAATATCACCAGATATATGTCATAGAAACAATCTACACGAAGCTCACGTCGAAAAAATATACTACAACATGACCCTCAATTGTGTGTGGTTTCATCACATGTGGGTATGTGCAAAGTTTTAACTTTCGCCCATCCATGATGATCCTACCACGCCTATCTCATAGTGCACTCAAGCTCGGGTCAAGATTGTCTCACTCAAAACCCCTCCATATTGTATATAAAGCATGTAAGCAAGTAAGTACATAGGATAGCAATAAACTAGATAGGTTCATGTAAGCAAGTAAGCACATAGAATCCCAGTGAAGTCTCCATTTTTCTTTTGCGGGGATTTTGGGATTTCCACCACTACATTGACCTTTCATTTCCAAAGAGGGGAAAGTATCGAAAAAACCTAAAAAAAGAGATATTTTAAGCTTAAGCTCGGGGGTTAGTTACGCCTAGGGAAGGTATTAGCATCCTAAACGCCTATAGTAACCTTTAGCTTATCACTTTATTTTTACTTTTTTATGTGTTTAAGAAATGAGGGAGAATTTTTAAGCAATGGTAGAGAAGTTGTATAGATAGAATAGTGCGTGATTAGTGGAGATCGTATTGAGAAAAGAAAGTTACATGCAAATAGTGAATTAAATTTAAACTTAGGACTAATCGTGCGACTAATTGAGTTTTGGACTAAGAGAATTTTGTATTAGGAGAGAGAAGATGTTTTTGTTATTTTCTATTTTTTTCTAAAGAAATTACTAATCGTGCCTCTCTTTGGAAATGAAATTTCACGTTTGCTTAGTTTTTTAGCGTTACGCGGAAAGTGATAAAATTAAAATGCATGCAATGCAATTTTCTACATCCTCATTGGGGTTACATTGAGCCTAAACACATTCTAAGGCATTTGCGGAAATTTAAACATGAATAATGCAATGCAAAGGCATAAAATAAAATTACAAGTTCCTGTTGCGGGTTTTTGAGACATACCCCACTACAGTTGATTTTTTTTATTTCCAATTGGAGGGGAAAAGATCGAAAACCTAAGAGAGATTCTAGATACGGGGGTTAATTGCGCAAAAGGAAGGTGTGTGCACCTTAAGCGCCCATGGTATCCCATGGTACCCTCTTATAAACTTCTAGTGCTTATCTAAACATGCCTTAAGAATGGAGGGAGAAGTTGTATAGAAGAAAGGAAAGAAAAGACTAATGCCATTTTAAATTTCATTCTTTAAAAATTCAATATAAACACACTAAACCGTTCCCTTTTATAAAGAGAACGATTGAATTCTTGCAATGTTTATATGAATATTTAAAACTTGAAATTAAGAATGATAAAAGTCTAATGATTTTATTTAAAAGAGTAAAGATAGAGAGAAATTCAAATTTTTGTTAGAAAAGAAAAGTGGAGTGTAAATGTTGTGTTTGTAAAATGTTGTTGTTGAGTAAAGAAGTTATGAAATAACTTGTAAGGGAAAAAAGTAATTGTTTTTGTGTAAGAAAAAGATTAAGCATTGTAAGATAAAATGGCGTTGCGACTAAATGGACCTACGCGCTTTTTTTTAACACCTTTTTAAATATCGCGTTTTGGGTAGGAAAAAGATTTTGTCGCGAGAGATCTCATAATCAATTGAAATATGATTACAAGTTCTCTCGCTTGGAAATGATTTTTTTTATGGCTTAGTATGTGTAGTGTAAGCTAGGAAAGCAATAAAAAGCAATAAATAAAGTCCTACGCTATTACAACCCAATTGAATAATTAATATTTACAACCATATCGAATTTGAGGGAATAAATAATAAAAGATATAAATAAATAAATGCGATGCATAAAGCTATAAATAAAATAAAATGCAAGTGTGAAAATTAAATATGAGAATGAGATGCACCTAAAAGACATGGTAAGGAAGAAATAGTATTTTAAGCAAAAGTGATGTGTGTGTGTGTGTGAAAATGAGACGGAGGTAGAAAAAGAGTTTTTATACTTAGTCACAATAAAGCAAATGTAGGCACAAATACATGGAACACTCATGGAACCAAACAACCAAATTATCATAGAAACAAAACAAAGAGAAAAAAATAAAATAAAATCATATGGCATGTAAAGAAAACATTCAAGAAGCAATTATGATTCATACTAATTATATTATATCATGAAGCAACACAAATTTAATCAAGAAGGGATAAGCAAAAGAAAAGAAACAAAAATCAAAGTATGAATGCATGAATTTAGGCCAAAAATGGTCCTTAACTTTTATTGCAGGTGTTAGAGCTCAATGATCTACAATATAAGATATTGTCTCCAACGTGCATTTTTCGAATGATGCAAGGTCCTAACCTAAGATGCATGTATGCATGTAAAAAATGTAAAGTGAAGTTGTAATGTGAAATTGTAGTGTAATGTAAAAATTAATGTCAATGTCATGTAAAATGCAAAATGTAAATTACGATGTAGAGATGTTAAATGTAGTGCAAAGTGTAGTGTAAAAATGTAGAGTGTAAAAAATGTAATGTGAAGTGTCATGTAATGTGAAAATGTAGTGTAAAATGTTGTGTGAAAATGTGGTGTAAAAAATGCAGTGTAAAAAGTGGTGTGAAGTACAATGTGATAAGAGCATATGACCAAGACATAAACATGTTCATAAAACACACATAATCATGATAGTAAATCAAGTTCACATATAATTCAAAGAGTACCAAATAAAAGTCTAACATGTGAGAATGAAATGGAGTAAATGATAGCATAATGTGAATGTCAAAAAAAATGAATGACCCTAAATGCATAGAGTAAATGGTTGTGAATATGTATGTATGCAACTATATGATAAGCTAAAGAAAACAAATAATAATAAAGCATATGCAAATCCAAAAGACATTTAGTATGAAAACATAAAAATAATAAAATGAACAATGGAATATTATTATGAAAAGGCCAATCAAGCTTTTTATGCAAAAAAACATTAATAAAGCACCTATAAATTAAAATCTAGACCAAAAGATAGATCCTCAAATATTAGTGTAAAAATTTGAGCTCAATAAGTTATTGTCCCAAAAAATTACTTATTAAATGAGGTAGTAAAAAATAAAGATAAAAAAAAGGAACTGCAGTAACAAAAATAAGGTATAATCAGCAAGTAAAAAAAAAACAAACAAAAAGACAGAAATCAGCAAAGGCCGAAAGCAAACCCAGTTCACAGAAAAAAAAAATTAAACAAAAAAACGGTGCAGAAAGTAAGAGGTGGGGGTGCGCGTAGCAGCTCAAATCGAGACCAACCAGCGCGCGCCACGTGGCGCGCTGATCCCTTCTTCAGCGACTGAGTTGACTCAGTGAGTCCGCAACTCGTCCGCCATGGCCAAAACAGGGCAGTTTTCAAACAACAATAACTCACTCAATTTTTCATCAAATCAAACAAATGAGTAGTGCTTTTTATAGTGTTTTTCGTATAGATTTCAAATATGCAATTAGTTTTCATAATAGAGCAATATATTGTAAAACACGAAGCCTCAAAGTTTAAACTTCAAAAATGAAAAATGAGATTCATGCAAAATTGGATGAAACTAGTTCATGGAATAGATTATATGCATCAATACAAGTTCAAAACAGTCAAAATGAAGCAAAATGGAAGACAAAAACGTTAAAAAACGATTACCTCAAGTGAGTCGGAGGCGGTGGTTTTGACTTGGTTTATGGGCGTTCCAAACTCGCGTTTCCAGCTGCTTTTGTCTCCTGAATGGCTCCCAATGCGTCCAGCAGTGTAACCTCTTCCTCAATGAAAGATTTAATCAAGTTGGAACAACGTAAATCGAACCGTTTTCTTTCGTTTTGTGATGCTTCAGATTCTGTTCAAATGGTTTTATTTGATGGTTTTTTGTTGATTCAAGTTTGATTCTGGGATGATTGGAAGAGATTTGTTGTGGTGTTGAAGGATGTAGAAGTACGCTACTGTGTTGTCTATTTTGAAAGCTTTGTGATTTGGGTTTTGTGTTGTTTTTTTTTTTTATGTAGTTTTGATGAACTGAAGCATAATAGAAACGATGTGAACCGAAAGAAAATCGAATCGGTAAGGTCTATGGAATTGATTTGGATAGAAGTGGTGAATGATGAAGATAGAATGGTTTTTTTTTGTCCACGTTCTTTTCCTTCTTTCTATTGTTTTTTTTACTTTTTTTTTTGGGTTGAGAGAGAATGAGAGATCTTGAGGTTGGTGGTTGATTTGTGTAGCTTGATGATGTTATTGTATTTGAAATTAATGTAAGATGGATAGGAATGGTAGTGACGAATGAATTTGATTTGAAGATGGATGATGAATTGTTGAGATTGAAGGAATATTGTTGTTGTTGCTGTGTTATTTTTCTGATTTTTTGGTGGAGAGAGATGAGTGGCTAGGGTTAGGTCTCTCTAGGGTTAGGTGAGTGAATGTGAGATTGTATTTATAGGGTAGAATTAGGGTGGGTGCTATATGTGTAATAATGTGAAAATGATAAATAAAAAATAAATAAAAATGATTATGAGATAGAGATGGTGAGGTGGAATGATGTGATTAATTTATGTTTTTAAAAGGAAAATGTGATGGAAAAAAAAAAGGATAAAAGGATATGTTTTCTATTTTTGGCAAAACTTTGAGATAGAAATGTAAAAGAGTAAATAAGTTGAAATAAAATGTGATAAAATGTAAATATTTTTTGATATTTTGAAATATATGTAAATAAAGTACAAAATAAGACTAAAACGATAAAAATTATTTTTTGACATTTTTAACCTTTTACGCTAATTAAAAAAAAATTTAAACGAAATAAACTAAAAAGAACAAAATGGTCGAAAAACCAAAATTACGAGTAAAATTAAAAGTATGCGTGAAATGAAGTTATTTTTGTATGAAATAAATTAACACCATTTTTTTTAGAAAACATAATTGTAAAGAAATAATGAAAATATGAGAATAAAAATATAAAAAATGCATGAAAATGGAAGATCAAAACACATGTAATAAAGCACCTATATTTTTGTACATTTTGTATGTAAAAATGCAAATTGGATTTTAGATCTAAAATTGGGGTACAACAGTTCCATCGGAGCACAAATTAAATAAACTAAAACTACACTAAACTAATTAACCTAAAGGTTTAGTCCTTTTGTTTTTTTTAGGTTCGTCTCCATTTAAGCCAAGGTTTAGCATTAGGTCTCAAAATCACAAAACAAACACAAGTAACAATATGCAATAATATGATAATATAAAATAAAGTAACTATAAAATAAATGGCATGAAATTAAATGACAAGAATTAAATGACTTAACGCAAATATGCTAACTAAAAAAGGTAAAGAATAATAAAATACATAGAAAGGGGGGTGCGGAGAGCAGATTCATAGAGTAAATGGTAAATCTGGAAAAAAAAGGGGTGTAAATATCAAAAAGGGTATGTTGGGCCCAACTGTCTAGGCCATTTTTTTGTTTGAACCGGTTCGGGTCTAGGTCTGGGTCATGGGTTGACCCAGATCTAGACCTATGATTGTGTGTGTGTGTGTGTGTGTGTGTGTGCATAGGATCATGTCTGCATACACCAATCATCACCGTTTGATCAGATCTGAGAAAGATCAGACGATTCTGGTTCAAAGAAACATTAACGTTCCAGATCGCATCATCAGATCGTGTGGACATGATCAGATTTGAGAAAAAAGGTGCTTAATATGAGTCGAATTCTTATCCTTGTGAAACAAAACGCAGAAACAGCAAAACGCAAACAAAACGTTGAAACATTCACCATTAACTACGATTAAACCAAATTAGAACCGAAAATTATGTAAGAACACTCGATCCTCATCGCTTTCCTTCACTGTGAAGGAGAATTGAGATAGTAAAAGCAGCGGAATTCAAAAAATTTCCTTAGTTTGATCCTTACGAATGAGCATGATATGTGTTTTAGGGTTTTTACCTCTTGTAGAGAAGAACCTTTGAATCATGAACAAGATGATCACGAGCGTTGATGAAGATCACCCACGCCTCTAACTAGTCCCCACGAACAGTCACCTTCAACAGAGTGCTAGCCCTTTATGTTTGAAGGCTATGTAAGAATATTGAGAGAGAGGAATTATTTTAGGGTTTTCCAACTCTAAAATATTCTTGTGCTTTTTGGTGTGTTTTGATCTATGACAAGAGGTC